>CAXAJV010000021.1:1250000-2500000 GCA_963969225.1 Xylocopa violacea | reverse complement strand
CTGGCTACAACACAACAAAATCAAAAACAACATACAACTTAAATGCACAGACACACCATCATACCCAAACGGGAACTCGTACATAGACATATGTCTACACGATCCCAGAATACAGTTCCACAATACTAGCAACGCACTGATTAAAACAATACCATTCGACAGTGACCACAACGCACTTAAAATGACAATAAGCATACAGAACCTACTCGACATAGAATTATCAACAAAAGAAATCAAATACAACTTCAACCAAACAGACTGGACCAAATTCAAAAAGACAGCGACAAGAGAAGCAAAAGACATAAGAATACCGAACAACAAAAACCTTGCAAATGCAGAAATAGATAAAGGAATAGAAGAAATAGAAACAACAATAAAACGGACGATATATAAAACAACACCAAAACACAAAACACACAACTCAATAGAAACATACATAAACAAGAAAATAAGATCCCTACAAAAAACAAAAAGCCAAATCATAACACAATTAAACAAAATCAAAAGAGGTGTTCCCCACGTATACTAGTTCGTGATGGATGGGAACGGATTGACGGAGTTTCCTTGATTAGTAAACTCAACAATATTTTATTCGCCAAGACAAGATACCGCTATTCCTCGCAGAGAAAAATGTATATGTTAGTGAGTGTGGACTGTATAATAAACTGGAGGTGTTGACCTTTCGATAGTTGAATTTTGACTGTCTTGGAGTCTCTCCGAGCAGGACGAGATCGTCTCCTGTCGAAGAGTCCCTTTTTTTTGTGGCCCGCTGATTGGTTAAACATTAGATGTTGGCTATCCGTTTTCCCAATCAACGGCTTTTTGGGTGTCACCCACTACCCTTCCATGCGCCCTAAGCGCGCCTTTGCCTAGTAAGGGTGGGGTGATGCCCAAGCCGTCTTGAGGACTTGGGTTTTTCCGACAAGGTCACGGTGTTCGTCCAGGTCAGCGTGTGGTCCGAAAACCGTACATGTGTCGCTGATGGCCCTTCGGAAACATCGCGCTTATGGTACATCAAATGGCTATTGAGGGTGAAACTTAAAAACTTTCTAAACACATGCGACCAAGGATTTTAGTACTAGTTCCTCAAAAATAGCCTCTATAGTCGATCGTATCATAAATCTTGCCGGCTAAGTCCCCAAGAGCCTTTGTTAAATGTTCCGGTACGGAACAAGAGGGAACAACCAACACTTAAAACACCTAATACCCACGCTAACAGACATGTTAAAAACAACCAAAAACAAAATAGACGAAGAATTCAAAAAAACAGCCAGCCAATACTGGGAAAATAAAGTAAAGGAAATATCAAAATAACACGCACAAAACCCTCTACCACATATAAACAATGTATTCAGAAAAAGAAACCCCATCACAATAGACACACTGCAAATAAACAAAACAGACAAAGAGCTCCTGCTAGCAGCAAACATAGACCAGACAGAATACACACCAGACTCACAAAACAACATTAAAATCACAGACCCAATCCACAAACTTAATACCATAGGAGCACACTTTGAAAGAATTCACAACCAGAAGAGCAATAATGAAAACGAAAAATTTCACGAATTAATAAAGAAAGAAACACAAGCCTTCAAAACAAAATTCACAGAAGAAGAAAACAATCACATAACACTAACACAATTCACAAACGAATCACCCGCATACAACCCAAAAGAAAGCACAATACAGAACTTCTTCACATCACAACAAGAGATCAACACATTACAAAGAATAACAAACTCAAAAAAATCATGCAGTTTTGACAAAATACCCAACATAACAAACCGCAACACATCAATAATACAAAAAATCCAACAAGAACTTTTCGTAAAAATAAATACATTCTACAAAAACTGGAAATCAAAAATCAACACGCAAAAGTGCGAGACGATATTATTAACACCCAACATTCAAGATACAAGCACAGACACGAAATAGAACTGGAAAAAATTCCAACTAAAAGAACATGAAAAATCAGACACACTTATCCCACACAAACACACAGTGAAATACTTAGGACTAACACTCGACACTAAACTCAAATACTTCACACACATAGAAATACAACTGCAGAACGCAAAGAACACATTCCATGGACTCGCGAAATTATTCCACTTAAAACACCTAGAGAGGAAATGCAAAATACTATGTTACACAACACTAATAAGACCACTAATAACGTACGCATGCCCAATATGGTACAACATACCCAATTACAAAATGTAACCACTAAGACTGTTCGAAAGACACTGCCTGAGAATCTGCCTCAACATGCACAAAACAAAAGACTCAAATTACACTAAAAACTACAGAAATAGTACACTACTAAACACAGCAAAAATACCACGCATAGACACACACATCATAAAAATATGCAGGAACTACTACACAAAAATAAGAGAAACTGATCTGTACACAGAATTGTTTCAAAAACATCATAACAAGAATGGGTACATAACAGACACAAACAACATACCAATAATATACCATGCGCAAAGAAAAAGAAACACAAAAGCTATAAATTACACACCAACACCCAAAAAGAACACCCCTACGGACAACTAACTAAAATACTGTACACAAATCACAAACACAGACAAAAAATACGAACCAACCAAAAACGAAAAATACTGATGGTTCGCACAAAACAACATACCATCACTAACACACACATAGAAGAGAAAACAATAATTAACTCATGTAAATATTGTAAATATTGTAACATATTAGGAATAAGTCATAGTAGTAAGAATAATTAAGGCTAGACTAATTAAAGTAAACACCTAGACAATAAGAATAATGAAAATACTCGCGCCATTTTAAGTGCCAACCAACAAACTTTGGGCGCAAAAGAAAGATATGTGTAAAATATGTAATAAAATAACAAAATAGCACCATGTCGAAGAGTGCTTAAACAAGCCAATCGACTGAAAAAAAGAAAAAACGAACCAAATTAATTTTTTAAGCGTTTTTTGTAACTCAAAGATTATGTAATTCCATTGGACAACCAAAATAAACGTACTTAACACTTTGCCGTCCGCACGTCTCGTAAATATTTCTTCGCTGGGCACCGGCAGCGCTAATCCGGATTACTCGGCTTGTCGCCGGCCGTTTCTGATATTATCGGGAGATTATAAATTGTTAAGTTTTACTAATCTCATTGTTAGTTCTCATAAGTTCTCAACCTTGTTCCCCTACTTTCATGAAATTTCAAAGATATACATACGTAAATAAATACAAAATTTTTTTGTTTTATATATTTGTTTATTTACATTTTCTTTATTATTTAATATTTCTCTTTCATATGGTATGCAGCAAAACAGTATCCAAGATGTAATGTAACTCCACAAGACTTGCACGTTAAGTTTGTTGGACTTCTTTTTTTGTTTTTGTTTCGGAAATAAGTACTAGTTGGTGTTGCTTTATGTGTCCGGAAAGTCTGTCAACTGGATTATGATGAGACATACGCGATATAGTGGCTTCCAAGTTTTGCTCAGAAGTAGGTACATGGTCTTTTATCCACGAATCACACACTTTCAATAAAAAATCGTGAAATCGGCGACTTTTACGGTCTGTATTGAAATATTGATATGTACGGAACGCATTAAATAACGCGCAATTAAAGAGGTACATGCAAACCTTTTTGGACCATCTTATTGTTTTTCTATATATAGGGTAATAACTCAAATATTGGTCTGCCCGAACCACTCCTTTCACGTATTTGTTGTAGTCTAATACACTTTCAGGTTTTTTTATTGCGTAATTGGTTTTGTTACATGTTCTTTGAGTGTTAGTCAAAGAGGTATTATGTATTGTAGAGACCAATCGTATAGTTTTAGTTTTCGAAGCTCTCCATACCTGTGCCAGTACTTCACCTTTCCGTTGATGACAAGCTTCAAATACATTGACATTTGCGCGCTTTAATTTTTCCGAAAATCCTCTATTTTGCCGTATCGTTCCACAAACTCTAATTTTCTTTTCTAGTAAATTCTCTGCAAGTTCTACACTGTTGTAATAATTATCCATGTAGAGGTGATGCCACTTTCCGTAAGAAGTTGTCAATAGTTCCATCACTGTTTGTGCTAAAGGCTGTCCAACGCCGGAATATATCCTGAACGAGGAAATGTATCCCGTATTCGAATCACACAGCACCCGAACGAGTATGCCATATTTCGTAATTTTCGACGGATTGTAAACTTTAAAATTTAACCGTTCATGCCACGGTATCATTCCTTCATCAATTGAGATGTTTTGACTCAGATTAAAATTTTCTTTAAACTTTTTGGGAAAATAATCAATTACGAATAGGACTTTAAAAAGCCGGTCGGCATTATCCGGTTTATTGTTGTTGTCGGAAAAATGTAAAAATGATAATATTTGTCTGAATCGGTTGCGGGGCATCGTTTTTCGAAATATCGGTGTGTTTATCAACGGATTCGTTGACCAATAATCATCGATCTTTGCTTTTTTTACAATACCCATAAGGATAGCAAGCCCAAACCATTTTCTAAGTTCGAGTGAACTTAGTTCGAGAAAAACCTCCACAAATTTGGCATTTTTGTTATCCAGTTTCCTTCTATTGCAATTTTGACTGTAGTACTTGTTGGTTTCATTGCAAATATATTCAAATAGATCGTTCCCAATATATAATTCTACGATATCCTCGACGCTCTCTGTATCTTTGAGAAATATGTTTGGACCCGGAGATCCTTCAAATTTATTATTGGTCCTCGGTAAATCAAAGTCTGACCACTGTGTACTGTCTTCTTCGTCTGATTCATCCGAATCAGTTGGCAAAGGTAGCGTTCGCCGAATTCTTCTTGTAAGTATTTCACTTCCGACGATTCTGCTTCATTTTCATTTTTTCGATATCCAATGTCTTCTTCCCAATCGGCCAAGTCGTACGGAACGTCAGACAAGACGTCCGCGTATTCATCGTAAATAATCGTATCGTCTCTTTCGTCTGCCATGATGAAAGGGCACAAGTACGTCTAAAAATGAAAAACTTGTTGACGTGTGTAAGGGCATAAATCCTCGTTACGATCTTTTTCGCCACCGCGATTGTGTGCGCCCTAATACCCATTAGACTAGTAGGGGAATATGTAGACAAGTTTTATCCGAACATTTAACAAATAATAAATATGTTTTAACGTTGAACAAATTACAAAATACTGAGTTTGGTGATGATCTGAAGTGTGTCTGATGGTGTTTTTCTTAGTAGTGTCGCGAGCTGAGTAGATGGCATGTTTTATAATGAGTTTCTGTGGAGGAGTGGTCAAGGATGAGGCAAGTAGGTAAGACATTATTGGTGAAAAATCTGCGAATTTGGTTCTTTGGGGATTAGGAGGGAACCAGGAAGGCGTGAGAAGTGGGATTACGGGTTGCAGGTCAGTGAGCAATAAAACAATAAAACGGCAGAATATATGGTACATGCAGTTTAAGGGGTCATTTGCTGGAAACTAATTTTTGAGATATATGATGAAGCGACATCCTATTGATTTATGGGTTTATTGCTGCTACGTGTCGGTTGGGAATTTTTACGGATGTGGAGAATTAGGGATATGGAAGTCAGATGTTTTTACGGTTTGAATTATGATGAGTGTTTGAAATATGGTTGTGTAAATTATGGCGGTGTAAATTAGTGTAAGATGTTTGTCGCTAGACAGGGCTGTCGCCGGCCACTGAGCGATACTATGCACATGACACCACAGTGGTGTCGCCGGCCGTTGGCCGCTAGTATAAGCACGACACCACAGTGGTGTCGCCGGACGGCATAGTGTTAAAAAAAAACAAAAAAAAATCACACCACGCGTAACTCACCGGTTCTCGTCCGATCACCAAAGTTAAGATGCGTTGGGCGTGGATAGTACTTAGATGGGTGACCGCTTGGGAACTCCACGTGTTGTTGGCGTCCACCAGCTTTTTGCTGTTTCTTTTTTGCCCTTCTGTTCCTTGGCCGGGATATAGGAAAAGCTATCATTAATTTTTTGCGATCTGTCGCAGATACGACGGTATCCCACTTCTCATTTTGACGGTACTTGTCCCTGGCTAGGCGTATGAGGGTCGAACAAAGGCTGAAAATTTTTGCTACTACGGTCGTTACGTCCACGATATAACGGATAGTCGTCGTAGGCCTATCAGTTGTTGGTCTCCGTATACCTAGTTCGACATTGGCATTGGGTTAGGCTAGGTTAGATTGCGCCTTGCGTTCAGAATAGTGTTCCACATGGTAGCCCGCCTACTATCGGTCGCCTAGTACCCGAATCCACAGTAGCGTTAGCTTAGACATGGTCTGGTTTGATCTTGCGTTTCACGTTGGGGTCCACGCATGGTGGCCCGTCAATTGTCCCCTACTGAATTCCAGAGTACACAGGAGGCTTGTCAATGCGGGCATGGTTGGAATGCCGCAGAATGTTGCAATTACGCCCAACCAGTAACACTTTAGCAACAGTAAAGATCCTGTTGATCGTCTGTTGCAATAAATTCGTCAACGATCACACCACGCATAACTCACCAGTTGACCCTTGACTTTCTAACCGCGTAGCTCTGCTACCTGATTGTAGAGTGTAGACGAAGTTAGCCGCCGGCAAAATCCCCGCAGTTATTATATCACGCATTGAACAAATGCGACATCGGCAATGTGCAGTGTATTAAAGTGATAAAAAATTAAAAAAATTAGTAATCAGACAGAGTTTATCAGTATACAGTGTTCCGACCGACGGAACAACAATAACGTGGGGTTTTCGAAGGCCTCGTTTATTACACGTTCGAAACTAAAAGGCTATTTTTGAGATTAAGACGTTTTAAGTAATTTCGTCCCTTACCGCGACTTGGACATAATGAACTTTAGAAAAATCTAATTTCGACGTCCTCAATAGCCATAGCCTGTCATAAACGAAGTGTTTCTCAAGGGTCGGTCCGATGGGTGCACGCAGCGGGGCTTAGAACCGTGCACCTAATGGGACCAGACGAAATCGTGACCTTTGGGAAATTCCCAAAACGTCACCAAGGGACTTCGAAGGTTCCACGTCCGTGCAGGTATCTTCCCACACTCTTGAAACGAACGCGCGCTTCGGGCGCACAAGAGGGTGTGGACGATACTCGAAGGGGCCCACTGATTGGTAATTTGCCTCGTTTCGGCAAATACCAACAGTGTCCACCCCCCCCTGTACGGTGGAGGGAGCAGCGGACGAGCTCCCAAAAATCGAACGAACAAACGACACAGTCTCTCTAGAACAATCGCAAACGACACAGTCTCTAAGAGTCAATCGAACGAACCACAACGAACGAACGAGTGCTTAAGACTATCGAACGAACGAGTCTTAAGACATAACGAAATCGAGTCTAACTAGCTGTCTAAAATTAATTTGGCGTACAGCGTCGCGAGGAACCGCGTCTGATCTGGGCCTTACAACCCCAGAGAGTGAATAAGTGCAACAAATTCCGCGCTGCGAGACGCGACATTTTTTGGTCCTTCGAGCCGGATACCACGATCTGCGGACGACATCGATACCGAAGCGGTATCCAGCAACAATCGTGCTACACAACGTAACGACCTCAGCGAGCAGAGGAACAACGGATCGGACCGAACGGAGCAGCCACCCAGGAACTGGAGCAGCCGAGGAAGGACAACGGACGATCCAGGCAGAGATCCAGTCAAGGTAGGCTCGTTCAATCGATTTGCCGATTATACCGTAAACTGTCCTTCATTCCCGTGACTCAACCACACGCGAGTTAAACAATGGCAACCGAACAAGCATCGAAACACCTACGCGATTTGAAAACGAAACGACGGGCCTTTAAGGGTCAAATCACAATGTTCGGGACATGGGTAGAAGGTTACGTCGATTCCCCGCAAGAACGCGCGAAATTGCGGGATAGAATGCAGAGACTTAGGAAGCAATTCGATACGTTTAACGAAATTCAGGACGAACTCGCAACTATCGAAAAATTCGAGGAGGTTAAAGCCGTGCGACACGCGACAACCGACTTATACGACGACGTGATGGCGAACGCGACCGTGTTATTAGAAAGGTTAGTTGACACCTAATCATCGACATCGCCGTACGCGCTCGCGGTTAGATTACCAAAGATAGATTTGCCGAAGTTCGACGGTCGAACCGAAAAGTGGATCACGTTTAAGGACGCAATCCACACATTGATACACACACAATCGAGACTGAGCAACGTTCAAAAGCTACATTATCTGCGCCTATCGCTCTCCGGGAAGGCTGAACAAGCGATCGAAGCGTTCAGCATCACGGAACAAAATTATAACGCGGCGGGAGCATCTATGCGAAATCTATGACAATAAGCGCGTTCTGGTTTTACGACACGCGGCTCTCTTAAGAGATACACCGGCGATGCCCGACAACTCATCGGAGTCCGTCCGCGATTTAGCCAACCACATGCAATTGCATGTTCGATCGTTACTAGCTCTAGGTAGAACCGAAGCAGACTTTGGGAACGATCTGCTAGCCAGCATACTGATTTCAAAAATGTCTAACGATAGGCGAACAGCGTGGGAACGCACCTTGTCGGACACAGAGGTGCCAAACATCCACGAGTTATTCAAATTCCTAAACAACGCGTCTCATTAATCGAAAGATTGCGATTCGAGCAACCACCGCGACAGCAGCAAACGATCACACCCGTCGCGACCGCAAGTTAATCGTCCGCATACACCGCCGTCACCTCGACAAAGACAACGCGTCTTTGCGACAACTACATCGCGGAGCGAATCGCCATCGTCGCCTCGCGAGCGACGTCGAACACCGCCATCGTCGCCTCCGCGCGAGCGACGTCGAACACCGCCATCGTCATCTTCACGCGCGCCGCGTCGCCCACCACCGTCGGGACACACCGAGAAATGTCCTGAGTGCAGCGGAGAACATCCGCTATACCTCTGCCCGCGATTACGAGACAACACGGTTGCCCAACGGATCGAAGTTGTTCGAAAAGCACACGTGTGCTACAACTGCCTGCGGAGCAATCATCGCACCGAAGATTGTACAGCCAGAGGATGTCGCGTCTGTGGCAAGCAGCACAACACGAAGCTGCATCAAGACCGCCAAGACGCATGACTGCAACGGACGGTCCATGGGCTCGAACCAAGGTACACGAGCTTAGTCGTCAACGGCCGCACAACGAAGTTAATGGTCACCGCGATCGTGAACGTTCCAGATCGCGACCAGAAACCCATCGAGTGTAGGACGTTGATAGACACTTGTTCGAGCGCCAACTTCATCACCGACGACCTGGCTAGAACACTTAGGCTTCCGACACAAAACAACACAACGACTATCGAAGCGTTGAACCAATTACACACCGTAGCGAATAAATTGGTTTCAACGACGGTTAAATCGCGCTTATCGGGCTACTCGCGAAAACTAACATTCTTCACGATACCGCGAATAGCTGGGCCGACGCCGGAAGAGCAAATCGATCATGCAAAGATTGCAATTCCGGCAAACATAAAGTTAGCAGATCCACAATTCCATCGACCGGCGAATGTGGATATGTTAGTCGGCACCGGGCCCGCTCTATCGTCGCTTAGCATCGGGCAACATAAACTTTCATCGCGTACCGATCTGGATCTGATACTCCAAAAAACGCAATTTGGATGGATCATCGGGGGGAGCGTCTCCATATCGGCGTCGTGGAGGAAACATCAAACGTTTGTCACAACCCCGAATTTCGAGCTGCAGAAATTCTGGGAATTAGAAGAGGGCCCACAGATACGACATTTATCTGCAACAGAACAGGAATGCGAGCAGCATTTTCGCGATCACATTAAACAGACACGAACCGGTCGTTACATCGTCGCACTACCGTTTAAACGCGCGCGCGCCTTTAATCGACTTCTCTCGCTCGAACGTAAATTCGCTAAGGATCCAGAGCTGAAGCGAGAATAATCTGCCGTTATAAAGGAGTATCTCGTGATGGGACACATGAGCAAGATAGAACCATGCGATTCAGGCGGTTTCTATCTCCCTCATCACGCGGTCATAAAACCATCAAGCTCGACAACGAAGGTTCGCGTTGTCTTCGATGGATCAGCGAAATCGACCAGCGGACTGTCACCCAACGAGACGCTTTTGACAGGACCGACCATACAGGACGACATATTCGCGCTTCTCATAAGGTTCCGACAACACACCTATGTCTTGACCGGAGACATCGAGAAGATGTATCGGCAGTTCCTTGTAAGACCGGAGGACCGCCGATACCAGCGAATATTATGGCGAGACCATGATGGAAAGGTAAAAACGTACGAGCTGAACACGTTCGGACTATCTTCAGCGCCTTTCCTCGCCATCAGGTGCATTCACCAATTAGCGGACGACGAAAAGGTGAATGCTCCTATCGCCGCGACCGCGCTCCAGCGAGATCTATACGTCGATGATCTCCTGACCGGTACAGACAACTACAAAGACGCCAGACAATTACGAGACGAGATAATCGAACTACTTAACCGCAGCGGCCTACACATTCGACAGTGGGTCTCGAACGAGCCGAAACTTCTTTCAGGGCTTCCGGAAGCCGAGATACACGCGAAATATTTCGGTGATGCAACCGTGAAAACCCTCGGTGTCTCGTGGCACGCGCAAAACGACCGAATTAGTTATTCCGTAGATCCGAATATCGATACGAGGATCACGAAACGCACGATCTTATCCACTATTGCAAAGATATTCGATCCGTTAGGCTTACTGGCACCAGTAATAATAACGGCGAAAATGCAACACCTTTGGAAACTGCAATTGGCCTGGGATGAATCGCTACCATCCGGCCTCCATACCGAATGGACCACGTACATCAAGGAATTGCAGTTGCTGAACCAAACGTCATTCGAGCGACACGTTTGTCAACCAAAGGTGCGGACAGTGGAATTACACGGATTCTGCGACGCGAGCGAACGAGCATACGGCGCGTATTCTTACGTTCGTTCAATCGACAATCGGGGTCGAATTAAGACTAAGTTACTGTGCGCGAAATCGCGCGTCGCGCCAGTAAAGGTAGTCAGTCTCGTGCGTCTCGAACTTTGCGGTGCGGTGCTTCTAGCGTCATTATTTTCCAGCGTTCGAGAAAATAGTGTACACCGATACGATTCGATAAACTTTTGGACCGATTCGACAATAGTTTTAAACTAGCTACAACGTGAACCAGCCACATTAAAGACGTTCGTAGCGAATAGAGTGGCCGAAATTCAGACAACAACCAACAGAGCAGCATGGCGGCACGTCAGGTTAAACGACAATCCAGCGGACCTGATATCGAGAGGACAATCACCAGCAGAGTTCTCGAGGCCCTCCATCTGGCGTCATAGACCACCGTGGCTCGCCAACGACGTCAGGGATTGGCCAAAATCCACGTTCACCATTGCGCCGGAAATACCGGAAACCCGTGCCCATGCTTGCTTGGTGACAACGATCCGTAGCGAAGAAATCCTTAATCGATACTCAGACATCGCGAAATTGAAAAGAATTGTCGCGTACTGCCTCCGATTTTGCAAAAATTATCGACATTCGGGACCTCTAACCGTGCGAGAGGTCCACGACTGCAACAACCGGATCTTGAGGCTCGTACAAGCCTCCGCGTTCGACAAAGAGATCCGAAGCCTAAAGAATGGAAAGGAGCTGTATCCGAAAAGCAACCTCCTCTCGCTACAGCCATTCTTAGATGAAACGGGAATTCTGCGTGTCGGCGGTCGGTTACAAAACGCAGATATTCCATTCGGGCAGAAGCATCCGATCTTGCTTCCAAAATCGAGTCACGTAACGAATTTAATCATACGCCACGCGCATTTAGAGGGCCATCATTCGGGCATCAATACCACGCTAGCGACTCTAAGGCAAAGATATTGGCCCATCGATGGGAAAAATCAGGTAAGACGCATCATTCGGCAATGCGTCAGGTGTTTCCGCGTAAAACCACCGGTCGTCAATTACGTAATGGGTACACTACCTGCGGCACGCGTTACAGAGTGTTGCCCCTTCTACAATTGCGGCGTAGACTATTGCGGTCCTTTCTACATAAAGGAAAAACGTTTTAGAAATCGCGCGCGAATTAAAATTTATATAGCGGTCTTCGTATGTTTCGCGACAAAGGCGGTCCATCTCGAGGTCGTCGGTGACCTGACCACCGAGGCGTTCATCGCGGCCTTGAAGCGCTTCATCGGTCGTAGGGGCATCTGTCGCAACATTTATTCCGATAACGGGACTAATTTCGTTGGAGCGAACAACGAATTAAGCGCGCTATACGAAACGATGCGAAACGACGAAAGGATGCAACATTTCCTCACGGGCAAGGAAATATCGTGGCACTTCATGCCAGCGCTGTCTCCCAATTTCGGCGGCCTGTGGGAGGCAGCCGTAAAATCGTTCAAACACCACGTAAAACGAGTAGTGGGAGAAGAACTGTTTACGTTCGAACAGTTTAACACGTTCGCGATCGAAATCGAAGCGATCCTCAATTCCCGCCCGCTTACACCTTTATCGTCCGATCCCAACGATCCATCAGTCCTAACTCCGGCCCACTTCCTGATCGGCACATCGTTAATGAGCTTGCCCGAGACTGATTTCAGCGATACTCCCTGCAATCGTTTGTCACACTGGCAGCATATCCAAAAGGTTAAGCAGGACTTTTGGACCAGGTGGCACAAGGAGTACATTCACCATCATACGAGCGGAAGAAGTGGACCAAGGGCTCCCACGAGATCAAGGAAGGACCTCTCGTGGTCTTGCGGGATGACTACCTCCCGCCTTTGTAGTGGCACCTCGGACGAGTGGAAAAGGTGCACCCAGGACCGGACAAGGTCATTCGAGCA
The DNA here is from genome assembly GCA_963969225.1 of Xylocopa violacea. NCBI lineage: Eukaryota > Metazoa > Arthropoda > Insecta > Hymenoptera > Apidae > Xylocopa > Xylocopa violacea. Next base: position 2,487,168 of record CAXAJV010000021.1, on the reverse strand, counting down.
GTCACCGTGCGGACCAGCCAAGGGACCTACAAGCGCAACGTCAAGCAGCTAGCGGAGCTGCCCACATCCGAGACGACATCATCCGAGACGACAGCATCCAAGATGACAGCATCCAAGACGACAGCATCCAAGATGACAGCATCCGAGATGACATCATAACCAATCGACGACACATTGATCGCCACGGTCTCTCAACGGGGGGAGCATGTTCCGACCGACGGAACAACAATAACGTGGGGTTTTCGAAGGCCTCGTTTATTACACGTTCAAAACTAATAGGCTTTGGGAAATTCCCAAAACGTCACCGAGGGACTTCGAAGGTTCCACGACCGTGCAGGTATCTTCCCACACTCTTGAAACGAACGCGCGCTTCAGGCGCACAAGAGGGTGTGGACGATACTCGAAGGGGCCCACTGATTGGTAATTTGCATCGTTTCGGCAAATACCAACAGTGTTCACCCCCCTGTACGGTGGAGGGAGCAGCAGACGAGCTCCCAAAAATCTAACGAACTAACGACACAGTCTATACAGTCTCGACAAGACAATCGCTAACGAAACAGTCACTAGACACAACGAGCGAAACAGTCTCTAAGAGTCAATCGAACGAACCACAACGAACGAACGAGTCCTTAAGACTATCGAACGAACGAGTCTTAAGACATAACGAAATCGAGTCTAACTAGCTGTCTAAAATTAATTTGGCGGACAGCGTCGCGAGCAACCGCGTCTGATCTGATAAAACTATCAACGATAGCCGCCATAAGTGAAGGGCCCTCCCGCTCCAGTCTGCGTTAGTGAATAAAAAACTAACAAAAAGTGAGAATATCCAATGCACAAAAAACTCCGAGCAGACCTCACCGTGGTCACGTGATGACATACACGAACTGGTTAAGTTCATCAAAAGAAAAAACTTAATAAACAAAGAGAACATTAATTTCTCCGCCCTAATGAAATTAAATTCAAGAGGAAAATTCAAACCGAAAAAGCTAAATCCTGCCTCGGGTTCATTAGCTACAAATAAAAAAGAACAAAAAATGGAAAAGGAGCAAGCAAAAGCTGCTACTGGCGAAGATAATCAACCCCCACAAACAAAACCAGCACCAATGGAAACCGACAAACCAAGCTATGTGGACCTCCTAAAAATGATAAACAATCTAAACAAGACGATTGAAAATCTCTGCAAACAACTCGAGGAAAAAAGGAAAGCCAGAAGCTCCCAAATAGCAGAAATACCTACGGCCCTGGAAGGAAAAACCCCAAGGAACAACGTCGCAGGTACTTCAACCCTCCAGCCCAACCACACCACGGACCCTAACCGGCCAGTGGAAAACGAAGTCCCTTGGTCAAAAGTCTCGTCCAAAAGGAAGAGCGAGAGGACCGTCCCGCAGCAGGTAAACGCAGCGCAGAACAAAACGCGGCTGACGAACCTGAGCATAGCGGAGGAAAAGCGCAGCAGCAACGATAGTTGCAAACGTCCACGAGTCGTAGCCGAGGTAACACCCCCACCACAGTATCCCCCACCAAACAAAACCAGACCACCCCCGATGATAGTACATAATAACTCATGTAAACAAACTATCAACGCGCTCGCGAGTAGTATTAAGGACTTCTATATCAAAAGAATAAACAATAACAAACACCTGTTACACGTTAACAATAGCGAAAATTATCAAATGGCACGGAAAATTTTGAAAGAAAATAATATCGAATACTTCTCATACACCCCAAACATGAAAAGCTAAAATCCATATTGTTAAAAAATTTAGAAGGCGATTTCGATCCTGAAACCTTACTTGTAGAGCTCAAGAACCAAAAAATCGAAAATGTTAAATTCCTATCGGCACGAAAATTCCACACGCGTAAATCGGTAATCGACGGAAGAAACTTGTCAATCTACCTTATACAACTCTCGGCAGACAGTGACCCAGAAAATTTAAAAAAGGTAAAAACAATCCTACACTCCATCATCTCCTGGGAAAAAATAATTAGACGAAATAGATTGCAATGTAAGCGATGTCAACGCATCGGACACATGGCAGTAAATTGTAATCTATAATATAGATGCGTCAAGTGCATCGTACAGCACAACCCAGGAGAATGCCCCCTCTCTGCTTCCATAAACCTTATTGAAGAAGGGGTTGAAACACGACCCTACTGTATAAACTGTAGAAGCTACGGACACCCAGCGTCCTATAGAGGCTGTCCAAAAGTAAAAGAAATAAAACAAAAAATAACAGAAAGATTAACCCAACAAAAAACCGAGAAAGAGAAAAAATTACAGAAAATAAATAGTTACGTTAACCCTCTCACCTCCTTCAGTGCCATGACATCTAAAGACAAACAACCACCACCCGTTGAGTCAAAAGAACCAGTTTTTGATAACACTCCAGCAAATACATTGCTAGTAGAGGAAATCAAACAAATCATCTCCAACTCCTTAAACAATCACACTTCCAACATTACAAAATGCATAGAACAAAATTCGATAAAAATTAACATAATATCAGAATCTCTAGGAATAGACCTCACGAATTAAAAATGGCGAACTCTGAAAGGCAGAACAATAGGCTATTCTTAAAAATATTAAAAATCATTCAGATTAATGTAAATTCACTTATCACAAATGAAAGAAGACATACTCTCTTAGAATGCTTAAAAAAGTACTCGCCAGACATAACACTTATATCAGAAACAAAATTAAACCCCAAACACATTGTCACCTTTCAAGACTATAATATAATAAGAATGGACCGTTCTAACTCTAAACAAGGCGGTGGAACAGGAATATTAATAAAGAAAAACTAAAAATTTAAATATATTCATCCAGGTAGTGTCCCAAGCAGCTCCCACTTTGAATACACAGCCATAGAAATCAAATTGCAAAAAAATCTTAAATTATTTATAATCTCAGCATACGCAACCAGCACTAACAAAGCAGTCATCACACCCGAATTGAAATCATTATTCAACACTCTCCAATTATACAACCCTAATCATTACTATTTATTAGCAGGAGATCTAAACGCGAAACATACAGTTTGGAGCAACACATCCAAAAATGATAGAGGAATCGTATTGCAAAGATGGATCGCGGAAGATCAAATAAAATACAGACTATCCCTACTGAGATCCAAACTCCCCTCCTTTCCCAAGAGCGGGGCCTTTATAGACCTCTGCATCGCCGACACCAGAATTGAATTCCTCAACCTCCCCGGGAGGAATACTTTCAGATCTTTCAACTACGACAGCGACCACAGAGCCTCTATAATGGAAATCTCCATAAACACACTAGAACATCTAATAATTGAAGAAACATCCCCTCCAACAAGATACAACTTCAGTCACACAAACTGGAACAAATTTAACAAATTCCTCCTAGATAACGATAACACTAACATCCCAAACAACGCAAACCTCTCGATAAACGAAATAGATACCCAAATAGCTCGACTCAATTCTCTCCTACTCAATGCAATTGAACACTCTACACCTATTACCCAAACTCGTTACAACTCGACTGAAAAATACATCACACCGAAAATGAAAAAACTCCGTAAACAAAAAAGCTTCCTAATTACGCAAATAAACAACCTATCCAGAATCCAAAACTACTCACCACAATACAATGATCTCCTAAAAATCCTGAAAACTTTACTTAAAGAAATCAAGCACGAAATCAAAAAAGCCTTCCACGAATCAGTAAACATCCACTGGAAAAATAAAATTTCCAATATATCTCTCAAAAATCCCAAGAAATGCTTCCCAACCATTAACCAAATATTTCGGAAAAAAGAATTCAACTCCTTGGAATCCCTCAAAATCACTCCAAACAATTCGAACCTAATCTCGAAAGCCAACATAAACCCCGCCGACCATATATCAGATACACACAACAATCTTATAATTACAAATTCCGACGATCTATTAAACATTCTGGGTACACACTTCGAATCAATACACACACAAAACGATAGTATGGGCTCGGAACAATTCTCTTCTATTGTAAAACAAGAAGCAAAGAAAATCGAACAAGACATATTACACGACAGACTCAACAATTCCACATTATGTACATTTACACCCAGCAATACAGCAGATCAGCCTAACAACGACTCCACTCCACCAAACTTCCTCACCAACTTCCATAAACTAAAAAACACATTTAAAAACTTAAACAGTAAAAAATCCGCGAGCTTTGATGGCACCCCGAATGTAGTTCTTAAAAACCTACCACCCAGATACATAAACCACTACACCATATTATTTAAAAAAAAGGGAAAAGAGGGAAGTGACCTGTCCAACTACAGACCTATTAGCCTCCTTCCTAATATCAGCAAAGTATTCGAAACTGTAGTAATTGATTCAATAATCCATTTTTATAACTCAAACAATATTATCCCAGAAACGCAATTCGGATTTCGATTCCAACATAGTACAATACATGCAATCTCAAAAGTCACGGCCGACATCTGCTGGGCGCGAAACGCGGGAGACTGCATTGCAGCATTACTAATAGATTTAGAAAAAGCTTTTGACACGGTCTGGCTGGACGGACTCTTCTACAAACTGGTAAAAAAGAAATTTCCCCCTCACTTAATAAAAATAATCTGCGATATGACCCACGGTAAGAAATTTTTTGTATCGGACAGACAAAGTACATCGACCAAGTGTTTCTCAGTCAACAATGGCCTCCAACAAGGAACAGTTAACTCGCCCATTCTATTTAATATCTATCTAAGCGACCTTTTACAAATGTTTGGTATAAATACGGAAAATAACAAAAGAGGAGTCGCCTTCGCAGACGACCTAGTGATATACCTCCAAAATCCTAAACCATCACTCCTAAAAAACCAAATGCAAGAACTATTCCACAAATTACAGATCTATTTTAACAACCGGAAATTAAAAATCAATATCAACAAATGCGAAACTATCCTGTTCCGACCTCCCATATCAAAAAATTCAGGTGCCAATAGCGATGTCTTCCGGAACTCAAAAAATTTTGAAATAACAGACGGGAATAATCCCCACATAAAAATACCCCACAAACGCATGGTTCGTTACCTAGGAACCTACTTGGATTATAATCTAAATTTTAAGGAACACGTTCAAATCCAATTAGAAAAAGCCCAAAAGTCATTCCTCGGCAGCAGACGACTCTTCTATTCTAAAAATCTAGATAAATCCGTAAAACTTACCTGCTACAAACTCCTCATAAGACCCATCCTCACTTATGCGTGCCCAATCTGGTTTAATGTTAATGCGTCCTTAATGGAAAAACTGAGAAAATTTGAACGCAAATGTCTCAGAGCTTGCTTAGACATGTACAGATGCTCGAAAACAAACTACACAAAAATGATTAGAAACGATAAATTATATGAACACGCAAAAATAATTCGTATAGATTTATTTATATTGAGACTCATAAAAAACCATTGGACAAACACAAGAAACATCAAATCAAACAGCTTGATCTACAGTTCTACATATCCTAACCCTTTGTACTTTGAGAAAGTTAGGAGCTCTGGTTATATCCCTCCACAGGCATTCCCTTACTTAGATAACCTTGAACTCATCCAAAACAAAGATAATATCCCAATAATATACCACTTCGGAATAAAGCTGACAGATAAACGAATCAAATACGACAAAAACTGCGCTCAATCTCCCTCCGATATGCGCTTCTTGCACAAACTCTCAAAATACGATCGCGAAGACAAACACAGTAAAAACACTAAGAAATATTGGTGGTTATAACACACCCCCAAGCAAACTCTCTCCACCCACGAAACTAAATATAATTCTAGAGTCAAAATAAGAAAATGATATTGTTATCCCGCCTAGAAATAAGTATACTAGTCACGGTAAAAAGTAGTACAAATACCATACAACGATAAGAAAAACAAACCAAATTTACAAGTTCATGACATAATCGTGACTATTACCTCTACAATGAATAGCGCTATACCAAAAATATATGAGAGTGCAATATATTTTAAACAATAACAAAAATTAGCGACATAAGTGAAGCAAATATATCCTTAATTTAAATAGTTAAGTTTATATAGTAACCTGTAATTATATCAAAATGTTACCTATTGTTAGTCATAGTTACACATTATATTTTTACGTATTACCAAATTATACTTATACAATTAGATATAATTAGATATAACATATAAAAACACCATGTAAGCATAAAAATACATACACATGTCACTCCTCCGTCACCTCACTAAAAATAATTCGTTTGCTGACGTGCCACATGCTTACGAATCTATGCAAAAAAACTAATAGCTAACATCCAATAGCTCTCACATTATTCATTTTAGCATTAAGTGCAGTACAAAAGTAGAAATTAAGACTGATCACGCGCGCTCTACGTTAGAGCCATGAATCAAGTTCCTACATTTTTTTAGTTAACTTTTTGTGCGTTTTGTAGTTTATTGTACCTTTTGCATATATATTGTATTTTTGTTATTGGCACAATAAAAGCTCGTTAAAAAAAAAAAAAAAAAAAAAAAAAAAAAAAACGCATAACTCACCGGTTCTCGTCCCATTCAGCCACTGACCGCCGTAAGGTACGGACGTGACGAGCTACCTGGAAAAACCCGCGGAAAATTCGCAAAGCGAGTGACACGTTTCAGTATACCGAAAGTGTAGTGTAATGGAAAAATATAAGTTACACAGTTATCTACAAAGTGTACGAAGTTAAAACAACCTGTGTGCAAGTGATAAAAAAATAAACTCAAAAAAATTGAATACAATTACTGAAAGAAAACAAGTGATAGCAAGATACGTCAATCATTCAACCGGGTATAATAATAACACAAAGAGTGTGTACAAGCGCCTCCACCCTAACACATGGGGTAGCACCCACTCGCGAAAGAGAAGTCACCATTACAGATAAAATAGACTACCACCAAGAAGATAACGGAAACAAAAATGAAACCAAGATGGAGGACCAGCAGGTAAAAGATATCATACAACGGATCAAAAGACAAGAAACCACAGTTAAGGAAAGACTCAGCACAGAAAACAATAAAACTAAGCACAAACACGAAAAACCTTACAAAGAAAATAAACCCCGCTCCAAACTTAATAAAGCGGAAAGAAGTTACGAATCCACCGTCGGAAGAAGAACCCTGCAACAGGATGGCGCAAGCAGACAAGGAGCAATCCTACGAAAGTCTAGTAGAAACAATCAAACAACTGAATCAAACAATAATAGAATTGAGAAAACAATTAGAGGAAGAAAGGAAGACACCCCCCGCAAGGAAAGGCAAGTCCGCCGAAGAAAATTCAAGCAGGGAGCAGACCAGAGAGAGCCAGTCGCAAGAAACAGATAGCCAAAGGGACTGCAGCGAAACAACGCATGGAAACCATATTGAGGAAGACGAAAGCACATGGACGAAAATTTACAACAAAAGGAAGAACAGCGACCGCACGGGGTCAGCAAGCGCGGAACAGCCCAAGACGAGTACGTCGCGCGGCAAGACCGAATCCATCTGGGAAACCCCGACCGTTTCGACCAAGCGATCGAGAGTTCAAGGTGAAGTATACCCCATACCTCAGGTAGATAGAAATAGCAAGCCACCACCCGTTATCATATATAACACAAATTGCAAAAATACGATCACCATATTACAAACCCAAATCAAAGACTTTTACCTGAAAAAAATAAATGAAACAAAACATATAGTATACGCAAATAATTCAGATAACTATAAAAAAGTCATAGAAATACTAAGAAACAAGAAAATTGAATTTTTTACCTACACACCGAAACAAACCAAAAGAAACACAGTACTGCTTAAAAACCTTGAAGGTGACTTCGACGCAAAAGTAATATTGGATGAATTACAAAAAATAGAACTAGAAAACGTACGATTTTTACCAATAAAAAAATTCCAAACGCGCAAATCAATGAAAGAAGGAAGATCGCTTCCAATATATATAGCTCAATTAATTCCCGATAGCAAAGTAGAAAAATTAAAAAATATTAAAGTTTTATTGCACTCATTAGTATCCTGGGAAAAATTAATAAAAACAGATAGATTGCAGTGTAGAAGATGCCAGCGCATTGGCCACGCGGCAACAAATTGTAACTTAAGCTATAGATGCGTAAAATGCAACACACCCCACAATCCAGGCGAATGCTCAGTAAAACCGTCGGATACAACCGGGGACGAAAACGCAAACGCGCAACCATATTGCGTAATATGCAAAAACCACGGGCACCCAGCGTCTTACAGAGGATGCCCAAAAATCAAAGAAATAAAGCAAAAAATAATAGATAAAAGAACACAAAACAAGATAGAAAAAGAAAACAACTTACAACTTCTGAACAAATTCACAAACCCGAACATCTCTTACAGCTCTATAACTGCAAAAAATAATCCGCAACATCCCGCCACACTTCAGACAAACAGCACAAACACACCCGCAAACACAGAACCCACACTCCTGCTTAACGAAATAAAGAAAACAATAGAAACGTCCTTAAATACACAAATAAGAAACATCACAGAAAACATCGAACAGAATGCAAATAAGATAAATATTATAGCAGAAGCACTAGGTATAGATTTCCTAAACTAAAAATGGCTCACACTCAGGACTCACACAACATGCAAGCTAAAAAGCTAAACCTAAATTCATTAAAAATAGCACAAATAAACGTGAACTCGATTATTGCAAACGAAAGAAGAGTCACCCTGCTAGACTTCCTAAACAAATATATACCTGACATAGCATTACTTTCAGAAACGAAATTAAACCCAAAACACATATTTCAATTAAAACACTATCACATAATAAGAACGGACAGACCAAACTCAAAGCAAGGCGGAGGAACAGCAATAGTAATAAAAAAGAACATAAAACACAAAATCATACAAACGAACCATATCATAGCCAGCTCACACTTCGAAACAACACAAATAGAAATAACCATTCAAAGAAACCAAAAATTATACATAATATCAGCATACGCAACAAGTACAGGCCAAAAAGAATTTACCGCAGAACTCAAACACCTATTCGACTCATTACAACTAGAAAACACAAACCACTATTTCCTGCTAGCAGGAGATCTAAATGCTAGGCATACCGACTGGGGAAACTACACCAACAACAACAGAGGTATCACCTTGCATAGATGGATAAATGATAATAAAATAAAATATAGACTCACGCTCTATAGTACAGAGATTCCCTCCTTTCCGAAAAGCGCGGCCTTCATAGACCTTTGCTTAGCAGACGATAGATTAAAAATCATAAACTTGATAAATGCACACAGACTACGTTCCTGTACCTACGACAGTGACCATAGAGCAGTAATGATCCAGATCAGAATCGACACATTAGACAAACTACAAATAGAAGAAAACAATAACGAAACAAAACTAAACCTGAAAAAGACAGACTGGAAGAAATTCGTAAAGTATCTCACAAACAAGGAACACATAGAAATACAAAACAATAGAAACCTTTCGATCAACGAAATAGACAAGTATCTGCTACAATTAAACAATCGCATAACTCAGGCACTTGAGCACTCAACACCTAACAAAAACGTAAATTCCAACTCAACAGACAAATACATTACACAAAAAATAAAAAAACTACGAAACAAGAAAAGCCTCATTATCACAAAAATAAAAAACCTAAACAGAATACAAAATTACACACCGGCAAACAACGCGCAAATAACACAACTAAAGAATCACCTAAAAACAGTAAGACACGAAATCAAAGTAGCTTTCCATGAAGCAGTAAACGCCTACTGGGGAAACAAAGTAAAGAGTATATCAATGAGAAACAAGGACAACAGCAATCCATTCACTGCAATAAACCAAATATTCAGACGAAAAGAAGCAAACGTCATAGAGCCACTTAAAATAGCAATCAACAAAACAGACTTAATAAAAGGAGCTGACATAACACCCAACCCACAACAGACAGGCAACAACAGTAACATAATAATCACAAACCACACAGAGAAACTGAACATCCTCGGAGCACATTTCGAAACAATACATGCGACAAACTATAACAGGGGCAAAGAAGGCCTCACAAACATAGTCAAACAAAAAGCAGACGGAATAAAACAAGACATAAGCAACGACGCAACGAACAAACAAACAATATGCACCTTCTCAAACACCAACACAGTAGACAATCCAAACTCGCAAGAAATCCCGGCCAACTACTTCACCAACTATTACAAACTCAAAAACACCTTCAATAAACTAAACAATAAACATTCATCTAGTTTTGACAGGATCCCAAACATTGCACTTAAAAAATTACCACCTGAATACATAAGACATTATACAATATTATTTAATAACTGCCTAAACACTACTCACTATCCAGAAGCATGGAAAACCGCTAAAACGATACCATTAAAAAAAAAAGACAAAGACGGCACAGATCCATCCAACTACAGGCCTATATGTCTACTCCCCAATATTAGTAAAGTTTTCGAGATAATAGTAAACGACTCCATAACAAAGCACTGCACCAACAATAATATTATACCGGAAGCCCAATTTGGGTTTCGATTCCGTCACAGCACCATACACGCAATAACCAAATTCACCGATGACATCTGCTGGGCCAGAAACGCAGAAGAGTGCGTGGGAGCAATTCTCATAGACTTAGAAAAAGCCTTCGATTCTGTGTGGTTAGATGGCCTATTTTATAAACTGTTAAAAAAAAAAAATTCCCGCTGCACCTAATAAAAATCCTATGGAACATGACGCATGACAAAAAATTTATAGTAACAGACGGACAGAACAACTCCTCGAAAACATTTACAGTGACAAACGGACTACAACAAGGCACGGTAAACTCCCCCATCCTGTTCAACATATTCCTATGCGACCTACTACAACTATTCGGAATAAACTCAGACTTTAACAAAAGAGCAATAGCATTCGCGGACGATATAGTAGTATACATTAGACACAAAAACCCATCAGTAATAAAACTAGAGTTACAAGATCTATTCGGCAAAATACAAAAATACCTGCTAGCTTGGAAACTAAACATAAACACAAAAAAATGCGAGACAATACTGTTCAGACCCTATATCTCAAAAATATCAAATGCAAACTATGACGTAAAAAAAAACTCAAAAAACTTCTAAATACACGATAGCCTCAATCCGCTCGTTAAAATCCCACATAAACAAATAGTGTGCTACCTAGGTGTCCATATAGATTTCAGTTTAAACTTCAACTCACACATAGACATACAAACAGAGAAATCCCAAAGGGCCTTCTTTGCTAATAAAAGACTATTCTACTCCAAGGACCTGGACAAAACAATAAAAATACTATGTTACAAACTACTCATACGCCCCATTCTCACATACGCCAGCCCAGTATGGTTTAACATAAATTCAAGTACAGCCGAAAAACTACGAAAATTTGAAAGAAAATGCTTAAGGGCATGCCTAAACATGTACAGGTCATCACAATCAAATTACACAAAATATATTAAAAACCACATTTTATATGAACACGCAAAAATGACCCAAAAATGAATAGATATCTTTCTCCTAAAACTAATAAGAAACCACTGGGCTAACATTCAATATATCACCAACAATAGTCTAGTGTATAGCGCCACTTACCCAAACCCTCTGTATTATGAGACAAGACTGACAGGCCTATCTCCTCCGCAAGCATTCATATACCTAGATAGCGCAGGATTAATTCAAAACAAGCAAAACTTACCACTAATATACCATTACAACAGAAAAACCAGTGATAAAAGAATCCTATATAACAAAGACATATCACATACTCACAAAGAGATGAGATTTATTCATACACTCTCGAGCCACGACTACAAAGACAACCACAGACAGGACACAAAAAAATACTGGTGGTTACAATAAAAAAAAAAAAAACACAGAAACCCAACTAAGCGTAACGCAACTCAAACACACCGCAACAAAACAATAACAAACGGGAATAAAACAAAAACCAAACTATAATTACAAAAACCCACAAACACTAGTCTTACATACCTGTACATAAAATAAAATTGTATACTGCAAACGACAGTGTAGACAAAACCAAAAGCAAAGTATGTATAAACAACACGACCAAATGTATATTAAGATTAGTAATTAAGATAATCATAAGTATATATATACGAAAACACATATCAAATAAAAAATAAGCAAGAATCACACACTAACCTTTACCCAATCAACCGCAACCAAACCTCACCGAAAACGCCTTTGTATAGTACAGTGCCATACAGATACAAATATAAAAAAAAAACATGCAAAACATCTATCCTTTAAGTAGCATAAATCTAAAGTATAGCAATAAGTGCAATATCAAAATAAGCAGCAAGCGTCTTGATTACGAGTGCTTTATACCAAAGCTACTAATCTAGCTATAAGAATTAGCCATAGTTAACTTTTGTGCGTTTTATCAAGTTTATTTGTACCATTTTGTATATATTGTTTTTTTTTGGCACAATAAACGCTCGTTACAAAAAAAAAAAAAAAACCGGTTCTCGTCCGATCACCGAAGTTAAGATGCGTTGGGCGTGGATAGTACTTAGATGGGTGACCGCTTGGGAACTCCACGTGTTGTTGGCGTCCACCAGCTTTTTGCCGTTTCTTTTTTACCCTTCTGTTCCTTGACTAGGAACAGCTATCATTAATTTTTTGCGATCTGTCGCAGATACGACGGTATCCCACTTCTCATTTTGACGGTACTTGTCCTTGGCTAGGCGTATGAGGGTCGAACAAAGGCTGAAAATTTTTGCTACTACGGTCGTTACGTCCACGATATAACGGATAGTCGTCGTAGGCCTATCAGTTGATGGTCTCCGTATACCTAGTTCCACAGCAGCATTGGGTTAGGCTAGGTTAGATTGCGCCTTGCGTTCAGAATAGTGTTCCACATGGTGGCCCGCCTACTATCGGTCGCCTAGTACCCGAATCCACAGTGTTTCACGTTGGGGTCCACGCATGGTGGACCGTCAATTGTCCCCTACTGAATTCCAGAGTCCACAGGAGGCTTGTCAATGCGGGCATGACTGGAATGCCGCAGCATGATGCAATTACGCCCAACCAGTAACACTTTAGCAACAGTAAAGATCCTGTTGGTCTTCTGTTGCAATAAATTCGTCAACGATCACACCACGCATAACTCACCGGTTCTCGTCCGATCACCGAAGTTAAGATGCGTTGGGCGTGGATAGTACTTAGATGGGTGACCGCTTGGGAACTCCACGTGTTGTTGGCGTCCACCAGCTTTTTGCTGTTTCTTTTTTGCCCTTCTGTTCCTTGACCGGGATATAGGAAAAGTTATCATTAATTTTTTGCGATCTGTCGCAGATACGACGGTATCCCACTTCTCATTTTGACGGTACTTGTCCTTGGCTAGGCGTATGAGGGTCGAACAAAGGCTGAAAATTTTTGCTACTACGGTCGTTACGTCCACGATATAACGGATAGTCGTCGTAGGTCTATCAGTTGTTGGTCTCCGTATACCTAGTTCCACAGCAGCATTGGGTTAGGCTAGGTTAGATTGCGCCTTGCGTTCAGAATAGTGTTCCACATGGTGGCCCGCCTACTATCGGTCGCCTAGTACCCGAATCCACAGTGTTTCACGTTGGGGTCCACGCATGGTGGACCGTCAATTGTCTCCTACTGAATTCCAGAGTCCACAGGAGGCTTGTCAATGCGGGCATTACTGGAATGCCGCAGCATGATGCAATTACGCCCAACCAGTAACACTTTAGCAACAGTAAAGATCCTGTTGGTCTTCTGTTGCAATAAATTCGTCAACGATCACACCACGCATAACTCACCGGTTCTCGTCCGATCACCGAAGTTAAGATGCGTTGGGCGTGGATAGTACTTAGATGGGTGACCGCTTGGGAACTCCACGTGTTGTTGGCGTCCACCAGCTTTTTGCTGTTTCTTTTTTGCCCTTCTGTTCCTTGACCGGGATATAGGGAAAGTTATCATTAATTTTTTGCGATCTGTCGCAGATACGACGGTATCCCACTTCTCATTTTGACGGTACTTGTCCTTGGCTAGTCGTATGAGGGTCGAACAAAGGCTGAAAATTTTTGCTACTACGGTCGTTACGTCCACGATATAACGGATAGTCGTCGTAGGTGTATCAGTTGTTGGTCTCCGTATACCTAGTTCCACAGCAGCATTGGGTTAGGCTAGGTTAGATTGCGCCTTGCGTTCAGAATAGTGTTCCACATGGTGGCCCGCCTACTATCGGTCGCCTAGTACCCGAATCCACAGTGTTTCACGTTGGGGTCCACGCATGGTGGACCGTCAATTGTCTCCTACTGAATTCCAGAGTCCACAGGAGGCTTGTCAATGCGGGCATGACTGGAATGCCGCAGCATGATGCAATTACGCCCAGCCAGTAACACTTTAGCAACAGTAAAGATCCTGTTGGTCTTCTGTTGCAATAAATTCGTCAACGATCACACCACGCATAACTCACCGGTTCTCGTCCGATCACCGAAGTTAAGATGCGTTGGGCGTGGATAGTACTTAGATGGGTGACCGCTTGGGAACTCCACGTGTTGTTGGCGTCCACCAGCTTTTTGCTGTTTCTTTTTTGCCCTTCTGTTCCTTGACCGGGATATAGGAAAAGTTATCATTAATTTTTTGCGATCTGTCGCAGATACGACGGTATCCCACTTCTCATTTTGACGGTACTTGTCCTTGGCTAGGCGTATGAGGGTCGAACAAAGGCTGAAAATTTTTGCTACTACGGTCGTTACGTCCACGATATAACGGATAGTCGTCGTAGGTGTATCAGTTGTTAGTCTCCGTATACCTAGTTCCACAGCAGCATTGGGTTAGGCTAGGTTAGATTGCGCCTTGCGTTCAGAATAGTGTTCCACATGGTGGCCCGCCTACTATCGGTCGCCTAGTACCCGAATCCACAGTGTTTCACGTTGGGGTCCACGCATGGTGGACCGTCAATTGTCTCCTACTGAATTCCAGAGTCCACAGGAGGCTTGTCAATGCGGGCATTACTGGAATGCCGCAGCATGATGCAATTACGCCCAACCAGTAACACTTTAGCAACAGTAAAGATCCTGTTGGTCTTCTGTTGCAATAAATTCGTCAACGATCACACCACGCATAACTCACCGGTTCTCGTCCGATCACCGAAGTTAAGATGCGTTGGGCGTGGATAGTACTTAGATGGGTGACCGCTTGGGAACTCCACGTGTTGTTGGCGTCCACCAGCTTTTTGCTGTTTCTTTTTTGCCCTTCTGTTCCTTGACCGGGATATAGCAAAAGTTATCATTAATTTTTTGCGATCTGTCGCAGATACGACGGTATCCCACTTCTCATTTTGACGGTACTTGTCCTTGGCTAGGCGTATGAGGGTCGAACAAAGGCTGAAAATTTTTGCTACTACGGTCGTTACGTCCACGATATAACGGATAGTCGTCGTAGGTGTATCAGTTGTTGGTCTCCGTATACCTAGTTCCACAGCAGCATTGGGTTAGGCTAGGTTAGATTGCGCCTTGCGTTCAGAATAGTGTTCCACATGGTGGCCCGCCTACTATCGGTCGCCTAGTACCCGAATCCACAGTGTTTCACGTTGGGGTCCACGCATGGTGGACCGTCAATTGTCTCCTACTGAATTCCAGAGTCCACAGGAGGCTTGTCAATGCGGGCATGACTGGAATGCCGCAGCATGATGCAATTACGCCCAACCAGTAACACTTTAGCAACAGTAAAGATCCTGTTGGTCTTCTGTTGCAATAAATTCGTCAACGATCACACCACGCATAACTCACCGGTTCTCGTCCGATCACCGAAGTTAAGATGCGTTGGGCGTGGATAGTACTTAGATGGGTGACCGCTTGGGAACTCCACGTGTTGTTGGCGTCCACCAGCTTTTTGCCGTTTCTTTTTTACCCTTCTGTTCCTTGACTAGGAAAAGCTATCATTAATTTTTTGCGATCTGTCGCAGATACGACGGTATCCCACTTCTCATTTTGACGGTACTTGTCCTTGGCTAGGCGTATGAGGTTCGAACAAAGGCTGAAAATTTTTGCTACTACGGTCGTTACGTCCACGATATAACGGATAGTCGTCGTAGGCCTATCAGTTGATGGTCTCCGTATACCTAGTTCCACAACAGCATTGGGTTAGGCTAGGTTAGATTGCGCCTTGCGTTCAGAATAGTGTTCCACATGGTGGCCCGCCTACTATCGGTCGCCTAGTACCCGAATCCACAGTGTTTCACGTTGGGGTCCACGCATGGTGGCCCGTCAATTGTCCCCTGCCGAATTCCAGAGTCCACAGGAGGCTTATCAATGCGGGCAGGACTGCAGAATGTTCCAAGTACGCGCAACGAGCAACACTTTAGCAACAGTAAAGAACCTGTTGGTCATCTGTTGCATTAAAATCGTCAACGATCACAACACGCATAACTCACCGGTTCTCGTCCGATCACCGAAGTTAAGATGCGTTGGGCGTGGATAGTACTTAGATGGGTGACCGCTTGGGAACTCCACGTGTTGTTGGCGTCCACCAACTTTTTGCCGTTTCTTTTTTACCCTTCTGTTCCTTGACCGGGATATAGGAAAAGTTATCATTAATTTTTTGCGATCTGTCGCAGATACGACGGTATCCCACTTCTCATTTTGACGGTACTTGTCCTTGGCTAGGCGTATGAGGGTCGAACAAAGGCTGAAAATTTTTGCTACTACGGTCGTTACGTCCACGATATAACGGATAGTCGTCGTAGGCCTATCAGTTGATGGTCTCCGTATACCTAGTTCCACAGCAGCATTGGGTTAGGCTAGGTTAGATTGCGCCTTGCGTTCAGAATAGTGTTCCACATGGTGGCCCGCCTACTATCGGTCGCCTAGTACCCGAATCCACAGTGTTTCACGTTGGGGTCCACGCATGGTGGCCCGTCAATTGTCCCCTGCCGAATTCCAGAGTCCACAGGAGGCTTATCAATGCGGGCAGGACTGCAGAATGTTCCAAGTACGCGCAACGAGCAACACTTTAGCAACAGTAAAGAACCTGTTGGTCATCTGTTGCATTAAAATCGTCAACGATCACAACACGCATAACTCACAGGTTCTCGTCCGATCACCGAAGTTAAGATGCGTTGGGCGTGGATAGTACTTAGATGGGTGACCGCTTGGGAACTCCACGTGTTGTTGGCGTCCACCAACTTTTTGCCGTTTCTTTTTTACCCTTCTGTTCCTTGACCGGGATATAGGAAAAGTTATCATTAATTTTTTGCGATCTGTCGCAGATACGACGGTATCCCACTTCTCATTTTGACGGTACTTGTCCTTGGCTAGGCGTATGAGGGTCGAACAAAGGCTGAAAATTTTTGCTACTACGGTCGTTACGTCCACGATATAACGGATAGTCGTCGTAGGTGTATCAGTTGTTGGTCTCCGTATACCTAGTTCCACAGCAGCATTGGGTTAGGCTAGGTTAGATTGCGCCTTGCGTTCAGAATAGTGTTCCACATGGTGGCCCGCCTACTATCGGTCGCCTAGTACCCGAATCCACAGTGTTTCACGTTGGGGTCCACGCATGGTGGACCGTCAATTGTCCCCTACTGAATTCCAGAGTCCACAGGAGGCTTGTCAATGCGGGCATGACTGGAATGCCGCAGCATGATGCAATTACGCCCAACCAGTAACACTTTAGCAACAGTAAAGATCCTGTTGGTCTTCTGTTGCAATAAATTCGTCAACGATCACACCACGCATAACTCACCGGTTCTCGTCCGATCACCGAAGTTAAGATGCGTTGGGCGTGGATAGTACTTAGATGGGTGACCGCTTGGGAACTCCACGTGTTGTTGGCGTCCACCAGCTTTTTGCTGTTTCTTTTTTGCCCTTCTGTTCCTTGACCGGGATATAGGGAAAGTTATCATTAATTTTTTGCGATCTGTCGCAGATACGACGGTATCCCACTTCTCATTTTGACGGTACTTGTCCTTGGCTAGTCGTATGAGGGTCGAACAAAGGCTGAAAATTTTTGCTACTACGGTCGTTACGTCCACGATATAACGGATAGTCGTCGTAGGTGTATCAGTTGTTGGTCTCCGTATACCTAGTTCCACAGCAGCATTGGGTTAGGCTAGGTTAGATTGCGCCTTGCGTTCAGAATAGTGTTCCACATGGTGGCCCGCCTACTATCGGTCGCCTAGTACCCGAATCCACAGTGTTTCACGTTGGGGTCCACGCATGGTGGACCGTCAATTGTCTCCTACTGAATTCCAGAGTCCACAGGAGGCTTGTCAATGCGGGCATGACTGGAATGCCGCAGCATGATGCAATTACGCCCAGCCAGTAACACTTTAGCAACAGTAAAGATCCTGTTGGTCTTCTGTTGCAATAAATTCGTCAACGATCACACCACGCATAACTCACCGGTTCTCGTCCGATCACCGAAGTTAAGATGCGTTGGGCGTGGATAGTACTTAGATGGGTGACCGCTTGGGAACTCCACGTGTTGTTGGCGTCCACCAGCTTTTTGCTGTTTCTTTTTTGCCCTTCTGTTCCTTGACCGGGATATAGGAAAAGTTATCATTAATTTTTTGCGATCTGTCGCAGATACGACGGTATCCCACTTCTCATTTTGACGGTACTTGTCCTTGGCTAGGCGTATGAGGGTCGAACAAAGGCTGAAAATTTTTGCTACTACGGTCGTTACGTCCACGATATAACGGATAGTCGTCGTAGGTGTATCAGTTGTTAGTCTCCGTATACCTAGTTCCACAGCAGCATTGGGTTAGGCTAGGTTAGATTGCGCCTTGCGTTCAGAATAGTGTTCCACATGGTGGCCCGCCTACTATCGGTCGCCTAGTACCCGAATCCACAGTGTTTCACGTTGGGGTCCACGCATGGTGGACCGTCAATTGTCTCCTACTGAATTCCAGAGTCCACAGGAGGCTTGTCAATGCGGGCATTACTGGAATGCCGCAGCATGATGCAATTACGCCCAACCAGTAACACTTTAGCAACAGTAAAGATCCTGTTGGTCTTCTGTTGCAATAAATTCGTCAACGATCACACCACGCATAACTCACCGGTTCTCGTCCGATCACCGAAGTTAAGATGCGTTGGGCGTGGATAGTACTTAGATGGGTGACCGCTTGGGAACTCCACGTGTTGTTGGCGTCCACCAACTTTTTGCCGTTTCTTTTTTGCCCTTCTGTTCCTTGGCCGGGATATAGGAAAAGCTATCATTAATTTTTTGCGATCTGTCGCAGATACGACGGTATCCCACTTCTCATTTTGACGGTACTTGTCCTTGGCTAGGCGTATGAGGTTCGAACAAAGGCTGAAAATTGTTGCTACTACGGTCGTTACGTCCACGATATAACGGATAGTCGTCGTAGGCCTATCAGTTGATGGTCTCCGTATACCTAGTTCCACAACAGCATTGGGTTAGGCTAGGTTAGATTGCGCCTTGCGTTCAGAATAGTTTTCCACATGGTGGCCCGCCTACTATCGGTCGCCTAGTACCCGAATCCACAGTGTTTCACGTTGGGGTCCACGCATTGTGGCCCGTCAATTGTCCCCTACTGAATTCCAGAGTCCACAGGAGGCTTGTCAATGCGGGCATGACTGGAATGCCGCAGCATGATGCAATTACGCCCAACCAGTAACACTTTAGCAACAGTAAAGATCCTGTTGGTCTTCTGTTGCAATAAATTCGTCAACGATCACACCACGCATAACTCACCGGTTCTCGTCCGATCACCGAAGTTAAGATGCGTTGGGCGTGGATAGTACTTAGATGGGTGACCGCTTGGGAACTCCACGTGTTGTTGGCGTCCACCAACTTTTTGCCGTTTCTTTTTTACCCTTCTGTTCCTTGACTAGGAAAAGCTATCATTAATTTTTTGCGATCTGTCGCAGATACGACGGTATCCCACTTCTCATTTTGACGGTACTTGTCCTTGGCTAGGCGTATGAGGGTCGAACAAAGCCTGAAAATTTTTGCTACTACGGTCGTTACGTCCACGATATAACGGATAGTCGTCGTAGGCCTATCAGCTGATGGTCTCCGTATACCTAGTTCCACAGCAGCATTGGGTTAGGCTAGGTTAGATTGCGCCTTGCGTTCAGAATAGTGTTCCACATGGTGGCCCGCCTACTATCGGTCGCCTAGTACCCGAATCCACAGTGTTTCACGTTGGGGTCCACGCATGGTGGACCGTCAATTGTCCCCTACTGAATTCCAGAGTCCACAGGAGGCTTGTCAATGCGGGCATGACTGGAATGCCGCAGCATGATGCAATTACGCCCAACCAGTAACACTTTAGCAACAGTAAAGATCCTGTTGGTCTTCTGTTGCAATAAATTCGTCAACGATCACACCACGCATAACTCACCGGTTCTCGTCCGATCACCGAAGTTAAGATGCGTTGGGCGTGGATAGTACTTAGATGGGTGACCGCTTGGGAACTCCACGTGTTGTTGGCGTCCACCAGCTTTTTGCTGTTTCTTTTTTGCCCTTCTGTTCCTTGACCGGGATATAGGGAAAGTTATCATTAATTTTTTGCGATCTGTCGCAGATACGACGGTATCCCACTTCTCATTTTGACGGTACTTGTCCTTGGCTAGGCGTATGAGGGTCGAACAAAGGCTGAAAATTTTTGCTACTACGGTCGTTACGTCCACGATATAACGGATAGTCGTCGTAGGCCTATCAGTTGATGGTCTCCGTATACCTAGTTCCACAGCAGCATTGGGTTAGGCTAGGTTAGATTGCGCCTTGCGTTCAGAATAGTGTTCCACATGGTGGCCCGCCTACTATCGGTCGCCTAGTACCCGAATCCACAGTGTTTCACGTTGGGGTCCACGCATGGTGGACCGTCAATTGTCCCCTACTGAATTCCAGAGTCCACAGGAGGCTTGTCAATGCGGGCATGACTGGAATGCCGCAGCATGATGCAATTACGCCCAACCAGTAACACTTTAGCAACAGTAAAGATCCTGTTGGTCTTCTGTTGCAATAAATTCGTCAACGATCACATCACGCATAACTCACCGGTTCTCGTCCGATCACCGAAGTTAAGATGCGTTGGGCGTGGATAGTACTTAGATGGGTGACCGCTTGGGAACTCCACGTGTTGTTGGCGTCCACCAGCTTTTTGCTGTTTCTTTTTTGCCCTTCTGTTCCTTGACCGGGATATAGGGAAAGTTATCATTAATTTTTTGCGATCTGTCGCAGATACGACGGTATCCCACTTCTCATTTTGACGGTACTTGTCCTTGGCTAGGCGTATGAGGGTCGAACAAAGGCTGAAAATTTTTGCTACTACGGTCGTTACGTCCACGATATAACGGATAGTCGTCGTAGGTGTATCAGTTGTTGGTCTCCGTATACCTAGTTCCACAGCAGCATTGGGTTAGGCTAGGTTAGATTGCGCCTTGCGTTCAGAATAGTGTTCCACATGGTGGCCCGCCTACTATCGGTCGCCTAGTACCCGAATCCACAGTGTTTCACGTTGGGGTCCACGCATGGTGGACCGTCAATTGTCTCCTACTGAATTCCAGAGTCCACAGGAGGCTTGTCAATGCGGGCATGACTGGAATGCCGCAGCATGATGCAATTACGCCCAGCCAGTAACACTTTAGCAACAGTAAAGATCCTGTTGGTCTTCTGTTGCAATAAATTCGTCAACGATCACACCACGCATAACTCACCGGTTCTCGTCCGATCACCGAAGTTAAGATGCGTTGGGCGTGGATAGTACTTAGATGGGTGACCGCTTGGGAACTCCACGTGTTGTTGGCGTCCACCAACCTTTTGCCGTTTCTTTTTTACCCTTCTGTTCCTTGACTAGGAAAAGCTATCATTAATTTTTTGCGATCTGTCGCAGATACGACGGTATCCCACTTCTCATTTTGACGGTACTTGTCCTTGGCTAGGCGTATGAGGTTCGAACAAAGGCTGTAAATTTTTGCTACTACGGTCGTTACGTCCACGATATAACGGATAGTCGTCGTAGGCCTATCAGTTGATGGTCTCCGTATACCTAGTTCCACAACAGCATTGGGTTAGGCTAGGTTAGATTGCGCCTTGCGTTCAGAATAGTGTTCCACATGGTGGCCCGCCTACTATCGGTCGCCTAGTACCCGAATCCACAGTGTTTCACGTTGGGGTCCACGCATTGTGGCCCGTCAATTGTCCCCTACTGAATTCCAGAGTCCACAGGAGGCTTGTCAATGCGGGCATGACTGGAATGCCGCAGCATGATGCAATTACGCCCAACCAGTAACACTTTAGCAACAGTAAAGATCCTGTTGGTCTTCTGTTGCAATAAATTCGTCAACGATCACACCACGCATAACTCACCGGTTCTCGTCCGATCACCGAAGTTAAGATGCGTTGGGCGTGGATAGTACTTAGATGGGTGACCGCTTGGGAACTCCACGTGTTGTTGGCGTCCACCAGCTTTTTGCTGTTTCTTTTTTGCCCTTCTGTTCCTTGACCGGGATATAGGAAAAGTTATCATTAATTTTTTGCGATCTGTCGCAGATACGACGGTATCCCACTTCTCATTTTGACGGTACTTGTCCTTGGCTAGGCGTATGAGGGTCGAACAAAGGCTGAAAATTTTTGCTACTACGGTCGTTACGTCCACGATATAACGGATAGTCGTCGTAGGTGTATCAGTTGTTGGTCTCCGTATACCTAGTTCCACAGCAGCATTGGGTTAGGCTAGGTTAGATTGCGCCTTGCGTTCAAAATAGTGTTCCACATGGTGGCCCGCCTACTATCGGTCGCCTAGTACCCGAATCCACAGTGTTTCACGTTGGGGTCCGCGCATGGTGGACCGTCAATTGTCTCCTACTGAATTCCAGAGTCCACAGGAGGCTTGTCAATGCGGGCATGACTGGAATGCCGCAGCATGATGCAATTACGCCCAACCAGTAACACTTTAGCAACAGTAAAGATCCTGTTGGTCTTCTGTTGCAATAAATTCGTCAACGATCACACCACGCATAACTCACCGGTTCTCGTCCGATCACCGAAGTTAAGATGCGTTGGGCGTGGATAGTACTTAGATGGGTGACCGCTTGGGAACTCCACGTGTTGTTGGCGTCCACCAGCTTTTTGCTGTTTCTTTTTTGCCCTTCTGTTCCTTGACCGGGATATAGCAAAAGTTATCATTAATTTTTTGCGATCTGTCGCAGATACGACGGTATCCCACTTCTCATTTTGACGGTACTTGTCCTTGGCTAGGCGTATGAGGGTCGAACAAAGGCTGAAAATTTTTGCTACTACGGTCGTTACGTCCACGATATAACGGATAGTCGTCGTAGGTGTATCAGTTGTTGGTCTCCGTATACCTAGTTCCACAGCAGCATTGGGTTAGGCTAGGTTAGATTGCGCCTTGCGTTCAGAATAGTGTTCCACATGGTGGCCCGCCTACTATCGGTCGCCTAGTACCCGAATCCACAGTGTTTCACGTTGGGGTCCACGCATGGTGGACCGTCAATTGTCTCCTACTGAATTCCAGAGTCCACAGGAGGCTTGTCAATGCGGGCATGACTGGAATGCCGCAGCATGATGCAATTACGCCCAACCAGTAACACTTTAGCAACAGTAAAGATCCTGTTGGTCTTCTGTTGCAATAAATTCGTCAACGATCACACCACGCATAACTCACCGGTTCTCGTCCGATCACCGAAGTTAAGATGCGTTGGGCGTGGATAGTACTTAGATGGGTGACCGCTTGGGAACTCCACGTGTTGTTGGCGTCCACCAACTTTTTGCCGTTTCTTTTTTACCCTTCTGTTCCTTGACTAGGAAAAGCTATCATTAATTTTTTGCGATCTGTCGCAGATACGACGGTATCCCACTTCTCATTTTGACGGTACTTGTCCTTGGCTAGGCGTATGAGGGTCGAACAAAGGCTGAAAATTTTTGCTACTACGGTCGTTACGTCCACGATATAACGGATAGTCGTCGTAGGCCTATCAGTTGATGGTCTCCGTATACCTAGTTCCACAGCAGCATTGGGTTAGGCTAGGTTAGATTGCGCCTTGCGTTCAGAATAGTGTTCCACATGGTGGCCCGCCTACTATCGGTCGCCTAGTACCCGAATCCACAGTGTTTCACGTTGGGGTCCACGCATGGTGGACCGTCAATTGTCTCCTACTGAATTCCAGAGTCCACAGGAGGCTTGTCAATGCGGGCATGACTGGAATGCCGCAGCATGATGCAATTACGCCCAACCAGTAACACTTTAGCAACAGTAAAGATCCTGTTGGTCTTCTGTTGCAATAAATTCGTCAACGATCACACCACGCATAACTCACCGGTTCTCGTCCGATCACCGAAGTTAAGATGCGTTGGGCGTGGATAGTACTTAGATGGGTGACCGCTTGGGAACTCCACGTGTTGTTGGCGTCCACCAACTTTTTGCCGTTTCTTTTTTACCCTTCTGTTCCTTGACTAGGAAAAGCTATCATTAATTTTTTGCGATCTGTCGCAGATACGACGGTATCCCACTTCTCATTTTGACGGTACTTGTCCTTGGCTAGGCGTATGAGGGTCGAACAAAGGCTGAAAATTTTTGCTACTACGGTCGTTACGTCCACGATATAACGGATAGTCGTCGTAGGTGTATCAGTTGTTGGTCTCCGTATACCTAGTTCCACAGCAGCATTGGGTTAGGCTAGGTTAGATTGCGCCTTGCGTTCAGAATAGTGTTCCACATGGTGGCCCGCCTACTATCGGTCGCCTAGTACCCGAATCCACAGTGTTTCACGTTGGGGTCCACGCATGGTGGACCGTCAATTGTCTCCTACTGAATTCCAGAGTCCACAGGAGGCTTGTCAATGCGGGCATGACTGGAATGCCGCAGCATGATGCAATTACGCCCAGCCAGTAACACTTTAGCAACAGTAAAGATCCTGTTGGTCTTCTGTTGCAATAAATTCGTCAACGATCACACCACGCATAACTCACCGGTTCTCGTCCGATCACCGAAGTTAAGATGCGTTGGGCGTGGATAGTACTTAGATGGGTGACCGCTTGGGAACTCCACGTGTTGTTGGCGTCCACCAACTTTTTGCCGTTTCTTTTTTACCCTTCTGTTCCTTGACTAGGAAAAGCTATCATTAATTTTTTGCGATCTGTCGCAGATACGACGGTATCCCACTTCTCATTTTGACGGTACTTGTCCTTGGCTAGGCGTATGAGGGTCGAACAAAGGCTGAAAATTTTTGCTACTACGGTCGTTACGTCCACGATATAACGGATAGTCGTCGTAGGCCTATCAGTTGATGGTCTCCGTATACCTAGTTCCACAGCAGCATTGGGTTAGGCTAGGTTAGATTGCGCCTTGCGTTCAGAATAGTGTTCCACATGGTGGCCCGCCTACTATCGGTCGCCTAGTACCCGAATCCACAGTGTTTCACGTTGGGGTCCACGCATGGTGGACCGTCAATTGTCTCCTACTGAATTCCAGAGTCCACAGGAGGCTTGTCAATGCGGGCATGACTGGAATGCCGCAGCATGATGCAATTACGCCCAACCAGTAACACTTTAGCAACAGTAAAGATCCTGTTGGTCTTCTGTTGCAATAAATTCGTCAACGATCACACCACGCATAACTCACCGGTTCTCGTCCGATCACCGAAGTTAAGATGCGTTGGGCGTGGATAGTACTTAGATGGGTGACCGCTTGGGAACTCCACGTGTTGTTGGCGTCCACCAGCTTTTTGCCGTTTCTTTTTTACCCTTCTGTTCCTTGACTAGGAAAAGCTATCATTAATTTTTTGCGATCTGTCGCAGATACGACGGTATCCCACTTCTCATTTTGACGGTACTTGTCCTTGGCTAGGCGTATGAGGTTCGAACAAAGGCTGAAAATTTTTGCTACTACGGTCGTTACGTCCACGATATAACGGATAGTCGTCGTAGGCCTATCAGTTGATGGTCTCCGTATACCTAGTTCCACAACAGCATTGGGTTAGGCTAGGTTAGATTGCGCCTTGCGTTCAGAATAGTGTTCCACATGGTGGCCCGCCTACTATCGGTCGCCTAGTACCCGAATCCACAGTGTTTCACGTTGGGGTCCACGCATGGTGGCCCGTCAATTGTCCCCTGCCGAATTCCAGAGTCCACAGGAGGCTTATCAATGCGGGCAGGACTGCAGAATGTTCCAAGTACGCGCAACGAGCAACACTTTAGCAACAGTAAAGATCCTGTTGGTCTTCTGTTGCAATAAATTCGTCAACGATCACACCACGCATAACTCACCGGTTCTCGTCCGATCACCGAAGTTAAGATGCGTTGGGCGTGGATAGTACTTAGATGGGTGACCGCTTGGGAACTCCACGTGTTGTTGGCGTCCACCAACTTTTTGCCGTTTCTTTTTTACCCTTCTGTTCCTTGACTAGGAAAAGCTATCATTAATTTTTTGCGATCTGTCGCAGATACGACGGTATCCCACTTCTCATTTTGACGGTACTTGTCCTTGGCTAGGCGTATGAGGGTCGAACAAAGGCTGAAAATTTTTGCTACTACGGTCGTTACGTCCACGATATAACGGATAGTCGTCGTAGGCCTATCAGTTGATGGTCTCCGTATACCTAGTTCCACAGCAGCATTGGGTTAGGCTAGGTTAGATTGCGCCTTGCGTTCAGAATAGTGTTCCACATGGTGGCCCGCCTACTATCGGTCGCCTAGTACCCGAATCCACAGTGTTTCACGTTGGGGTCCACGCATGGTGGCCCGTCAATTGTCCCCTGCCGAATTCCAGAGTCCACAGGAGGCTTATCAATGCGGGCAGGACTGCAGAATGTTCCAAGTACGCGCAACGAGCAACACTTTAGCAACAGTAAAGAACCTGTTGGTCATCTGTTGCATTAAAATCGTCAACGATCACAACACGCATAACTCACCGGTTCTCGTCCGATCACCGAAGTTAAGATGCGTTGGGCGTGGATAGTACTTAGATGGGTGACCGCTTGGGAACTCCACGTGTTGTTGGCGTCCACCAACTTTTTGCCGTTTCTTTTTTACCCTTCTGTTCCTTGACCGGGATATAGGAAAAGTTATCATTAATTTTTTGCGATCTGTCGCAGATACGACGGTATCCCACTTCTCATTTTGACGGTACTTGTCCTTGGCTAGGCGTATGAGGGTCGAACAAAGGCTGAAAATTTTTGCTACTACGGTCGTTACGTCCACGATATAACGGATAGTCGTCGTAGGTGTATCAGTTGTTGGTCTCCGTATACCTAGTTCCACAGCAGCATTGGGTTAGGCTAGGTTAGATTGCGCCTTGCGTTCAGAATAGTGTTCCACATGGTGGCCCGCCTACTATCGGTCGCCTAGTACCCGAATCCACAGTGTTTCACGTTGGGGTCCACGCATGGTGGACCGTCAATTGTCTCCTACTGAATTCCAGAGTCCACAGGAGGCTTGTCAATGCGGGCATGACTGGAATGCCGCAGCATGATGCAATTACGCCCAGCCAGTAACACTTTAGCAACAGTAAAGATCCTGTTGGTCTTCTGTTGCAATAAATTCGTCAACGATCACACCACGCATAACTCACCGGTTCTCGTCCGATCACCGAAGTTAAGATGCGTTGGGCGTGGATAGTACTTAGATGGGTGACCGCTTGGGAACTCCACGTGTTGTTGGCGTCCACCAACTTTTTGCCGTTTCTTTTTTACCCTTCTGTTCCTTGACTAGGAAAAGCTATCATTAATTTTTTGCGATCTGTCGCAGATACGACGGTATCCCACTTCTCATTTTGACGGTACTTGTCCTTGGCTAGGCGTATGAGGTTCGAACAAAGGCTGAAAATTTTTGCTACTACGGTCGTTACGTCCACGATATAACGGATAGTCGTCGTAGGCCTATCAGTTGATGGTCTCCGTATACCTAGTTCCACAACAGCATTGGGTTAGGCTAGGTTAGATTGCGCCTTGCGTTCAGAATAGTGTTCCACATGGTGGCCCGCCTACTATCGGTCGCCTAGTACCCGAATCCACAGTGTTTCACGTTGGGGTCCACGCATGGTGGCCCGTCAATTGTCCCCTGCCGAATTCCAGAGTCCACAGGAGGCTTATCAATGCGGGCAGGACTGCAGAATGTTCCAAGTACGCGCAACGAGCAACACTTTAGCAACAGTAAAGAACCTGTTGGTCATCTGTTGCATTAAAATCGTCAACGATCACAACACGCATAACTCACCGGTTCTCGTCCGATCACCGAAGTTAAGATGCGTTGGGCGTGGATAGTACTTAGATGGGTGACCGCTTGGGAACTCCACGTGTTGTTGGCGTCCACCAACTTTTTGCCGTTTCTTTTTTACCCTTCTGTTCCTTGACTAGGAAAAGCTATCATTAATTTTTTGCGATCTGTCGCAGATACGACGGTATCCCACTTCTCATTTTGACGGTACTTGTCCTTGGCTAGGCGTATGAGGGTCGAACAAAGGCTGAAAATTTTTGCTACTACGGTCGTTACGTCCACGATATAACGGATAGTCGTCGTAGGCCTATCAGTTGATGGTCTCCGTATACCTAGTTCCACAGCAGCATTGGGTTAGGCTAGGTTAGATTGCGCCTTGCGTTCAGAATAGTGTTCCACATGGTGGCCCGCCTACTATCGGTCGCCTAGTACCCGAATCCACAGTGTTTCACGTTGGGGTCCACGCATGGTGGCCCGTCAATTGTCCCCTGCCGAATTCCAGAGTCCACAGGAGGCTTATCAATGCGGGCAGGACTGCAGAATGTTCCAAGTACGCGCAACGAGCAACACTTTAGCAACAGTAAAGAACCTGTTGGTCATCTGTTGCATTAAAATCGTCAACGATCACAACACGCATAACTCACCGGTTCTCGTCCGATCACCGAAGTTAAGATGCGTTGGGCGTGGATAGTACTTAGATGGGTGACCGCTTGGGAACTCCACGTGTTGTTGGCGTCCACCAACTTTTTGCCGTTTCTTTTTTACCCTTCTGTTCCTTGACCGGGATATAGGAAAAGTTATCATTAATTTTTTGCGATCTGTCGCAGATACGACGGTATCCCACTTCTCATTTTGACGGTACTTGTCCTTGGCTAGGCGTATGAGGGTCGAACAAAGGCTGAAAATTTTTGCTACTACGGTCGTTACGTCCACGATATAACGGATAGTCGTCGTAGGTGTATCAGTTGTTGGTCTCCGTATACCTAGTTCCACAGCAGCATTGGGTTAGGCTAGGTTAGATTGCGCCTTGCGTTCAGAATAGTGTTCCACATGGTGGCCCGCCTACTATCGGTCGCCTAGTACCCGAATCCACAGTGTTTCACGTTGGGGTCCACGCATGGTGGACCGTCAATTGTCTCCTACTGAATTCCAGAGTCCACAGGAGGCTTGTCAATGCGGGCATGACTGGAATGCCGCAGCATGATGCAATTACGCCCAGCCAGTAACACTTTAGCAACAGTAAAGATCCTGTTGGTCTTCTGTTGCAATAAATTCGTCAACGATCACACCACGCATAACTCACCGGTTCTCGTCCGATCACCGAAGTTAAGATGCGTTGGGCGTGGATAGTACTTAGATGGGTGACCGCTTGGGAACTCCACGTGTTGTTGGCGTCCACCAACTTTTTGCCGTTTCTTTTTTACCCTTCTGTTCCTTGACTAGGAAAAGCTATCATTAATTTTTTGCGATCTGTCGCAGATACGACGGTATCCCACTTCTCATTTTGACGGTACTTGTCCTTGGCTAGGCGTATGAGGGTCGAACAAAGGCTGAAAATTTTTGCTACTACGGTCGTTACGTCCACGATATAACGGATAGTCGTCGTAGGCCTATCAGTTGATGGTCTCCGTATACCTAGTTCCACAGCAGCATTGGGTTAGGCTAGGTTAGATTGCGCCTTGCGTTCAGAATAGTGTTCCACATGGTGGCCCGCCTACTATCGGTCGCCTAGTACCCGAATCCACAGTGTTTCACGTTGGGGTCCACGCATGGTGGACCGTCAATTGTCTCCTACTGAATTCCAGAGTCCACAGGAGGCTTGTCAATGCGGGCATGACTGGAATGCCGCAGCATGATGCAATTACGCCCAACCAGTAACACTTTAGCAACAGTAAAGATCCTGTTGGTCTTCTGTTGCAATAAATTCGTCAACGATCACACCACGCATAACTCACCGGTTCTCGTCCGATCACCGAAGTTAAGATGCGTTGGGCGTGGATAGTACTTAGATGGGTGACCGCTTGGGAACTCCACGTGTTGTTGGCGTCCACCAACTTTTTGCCGTTTCTTTTTTACCCTTCTGTTCCTTGACTAGGAAAAGCTATCATTAATTTTTTGCGATCTGTCGCAGATACGACGGTATCCCACTTCTCATTTTGACGGTACTTGTCCTTGGCTAGGCGTATGAGGGTCGAACAAAGGCTGAAAATTTTTGCTACTACGGTCGTTACGTCCACGATATAACGGATAGTCGTCGTAGGTGTATCAGTTGTTGGTCTCCGTATACCTAGTTCCACAGCAGCATTGGGTTAGGCTAGGTTAGATTGCGCCTTGCGTTCAGAATAGTGTTCCACATGGTGGCCCGCCTACTATCGGTCGCCTAGTACCCGAATCCACAGTGTTTCACGTTGGGGTCCACGCATGGTGGACCGTCAATTGTCTCCTACTGAATTCCAGAGTCCACAGGAGGCTTGTCAATGCGGGCATGACTGGAATGCCGCAGCATGATGCAATTACGCCCAGCCAGTAACACTTTAGCAACAGTAAAGATCCTGTTGGTCTTCTGTTGCAATAAATTCGTCAACGATCACACCACGCATAACTCACCGGTTCTCGTCCGATCACCGAAGTTAAGATGCGTTGGGCGTGGATAGTACTTAGATGGGTGACCGCTTGGGAACTCCACGTGTTGTTGGCGTCCACCAACTTTTTGCCGTTTCTTTTTTACCCTTCTGTTCCTTGACCGGGATATAGGAAAAGTTATCATTAATTTTTTGCGATCTGTCGCAGATACGACGGTATCCCACTTCTCATTTTGACGGTACTTGTCCTTGGCTAGGCGTATGAGGGTCGAACAAAGGCTGAAAATTTTTGCTACTACGGTCGTTACGTCCACGATATAACGGATAGTCGTCGTAGGTGTATCAGTTGTTGGTCTCCGTATACCTAGTTCCACAGCAGCATTGGGTTAGGCTAGGTTAGATTGCGCCTTGCGTTCAGAATAGTGTTCCACATGGTGGCCCGCCTACTATCGGTCGCCTAGTACCCGAATCCACAGTGTTTCACGTTGGGGTCCACGCATGGTGGACCGTCAATTGTCTCCTACTGAATTCCAGAGTCCAC
Source organism: Xylocopa violacea (assembly GCA_963969225.1). Classification (NCBI taxonomy): domain Eukaryota; kingdom Metazoa; phylum Arthropoda; class Insecta; order Hymenoptera; family Apidae; genus Xylocopa; species Xylocopa violacea. Next base: position 2,455,802 of record CAXAJV010000021.1, on the reverse strand, counting down.
AGGAGGCTTGTCAATGCGGGCATGACTGGAATGCCGCAGCATGATGCAATTACGCCCAGCCAGTAACACTTTAGCAACAGTAAAGATCCTGTTGGTCTTCTGTTGCAATAAATTCGTCAACGATCACACCACGCATAACTCACCGGTTCTCGTCCGATCACCGAAGTTAAGATGCGTTGGGCGTGGATAGTACTTAGATGGGTGACCGCTTGGGAACTCCACGTGTTGTTGGCGTCCACCAACTTTTTGCCGTTTCTTTTTTACCCTTCTGTTCCTTGACTAGGAAAAGCTATCATTAATTTTTTGCGATCTGTCGCAGATACGACGGTATCCCACTTCTCATTTTGACGGTACTTGTCCTTGGCTAGGCGTATGAGGGTCGAACAAAGGCTGAAAATTTTTGCTACTACGGTCGTTACGTCCACGATATAACGGATAGTCGTCGTAAGCCTATCAGTTGATGGTCTCCGTATACCTAGTTCCACAGCAGCATTGGGTTAGGCTAGGTTAGATTGCGCCTTGCGTTCAGAATAGTGTTCCACATGGTGGCCCGCCTACTATCGGTCGCCTAGTACCCGAATCCACAGTGTTTCACGTTGGGGTCCACGCATGGTGGACCGTCAATTGTCTCCTACTGAATTCCAGAGTCCACAGGAGGCTTATCAATGCGGGCAGGACTGCAGAATGTTCCAAGTACGCGCAACGAGCAACACTTTAGCAACAGTAAAGAACCTGTTGGTCATCTGTTGCATTAAAATCGTCAACGATCACAACACGCATAACTCACAGGTTCTCGTCCGATCACCGAAGTTAAGATGCGTTGGGCGTGGATAGTACTTAGATGGGTGACCGCTTGGGAACTCCACGTGTTGTTGGCGTCCACCAACTTTTTGCCGTTTCTTTTTTACCCTTCTGTTCCTTGACCGGGATATAGGAAAAGTTATCATTAATTTTTTGCGATCTGTCGCAGATACGACGGTATCCCACTTCTCATTTTGACGGTACTTGTCCTTGGCTAGGCGTATGAGGGTCGAACAAAGGCTGAAAATTTTTGCTACTACGGTCGTTACGTCCACGATATAACGGATAGTCGTCGTAGGTGTATCAGTTGTTGGTCTCCGTATACCTAGTTCCACAGCAGCATTGGGTTAGGCTAGGTTAGATTGCGCCTTGCGTTCAGAATAGTGTTCCACATGGTGGCCCGCCTACTATCGGTCGCCTAGTACCCGAATCCACAGTGTTTCACGTTGGGGTCCACGCATGGTGGACCGTCAATTGTCCCCTACTGAATTCCAGAGTCCACAGGAGGCTTGTTAATGCGGGCATGACTGGAATGCCGCAGCATGATGCAATTACGCCCAACCAGTAACACTTTAGCAACAGTAAAGATCCTGTTGGTCTTCTGTTGCAATAAATTCGTCAACGATCACACCACGCATAACTCACCGGTTCTCGTCCGATCACCGAAGTTAAGATGCGTTGGGCGTGGATAGTACTTAGATGGGTGACCGCTTGGGAACTCCACGTGTTGTTGGCGTCCACCAGCTTTTTGCTGTTTCTTTTTTGCCCTTCTGTTCCTTGACCGGGATATAGGGAAAGTTATCATTAATTTTTTGCGATCTGTCGCAGATACGACGGTATCCCACTTCTCATTTTGACGGTACTTGTCCTTGGCTAGTCGTATGAGGGTCGAACAAAGGCTGAAAATTTTTGCTACTACGGTCGTTACGTCCACGATATAACGGATAGTCGTCGTAGGTGTATCAGTTGTTGGTCTCCGTATACCTAGTTCCACAGCAGCATTGGGTTAGGCTAGGTTAGATTGCGCCTTGCGTTCAGAATAGTGTTCCACATGGTGGCCCGCCTACTATCGGTCGCCTAGTACCCGAATCCACAGTGTTTCACGTTGGGGTCCACGCATGGTGGACCGTCAATTGTCTCCTACTGAATTCCAGAGTCCACAGGAGGCTTGTCAATGCGGGCATGACTGGAATGCCGCAGCATGATGCAATTACGCCCAGCCAGTAACACTTTAGCAACAGTAAAGATCCTGTTGGTCTTCTGTTGCAATAAATTCGTCAACGATCACACCACGCATAACTCACCGGTTCTCGTCCGATCACCGAAGTTAAGATGCGTTGGGCGTGGATAGTACTTAGATGGGTGACCGCTTGGGAACTCCACGTGTTGTTGGCGTCCACCAGCTTTTTGCTGTTTCTTTTTTGCCCTTCTGTTCCTTGACCGGGATATAGGAAAAGTTATCATTAATTTTTTGCGATCTGTCGCAGATACGACGGTATCCCACTTCTCATTTTGACGGTACTTGTCCTTGGCTAGGCGTATGAGGGTCGAACAAAGGCTGAAAATTTTTGCTACTACGGTCGTTACGTCCACGATATAACGGATAGTCGTCGTAGGTGTATCAGTTGTTAGTCTCCGTATACCTAGTTCCACAGCAGCATTGGGTTAGGCTAGGTTAGATTGCGCCTTGCGTTCAGAATAGTGTTCCACATGGTGGCCCGCCTACTATCGGTCGCCTAGTACCCGAATCCACAGTGTTTCACGTTGGGGTCCACGCATGGTGGACCGTCAATTGTCTCCTACTGAATTCCAGAGTCCACAGGAGGCTTGTCAATGCGGGCATTACTGGAATGCCGCAGCATGATGCAATTACGCCCAACCAGTAACACTTTAGCAACAGTAAAGATCCTGTTGGTCTTCTGTTGCAATAAATTCGTCAACGATCACACCACGCATAACTCACCGGTTCTCGTCCGATCACCGAAGTTAAGATGCGTTGGGCGTGGATAGTACTTAGATGGGTGACCGCTTGGGAACTCCACGTGTTGTTGGCGTCCACCAACTTTTTGCCGTTTCTTTTTTGCCCTTCTGTTCCTTGGCCGGGATATAGGAAAAGCTATCATTAATTTTTTGCGATCTGTCGCAGATACGACGGTATCCCACTTCTCATTTTGACGGTACTTGTCCTTGGCTAGGCGTATGAGGTTCGAACAAAGGCTGAAAATTGTTGCTACTACGGTCGTTACGTCCACGATATAACGGATAGTCGTCGTAGGCCTATCAGTTGATGGTCTCCGTATACCTAGTTCCACAACAGCATTGGGTTAGGCTAGGTTAGATTGCGCCTTGCGTTCAGAATAGTTTTCCACATGGTGGCCCGCCTACTATCGGTCGCCTAGTACCCGAATCCACAGTGTTTCACGTTGGGGTCCACGCATTGTGGCCCGTCAATTGTCCCCTACTGAATTCCAGAGTCCACAGGAGGCTTGTCAATGCGGGCATGACTGGAATGCCGCAGCATGATGCAATTACGCCCAACCAGTAACACTTTAGCAACAGTAAAGATCCTGTTGGTCTTCTGTTGCAATAAATTCGTCAACGATCACACCACGCATAACTCACCGGTTCTCGTCCGATCACCGAAGTTAAGATGCGTTGGGCGTGGATAGTACTTAGATGGGTGACCGCTTGGGAACTCCACGTGTTGTTGGCGTCCACCAACTTTTTGCCGTTTCTTTTTTACCCTTCTGTTCCTTGACTAGGAAAAGCTATCATTAATTTTTTGCGATCTGTCGCAGATACGACGGTATCCCACTTCTCATTTTGACGGTACTTGTCCTTGGCTAGGCGTATGAGGGTCGAACAAAGCCTGAAAATTTTTGCTACTACGGTCGTTACGTCCACGATATAACGGATAGTCGTCGTAGGCCTATCAGCTGATGGTCTCCGTATACCTAGTTCCACAGCAGCATTGGGTTAGGCTAGGTTAGATTGCGCCTTGCGTTCAGAATAGTGTTCCACATGGTGGCCCGCCTACTATCGGTCGCCTAGTACCCGAATCCACAGTGTTTCACGTTGGGGTCCACGCATGGTGGACCGTCAATTGTCTCCTACTGAATTCCAGAGTCCACAGGAGGCTTGTCAATGCGGGCATTACTGGAATGCCGCAGCATGATGCAATTACGCCCAACCAGTAACACTTTAGCAACAGTAAAGATCCTGTTGGTCTTCTGTTGCAATAAATTCGTCAACGATCACACCACGCATAACTCACCGGTTCTCGTCCGATCACCGAAGTTAAGATGCGTTGGGCGTGGATAGTACTTAGATGGGTGACCGCTTGGGAACTCCACGTGTTGTTGGCGTCCACCAACTTTTTGCCGTTTCTTTTTTACCCTTCTGTTCCTTGACTAGGAAAAGCTATCATTAATTTTTTGCGATCTGTCGCAGATACGACGGTATCCCACTTCTCATTTTGACGGTACTTGTCCTTGGCTAGGCGTATGAGGGTCGAACAAAGGCTGAAAATTTTTGCTACTACGGTCGTTACGTCCACGATATAACGGATAGTCGTCGTAAGCCTATCAGTTGATGGTCTCCGTATACCTAGTTCCACAGCAGCATTGGGTTAGGCTAGGTTAGATTGCGCCTTGCGTTCAGAATAGTGTTCCACATGGTGGCCCGCCTACTATCGGTCGCCTAGTACCCGAATCCACAGTGTTTCACGTTGGGGTCCACGCATGGTGGACCGTCAATTGTCTCCTACTGAATTCCAGAGTCCACAGGAGGCTTATCAATGCGGGCAGGACTGCAGAATGTTCCAAGTACGCGCAACGAGCAACACTTTAGCAACAGTAAAGAACCTGTTGGTCATCTGTTGCATTAAAATCGTCAACGATCACAACACGCATAACTCACAGGTTCTCGTCCGATCACCGAAGTTAAGATGCGTTGGGCGTGGATAGTACTTAGATGGGTGACCGCTTGGGAACTCCACGTGTTGTTGGCGTCCACCAACTTTTTGCCGTTTCTTTTTTACCCTTCTGTTCCTTGACCGGGATATAGGAAAAGTTATCATTAATTTTTTGCGATCTGTCGCAGATACGACGGTATCCCACTTCTCATTTTGACGGTACTTGTCCTTGGCTAGGCGTATGAGGGTCGAACAAAGGCTGAAAATTTTTGCTACTACGGTCGTTACGTCCACGATATAACGGATAGTCGTCGTAGGTGTATCAGTTGTTGGTCTCCGTATACCTAGTTCCACAGCAGCATTGGGTTAGGCTAGGTTAGATTGCGCCTTGCGTTCAGAATAGTGTTCCACATGGTGGCCCGCCTACTATCGGTCGCCTAGTACCCGAATCCACAGTGTTTCACGTTGGGGTCCACGCATGGTGGACCGTCAATTGTCCCCTACTGAATTCCAGAGTCCACAGGAGGCTTGTTAATGCGGGCATGACTGGAATGCCGCAGCATGATGCAATTACGCCCAACCAGTAACACTTTAGCAACAGTAAAGATCCTGTTGGTCTTCTGTTGCAATAAATTCGTCAACGATCACACCACGCATAACTCACCGGTTCTCGTCCGATCACCGAAGTTAAGATGCGTTGGGCGTGGATAGTACTTAGATGGGTGACCGCTTGGGAACTCCACGTGTTGTTGGCGTCCACCAGCTTTTTGCTGTTTCTTTTTTGCCCTTCTGTTCCTTGACCGGGATATAGGGAAAGTTATCATTAATTTTTTGCGATCTGTCGCAGATACGACGGTATCCCACTTCTCATTTTGACGGTACTTGTCCTTGGCTAGTCGTATGAGGGTCGAACAAAGGCTGAAAATTTTTGCTACTACGGTCGTTACGTCCACGATATAACGGATAGTCGTCGTAGGTGTATCAGTTGTTGGTCTCCGTATACCTAGTTCCACAGCAGCATTGGGTTAGGCTAGGTTAGATTGCGCCTTGCGTTCAGAATAGTGTTCCACATGGTGGCCCGCCTACTATCGGTCGCCTAGTACCCGAATCCACAGTGTTTCACGTTGGGGTCCACGCATGGTGGACCGTCAATTGTCTCCTACTGAATTCCAGAGTCCACAGGAGGCTTGTCAATGCGGGCATGACTGGAATGCCGCAGCATGATGCAATTACGCCCAGCCAGTAACACTTTAGCAACAGTAAAGATCCTGTTGGTCTTCTGTTGCAATAAATTCGTCAACGATCACACCACGCATAACTCACCGGTTCTCGTCCGATCACCGAAGTTAAGATGCGTTGGGCGTGGATAGTACTTAGATGGGTGACCGCTTGGGAACTCCACGTGTTGTTGGCGTCCACCAGCTTTTTGCTGTTTCTTTTTTGCCCTTCTGTTCCTTGACCGGGATATAGGAAAAGTTATCATTAATTTTTTGCGATCTGTCGCAGATACGACGGTATCCCACTTCTCATTTTGACGGTACTTGTCCTTGGCTAGGCGTATGAGGGTCGAACAAAGGCTGAAAATTTTTGCTACTACGGTCGTTACGTCCACGATATAACGGATAGTCGTCGTAGGTGTATCAGTTGTTAGTCTCCGTATACCTAGTTCCACAGCAGCATTGGGTTAGGCTAGGTTAGATTGCGCCTTGCGTTCAGAATAGTGTTCCACATGGTGGCCCGCCTACTATCGGTCGCCTAGTACCCGAATCCACAGTGTTTCACGTTGGGGTCCACGCATGGTGGACCGTCAATTGTCTCCTACTGAATTCCAGAGTCCACAGGAGGCTTGTCAATGCGGGCATTACTGGAATGCCGCAGCATGATGCAATTACGCCCAACCAGTAACACTTTAGCAACAGTAAAGATCCTGTTGGTCTTCTGTTGCAATAAATTCGTCAACGATCACACCACGCATAACTCACCGGTTCTCGTCCGATCACCGAAGTTAAGATGCGTTGGGCGTGGATAGTACTTAGATGGGTGACCGCTTGGGAACTCCACGTGTTGTTGGCGTCCACCAACTTTTTGCCGTTTCTTTTTTGCCCTTCTGTTCCTTGGCCGGGATATAGGAAAAGCTATCATTAATTTTTTGCGATCTGTCGCAGATACGACGGTATCCCACTTCTCATTTTGACGGTACTTGTCCTTGGCTAGGCGTATGAGGTTCGAACAAAGGCTGAAAATTGTTGCTACTACGGTCGTTACGTCCACGATATAACGGATAGTCGTCGTAGGCCTATCAGTTGATGGTCTCCGTATACCTAGTTCCACAACAGCATTGGGTTAGGCTAGGTTAGATTGCGCCTTGCGTTCAGAATAGTTTTCCACATGGTGGCCCGCCTACTATCGGTCGCCTAGTACCCGAATCCACAGTGTTTCACGTTGGGGTCCACGCATTGTGGCCCGTCAATTGTCCCCTACTGAATTCCAGAGTCCACAGGAGGCTTGTCAATGCGGGCATGACTGGAATGCCGCAGCATGATGCAATTACGCCCAACCAGTAACACTTTAGCAACAGTAAAGATCCTGTTGGTCTTCTGTTGCAATAAATTCGTCAACGATCACACCACGCATAACTCACCGGTTCTCGTCCGATCACCGAAGTTAAGATGCGTTGGGCGTGGATAGTACTTAGATGGGTGACCGCTTGGGAACTCCACGTGTTGTTGGCGTCCACCAACTTTTTGCCGTTTCTTTTTTACCCTTCTGTTCCTTGACTAGGAAAAGCTATCATTAATTTTTTGCGATCTGTCGCAGATACGACGGTATCCCACTTCTCATTTTGACGGTACTTGTCCTTGGCTAGGCGTATGAGGGTCGAACAAAGCCTGAAAATTTTTGCTACTACGGTCGTTACGTCCACGATATAACGGATAGTCGTCGTAGGCCTATCAGCTGATGGTCTCCGTATACCTAGTTCCACAGCAGCATTGGGTTAGGCTAGGTTAGATTGCGCCTTGCGTTCAGAATAGTGTTCCACATGGTGGCCCGCCTACTATCGGTCGCCTAGTACCCGAATCCACAGTGTTTCACGTTGGGGTCCACGCATGGTGGACCGTCAATTGTCTCCTACTGAATTCCAGAGTCCACAGGAGGCTTGTCAATGCGGGCATTACTGGAATGCCGCAGCATGATGCAATTACGCCCAACCAGTAACACTTTAGCAACAGTAAAGATCCTGTTGGTCTTCTGTTGCAATAAATTCGTCAACGATCACACCACGCATAACTCACCGGTTCTCGTCCGATCACCGAAGTTAAGATGCGTTGGGCGTGGATAGTACTTAGATGGGTGACCGCTTGGGAACTCCACGTGTTGTTGGCGTCCACCAACTTTTTGCCGTTTCTTTTTTACCCTTCTGTTCCTTGACTAGGAAAAGCTATCATTAATTTTTTGCGATCTGTCGCAGATACGACGGTATCCCACTTCTCATTTTGACGGTACTTGTCCTTGGCTAGGCGTATGAGGGTCGAACAAAGGCTGAAAATTTTTGCTACTACGGTCGTTACGTCCACGATATAACGGATAGTCGTCGTAGGCCTATCAGTTGATGGTCTCCGTATACCTAGTTCCACAGCAGCATTGGGTTAGGCTAGGTTAGATTGCGCCTTGCGTTCAGAATAGTGTTCCACATGGTGGCCCGCCTACTATCGGTCGCCTAGTACCCGAATCCACAGTGTTTCACGTTGGGGTCCACGCATGGTGGACCGTCAATTGTCCCCTACTGAATTCCAGAGTCCACAGGAGGCTTGTCAATGCGGGCATGACTGGAATGCCGCAGCATGATGCAATTACGCCCAACCAGTAACACTTTAGCAACAGTAAAGATCCTGTTGGTCTTCTGTTGCAATAAATTCGTCAACGATCACACCACGCATAACTCACCGGTTCTCGTCCGATCACCGAAGTTAAGATGCGTTGGGCGTGGATAGTACTTAGATGGGTGACCGCTTGGGAACTCCACGTGTTGTTGGCGTCCACCAGCTTTTTGCTGTTTCTTTTTTGCCCTTCTGTTCCTTGACCGGGATATAGGGAAAGTTATCATTAATTTTTTGCGATCTGTCGCAGATACGACGGTATCCCACTTCTCATTTTGACGGTACTTGTCCTTGGCTAGGCGTATGAGGGTCGAACAAAGGCTGAAAATTTTTGCTACTACGGTCGTTACGTCCACGATATAACGGATAGTCGTCGTAGGCCTATCAGTTGATGGTCTCCGTATACCTAGTTCCACAGCAGCATTGGGTTAGGCTAGGTTAGATTGCGCCTTGCGTTCAGAATAGTGTTCCACATGGTGGCCCGCCTACTATCGGTCGCCTAGTACCCGAATCCACAGTGTTTCACGTTGGGGTCCACGCATGGTGGACCGTCAATTGTCCCCTACTGAATTCCAGAGTCCACAGGAGGCTTGTCAATGCGGGCATGACTGGAATGCCGCAGCATGATGCAATTACGCCCAACCAGTAACACTTTAGCAACAGTAAAGATCCTGTTGGTCTTCTGTTGCAATAAATTCGTCAACGATCACATCACGCATAACTCACCGGTTCTCGTCCGATCACCGAAGTTAAGATGCGTTGGGCGTGGATAGTACTTAGATGGGTGACCGCTTGGGAACTCCACGTGTTGTTGGCGTCCACCAGCTTTTTGCTGTTTCTTTTTTGCCCTTCTGTTCCTTGACCGGGATATAGGGAAAGTTATCATTAATTTTTTGCGATCTGTCGCAGATACGACGGTATCCCACTTCTCATTTTGACGGTACTTGTCCTTGGCTAGGCGTATGAGGGTCGAACAAAGGCTGAAAATTTTTGCTACTACGGTCGTTACGTCCACGATATAACGGATAGTCGTCGTAGGTGTATCAGTTGTTGGTCTCCGTATACCTAGTTCCACAGCAGCATTGGGTTAGGCTAGGTTAGATTGCGCCTTGCGTTCAGAATAGTGTTCCACATGGTGGCCCGCCTACTATCGGTCGCCTAGTACCCGAATCCACAGTGTTTCACGTTGGGGTCCACGCATGGTGGACCGTCAATTGTCTCCTACTGAATTCCAGAGTCCACAGGAGGCTTGTCAATGCGGGCATGACTGGAATGCCGCAGCATGATGCAATTACGCCCAGCCAGTAACACTTTAGCAACAGTAAAGATCCTGTTGGTCTTCTGTTGCAATAAATTCGTCAACGATCACACCACGCATAACTCACCGGTTCTCGTCCGATCACCGAAGTTAAGATGCGTTGGGCGTGGATAGTACTTAGATGGGTGACCGCTTGGGAACTCCACGTGTTGTTGGCGTCCACCAACCTTTTGCCGTTTCTTTTTTACCCTTCTGTTCCTTGACTAGGAAAAGCTATCATTAATTTTTTGCGATCTGTCGCAGATACGACGGTATCCCACTTCTCATTTTGACGGTACTTGTCCTTGGCTAGGCGTATGAGGTTCGAACAAAGGCTGTAAATTTTTGCTACTACGGTCGTTACGTCCACGATATAACGGATAGTCGTCGTAGGCCTATCAGTTGATGGTCTCCGTATACCTAGTTCCACAACAGCATTGGGTTAGGCTAGGTTAGATTGCGCCTTGCGTTCAGAATAGTGTTCCACATGGTGGCCCGCCTACTATCGGTCGCCTAGTACCCGAATCCACAGTGTTTCACGTTGGGGTCCACGCATTGTGGCCCGTCAATTGTCCCCTACTGAATTCCAGAGTCCACAGGAGGCTTGTCAATGCGGGCATGACTGGAATGCCGCAGCATGATGCAATTACGCCCAACCAGTAACACTTTAGCAACAGTAAAGATCCTGTTGGTCTTCTGTTGCAATAAATTCGTCAACGATCACACCACGCATAACTCACCGGTTCTCGTCCGATCACCGAAGTTAAGATGCGTTGGGCGTGGATAGTACTTAGATGGGTGACCGCTTGGGAACTCCACGTGTTGTTGGCGTCCACCAGCTTTTTGCTGTTTCTTTTTTGCCCTTCTGTTCCTTGACCGGGATATAGGAAAAGTTATCATTAATTTTTTGCGATCTGTCGCAGATACGACGGTATCCCACTTCTCATTTTGACGGTACTTGTCCTTGGCTAGGCGTATGAGGGTCGAACAAAGGCTGAAAATTTTTGCTACTACGGTCGTTACGTCCACGATATAACGGATAGTCGTCGTAGGTGTATCAGTTGTTGGTCTCCGTATACCTAGTTCCACAGCAGCATTGGGTTAGGCTAGGTTAGATTGCGCCTTGCGTTCAAAATAGTGTTCCACATGGTGGCCCGTCTACTATCGGTCGCCTAGTACCCGAATCCACAGTGTTTCACGTTGGGGTCCGCGCATGGTGGACCGTCAATTGTCTCCTACTGAATTCCAGAGTCCACAGGAGGCTTGTCAATGCGGGCATGACTGGAATGCCGCAGCATGATGCAATTACGCCCAACCAGTAACACTTTAGCAACAGTAAAGATCCTGTTGGTCTTCTGTTGCAATAAATTCGTCAACGATCACACCACGCATAACTCACCGGTTCTCGTCCGATCACCGAAGTTAAGATGCGTTGGGCGTGGATAGTACTTAGATGGGTGACCGCTTGGGAACTCCACGTGTTGTTGGCGTCCACCAGCTTTTTGCTGTTTCTTTTTTGCCCTTCTGTTCCTTGACCGGGATATAGCAAAAGTTATCATTAATTTTTTGCGATCTGTCGCAGATACGACGGTATCCCACTTCTCATTTTGACGGTACTTGTCCTTGGCTAGGCGTATGAGGGTCGAACAAAGGCTGAAAATTTTTGCTACTACGGTCGTTACGTCCACGATATAACGGATAGTCGTCGTAGGTGTATCAGTTGTTGGTCTCCGTATACCTAGTTCCACAGCAGCATTGGGTTAGGCTAGGTTAGATTGCGCCTTGCGTTCAGAATAGTGTTCCACATGGTGGCCCGCCTACTATCGGTCGCCTAGTACCCGAATCCACAGTGTTTCACGTTGGGGTCCACGCATGGTGGACCGTCAATTGTCTCCTACTGAATTCCAGAGTCCACAGGAGGCTTGTCAATGCGGGCATGACTGGAATGCCGCAGCATGATGCAATTACGCCCAACCAGTAACACTTTAGCAACAGTAAAGATCCTGTTGGTCTTCTGTTGCAATAAATTCGTCAACGATCACACCACGCATAACTCACCGGTTCTCGTCCGATCACCGAAGTTAAGATGCGTTGGGCGTGGATAGTACTTAGATGGGTGACCGCTTGGGAACTCCACGTGTTGTTGGCGTCCACCAACTTTTTGCCGTTTCTTTTTTACCCTTCTGTTCCTTGACTAGGAAAAGCTATCATTAATTTTTTGCGATCTGTCGCAGATACGACGGTATCCCACTTCTCATTTTGACGGTACTTGTCCTTGGCTAGGCGTATGAGGGTCGAACAAAGGCTGAAAATTTTTGCTACTACGGTCGTTACGTCCACGATATAACGGATAGTCGTCGTAGGCCTATCAGTTGATGGTCTCCGTATACCTAGTTCCACAGCAGCATTGGGTTAGGCTAGGTTAGATTGCGCCTTGCGTTCAGAATAGTGTTCCACATGGTGGCCCGCCTACTATCGGTCGCCTAGTACCCGAATCCACAGTGTTTCACGTTGGGGTCCACGCATGGTGGACCGTCAATTGTCTCCTACTGAATTCCAGAGTCCACAGGAGGCTTGTCAATGCGGGCATGACTGGAATGCCGCAGCATGATGCAATTACGCCCAACCAGTAACACTTTAGCAACAGTAAAGATCCTGTTGGTCTTCTGTTGCAATAAATTCGTCAACGATCACACCACGCATAACTCACCGGTTCTCGTCCGATCACCGAAGTTAAGATGCGTTGGGCGTGGATAGTACTTAGATGGGTGACCGCTTGGGAACTCCACGTGTTGTTGGCGTCCACCAACTTTTTGCCGTTTCTTTTTTACCCTTCTGTTCCTTGACTAGGAAAAGCTATCATTAATTTTTTGCGATCTGTCGCAGATACGACGGTATCCCACTTCTCATTTTGACGGTACTTGTCCTTGGCTAGGCGTATGAGGGTCGAACAAAGGCTGAAAATTTTTGCTACTACGGTCGTTACGTCCACGATATAACGGATAGTCGTCGTAGGTGTATCAGTTGTTGGTCTCCGTATACCTAGTTCCACAGCAGCATTGGGTTAGGCTAGGTTAGATTGCGCCTTGCGTTCAGAATAGTGTTCCACATGGTGGCCCGCCTACTATCGGTCGCCTAGTACCCGAATCCACAGTGTTTCACGTTGGGGTCCACGCATGGTGGACCGTCAATTGTCTCCTACTGAATTCCAGAGTCCACAGGAGGCTTGTCAATGCGGGCATGACTGGAATGCCGCAGCATGATGCAATTACGCCCAGCCAGTAACACTTTAGCAACAGTAAAGATCCTGTTGGTCTTCTGTTGCAATAAATTCGTCAACGATCACACCACGCATAACTCACCGGTTCTCGTCCGATCACCGAAGTTAAGATGCGTTGGGCGTGGATAGTACTTAGATGGGTGACCGCTTGGGAACTCCACGTGTTGTTGGCGTCCACCAACTTTTTGCCGTTTCTTTTTTACCCTTCTGTTCCTTGACTAGGAAAAGCTATCATTAATTTTTTGCGATCTGTCGCAGATACGACGGTATCCCACTTCTCATTTTGACGGTACTTGTCCTTGGCTAGGCGTATGAGGGTCGAACAAAGGCTGAAAATTTTTGCTACTACGGTCGTTACGTCCACGATATAACGGATAGTCGTCGTAGGCCTATCAGTTGATGGTCTCCGTATACCTAGTTCCACAGCAGCATTGGGTTAGGCTAGGTTAGATTGCGCCTTGCGTTCAGAATAGTGTTCCACATGGTGGCCCGCCTACTATCGGTCGCCTAGTACCCGAATCCACAGTGTTTCACGTTGGGGTCCACGCATGGTGGACCGTCAATTGTCTCCTACTGAATTCCAGAGTCCACAGGAGGCTTGTCAATGCGGGCATGACTGGAATGCCGCAGCATGATGCAATTACGCCCAACCAGTAACACTTTAGCAACAGTAAAGATCCTGTTGGTCTTCTGTTGCAATAAATTCGTCAACGATCACACCACGCATAACTCACCGGTTCTCGTCCGATCACCGAAGTTAAGATGCGTTGGGCGTGGATAGTACTTAGATGGGTGACCGCTTGGGAACTCCACGTGTTGTTGGCGTCCACCAGCTTTTTGCCGTTTCTTTTTTACCCTTCTGTTCCTTGACTAGGAAAAGCTATCATTAATTTTTTGCGATCTGTCGCAGATACGACGGTATCCCACTTCTCATTTTGACGGTACTTGTCCTTGGCTAGGCGTATGAGGTTCGAACAAAGGCTGAAAATTTTTGCTACTACGGTCGTTACGTCCACGATATAACGGATAGTCGTCGTAGGCCTATCAGTTGATGGTCTCCGTATACCTAGTTCCACAACAGCATTGGGTTAGGCTAGGTTAGATTGCGCCTTGCGTTCAGAATAGTGTTCCACATGGTGGCCCGCCTACTATCGGTCGCCTAGTACCCGAATCCACAGTGTTTCACGTTGGGGTCCACGCATGGTGGCCCGTCAATTGTCCCCTGCCGAATTCCAGAGTCCACAGGAGGCTTATCAATGCGGGCAGGACTGCAGAATGTTCCAAGTACGCGCAACGAGCAACACTTTAGCAACAGTAAAGAACCTGTTGGTCATCTGTTGCATTAAAATCGTCAACGATCACAACACGCATAACTCACCGGTTCTCGTCCGATCACCGAAGTTAAGATGCGTTGGGCGTGGATAGTACTTAGATGGGTGACCGCTTGGGAACTCCACGTGTTGTTGGCGTCCACCAACTTTTTGCCGTTTCTTTTTTACCCTTCTGTTCCTTGACTAGGAAAAGCTATCATTAATTTTTTGCGATCTGTCGCAGATACGACGGTATCCCACTTCTCATTTTGACGGTACTTGTCCTTGGCTAGGCGTATGAGGGTCGAACAAAGGCTGAAAATTTTTGCTACTACGGTCGTTACGTCCACGATATAACGGATAGTCGTCGTAGGCCTATCAGTTGATGGTCTCCGTATACCTAGTTCCACAGCAGCATTGGGTTAGGCTAGGTTAGATTGCGCCTTGCGTTCAGAATAGTGTTCCACATGGTGGCCCGCCTACTATCGGTCGCCTAGTACCCGAATCCACAGTGTTTCACGTTGGGGTCCACGCATGGTGGCCCGTCAATTGTCCCCTGCCGAATTCCAGAGTCCACAGGAGGCTTATCAATGCGGGCAGGACTGCAGAATGTTCCAAGTACGCGCAACGAGCAACACTTTAGCAACAGTAAAGAACCTGTTGGTCATCTGTTGCATTAAAATCGTCAACGATCACAACACGCATAACTCACCGGTTCTCGTCCGATCACCGAAGTTAAGATGCGTTGGGCGTGGATAGTACTTAGATGGGTGACCGCTTGGGAACTCCACGTGTTGTTGGCGTCCACCAACTTTTTGCCGTTTCTTTTTTACCCTTCTGTTCCTTGACCGGGATATAGGAAAAGTTATCATTAATTTTTTGCGATCTGTCGCAGATACGACGGTATCCCACTTCTCATTTTGACGGTACTTGTCCTTGGCTAGGCGTATGAGGGTCGAACAAAGGCTGAAAATTTTTGCTACTACGGTCGTTACGTCCACGATATAACGGATAGTCGTCGTAGGTGTATCAGTTGTTGGTCTCCGTATACCTAGTTCCACAGCAGCATTGGGTTAGGCTAGGTTAGATTGCGCCTTGCGTTCAGAATAGTGTTCCACATGGTGGCCCGCCTACTATCGGTCGCCTAGTACCCGAATCCACAGTGTTTCACGTTGGGGTCCACGCATGGTGGACCGTCAATTGTCTCCTACTGAATTCCAGAGTCCACAGGAGGCTTGTCAATGCGGGCATGACTGGAATGCCGCAGCATGATGCAATTACGCCCAGCCAGTAACACTTTAGCAACAGTAAAGATCCTGTTGGTCTTCTGTTGCAATAAATTCGTCAACGATCACACCACGCATAACTCACCGGTTCTCGTCCGATCACCGAAGTTAAGATGCGTTGGGCGTGGATAGTACTTAGATGGGTGACCGCTTGGGAACTCCACGTGTTGTTGGCGTCCACCAACTTTTTGCCGTTTCTTTTTTACCCTTCTGTTCCTTGACTAGGAAAAGCTATCATTAATTTTTTGCGATCTGTCGCAGATACGACGGTATCCCACTTCTCATTTTGACGGTACTTGTCCTTGGCTAGGCGTATGAGGGTCGAACAAAGGCTGAAAATTTTTGCTACTACGGTCGTTACGTCCACGATATAACGGATAGTCGTCGTAGGCCTATCAGTTGATGGTCTCCGTATACCTAGTTCCACAGCAGCATTGGGTTAGGCTAGGTTAGATTGCGCCTTGCGTTCAGAATAGTGTTCCACATGGTGGCCCGCCTACTATCGGTCGCCTAGTACCCGAATCCACAGTGTTTCACGTTGGGGTCCACGCATGGTGGACCGTCAATTGTCTCCTACTGAATTCCAGAGTCCACAGGAGGCTTGTCAATGCGGGCATGACTGGAATGCCGCAGCATGATGCAATTACGCCCAACCAGTAACACTTTAGCAACAGTAAAGATCCTGTTGGTCTTCTGTTGCAATAAATTCGTCAACGATCACACCACGCATAACTCACCGGTTCTCGTCCGATCACCGAAGTTAAGATGCGTTGGGCGTGGATAGTACTTAGATGGGTGACCGCTTGGGAACTCCACGTGTTGTTGGCGTCCACCAGCTTTTTGCCGTTTCTTTTTTACCCTTCTGTTCCTTGACTAGGAAAAGCTATCATTAATTTTTTGCGATCTGTCGCAGATACGACGGTATCCCACTTCTCATTTTGACGGTACTTGTCCTTGGCTAGGCGTATGAGGTTCGAACAAAGGCTGAAAATTTTTGCTACTACGGTCGTTACGTCCACGATATAACGGATAGTCGTCGTAGGCCTATCAGTTGATGGTCTCCGTATACCTAGTTCCACAACAGCATTGGGTTAGGCTAGGTTAGATTGCGCCTTGCGTTCAGAATAGTGTTCCACATGGTGGCCCGCCTACTATCGGTCGCCTAGTACCCGAATCCACAGTGTTTCACGTTGGGGTCCACGCATGGTGGCCCGTCAATTGTCCCCTGCCGAATTCCAGAGTCCACAGGAGGCTTATCAATGCGGGCAGGACTGCAGAATGTTCCAAGTACGCGCAACGAGCAACACTTTAGCAACAGTAAAGAACCTGTTGGTCATCTGTTGCATTAAAATCGTCAACGATCACAACACGCATAACTCACCGGTTCTCGTCCGATCACCGAAGTTAAGATGCGTTGGGCGTGGATAGTACTTAGATGGGTGACCGCTTGGGAACTCCACGTGTTGTTGGCGTCCACCAACTTTTTGCCGTTTCTTTTTTACCCTTCTGTTCCTTGACCGGGATATAGGAAAAGTTATCATTAATTTTTTGCGATCTGTCGCAGATACGACGGTATCCCACTTCTCATTTTGACGGTACTTGTCCTTGGCTAGGCGTATGAGGTTCGAACAAAGGCTGTAAATTTTTGCTACTACGGTCGTTACGTCCACGATATAACGGATAGTCGTCGTAGGCCTATCAGTTGATGGTCTCCGTATACCTAGTTCCACAGCAGCATTGGGTTAGGCTAGGTTAGATTGCGCCTTGCGTTCAGAATAGTGTTCCACATGGTGGCCCGCCTACTATCGGTCGCCTAGTACCCGAATCCACAGTGTTTCACGTTGGGGTCCACGCATGGTGGACCGTCAATTGTCTCCTACTGAATTCCAGAGTCCACATGAGGCTTGTCAATGCGGGCATGACTGGAATGCCGCAGCATGATGCAATTACGCCCAACCAGTAACACTTTAGCAACAGTAAAGATCCTGTTGGTCTTCTGTTGCAATAAATTCGTCAACGATCACACCACGCATAACTCACCGGTTCTCGTCCGATCACCGAAGTTAAGATGCGTTGGGCGTGGATAGTACTTAGATGGGTGACCGCTTGGGAACTCCACGTGTTGTTGGCGTCCACCAGCTTTTTGCTGTTTCTTTTTTGCCCTTCTGTTCCTTGACCGGGATATAGGGAAAGTTATCATTAATTTTTTGCGATCTGTCGCAGATACGACGGTATCCCACTTCTCATTTTGACGGTACTTGTCCTTGGCTAGGCGTATGAGGTTCGAACAAAGGCTGTAAATTTTTGCTACTACGGTCGTTACGTCCACGATATAACGGATAGTCGTCGTAGGCCTATCAGTTGATGGTCTCCGTATACCTAGTTCCACAACAGCATTGGGTTAGGCTAGGTTAGATTGCGCCTTGCGTTCAGAATAGTGTTCCACATGGTGGCCCGCCTACTATCGGTCGCCTAGTACCCGAATCCACAGTGTTTCACGTTGGGGTCCACGCATTGTGGCCCGTCAATTGTCCCCTACTGAATTCCAGAGTCCACAGGAGGCTTGTCAATGCGGGCATGACTGGAATGCCGCAGCATGATGCAATTACGCCCAACCAGTAACACTTTAGCAACAGTAAAGATCCTGTTGGTCTTCTGTTGCAATAAATTCGTCAACGATCACACCACGCATAACTCACCGGTTCTCGTCCGATCACCGAAGTTAAGATGCGTTGGGCGTGGATAGTACTTAGATGGGTGACCGCTTGGGAACTCCACGTGTTGTTGGCGTCCACCAGCTTTTTGCTGTTTCTTTTTTGCCCTTCTGTTCCTTGACCGGGATATAGGAAAAGTTATCATTAATTTTTTGCGATCTGTCGCAGATACGACGGTATCCCACTTCTCATTTTGACGGTACTTGTCCTTGGCTAGGCGTATGAGGGTCGAACAAAGGCTGAAAATTTTTGCTACTACGGTCGTTACGTCCACGATATAACGGATAGTCGTCGTAGGTGTATCAGTTGTTGGTCTCCGTATACCTAGTTCCACAGCAGCATTGGGTTAGGCTAGGTTAGATTGCGCCTTGCGTTCAAAATAGTGTTCCACATGGTGGCCCGCCTACTATCGGTCGCCTAGTACCCGAATCCACAGTGTTTCACGTTGGGGTCCGCGCATGGTGGACCGTCAATTGTCTCCTACTGAATTCCAGAGTCCACAGGAGGCTTGTCAATGCGGGCATGACTGGAATGCCGCAGCATGATGCAATTACGCCCAACCAGTAACACTTTAGCAACAGTAAAGATCCTGTTGGTCTTCTGTTGCAATAAATTCGTCAACGATCACACCACGCATAACTCACCGGTTCTCGTCCGATCACCGAAGTTAAGATGCGTTGGGCGTGGATAGTACTTAGATGGGTGACCGCTTGGGAACTCCACGTGTTGTTGGCGTCCACCAGCTTTTTGCTGTTTCTTTTTTGCCCTTCTGTTCCTTGACCGGGATATAGCAAAAGTTATCATTAATTTTTTGCGATCTGTCGCAGATACGACGGTATCCCACTTCTCATTTTGACGGTACTTGTCCTTGGCTAGGCGTATGAGGGTCGAACAAAGGCTGAAAATTTTTGCTACTACGGTCGTTACGTCCACGATATAACGGATAGTCGTCGTAGGCCTATCAGTTGATGGTCTCCGTATACCTAGTTCCACAGCAGCATTGGGTTAGGCTAGGTTAGATTGCGCCTTGCGTTCAGAATAGTGTTCCACATGGTGGCCCGCCTACTATCGGTCGCCTAGTACCCGAATCCACAGTGTTTCACGTTGGGGTCCACGCATGGTGGACCGTCAATTGTCTCCTACTGAATTCCAGAGTCCACAGGAGGCTTGTCAATGCGGGCATGACTGGAATGCCGCAGCATGATGCAATTACGCCCAACCAGTAACACTTTAGCAACAGTAAAGATCCTGTTGGTCTTCTGTTGCAATAAATTCGTCAACGATCACACCACGCATAACTCACCGGTTCTCGTCCGATCACCGAAGTTAAGATGCGTTGGGCGTGGATAGTACTTAGATGGGTGACCGCTTGGGAACTCCACGTGTTGTTGGCGTCCACCAACTTTTTGCCGTTTCTTTTTTACCCTTCTGTTCCTTGACTAGGAAAAGCTATCATTAATTTTTTGCGATCTGTCGCAGATACGACGGTATCCCACTTCTCATTTTGACGGTACTTGTCCTTGGCTAGGCGTATGAGGGTCGAACAAAGGCTGAAAATTTTTGCTACTACGGTCGTTACGTCCACGATATAACGGATAGTCGTCGTAGGCCTATCAGTTGATGGTCTCCGTATACCTAGTTCCACAGCAGCATTGGGTTAGGCTAGGTTAGATTGCGCCTTGCGTTCAGAATAGTGTTCCACATGGTGGCCCGCCTACTATCGGTCGCCTAGTACCCGAATCCACAGTGTTTCACGTTGGGGTCCACGCATGGTGGCCCGTCAATTGTCCCCTGCCGAATTCCAGAGTCCACAGGAGGCTTATCAATGCGGGCAGGACTGCAGAATGTTCCAAGTACGCGCAACGAGCAACACTTTAGCAACAGTAAAGAACCTGTTGGTCATCTGTTGCATTAAAATCGTCAACGATCACAACACGCATAACTCACCGGTTGTCGTCCGAGTTCTCGTCCGACCGTCATTTGACTCGGATCGGCTATCGCGCTGACTTTTTGATCTGAAGGTCTAAAATCCCCAGCAATCGTATATACAAAGAACGAGAAGTGAAAGTGAAGTGACTGAAAAAATTAGTTAAAATAGTGGAAATCTCACCTATTGACAATGATAATATATCGCGCAAAAGTGATAAAAACATACAACCATTTAGTGAGTTATTAAAACGTATAAATAAGAGGAAAATCACGGAAGAAGTGCCAAAAATTACCAAAATGGCAAAAAGAAAGCAAGAATTTAAAATTCCAACCACCAACAGGTTCGAAGTCCTAAGCGACGAGGAAGAAATAGAAGCTGAATATGATAACAGCGAACCCGCTGTTTCAAATCAAAATACAATCGTGCAAGACAAGATTAAAATAAAACCTCCACCCATAGTTTAACACGGTGTAGTGATCTCACATAAAAATCTTTCCCAAAATATACAAAAACAAGTACAAAATAAATTCTACATAAAATATTTAAAAAATAAAATAAATATAATCACATCAACCATAGAGGATTACAATACTATAATTCAAAACTTGGACAACCACACGGAGTATCACACATACACGATTAAAAGTGATAAAACATAAGCATTCGTGGCACGAGGTCTCCCAGGCAACGTGGATACGGATGAGATAATAGAAGAGCTCAAAACAGAAGGAGTAGACGCTGTAAAATGTATTGAGATGAGGGGCACTAAACAACCCTTGTATCTCGTAATAACTAAAACGAATGTTACGCACAAGATGTTAATTCAAAAGGACAAGCATTTAAATTACATGAAAATATCTTGGGAAAGATGTTATAACAAACGAAGGATCACGCAATGCCACATGTGCCAGGAATGGGGACACGCAACGAGCAACTGCCACGTTTCTCCTAAATGTCTTAAATGCGCGGAAGAGCATTTACCAAAAGACTGTAAAAAAGAGAAAAATAGCCCAGCCAGGTGCGCAAACTGCGGCGGACCACACCCAGCTAATGCAACTATCTGCCCAATATATAACGAAAGACTACAACGGATAGAAGCCGGAAAGAAGTACCTCCAGATTTCAGGAACAGCAAGGACTTTCCCGAATGGAAAGCTGCACCACCGCCGACTGTCAATGCTTGGACGAAGAGAAAAGAACAGAAATAATAACCGAAACACAAGACCCACATCCTACAGAACAGAACACCGTCACTTCGTTTAACCGACTGGTAAATGAAATAAAAGAATTAAATAAGGTAATAAATGTCAAAGAAATGTTTGAATTAGTTAGAACGTTAAATAATAGATTAAGGAACGGTACCACAATGGCTGAAAAATTTGAAATTTTTTATAACTTCACCACGCAGCTAAATGACAAATAGAATAAAAATCTGTACATGGAACGCATGCGGACTTAGGAATAAGATTCCCGAAATGAGAGAGTTTCTAACCAGACACGATATCGGTATCTTACTAATAAACGAAACCAGACTGAATAATAAATTTAAGCTGAAAATTAGAAATTATAAATGTATTCAGAAAGATAGAGTAGATAGCTCCGGAGGAGGGGTAGCGGTATTAGTTAGAAACGATATCCCATTCCAACAAATAGAAACAAACGGTAACATAT
Organism: Xylocopa violacea; assembly: GCA_963969225.1. Lineage (NCBI taxonomy): Eukaryota > Metazoa > Arthropoda > Insecta > Hymenoptera > Apidae > Xylocopa > Xylocopa violacea. The sequence continues at coordinate 2,433,723 of CAXAJV010000021.1, read as the reverse complement.
CCATAGAACATATATGCATACGAATCGAAAATAATATAAACATAATAGCGGTGTACAATCAACCTTCGAACCATTTTAAAAATGAACATCTAGATAGATTATTAGGGGTAGGTAGTAAGACACTAATTATAGGGGACCTAAACGCTCGGCATGCCGCTTGGAACTGTCACAGAAACAATAAAAACGAATTAACGCTGTACAGGTATGCCCAACAGCACAATATCGTAATAATGAATACAGACGAACCCACACACTTCCCTTATAACAATGGAACACCAACAACCGTAGATTTACTTATAAACAAACATGTCACAAACGTAACGCAACTACATACATTGCACGAGCTTAGTTCAGACCACAATCCCGTGCAATTTAGTTTAGGTAAACAAACATCCGATCAACCTCAAAAAATAGCCTATAATTATAAAGACACAAACTGGAAACTCTTTCGTAAAAAATTAGATGAAATCATAGTAATTAAAAATAAAATAACCACAAAATCTAAATTAGAAAGTATCACAGAAAAATTTACCAACAGTATCAAGACCATCATAAATAAAATAATTAAAAAAGGAAAAGGCAGCGCGACCAGTGAGAAATTACCAGAAAGCATCATAAAATTAATTAAAGAAAGAAACATGATCCGGAGAAATTGGCAAAGAACGGGACACCCACCATTCAAATTCATATACACAAAACAAACGCACAATATTAATAAGCTAATAACAGAACACAGAAATAAAACATGGGAGCGCAGATTGAAAAACCTAAACCCAAAAGACAAAAGCATTAAAAAGACGACATCAACCAATACCCGCATTAACAGAAAACAACACAACAGCAATAACAGACAAAGAAAAAGCAGAATTAATAGCCAAACAATTCGAAAAAGCTCATAGAATAGACTTAGTAAATCACACGTACGAACAAGAAAAAATTATAGAAACAGTATTAGACTACCTATGGGAAACTGAACCCGAGGGGCAAGACTGGAAAAAACACTGTAGCGGCTAGCAACGAAGCACAAAAGAAGACCTTCGTTACAAACGGCTAGCACGGTTTATGGTATGCGCGACAAACAAGCCATTTTTGAGGAACCGTTTTAAGCTTTTAATATTTTCCGGGTGTACGATAATTAACTTTCTCCAACAGCCTCGATGGCACATGCGGACGCTATAAACTGGGGATTTCCGAAGGGTCCACCGTCCGCGGCCAAGCTACCCAAATATGGTCATTGCAAAAGCCAGCTCCCACCAGGAATACCACCGCCCTTCCTTAAAAAGGCGGTGACATTAGAATAAGAAAAATAGACGATTGGCGAGGAAAAAAAAGTGTGGCGGTCTTCGCCATTAGAGGGACAGCACACTCGTCAGTTTCCCGCGAGCACTCCATGTCCTACTCCGTTTCTATATAATAGAAATTCGGGCCTATCCCTACCATCCCAGCGTCTAAGGCAGGGTCTGCTAGGTAGCCTTACTGATGAGTCCACTAGCAGGCCCAGGACGAAACGTTCTTCCCTCTCTTTTTTCCTTCCTACCCTCTCACGTTCCTCTTTACAGCGACAATAATTGAAGCCAGGCGTTCAGCCCCACCAGCACGGTGCGACCAGCGCTTCAAAAGGAACTCGCCAATCGGAAGGCCTCGCAAATTTGTCGCGCCGACGAGGCCAGAGACCGATGAGCGGACTTCAGTCCCTCTCGAGAATCCGCTCAAAAAGCATCTGAATAAAAAGCTGGAAAAATATTAGTCTTATAACTTTGCACCCTGCCTGGACTATCCCTGAACACGCAAGAAGCAAAGGCATACCGTCGTATCCCTTCATGTTCAAAAGGTCCAAAATGGCTCAGCCAAAGTTCCGATTCGTGGCCACAAACAGCCATCGCAAAAACAGAAATCTCCGAAAAAAAAGCACAAAAAATCCGGTACCAAGATTAATTCTTACAGTTCAGCATTCAGTAAAACAATCCAAATTCTCGGCCGAAAATCTTCTTGAAAGATATTCATCCCTCCGAACATTAAAAAATGTCATGGCATATTGTCGACGGTTTACTCACAACACGCAACCAAAAAATAGACATAGTAAGCTAAACGGTCTTCTAACACTCAAAGAGATCGACGCGACAATGCACAATATTATCAAATTAACACCAAATTCAGCATTTGCGAAGGAAATGAGTGCTCTCCTACACGGCGAAGCCATAGATAGAAAGAGTAGCTTAATGTGTTTAAATCCATTCATACACGAAGGAATCATAAAGGTCGAAGGTAGACTCCAGCATGCAAACATCCCACAAACCATGAAGCATCCAATCATTCTACCTCGCAATCATCACATAACATCGCTAATCATTCGCGAGGAACATATTAAAAGAAAACACGCGAGAATGCAGGCAACTCTGTATGGCGTTCGCGAAAATTATTGACCGATTGATGGCCGCAACATTACGCGTCACATTATCCATCGATGCATCAAATGTTTCCGCGCAAAACCACGCGGAGCAAGCTACATTAAGGGCAATCTGCCCGAGAAACGATTAATATATTCACGTCCCTTTTTACATACCGGGGTAGATTACTACGGTCCATTTTATATAAAAGAAAAACGTCACCGAAACCGTGGAAAAGAAAAAGCATATGTCGCGATTTTCGTATGCTTCGCGACAAAGGCAGTACACTTAGAGTTGGTAACGGATCTGACAACCGAAGCCTTTCTCACGGGCCTTTCTAGATTCTTTTCTCGGCGGGGGAAGGCCAACACAATCCATTCCGATAACGGAACGAATTTTCTTGGTGCCAATAAAGAACTACAGGAACTGCATCAATTTCTACAAAAAGCAGAGCAAGATCCAACAGTCAAAAAGTTCCTTGTAGAACAAAGGGTAACGTGGCACTTCAATCCACCAAATGCCCCACACTTCGGCGGCCTTTGGGAAGCCTCGGTCAAATCTTTGAAGCACCATCTCATTCGTACCGTAGGCAATATATTATTAACATACGAACAATTACAGACATACATGATAGAAATCGAAGCGATTCTAAATTCTCGTCCGCTAACGCCCATGTCACCCGATCCCAACGACCTGCGTCCTTTGACTCCCGGTCACTTCCTGATAGGTGATTCGATAACAAGCTTTCCACAGGCAGATTTGCGAGAATTATCGAGCAATCGGCTCTCGATATGGCAACACGCGCAGCAGATGAGGCAGCATTTCTGGATCAGATGGTACAAAGAGTACCTGAACGAAATGCAAACACGGAGCAAGTGGAAAAGCGCCACACACCATAACAACATCAAAATAGGAACGTTAATCGTCGAAAAGGACGACAATCTACCGCCTTTGTGTTGGAAGCTGGGCCGCATTACTGACGTACATCCAGGGAGCGACGGTTACGTGCGCATAGTAACACTGCGTAATTCGTCCGGGATCTAAAAACGTCCCATTAAAAAACTGTACCCACTCCCCGAGTTCGAAAGCAGTACTCAAATATGTACATAATATTGTTTAGTACTATACTTGTAATTATAGCCAGTACGCGAGCAAACAAGCATAACACCATTACATACACACACACGCGCACACAGTCCAGCACATCAATCAAAGGCGTCACAACACGTATAGATTTATCCACATTGTACACACATTCATTGCAACGAGTCACACCACATACACAAAAGGTTTAAGTTTGTAACTAGATATAAGCCAATCAAACAATTGCACATCATTTTTCTGCAGATACATGCAAAGGTGTAGTTAGGTTTTTTGTATATTAGCATCATAGGCAATCCACACTAAGTCGAGCCATGTATACAAATATCAATATATTTCGAACGTGACCGTTCAAGGCGGGCGGCATGTTTCGTACCGGAACACTCAACAAAGGCTCTTGGGGACTTAGCCGGCAAGATTTATGATACGATCGACTATAGAGGCTATTTTTGAGGAACTAGTACTAAAATCCTTGGTCGCATGTGTTTAGAAAGTTTTTAAGTTTTACCCTCAATAGCCACTTGACGTACCATAAACGCGATGTTTCCGAAGGGCCATCAGCGACACATGTACGGTTTTCGGACCATACGCTGACCTGGGCGAACACCGTGACCTTGTCGGAAAAACCCAAGTCCTCAAGACGGCTTGGGCATCACCCCACCCTTACCAGGCAATGGCGCACTTAGGGCGCATGGAAGGGTAGTGGGTGACACCCAAAAAGCCGCTGATTGGGAAAAGGGATAACTAACAACTAATGTTTAACCAATCAGCGGGCCACGAAAGAAGGGATTCTTCGTCTCAGGAGACGATCTCGTCCTACTCGGAGAGACTACGAAACAGTCTAATTTCAACGAGCAAAAAGTCAACATCACACATTCAATTACCATACAGTCCACTCTCTATTTAAATCAATCAAAGTCCATCACATATATATTTTTCTCTGCGAGGAATAGCTGTATCTTGTTTTAGTGAATAAAGTATTGTTGAGTTTTACTAATTAAGGAAACTCCATCAATCCGTTCCCATCTATCGCGAAGTAGTATTCGATCGTGGGGAACAATCCAGAAATGGTAAAACTACAAAACTCTCAAGACTCAAGATATCGTAAGAAACCAACAACCCTCTTACGAAGAATTATCTGAACAAAATAAAAATCTAATAAAACCGATAGAAAACCTAACAGAACAATTACAAACATTATTAAACGAAAAACAAAAATACTCGAACACGGATACTCCTCTAGAGGCACAAAATAACAGTTTAAAATACACCGATTGGGCGGAAAAAATGGACGTTCAGTACCTGACTCCAGCTGAAACACTAGACCCAGCCGAACCGATTTCGACGAAGGTCACTACATCGGCAAAAAGGGTCACGCAAATGACCAAGTCAAGAGAACCAGAACCAGGCAACAAACGAAAAGAACACAATCCTCCCCAAGAGCCGACTTCCTTGGGAAAACCATCCAGCCAAGTTCCAAGGACAACGAACACCACACAGGCACCTGTAGCGGCTAGCAACGAGGCACAATAGGCCTTCGCTACGAATAGCTAGCACGGTTTATGGTATACGTGGTAAGCAAGCCATTTTTGAGGAACCGTTTTAAGCTTTTAATATTTTTCGAGCATGAAGCAATTAACTTTCTCCGACGGCCTCGATGGCACATACGGGCGCCATAAACCGGGGATTTCCGAAGAGTTCACCTCTCGCAGGTATCAGGCCAAGCGGAAATCCTGCTACATGACCAAATATGGTCATTGCAAAAAGACATCTCCCACTTAAGACACCACTGCCCTTCCCTAAGAAGGCGGTGGCTTAATGTCAACGACGTCAACGATTGGCTCTAACAAAAATCAAAATTGCCAAGCGGAACGCACCAAAAACGGAAAGAAGCGTCGTGCTAAAACGACCGACTACCGACTGGCAGTCTTAGCACAGGAGTCCTAGCGAATAGATTAAATAAAGTCTTAAACGTACTAAAAGTCAGTTCTACGGCACCACGGCTACAAGACCGTCAACCGAGGCCCACGATACACCATCTCATCAGGAAGAACAAGACGCACAGCCAGATATCGTTCATCACTGGCAAGGGGATGATGTGGCGGTCCTCGCCACTAGACGGACAGCACACTCGTCAGTTTCCCACGAGAACTCCATTTTCCTACACAGTTTCTATATAATAGAGATTCTGACCTATCCCTACCATCTCAGCGTCTAAGGCGGGGTTTGCTAGGTAGCCATACTGATGAGTACACTAGCAGCCCAGGACGAAACGTTCTTCCCTCTCTTTTCCTTCCTACCTTCTCTCACACACTCTCTACAGCGCAACAAATGAAACAGCACACGATCGCTTCAAGTGGTGAGCCCGACGTGATCGTTTGGTTCGTTAAGTTTCAATTCAGATTGCATATCTGCTAAAGTGACTATGGCTACTAGGAAGAATACGGCAGCAGCAGCCAACACTAGTGTGTCCGCAGATCCCGTGAACGCGCCGGAAACAAATAGGTTTCATATTCGCGTACCGCCGTTTTATCCAGAGCAACCGGAGCTTTGGTTTAACCAAATAGAAGCTCAATTCGCGTTAAACGGTGTAGTGTCCGATCATACAAAGTTTTATTACGTGACGGCACAGTTGGAAAAAAAGTATACAACGGAGGTGCAGGAAACGGACAAGTACGAGACGCTGAAAGCTCAACTTATCCAGCGTTTGTCTTCAACACAAAACCAACGGATCCGGCGACTTGTGGAACAAGAAAAGATGGGTGATAGGACCCCATCGCAATTCCTGCGGCATATGAGGAACCTCGCAGGGATGATAGTAACCGACGATTTCCTGCGAACGCTGTGAGCCGGCCAACGCCCCGCTATGACTCGTGCCATAGTCACCGCGCAGTCCCATCTACCGCTAAACAAGCTGGCAGAAATCGCCAATCAAATCCATGAGGGAACCGCGCAACCGCAGAACAGGGCAGCAAGCATAACGCAAGATGCTACCGTGACCGAGATGCTCTTAAAACACTTAGAGAGCCTGGAATTCGAAATTGCAGAATTGCGGAAATCGCGCTTGTAAGCGCGGCCTGATACGAGATACCGTCGCCGCTCGAGTTCCAGAAGGGGTATCCGAAACGGTTCACCATTAAGGCGGAAGCACTGCTGATACCATCGGAAGTTCGGAACCGCGTCGACACAGTACCGTTCACCATGCAGCTATCAAGCGGGAAACTAGCAGAGACGCCACTGAACGCGGCTGTCAGTGACGGTCCACACACCAGCCGCTTTTTCGTCATAGACAAAGCATCGAAGGAGGAATATCTAGTCGACACGGGCTCGGATCTGTGTTTATCCACGCACACGTATTAAGGAACGAGTCCAGAAGACCCCGTACGAGCTATTTGCGGCCAACAGTACGGTGATCAGTACCAACGGCATGAGGACCTTCGTCTTGGACCTGGGGCTTCGCCACGCTTTCGCGTAGAAATTCATCATAGCGGATATATCGAGGCCCATCATAGGTGTGGACTTCCTCAGCCACTATGGTTTGCTGGTCGACCTTCGAAACCGACGGCTGATGGACCTTGCAACGTTGCTGAACGCTGGAGGGAAGGTGGTCGCAGACTCAACGCAGTCCGTCAAAACCATCATCGGGAGCTCGCCGTACGACCTCCTCCTCGCCAAATTTCCAGCGATAACGCGGCCTACAATAGCGAAGGGTAAGGCGAAACACGACTTAGTACACTATATTAACACTTTGCCGTCCGCACGTCGTTTTTGTTTTTGGAACATACGCGGCAGTTTCTTCGTTTTCGTCTATTCCTTTCGGAAATAAGTACTAGTTGGTGTTGCTTTATGTGTCCGGAAAGTCTGTCAACTGGATTATGATGAGACATACGCGATATAGTGGCTTCCAAGTTTTGCTCAGAAGTAGGTACATGGTCTTTTATCCACGAATCACACACTTTCAATAAAAAATCGTGAAATCGGCGACTTTGCGGTCTGTATTGAAATATTGATATGTACGGAACGCATTAAATAACGCGCAATTAAAGAGGTACATGCAAACCTTTGTTGACCATTTTATTGTTTTTCTATATATAGGGTAATAACTCAAATATTGGTCTGCCCGAACCACTCCTTTCACGTATTTGTTGTAGTCTAATACACTTTCAGGTTTTTTTATTGCGTAATTGGTTTTGTTACATGTTCTTTGAGTGTTAGTCAAAGAGGTATTATGTATTGTAGAGACCAATCGTATAGTTTTAGTTTTCGAAGCTCTCCATACCTGTGCCAGTACTTCACCTTTCCGTTGATGACAAGCTTCAAATACATTGACATTTGCGCGCTTTAATTTTTCCGAAAATCCTCTATTTTGCCGTATCGTTCCACAAACTCTAATTTTCTTTTCTAGTAAATTCTCTGCAAGTTCTACACTGTTGTAATAATTATCCATGTAGAGGTGATGCCACTTTCCGTAAGAAGTTGTCAATAGTTCCATCACTGTTTGTACTAAAGGCTGTCCAACGCCGGAATATATCCTGAACGAGGAAATGTATCCCGTATTCGAATCACACAGCACCCGAACGAGTATGCCATATTTCGTAATTTTCGACGGATTGTAAACTTTAAAATTTAACCGTTCATGCCACGGTATCATTCCTTCATCAATTGAGATGTTTTGACTCAGATTAAAATTTTCTTTAAACTTTTTGGGAAAATAATCAATTACGAATAGGACTTTAAAAAGCCGGTCGGCATTATCCGGTTTATTGTTGTTGTCGGAAAAATGTAAAAATGATAATATTTGTCTGAATCGGTTTGTCTGAATCGTTTTTCGAAATATCGGTGTGTTTATCAACGGATTCGTTGACCAATAATCATCGATCTTTGCTTTTTTTACAATACCCATAAGGATAGCAAGCCCAAACCATTTTCTAAGTTCGAGTGAACTTAGTTCGAGAAAAACCTCCACAAATTTGGCATTTTTGTTATCCAGTTTCCTTCTATTGCAATTTTGACTGTAGTACTTGTTGGTTTCATTGCAAATATATTCAAATAGATCGTTCCCAATATATAATTCTACGATATCCTCGACGCTCTCTGTATCTTTGAGAAATATGTTTGGACCCGGAGATCCTTCAAATTTATTATTGGTCCTCGGTAAATCAAAGTCTGACCACTGTGTACTGTCTTCTTCGTCTGATTCATCCGAATCAGTTGGCAAAGGTAGCGTTTGCCGAATTCTTCTTGTAAGTATTTCACTTCCGACGATTCTGCTTCATTTTCATTTTTTCGATATCCAATGTCTTCTTCCCAATCGGCCAAGTCGTGCGGAACGTCAGACAAGACGTCCGCGCATTCATCGTAAATAATCGTATCGTCTCTTTCGTCTGCCATGATGAAAGGGCACAAGTACGTCTAAAAATGAAAAACTTGTTGACGTGTGTAAGGGCATAAATCCTCGTTACGATCATTTTCGCCACCGCGATTGTGTGCGCCCTAATACCCATTAGAGTAGTAGGGGAATATGTAGACAAGTTTTATCCGAACATTTAACAAATAATAAATATGTTTTAACGTTGAACAAATTACAAAATACTGAGTTTGGTGATGATCTGAAGTGTGTCTGATGGTGTTTTTCTTAGTAGTGTCGCGAGCTGAGTAGATGGCATGTTTTATAATGAGTTTCAGTGGAGGAGTGGTCAAGGATGAGGCAAGTAGGTAAGACATTATTGGTGAAAAATCTGCGAATTTGGTTTTTGGGGGATCAGGAGGGAACCAGGAAGGCATGAGAAGTGGGATTAAGGGTTGCAGGTCAGTGACCAGTGGCGAGTGGAGCAGGCAATAAAACAATAAAACGGCAGAATATATGGTACATGCAGTTTAAGGAGTCATTACGGTAAACTAATTTTTCAGATTTATGATGAAGCAACATCCTATTGATTTATGGGTTTATTGCTGCTACGTGTCGGTTGGGAATTTTTACGCATGTGGAGAATTAGGGATATGGAAGTCAGATGTTTTTACGGTTTGTGATTACCACGCACTTTTATGAGTGTTTGAAATATGGTTGTGTAAATTATGGCGGTGTAAATTAGTGTAAGATATTTGTCGCTAGACAGGGCTGTCGCCGGCCACTGAGCGATATTATGCACACGCCACCACAGTGGTGACGCCGGACGGCATAGTGTTAAAAAAAAAAAAATCACACCACGCGTAACTCACCGGTTCTCGTCCGATCACCGAAGTTAAGATGCGTTGGGCGTGGATAGTACTTAGACCGGTGACCGCTTGGGAAGTCCACGTGTTGTTGGCGTCCACCAGCTTTTTGCTGTTTTTTTCTTTTTTGCCCTTCTGTTCCTTGGCCGGGATATAGGAAAAGCTATCATTAATTTTTTGCGATCTGTCGCAGATACGACGGTATCCCACTTCTCATTTTGACGGTACTTGTCCCTGGCTTGGCGTATGAGTGTCGAACAAAGGTTGAACATTTTTGCAAATACGGTCGTTACGTCCACGATATAACGGATCGTCGTCGTAGGCCTACCAGATGTTGGTCTCCGTATACCTAGTTCCACATTGGCATTGGGTTAGGCTAGGTTAGATTGGACCTAGCGTTCAGGATAGTGTCCCACATGGTGGCCCGCCTACTATCGGTCGCCTAGTACCCGAATCCACAGTAGCGTTAGCTTAGACTAGGTCTGGTTTGATCTTGCGTTTCACGTTGGGGTCCACGCATGGTGGCCCGTCAATTGTCCCTTACTGAATTCCAGAGTCCACAGGAGGCTTGTCAATGCGGGCATGACTGAAATGCCGCAGAATGTTGCAAATACGCGCAACCAGTAACACTTTAGCAACAGTAAAGATCCTGTTGGTCGTCTGTTGCAATAAATTCGTCAACGATCACACCACGCATAACTCACCAAACCACGTATAACTCACCGTGTACACGAGTTTTCGCAGTAGATAGCACGACCAAGGCATTTTTTCATTAATAGCTTATAAAAAATCCAGCGAAAAGCTCTCTGCAAGTATTAAAAGCAGAGCTGCAATCACGGTGAATACGGACGAGGGACAGACAAAAATGAGGAGAAAGAAAAGAGGCTAACCGCAAAGTGTAGCACGTGGCCGGAACCTGATCTACAAAAGATCATCAAATATCTAGAGACTCCTCAGGCTCCAAAGCTTCCTGTAGTGCTTGGAACACACAAGAAAAGGCTGCAAAAGAAAGGCACCAGCCTTCTAATCCCGAACATGGGTAAACCAAGAGGACCAATTGCTGGCAGAAAACATGGAACTAAAAGATAAGATTGCAAAATTAGAAAGCATCATAGAATCTTTAAGAGCCAACAACAACACAAGGCAAGTATCCCAGGAAAGACCGGAAAGGACGCAACAAATGGATCTTGGGGAAGATTCAACGAGAGTCACAGACCGCGATGATGGTTTTGTGGAGGAGCTTAGGAAAAGAAACCAACAAAGAAGAGAAAGTAAGGATGGTCATCGGAACAACATGAAGCAAGTAGAAATAAAATTAAACCCGCAGAAGACAGGTAAACCTCCACCAATCAACATTTTGTATCAAGATCCTAAGGATACTATACAACTTTTGCATAAATTTAATATAGATAAAAACTTTCACATTAAAAGAATTTCTAAAATAAAACATGCCCTGCAATTAAATTCACTTAATGACTTCCGAGTAGCAAAAGAAAAGCTCACAGAAGCAAATACACCTTTTTATTCTTATACACCTAAGATATTAAAAAATCAAAATTTTATACTGAAAGGACTGCCAGAATCCTTTGACGAACAAGAAATCATGAGTGAACTGCAAGACTTGTCAAACAGTAACCTCCAATTTATGAAAATCTCCAGATTCGCAACACCCAAAAAAAGAAGGCCGTACCTTACCGATGTACCTAATTCAGATTCCTGCGGACAGCGATACTAAGAAGTTACTTGACACAAAGTTCATAGGCCATCACATTGTTAGATGGGAAAGGCTTAACAAGAACGACGATGCCCAGTGTAGGAGATGCCAAAGATTCGGTCATGCTGCTAGCCATTGCAACATGGAATACATGTGCGTAAAATGTAGAAACCCACATAAACCAGGCGATTGTAAGTTAGATGCTGAGTCACCCAAGCAATCAGCTACGAAGCCATTATGTGTAAACTGCAATGCGGAAGGTCACCCTGCCTCATACAGGGGATGCCCAAAATTCAAAGAGTACAAAACAAACATTACCTCTCAAAAGAATAGCAATAATAAATATTCCCCTGGAGTAATTACAAATCCAGCATTTTTCAAAGCAGGATACACCTTCGCAAATGCTGTAAATAATAATACCAAAGTGACAAACCCGCAGGTTTCAAACACATCAGAACACACATCGCATCATGATCAACATTTCACAGCTCACATACATAATATACAAATAAGAACAAACAAAATCGAAAAAACAGTAGAAAACTTATCAGCTAAAATAGAAGTTGTTAGCACTCAACTACAGAAATTAGCAAATATGCTTTTGTCCAATCATCATCTTCAATAACAAACCCACACTCATAATTTAAAGCTAATTACAGCTAACATAAACTCGTTGGTTAGCAACAGTAAAAGAGTTGCACTTACACTGCTCTTAAACAAAGAGGAAGCAGATATATTAATGCTGAGTGAAACTAAACTAAACAAAAACCACACATTACACTTCAAAAATTATTGCATGATAAGAAGTGACAGAACAAATGGAACTTGCGAAGGAGGCACAGCAATCTTAATTAAAAATAGCACAAGATGTTTCGAGAAATAAATAAAATATTTAAGACGAAAGAACCCATCAATTTACCAACGTTTAGAATCCCAGCTAACTCGAGCAGTCTGAACCAAGCCGACATTGATATAACGAAGTTGGCCAAAGACGAGAATAACAACTTCCTAATAACGGATTCTAGAGACAAATTGAACATCCTGGACCTTCAGTATGCGTCGGTTAACGAAAAGAATATCGAGTTGAACAACCCAAAGTTTCGAAGTATAATAGAAAGAAAATTTGAATCGATAATCTCTGATATCTCTATTGAATTACCAACTATAATACGCAATTTCTCTATCGACAATAGTGCATTATCACCGAAAAGACCAGACGACATTCCAAACTATTTTACTAACCATTTAGAGATTAGGATGAAAATTAAGACCTTAAACAACAAAAAGTCAGCAGGCAACGACAAAATTCCAAACCTAGTACTAAAAAAGCTCCCATCGAACGTCATAAATAATTTAACTTGAAGCGCTCGTTGTCGACACCGTGCTTGGTGGGGGCTGAACGCCTGGCTTCAATTATACTGTTGTAAAGAAGAACGTGAGAGGGTAGGAAGGAAAAAGAGAGGGAAGAACGTTTCGTCCTGGGCCTGCTAGTGGACTCATCAGTAAGGCTACCTAGCAGACCCTGCCTTAGACGCTGGGATGGTAGGGATAGGTCCGAATTTCTATTATATAGAAACGGAGTAGGACATGGAGTGCTCGCGGGAAACTGACGAGTGTGCTGTCCCCCTAGTGGCGAAGACCGCCACAAACTATATTATTCAATAACCTTCTGAATCTTGGCCATTTCCCGGAGGACTGGAAGGAAGCAAAGATTATCCCCATACATAAAAAAGGGAAAGATGCCTCAGATCCAAATAGCTATAGGCCAATCAGCCTTCTCTCGAATATAGGCAAACTCTATGAGAGAGTCATTAATGACAGAATTCTTGAGGTTTGCAATTCCAAGGACATAATCCCTGAGAACCAATATGGATTCAGGAAACGCCATTCAACAATACACGCTATAAATAAACTATCCTCCGACACTAATTGGGCATTAAATAGCAACGCCTGTGTAGGCGCGTGTCTAGTCGACCTTGAAAAAGCTTTCGACATCGTCTGGCTGAACGGACTCATTTACAAACTATATAAGAAACAGTTCCCTCTAGCCTTCATCAAATTAATTAAAAACATGCTGTACGATAGAAGTTTCCAAACTTCCCTGGGCGACGTGACTTCATCGCTTTTATTTAAAACAAGGAACGGCCTTCAACAAGGTACAATAAACTCACCCATATTATTTAACATTTATACAAGCGATATTTTAAAATTATTTGGGCCTGAAAACACGGGTTGCTCGCTAATAGCCTTCGCAGACGATCTGATCGTATATAAAACGGACAATACACCAAAAACAGTGCGCTTAACGCTTCAGAAAGCGATTAGAAAAATTTTTGCATACTACAAATCCTGGAAATTAAAAGTTAACAAAGATAAATGCGAAACCATACTCTGTAGGCGCTCCTGCAGAAGGGCTACAAACGCTGTTATTACGCAACATTGTTATTACAAACATTTTCACCTAAAAACAGATGAGGCAGGGAATAAAACGATTAGCCATAAAAGTATCGTAAAATATTTAGGCATCGCCACAGACGATAGGTTCCTCTTCAACAAACATATAGAAACGCAATTGCAAAAAGCCAGAAGAACTTTCCTGTCTAAAGCAAGGCTATTTTACTCAACCAAGCTTAATCATAGGGTAAAACTTATTTGTTATCAACTACTAATAAGACCAATAATCACGTATGGATGCGAGATGTGGTATAACGTTGGAGCATCGATCATGGAGCAGCTACGGATGTTTGAAAGGAGATGCCTAAGGGCATGTCTCAGCTTATATAGAACCCCAAATTCCAATTATCAGAAATACTATAGTAACAAAAAATTATATGATAAAGCCAAGATTAACAGAATCGACTGCTTTATTATAAAACTTACACGAAACTATTTCGCTTCTGCAGCCAAGATCACACACAACAGTTTAATTTTCCCCATACCTCATTCCGACGAAAACTATATTCGAAATACACTAACTTCTGGCTTTATTCCACCCAAAGCGTTTATATTCCTTGACAGCAATAGCTACATCCAAAATAGTGCCGCAACTCCGATATTGTACCACATCCCGCGACATCGGTCGAACAAAGCTATCACATACTCACCATCGAATTTTAGTACAAATAGTCGGTCACTCAGATACAACACTGCAATACCTCTTAGAGACTATGAAGACTATAAAAAAATTAATCGTAAGAAGTATTGGTGGCTTACGTAAAATAGAGCGGATAGAGCGCATTCGTGATATTGTTAAATCCTAATTATATCCTTGTCAAACATCATTACGTTTCTCATAGTCTATCTAGTATATAAGAATGTATTTTATGTACAATTATAAGTTTAAAGATCTCATTTAGAAATATTTAGCTATAAATAAGGTTAGCTATAAAACATATAGTCATCCCTTCATTCATCTACGCATCCTTTACTTACCATTTCCCAATTTCTCACCTCTCATCACTACCACTCCCACTTCTTCGACATAACTTAACTCATAGTTAAGCGAGCTCCTTTTTTCCAAAGGCGGTTTTTAAGGAGCAAAAGGGGACCAAAACAGATAAGATTGTTGATAGAACTAAGTATTCATAATAGTGACAGTTATATCTACGAGCGACAATAAGATATTGTAATTCGTGACAACATATCGCCACCGACAGACTGAAAAATACATATCTAGGTCTACTAATCACATGTAATTATCTTTTATACTTTTTTGTTTATTTTTTTAAGTATATACAGCTGTAATTGTTCGGTGCCTGAAAACAAACAATTTAAAACATAACAAGAAACACGCATAACTCACCGGTTCTTGTCCCATCACCGAAGTTAAGATGCGTTGGGCGTGGATAGTACTTAGATGGGTGACCGCTTGGGAACACCACGTGTTGTTGGCGTCCACCAGCTTTTTGCTGTTTCTTTTTTGTCCTTCTGTTTCTGGGCCAAGATATAAGAAAAGCTATCATCAATGTTTGCGATCTCTCGCATCTACGACGGTATCCCACTTCTCATTTTGACGGTACTTGTCCCTGGCTAGGCGTATGAGTGTCGAACAAAGGTTGAAAATTTTTGCAAATACGATCGTTACGTCCACGATATAACGGATCGTCGTCGTAGGCCTACCAGATGTTGGTCTCCGTATACCTAGTTCCACAGTGGCATTGGGTTAGGCTAGATTAGATTGGGCCTTGCGTTCAGGATAGTGTCCCACATGGTGGCCCGCCTACTATCGGTCGCCTAGTACCCGAATACACAATAGCGTTAGCTTAGACTTGGTCTGGTTTGATCTTGCGTTGCACGAAGAGGTCTACACATGGTGGCCCGTCAATTGTCCGCTGCCGAATTCCAGAGTCCACACGACGCTTATCAACGCGGGCATGACTAGAGTGCCGCAGAATGTTGCAAGTACGCGCAACGAGCAACACTTTGGCAGCAGTAAAGAACCTGTTGGTCGTCTGTTGCATTAAATTTGTCAACGATCACACTACGCATAACTCACCAGTCTTGCACCGACCCTTGACCGTGCCGGACGTTCCCCGTCATAGCTCTGCTACCTGAAATTTTTGTGAAAAGTGTACAAGTGTCGATTTCAATAATACCGGTGATATTGTGCGCCTCGTGCGAAAAGAAAATCAGATTCAGTGCTGGCGTTTAATAAAAAAATGTGCCTTTTGCACATCCAAGTTTAAATTTAAAACAGTAAATGCATATATAGACAGTATAAAATAAATTTTTATTCATTGGAGCCAGCAGCCACTCTCCAACGGGGAGGCCACCACAAAGTATAGTGATTGAGCGATCTCCCAAAGCAACCAGTGAAGGGCAGCAACTAAGGGATGACAAACCCATCCAGAAGCCGGAGTTTTCGAAGGAAAAATTAAATAGCATTATCAGAATTATAAAATCCAAGGAACTTGCAATTCCTGAAAATATTAAATGGTCAACACTCAAGAGACTCAATGTAATGGGTAAAGTGAAAGGAAAAAAGCTTAACCCAGCTCCAAACCTACCAGGGAGAAACAAAACAAAATTAGAAGAAATGGAAGCTCAAACTCAATTCAATTCATTGAATCATCGAATCAAAGAATTAAATAAGTCAAGTCAAGACAAACACCCACAGCAAAAGGCGGAACAGCAACCAAGCTATGAAGAATTATTAAAAATAATAAAATTTCTTAATGAGACCATACTCAATCTATCGAAACAACTGGAGGAAGAACGGAAAAGCAAAGAAAATCTAAAACCAAAATCTACACCGTTTACGACATTGGCGTAGAAAACCAGGAAATTCAAGGAAACGGTAACTCCAAATCCTCATACTACCTGGACAAAGGCCGAAAACAACGTACCTGCAGAAGAAGAAAACGCATGGACAATGGCCATAGGCAAGCGCAAGTTAGACCGTACCGAGCCTAACCCAAACGGAGAAAATCTACCTACACCAGGGACGTCGAAAGTAACAAAGTCACCTCAGGCACCAAACCAGTCGACAGCCAGCAGCAAGAAGCCAAGAATTTCAACAATGATATCCCAACCACAAGAAAAATATCAAATCAGCAGAATCCCACCCATAGTTATATACAAAATCCTCGATAAAGCCACTATAGATTTACTCTCATCCTCATTCAAAGATTTTTATTTTAAAAAAATCAACAACGCTAAACACATACTACACGTCAATAGCCCGGAAAATTACAGACTAGCATGCAAGACATTAAAAGACAACAAAATTCAATATTTCACGTATACACCGAAGAACGAAAAGCCCAGAACAATCTTATTAAAAAACTTAGAAGGTGATTTCGATCCGGAAACCGTTTTAGACGAACTCGTAAAAACTAAGATAGAAAATATAAAATTTTTGTCAGTTAGAAAATTCTCTACACAGAAATTCATAAAAGAAGGTAGAACTCTACCGATTTATCTGGTACAGTTAACCCCAGACAGTAAACTAGACAATTTAAAGCAAATTAGAGTTTTATTACATTCCCTAGAAAACTGGGAAAAAATAATCAGGAAAGACAGACTTCAATGCAAATGATGTCAGCGTATTGGACATGTAGCTACCAACTGTAACTTAGAATACCGTTGTGTCAAATGCAACGTACAACATAACCCTGGAGAATGCAATTTCTTATCAGTCTCCAAAGATGTAGATGGAAACGCGGAAACGCGACCCTACTGCATCAATTGTAAAAACTTCGGTCACTCTGCCTCCGTGTAGAGGATGCCCGAAGATTAAAGAAATCAAACAAAAAATCAACGAAAAAAGAAATCAATTAACATTAGTCAGGGAGAAAAAGATTCTCGCGATAAATAATTACACTAAACCAAACATCTCATACAGCGAAATTGTCTCCAGACACAAAGATTCATCACACACAGAACAACCATCAAAATCCCAACACGCTAACACAACTCCGCCGAAACCTAACTTACAGCCATCGTACATAGCTGAAATAAAGAGCGCAATCCTCAACCCTATAAACGCCCAAATAACACGCATTGCGGAATTAATAGAGCAAAACTCTTCAAAAATCAAAATAATAGCCGACGCATTAGACCTCGAATTTCTAAGTTAGTGATGACCGACAGAACCGTTCAAATTAACAATACACCTAAAAAGTTAAAAATTAAACATCTAAACATCATACAAATCAATGTAAATTCAATCATCGCAAATGAGAGGAGGGTCACGCTCCTGGACTGTCTCAAGAAGCACAAACCAGACGTGATGCTACTCTCAGAAACGAAATTAAACCAAAATCACATTATTAATTTAAAAAATTACATCATACAAGTAGATAGGCCCAATGCCAAACAAGCGGGGGGCACAGCAATAGTTATAAGAAAGGATATCAAATACCGATCTATCCAGCCAGACAGTACTCTAAGCAGCACCCATTTCGAGTGTGCAATCATCGAAATTAATATACAAAACAGCGAAAAACTATACTTAATCTCTACAATTTGCATACGCAAAAAGTACCGGTTACAAAGGTTTCACAACAGAATTAAAAAACATTTTTAATGCTCTTCAGTTACAAAACCCAAAACATTACTTTCTATTAGCCGGAGATTTGAATGCCAAACACACCGATTGGGGTAACAGCACCAACAACTTTCGAGGTACATATTTCCAAAAATGGATCATTGAAAATAAGATAACGTATAGACTAAAATTACTCCACTCAGCAACTCCATCCCGACCGCAATCCAACGCTTTCATAGATCTCTGTTTAGCCGATAATCGCATAATATTTCACGACCTGCCGAGCCCTAACCTCCTCAATTCCTTTGACTACAATAGTGACCACAAAGCTATCAAAATGAAAATATCCATAAGTACGAAAGACACTCTGATTATCGAAGGTGCACCACTCACCGCAAAATGTAACTTCAATAAAACAAACTGGAAAAAATTCAAAAATTACCTAACCCTAAAGGACGACATTACAATACCAAATGACCGTAACCTTTCAATTACAGAAATAAACACATTTATTGAAAAACTGAACATAATCATTACAGAAGCAATAGAGGACGCAACCCCACGTACATTCACAAATTACAACTCGACGGACAGATATATCACGGAAGAAATCACTAAACTACGTAAGAAAAAAAGCAAACTACTCACTCAAATAAACCGTCTATCTAAAATTCAAAACTACTCTTATCGCAACGACGCCATATTAATTATTCTGAAAGATTCGCTCAAAAAAGTAAGATCGGAAATCAAAAAAGCATTCCAAAAATCCGTGAATTGTTTTTGAATAAATAAAATCGCGAATATATCCACCCAAAAAGCGAACGACTTATTCCCAACCATTAACAGCATCTTTTGACGCAGAAATTACAACAACACCGAAACACTAACAATTTCACGCACAAACACCGAATTACTACAAAAAGCAAATGTAAATTATCACAACCTCCGCACAGATGAAAATAAAAACTATCAAATTACAAATACCATTGACAAACTAAACATACTAGGTACACACTTTGAAACAGTTCACTCAAAAAATATAAACATGCGTAATGTCCGCTTTTCAACACTAATAAAAAATAAGACTGAAAAACTTAAAACCGAATTAGAACAAGACAATAACATGCACAAAACGATTTGCCAGTTCTCATATGACAATACGGCTGAAAATCCTAATCAAAACAGCATTCCTCCAAACTATTATACAAATATCCATAAATTACAAATGACTTTTAAGAAATTAAATAATAAGAAATCCGCTGGCTATGACCTTCCCCATCAATATATAGTAAAATACACAATAATTTTCAACAACTGCCTTAACCTCACTTACTTTCCATCAACGTGGAAAACAGCGAAACAAATCGCGCTAAAAAAGAGAGGCAAAAACGGTAGCGATCCGGCCGACTACAGATCAATCAGCTTACTCCCAAATATAAGTAAAATCTTTGAAATAGTAAT
Organism: Xylocopa violacea; assembly: GCA_963969225.1. NCBI lineage: Eukaryota > Metazoa > Arthropoda > Insecta > Hymenoptera > Apidae > Xylocopa > Xylocopa violacea. The sequence goes on along the minus strand of CAXAJV010000021.1, from coordinate 2,413,859 downwards.
CAATGACTCCATCAACCACACATGTAAAACGCTAGATATAATCTCACAGTCTCAGTTCGGCTTCAAATTCAAACATACCACAATCCATGCAATTAGTAAATTTACCTCAGACATCTGTTGGGTCCGGAACGCAGGAGAATGTGTAGGCGCAATATGTTCGGTCTTAACAACCGAACGAGCTAATCCAACCAGAGAAAATTAGAAAATTAAAAAAGGGACATTTTATAATACGGTTCGGACAGAACCGAAACAATTCTATTGTCAATTCTCATCAAGCACATGACGACCGTACGCTCACACGGAGCAGCAATAATATCCAAGAAGCCATTACTTTGGGACAAACTATAATGTTATTTCTTTACTACATGGTCCTACTAGACGGTCACATTTTTGCTTTCGAATCCTTTGTATTAGTCATTCCTTAAGTCGAGGCGCTTCTTGGGTTTATTACTTGCTACGGTCGAAGGTTAGGGCACGCGGAATTCACGTGTATGGCATCCGAGGGTACACTTAATACCTGCCGATGACAATTTTCCATTTCTCCTAAGTTTTCATCATCCAATCAGTTTTGATGTCCGTTTCCCTCACCAATATGCGTAACATTGCAATAGACGAATCCGCTTGTCCTACCAAGACACGACACACCCATCAAACATTTCATGTTTGATGGAAAACACGCAGAAGAACAGATTTCAACAAGACTCCCAAGCATACATACTCAGTTAAAGTAAGAAACATCACAAGTCATAAGTATTGGAGTTCGCACTTATTGGAGGAGCGAACATAACACATTTGGAAAAACAAGAAATACAGTCCACTTAAGTCCAATTCTGGTCTCTCTTTATTAAATTAACGAAAGACCTAGCGACCACGACCATCGCCATCATGGGTTACGATACGTGACGCTACATTTTTTGGTCCTTCGAGCCGGATAGTCAGTTATTGGAGACATCCGGATTTGGAAAACTTGGGCATCAACATCAGAACTACTTCAACAGTAGAACATCCTTGAAGAGTAAAACATCGTTGTATCACGAAACAGCCGATCGGACGACAGCAGCCGACGGAACAGTGAACAACACTGCATATCATCGTTGGAATCACGAAGCAGCCGACCAGACATTAGCAGCTGGCGGACCAGTGAGCAACACTATCATCTTGGGAACAAAAAGCAGCCGAGCTAACAGCAGCAACCGCAGAAGCAAGGAGACTACAAAGCATTCGTCAGGACATCATCCAACGGACAGTAGCATCTCCTGCAAAAGCATCATCGAGCGCAAAGACCACGAGCATCTGAAGACATCATTCCGTAAGTCAACGAATCGTCTTCCATTTTATCCTTTTACTCCTTTGCGCATTTTCACGATTTTGGTCGATTTCAACAAAAATGGCTCAGATAAGAACGTACGTTAGACAGCGCTCCTCCATAAAGTCTCAAATTACACGCATGAGTAACTTCCTGAATGAGAACTTAGACGCGAGTGTTAGCGAATTAGAGGAAAAGAGAGCTAAAATGGTAGAATTAGGCAAATCATACGAGGAAGTTCTATTAGCTATTGAATTAGAAGACACAAACGCCGATCACGAGGTCGAACGCGCCAGCTTTGAGAAACAATATTTTACCATATTAGGATTGATTCGTAGTCGTATACAGCTGGCCCAACCAAGTACAAGAGATTCACCCAGCAGATTAATAGAATCACCAAACACGCTCATGGTAAAACAAGCGACCACGCTTTTACCAAAAATTGAAATACGACCATTTGATGGCAATCCCATCGAGTGGCATAGTTTTCATGACACGTTTAAATCATTGGTTCATGAAAGTGACAAACTTCCTGCTGTTCAAAAATTCCATCTTCTCAAAAATTCCCTTCGCGGTGAAGTCGCTTCAGTGATTGCTTTACTAAATGCTTCCGAGCAAAATTATTTCGTGGCTTGGGACTTATTACAGCAATGGTGTAACAAACCAAGACAAATTATTCAAGCACATCTCAAATTATTATTGGAATTGCCCGAGATCACGCGTGACACTCCTGGTAGCCTACGTTCGTTAGCAGAGCAGGCTCAAGTACACGTAAATGCTCTTAAAGTATTGAACGAACCCACTCAGTACTGAGATTTTACTCGTATCCTCGTATCCGTTAGTATCCTCGAAAACAGTGAATTACCAAAATTCGATCAATTTTTAACCTTCATTAATAAGCAAGCTCGCGGTGAAGAAGTAGAAGCAGGGAATTCAAATACGTCTAAGATCGGTACGCATGATTATCGGTTACGTAGCAAAATGCAAAATCGTGCTCAAACGTATATCGCCACTAGCAGTAGGAAATCGAAAAGATCGTAGCAACTGGAGCAACAGCCAGTACGTCGGCATCGACGCAAAATGTTAATTTAAATTGCCGCGTTTTACTCGATGGGGGATCTCAAACCCATTTTATGACAAAAGAATTCGCGGAGCGCTTACAACTTGATAAGAAGGCAATAGATTTATCCCTCTCAGGTTTAGGCCAAGTGAACACGCGGGCAGAATATTATGTTGTAACGACGATCAAGTCAAAAAATAGTTCATTCAGTGCAAAGGTAACATTCATCGCACTTCCTTCGATTACCGGCCTATTGCCATTACGACAAATTGACCGATCAGAAATAACCATACCCCATAATATAAAACTAGCCGATCCGAATTTCCATAAACCGGGAAAAGTAGATGCATTACTCGGTAGCACTCTCTTCTACCAATTATTAAGTACAGGACAAATCAAATCGAATAACAATGCATCTCTCATAATACAGAAAACTCAGTTAGGTTGGATAGTGGTAGGGGAATCTAGTATATATGCAGCTATTCCACCCACTCGTCATATTAGATCGTGTCAAGTAGCAACAGCATCGTTAGAAACACAATTACATAAATTTTGGGAAATCGAAGAACTTCCTAGTCAACAGCATATGTCACCGGAAGAAAGAGCTTGTGAAGAACATTTTAAATTACACACACACCGTGATTCAGACGGACGATTCATAGTTCGCCTTCCATTCAATTCAAAGGAGGTACTTTTAGGCGAATCGAGAAAAATGGCGTTAAGACGTTTTTATGGATTGGAACGAAAACTACACGCGAATCCGAAGCTATTAGAACAATACAAACAATTTTTAAACGAGTATGAGACGTTAGGACACATGAGCAAAATCATTAACGAACACGACAATGAAGGATTCTATTTGCCACACCACGCGGTGAAAGAATCAAGCGCGACGACGAAGGTGAGGGTTGTTTTTGACGCCTCCGCAAAGAGCTCGACAAGGATATCTCTCAATGACACATTGCAAACAGGGCCTACAATTCAAAACACATTACATAACATACTTTTAAGATTTCGACTACACGCGTATGTTATAACGGCAGATATAGAAAAAATGTACAGGCAGATTTTAGTTCATACGGACGAGCAAGTATATCAAAAGATACTATGGCGCGATTCAAGGGACAAACCCATTCATATAAATACATTCAAGCTAAAAACGGTGACTTACGGTACTGCGTCCGCACCATTTTTAGCTACCCGTTGCTTACATCAACTAGCTAAGGACGAGAAACAATTATATCCGACAGCAGCACAAGTATTCGAGCAAGATTTTTATATAGACGACGTACTCACCGGGGCATCGACGGTCGAAGCAGCAATTAAACTGAGAAACGAATTAATCGCGTTAGCACGAGCAGGTGGTTTTCATTTACGACAATGGAGCTCGAATAATCAAAAAATCATAACGGATTTACCAGACGAAGATCACAACCGAACTTTATGTCTCGATCCATCGGAAACGCAAAAAACTTTAGGCATATTTTTACGAATATATTACGAAACGAATAATATTATCGCAAGTATCCCAACTATTCGACTCGTTAGGTTTATTAGGGCCTGTTATTATAAAGGCTAAGCTAATATTACAGCAATTATGGAAGGCTGACGTCAGTTGGGACGAATCAGTCCCACAACACATTGATTATAGTTGGAAAGAATTTAAAGACGAGTTGTCCATTTTAAATCATTTTAAAACGCCGCGCAGGGTAATCTGCAATAACGCGATTGAATTGGAATTGCATGGGTTTTGTGATGCAAGTGAGACTGCTTATGGCGCTTGCATCTACATTAGAAGTACAAATTCTCACTCCAAGCATGAAGTGAATTTATTATGTGCCAAATCGCGAGTAGCACCGATCAAACCTTTAACGATACCGCGATTAGAATTGTGTGCAGCCAAATTATTAATTCGATTATATAAAGAGGTTAGGAGTTCTTTAAATAATATTAAATTTAAAAGAATCAGGTTCTGGTCCGACTCCACGATCGTGCTACATTCGATTAGGACATCACCACATCTATTAAAGAATTTCGTAGCTAATCGCGTCACAGATATACAAGGGGCATCTGAAATCGAAAATTGCCAGGGCAATTTATTAGAAATCAACAATGGTTAACGGGTCCGCAGTGACTGTCACAAAACGAAAATTATTGTCCGGTAACTAACATCATAAGCATGGAAATACCGGAAAAACGACAAGTAGTTTCCTTAAAAGCAACCATAGATACTTCTAGCTTGTACACACGGTGTTCGTCAATTAACACATTAAATAGGGTGTTGGCATACACATGGCGTTTCATCAACAATTGCAAAAAACGAGATAGAATAACAGGCGAATTGACGGCGCAGGAAATATACAAGGCACATTTGCACATGATCAAACAGGTTTAGGGAGAAGTCTTTGGCAAAGAAATTGAAAATTTCACGGAAAAGGGTTCACTTAGTGGCAAGAGTAGGTTGCTTAGTTTGAATCCATTCGTCGATGAAAATGGAATTCTACGAGTAGGAGGTAGATTAAAACATGCATCCATTAGTTATTCGCGCAAACACCCGATTATACTACCTCGCGATCATCACGTGACAAATCTGATTATACAAGACGCACATATTCGACAATGGCACGCAGGTACTCAGGCCACGTTAAATGCCGTAAGGCAACGATACTGGCCGATTAGTGGAAAGGGCACAACCAAAAAGATTATTCATCGATGCATTCGTTGTTATCGGGCAAATCCAAAAATACCGATGTACACCATGGGAAATCTACCCAGTGGACGGGTTACTCAAACGCGACCCTTTCAAAATGTTGGAATTGACTATTGTGGTCACTTCTTTATAAAAGAGAAAAAACATCGCAACCGAAATAAGGTAAAATGTTACGTTGTGGTCTTTGTATGTTTTGCGACCAAGGCCACGCACTTGGAATTAGTTACCGATCTAACAACAGAAGCCTTTATAGCAGCACTGAAGCGCTTCTTCGCGCATAGAGGAAAGTCTCAGAATATTTACACAGACAACGAAAGCAATTTTGTAGGCGCAAAAAATGAAATTTTAGAGTTCCAAGCATTCTTAACACATTAAAAGCGGGAGTCGTAGTACTACGATTTATCTCGACTGTAACTTAAAGGCGGGAGTCGTAGTAATACGATTTATCTCGACTGTAGCTTAAAGGCGGGAGTTGTATTAGTATGGTTTGCAACCACATTGCGCAATTAATGCGCCACTTTACATTTGTATTTAGTATGTTTTGTGGTTTGAAGCTGTTCGGTTGTTCAAATTCTACTTACAGTAAATTTTGAAATCCTTCAATATGGTTTCACGCGAAAATAAAGAGATATATGCAGACGATTTGTCTGACGTTGATTGCGATGAAAGAGAGTTAGATATTGATAATAATGATAGTGATATTGACGATAATGATAGTGATAGTTCTATACGACCTATGAGAAGGACCCGAGTTTTTCCACTACCGATTAGCGATGATGAAAGTGAAAATGATTATGAAGAAGAAATTATACATCAATGGACTGAAGTCGACATTCCGCCTACCATAGAACCGTTTTTGGATCGAACGGGGTTAAATATTTTACCACAGAACGGCGTTGAAGGATCTCTGGATGTGTTCCTTGATGATAATTTCTACGAAATGATGGTAACAGAAACTAACCGATATCACCATCAAAACGTCGAAAAATACGTTAAAAAGAAGAAAACGATAAAATGGACGGATCTCACTATTGACGAATTCAAGAAATTTTTAGGATTATTAATTCTAATGGGCCAAATTCCAAAAAGTACTATCGATGAATATTGGACAACAGATCAATTATCAGAAACACCAATATTTCCAAAGACAATGAGTCGTGATAGATTTAAAGAGATATGGAGATGGTGGCACTTTGTGAACAACGATGAAATGGATGAATCGAGCGACCGTCTATTTAAAATTCGACCAGTTTATGACAGTTTGGTTAAAAAATTTAATACTGTATATACACCAAGAAGAGAGATTTCACTGGACGAAAGCATCATAACATGGCGTGGAAGATTGGGATTTAAAGTTTACAATGCCTCGAAAATTATTAAATATGGAATCTTGGTGAGAGTTGTGGCTGAATCGAAAAGTGGCTACATTTGTAATATGAAAATGTATTGTGGAGAAGGAAGGAAACTGGCGGAAACAATATTAGATATTCTTACTCCTTATAAAGACAAATATTATCATGTGTTTATGGATAATTATTATAATAGTGTAGATATAAACGAAACTCTTTTAAAACATAAAATACGAAGTTGTGGAACAATACGTGTAAACCGAGGACTTCCACATGAATTAAAAAATAATAAGTTGCAACGCGGACAGTTAATTTTCCGGGGAAAAGGAGACGTGTTATTACAAATTTGGCAGTCAAAGAGAGAAGTGAGGATGATTTCGAATATTCATTCGAGTGAACTATTAGAAAGCTCCAATACAGATTGTCACACAAATACAAAAATAATGAAACCTAAATGCGTAATAAAATACAACAACTATATGAAAGGTGTTGATAGGGCAGACCAGTACCTTTCGTATTACTCAATATTGCGAAAAACAAGAAAGTGGACCAAGCGGGCTGTAATGTATTTGTTAAATTGCGCATTTTTCAATTCCTATTTAGTATATAACATGCATAATAATAGTAGCTTGCTATATAAAAAATATTTGTTAGAATTATCACGCTGTCTTATAGCTAACAAACAAACCGAAGATCTGGAATTGATGGACATTGAAGAGCCACAACCTGGTACATCGAACTCGCCACCACGGACTCCACGATATAAAATTGATCCGCCTGGACGTCTTTCGCTAGACATCAAAAAGCACAAATTAATCGGATAGAAAATAAAGGCAAAAGCTATATGCCCAACGAAACTGCGTAGTTTGTACGGCACATAAAAAAAGAAAGTTGACTTGCTTCAAATGCGAGTTTTGCAATGCACCTCTTCACCGTGGCGAGTGTTATCAACATTATCACACTCATAAAAAATACTAGATTCTTCTCGTAAATATGTACTTTAAAACATTTTTTGTAATTAGTGTTTAGTTCTTTTTTAATATTTCTTGTAGTTTTAAGAGTTTAAATAAACTTTTTTAAGTCTAAATTTTTTTATGATTACACAAAATATCGCCCGCTCTAGGACGAAAAACGAGGCGGGGCGGTCGCCGCGTTACCTAGCATACTTTCGTCAAGATCCCCCGCCTTTAATGTGTTAAAATCAAACGAACATCAACAACAAGTACAGCGTCATATAAGTAACGAAAACGTTCAATGGTATTTTTCTCCCCCACGCACTCCACATTTCGGTGGTCTATGGGAAGCAAGCGTAAAGGTATTTAAGAGACATTTATATAGGACAGTAGGCGATACATTATTCACATACGAGCAATTTAATACATTTTTAGTTGAAATAGAAGCAATCATGAATTCACGTCCCCTACTTCCTGTATCCACTGATCCTAACGATCTGTCAGCACTCACACCTGCCCGTTTCCTCATTGGCGATTCGTTGTCTACTCTGCCAGAGCATCAGTTCACAGATATACCGAGCAACCGATTATCAATATGGCAACACATTCAACGGGTGAAACAGCACTTCTGATCCAGGTGGCACCACGAATATCTACACGAGCTTCATACAAGAAGCAAATGGCACATTGGTAATGACATCAGCATTAAAGAAGGCATGCTGGTAATCGTTCGAGAGGACAATTCACCACCACTGCATTGGAAGATGGGGCGCATCATCACCATTCATCCAGGAGAAGATAACGTTGTTCGTGTCGCTACGGTACGAACAGCATGTGGAACGTATAAGCGTAGCATCAAGAAGCTATCGCCATTACCATTCGACACCCAGTCATTAGATTACGTTTGGAAACACATGTAAATATTGTGGGGAACGAGAAATGTAAGAATGTGTGTGCGAATGTTCGGTGAATGAAAGGTATAAAAGCGTGTGTGTGCGAAGTTCACAGTCAGAGTCAGTTAATTAGTCAAGCAGTCAATCAATTTGTGTCTAAATAAAAGTGTTTCTTAAATAATTCCTACAATTTTGAGGGCTCGTCCGGGATTGACAACAATCTGCTCTAGTTGTGAATTAGAAGTCGTATGAATTATTTAAGTTTAAAAAGAGTTTTAAAGTGTTGAAGTGTTTATTAAGTGTTAAAGAGGTAGTAAAAATGAATGATTCTAGTGACGTGACAGTAGCTGAGATGAAAGAGAAATTAAGGAAGTTAGGATGTAGTACCACAGGAAATAAAGCAGAGCTCATTCAACGATTAATGGAAGTAGATCCATCAGGTGCATGGGTGAGTGAGATCATAGAAGAGCGTGGTAGCAACAACGCATTCGTTTCGGACGCAACGATTGCTGAAGCAGCAACTCAAGGTGGACCATCTGAACAAAGCGACAGACGAGACGAAGAATTGGCCAAGCAAGAATTGGAACTAGTCCGACGGGAGTTAGAATTGGTGCGAAGTCTTCGTGGGTTAAGCATAAATAATCGTCGGCAGCTAGTGGAAAGTGAAACAAGATCATCAATTTGTACCGAAGTAGGACAAAGAAGTAATCTTACAACAGTCGCAGAGTTACTTAACAATTACAAAGGTGATATGGGTGAATACGAGAATTGGGAGAAGCAACTAAGGATGATAAGAACCACGTACAGGTTAGATAATGAGCAAATGAGAATGTTAATTTGTATGCGGCTCAAAGGAAAAGCTCTCGAATGGTTCTATTCGAGACCTGAGCACATTGAAATGCCGGTTGAAGATCTGTTAGTGGAGCTTAGAGGAATGTATCACCGTCGACAGAATAAGATTGTAGTACGAAAAGCGTTTGAAGAACGAATATGGAGAAGAAATGAAACTTTTCACGAGTATGTACACGACAAAGTAATTATGGGTAACAAGGTGCCAATACCCGAAGATGAAATGTTAGATTACCTTATCGATGGCATACCGGATGTGAATTTAAGAGACCAGGCGCGAATTCACCGATTCTCTACAAAGGCGGACCTTCTTGAAGCATTTGAGAAGATAAATCTACGTGACGGGAGCCAAACCAACACAATGAGGAGCACGAGACAAGGAAGCGAGGGATATCACCGACCAGCAACGATTGAAAAGACCGAGAGGATCGGGAAGCGTTTCTATTGCTACGTTTGTGGATCACCGGAACACATGAGTGACAGATGTCCAACAAAGAACGAAGGTGTAAAGTGTTTTAAATGCAACGAGCGAGGACATATTGCGCCTAAGTGCCCTAGAGGACAAATTACTTCATCTGTGAGTTGCGTCGTATCACAAGAATCACGGAAAAAATGTATAAAAAGTGTAAAGATAAACGGTCATCAAATGGAGGCACTAATTGACACCGGGAGCGATTTTTGTTTAATGCGTGCTGATAAATATATAGAGTTAGGATCCCCCCGATTACTGCCCAAAGAAATGAAATTTACTGGAATGGGTTCCATGAATACGACATTGGGTGAATTTTATGCAAGTTTAACCGTAGATAATAATCCTTATATAATTCTTATACGCGTAGTTTCAGATACACTTATGAATCAGAAATTAATTATCGGAATTGATTTTCTTAGTACAGTTGAACTCGATGTCAGAAACGGTAGCATCACTATTCTTCCATTTAAAGTTAGTCAAGCATCTAGTAATGATTCCAATCTCCCTGAAATTTATAAAATAGATATAGCTGAGGAAATCGAGAAAGTAGATATTTCACATGTACAGAAAGTCGAACATCGAGAAGTAGTTAAAGATCTGATCGAGAGTTATAAACCTGCGAAAACCAAGGAGGTTAATGTTAAAATGTCAATTGTGCTGAAAGATGACGAAATTATTTACCAAAGAGCGAGGCGACTATCGCCCTCGGAGCGAGAAACTGTAAATACGCAAATACAGGTGTTTGGAGCAACGCAGGGGCGACTTTATGGTACGGTCAGTCATGTATAGAGTTTCGTCTTTTGTCAGTTTTAGCAGACCGGCTGCAGCCAATATGTGGCACTTAAAGTAATTTCATTTATTAGGGTTTCGTCTTGCCTCAGCAATTTCACCAAGGTTACCATAAAGTCACGTTCCAAAGGGTCCTTAGGATTAGAATATTTTTAAGATTATAATACGTAGACCCGTACCGTTGGGCTCAACTTGACCTGGCGGAATCTCTGCGCTGTTGCCAAACTTTCGTCTAACAGTGACCACCCCCAACATCCCCGCTTCCAAATGTAACGTGCTTCGGGCAAGCTGGAAGGGGATGACTTGGGGTTGGTTAATTAGGAAACTCGGCACCTCCTTTATGGGCCAGCCACTTGGGGGAAGGGTCCATAGTGGGGTCTGCCAGGAATTAAATTAAGAGATTTTTGTACAGTTAGGGCAGAATAGTTAGCAGAATAGTAGAGAGAGGAGTTCAGAAGAGTTCAGAAAATAAACTGTCCAACACAGTAGTTCAGAAGGTCTTTTCAGAGCTGAATCAGTCAGCTACGTAACACTTCCATCAGTCCCAAATCATTGGGTGGTCCTTCGAACCTCAGACGGCACCTAGTGCAATATTCGAAGTACGCGGATAGCCAACGTGTACCTAACATCTGGTCCTTCGAGCCGGATACTGAGACGACCGTTGGATCTACAATCTACTGCCGAGGAACGAGATCCTCAAGGAGGCCTGAAGCAGCCGAACCAGAAGCCGAGCCCTCAGCACCTTCAATCAGGAAGGGCAACAACACGGGAAGCTGACGTCCGAGCTGCATCCGAGTCTCATCAGCACTCAGCAACAACTGCGAACGCATCTGGAAGGAGCCGATCACCGTGGAGGCTGCAGCGAACAGCTTAGTACCGATTAGAAGCCATCCAAGTAGTAAGTCCTGTCCTTTCACTTCTTGCGTCAGTATTTCAAAATGAACAGCGAATTAAAATCATTGATCGCGGAACGCGGTACCATCAAAGCAGCGTTGACGCGGTTACAAACATTCTTCAGAGAAAACGCGAGCACCACAAAGGTCGGTGCGCTTCAGAAGCGATTAGCGGCCAATACGTCACACTACCAGCGATTTAATAGTATTCAAACCCGAATTGAAATGTTAGTTGCGGGTAGCGAGTTTGAAGAAGCTCACGCTCTCGATCGAGAAAATTTCGAGACGACCTATTTCGATTTGATCGACGAGATAGAAACATTCATAGAAGCGTCTAAGTCGTCGCAACACCGGAATATGTCGAGCCCGACTGCTTGTAGCGCAGCTTCAGGTACTGCCAATGGATTGAAACTGCCAACCATCCAATTACCTTCTTTTGATGGCAATTGTAGCGATTGGCTGAAGTTCCGCGACTCATTTGTTTCGTTAGTGCATGATAATGATGTGTTATCCGACGTACAGCGGTTTCACTATCTTAATTCGTCACTGAGAGGCCCAGCGGCCAGAATCATACAATCTCTTGGCGTATCGGAAGCCAATTATAAATTAGCGTGGGAATTGTTGAATTCTCGTTACAAGAACTCAACAACTCTCAAGAGGCACCATGCCAATGCCCTATTAGATTTAAAACCGATTCAACGACAATCGGAGACCACAGTACGAGAATTCTTAGACGACGCGACGAATCATCGCTTAGCATTAACCACGTTAGGGGAATCAGTAGACAAGGCCGACTTTCTGATCATTCCTTTATTGTCCAGAAAATTAGATTCCGTAACATTCAGGGAATGGGAAAGGCGAATTTCGCTACATTCAGAAATGCCTACATATGAACAATTTTCAGTATTTTTAGAGGAGCGGGCAAGATATTTGTCGAATATCGCAGTAAACGGACAGGTAACAGTGCCGAAGGTCGATCAGCGGCCCGGCAATTCAGGTAGCCGAAAGTATAATGTCACTGCGCATGTAATAAATTCAAAGACATGCCCTGTTTGCGACGCGAAACACGCGTTATTCCAATGTGAAAAATTCAAAACCTTGGAAGCATTACAGAAAACGAAGGTAGTTCAGGATGCTCAGATCTGCTTCAACTGCTTAGAACCGGGCCATAGAGTAAAGGCTTGCACGCGTACTAGGTGTAAAATTTGCGATAAAAAACATCATTCACTATTGCACCGCCCAGACATTCATCCATCAAGGCCAATGAATAGTTGCGTGTCTTCGAAGGAAGAGTCACCACCTTGTGTAGCACACGCCTCAAATAATTTAGTAGATTGCACGATATTACCAACTGCAATTGTGCACGTTCGAGGTAATAATGGCGAGGTTCATCGTTGTCGTGTTCTATTAGATTCAGGATCTCAGGCGAATTTTATAACCACTGAATTTTGTAAACGATTAGGCGTTAGAATAGTTCCTATACAATCCACCGTGACGGGCCTGGGGATGGCGATCAATTCCGTTCAGGGACGCGCAAGGATAGAAGTAGAATCAATCACGAATAAATTCAAAACAACGTTAAATTGTTTAACCATAGACACGATCACTTCAGACATGCCAAACTTTACTCTAGCTCGTAAACAGATAGACATTCCAGCACACATGAAATTAGCAGACCCCGAGTTTAATGTCACGCGACCTATAGATATGCTGATAGGAGCAGGCTTGGTTTTGTGTAGGGCAAGAAAAGATACGAGCAGGGTTAATCGGTCAGAAAACGCAGTTAGGATGGGTTATCAGTGGTGCAGTAACCTGGGCAAACAAACCCGAATCTACGATCAGCAGATGTCATTTAATCACAGACAACGACTTGAAATTTCGACTAGATAAGTTTTGGGTATTAGAAGAAGTCGAAGCACAGGACAATGACTCAACTGACGAGTGTGAGACCCATTTTCGAGAAAATACGCGCAGGGATGAAACCGGACGCTACATCGTACGCATACCTTTCAAACCCAACAGCAATGAGTTAGGTACTTCCCGAGAGCAGGCGTTGAGACGATTTTACGCATTGGAGAAAAGATTAGGGAGACAATCCGATTTGCGAGAAGAATATTCAAGGTTTATGTTAGAATATGAAAAGCTAGGACACATGACACAGATTGTAGTATCCCTTACTGACAGGGAACCCGCTTACTATCTCCCACACCATGCCGTAACAAAGAATAGCAGCACAACAACAAAAACTCGCGTTGTCTTTGACGGATCAGCAAAAACATCGACAGGTATTTCATTAAATGACACGCAATTAATAGGACCGACAATTCAAAACGACTTAATATCGATTCTCATTAGATTCAGGTGCCACAAATATGTTCTGTCAGCTGATATTGAAAAAATGTATCGGCAAATTTTAGTGGATCAGCATGACAGAAGGTTTCAGCGGATTTTATGGCGATCAGAGCCACAGCATCCTATTATGGAGTACGAATTGAATACGGTGACTTATGGCACCGCCTCCGCGCCGTTCTTAGCAACACGAGTACTTCATGAGATAGGACTACATTGCGCTCATTCACATCCAGAGATCAGTCGAATAATAATCAATGATTTCTATGTGGATGATTTGTTAACAGGGGCTCAGACCGTATCAGAAATTCTTAAAATAAGGGTTGAACTTTCGCGTATTTTATCGCAAGCAGGCATGGAGCTTCGAAAATGGGCAACCAATTGTCCAGATAGTCAGGAGTTAGCAGATCGTAGCAAGGAAATTACCGCGGATAAGGATCCAAAAACATTAGGTTTATTATGGGTCACGAATACAGACGAACTAAGATTCACGATAACACCGTCAAGTAGTAATCGCATAACGAAACGCATCATCCTATCAGAGATCGCGCAGATTTTCGATCCATTAGGATTAATCAGCCCAATAATAATTACAGCTAAGCTAATTTTGCAACAGTTATGGCAAATTCAATTAGGTTGGGATCAGTCAGTCTCGCAAGAGTTATATACGCAATGGATTTATTATAGGCAAGAGATCAAACAATTAGAATCAATAAGGGTTCCACGTTGTACATTTCCAGGTGAAAGAGTGCAGGTAGAAATACACGGTTTTCCGATGCCTCCGAGAAGGCGTACGGAGCGTGTATATACCTGCGCGCACGAAGAAACTCAGGCCAGTGGTCATCACATTTATTATGCTCGAAATCCAGAGTAGCACCACTCAAATCAGTTTCATTGCCAAGATTAGAATTATGTGGTGCATTGTTATTATCTAGACTAGTTGATAAGGTTAGACTTGCAATGAAATTAGAGCATTATAAGACATTTTATTGGACGGACTCGACAATTACACTTGCGTGGATTCAGGGTCCCCCCACCAAATGGAAGACATTTGTAGCAAACCGAGTATCACAGATTCAGAGTAAAACAGACGTGACAGATTGGAAGCATGTACCGTCAAAGGAAAACCCGGCTGATTTAATATCGCGAGGTGTCAGACCGCGAGTTCTAGCGGAATCAACTCTGTGGTGGACTGGCCCCACTTGGTTGACGAAAGACTCCAGCGTATGGCCAAAAATAGTGACAGACCCAATAAATCCTCCGGAGGAAAGGGTAGCCAAGGCCATAATGATAGTTACGACGGACAAAACGAGTATTTTCAGAAGATTTTCGAATTATAGCCGGTTAATCCGATCAATCGCGTATTGCTGTAAATTCGTACGAAATATGCGAGCCAAACTCGAGGGAAGGGCAAAGACTAAATCATCGGACTCTCCGTATATCTTGACGATATCAGAGTTACGAGATGCGCGAGACCTATTAGAACGTCTCGCCCAACAAGAAGCGTTTGGACACGAGACACAATTATTAGAATCAGGGCAACCACTTCCAAAATCTAGCTCCCTCCGAACTTTAAATGTATTTCTGGACAACAAGGGAATGATTAGGGTGGGCGGACGTTTAGAAAACGCCGTCATAAGTTACGATCAGAAACATCCAGTGGTGTTACCGTCGAAACACCCATATACTCAATTATTAATCACACATGAGCATCTCCGTCTTCTGCATGCAGGATCTCAGTCAGTCGGTGCGTCTCTACGAAATCGGTATTGGCCTTTAGCGTGTCGAATAAATGTAAAGCGGATTATACGAATTTGTATTAAGTGTTTTCGAGCGAATCCTAAGGGCGAAAAGTATCAAATGGGTCAACTACCTGCATCTAGAGTAATACCAGCGCGACCCTTCAATACTTGCGGCATAGATTATGCAGGTCCGTTTTATACAAAGGAGAGGACGAGGAGCAAGGTCACAGTAAAATCTTATTTATGTATATTCGTCTGTTTTGTTACAAAGGCCGTACATTTAGAGTTAGCAACCGACTTAAGCACCAACTCCTTTTTAAATTGTTTGCGACGATTCATAGCTCGACGAGGTAGGTGCAAAGCCATCATGTCAGACAACGGTACAAATTTCGTGGGTGCGCGAAATGAATTGGCCGAATTAGGTGCATTACTTAAAAATAAGGATCACATCAAGAGAATATCAGAATCATTAAGTCAGGAAGGTATAGAGTGGAAGTTTATACCCCCTCAGTCACCTCATTTTGGTGGTCTGTGGGAAGGAGCAGTTAAATCAGCAAAACACCATTTAAAACGTATAATCGGTGATCAGAAGTTAACTTTCGAAGAATTATATACATTACTGACGCAAGTTGAATCCTGCCTCAATTCTCGACCACTCTCTCCAATATCATCAGATCCTACAGATTTATCCCCTCTAACCCCTGGCCATTTTTTAATCGGTACCGCATTAAACACCCTGCCAACGCATGACATAAGAGATGTTCCAACCAACAGACTTAGTAGATTTCAGTTGATCCAGCAAATGTTCCAGCATTTTTGGCAACGGTGGCAGAAGGAATGCTTACATCAAATGCAGCAAAGGTTCAAATGGCATCATCAATCGACTAGCAAATTGGCTGTGGATGCATCAGTCATCATTAAGGAGGACAATTTACCCCCTTTGCAATGGAGATTGGGAAGAATCGTGCAGCTACATCCTGGTTCGGATGGCATCACAAGAGTAGCCACCGTACGGACTCCAAATGGCACCTTTAAGAGGCCAGTGACAAAACTGTGCATCCTACCGATAGACCAGTAGAAGATGTACGGATGAGTGATCAGTGATGATATATCATCAAATGTGTACATTATGTAAAAATTTAAGTCTTTGTAAATATTGTAAAAACCGTTGACATAGTATATTTTTTAGATTAGGACACTATGCACTTATAGTTTACCTATTAGTATTGAACATGTAATACACGTTCAAGGGGGGCGGGATGTTTGGAGCAACGCAGGGGCGACTTTATGGTACGGTCAGTCATGTATAGAGTTTCGTCTTTTGTCAGTTTTAGCAGACCGGCTGCAGCCAATATGTGGCACTTAAAGTAATTTCATTTATTAGGGTTTCGTCTTGCCTCAGCAATTTCACCAAGGTTACCATAAAGTCACGTTCCAAAGGGTCCTTAGGATTAGAATATTTTTAAGATTATAATACGTAGTCCCGTACCGTTGGGCTCAACTTGACCTGGCGGAATCTCTGCGCTGTTGCCAAACTTTCGTCTAACAGTGACCACCCCCAACATCCCCGCTTCCAAATGTAACGTGCTTCGGGCAAGCTGGAAGGGGATGACTTGGGGTTGGTTAATTAGGAAACTCGGCACCTCCCTTATGGGCCAGCCACTTGGGGGAAGGGTCCATAGTGGGGACTGCCAGGAATTAAATTAAGAGATTTTTGTACAGTTAGGGCAGAATAGTTAGCAGAATAGTAGAGAGAGGAGTTCAGAAGAGTTCAGAAAATAAACTGTCCAACACAGTAGTTCAGAAGGTCTTTTCAGAGCTGAATCAGTCAGCTACGTAACACTTCCATCAGTCCCAAATCATTGGGTGGTCCTTCGAACCTCAGACGGCACCTAGTGCAATATTCGAAGTACGCGGATAGCCAACGTGTACCTAACAACAGGAATGGATTGATGAAGGCATTGTACAACCGTCATTATCTGAGTACGCGAGTCCGGTGGTATTAGTTAAAAAGAAAGATGGTTCTACTAGATTATGCGTTGATTATAGACAGATAAATAAAAAGATTATTAAAGATCGCTATCCCCTTCCGCTTATAGAAGATCAAATATTGCATTCGTTGCAAGGTGCCAATTATTATAGTACTCTTGATTTGAGAAACGGTTTCTTCCATGTTCCAATAGATGAAAAAAGCAGAAAATATACCGCGTTCATAGTTCCTGACGGACATTATGAGTTTCTTAGAGTGCCCTTTGGTCTTTGTAATTCTCCCTCGGTATTCCAAAAATATATAAATGCAGTTTTTAAAGATTTAATCCGTGAAAAAGTAGTATTGACATACTTAGATGATCTAATCATACCATCAGTTGATTATGAGACAGGTTTAAAAAATCTCGAAATAGTTTTAAATACAGCCAGTGAAGCAGGGCTACAAATAAATTGGAAAAAATGTAGTTTATTACAAAGTAGAGTTGAATTTCTAGGACACATTATAGAAAACGGACAACTACATCCATCCATACATAAGACGGAAGCGGTCAAACGATTTCCAGAACCAAAAAATACGCGGCAGCTACAAAGTTTCTTCGGACTAAGTGGATACTTTAGAAAATTCATTCCGCATTATTCACTTATAGCGAGACCATTGTCAAATTTATTGAAAGCTGATGCAAAATTCGAGTTCGGTGAAGAACAGAAAAATGCCTTCATCCATCTTAAAGAAATATTAAGCGACAAACCTGTATTAGATTTATATCGCGTGGGTGCCGAAACCCAATTACATACGGATGCGTGCATGTACGGGTATGGGGCGATTTTATTACAAAAAAGCAGTAAAGATAACGCGTTACACCCTATTTATTATGCTAGTGGCACAACTACGCCCGCTGAGAAAAATTATACTAGTTATGAGTTACAAGTCCTTGCAATAGTTAAAGCTCTTAAAAAGTTTCGAGTATATCTTTTAGGAATAGCGATCAAAATTGTAACTGATTGTCGCGCTTTTATGCTGACAATGAGAAAAAGGGACTTATGCGTACGCGTGGCCAGATGGGCTCTCCTTTTAGAAGAATTTGACTACACCATTGAGCATAGACCAGGAAAAAGTATGATGCATGTGGATGCTCTGAGTCGTCAGCCATTACCTTCGTGTATGCTTATCGAGGAATTAAAAGACGGATTAACAATGCGGTTGAAACAGGCACAGCAGCACGATACCGATTTGTTGAAAATTGTGAAACTTGCGGAACAGAGTAAAATTAACAGTTACGAAATTCGAGGCGGCTTACTTTTCAAAAAGGTCGATAACGATTTAAAGTTAGTAGTTCCAAAACAAATGTCATCACAGATAATTAGACATGCGCATGAAAAGGGTCATTTTTCCGTAGGTAAAACCGAAGCACTTGTTAAAAAAGACTATTGGATACCAAACATAAAGTCGAAAATAGAAAATGTTATTAGAAATTGCGTCGCATGTATATTAGGAGATAAGAAGCAAGGAAGACAGGAAGGATACTTGAATTCCATAGACAAAGGTGGAATACCACTTGATACATTTCACATAGATCATTTAGGGCCGTTGTCGTCAACTAAAAAGAGTTATAAACATATACTTGTAATTGTTGATGCGTTTTCAAAGTTTGTATGGTTGTATGCGACCAAGAGTACAAGTACTGCAGAAGTAGTGGCAAAACTTCGGAAGCAAGCTGCGATTTTTGGAAACCCGCGACGTATTATCTCTGATCGAGGTACGGTGTTTACTTCTAAAGAATTTTCAGATTATTGTATAGAGGAAAGTATTCACCATTCCCTTACAACAGCTGGCACGCCAAGGTCTAACGGCCAAGTAGAACGCGTGAATCGCATATTGATTCCACTTTTAACAAAATTATCTAATCCGAAAAAAGGAGATACATACACGATTAAAAGTGATAAAACAAAAGCATTCGTGGCACGAGGTCTCCCAGGCAACGTGGTACCGTTATTTAGATAAAGCGCAACAATTTTTAAATATAACAGTGCACCGAAGTATTGGTACTACACCTTTTGAATTGTTCAGAACGCGAGCACGTTTCAAAGATGATCCACAAATTAGAGAAATGTTAGAGCGAGAATGGGTTGAGATGTTTAAATGTAACCGAGACGAATTAAGAGATCGTGCGAAAGAAAGTATCGCTAAGATACAAGCGGAAAACAGAAAAGCATATAACAAGCAAAGAATAGACGCGAGAATCTATCGAGAAGGCGATTTGGTTGCTATTAAGCGCACACGACAAGGTCCAGGATTAAAGTTTGCGACAAAATATTTTGGACCTTATACTGTAATAAAAGAAATGCGTAATAATAGATATATTGTAAATCGAATAGGCAATCATGAAGATCCATCGCAAACATCAGCAACGGTTGATTATATGAAACCATGGGTTAATGAAGAGAGTGATATATCAGACTGTGAGAATGAAGATTAGGACATTCGAGGACGAATGCCTGTGCAAGATGGCCGAATGTGGGGAACGAGAAATGTAAGAATGAGTGTGTGAATGATTTTATTGCGTATATCCTTAGTATGTGTGAAAAACAAAAAAGTAATCAGGAATATTCTCGAATATTGATTATTCGAGAATATTCCAAACTTTGTATAAAAGGCAGAATGTGTGTGCGAATCAGCGAGTATGAGAGTGCTTTGAAAACAAGGGAAAAGAATCTAGAATGTTCGGTGAATGAAAGGTATAAAAGCGTGTGTGTGCGAAGTTCACAGTCAGAGTCAGTTAATTAGTCAAGCAGTCAATCAATTTGTGTCTAAATAAAAGTGTTTCTTAAATAATTCCTACAATATTGTAAATATATAATTTAAGATCAATTGGATTGTATACGACTAAGATAGGTTAAGTACACACGTTAAGAAATGCATTACACACTTCACACGCTCATGTCATTCAAGGTTTATATAGAGTCTACAAAATCACCGAAGGTTATCTGGTAAATTATACACATTTTAGATTTTGAACTAAGTAGTTCAAAGGGGGTGGCATGTTCGGTCTTAACAACCGAACAAGCTAATCCAACCAGAGAAAATTAGAAAATTAAAAAAGGGACATTTTATAATACGGTTCGGACAGAACCGAACCAATTCTATTGTCAATTCTCATCAAGCGCATGGCGACCGTACGCTCACACGGAGCAGCAATAATATCCAAGAAGCCATTACTTTGGGACAAACTATAATGTTATTTCTTTACTACATGGTCCTACTAGACGGTCACATTTTTGCTTTCGAATCCTTTGTATTAGTCATTCCTTAAGTCGAGGCGCTTCTTGGGTTTATTACTTGCTACGGTCGAAGGTTAGGGCACGCGGAATTCACGTGTATGGCATCCGAGGGTACACTTAATACCTGCCGATGACAATTTTCCATTTCTCCTAAGTTTTCATCATCCAATCAGTTTTGATGTCCGTTTCCCTCACCAACATGCGTAACATTGCAATAGACGAATCCGCTTGTCCTACCAAGACACGACACACCCATCAAACATTTCATGTTTGTTGGAAAACACGCAGAAGAATAGATTTCAACAAGACTCCCAAGCACACATACTCAGTTAAAGTAAGAAACATCACAAGTCAGAAGTATTGATGACTTCTGATTGACAATGATAATATATCGCGCAAGAGTGATAAAAACATACAACCATTTAGTGAGTTATTAAAACGAATAAATAAGAGGAAAAGCACGGAAGAAGTGCCAAAAATTACCAAAATGGCAAAAAGAAAGCAAGAATTTAAAATTCCAACCACCAACAGGTTCGAAGTCCTAAGCGACGAGGAAGAAATAGAAGCTGAATATGATAACAGCGAACCCGCTGTTTCAAATCAAAATACAATCGTGCAAGACAAGATTAAAATAAAACCTCCACCCATAGTTTAACACGGTGTAGTGATCTCACATAAAAATCTTTCCCAAAATATACAAAAACAAGTACAAAATAAATTCTACATAAAATATTTAAAAAATAAAATAAATATAATCACATCAACCATAGAGGATTACAATACTATAATTCAAAACTTGGACAACCACACGGAGTATCACACATACACGATTAAATGTGATAAAACAAAAGCATTCGTGGCACGAGGTCTCCCAGGCAACGTGGATACGGATGAAATAATAGAAGAGCTCAAAACAGAAGGAGTAGACGCTGTAAAATGTATTGAGATGAGGGGCACTAAACAACCCTTGTATCTCGTAATAACTAAAACGAATGTTACGCACAAGATGTTAATTCAAAAGGTCAAGCATTTAAATTACATGAAAATATCTTGGGAAAGATGTTATAACAAACGAAGGATCACGCAATGCCACATGTGCCAGGAATGGGGACACGCAACGAGCAACTGCCACGTTTCTCCTAAATGTCTTAAATGCGCGGAAGAGCATTTACCAAAAGACTGTAAAAAAGAGAAAAATAGCCCAGCCAGGTGCGCAAACTGCGGCGGACCACACCCAGCTAATGCAACTATCTGCCCAATATATAACGAAAGACTACAACGGATAGAAGCCGGAAAGAAGTACCTCCAGATTTCAGGAACAGCAAGGACTTTCCCGAATGGAAAGCTGCACCACCGCCGACTGTCAATGCTTGGACGAAGAGAAAAGAACAGAAATAATAACCGAAACACAAGACCCACATCCTACAGAACAGAACACCGTCACTTCGTTTAACCGACTGGTAAATGAAATAAAAGAATTAAATAAGGTAATAAATGTCAAAGAAATGTTTGAATTAGTTAGAACGTTAAATAATAGATTAAGGAACGGTACCACAATGGCTGAAAAATTTGAAATTTTTTATAACTTCACCACGCAGCTAAATGACAAATAGAATAAAAATCTGTACATGGAACGCATGCGGACTTAGGAATAAGATTCCCGAAATGAGAGAGTTTCTAACCAGACACGATATCGGTATCTTACTAATAAACGAAACCAGACTGAATAATAAATTTAAGCTGAAAATTAGAAATTATAAATGTATTCAGAAAGATAGAGTAGATAGCTCCGGAGGAGGGGTAGCGGTATTAGTTAGAAACGATATCCCATTCCAACAAATAGAAACAAACGGTAACATATCCATAGAACATATATGCATACGAATCGAAAATAATATAAACATAATAGCGGTGTACAATCAACCTTCGAACCATTTTAAAAATGAACATCTAGATAGATTATTAGGGGTAGGTAGTAAGACACTAATTATAGGGGACCTAAACGCTCGGCATGCCGCTTGGAACTGTCACAGAAACAATAAAAACGGATTAACGCTGTACAGGTATGCCCAACAGCACAATATCGTAATAATGAATACAGACGAACCCACACACTTCCCTTATAACAATGGAACACCAACAACCGTAGATTTACGATGTATTAGATGTATTAAACAAACATGTCACAAACGTAACGCAACTACATACATTGCACGAGCTTAGTTCAGACCACAATCCCGTGCAATTTAGTTTAGGTAAACAAACATCCGATCAACCTCAAAAAATAGCCTATAATTATAAAGACACAAACTGGAAACTCTTTCGTAAAAAATTAGATGAAATCATAGTAATTAAAAATAAAATAACCACAAAATCTGAATTAGATAGTGTCACAGAAAAATTTACCAACAGTATCAAGACCATCATAAATAAAATAATTAAAAAAGGAAAAGGCAGCGCGACCAGTGAGAAATTACCAGAAAGCATCATAAAACTAATTAAAGAAAGAAACATGATCCGGAGAAATTGGCAAAAAACGGGACACCCACCATTCAAATTCATATACACAAAACAAACGCACAATATTAATAAGCTAATAACAGAACACAGAAATAAAACATGGGAGCGCAGATTGAAAAACCTAAACCCAAAAGACAAAAGCATTAAAAAGACGACACCAACCAATACCCGCATTAACAGAAAACAACACAACAGCAATAACAGACAAAGAAAAAGCAGAATTAATAGCCAAACAATTCGAAAAAGCTCATAGAATAGACTTAGTAAATCACACGTACGAACAAGAAAAAATTATAGAAACAGTATTAGACTACCTATGGGAAATTGAACCCGAGGGACAAGACTGGAAAAAACACATTACCTCTCCAAATGAAATAGTTAAGATAATTAAAAGACTGCCTTCAACGAAAGCACCAGGAAAAGACAACATACAAAATGTAATACTCAAAAATCTTAGCAGGAAGGCAATCGTGCAATTAACATACATAGATAACGCCGCAATTAAGTTAGGTCATTTTCCACAATTCTGGAAAACCGCGTATTTTATCCCGATCCAGAAACCAGGTAAACCAGCAGATAAACCAAATAGCTAGAGGCCGATCAGTTTACTACCAACAATGGCTAAAGTCACAGAAAAAATCATATTACATAGAATTCAAAAACATGAACGCAAACACAAAACGATAATACGGGAACAATTTGGCTTCCGCGAAAGGCATAACACAGTTCAACAAATCTCCAGAATAACAAACGATATTGTCAATAACTATAATGATAACAGAGTCACCACCATGTTGCTCCTAGACATAGAGAAAGCATTCGATCGAGTATGGATACACGGATTGATTTACAAATTGATAAAACAAGAATATCCCAGTTCAATAATCAAACTAATCTTTTCATATTTAACAAATAGAAATTTCCAAGTGACAGTAAATAACACCAAGTCAAAGAGAAAAGAAATTACAGCCGGAGTACCGCAAGGCTCCATACTTGGCCCAGTGCTTTTTAATATATACCTGAACGATATACCAAAGTTTCCCAAAACAAAACTGGTGTTATATGCTGATGATACCGCTATATACGCACACTCATTTAACGCCATAGTAGCCGCAAAACATATACAAATACACTTAGGGATGCTTGTAAAATTCTACAAAACCTGGAAAATACAAATAAATTCTAATAAAACCGAAGCAATAGTCTTTACGAAAAAGGTCACAGGTAATAAAATCATCCAACCGCTACGAATGTACGGTTCCCCAATCCAGGTAAAACAAGCGGTTAAGTACTTAGGGGTAATATTAGACAATCAACTTTCCTACAAGGGGCATGTCAAAGCGGCACTAATGAAAGCACACACCGCACTCAAAAGTCTTTATTCTATGTTAGTGCGGAAATCTAGTCTTAGTATTAGTAATAAGAAATTAGTATATAAGAGTATCATAAGACCGACGCTAGCTTACGCATCCCCCATCTGGAGAACTGCACCAAAAGCCAGCATATTAACATTACAAAGATTTCAAAATAAGTGCCTTAGATTAATATTAAACAAAGGAAGATACACTAGGATTAGGGACATGCATAAAGAAACAAATATAGAATACCTAGGCGATTATATAGACAATAGTGCAACCAAATTTTATAATACGCAACTAAAAGTCAACTCATTAACAAAAAAACATAATAAATGCATATCAGAAAAGAGCAGAAACATCGAAAATAAAACACAAATATTCATACAAAGATTTAATATTAGATTAGACATATAGCACAAATACTAAGTACAAAATTAGTGCAATTAAGCTTATTATGTAAGACAGCGCGCAGGTTATAACAACGTACCTGTAACTAGTAACATAAGTAGGTTTTTTCTCACGTAATACAATTTTCCTACACACGAAACATAGTAACTAATAAGAAACCGCAGACGAAAAATAAAAAGACTGGTCACGCATACACTCTCGCAAATACACTAACCCAGGTGTAAAAGAGATACGAAATAAATAATAAAACAATAGGTTAAACAAAGCTCAGGTAGGAACTACTACAATAAAATTAGCAATTAAGATAAACATTTAAGAATATTATACGAACACTTTTGTAAATATTCTGTGTAAAATATGTATAAAACTAATAAACAACTTTAAACAAAAAAAAAAAGGTTCTCGTCCGATCACCGAAGTTAATATGCGTTGGGCGCGTACTTAGATGGGTGACCGCTTGGGAACTCCACGTGTTGTTGGCGTCCACCAGCTTTTTCCTGTTTCCTTTTTGCCCTTCTGTGTCTGGACCGGGATATAAGAAAAGCTATTATCAATGTTTGCGATCTCTCGCATCTACGATGGTATCCCACTTCCCATTTTGACGGTACTTGTCCCTGGCTAGGCGTATGAGTGTCGAACAAAGGTTGAAAATTTTTGCAACTACGGTCGTTACGTCCACGATATAACGGATAGTCGTCGTAGGCCTATCAGATGTTGGTCTCCGTATACCTAGTTCCACAGTAGCATTGGGTTAGGCTAGGTTAGATTGCGCCTTGCGTTCAGAATAGCGTCCCACACGGTGGCCCGCCTACTATCGATCGCCGAGTACCCGAATCCACAGTAACGTTAGCTTAGACTAGGTCTGGTTTGATCTTGCGTTTCACGATGGGGTCCACGCATGGTGGCCCGTTAATTGTCCCCTACTGAATTCCAGAGTCCACAGGACGCTTATCAATGCGGGCATGACTGGAGTGGCGCAGAATGTTGCAAGTACGCGCAACGAGCAACACTTTAGCAACAGTAAAGAACCTGTTGGTCGTCTGTTGCATTAAAATCGTCAACGATCAAACCACCATTCTCGCCTTGGCCTTCGAAGGGTAAGGACGTCCCGAGGACAGCAGCGATTTCGAAAAATAGCTAGTATAATCATAAAACGTAAGTTTACGGTTAGCATCCCGAAAAATGCGCCGCGGCTACCTGCAACGCTAAGTGCTCACAATAAGTTCATACGCGATCCCTAGTGCATAACCAGTGGTAAATCAGTGCAAAATCAAGCCTCTCAAAGTGACAAAGTGTACCTCACAGATCAAGGATGCGGATCTCACTCCGCAAAACACCTACACCACAATGAAGCGCTCAGCATCACACAGGACGAAGGTTCACGTCATCCCGCCAGCACAAGCCAAGGAGATCCTGAGACAGATTCAATAAGCATCTACCAAGGACACATGCACGGAAGCAGCCGTAAATAAAAACACTGCCTAGCACCTATAGACACGCAGAGCGTCATCGCAAACGTACTTACAACCAACTCCTTCGCGCTACTTAGCCAAGCGCCTGAAACCCCACCGGAATAACCTGCACGAGAAAGGCCACTCCCAATAGTATTAAACAGAACATCGACCACCATCAAATGTTGCAACTGCAACAACGCGCACGTGGCCAGCTTTAGACAGTGTCCAACGCGAGCAGCCTACGTAGAGAGCAAGACCACACGTCCACCGACGGGACCCGCCACAACCAAAAAGCTTCGATCCTCTCCCCCCAGCTTCACGACCAGAAATAACATCTCATATGCTGGCAAAACAGAGAGCATCAACCGTCCAGCATGTATATTCTGAACCCGGCCCGGGAGGGGGCACGAGTCTGCTACCTCGCCTTAAGGGCATACGCAACATTTTCCCATCGACTTGCCAACGTAAACCAGTCCTCTGGAACGGGAGAGGAAAGACCGTCCAGCATGAACCCCCCCCCCCCGATGACAACACCAACATACCTACCGCGGCCCAGTCAGGTCAACCACCAGCCTCCCACCGGCCTCGCAGCCGACCTGAAGGCACTTTATGACGAACTAAAAGAACTCAACATTTACTTGCTTATACACGATATCAAGGCACTAATTACCGAATTCAAACAGGCACCATCAGGTATAGACAAGGCGCAAACACTGATCAAATACGCTCATATCTTCAAACACAATAACCCTTAACACTTCCCACACATACAAACGCATGACATACAACATCCAGGGACTACGCGCACACATTCTAGAATTCCATCACTTACTCAACGTACACCACATCGACATAACCATCATCACCGAAACTCATCTTACATCAAAAACCAAATTCCACCTCCCAGGTTACACCTCACACAGATACGATCGCCCTTTACAGGGAGACGGTGCACTCATTCTAACCAAAGAACACCTGGAGTACCACCCAACCTCCACGGCGAATACACTCAATGCTATAATGGAAACAATAGGCATCAAAGTCAGATTACATAACCACTATATCACAATCATCGGAATATACAACCCTCCTCGAAACAAGCTAACACCTCAAACCATCACCACGCTCCTGCAAAACGGTCCCACAGTGATTCTGGGGAACTTTAACGCAAGACACAGACTCTGGCGCTGCCAGTCCCCGAACCATAACGGAAAGATAATTTACGACCTATCCACCAACCGCAACATCTTCCTACACGCCCCACCGAACCTAATATACTCGCCAACCATCCCAAACCGAACACCCAGCGTCATCGACTTCTTAATCACTAACAAAAACAACCTAATCCACAACCCCCGCACCATCACAGCCGATTTCTCGGACCATCTACCAGTCATTTTCGATTTCCCGGCCCAACCACTCCCAACATCCTCCCGACCCAATAGACCAGAATTCCAAGCTGCCAACTGGAAAAAATTCAAGATACTAATTAACCTCCTAATCCCAAACACGAAACCCATCATTAACACCGCTGAAAACATTGACCCCGAAATAGATCGCCACAATAAAATCATCACAACAGCAGCAACACAAACAGTCCCACGCCACAATACAGGCCCCTAAACCGTCCCGCCACACATTACGCTCGCAATACGAATTAAAAATGAGACCCGTTCACTGTGGCAAAAACACAAAGCGCCGATTCTTAAAAATACTTACAACTCCCTCACCAAACACGTCCACTACCAACTAACACATTGGAGAAACTCTCATGGGAAAACAAATTACGTAAACTAAACCTTAACCACTTCCGTACGAGCGTCGACTGTAGTCGACAGCCACAGATGAACGTGCACAGCCGAGTGTCGACTTTAGTCGACAGCCAAAAACTTTTACCTTATCTCTGCAATTGCAGTGTGTACGCTCACCTAATACGTTACTTCGAAATATTGCGTATCAGGATGGTACTGTATGTATATTTATTCAGCAGCAGTGCCGTCGTCTCCGCGACGTGCCGAATTACTTACAGCTGTGGAGATGCTCGGGTGACGGTCGGGCACTAGAGCCTGCAAGGGTTTGTTGCCACCCCGCCTCATCCGTGGCAGAGCCGCGAAAAGACACTTCTACTACGAACGTCTCGACCAATTAGTAATTAGAAAAACCTTCGTTTAGCTACCGCCACCCCCACTGTAACGCCAGTCGCATTTACCTGCGAGTCAAAAACTTTTTGCAAAGTCAGAAGTCGTCGACCCGCCTAGACATAGCATAGACACACTCTACGGAATCCTGTACAAGTCAGAAATAGACATATTATATTATTATACAATCAACGCACAGATCTCCGGAGTATCACCTTGAAAGACAAGGTTCTCTCGTATAAACTGCTGTATAAAGTTAATTCGAACATATTTCCGAGATTTTTCGATTTTTTTTTCATGTTACATCTTAATTTTTATATTTCTTAGACCCATAATGGATTCTGATGCATCAAGTGAAGACAGTATCGTTTTTAAACGCATAAATGTTAATTCAAATAGAAGGAGGGCAGTAATTCTGTCGTCGGACTCAGAAACAGAAGAATTAACTGTAAAAAAAAAAGAAGAACTAAATACGTGGTCGCGTGCAAACTTGAATCCACACATATACACGTTTGTTGATGAAGATTGTGGAATTAAAGCCGAAAATATTAATGACTCATCTAATGTTTTGGATTATTTCCAAATATTTTTTTCGGAGAATTTAGTAGGAGATATTGTAGATACGACAAATAGTTACCATCGACACACAGCAGCAAATAACGACATATCTTCTTCGTTGAAAAATTGGTCAGATACAACCATAAATGAATTGTTTACTTTTCTTGCGTTAACGCTTATAATGTCACGTATGAAAAAATTATCTATAAAAGAATATTGGAGTACTAATGATGTGCTTAGAACCGATATATTTAACAAACATATGTCGCGAGATAGATATACAGTATTGCTAAAGATGCTTTGCTTTAGCGACAAAAAATCTGAAAGGTCAGAAGATCGACTGGCAAAAATTTGGGGCTCTTTTGATAAACTGCACGAAATATTTAAAAAATCATTTTCTCCCTTTAGGAATTTATGCATTGACGAGAGTCTGTTACTTTTTAAGGGACGATTATTTTTCAAACAATATATACCATCCAAGAGAAATAGGTTTGGGATAAAATCATTCGTATTGTGCGATTGTTCAACAGGATTCGTTTTAGATCTAATTGTTTACACCGGCTCAACTTCCGAGGTGCAAGCATTTTCTTAAAAATTAGGTAAAACTGGCAATATTGTTGCAACATTGATGCAACCTTATTTAGGAAAGGGTCATCAACTATTCGTAGATAACTGGTATTCGAGTCCTGCTCTGTTCGAATATTTGCACAGCTTTGCAACAAACGTATGTGGGACGGTGAAAAAGCGACGTGGAGGTATGCCAAAAATGCCAGAAAAATTACAGAAAGGAGATTTTAGTTTTAGATCATCAGGAAATCTGCTCGCACTGAAATGGCAAGACAAACGCGAAGTTTGGATGTTGTCCACTAGCCATTCAGCAGAATATAAAGATTGTCAAAAGAAAAATTACCAAACGGGTGAAAATATTCAAAAGCCTTCATGCGTTATAGATTATAGCAAATCGATGGGTACAGTTGACAAAAGCGACGCAATCATTAGTAAGGTTTCATGCACAAGAAAAACGCTGAAATGGTACAAGAAATTCTTTTTTCATTTACTAGACATTTCAATATGGAATGCGTATTGTTTATATAAATTTAATACGAAAAAGAATATATCAATGTCTGAATATCATTTAGCGTTAATAACAGAACTTTTAAGGAAATACTCGAAATCGCGGGAATACAACTCTGGCACTCCGTCAGCATATCTTTCACATTTCAAGGAAAGACATTTTCCAGCGCTGTACAGTAGTGATAAAACAAAAAGGGAAAATCCACTGAGAAGATGTATTGTGTGTTCAAAGGATAACAAAAGGCGTAGTACTAGATATTGTTGTAAACAATGCAATGTTGGCCTATGTGTAGTCCCATGCTTTGAAATGTATCACACTAAACAATAACATTTATTGTAATATTCAAAGACTTACGATATAAATAAAATAAAACAATAATTTTAAGTTAAATTTTCTAATTTTTCATTTATCAAAATACAATTGTCAACATTTAGAAATATCGTAATAAAAGCATACGCTCTCCTGATTAACATTACAAGTAATGTCTGCCTCTAATGTAAAACAATTTGAAGCTTTCATTGCTTCAAAGCTTTCCTCGTCACAGATCTGTAAAAGAGCAAGACGGATTCACTGTCGATGCACGAGGCAGCGTGCGGATGGTGAGGGCCGGCTCTGGGCAAGGTTTCGTGGCCGATGGGCGCCGTACCGAAGTGGTAAAGACAAATTCTTTTGGAAAATAACCAAATTCTTCAACCAACATAACAACCATCACAACCCCCCTCTAATCATCAGCAACACAACAGCTTACACCGACAAAGACAAAGCAGACACACCTAGACAAAGCAGACATACCTAACTCCTTCCCCAAGTATCGAATCAAACCAACGTCACCCACAGAAATCCGCGCCACAATAAAACAATTAAAAAACAATAAAGCACCTGGACACGATAGAATCCACAACATCCTCTTCAAAAACCTACCGAAAAGCAATAGTTAGACTGACCTACATAATTAATGCTATCCTTACCTACAACTTCTTCCCGAACTCCTGGAAACACGCTATCATAATCCCTATTCCAAAACCTAATAAAAACCCTACTCTTTCCTCGAGCTACCGTCCCATCAGCCTCCTCCCGTCCCTCTTCAAGGTAGCCGAAAAAATCATTCTATCCCGACTAAACGTACTCCTCGAAAAGCAAAATATTATACCCGCCACCCAGTTCGGACTCAGGCACAATCACCTCGACCATGGTGGCTCGACCACCCACCAACTACTAAGAGTCGTAAATGACATCAAAACCCAAATGTCACTCAAAAACTCAACCGCCCTCACCCTACTGGACACCGAAAAAGCTTTTGATTCAATCTGGACTGAAGGTCTGACATACCAACTGACTGAAAACAACATACCTGAACCCCTAACCAAACTACTCCACTCCTTCCTCACAGGCCTCACAGTCACGAACTCTTCCAAGCGCATAAGACAGAGGCAGGAGTCGCACAAGGTTCAGTGCTCTCACCAACCCTCTTTAACCTGTATATAGCGCACGTTTTCCACAACCTACCAAAATTGGTAAACATTGCAGGATACGCAGACGATATCGCTCTCTACTCCGCTAGCTCATCACCCCACAAAGCACTGGCCAGCTGCCAAAACGCCGCGAACTTAATAATTAGTAGGCTACACAAATGGAAACTAAACACAAACACAGAAGAAACAGCAGCAATGCTCGTAACACACAAGAGGACGATACCAACCCACATAAAAATCCAAAACGACACAATCCAACTCCAGAAATCAATCAAATATTTAGGAACACACATGGACAGTAAATTAACATGGAAACACCACATAACTACAGCAAACAAAAAAGGAATCATGACCCTCGCCGCTACTACACCTCCTCAAATCCCCAGCCCTCCCCACCAAACTTAAAATCATACTATACACAGCACTCATACGACCAAAGATGACGTACGCCTCCACGGTTTGGCAAACAGCAGCACACTCACACACCAAAAAGCTACAAATAACACAAAACAAATGTCTCCGAATCGCAACCAATGCACCCCGAAAAACCAAGATCAAGGACCACCACCGCACCCTTAATATACCGACAATTGACAGCTACATAACTACAGCAAGCAACAAGCTAAGCGTCAAGCTGAAAAACCACACCAACCCCACGCTAAAAAGCATAAATACATACACCAAACCCATCTGGTGGCCAAGAAAACGCCAACACCAATCTACAGTACACCAATAGCATAAATTTATCAACTACCTCAGCGTGCTCAACAACCTACAATATTGCAAATCAACTGCAAATAATTGTAAATAACTGTAAATACACTGTACATAGCCTGTCAAAAACAAAACTAACAGTACTAACATAGTATATAAGCACTCACTAACAACACAAACGCTACCCATCCTCTCCAAACAAAAACCAAAAAGACAAGTAACTAGATTTCTTACACATTGTTTAAAAACTTTACCTAGACAACAACCCCAGTTCCCAACCGCTAGCTATTAAGAACTGAAAAGAATGAAACACTACGGAAAGCGCTAGATATTTCCGGATAGGGAACGCGACACTAGAATGTAAGCAACTATGTAACAAGTATGTACTCATTGTAAGCACATAGGACAAAAAATAAAGAGAATGTCAATGTCAATTGATCAAACCATGCAGTCCTGTCCCAACCTTCGAAGGGTACGGACACTCCCTTGCGACCGTCTTAAAAAAAAATAAACCCACCGGTGACAAGTGCCATAAGACCCAACTCGCTGCCTCGTTTCGAACACCCGCGAGCTATCGCGAACCTCGTCTGTCACGAGGCAATCAACAGTGACAATTAAATTGCGTGCTATCAGTGCCAGTGATAAAAATCAACGTGACAAAATACGCGACCCAACCACAGGATGCCGGAGCCCTGCTCCACGAACTGAAAACCATGAAGAAATCCTCTACCACCCCCAAAACGAAGATCTACATCATTCCACCTGATCAGGCTAAGGAAATAATGAAACAGGTGATGAACACTTCCCAGACTCCAAAATCCCGACCGCGCAAACAGCCAAAGATCGACACCGAGTCAGAAATGGAGACTGACTCAGAAGTTGCAAACGTTCCCACGTCAAACTCCTTGGCGTTCCTAACGAACGCGCCTGAATCACCACGCGAACCTGCACCAAAGGAAAAGCCCTCCCGATCATATTAAATGGAACACCAGCAGACATCAATAATTTCATCACTGAACTATCCAAAATCACCAAGAAATTCCACCTAAATAACACTGGCAGAACCACCTAAATTTTTACAACAACCATCAAGGACCAACAACAAATTGCGACAATGCTGAAAACCAAAAGCATCGAATTCCACACCTACGGATACAAATCAGACCTCAAGAGGAAATAAGTAATCAGAGACCTACCGAGCACCTTCCAACCAACCAACATCCAAAATGACCTCACCATCCACCAAATGACTAAAACACTAGACGATGCCGCAAAACAACCATTACCACTGTACATCATATTAATGCCACCGGACATCACACTAGGCCACCTGAGAGCAATACATGCAATCCTCTACCATAGATGCACCTTTGAACAATACACAATAAAATCAACAGTCATCAGCGGGCAACACCACGTGGCCGGTTACAGGCAATGCCCAGCTAGGCTAAACTACGCAGACAAAAAAACTAATAAATCTACAGACGGGCACGCATACCCAAACAACCTACCACTTCAATACCCAAAAAGGTCACCAAACCTCTCCTACGCCGAAGCAGCTAGAAGACATCCACGCACCGCTCAACAGCCAGCCAACCCTCCACCAGTCATAAACCAGCTGAAGGACACCAAGCTGGACCCCCACGAACAACCCTCGGCCATGCATCCGAACTCAGTGAGCTCTACGAAGAGCTAAACAGCCTCAACATACCTCAACTCACAGCAGAAATTAAAGCCTTCATAGGCGAATACAAACAAGCCAGCTCAGGTATAGACAAAGCAACAACCATCCTTAAATACAGTCACATATTCGACCAAAATGCCCCCTAGGTGCGCACAGTCACCTAACCTCATGATTTACAATATCCAAGGAATTCGAAAACACATGCTCGAATTACAACATATCCTTCACACAAACGACATAGGCATCGCAGTAATAAAAGAAACCCTTCTCAACCCAGCCACTAAACTATCCGTAAAGGGCTACACCATCATTAGACAAGATCGCCCTACCCACGGTGGAGGCGTTGCAATCCTAAAAAAAAAAACCCACAGCGTACTGCCAAATTTAACCCCCTCCCACCAAAAATAGATCAATAGAAACAGTATCCGTTAAAATTAAAATCCACAACTGTCAAATCACAATCATGGCATTTATAACCCACCAAAATCCCAATTAACCATCCACGTTCTCCGAACCCTACTCGGTAATACCCCCACCATACTAGCAGGCGACTTCAATGCCAGACACCAGCTCTGGCACTGCAAAACCAAAAACTGCAACGGAAGGACCATCCATGATCTCATCACCAAACATCCGATCGTCATCTCCGCCCCCTTACACCCCACATACATTCCTTCTACACCAAATCGTTCCCCGAGTGTCATTGATTTCATCCTAACTAACCAAAAATTCGCAGCAACAAACCCCCGCACCATCACCGCTGGCCCATCCGACCACCTACTTGTTATATACGACCTTCCGTCCATCCCCACACCCCCAACCGTCACTATCACCAGACCCGACTACCGCCACGCTAACTGGACCAAATATAGAACCACTATAAACGAAGCTCTCTCAACCGCTAAACCTAAAATCCGTACCATAGCAGACATAGAACGAGAAACATCCCACCTTGCAAACATCATCATCAAAATTGCTAATGGCACAGTCCCCCACACACCCATCCGTATTCACCAACCAAAACTACCAGCCCACCTCACCGACTTAATAACTAAAAAGAACAAACTAAGAGCAATCTGGCAAACGTACAGAACGAAGGGCCTCAAAACACTCCTAAACCTATACGCAAAACAAGTCACACACCAACTCACCATCTGGCGCAACACGAACTGGGAAAACAAACTAAAATCCCTAAACTTAAAAGACAACAGCTTCTGGAAAATTACAAAAGTCTTCAATAACAAAAATCATAAAACATTCGCTCCACTCACATACGGAAACACCTTAGCATGCACAGATCCCGAAAAGGCAGACATCCTGGCAACGCGCTTTCTCAAAATTCACCAAGAAACACTAAAAAGCGGCAACCCCTCCACCCCAATCAAGCTCGCCTCCCCAAGAGAAATATCCGCTATCATCAGAAACCTAAGGAACAATAAAGCCCCAGGTCACGACAATATACGCAATCCACTCATTAAAAA
This sequence comes from Xylocopa violacea, assembly GCA_963969225.1. NCBI lineage: Eukaryota > Metazoa > Arthropoda > Insecta > Hymenoptera > Apidae > Xylocopa > Xylocopa violacea. The sequence goes on along the minus strand of CAXAJV010000021.1, from coordinate 2,378,364 downwards.
TCTCCCAAAAAAGGCAGTAGTACGTTTAACCTACCTAATTAACGCTATCCTGACCCATACCCACTTCCCCACTACCTGGAAACACGCCACCGTCATACCTATCCCCAAACCCAACAAAAACCCTTCTCTGCCCTCCAGCTACTGCCCGATCAGCTTCCTACCCTCCCTCTCAAAAATCGCTGAAAGAATCATCTTAAACCGCCTAACGCCCATCCTAGACAACCACAACATAATTCCCCACACCCAATTCGGATTCCGCCAAAAACACTCCACCATCCATCAATTAGCAAGAGTCACAAACAACATCAAGCACCACATGTCTAAAAAGCAAACCACAGCACTCATCCTCCTTGACACAGAAAAAGCCTTCGACTCCGTTTGGATCGAAGGCCTAATACAACACCTCATAGCATACAATATCCCTCTAAAACTAGTCAAACTCATACACCCATTTCTCACAAACCGCCAAATTACAGTTAAAGTTAATCAGTCCACCTCACCTACTCACCCCATACCTGCCGGAGTCCCGCAGGGCTCCGTCCTCTCCCCAACCCTTTTCAATGTTTTCATAGCCCACGCATTCGAAAACCTGCCCAAAAACGTCCACATCGCAGGCTTTGCGGATGACATAGCCCTATACACAGTCCGTGCATCCCCACAAAAAGCTGTAAACCGCATCCAGAACACTTCACACCTTATAATATCTAGAACGAGCAAATGGAAACTAAAAACTAACTCCGCGAAAACCGAAGCCGTCCTTATCACACAAAAGAAAAAGATCCCCCAAACAATTAAAATCTATAACGTCACCATAAATATAAAAAAATCAGTAAAGTATCTCGGAATCCTGATAGATTCCAGACTCAACTGGGCAGCACAAATTAAAGCAGCCACAAATAAAGCAAACAGCATACAAGCCCGCTACTATAACCTCCTTAAATCCCCCTCCCTCCCAACCAAACTGAAAATTCTCCTCTATCAATCCCTCATCCGTCCAATACTCTCCTACGCCAGTCCAATATGGCACACAGCCGCATCCACCCACATCCAAAAGCTTCAAACTGCCCAAAACAAATGTCTCAGAGTCGCCGCCAATCTTCCGAGACGCACACGAACTATAAGATTACACCTGCTAAACATATTAGCTGCTAAACATTCCCACACTCCACGACTACATCACAAAAATAGTCAATAAGTTCAATGCCGGATTACCAACCCACCCAAACCCACATAACACCAAACAACATGAAAAACCAATACTAGGTAAATATGTAAATACAAACAAATAACTGTAAATAAACCCCACTAACCGACTAACTTAAAGTAAGACCCGAACCAACTAACAAACCCCAACAAACGCCCCCCCCCCCCCAACCCCTCCCACCCGCACTAGCTACTAAGATACACCATCTACCTCTCATGTGTATAGGTTTTGCCAAAATTTTACCCTAACCCCACACACCAAACAACCCCTAAAATCAGCAAATCGAAAGTACACACAAATACAAAGAAACACGTCAGATGTCCCTGGACAGGAAACGTAATAATAAGCACCAAAGAAATTGTAAAACATTGTAATTTTACACTACTGTATCCAAGTTAATAAAGACATTTAATGGTAATGGTAATGGTAATGGATCACACCACGCATAACTAACTAACACTTCGTCACCAACCACCGAACCGGTAGCATCGCTAAGAAAGTGCAGTGAAAACCGTTCAGGTAGAGGAAAAAAATAAAAGGGCAAGCGAAAAAAGGGACAGTGAATAGTGTAGTGTTCAGTTTGGCTTCAACAAGCCAAAAACAATACCAGAAACCAACAAATGTGAGTGAAAAGTGAATTAAAGGAAAAAAAAGAAACCAGAAAAATAATAAATAAACAAATAAATAAAAAAGAAATTGAACAATTGAAGAGGCGGAAAAGCAAAGGCCATGCGGGAGATCCGCAGGCGGAGAACAACAACCAATAACACTAGCTAGCAAAATGGAATCGCAGGGAGTATCAAATGAAGCAATACAAACAATAATTAAAAAGGAAAAAACGGAACATTAAACAATCAAAGAACTGAAGAAATTCTACATAAAACAGCGTCAGGAAGCAGCAAAAGAAAGCCCCTGACAGCCCATAAAATAACCCCAAAGCTGCTTAGAAATGATAGCGACTTACAACCGCAAACAAAAAACAAACAGGAGGCATGAGAAGAAAACACACTCATAGAAACAATTAGACAACTGAAGATACAAAATATAATAGTACAGAAACAAAACGAAGAACAGACAATAATAATAAATGAATTTAAAAAAAGAATTGAAACACTGGAACAATTCAACCAGAGACAAGAGCAACCGAAGATCACCCAGGAAACAAAAATTTCCACGGAACAACAAAACAAAGAAAAAGTAAAAAAAACAGAAGGAGTAGCGGAGAACCTCTGCAAAAGACCAGCAATACGACAAGGACACTCCACGGAAAAACCCACCAAAAAAGACAAAACGCAGGTCAAAAGCACATGCAAAGAAAAGGCAGGCAACCCGGACACGAGCGGACACAAGGCAACAACCCCAAGCCTAGGTCAACAAACAAATACATCAAAACCCCCACCCATAGTAATACAGAGCCAGAGTGCACAAGACACAATAAATGCAATAATATTCAGCGGAAGGAAATTAATTCAAAATTTTAGGACTAAGAAACATGCAAACGACACACACACACTATATATAGACAATAATGCAGATTACGACACAATACTCAGCATACATAAAAATAGAAACACAAAATACTACACATACACACCGAAACACGTAAAAGAACAAATTGTAATATTTAAATATCTTGAAGGCAATTACGATAACAACGGAATACTATCAGAACTCAATAATCTTAACATACCAAATGTAAGTTTTACAAAAGTCAATAGACTACAAACACAGAAATCGGCATCAGAAAAAATATCACTACCAATATTCGCAGCGCACTTCACACCAGACAGCAACATTAACAATGTAGCGGCTAGCAACGAGGCACAATAGGAGGCCTTCGCTACGAATAGCTAGCACGGTTTATGGTATGCGCGATAAGCAAGCCATTTTTGAGGAACCATTTTAAGCTTTTAATATTTTCCGAGCATGAAGTAATTAACTTTCTCCGACGGCCTCGATAGCACATACGGACGCCATAAACCGAGGATTTCCGAAGGGTTCACCTCCCTCGGTCGAAGGACGGAGGTATCAGGCCCAGCGGAAATCTCGCTACATGACCAAATATGGTCATTTGCAAAAAGACCGTCTCCTAGCTAGGACACCACCACCCTTCCCTAAAGAAGGCGGTGGCATAGTGTTTGCGCCAGCATTGATTCTGCCACGCAACATGGAGTTATTTATTAGGGGCTCTTGCCCATCTGTAAATACTTTCTAATTTAGTTCGTTTTGGAGCAGCGATAACCTTTTGAAACCATGGCACTCGTAGTTTACAATTCGTAGAATTTGGCCTTGCCTTGCCTTGCCTTGCCTTGCCTTGCCTTGCCTTGCCTTGCCTTGCCTTGCCTTGCTCATTGTGCTAGTGGACTCTCTAGCTGATTTATACTTTTCGTTGCCACATGTGTTTGGGAGCTGAAGTGTCTCTCAAGGTTATTGCTGACTACGGTCGTTGTTAGAGGCCCACGGAATTTTCCGCGTGCGTCACTCGAGGGTGAAACTCGGTACCTGAGAGTGACCCCTGGTCTGGGGGCGGCCACTTAGTTTTTCACTTATTTGTCCAATAGCGTAATTCGGCTGTTTCCCTCACCACTAATTCGGAGTTTGACCTTGCTAAGAGTCGTAGTATTTTTGTATCTTAGCATCGCATAGTTAGAATAGCTCTAGTAGTTGAAGAGAAAACATCGTGCGAGCCTTAGCGACAGTTAGTCACTTGGAAGCTAAGCTTGCGTCTTGTAGAAAAAAAACAAAGTGAAACAAACATTTAGTCTCCAGATCTAACTGGAGTGGTCCTTCGAGTCTTTGAATTTCGTAGGCACGTTAGTGCAAAAATCGGCAAAGCTCGAAATATCGCTCAACGCGAGCCGATATACCACGAGCAAGATCTAACATTTGGTCCTTCGAGCCGAATTACACCAAAACTCCTAAGGAAGAAGGCCAACCCGTAGCAGAGCAGTCCAGCAACACAGGCGTTGCAACTGGCATTTGGATTGCCGATCCGAGGACGACACGCAAGGAGCTGTTATCATCTGGCTGCAACATCCGGGAAGGCGGCTGCACGCATCTTGACCGGATTCGCACCCCCCTGGACGAGATAGTAGGCAGACCAGAGCAACAGCAACGAAGGCAGCAGCAACCGAGTGGCGTTGACAACGGAGGCTCCTACCACGCAACCGGAAGGACCTGCATTTCAAGGCTGACCCAATCCTGTCTTCATTTACGTAAGTCCTCCTTTGCTTTCAACTTGCGGAATAGTATTGATAGAAATGGAACCTCAACTGAAAGCTTTGATAGCCGAGCGCGGGTCGGCCAAGGCAAAACTGGCCATATTTAGAAAATTCGTGGAAACGGCAGCCAACGAAGGTCTGTACGACAAATTTAACGCGATACAAATGCAAATCGAGGCCATAGTATTAGAGAGCGATACCGAAGCAGCGCATTTGCGAGAACGCGAAACATTCGAAGACACGTATTTTCACGTTCTCTCCTGCGCCGAGAAACGGCTGATTAGCGCTCGAGGTCCGCAAGCCTCAGCGGCATCGCCGGTAGCAAGTGCGACATCCGCGGTGACCGATTCTCGTCCAACAACGCGGTTACCAGTAATAAAGTTACCAACGTTCAATGGTGACTTTAGTCAATGGATTAGATTTCGGGTTAGGTTCACCTCCCTCGTTCACAATTCGGAACAGTTGACGGATATTGACCGTTTTAACTACCTGTCTTCATCGTTAACGGGCCCGGCGGCACGCGCGTTAGCCTCCTTTAGTGTTTCGGCTACGAATTACAAACTCGCGTGGGAGCGTCTGCGGGAACGTTACGAAGATCCAAAAATCCTGGTTGACCATCATATCAAGGCCTTGTTAGATTTAGCGCCCGTTCGAAGACCACTAGGCCCGGCGCTTACCGAGTTAGCAGACAGCACCATAAATAATGCTCGCGCGTTAGAGTCTATATTAGTGTAAGAGTCTATGTTAGTGGCTAGACAACTAGATTCAGTAGACTAGATCAGTAGACCGACTTTAGACGAGTTCGCCAAATTTCTCGAGCAAAGGGGACAATATCTCATGCGCGAAGGGGATACCAAGACCGTCGTTCATAATGAGAGACCCGCGAATAGCAGTCGAAATAGACAAACGCGAAATAATAGTCACAAGGACTATGTAGCAACTCACTCACTAGTGAGGCGAAAAAATGCCTGGTATGTGAGGGTAAGCATGCGTTGCAACATTGTGGAAAATTGCTAGCTTTGCCCTTTTCGGAGAGACACGAAAGGGTTAAGTAGTTGCGTGTCTGTTTTAATTGCCTATCGCCGGGGCATAGCGTGAAAAACTGCACTCGTGGAAAATGCAGAAAGTGTGGAAGCAAGCACCGCTCTGTCTTGCATCGCGAGGAATCCGTTACGCCGATTGAAACCGCGGAGGCACCGCCAACAACTTCCCACGTCGTGCAGTCGTGCTTGTCTCAATCGAAGAATACCACGCTGGAGACCACGGTCTTATCAACCACGATAGTTTTTGTAACGGACAAACAGGATAGGGTGCACAAATGGCGCGCATTGTTAGACGTCGGGTCGCAGGCGCATTTCGTCACCGAGGCATTTTGCGCGAAGGTGGGCCTTCGACGCGAGGCCGCGGAATTAGTTGTTGGCGGCCTAGGCAGGGCGAAGAATCCCATTCGGTTTAAAACACAGCTGAAATTTAGCTCTAGATGTGGAAACTTCCAGTCCGATGTCGCGTGTTTAGTTTTACGGGAGATTACCGACATGATGCCGAATGTCGCCCTAAATCAGGTGAGCATTCCCGTCCCGCCTGGTGTTATCCCGGCCGATCCAGACTTCCAGAAGCCCGATCGCATTGATTTCCTGATTTTTGCTGGTTTGTTCTGGAGGTTGCTGTGCATCGGTCAGCATAGGGTAGGTCCGGGAAATTTAGTTTAGCAAAACACTCGTCTCGGCTGGGTTCTCGGTGGTAGTTTGCATTGGTCGGTAAAGGAGGGTATCCCTGTTCGAGCACATCATGTAACTACTAACGCGCAGTTGAACGAATCGCTCTCGCGTTTTTGGGAAATCGAAGAAGCCGATGTTCGGGAATCGACGAGCATCAACTCGCCGGAGAATGAATGCGAGCGACACTTTAGGGAAACGGTGACCCAAGACGTGGACGGTCGCTACATAGTTACAATACCCTTCAATGAAAAATTAGTTGATTTGGGAGATTCGCGCGGACAGGCTGAGAAACGCTTGCTAGGCATGGAGAGAAAGTTCCGACGGGATTCTCTTCTACGCGATCAATACATAGAGTTTATGCGCGAATACGAATCGCTCGGTCATATGAGCAAGATTTGTTCGAACGACCCGCTGGATGATTCCGCGTGCTACCTGCCACATCATGCGGTGCACAAGGAATCCAGCACCACCACCAAACTTCGTGTGGTGTTTGATGGGTCGGCTAAGACTACTTCTGGCATCTCCTTAAACGAGACGCAGCACGTAGGCCTTCCGGTGCAGAGTGACCTAATTAGCATTTTGCTTCGATTTCGGAGGTATCCTATGTCCTATCAGTGGACATTGAAAAAATGTATAGACAAATTCGCGTGCGAAAGGAACAGCGTAGATTTCAGCGTATACTTTGGCGTTCGAATGAGAACGTTCAGATTGAATCCTTTGAGTTGAATACGGTGACATACGGCACGGCGTCGGCGTCGTATCTCGCGACGCGAATTTTACGACACATTGGCGAAAGGTGCGCATTTTCCCATCCGCTCGCGAGTCGAGTCATTATCAATGACTTTTACGTAGATGATCTGCTCACGGGTAGCGACAATTGGGCGGATATTATTGAAATTAGGGACTCGCTGACCGAAGTATTGGGTAGGGCCGGCATGCTGTTGCGAAAGTGGGCGAGTAATGAAGGTAGAGCGCTCACCGGTGACCGCGACGCGACGTAGGTCAAGTTGGAAATCGCGGACGTCGACAAGGACCCAAAAACACTCGGGCTTTGTTGGTCTCCGAAACTCGATGAATTGCGATATTCGTTGAAAGTCCATCGTTCGAATAGCGTAACGAAGCGTGTAATTTTATCCGAGACCGCGAAAATATTCGATCCGCTCGGCCTCATCGGGCCGATAATTGTTCGAGCAAAATTGATGATACAACGACTTTGGAAGGCAAATGTGGGGTGGGGCGAGAGTCTGCCACAAGACATCCACACCCAATGGAACCTTTCCCGCGATGAGCTCGACGGGGTAACGTCGATAGTCATTCCGCGTAGGGTATTACCATGGTAATCCGCAGGAGGTCGAAGTGCATGGATACTCGGACGCCTCAGAACGAGCTTACGGAGCCGCGATCTACCTGCGCGCGAAGACGGACGACGGGTCATGCGCCAAATCACGCGTAGCACCGTTAAAAATTGTGTCCCTATTAGCGCAGCTTGCGGTCAAGGCTAAGGAGGCCCGGCAATTGGAATTCACGCGAGAATGTTATTGGACGGATTCAACGATAGCATTGGCGTGGATAAGGAGTCAACCACACAAGTGGAAGACTTATTCGTGGCAAACCGTGTCGCGGAAGTACAGCGACTCACGTCACCTGACGATTGGCGTCATGTAGCGTCCGGTGACAACCCCGCGGATCTCGTCTCGCGAGGCGTGGACGCCACCGCATTGAGGGCCAGTGATATCTGGTGGCATGGCCCTCATTGGCTATCGCGGAATGCCAGCGAATAGCCATCCTCAGATTTAGCAATAGGAGAAGTACCGGAGGAGAGACGCGAAGTAAGGTCGCATGTGGCCGCCTCTAATGGTGCATCCGAGGCGTTAGGCTTAATGTCGCGATACCCGTTCTATCGGAAGTTACTTAGGATAGTAGCATATTGTTCTAGATTTTGTAACGCAGCGCGTGCGAAAAAATCGTCACAGGAAGGGAAGGGGATGCAAACCCCACCGAAACCCCATCGGCGGCTGAAACTAGTGCGGCCGAGAAAAGACTCATCGGGATTACGCAACAGCATTATTTTCCCCTTGAGATAGGAGCCCACTCTAAAGGGGCATCAATAGGCAAAGGTAGCTCATTTGTAACGCTGAATCCATTCCTTGACAATGATGGTCTCCTCAGGGTGGGCGGACGTCTTTTAAACGCGCCGGTAGAATTTAGTGCAAAGCACCCGTTGATTCTCCCATGTTCAGGGCCGCTCAGCGCGTTAATTGTGAAGCACGAGCATGGCAGACTGCTGCAAGCCGGTTGTCAGCAGACACTCGCATCTCTACACGAAAGGTTTTGGTTGATATCCGGAAGGCGATACGTCAGAAAAATCTTGCGACAGTGCGTTGCATGCTTTCGAACTAAACCGGTCAGCCCTTCGTATCAAATGGGCAATTTACCGACCGACCGCGTGACTCCGGATCGCACATTTGCTACCTGCGGTGTGGACTACGCGGGACCTAGTCTGGAATGGTCCTTCGAGTTTGAAATTAGGCACGCAAGTGCAAAAATCGGCAAGGCTTGAAATATCGCTCACTCGAGTCGATAAACCACGAGCAAGACCTAACAAATAGAACAAAAAAAAAAACGAATCCAAACTCACCAAAGAAAGGAAACAAAGCACAAACACACACAAACAAGATCTCAACAAAGTCACAGATACCCCCAATAACACAACTCTCACCACATCACCAACACAGAACCCACTCTTAACACGAATAAAACAAATCATTGACGCACCCATATCAAAACTTACGGAAAACATAGGACAAAACTCATCCAGAATTAGACCTAATAGCAGAAGCCCTCAAAATCTCACTCTAAAATGACGAACCTACCGCCACCTACACCTCACACGCATCGCTCCATCAAAGCCACAACTCAACACGAAACCTTAAAAATAATAGAAATAAACGTCAACTCAATCATATAAAACGACAAGAGAGACTCACTAGCAAATTTCCCACAACACAACCCCGACATAGCCTTACTGTGTGAAACGGAACTAAACAACAAAACAAGGAGGAGAGACCGGCATTTTAATAAAGAAAGGAATAAAATTTAAAACCGTTGTAGGTAAATACCGTGAAAGGGACGAATGTTCCAACCGACGGAACAACAATAACGTGGGGTTTTCGAAGGCCTCGTTTATTACACGTTCGGAGTTAAAAGGCTACGGAGATTAAGACGTTTTAAGTAATTTCGTCCCTTACCGCGACTTGGACACAATGAACGTTAGAAAAATTTAATTTCGACGTCCTCAACAGCCATAGCACGCAGCGGGACTTCGAACCGTGCACCTAACGGGACCAGCCGAAATCGTGACCTGCGGGAAATTCCCGAAACGTCACCGAGGGACTTGGAAGGTTCCACGTCCGTGCAGGTATCTTCCCACTCTCTTGAAACGATCGCGTCTGATCTGGGTCTTACAACCCCAGAGAGTGAATAGTGCAACAAATTCCGCGCGGCGAGACGCGACATTTTTTGGTCCTTCGAGCCGGATACCACGATCTACGAACGACATCGACATCGAAGAGGTATCCAGCAACATCGTACTGCTCAACGTGACGACCTCGGCGAGCAGAGGAACAACGGATCAGGACCGAACGCAGCAGCCACCAAGGAACTGGAGCAGCCGAGGAAGGACAACGGACGCTCCAGGCAGAGATCCAATCAAGATACGTTCGTTCAATCGATTTGCCGATCACTTTATACCGTAAACTTTCCTCCATTCCCGTGCGTCAACTACACGCGAGGTAAACATAATGGCGACCGAACAAGGATCGAAACACGTACGTGACTAGAAATCCAAACGACGGGCCTTTAAGGGTCAAATTACAATGTTCGGGACTTGACTAGAAGGTTATATCGATTCCCCGCAAGAACGCGCGAAATTGCGAGATAGGATGCAGCGACTCAGGAAACCATTCGACACGTTCAACGAAATTCAAGACGAATTAGGAACCATCGAAAAATTCGAGGAGGTTGAAACCGAGCGATACGCGACAACCGACTTATATGACGATGCAATGGCGAACGCGACCGTATTATTAGAAAAATTAGAAACGCGCGCGATGCAACCCTTGCCTGCGGATACCGAATCATCGACATCGCCGTACGCGCTCGCGGTTAGATTACCAAAGATAGATTTGCCGAAGTTCGACGGTCGAACCGAAAAGTGGATCACGTTTAAGGATGCAATCCACACATTGATACACACACAATCGAGACTGAGCAGCGTTCAAAAGCTACATTATCTGCGCCTATCGCTCTCCGGGAAGGCTGAACAAGCGGTCGAAGCGTTCAGCATCACGGAACAAAATTATAACGCGGCGTGGGAACATTTATGCGAAATTTATGATAACAAGCGCGTTCTAGTTTTGCGACACGCGGCTCTCTTAAGAGACACACCGGCGATGCCCGACAACTCATCGGAGTCCGTCCGTGACTTAGCGAACCACATGCAATTGCATGTTAGGTCATTACTAGCGCTAGGTAGAACTGAAGCAGACCTCGAGAACGATCTACTATCTAGCATACTAATATCAAAAATGGCGAAGGATACGCGAACAGCGTGGGAACGCACCTTATCGGACACAGAGGTGCCAAATATCCACGATTTATTCAAATTTTTGAACAACGCGTTGCATCAATCGAGAGATTGCGATTCAAGCAACCGCCGCGACAACAGTAAACAGAGATCTCACCCGTCGCGACAGCAGGTTAATCGTCCGCGTACACCGCCGTCGCCTCGACATAGACAACGCGTCTTTGCAATAAATACATCGCGGAGCGAATCGCCATCGTCGCCAACGTCTTCTCGCGCGCGACGCCGAAACCCGCCATCGTCTCCGCGCGCGCGACGTCGAACACCGCCATCGTCGCCTTCAGGCGCGCGGCGTCGGCCACCACCGTGATCATCGCGAACGAAGGACGCAGGACACATCGAGAAATGTTCTGAGTGCAGCGGAGAACATCCGCTTTACCTCTGCCCGCGATTTCTAGATAACACGATTGTGCAAAGGATCGAAGTTGTTCGAAGAGCACACGTGTGCTACAACTGCCTACGGAACAGTCATCGCACGGAAGACTGTACAGCCAGAGGATGTCGCGTCTGCGGCAAGCAGCACAACACGAAGCTGCATCAAGAACGCCAAGACATATGACTGCAACGGAAGGTCTATGGGCTCGAACCAAGATGCACGAGCTTAGTCGTCAACGGCCGCACAACGAAGTTGATGGCCACCGCGATCGTGAACGTTCTAGATCGCGGCCAGAAACCTATCGAGTGTAGGACGTTGATAGCCACTTGTTCGAGCGCCAACTTCCGACACGAAATAGCACAACTACTATCGACGCGTTGAACCAATTGCATACCGTGGCGAATAAATTGGTTTCAACGACGGTCAAATCGCGGTTATCGGGCTACTCGCGAAAACTAACGTTCTTCACAATACCGCGAATCGCTGGACCGACGCCGGCAGAGCAAATCGATCGTGCGAAGATTACAATTCCGGCAAATATAAAATTAGCAGATCCTCCAAAAGACGCAATTTGGATGGATCATCGGAGGAAGCGTCTCCACATCGGCATCGTGGAGAAAGCACCAAACGTTTGTTACAACCCCGAATTTCGAGCTGCAGAAATTCTGGGAATTAGAAGAGGGCCAACAAATACGATATTTATCTTCAACGGAACAGGAATGCGAGCACCATTTTCGCGATCACGTTAAACGGACACGAACCGGTCGTTACATCGTCGCACTATCGTTTAATGACAAACGAACTCAGATAGGCGAATATCGCGCGCGGGTCTTTAATTGACTCCTCTCGCTCGAACGTAAATTCGATAAAGATCCAGAGCTAAAGCGAGAATACTCTGCCGTTATAAAGGAGTATCTCGCGATGGGACACATGAGCAAGGTAGAACTACGCGATTCAGACGGTTTCTATCTCCCTCATCACGCGGTCATAAAACCATCAAGCTCGACAACGAAGGTTCGCGTTGTCTTCGATGGATCAGCGAAATCGACCAGTGGACTGTCACTCAACGAGACGCTTTTGACAGGACCGACAATACAGGACGTCATATTCGCGCTTCTCATAAGGTTCCGACAACACACCTATGCCTTGACCGGAGACATCGAGAAGATGCATCGGCAGTTCCTCGTAAGATCGGAGGACCGCCGATACCAGCGAATATTATGGCGAGACCACGATGGAACGGTAAAAACGTACGAGCTGAACACGGTCACGTTCGGACTGTCTTCAGCGCCTTTCCTCGCCATCAGGTGCATTCACCAATTAGCGGACGACGGAAAAGGTGAATGCTCCTATCGCCGCGACCGCGCTCCAGCGAGATCTATACATCGATGATCTTCTAACCGGTACAGACAATTACAAAGACGCCAGACAATTACGAAACCAGATAATCGACTTACTCAACCGCGGTGGCCTACACATTCGACAGTGGGTCTCGAACGAGCCGAAACATCTTTCAGGGCTTCCGGAAGCCGAGATACACGCGAAATATTTCGGTGACGCAACTGTGAAAACCCTCGGCGTCTCGTGGCACGCGCAAAACGACCGAATTATCTATTCCGTAGATCCGAATATCGATACGAGGATCACGAAACGCACGATCTTATCCACTATTGCAAAGATATTCGATCCGTTAGACTTACTGGCACCAATGATAATAACCACGTACGTAATGACCACGTACGTGAAGGAATTGCAGTTGCTGAACCAAACGTCATTCGAGCGACACGTTTGTCAACCAAAGGCGCGGACAGTGGAATTACACGGATTCTGCGACGCAAGCGAACGAATATACGGCGCGTGTTTCTACGTTCGTTCAATCGACAATCGGGGTCGAATCAAGACTAAGTTACTGTGCGCAAAATAGCGCGTCGCGCCAGTAAAGATAGTCAGTCTCGCGCGTCTCGAACTTTGCGGTGCGGTTCTTCTAGCTTCATTATTTTCCAGCGTTCAAGAAAGTAATGTACGCCGATTCGATTCGATAAACCTTTGGACAGATTCGACAATAGTTTTAAACTAGCTACAACGTGAACCAGCCACATTAAAGACGTTCGTAGCAAATAGAGTGGCCGAAATTCAGGCAAAAACTAACAGAGCAGCATGGCGGCACATCAGTTCAAATGACAATCCAACGGACCTGATATCGAGAGGACAATCACCAGCAGAGTTCTCGGGGCCCTCCATCTGGCGTCATGGACCACCATGGCTCGCCAACGACGTCAGGGATTGGCCAAAATCTACGTTCACCATCGCTTCGGAAATACCGGAAACCCGTGCCCATGCTTACTTAGTAACAACGATCCGCAGCGAAGAAATTCTTAATCGTTACTCAGACATCACGAAATTGAAAAGAATCGTCGCGTATTGCCTCCGATTTCGAAAAGATCATCGACATTCGGGACCTCTAACCGTGCGAGAGGTCCACGACGCCAACAACCGGATCTTGAGGCTCGTACAAGCCTCCGCGTTCGACAAAGAGATCCGAAGCCTAAAGAATGGAAAGGAGCTGTATCCGAAAAGCAACCTCCTCTCGCTACAGCCATTCTTAGATGAAACGGGAATTCTGCGTGTCGGCGGTCGGTTACAAAACGCAGATATTCCATTCGGGCAGAAGCATCCGATCTTGCTTCCAAAATCGAGTCACGTAACGAATTTAATCATACGCCACGCGCATTTAGAGGGCCATCATTCGGGCATCAATACCACGCTAGCGACTCTAAGGCAAAGATATTGGCCCATCGATGGGAAAAATCAGGTAAGACGCATCGTTCGGCAATGTGTCAGGTGTTTCCGCGTAAAACCACCGGTCGTCAATTACGTAATGGGTACTCTACCTGCGGCACGCGTTTCAGAGTGTCGCCCCTTCTACAATTGCGGCGTAGACTATTGCGGTCCTTTCTACATAAAGGAAAAACGTTTTAGAAATCGCGCGCGAATTAAAATTTATATAGCGGTCTTCGTATGTTTCGCGACAAAAGCGGTCCATCTCGAGGTCGTCGGTGACCTGACCACCGAGGCGTTCATCGCGGCCTTGAAGCGCTTTATCGGTCGTAGGGGCATCTGTCGGAACATTTATTCCGATAACGGGACTAATTTCGTTGGAGCGAACAACGAATTAAGCGCGCTATACGAAACGATGCGAAACGACGAAAGGATGCAACATTTCCTCACGGGCAAGGAAATATCGTGGCACTTCATGCCAGCAATTTCGGCGGCCTGTGGGAGGCAGCCGTAAAATCGTTCAAACACCACGTAAAACGAGTAGTGGGAGAAGAACTGTTTACGTTCGAACAATTTAACACGTTCGCGATCGAAATCGAAGCGATCCTCAATTCCCGCCCGCTTACACCTTTATCGTCCGATCCCAACGATCCATCAGCCCTAACTCCGGCCCACTTCCTGATCGGCACATCGTTAACGAGCTTGCCCGAGACTGATTTCAGCGATACTCCCTGCAACCGTTTGTCACACTGGCAGCATATCCAAAAGGTCAAGCAGGACTTTTGGACCAGGTGGCACAAGGAGTACATCCACCATCTGAACGAGCGGAAGAAGTGGACCAAGGGCTCCCACGAGATCAAGGAAGGATCTCTCGTGGTCTTGCGGGATGACTACCTCCCGCCTTTGCAGTGGCACCTCGGACGAGTGGAAAAGGTGCACCCAGGACCGGACAATGTCATTCGAGCAGTCACCGTGCGGACCAGCCAAGGGACCTACAAGCGCAACGTCAAGCAGCTAGCGGAGCTGCCCACATCCGAGACGACATCATCCCAGACGACAGCATCCAAGATGACAGCATCCAAGACGACAGCATCCAAGATGACAGCATCCGAGATGACATCATAACCAATCGACGACACATTGATCGCCACGGTCTCTCAACGGGGGGAGCATGTTCCGACCGACGGAACAACAATAACGTGGGGTTTTCGAAGGCCTCGTTTATTACACGTTCGAAACTAAAAGGCTAATTTTGAGATTAAGACGTTTTAAGTAATTTCGTCCCTTACCGCGACTTGGACATAATGAACTTTAGGAAAATCTAATTTCGACGTCCTCAATAGCCATAGCCTGTCATAAACGAAGTATTTCTCAAGGGTCGGTCCGATCGGTGCACGCAGCGGGACTTCGAACCGTGCACCTAACGGGACCAGCCGAAATCGTGACCTGCGGGAAATTCCCAAAACGTCACCGAGGAACTTCGAAGGTTCCACGACCGTGCAGGTATCTTCCCACTCTCTTGAAACGAACGCGCGCTTCGGGCGCACAAGAGGGTGTGGACGATACTCGATGGGGCCCACTGATTGGCAATTTGCATCGTTTCGGCAAATACCAGCAGTGTCCGCCTGCACGGTGGAGGGAGCAGCGGACGAGCTCCCAAAAATCTAACGAACTAACCAAACAGTCTCTACGAGTAAGTCATTAGACACACAACGAGCGACAGAGTCTCTTGACAACTATCGAACGAAACATAACGAACGAACGAGTCCTTAAGACTATCGAACGAACGAGTCTTAAGACAATCGAACGAAACCTACAACGAGCGAAACAGTCTTTAGACATAACGAGCGAATAAGTCTTCTGACTATCGAACGATCGAGTCTAGAGACTAACGCAATACCTACTCGGACGAAAGTTCAACATACGAACCGATCATCAGGCATTAAAATGGTTAAACAACTGTAAAGACCCCTCTTCAAGACTAATGAGATGGAGACTGAAACTCGAAGAATACGAGTACGAAATCGAATATACCAAAGGTAAAGACAACACAGCAGCTGATGCATTATCGCGAATACACGTAACCACGGAACGAATAGCTTCTCAACCGCAACTCGACAAACGATTCGAAGAATGGGAAAAAAGCGACGAACCTCCAAAGCGACTGAAGATAATACCAAACCGAAAGAACTTCTACCAACTTAGCAAGACGGAACTTGGAAGCTACGATAAGGTAAATTGGCTTGTTAAACTACAGCAAATAGTTCAAAATCACGACAAGGTCGGAATAGGCGACGACAGTTTCACCGAAACCGAGAAGAATTCGATAAAAAGAATGCTTATGTATTTCAACGACACAACGAAAGAAGTAACTTTTGCATGGGAACCAATCCATGAGTTAAGCGAAGAAGAAATCAATGAGGTAATCACAGAAAAGCACATAGTATCAAGGCTGATGGAACGAATAGAAGAAAGGATTAAATGTTGCGACACGTGCCAACGACAAAAGCTAACGAGAGTCAGGAGTAAGGAAGAGCCAGTAATTCCAGATACACCTATAGAACCAAACGATAAGATTGCAATGGATATATTGGGACCACTACCAAAAACAAAGAAGGGCAATCAATACATTCTATCGATTCACGATGAGTTGATAAAATACTTGATACTAGTACCACTTAAAACACAACAAACGGAATCTGTATGGGACAGTTTATTGAACCATTACATCTACATATTTTCGACACCAAAAAAGATACTGACGGACCAAGGACAAAACTTCGTGTGTAATCTAATGCAGAAATACGAAGAAGCATTCAAGATAAGGCATATCAAGACTACGAGCTTTCACCCACAATCAAACGGATCACTGGAACGAACACACGCAGTTGTCAAAGACATGCTACGAGTGACATAGACGGACTGGAACCAAGAATGGGACGAAACTTTAAATTTTTGCTGTTTATCTTATAACACAATGATACACGAATCTACGGGATTCACACCTTTCGAACTAACCTTCGGACACAAAGCCAATCTCCCCTCCTCTATATCCAAATCCTCTGGACGATCCTACGAAGACGAAATACGATTTAGGAAACGAGAATGGGATTCGAGATTAACTCAGGCAAGAGAGAAAGATTGTTAGAACACAAACGGTTTTTAGACAAGGAGACAGCGTTCTAATACATAACGACCATAAGAAGGATAAACTAGATAGTGAATGGGCAATCACCCTCACCGGGTACCTCGCGAATGGCTTAGATATAATACCCTTAGAAGATAATGCGGTGTTTCACGAAAAGATGGATAAAGCGTACCTATATAATTCAGAAGTTAATATAATCATAGGATTAGATATAGATGACGTCTTCACAAAATTAAACGGGTTAAAATTATTCGTGCACACCATTCAATGGTATTGTAAAACAGACTGTAAGTTCCAAGACGAAATTGAATTGTTACACCACAAAATCAGTAAACTAGACAACCTCGCGCTACATTTAAAACTTGTAACACACAGTCGATATAAGAGAGGACTGTTAAACATTATAGAATCAATATCAAAAAACCTTTTCGGAACACTCGATAACGACGACCTAGATATAATAAACGCGAATATCGACAAGCTATTCACGGAAGGCAACGAACTGAAGACAATAGTAGAAAATCAAACCGCTTTAATCAGAAAAATTGTAAATTCAGACGGATTAAAACGAATCGAGAAATTAAACGCGGACTTTAGAAACATGGAACAACACCTAGTCCGCGACAGCTTTATTACCAAAGCAATCCTTAAAGCAGAAGGAGCCATATATGACTTACACTTTCAATATAACGAAATTCTAGGCGTTATCATTCTATCAAAACAAGGTATAATAAGCCCTCAAATTATCGACCACGAAATATTCATTAACAATTATGCACAAGCACTAGGGCACAAAGCATTAAACACAGCTTTAGAGCCAAGAAAAGAAAACTTCCAATTTATATCAGATATAGCGACTCTCAAAGCATTTACTGCCAATAATAGATTATTTTTTAAAATTGCTGTCCCTTTATTAGCAAACACAGAATGGGATATAGACCGCTTATATCCAATTCCAAGCAAGAAAGGAAACGCATTTGTGACACCGTTAATAGAA
Organism: Xylocopa violacea; assembly: GCA_963969225.1. Taxonomy (NCBI): domain Eukaryota; kingdom Metazoa; phylum Arthropoda; class Insecta; order Hymenoptera; family Apidae; genus Xylocopa; species Xylocopa violacea. The sequence continues at coordinate 2,360,280 of CAXAJV010000021.1, read as the reverse complement.
CACTCAGTTTATTTTCTATCCGACTTAGTGTACATGAACGTCGATAACGAATATGTAGGAAAACATTGTAGAACCAGAGCAGGAGTCACGATGTGTAAACAAACTCAACCCATTCACGACCGTAAAGCGAAACACGATTGTGCATCGGAACTCATTAACTTTGAAAATAGTATTAATATATGCAAATACGTAGTATTTAAGATAGAGGAAATAACTTTTATTCCTCTTAGGCACGACAATCAATATATTGCGATCCCCGAGAAACCACTAGACATCAATATAATGTGCGATAAAATTCATACAGTCAGAAAACTAAGCAAACCATCGTTGTTAAAATCTAATGAAACATGCGACTTAATATATGGAGACAACCACATGCGAATAGGAGCCACCAAGACCAACGTATCCTATCAAATACAAATCAAAAGCTTACCTCTAGACAACGGAACCAATTTAGATGTAATATTAGACGGACTACAAAAGACGCCAAGAATATTTAGTAATATTAATGGCTATCAAAACACATTGGATCAAATAACAGACAGATATCAACCAGCTCACGCTTTCGCATCGAATCGAAAGCATAAAACGTTGGGGACTACCTGCCCTACAGATAGCAGGATACATTGCCCTTGGAACTTTAGGCATATCTATATTAAATAACCGTTTTAGTGCCAGAGGTTTTTAAAAATCCATGTCGAATTGTGCCATGATCGACGCGGTCGCGCTGCTCTTTTTTGTCGTCGAAATATGCCACACGGCGCGCTCGCGCTTCACATTGATAGGCAATTTTTTAATCGTTACAATTTCATCAGTTGCGTTAGAAACGTTATACTGAGCACTCAAAAGTTTGCGAAATATTCGTGTTTGACGTTTTTTCTACGTGATACCATTTTATAATACGAGTTTTGGTCTTCCAATTGAAGAGGTAATTTATACATTAGTTTTTTTTAATTAACACGTTCTTCGCCACGTCACATGAACATGGGTGAAGGGTATACTTCTACGGATGGTATAGATGAACAAGAAAATTCAGTTCGCCTTACTGAAGATATTGGGCCACAATCATCGCTAACTAACGAATCTAAACCTATCGATTATTTTAATCTGTTTATCGATTCGTCTTTGTTAACAATAATGGTTTGCGAAACAAATAAGTACGCCGAAGAACTAATAAAATCACTTGACATCACCCGCGGATCTCGAATGAAGCAATGGAAACCAGTTACTTTACTCGAAATGAAGGCGTTTTTGTCAGTTTTGTTGGAAATGGGAATAACGAAGCGACCAACAATGTTTTCTTATTGGGCCCAAAATTCAAGGAGCATACCTTGGTTTTCAAAAATGTTTTCGCGGAATAGATTTCAGCTTATTCTTCGATGTTTTCACTTAGTTGATAATAAAGAATGTTTCCCACCAGGCCATGAATAGTTGAACACGCGAATAGGGTATTCAAATTGTACTACAAACCGCATAAAGAATTATCTATCAACGAATCCTTGGTAGGAACTTTATGTCATTCGAACATCATGCAATATATGCCGAATAAAAAACACCACCGGTGGGGCATCAAATTTTGGATGCATTGCGACGCAGTATCCAAATATTGTTTAAGTTTTTACTGTTACAAGGGGGCTAAAGGAAAAACTGATACTACTAAGTCACGACAACATGGACTTGGAGCAAAGCCGGTATTTAAATAAACGGCATCATGTATTTGTCGATAATTATTTTAGTAGTATCGCTTTGGCCAAATATTTATATTGCAAAAATACATACTTAACGGGAACAATTAGAACTAATAGAAAAGGCGTACCTAACGATATAAAAACAACTAAGCCTAATGAAGCAAAATATGCTCGAGATGGTGAAGTACTTTTGTGTGGCTACCGCGAAAATAAGTCTGTAAAAAAACCTGTTTTGTTAATTTCGACGCATGCTTCTGATGACAATACCATTGTCAAATCAAAAAACGAAATGGAAATGAACGAAGTAAAGTAAAACCGTGCATCGTTGATTGTTATAATCGTTATATTGGGGGAGTTGACGAATCAGACAAAATGTTGTACGCCTATTTGGATGAACGTCGCACGTTAAAATATTGGAAAAAAGTTACGTTTAACGTCATTGCACGTATGGTATTAAATGCACATCTACTTTATAAGGAAGTTAGCAAAAAGAAGCTAATGACTCGATTAGAATTTACGTTAAGCATTATTTCTGAAATAGAGCATAAATGGATGCAAGTCAAACAATCACAAATGATAAGTTATAATGAGAGAATATTTGGCTTAGAGAAACTACCAGGCCGAAATTTAAGACAGTGCGTAGTTTGTAGTAATAAATGTACTGGTATAAAACGATCGAATTTAATTTGTGTACAATGTAAAAAAGGGCTTCATTCATTATGTTTTCATAAACATGTCTGTTTTAAAAATAATAATCATTAGAAATTTTGTTTTATATCTATTATAAATAAAATATTACATTATGTTTTTTTTAAATAAATAAAATGTTACATTATGGTTTTTTTCAAATATTGTTAAAAATAAACCTTGGGACTCAATGTGTTAAAGAAAGACAGCTAAATACGCATGTTGTTTACGATTATTTAAAAGAAAATTTGTAATTACGAGAAGAAACTCTCGACAGAATGGCGACAAGATACATCCTGAATCGAGCGCGTTGCGAATTGACGATCGTGATCAAAAATAGCGACACGGTTCACCACAGTACGCGAACAGCGCGATCGCGCTGCGTGGCACTAAAACGGATAAGTTAGGAATATTCGATTGTATAGGAAAATGTTTACCAAAGAAATTATGTATACACCTCTTTAGCTGTAAAACAAAAAGTAACCAAATATGTAATCAATAACGTAACCCTCACACCAAGACCTAGCGCGCCAATTAACATCTACAGAGAAGTACCCGGTATAGAACTTCCAAACGACCTAATGCCAGAAGAAAGAATTACAATGGAATCAAGAAGAGTACGATTTCAATCAACCACGAAAAGAAAATAGACAATTTTGGAGGACCAAAATCAAGCTAAGCAGGGGGATATGTCATACCCAAAAAACTGTCAACGAGATAAACCAAAACCAACACCTTCTACGCGTCACGGTCCGCCTGAAGTCCACCGGGTCACTCCTTTGTGCATGACCCATCTGCAGGGCCAAGGTCCTACTATCCCAGCTATATAAAAGTAACGACCAAACCAAGGCAGTTAGTCTTGACCGAACCTCTGCGCATCATTGTTACGATTAAGTGTATTGAACGGTTATAATAAAGTATTTACAAGTTTAAAAGCGTAATTTCATTATAAGGATCGGAGTAGAAAGTGCGAGCGATCTCATTTGCTTTCGATCACGAAATTTACGTGACACTGAAGCCGCTCTAGCTTTATTACAAGTGGGGCAAATCAATCTGACGTCACCCAATGGATCAGATTTATATCTTCAAAAAACAAGATTCGGATGGGTTATCGGGGGGAGTGCTCCAACCTCCTAACCCATGCGTAGAAACTTGTGCCATACAACTATCACGTTACTGCCTGATATCACACGATTTTGGGAGATTGAGGAAGGACCCAGGATCCAACATCTTTCCGAATCAGAAAAAACATGCGAAGAACATTACCTCCAACATACAACCCGAAACGCTGACGGAAGATATGTTGTTGCACTCCCATTCAATGGTAAAAAATCTTGGACGAATCTAAATCTAGAGCCTTGAAACGGCTCATAGCACTGGAAGGGAGACTGGAGCGCGATCCAAATTTACAAAAGGAATACCACGCGGTCTTACAGGAATACCTCGACCTCGGACACATGTCAAAAGTCGATGTGGGCCAAGACACAAACGACGGATATTACTTACCCCACTACGGAGTTACAAAAATTACCAGCCAAACCACCAAGTTGAGAGTGGTGTTTGATGGCTCCGCTGCAACGACAACCAGAATATCACTCAACAATGCACTACACACCGGACTGAAGATCCAAAAAGATCTTCTTCACATATTGATGCGATTCCGCGTGCATCGATACATGATTACGGGCGACATCGAAAAAATGTACAGACAATTTCTAGTGCATCCAGACGATTGCAAGTTCCAGTGCATTCTATGGCGCAATGCCGCTGGGCAACTACGTACGTACCAGTTAAACACCATCACATTCGGGCTTTCAGCTGCATCGTTCTTAGCCATTCGTTGTCTAAGGAACAGTTAGCCAACGACGAGGAACATCGATTTCCCAACACAACGAAGGTACTAGTCCTTCTGTAACAACCGCGAATACAATTTTGCCTAAAATTCACATTCGTCCTTTTAACCCCTAGTACACGAGAATGATGCCATTACCTATTACACATAAATTCCACCTCTTAATTCTTTGAACGCGACGGAAGAATATTATTTCGTAGCATGGAATTGTGAGGTGCGCGAGATGTTTGGGTGATAGGCACGTACGAATGAGAGTACCAAGTGCGAGCGGATGTTTGATTTCGAGAAACGAGAGCAGAGTGCTTCCGGATCTTTGTGCGAGATAAAAGTGTGTCTGTGTGAATATCTGTGATCGGGGATTGAGAGTGTATGAATGATATTAGTATCGAGAGCGAATGAAGAAGTGGAGAGTTGAGAGAGTGCAGAGGGTGTGATAACGTAAGAGAGCCGTGCGAGAAGTAAAGAGTTGATTGTCGTGTATTATTCCGTTTTATGTTTCAATAAACTTATTTCATACAATTCGTCTACCACACAGCAACCAATCAGACTTAGGAGAATCGTACAGAATGGCGCTCAAAAGATTCTATATGTCAGAACGAAAATTCGAAAACAACCAATCACTTCGTGATCGGTATAATGAATTTTTAAATGAATATTTAATGCTAGGTCATATGCCGGTCATATGGTATCAATTATTGTGAACCGTTTTTCGTTGAAGAAAAAAGATTTCGGAACACAAAAAGATTAAAAGTATATGTCGCCGTATTCGTGTGTTTCGCGACCAAGGCAGTTCACTTAGAACTCGTAAGTGACTTAACTACCGAAGCATTTCTAGCCAGTTTAAGACGATTTTTCGCTAGACGCGGTCGGTCAGCACATTTATATTCGGACAACCGGACAAATTTTGTCGGCGCCAATAATGAATTAAAGGAAATCTACAAGGTATTACATTCTAAGGAACATAATAGTATAATAGAGAACAGATTAACTGATATGAGCATAGCTTTGCACTTCTCACCTCCCCGATCACCATATTTTGGCGGGTTATGGGAAGCTGCTGTAAAATCTTTTAAATTCCAAACTCCCGACCATTAACACCGCTATCACCAGATCCCAATGACCTACAAGCCCTTAAATCAGTCCACTTCCTAATAGGTGAGTCATTGCAAACCATACCTGAGCGTGATTTTAGAAATATAACTGTCAATCGACTTTCCACGTGGCAACATATTCAACAAGTTCGACAGAACTTCTGGTCCAGATGGCACAAGGACTATTTGAATCAGCTGAACATTAGAAGCAAGTGACGAGAAAATCCAGAGCAGCATGTACGCGTAGAAACCCTAGTACTCCACAAACAAAACAACCTACCTTCACTTCAATGGAAATTAGGACGAGTCATCGAAACACATCCCGGAAAAGATCAAGTGGTGCGAGTAATAACTGTAAGGACTGTTTCTGGTAATGTGAAAAGAAACCTGCAAAGTATTTGTCCATTATCCATGCAGGAGCAATAGCTGAAACGTTAGCTCGATAATATTTCGATTAGATTAATCTAGCATTAAGTTATACTTGTATATATCTTAACTTGTACTGTGTAACAAGCATATCATAATTCTCATTTTGGCTCGTTACAGACAAAGGGTACTTGTCCCTGGCTTGGCGTGTGAGTGTCGAACAGAGGTTGGCCATTTTTGCAAGTCAGTTGTTGGTCTCCGTATACCTGAATCCACAGTAGCATTAGGTTAAGTTATGTTAGATTGGGCCTTGCGTTTAGGATAACGTTCCAAATGGTGGCCCGTCTATTATCGGTCGCCGTACCAGAATCCACAGTAGCATTAGGTTAGATTAAGTGAGGTTTGGTCTTGCGTTTTACGATAGGGTCTACGCATGGTGGCCCGTCAGTCCACAGGAGGCTTATCAATTCGTGCATGATTTGAATGCCGCAGAATGTTGCAAGTACGCGCAACAAATAACCCTTTAGCAACAGTAAAGAACATGGTGGTTGTTTGTTGCATTAAAATCGTCAACGATCTAACCACGCATAACTCACCGGTTCTCGTCCGGACCTCTGCTGTACGAAGCGTCTAACTATGAGTAAGCGGATCGTGATACAAGCAAAAGAAAGAATATACTGTTATAATATAGTTTTAAATTAAAAAGCAATTAAATAAGGTAGTGATTGTTTTAAACAATAAAACAAATAAGTTAAAACCATAAATAAAGTTGCTAAAAAACTTTTTAACTAACTTAACAAACATATAACCTACACATAACCTAGCAGCGCGGGTCACGCTAATTCGATCGTATAACCTAAGCAGGATAAACGATAGCCACGCTGCAAAATCAAACGGCGATCCTGTAGGGGATCCAAAAGTAAGTAACAACATAGAGAATGAATACAGACAAGTTTTAGAAAACCCGCTGAAGAGAAAGTGGACAAGGGAACTTAATATAATGCAGCAGGAGTGCAAAAGGGCATTAACAAATAAAATAGAGACCTCAAATAGGTTCTCAGTGCTACCAATAGACGAGGAAGTGGAAATAGAAGCTCCAACAAGCAGCAAACAAATCTTAACAAAAGGTAACGCAAGAAATAATAAAAAGCAATTACCGCCCCTCGTGATGCACGGCATCGTGAAGGACCATAAAAAATTTATTGAATTAATAAAGAATGTGGTGAATAATAAGTTCTTTATAAAATACCAAAAGGATGCAATCAGTGTACATCTTCAGGATCACAAGGACCGAGAAAGCCTAAAACAAGCCTGGAAAGAAAGGAATTTAAGTTTTCACACATACACGAGGAAGGATGAGAAAAAGAGAGCCTATATCGTTAATAGGTTGCATGAGAACATCGACATAAACGAAATCAAAATGGAACTTGAAGAGAAAGACATCAGAGTGGACAATATTAATAAGATGAAAGGCACAGCAAGGGCATTATACATGGTCATAATACCTGCTGGTATGCACATTAACACTAGAACTACCAAGACCGTCATTTTGACGGTTTACAAATTTCATGCTTAAAAATTTGATACAATTTATATAATTGTTCTAGAATTTTATTACGACTTTTAATAAAATATAAGAACAGTTAATTATTACTATTCAATTTCCCCTCACCGACTTTAATTTCCATAATCAGTATGACCTATACCTATTTATACCAAGACCCGTCAAAATGACGGCTTTAGCAGTTTCAAAGTTTATAATAATTTATGTATCATCTATGCAATGATGGACATCAATACATATTTACATTCATTACATCGCTTCCAGACATTTGTATTGAATGATCCAAAGTGTTCGGAAACCGTTATAACACCGTTAGTCTCGAGTTAGAGTCTCGAGGTTAGACGGGCGAATTGGGCCGCCACAAAATAGAGCCTGAGATGTGTAAATGTGAACCCCCAGTAGATTTTATTTAAAGAGACTTGTGATGAAAAAATAACTAGAAAACAATTTTTGTTTCAATTATCTGAAGAACTCTCCAGTGAATATAGTCGTTGCAGAAAAGAAGCCTCCTCCCAAAAACAAAACCAGGCAATGGATTGTACTCTAGAAAACTCAAAAAAAAGTCCTTATGAACGCAAATCTTGCCAAATTCGATTGTGCAACAAAAACATCTAAGTTCATCTAAGATAACATGTACATGTAAAATATGTGCCCCATAGTTATTTCATACATGTCAAATTTGCGATAATATAAATTCAAATAGAAACAGTTTTTGTTTGTATTTTTTTATTAATAATTAATGAATTATTATATTCAATATTGTTATTGCTAAATTGTATTCTTTTATTTACTTAAACTGAGTCAAAAGTTACAATGAAAGCCATAATAAAAAATCCGTCAATTTGACGGGTGCGGTAAAACTAGGTATATATTTAACATCGGTAGTTCTAGTGTTAAACAACTACAAGCGAATGTACTTCACATATACAACATAAAAATCACATGGAACAACTAAGTCGCAAAAAGAAAAATCACCCAATGTCATACATGTCAAGAATGGGGACATTGTGCTGCCAATTGCTATGCGGAACCAGCATGCATGAAACGTGTTGCAAAACATTATACAAGAGAGTGCAAGAAACCACCAACAACACCAGCAAAATGCGTTAACTGTGGTAAGGATCACCCAGCAAATGCTACTATATGCATAGCATATCAAAATAGAATAACATGGCTAGACAAATCTAAAACAACATCACAAATAAACAAAAATAAATACATAAGAAACGATACAGGCAAACTAGATTTAAATAGTGAAATACATTTCCCAAAATTGCAAAATACACAACAAAGCAAAATCATATTAACGACACCAACAATATATAACTACTGGACTCAAAACAAACCAAATAAAATAGCAGAAATTGATTATACAGATAAGGAAGAGAACTCAGAGGGAATAGCACAACTCCTGCAATTGAATAACGAAATAAACAAACTAAAAGAAATGATAAACATACCAAAAATGCTTCAGGCAATAAAACAACTAAACAGCAAACTTGTAACGTGTAAAACAGGTTTAGAAAAATTCGAATTATTCATCAAGTTCAGTGAACAATTAAACTAACAAGGTCAATAAGCATAGCAAGCTGGAATGCCAACGGTATAAGAAGCAAACAAGGAGAGCTTATTAACTTCCTATCAGAACGTAAAATAGATATAATGATAAATGAAACTAAAATAGCAGAAACATATAAATTAAAATATAGAAACTATAACACAGTAAAAAATTGCAGGCAGAACTCAGGAGGAGTGGCAATTTTAATAAAACAAAACATACCATATAAAAGGGTAAACAACAACATTAATACAAATATTGAATACGTAGGAATAACATTGGAAAATAACATAAATATCATAGCTGTTCACAATAATCCGAGAAACATAATAACAAATAAGGACCTCAAAGAATTATTAAAAATAGGAAATAAGGTAATAGTTATAAGTGATATGAATGCCAGGCATAAAGCTTGAAATTGCAGAGCAAATAATACTAGTGGTGCTAATATCTATAAGTTCCTGCAGGAAAATAACTGCACAATAATGCATATCATGGAACACACGCATTATCCAATGAACAACTCAACACCATCAACTATAGACATAGCAATCAATAAGAACATCAGTAATATCACACAACCAATTACCAGTTGTACACGAACTCTCATCCGACCATAGGCCGATTTTATTTAGCTTGGGCAACGCTGTTAGAAACACACTGGTCAAAACCATATACTCGTACAAAAACATGGATTGGAAGACCTTCAGACACATATTGGATAATAACATCAAAATTAATAACAAAATGGAAAATTCGCAAGAACTGGAAAATGCAGTCAATAATTTAACCAGTAGCATACAAAATGCCATGAGCAAAACAATCAGGAAAGTCAAAGCTAATAATTACACAGATAAACTTCCTAGTGATATAACAGAGCTTATTAAAAAGAAAAATAAAATACGAAAAATTTGGCAAAACACTAGACAAATACACATTAAAAAACATTTTACAAATTTAACAAACATAATTAAGAGGAAAATAACACAATACAGGTACGTGAAATGGGAAAATAAACTAAAAAACTTCAAACCAAAAGACAACTCGCTATGGAAGATGACCAAAATGTTCAAGAGACCATTCAAACCAATACCAACGCTACAGGATAACAACACCTCAGCCTTCACTGACAAGGAAAAAGCAGAAACACTAGCAGACCACTTCTTCAAGGCATATACATTAAACACACTCAACAACACACAAGAGCAAGAACAAATAATAAAAGAAGTCGTAACATATATGGAGCAAACTAAAGAAACAGGAAAGGAACTATACAAATACAGTACATCACCTAAGGAAATAATAAACATAATAAGAAAATTGCCATCATTGAAAGCACCAGGCCCGGCTGAAATACAAAATTTAATAATAAAAAATTTAAGCAAAAAAGCTATAGTACAAATTATGTATATAATTAATAATATAATCAAGTTAAAATATTTTCCTCAACAATGGAAGATTGCTCATGTAATACCATTGCAAAAACCAGGCAAACCAGGCAACATAGCATTTGGATATAGATCAATCAGCCTATTACCAACACTTACAAAAGTAACAGAAAAAATAATTCTACAAAAACTAAAAAATTATAAAAGAAAACAAGAAATACTTATAAACGAACAGTTCGGCTTTCGGCAAAAACACAATACCACACAACAGGTCTTAAGAATTACAAATGATATAATCACAGGTTTCAACAAAGATAAAGTAACAACAATGTGCTGCTTGACATTGAGAAAGCGTTTGACAAGGTTTGGATTGAAGGATTAATATACAAATTAATACAATATAAATACCCAAGCACAATCATTAAACTTATATATTCATAGTCAACTTCAAAGTTATAATAAACAATGCCAAATCTAAAAACAGATAAATAAATGCAGGAGTACCGCAGGGATCAATTCTTGGACCAGCCTTATTCAATATATACATAAATGATATTCCAAAATTTGCAAAGACAAACATGGCTTTATACGCAGACGATATATAATCTATGCACAGTCATTTCATGCAGCAGTAGCTGCTAAACAAATACAAATACACGTCACAATGCTAGAAGAGTATTACAAGAAATGGAAAATAACGCTAAACGCAGGAAAAACTGAAGCAATAGTATTCACTAAAAAACATAAAGGAATCACAAAATATTTCAACCAATAAAAGTAAATAACATAATCATACAAGAAAGTCAAAATGTCAAGTACTTAGGTGTAACACTGGATCCAAGTACCGAAAGTTCTGCGCGGAAAACTTCCTCGCGTTCGCCCGCAAAAAACCGTGAACCCACGACCCTCGCGTTATATAAACAATATTAACCGTGCAACAAGTGACCACAGTGCCAGTGCTTAAGATTAAGATGCTGGATCTCAGGTCCACGACCCATTGCCCATGAAAAAAAACAACAGCCACTGCCAAAACAAGAATCCACATTATCCCGCCGGACCAAACAACGGAAATTATGAAGCAAGTGAGACAGGCCTCGCTAACCCCCGAAACAAAACCTAAAAAACAACCCAGGACGGAAACAGAATCCGAAATGGATACGGACATGGAAGTGGTAAACGTACCGATATCCAACTCGTTCGCGCTCCTATCGAACGCCCCAGAGACGCCCCCAGAACGCGCATCCAAGGAAAAAACCCCCACAATCGTGCTCAACGGCACACCAGTGGACAGTAACCTGCTCATTACCGAATTGACAAAAATAACAAAAAAGTTCCAGCTAAAAAAAACACCGGCAGAACCACACAAATTCACACCACAAACGCCAAGGACCATCAACAAATCTCCGCAATGCTCAAAGAAAAGAACATCGAATTCCACACCTACGGATTCAAATCTGAACTCAAAAGAAAATATGTATTCAGAGGCCTGCCATCCACCTTCCAAGCGGGCGACATACAAAAAGATCTTGAGGTACAACTCAACAAATCGATCAGCATCCATCAAATGACAAAAGCAGGGGACGATGGCGCAAAGAAGCCGCTACCGCTATTTATACTATTCACCCCGCCGGACATAACACTAAACCAACTGAGGACCATAAACGCAGTGCTATATCATAGATGCACGAATTCCTCTCCCGTTCCAGAGGACTGGTTCTCGTTGGCAAGTCGATGGGAATATGCTGCGTATGCCCTTAAGGCGAGGTAGCAGACTCGTGGCCCCTCCCGGGGCCAAGTTCACAATATATCATAGATGCACGTTCGAAAAATATATCTCAAAAGAGGCGATCACGCAGTGTTACCGATGCCAACTGTTTGGTGACACCAGCGCGCATTGCAACCTAAAACAAAGGTGCGTCAGATGTGGGAAGGACCACGACGCAAAACAATGCGACCGTTCAAACACGCAAATTAAATGCGCGAACTGCGGGCAGCAACACGTTGCCAGCTTTAGGCAATGCCCAGCGAGGCAAAATTACGCTGAAAATGAGACAATAAGATCAGCCAACATATACAAACACCCAAACACCCTGCCAACCCTACATTACCGGAAAAGGACAGACAACCTCTCCTACGCGGAAGCAGCAAGGACCCAAACACGAGCCACTCCGCAACCAGCCAACCCTCGACCGGCCATAAACCCAACGAAAACAGCCAGCCTAGACCCCCCACGGACAGCCCTGGGTCGCACATCCGAACCCCAGGAACTCTACGAGGACCTAAACAGCCTGAACATTCCCCAACTGATCGCCGAAATCAAAGCGTTTATCAGTGAATACAAGCAAGCCAGCACAGGTATAGACAAGGCAAAAGCCATCTTAAAATACAGCCATATATTCGAGGAAAATGGTCCCTAGCCGAACTCCGCCAACAACCCTCATGATTTACAACATACAAGGTATCCGAAAACACTCACTCGAACTACAGCACATACTCCATACAAATAACATAGACATTGCAGTTATAACCGAAACCCTACTACACCCGTCCGTAAAGCTAACTATAAAGAACTACGACACCATCAGACACGATCGCCCTACACACAGCGGGGGAGTCGCAATCCTGATTAAAAAACAAATCCCGTACATCCAATGCAAAACCCCACCCACCATTAACAAAGCAATCGAAACAATATCCGCCAAAGTCAAGATCAACACCCGCACAATCACAATCATAGGCATCTACAACCCCCCTAAATACCACCTAACCGCACAAGACCTCCGAGCACTACTTGGCAACACCCCCACCATCGTTGCAGGCGATTTCAATGCCAGGCACCAACTCTGGAATTGCAAAAACAAAAATCGCAATGGAAGGACCATCCACGACCTTATCACGAACCACTCAATCACTCATCCCTCCCTCACCAAACCGATCACCGAGCACCATAGACTTCGCCCTATCCAACAAAAGTCACTCAGTAACAAACCCTCGCACCATCACCGCCGGCTCATCCAATCACCTACCTGTCATTTACGACCTACCGTCTACCCCTCCTACCCTGGTCGCCGCGATCTCCAGGCCCGACTACAGCCGCGCAAACTGGAACAATTACAAAGATTTCATAAATGAAGCCATCCCAAACACCAAACCCTTAATCCGCTTCACGACAGACATCGATCAAAAAGCATCTCACCTCACCAACATCATCACAGAAGCCGCAAAACTCACAATACCTCACAAACAAATTCGCGTACACCAGCCGAAACTACCCGCTCACATCACTGCCCTAATTGCAAAAAAGTATTGAATCCAAGTATTGACTCTGGCAAATCCACGGAACAAAAAGCCTCAAATCCATCCTGAACCTGTATATCAGAGACGTCACCCATCACCTCATCACCTGGCGCAATACAACCTGGGAAAGCAAATTAAAATCGCTAAACATAAGAGACAATACTTCTCGCGCATCCGTGCAATAACGTGCAACTCGCGATAATGGTTGACGCGTCCGATTTCGCGCTAGAGGCTACGCTGCAGCAGCGGCAAGGAAATTCGTGGCAACCTCTTGTCTTCTACACGAAATCCTTGTCGTCTGCACAGCGGAAGTATAGTGCATATGACCGCGAACTTCTCGCGATTTACTCGGCAATTAAACAATTTCGTCACGCGTTGGAAGGTCGTGAATTCACAATATACACAGACCATAAACCGCTCACCTTCGCGTTCAGGCAGAAGCCAGAGAAATCAACCCCGCGACAGTTCCGCTATTTAGACTACATCTCGCAATTTTCAACCGATATCCGCCACATTAGCGGCAAAGATAACGAAGTTGCCGACGCGTTGTCACGTATAGAGACTGTTTCGGCTCTGATAAACTTCGATAGTCTCGCGGAATCGCAAAACACAGACGAAGAATTAAAAAACTTAATAGCTTCAGACTCATCGCTAAAACTGAAACGAGTCAAATTCACCTCGAGCGACACGCACATTTACTGCGATATAGCTACAGACACTGTCCGCCCATTTATTACGTAACCCTTTCGACGTCAGGCCTTTGCGTCAATCCACGGGCTCTCACACTCGGGAGTAAAGACAACGGTTAAATTAATCAAGGAACTGTTCAGTTGGCCGTCCATAGAACGCGATTGTCGCGAATGGGCGCGTAGTTGCTTGGAATGTCAACGCGCGATAGTCACAAGACATAGCCAAACCCCGGTCGGTTCATATACGTTGCCGTCTGCTAAGTTCGAACACGTGAACATCGATCTAGTAGGGCCGTTACCGATTTCACGGGGATACAAATACTGTTTAACCTGCGTCGACAGATATACGCGATGGCCGGAAGTCTTCCCCGTCGAAAATATCGAGGCTGAGACCGTCGCGAGAACGTTCGTTGCTGGCTGGGTCGCCCGTTTCGGTACGCTCTTACGTATCACCACTGATCAGGGCAGACAGTTCGAAAGCGAACTGTTCAAATACTTAAATGTTTTTATCGGGGCGACACATTTAAGGACTACGGCTTACCACCCAGCAGCGAACGGCCTAGTAGAACACCTGCACAGGCAATTAAAGGCAGCAATCAGATGCCACAGCGAGGAACGTTGGACTGATTCGCTGCCCATAGCGTTCCTAGGCATAAGATCCGCGTACCGCGACGATTTGCAAGCTTCCACGGCCGAATTAGTTTACGGGCAAAACTTGAGGTTACCAGGAGAATTCTTCGCCAACGCAAATTCGGATAACCGCGAACCGCCCGAAACAATCAAACAACTGCGCGCGTACTTTAGGAAAATAAGACCAATTCCCGGATCTAGACACGGCGAGAAAAGAATATTTGTACATAAAGATTTAGGAACGTCCACTCACGTTTTCGTACGGGTCGACACTGTCAAACGCCCATTACAAAACTCTTACGAAGGACCGTTCCGCGTCGTGTCACGCGCAAACAAAACATACGTGGCACGGTTAAGAGGAAAAGATACTACGATATCTATAGACCGGCTCAAACCGGCTTACGTAATAAACAATAACGACAACAGCGTTACCGAACAACCTAGCGAGCCATATGTGAACATAGAAAATAGAATAAGCTCGCAGCCAACTTCTACACAGGAACCCGTGCGAACGCGTTCGGGTCGACGGGTTAGATTTCCCGATCGCCTACAGGTTGGCCGCTAGTGGCAAATATAGATAAGTAGTTAATAAGTTTGTACATAATAGATAAGATTAATTCTAAGTTAGCAAGTAAATAAAGTCACTAGCAAATAAGTTGTACATAAAATAAGGTAACGTTTCCACTGGTAGGAGGGTGATATAGCGGCTGGCAGCGAAGCACAAAAGAAGACCTTCGCTACAAACGGCTAGCACGGTTTATGGTATGCGCGACAAACAAGCCATTTTTGAGGAACCGTTTTAAGCTTTTAATATTTTCCGGGTGTACGATAATTAACTTTCTCCAACGGCCTCGATGGCACATGCGGACGCCATAAACTGGGGATTTCCGAAGGGTCCACCGTCCGCGGCCGAGCTACCCAAATATGGTCATTGCAAAAGCCAGCTCTCACCAGGAATACCACCGCCCTTCCTTAAAAAGGCGGTGACATTAGAATAAGAAAAATAGAGACCGATGAGCGGACTTCAGTCTGTTTGGAGCAACGCAGGGGCGACTTTATGGTACGGTCAGTCATGTATAGAGTTTCGTCTTTTGTCAGTTTTAGCAGACCGGCTGCAGCCAATATGTGGCACTTAAAGTAATTTCATTTATTAGGGTTTCGTCTTGCCTCAGCAATTTCACCAAGGTTACCATAAAGTCACGTTCCAAAGGGTCCTTAGGATTAGAATATTTTTAAGATTATAATACGTAGACCCGTACCGTTGGGCTCAACTTGACCTGGCGGAATCTCTGCGCTGTTGCCAAACTTTCGTCTAACAGTGACCACCCCCAACATCCCCGCTTCCAAATGTAACGTGCTTCGGGCAAGCTGGAAGGGGATGACTTGGGGTTGGTTAATTAGGAAACTCGGCACCTCCTTTATGGGCCAGCCACTTGGGGGAAGGGTCCATAGTGGGGACTGCCAGGAATTAAATTAAGAGATTTTTGTACAGTTAGGGCAGAATAGTTAGCAGAATAGTAGAGAGAGGAGTTCAGAAGAGTTCAGAAAATAAACTGTCCAACACAGTAGTTCAGAAGGTCTTTTCAGAGCTGAATCAGTCAGCTACGTAACACTTCCATCAGTCCCAAATCATTGGGTGGTCCTTCGAACCTCAGACGGCACCTAGTGCAATATTCGAAGTACGCGGATAGCCAACGTGTACCTAACACAGTCTCTCTCGAGAATCCGCTCAAAAAGCATCTGAATAAAAAGCTGGAAAAATATTAGTCTTATAACTTTGCACCCTGCCTGGACTATCCCTGAACACGCAAGAGCAAAGGCATACCGTCGTATCCCTTCAGCCGTATCTGGCGACGCAGCCTCAATAATAGAAGCAATACAAACCACCGGTGATAGTTATAAACTTGCATGGGAACTGTTGACGACAAATTACGATAACAAACGATTGATAGTAATACGTCACGGGGAATTATTATTACAAACACCAACGATCGAACGAAATTCTGCCAAGTCTTTGCGCGCGTTCCGCCGACGACCGGAAACTCGCAGGTCAATATAAGAAACTCTCCAGCAAAAACGAACAAAATATTTAGACATCCGACGAATCAAGCATTTCTCACGACTCCTCAACAATCATCGCCGCAATCGCCCTCACTTCCAGAACCACAGCCAAACTCGTCAATACATACCGCACAACAAATGAGACCACCGTCAAAACCAGGATGCTTGATTTGCAAAACAAACGAGCATCGTATATATGACTGTGAAAGGTTCCACAATATGCCCATATCCGAGCGCGTCGACACCGTATCCAAAAACTTATCATGTCTAAATTGTTTGAGACGAGGTCACCTCACAACAGAATGTAGGTCCACCAATTGTCGAAGATGCAATGAATCGCATCACACCTCTTTGCATCCATTGACCGATCCAAAAACTATTGAATGCAATTGAATATTGATACAAAACAATCACAACTACCAATCGGGAGGAAACAACACACATCATTGTAAGCCAACACTCCAAACACCGAATTGATGACCACGGCTATCCTAAAGGTAAACACAAACAAGGGAAGATCTTTAATCTGCAGAACTCTTCTAGATACATGCTCAACGGCAAATTTCGTAACAGAAGAGGTAGCGAAAAAACTTCAAGCTCCTACACAACGTTGTTCCATTCCCATTGGAGCCCTAAACTCTCTCTCTCTCTCTCTCTCTCTCTCTCTCTCTCTCTCTCTCTCTCTCTCTCTCTCTCTACAACATGCAATTCAATGACAACACTAACTATCTCATCATGCCAAACAGAGTTTGCAAAAACACTCAACTTTCTTATCATACCACAAATCTCAAACTTCGTTCCTAGCGAACCTATCAATCACGAACACTTAACTATTCCACCAAACATCAAACTTGCCGATCCTAACTTTTACAAACCCGCGCCGGTCCAAATGTTGCTTGGATCTGGATCCACGTTATCCTCCCTCAGCATTGGACAAATCGACATATCAGCATCTCGAGGAGGTGATCTTATCCTCCAAAAACACAACTGGGTAATGTCAACACTACACCTAACAAACACAACACTCCAAGCCAACACTGCCATCATACAGATATTCAAATCGAATTGGATAAATTCTGGAATCTTGAATAAATTACCAATCAACCTCATCTCACGCCAGAAGAAATCAAATGCGAAGAACATTTTAATGCACACATCACAAGGAATGAGGAGGGCAGGTACATCGTCGCTTTACCATTCAAAACCATCAAAAATCAAATAGGAGAATCATATTACCAAGCACTTCGACGATTTCAAGCATTAGAACGTAAACTAAACAACAATCCCACGCTAAGGCAATCATACGAAGCTACCATACAGGAATGTCAGGATCTCGGACACATGCCAAAGGTGGACATCGACTACAAGACTACTGGATTCTATCTACCACATCACGCAGTCATCAAACAATCCAGCCAAACGACGAAAATACGTGTCGTTTTCGACGGATCAGGCAAATCCAGCACGGGGATATCCCTTAATCAGACCCTAATGGTCGGCCCTACAATTCAAGACTCTTCGCTTCCGATTACATAAATACGTAATGACGGGCGACATCGAGAAGATGTACCGTCAATTTCTTCTACGCAAACCTGATCGCATTTTCCAAAAAATTCTCTGGCGAAACCAAGAAGGTGACATAGACACCTACGAATTAAACACCGTTATCTTCGGATTATCTGCTGCCCCATATTTAGCCATTCGATGCATCAAACAATTAGCCGATGACGAAGCACACGATTTTCCAACCGCCTCGAAAATCTTAAAACGCGATCTATACGCTGACGATCTCATCACCGGAACCAACACTCTCGAAGCCGCAACCGAGGGGAGGTGGAATGAACATTCGACAATGGGCATCCAACGAGCCCAAATTAGTAGCAGATCTACCAGAAGGCAGTACAAAATTGTCACTACAGCCCGCCAACGACACCACGGTCAAAACGCTCGGCATTTCCTGGGAATCAATGCAAGATCACATCGTTTACTCAGTCAATTCTGTTTCAATTAACAAACCAATCACTAAACGTACTATACTGTAGGATATTTATTATTTTAAAATTAGATACAAGGAGATTAAGAACGTCTTTATAACTATATGTTTCCTCAATAACGCACGACGAACAACTGACTCGATTTGTTTAAAAACATTCACTTGAAAGACTCATTCACATGCACATTCGCTCTCGCTCACATTCTAGAATATTCCATAACATAAAAATTGAAACTCTTAAATTATTGATTAACAAACAAGGATAGTAAATTATTAAACAAGGATATCTAAGATTATTATCCTTCAATACTTTCTGAAATCGCAAAAATCTATGATCTTCTAGGATTATTAAGTCCAGTTATAGTCACAGCCAAAATACTATTGCAAAAACTATGGACACTTAAATTAAATTGGGATGAATCCGTACCCTCAGATATACATACAGCTTGGACCACCTACTGCACTCAATTAAACCTCCTCAACAATTTATCTTTCCCGCGAAAGGCAATCACGGACGATGCCGATGACATACAACTGCATGGATTCTGTGACGCCAGTGAAAAGGCGTACGGAGCCTGCATTTACCTGAGGTCTCGATCAGCTACTCACGGCAACTCAGGTATCTCCCTTAAAGGTTGTCTCACAACCGTGGCTCGAGTTGTGCGGTGCACTTCTTCTTGCTCAACTATACGAATTGATTATTTCAGCGTTGCACATAAAGGTCAACAAAACAATATTCTGGACAGACTCAACAATCACTCTTCATTGGATCAATACGCAACCGTCCACATTAAAGACATTTGTAGCTAACCGTGTAGCTGAAATACGAGAAAAAACTCCACCGGAATGCTGGAACCATGTCAGATCAGGAGACAACCCCTCTGACATTTTATCTCGAGGATTACTACCAATAGAGATTACCAAACAGACTATCTGGCAGTCTGGTCCAACGTGGCTAATCCAAGATGAATCATGTTGGCCGCACTTGCAATTGAAGTTACCAGAAACGATTCCAGAAAGCCGCACCATCACCTGTTTTACAACTGAAACATGTCCAAATCCTCTGCTCCATCGATATTCTACATTTCCTAAACTTGTACGGGTCCTCGCATACTGCCTCCGCTTTAAGACACCTCGAACACACAAGGGTCCACTACACTCAACTGAAATGGAGAATGCAATCAAAACCATCGTGAAGCTGGTGCAACAGGAAACGTTTCATCGCGATTTACATAACTTACGTACAACAGGTAAAGTGCACGCCAAGAGCAACCTAATCACGCTCAACCCGTTCCTGGACCCTGACGACCTCATCCGTGTCGGCGGCCGACTACCACACGCAAAAATCTTCTATAACGCTCAACACCCAATAGTACTGCCAAAATCTCACCACGTAGTCTCCCTCCTAATTCAACATTATCATATTCAAAACCTTCATGCGGGAGCTCAGACCACCTTATATTCTATACGACAGAAATTTTGGTTGCTAGACGGACGAAACCAGGTGAGAAAAACCATATGGAATTGTGTAAAATACTTCCGCGCAACTCCACCAATTACACAATACAGCATGGGATACTTACCAGCGATCAGAGGAAATGAGGCGCCACCCTTTGCCAACGTTGGCATCGATTATTGCGGACCTTTTTATATGAAGGAGAAAAAATTTCGCAATCGAAATCGAATCAAGGTTTATGTCGCAATGTTCGTGTGTTTAGCCGTAAAAGCTGTACATCTTGAGCTAGTGAGCGATCTCACCACCGATGCCTTCTTAGCCAGCTTAAAGAGATTCATTGCCAGACGTGGAAAATGTAGACACATTTACTCCGATAACGGCTCTAATTTTATTGGAGCCAAGAATGAGCTCCACGAACTGTTTAAACTCTTCAACTCAAACTCTCACCAAGAAAGAATCAATACACACCTTACAGACGAAGGCATTACGTAGCATTTTATACCCCCACACTCGCCCAATTTCGGAGGACTCTGGGAATCCGCAGTGAAATCATTTAAACACCATCTCAGACGTGTAAGTGGAAATGAATTTTTCACTTACGAAGAGTTCAATACCTTCATCACACAAATAGAAGCAATCCTCAATTCGCGACCTATAACCGCTATGTCATCGGATCCCAATGACCTCCATGCACTAACTCCGGAACACTTCTTGATAGGTAGACCGTTAAATGCTTTGCCCGAGTATAATTTCAGCGATGTTCCTGCAAACCGTCTATCATCATGGCAGCATATTGAGAAGGTAAAACGGAATTTCTGGGTCCGTTGGCATAAGGAATACTTGAACGAGCTCAACACCCGACAAAAATGGACTCAAGGGCAACATTCCATCAAGGAAGGAATCATCGTAATCCTTCGAGACGACAATCGACCACCTCTTCAATGGGCCCTCGGCAGAGTAGTGAAGACGTACCCAGGACAAGACAACATCATTCGTGTCGTAGATGTGAAAACATCTACGGGTACCTTTCAACGCAACGTCAGAAAATTATCACCATTGCCATTCAACAATAATTCAGAATCACAGTATCATCCAAACCAATAGATTTAATGTTGAACTATTCGTTCAACGGGCGGCGGCATGTTCAGTCACACAGAACAATTTAGTTTTCTCTTTTTTGTTTCCATAGACATCCACGAAGCCATTACTTTAGAGTCAAGGTTTAGCCCTTATCCTTTCCTACATATGTCTACCTTTTTTCGTTTTCACTTTCCAATCTATTGTTCCGTTGTTACATTGTTCGAGTCAAGGCGCTTCTTGGGTTTATTACTTGCTACGGTCGAAGGTTAGGACACGCGGAAATCACGTGCGCGTCACTCAAGGGTACCCTCGGTACCCGTTTACCATTTCTCTTACATTTTTCATCCAATTAGCTTAGACGTCCGCTTCTCTCACCAATTTCGTAAAATGACAATTCACGAATCCGCTTGTCCTTCCGAAAAAACACACCCACTCTCCACTTTTCATTTTTTCTAAAACACACAGTCACCATCAGTATCAGCAAATTCACCGAACCGAAAACATCAACCATCCTTAGTGTATATATTGTATATAATAAACTATTTATTCGTGAACCGACCTACCAGTCAGTTATCCAACGAAACTTAACCCGCTGTAAACATTAAGGTTGTTCGCAGCCGTGCCGTGCGGATATCTTGTCAAATTTTTGAGACACGAACTATTCGGTCGGTACACAGTCCAAAAATCAAAACGGAAGAATCATATACGACCTGATTACGCAACAAAACATCACCCTACGCGCCCCCAGCCACCCCACCTACACCCCTACCATACCTAATCGTACCCCCAGTATCATAGACTTCCTACTAACCAACAAACCCAGCATAGCACATAACCCGCGCACCATCACGGCGGGCTCCTCCGACCACGTACCGGTCATTTATGACTTACCTGCGATCCCGCCAGCCCTGATCTCCCCCAATACCAGAGCCGACCACCACGCAACGGATTGGGAAAAATATAAGAACATCATAAACACCTTAATCCCCAATCTACCCACCCATATCAAAAACTTAATCAGCATCAAAAATAGGATACGCACGCTCTGGCAAACACACAGAACACTCACACTGAAAAAGATCGTAAACACCCTCACTAGGAAAGTCAACTACCAACTAACAAAATGGCACAACAGCCAGTGGGAACGCAAACTACAGAACCTAAACCTAAAAGACAAGTCTTTCTGGAAACTAACCAAATTTTTCAACACCCAGAAACACCAAACAAACTCTCCTCTAACAATAAACAACAACACTGCCTACACAGATGGGGAAAGAGCAGAAGCCCTAGCAGCGCATTGCGCAAACATACACCAAACCGCACGCAATAGCGGAAACCCATCATTCACAGCACAAATCACGGCACGTACAAAGAAACTCCTTAACACCAACCATGCCCCCGTACAACAAAATCCCCAAACTACAAAACAAACATCGCCCAATGAAATACGCAGCATAATAAAAAAACTGAAAAACAACAAAGCCCGGGCACGATAACATACACAGGATCCTTCTGAAAAACTTACCCAAGAAAGCAATAGCTCGATTAACATTCATAATCAATGCCATATTCATTCTCAGCTACTTCCCCAAAACCTGGAAACACGCCACAGTTATCCCTATTCCAAAACCTAATAAGAATCCGAACCTCCCCTCAAGCTTCCGACCAATTAGCCTCCTTCCAACTCTCTCCAAAATAGCTGAAAAAATCATCCTAAGCCGTCTAACTACACATCTTGAAAAACATCAAATTATACTTACCACTCAGTTTGGATTTAAACACAATCAAATCAAGTTGATGAGTGGATCAACCACTCATCAACTCCTAAGAGTAACAAACGACATCAAAACACAAATGAAACACAAAAACTCAACCGCCATAGTATTACTCGACGTGGAAAAAGCATTCGACTCAATATGGATCCAAAGACTCATACATAAATTAATATCATTCAACTTGCCAAACCCTATAATTAAATTAGTGCACTCCTTCCTCACGAACCGTTACATCTCGGTAAAAGTCGGGGGCAAATTCTCCAAAAAACATGAAATAGTGGCGGGAGCCTCACAGGGGTCAGTATTATCCCCAATCCTATTTAAAACCTGCACCCTTGGACAAAAAGATAGCACATGCATTCTATCATTAAGTTCTCATGGATAGAGTCAGAATCTCCCAAGTTTGCCGAATGGCATGTAAACAGTATCTTGTAGTAATATAATATATGACCTTGAAATTGAATCTCCGCTGTTCCCCTTGTATTTACCAACAATAATTGTGAAATCCGGTCGGCGAAATGATAGCACACTTTCAAAATTATAATGTTTATTGTCTATTAAATTGTAGAAAAATAGAAAACCTTTTTAGAATTTAATAGGGCGTGGATCCGCCCTTATTCTCCACCAGCATCCGTTTTGGCAAAGAACGATACAGTTTCCTAATATAATCGAGTGATATATTTTTCCATTCCTCTTCAAGGCACTTTTTTAATTCATTAATGTTCTCAAATTGCCTATTTTCTTTATAAACGGCTTTGATCAATTTGCTCCAACAGTTTTCAATTATGTTTAAATCGGGGGAGCATGCAGGCCAGTCTAAAACTGCAATATTTTCTTTTGAAAAATATTCTTTCACAATTTTGGCGGTGTGAACTGCGGCATTATCTTGTTGAAAGATAAAATCCTCTGTCGCAATATGTGTTGCATACTTCGTAATCTGTTTTTTTATCAAATTACAATAAATGGTAGCATTCATTTTGCTGTGAATTGATAATAAATCAGTCTTTCCATTGTACCCAATACCTGCCCAAAGCATAATACTACCTTCATCCATTTGACGCCGTATTTGCGACAGTTTTTTTTTTTTTCGTACGTCATGGTAATAAAAATTGGAACCATCTGGTCCATCTAAATTAAATCTCTTTTCATCTGTAAATATAACTTTTCTCCACTTCTTGTTCCACCGTATATGATCTTTGGCAAAATGTAATCGATGCTCCTTATGACTCTCCTTTAGGGCTGGTTTTTGCTTTAATTTCATACGCTTTATATGTGCGGATTGTTGCAGTACACGGCTGGCGTTTCCGGGATTAGTTTTTACACCCACTTTTTCAGCAATTTCACGTGACGTGAGAAACGAATTTGATGCGGCACGTAAAATCGCACGTTTTTCACGAGCAGTAATCGCGGAAGATCTCCCACTGCTTCGTTTTGTTCCGTAATTATCAACATCTTTCAATAAGTTATAAATAATTTTCCGACTTCTGCTGACAATCTTCGCAATTATAGAAATTGTAAAATTTTCTTTCCTTAATTTCAAAATTGTTTTAATTTCTTCTCTGTTGAGCTGTTTTCCACGTCCCATTGTTTGAATAGATATTTGTAAGATTTCTAATGAAATTTTTCTAATTTATACTACGTCCACACTATTCGGTATACACAGAAATACTAACAAGTGGAAACAGAATGCTTGGTGTGCTATCATTTCGCCGACCGGATTTCACAATTATTGTTGGTAAATACAAGAGGAACAGCGGAGATTCAGTTTTAAGGTCATATATTATAATACTACAAGGTACTGTTCACATGCCATTCGGCAAACTTGGCAGATTCTGACTCTATCCATGAGAACTTAACGATAGCACACATGTGTTATCTTTTTATCCAACGGTGTATATATCCCACATATTCCTGAACATCCCAAAAAATGTAAACATAGCAGGATTTACGGACGATATGGCACTTTACTTAGCAAGCCCATCACCTCATAAAGCTCTCACCAGATGCCAAAATGTCGCAAATTTAATAACAGCCAGGCAACGGAAATGGAAATTGCGCACAAACGCCGACAAAACAGAGGCAATACTCATAACACACAAGAGAAAAACACCAAACCAAATAAAGATACAGAACGCCACCATCCATCTCCAAAAAACCATTATATACTTAGGAATATACATAGATACCAAGCTCACTTGGAAACATTACATTACGATAGCAAATAAAAAAGCAATTTCAACCCTCGTCCGATACTACAATCTCCTTAAATCACCAAAGCTCCCCATCAAACTCAAACTCTTATTATACACAGCACTCATCAGGCCAAAAATAACATACGCTGTCCCAGTGTGGCAAGCAACAGCACACTGCCATACAAACAAACTGCAAATAACTCAAAACAAATACATTAGAATTGTCACAAATGCGCCCAGGAGAACCAACACCAATAAACTTCACCAAACAAACAATATACCGACAATAGCCGAATACATCACCAAAACAAGTAACAAGTTACATGGGCAATTGAACAATCACGAGAACCCTATCCTCAAAAATATAGAAACAAACACTAAATCAATATAAGGCAACCGAAACCCCCAACACTAAACATATACGAACAAAATGTAAATGTAAGATAATGTAAATACAAACAAAATGTACATGGCGTGTAAATAAAACTAACAAAACTAATATAGATTAAGGCTGCCAACTAACCCCTCCCTTTTCCATCCCACAAAATGAAGGGATGTGGTGACTAGAACTTAGCCTGCGTGTTCAGAGTGTTCGGTAAATGATAAAAATATCACGAAATTTCGTGTTTGCGATTTTATTTGTTCTGCTTGCCAGGACTCCTGCTAAGACTGACTGTCGGTAGTCGATCGTCTTGGCGCGACACTTCTTACCGTCTTTTGGTTTTTACGTCCGAGCCAATCGTTGACGTAGTTGACCTTATGCCACCGCCTTCTTTAGGGAAGGGTGGTGGTGTCTTAGGTAAGAGACGGTCCTCTTGCAAATGACCATATTTGGTCACGTAGCGAGATTTCCGCTGGACGCGATACCTGCGTCGTTCGATCGAGGGAGGTGAACCCTTCGGAAATCCTCGGTTTATAGCGTCCGCATGTGTCATCGAGGCCATCGGAGAAAGTTAATTACTTCATGCTCGGAAAATATTAAAAGCTTAAAACGGTTCCTCAAAAATGGCTTGCTTATCGCGCATACCATAAACCGTGCTAGCCATTCGCAGCGAAGGCCTTCACACACACACGCGCGCGCGCGCGCGCGCGCATGCACGCACAATAAAGAAAATGACAAATGACAAGTGACCAAACCGCGCAATCTACCCTTGACACTCATGAGCGGCGTACGTATCCCAGGTCAGTTAGTTAACCAGAGAAGGTAAAAAAAAATAACTGTCGGCGCGTGTAAAGCACACAGAGTGAAATCAAAATCACGCAAAAAAAGCATAAAGACAGAGCTCGATGGACTCAGTGCAGTGGCTAATCACAGTTAACAAACAGTGTAAATTAACCGAAAAATTTCCAATTCGTAGTGCTCAACAACAACAAAAACAAAATATAAAACAGATATACCCGCCTGCATGGAATCTTTTCTCTTCCCCGGGAGGGAAAGACACACTCATAACAAGGAATGAAAACAAAATACATAAATCTATCGAAGTTAATAAAAGATTCAAAAATTTTGGAATCAGAGAACGTCACCTACAAACAACACCTAATCACGCAGCAAATAAAAGGTAAAAAACAAATAAAAATCATGGAAAAATCAGCGAAACACCACACCACCAGTAAAAAGAGTGAAAAAAACTCCAGTCCTTCCTGCGAAGACCTAATAGAACAAAATAAACAACTCACGAAAATAATAGAACACCTTTCAGCACAATTGCAAATATTAATAAGTGAAAAAGAAAAACAAGAAAATACTCCTACGCCACTGGCTGCAGAAATTAGCTGCTTAAAACGAATCGAGTCAACAGAAAAAATGGAAACAAACTACCTGGACTCTACAAATACAATAGAGATGACCGATATGATCTGGATAAAGATCACTTCGCCCGCAAAAAGGGACGCGAAAAAGACGACCCAAAAGGCGCCCGACCTAGGACCAAAAAGGAAAGGACATTATCCCCAGCAAACCCAGGCAACACCGGGACAATCTTTCAACCTGAACACGAAGACAGCGACCCCCAGCAAGCACCAAAAAGAAAATGCAACTTGCTCACACTCCAAGAGGCAAGCCCAAGGCCGACGACACAGCTATCAACAAACCAAAAATATAACCAAAGTATTAAAACAGCTACCTAGCAGCAAACAAACACGATCACAAACACAAATATAAACTCAAAACCACTTCCAATCATCATTCACAACAACTCCATCAAAGACACACTAAAATTAATCGCAAACACTTGCACAGACTTCTTTATCAACAGAATACAAATAAACAAACACATATTCCACGCATAATCTCCAGATACCTACAAAATCACATGTAACATCCTAAAAAGCATCAAAATAGAATACTACACATACCCACCAAAAAGCGAAAACAATCACACCATACTTCTAAAGTCTTGAGAACGACTTCGAGGAACACGAAATCCTCGCCGCGCTCAAAGAAAAAAATATAGCCAACATAAACTTTACATCAGTGAAAAAATTCACCACAAAACACACCATAGAAAAAAAAAATTAATTTACCAATCTACATAGTACAAGTCTCAAGCGATAGCAACCTAAACAACCTAGAACACATTAAATCAGTCCTTTTCACAATGGTGAGCTAGGAAAAACTAATAAAAAAAGAACGCGTACAATGTAGAAAATGCCAAAGAATCGGCCATATAGCAACAAACTGTAATTTAGAATATAGATGCGTCAAATGCGACAAAAACATAACCCAGGCGAATGCTATAAACCACCCCATAACCATCCTTCAAACTCAGAAAACAGCGAACCTTACTGCGTAAACTGCAAAAACTTTGGTCACCCTGCATCGTACGGGGGCTACCCAAAATTAAAAGAAATAAAAAAAAATAATAGATAAACTAGAAATGGAAAAAAAACAAAAATCCCTACTAAACTTCATAACCAGACACACCTCAAACTACGACCCCCCCCCCTCTCCACCAACACAAAACCCACTCCTATCACAAATAAAACAAATTATAGACTCATCCATATCAAAACTTGCAGAGAACATAGAACTAAACTCCACGCGAATCAACTTAATAGCGGAGTCCCTCGACATATCCTTCTAAAATGGCAGCCACGCTCCCAAACACACCACACACGCAACGCATCATAATAGCCGCAACTCGCCACAAAACACTCAAAATAATCGAAATAAACACAAACTCACTCATCTCAAACGACAAAAGAGACGCTCTAACCGACTTCCTAGCCCATCACAACCCCGACATAGCTCTATTGTGTGAAACAAAACTAAACACAAACCACCGCGTACAATTCAGAAACTACACATTCATCAGAAACGACAGAATAAACTCAATAAGAGGAGAGGAAACAGGCATCCTTATAAGAAAAGGAATCAGATTCAAAAACATACAGTCAAATCCATCAGACACAAGTGCTCTTGAACTCTCGACAATCAAGTTAAAAACACAAGCAAGAGATAACATCTACATAATAGCAGCCTACACAGCCGAGAACTATAAAAAAGAATTCTTACAAGAACTAGAAACACTATTCGAAAAATTACACCTATCAAACAACAAAAACTTCTACATAATAGCAGGTGATCTAAACTCAAAACACACATCATGGAACAACACTTACAACAACCGCAGAGGAATAACCTTACACAACTCGATACAGAGAAACAAATTAAAATAACTAAGACTATCCCTACTCCACACCAGCGAACCTTCGTACCCAGCAAGTACCAGCAAGTGGTGCCTTCATAGACATCTGCCTAATAGACAATAGAATAAACCTTAACCTACCAACACCATCTCCAAACGAACTCAAAACAATAGACTACAATAGCGACTACAAAGCAATGCTGATCCAGGTTTCACTACTCACCAATGATCCACTCCTATCAGACGACACAAACCTGCGCAACAAATACAATTACAACAAAGCGAACTGGAAAAAGTTCAGAACACACCTGATAAACAACGGTAACACACCCATACCCAACAATAGAAACCTCACAACAGAGGAAATAGACCTACACATCGCACAGCTAAACGAAAAAATCACAAAAGCAATAAACCATGCAGTACCCTACGCAGACAACAATTTCAACTCCTCGGAAAAATACATAACTCCGGAAATAGTCAAACTAAAACAAAAAAAAGCCAACTCACCACAAAACTCAACAGACTAACCAGAATAGAAAATTACACAGCAAAAAACGACCCAACCATCACAACACTCAAGAATATGCTTAAAGCAACAAAAACCGAAATCAGACAAGCATTCCAAAAATCCATGAATACCTACTGGCAAAAACAATAACAAACATCTCGACCCACAACCCCAAAAAACTCTTCCCATCCATAAACTCTATATTTTAAAGAATCAGCCACTATAGATACACTAAAAATTCACCACACGAACACACAACTCTTATCTAACGCAAATATCGACTTAACAAAAACACAAAAAGGCAAAGACAACAACATAGTTGTTAGGCACCAGGCCTTGAGCATTAGCATGGGTTTACGACACGGACACTCGACCGTACCATCTTTGAGGATTTTCGTTATTTCTATACCATATTGTTCACCAGTCCCTTTTTAAGAACCAGAAGTGAAAGCACTTGATTTGTCTGCGTGTGTGTAGTGCGGCCCTGCAGCAACGACAGGAGCAGCAGTAACGGCAGCGCAGTAGAATAGAGACAGCAGCAGCAGTTTGCAGCCCGATCGCCAAAGCATCCTCCTAACCGTCAGTCCCATGTAGCATATTTCGATTTGCGTAAGCGATATTTTGACATGGGTAGTCAATTGAAAACATTAGTCATTGAGCGAGGTCAAATAAAAGTGCACTGACTCGCTTCAAACATTTTTTCGAGACTTTCGGTAGTAGTACTGATATAGATTCATTAACGAAAAGATGAAAATTAAACGAGACGCTGCACGAGAAATTCGATCGCGTACAGTGCCAAATAGAGCTAATAGTTACCGGCACTGAGCAGGAAGGTTTGCACGCAAACGAGCGCAACAATTTCGAGGAAATTTACTTTGATGCTATAGCAAAGGTCGACAAATATATATCGCGTTTTCACGTTACGCCTAGCTCCGCGGTATCAGCATCGCCCACACTCGCCGAAACCCAGGCCACGCCGCGATTTCCAACTATTGTATTGCCTAACTTCAGCGGAGATTATAGTCAATGGCTCAGATTTCGCGATACATTCGAGTCATTAATACATAAGAACGACACACTAACGGACATCCAGCGTTTTCACTATCTTAGTTCCGCGTTGAAGGGTCCGGCGGCGCGGCTAATACAATCGTTAGGTGTTTCGGAGCCAAATTACGCGCTCGCGTCGTCCACGTTAAAAAGGCGTTTCGAGGATCCAAACTCTTTAACGCACCACCACGCAACCTCTCTGCTGGACTTGCCAGTAATTTCCAAGCAATCCAGCATCGCGCTCCGCGAATTTATTGACGCGGCTAACAACCATATCCGCGCTCTAGAAACTTTAGGGAAATCCGTCAATACTTGGGACACTCTGATTATTCTTATTTTGTCTAAGAAATTTGATCCAATCACATACAAGGAATGGGATAAACATTATTTGAACATGTCCCACAAGCCTAAATTCGCGGATTTATTGGAAATTATTGAAAAACAGGCCAAGATCCTAAAACGCGCGGCTACAAATAGGAACCCCATAGGAAACGCGTTAAAATCCCAATTTAAGTCGGAGGACAATAGCAGATTGAAAAATAAATGGGACACAATCACCGCTCACGTGACAGGTAAGCCGAATCAGCGCTTGCTTTGCCAGGGTGAGCACATGCTCCAACATTGCGACAAATTAAAGTCAATGCCCTCTGCCAAGAGACACGAAACCATCAAACGATTGGAGTGTTGTTTCAACTGCTTTCAGTTAGGACATGGTATAAAGGCCTGCACGCGCAGTAAATGTAGGAAATGTGTTAGGAAGCATCACACTATGTTGCACCGCGAAACCGTCGCGAACACAAACGTAGAAACTGACCAGCCTCAACAAATAGCAGCGTCACATGTATCAAACTTAGGTCACATCGCATCCCATTATACTGTACTGTCAACCGCGTTAGTATATATTCTAGATAACGATGGAAATCAAGTAGAGTGTAGGGCACCTTTAGATTGTGGCGACCACCGTAGTCGCGGTGCACCCCGTGGTGCAAGGCGGAAAGACGTACTTGACCCTCGAAGCGAAGAGACCGGAGACAATAAACATATGTCTCGTCTCCAAACTTTCTCCTTGTCTTCGAGGGTTAAGAACCGCATCTTTGGCGATTTCGCCCCCTCCATTTCGACAGTGAAATGAGAAGTGAAAGAAGATGGAAAGTGAAAGCGAAGCGAGGGAAAGAGGCCCTTGCCGAGCTTCCCACAGTAGGAGTTAATGCCTAGCGCGCGTCAGATACACACGTTTTACTTATAGATTATATGCTCTGCCTTTTTGTTGATTAAACTATTTGTTACGAAAACGACTTTAATATTCTGTTCACCATGTACCATTCCCAAACCCTAAAAGCGGACCCCTTGGGTTAAAGGCGTACGTGACCTAGGTCAGGGTGGTCTGCACTCATGCATTGGGCCTGGCTTATGTCATATCCCTAATCGGCTAAGGCGTCAATTGTTTACACTATAATGCTTGGCACACACAAGAAAAGGCTACAAAAGAAAGGCACCAGTCTTCTAAGTCCAAACATGGGAAAACCAAGAGGCAAGGCGGAAGCACCCATATCACCTGTGAACACAGCAGCAGTGAATACCACAAATGCTCAACTGCTGACAGAAAACACAGAACTAAAAGAAAAGATTGCAAAATTAGAAAGTATCATAGAAGCTTTAAGAGCCGATAACAACCCATAACAAGAAACTCAGAGATGAACAGATAGGATCCAACAAATGGAGCTTGGAGAAGATTCAACTACAGTCACACACAGCGATGATAGTTTTGTGGAGTAGCTGAAGAAAAAAAACCAACAAAGAACAGCAAGTAAGGCTTGTCATCCGCACAGCACAAAACAAGTGGAAGTAGCTTTAAACCCACAAAATCAATGTTCCCATCAAACCCACCAACCCACCAAACAACTTTTGTGTAAATTTAGTATAGAAAAAAGCTTTCACATTAAAAGAATTTCAAAAATAAAACATGTCCTGCAGTTAAACTCAATTAATGACTTCCAAGTAGCAAATAAAAAGCTCACACAGGCATATGGCCATCACATTGTAAGATGGGAAAGACTTAATAAAAAAGGCAATGCCCAATGCAGGAGATGTCAAAGATTTGATTATGCTGCTAGCAATTGCAATATGGAATACAGATGCGTGAAATGTAGAAATCCTCATAAACCAGGCAATTGTAAGATAAATGCTGAGTCGCCTAAGCAATCAGATATGAAGCCCTTCTGTGTAAATTGCAATGCTGGAGACCATCCTGCCCCATACAGGGGATGTACAAAATTCAAAAAATACAAAACAAACATTATCTCTCAAAAGAATAGTAATAATAAAAATTCTCTTAGAATTATTACAAATCCAGCATTTTCTAAAGCAGGATACACTTATGCAAATGCTGTAAATAATACTCATAATACCAAAGTGCCAAACCCACAGGTTCCAAATACATCAGTACACACATCTTATCATGATCAACATTACACTACATTAGACATTACATTACATTACATTAACTTACATACATAATATGCGAATAAGAACAAACAAAATTGAAAGAACAGTAGAAAATTTATCAGCTAAAATAGAAGCTACTAGCTCTCAATTACAGAAATTAGCAAATATGCTTCTAATCAATCATCATTTTCAATAACACACAAACAACTCACACTCATAATTTAAAACTAATAACAGCCAACAAAAACTTGCAAGTCAGCTACAGTAAAAGAGTTGCACTTACGCTTCTCTTAAATAAAGAACCAGATGTCTTAATGCTGAGTGGAACTAAACTAAACAAAAACCACACATTACACTTTAAAAATTATTGTATGATAAGAAATGGAACTTGTGGAGGCGGCACAGCAATTTTAATTAAAAATAACATTAATTTCAAAGTAATTAGCATTAAAACCAAAATAGAAGTAATTGAGACAAAAATTATAAAAATAAATCTATCGGATAACAACAAACTTCTATTATTATCTATCTATGCAAGAAAAGATAATACCTCTAACTTTAGATTTGAACTATAAAATTTATTTAATGAACTGAACCTAATATTATAAGATAATTACTATATTTTAACTGGCGATTTTAATGTTAAACACAGGGAATGGTCAATTACATTTCACAATGAAAGAGGCAGAGCATTACATAAGTGGATCCATGACAACAATATTAAATATAGACTAAAACTTTTATATTCCTTGACCTAATTATGACAGATGCTAGGATAGAATTCCCAAAAGTAATCAAAAATAGACTGAAACCAATACAAATATAACAATAGAATTAAATAGGAATACTTTATTTTATTATTATACAATTGCAAAGTGGTCAAAATTCCAGAAGATACTCCAAACAAATGACTTTAATGTAAAAGATGATATCAATCTCTTAAAAGAACAAACAGATGAACACTTATGTAATATTAAAAATAAAATAATAGAAATAATGGAGCGAACAATTCCAGTAACTCTAGGGATAAATACTCAACCAGGAAATTACGTCAGCTAATAAAAGAAAAATTTCAAGTTGTTGCTGTCTCGCAGAATTCGCAAATCAAATGCAGCGGGACCAGTTATTAGCCATGCATTAAGAAATCTGGGTAATAGGATACGCATAATCGATATAAATGCATAAATCACAATATATTGTTACGTAATACAAACATTTCCACCTAAAAGTAGACGAGGCAGGGAATAAAACAATAAATCATAAAAGCATAGTAAAATATTTAGGCATCTCCATTGACAAGAGATTCCTCTTCAACAATCATATAGAAACACAATTGCAAAAAGCCAAAAGCACTTTTCTGTCTAAAATGAAGCTATTTTATTCAACCAAACTTAACCATAGGGTAAAACTCATTTGTTATCAACTTCTAATAAAACCAATAATCACGTATAGATGCGAGATGTGGTATAACGTTGGAGTATCAATTATGGAGCAGCTACAGATTTTTGAAAGGAAATACTTAAAGGCATGTCTGGGCCTATATAGAACACCAAATACTAATTACCAGAAATATTATAGTAATATAAAATTATACAATAAACCTAAGATTAACAGAATCAACTGCTTTATTATAAAACTTGTATAAAACTATTTTGATATAGCAGCAAATGTCACATACAACAGCTTAGTTTTCACCATACCTCATCCTGACACAAATTATATTTGAAATATACTAACTTCTAGCTTTATTCCATCCAAAGCGTTTATATTCTTAGACAGCAATAACTATATCCAAAATAGTGCTGCAATTCCAATATTTTATCACATCCCATAACATAGATCAAACAAAACTATCACATACTCACCAATGACCTTTAGTACAAACAGTTGGTCACTTAGATACAATTCTGCAATACCTCTTAGAGACTATGATAATTATAAAAAAATTAACCGCAAGAAGTTTTGGTGGCTTAGTCAAAATAAAGTGGATGGAGCACATTGTCACATTGACAAATCCTAATCTTATTATTGTTAAACTCCATTATGTTTCTTATATTATATTATAGTCTATATACCAAAGCGAAAAAGTCTGTCAATAAAACTCAATATTTATAATAGTGGTAGATATATTTACAATATATTAATATCGCCACGGACAGATTGAAAAAATACATATCTAGATCTACTAGCCAAGTGAAGCTATTTTTTATACTCTTTGTTTATTTTTTAAGTATATACAACTGTAATTGTTCTTTGCCAGAAAATAAACAATTTAAAATTAAAAAAACGCATAACTCACCGGTTCTCGTCCAATCACTGAAGTTAAGATGCGTTGGGCGTAGATAGTACTTAGATGGGTGACCGTTTGGGAACTCCACGTGTTGTTGGCGTCGACCAGCTTTTTGCTGTTTCTTTTTTGCCCCTCTGTGTCTGCGCCGGGATAAAAGAAAAGCTATCATCAATGTTTGCGATCTCTCGCATTTACGACGGTATCCCACTTCTCATTTTGACGGTACTTGTCCCTGGCTAGGCGTATGGGGGTCTAAAAAAGGTTGAAAATTTTTGCAAATACGGTCGTTACGTCCACGATATAACGGATCGTCGTCGTAGGCCTACCAGATGTTGGTCTCCGTATACCTAGTTCCACAGCAGCATTGGGTTAGGCTAGGTTAGATTGGGGCTTGCGTTCAAGATAGTGTCCCACATGGTGGCCCGCCTACTATCGGTCGCCTAGTACCCGAATCCACAGTAGCGTTAGTTTAGACTAGGTCTGGTTTGATCTTGCGTTTCACGTTGGGGTCCACGCATGGTGGCCCGCCAATTGTCCCCTACTGAATTCCAGAGTCCACAGGAGGCTTGTCAATGCGGGCATGACTGGAATGCCGCAGAATATAGCAAATACGCGCAACCAGTAACCCTTTAGCAACAGTAAAGATCCTATTGGTCGTCTGTTGCATTAAATTCGTCAACGATCACACCACGCATAACTCACCGGTTCTCGTCCGATCACCGAAGTTAAGATGCGTTGGGCGTGGATAGTACTTAGATGGGTGACCGCTTGGGAACTCCACGTGTTGTTGGCGTCCACTGACTTTTTGCTGTTTCTTTTTTGACCCTCTGTTTCTACGCCGAGATATAAGAAAAACTATCATAAATGTTTGCGATCTCTTGCATTTACGATGACATCCCACTTCTTATTTTGGCGGTACTTGTCCCTGGCTCGACGAATGAGTGTCAAAAAGAGGTTGGAAATTTTTACAAATACGTTCGTTACGTCCACGATATAACGGGTCGTCGACGAAGACCTGTCAATTGTTGGTCTTCGTATACCTGAATCCACAATAGCATTAGGTTAAGTTAGTTTAGATTGGGCCTTGCATTTACGATAGTGTTCCACGTGGTGATCCATCAATTATTGGTCATCGTATACCGGAATGCACAATAGCGTTAGGTTAGATTAGGTCAGGTTTGGTCTTGAATTTACGATGGTATCCCACATGGTGGTCCGTCAATTATTCGTCGCTTTACATCAGAGTCCACAAGATCCTTCTGTGCATGACTTGAATGCCGGAATATGTTGCAAGTACGTACAAAGAAACAACACGCAATAAGCAACACCTTAGCAACAGTACGGAGGACCGAGGTCGTCTGTTGCATTAATATCGTTGTTCGCGCCAGAATAGGTAAACCACCCATCCTGATGCTGTTTGTTAAGGGCTCTTGTCCAGATGTAAATAATCCTTAGTTTATTTCGGTTCTGAGCAGCGATAACTTTTTGAGACCATAGCACTCGTAATTTTTGCAGTCCTTAGAATTTAACTTTTAGCAGATCCTTCAGCTGATTTATACTTTCGTCGTCGCCACATGCGCCTTGGGGCTGAAATGTCTCTTACGGTTATTGCTAACCACGATCGTTGTTAGAGACCCACAGAATTTTCCGCGTGTGTCACTCAAGGTAAAACTAGGTATCTGAGAGTAACCTTCGGTTTGGGGGCAGCCACTTAGTCTCATGTATTTGTCCAATAGTGTAATTCGGCCGTTTCCCTCACCATTTATTCGGAATTTGTTCTCGTCCTATCCGCGTGTCTCAACCTCCACAACGACATAGTTAAGGTTTTAGTTTTTCCGGATAGGTGGTCCTTCGAGTTTAGTTTCTTAATCGACACACCGTTGTGTAAAATCGGCAAGGCTCGAACCACCGGCGATCCAACCGGTAACCACTGAGCAATACCAAACAGACCTACTTGGCCTTATCGGGCCGATAATAGTCAAGGCCAAGTTGACCATGCAAGAGCTGTGGCAGCTCAACGTAGGGTGGGATGAAACACTGCCACAGCTCCAGCACACGCGGTGGTGTACATTTCGTCGTGAACTCGGTGACATCGGGTCACTGACCATACTGCGACACGCAGTTACGGATTTGACGGACGATTTAGAGATTCATGGGTTTTCGGACGCGTCGGAAAGATCGTACTCGGCACTACGTGTGAATTCTATTGGACGGACTTTACGATAGTTCTGGCATGAATTTGCGACCAACCGTGGCGTGGCTAATCGAACCTTGGAGATACGACTCCGTACGCCCCTCAAAAGTTGGAGACCTACTCTAAACTACTCCGCATATGGTCTACTCGCGCGAACTCGCGCAGGCCGAAAGGACAATTATGAAAATAGTGCAGCAGGATAGCTTCCGGGATGAGGTCATGAAACTCGCGTCAAACGAAACCATATCAAAAAACAGTCTCTTAGCTGGATTAGATCCATTTCTAGACAGATTCGGAATTATCAGGGTGGGCGGACGACTTGACAAAAATAACAAGGACAGTTGCAACATAGTTCTAGAAACATCAAAGGAAGTCAGGAACCTGCTTATTAAAAAGGAACGCATTTACATTATGTGGCAGTGCTGCCGTGTTCAAGACTATATCGTAGCAATACAGTGCTACAAATGTCAAGGATATGGTCACACCACCAAGCATTGCAGGAGTGAAACCGATGTATGTGGCCACTGCACAATGGCAGGACATGCGTTTAAAAACTGCCCCAACAAAACTAAGACAACAGCGTGCGTGAACTGCAAGAAAGCAGGAAAAGCACACAACCATAGTGTTACTGACAAAGACTGTTCCTCACACATCACAGCCATAAATCAGATTCTCTCAAGAACCGATTATGGACAATAAACGTAACTAAAAGAAAAATAGGATTAAAAATACTGCAAATAAACATGAGGAAAACACAGTTAGTGAACATAGAAACCAGCAGGTTCATGGACCAACAAAACATAGACATATCGGATTCAATAGTAGCACTACATTCATAACGGGAGGAAAACAAAATTTCACCGTCCAGACATCCATAGCTGTAAGAAGAGATAGATTCACAGTTTTAAAAATAGCTCACTTAAGCAACGACCACTGCATCTGCATTGAAACCACGAGCGAATTGGGGTGAATATACTTTGTAAATATGTATTTTCAGTTTTCCTACGATATTGAGACATACCTAGAACAGTTGCAAACAATAATTACACATCTTGAAGGTAAAAAAGTCATAATAGCAGCAGACGCAAATGCCAAATCGTCACTATGGCATAGTAATATAACAGATGAACGAGGAGGAGAAAAACTCCAGCAGCTAATCGCGTGAAACAATCTCATTGTCACAAATGAACCAAGGAATCCACCGACTTATTCGGCACCAACAGGCAATTCAAATATCGATGTAACCCTGGTAACAAACTCAGCAGCGTGGTTAATGGACACCTAGACGGTAAGGGAAAACTGGACAAACAGTGACCACAATGCCATCGTTTACAACTTGATAAAAGAAACAAGCACAGACAAGATAACAACAATCGCAAAATCGGAATCACAGAACCGAGATTCCGAACAAGCAAAGTGAACTGGAGGAAATTCAATGAAATCTTAACAATAGAAAAACAGAAAATTCTGCCTAGTTGGAAAAACAAACTGGAAGAAGACATAGAAGGAGCTGCACAATCAATACATACCTGCATCATAAACACTTGTAATAAGGTCCTTAGACACAATTTTTGAATGGTGAATTAAAAGGAGAAATATATATGAAAGTTCCTCAAGGAGTATTAAAAGCAAAATTGGTCAGGTTTGCAAATTAATTAAAGTATTATATGGTTTAAAACAAGCAGCAAGATGTTGGTACGAACTATTTGATAAAAGCCTCAAGGTCACCCCTCTCTGGGGCCTTGCCCAAAACATTTGGATGGGCCATGGCGTCGGAGGTGTCCTCGAGGCTAATACGAGTGGCCCAAGAAGGCATTCTTGTACGAACCTCCGGGTTGCAAACAAGTCAAATAAACGCACTTACAGTCTAGTATACACCTAGTATATTTCTTACGAACTTTACTTACAAATCAGAAGTGGGATAGACCTACAGTTATAATTAACTGTAACATATTGATATAGTTTAGTGTATGATAAGACATAGTTTAGTGTACGTTAAGATATAGTTTAGTGTATAAAAAGACACAGTATAGTGAATAGTAAAACATAGTGAGTGGACTACTGTCACATATTACAATGGATCGTGCATCGCTGAGCCGTGAAGGCATGGCCCGAGATGACCGGAGGACCACTTCCGTCGAAGCGCGTCTCGGAAAACTGGAGGTGTTGCTTAAGAAATTCCTCCGAAGGTCGCGCTCAAGATCGGCCGCAAAATCTCGTTTACGGAACCCGCGAAGACGCGATTCGCGATCGCGCAGCCGACGGAGCGACGAACGACGCGACCGTAGAACCAGCACGATTACCGACGCCACCTCCAACCGCGTAAGGTCACCTGGACGCATACGCCCTGGCGACGAGTGTCTGATCCCGATTTACGACCCCGCAAAAGAGGACATTGCGATTGAAACTTGGGTCCGACACGTAGACGAGTTGGCAGCGCGATATGGCTGGGACGATGCCGGCGTTATGCGACTGATCGCGACCAGGCTGAAAGCCCGACAGTGGTATGACACGAGGATGCGAGTCGCGACAACTTGGGCCGAGACGAAGGTTTACCTTGTCGCCCAATTCCGGCGCACGATGCCGTTTTCGCGGATGCTGCGAGAGGCAGACCTATACGAGAGGCGAAGCCCGGACAATCGCTAGGCGATTATTGCTTCCAGAAATTAAACCTCATCCGGCGGCTAGACATTCGACTGAGCGACGAGAAAATCGTCGACATGGTTATCTTCGGGATCCCCGGTGAGGCACTTGTCCAGACGGTAAGATCCGCCAAGTACGCGGATTCCAACGAACTATACGCGTCCATGTGCGCGATGGGGAAAATGCCCGGAAAAGCGGACCAGAAACTCAAGGCGGAACGGACGACGAAGCCGACGGAAAAAGAGCAGCCGCGAATCAGGTGCTACAATTGCGGCAAGGCGGGCCCCGTGGCAAAGGATTGCAGGAGAACAAAGCTGCAGTGCGCGGACTACAGTAAGTACGGCCACCGCCGGGAGGACTGCCCGAAGAAAGAGGTAAATGTCACGCAAAATTTCAAAAGTACAACTAATATCTTCCAAATGCACATACGTGTTAATGGACATAAAGTAGAAAGTTTGGTGGATACGGGAAGCACATGTACATTGATCCATTCCAGTATCATTAAGAAATTAATTATTAAAACGGAATCGGTGGATGACACGTTACTAATGGGATACGCGGGTCAATCGGTAGTTATTAACAGAATTACACCGGTTACGGTAAAAATACAGAACGTGGTCGCGAACGTAAAGTCCTTCGTTGTTCCGGATGAGTATGATACACAACGCGATACTCGGGAGGGATTTCCTGCAGCAAGAACACGTTTTGATATTGAAACGGGGAAATCGCCTTACGTTCAACGACTTGAAGAACTGCAAGGTACCGCAGATAATCGCCGCGATCGATATTTATACCGTCGAAGTACCCCCCAAATTGAATATGGAAAACGTCGGAAGCGAAGAGAGAAGATTATGCGTCGCGTTAATCGAAGAGTTCCGCGACTGTATTTCGTCGTCGATGCGAGACCTTGGAAAGACGAATACCGTATCGATAGAAATAAGATGCATGACGGACGAACCGATCGCGTATAATCCCTACCGTCTCGCCGAACCGAAAAAGAAAGTCGTTCGCGAAATTATCTCGGACCTATTACGGAATGGAATCATAAGGGAATTCGATTCACCAAACGCGAGTCCATCAGGCTCGTGCGAAAAAAAAACAGGAGATATTAGAATGTGCGTTGACTATCGTCGATTAAACGCAATAACCGTAAAGGACAAATATCCTTTGCCGCTCATCAATGACCAGATCGATAGGCTAGAAGGCAATCGATATTTTACGGGACTAGATTCAGCGTCAGACTATTACCAAGTCCCTGTCGCGGAAAATTCCATCGCAAAAACAGCATTTGTTACACCAGAGGGGCACTACAAATTCTTAAGGATGCCCTTTGGTTTGACAAACGCACCAGCTATTTTTCAGCGACTAATAAATAGAGTTCTTGGATCTTTGAAAGGGACGATCGCATTCCCGTACTTGGACGACGTGATCATACCCTCGATAACGGTAGAAGAAGGAATCGACCGGCTACGGAAAGTATTGGAGGCTTTCCGAACACATAGCTTGACCCTTAGACTAGAAAAATGTTCCTTTTTCAAACAAAACATCGAGTGCGTAGGTCGGAAAATAAGCGAGCAAGGGATAAGGCCAGATCGACGCCATCAAGGACATGTTACCACCCGAAAATATAAAGCAGGTACGCCAATTCTTGGGGCTGGCAAGTTATTTTAGGAAATTTATCAAGAATTTTGCTGCACTTGTTGAGCCTTTAACGCGCCTGACTCGGAAGAACGTGTTGTGGCAATGGAGGGAGGAACAAGAACGAGCCTTTCGCCAGGTAAAAGAGAAATTAACCACGCGATCTGTATTGCGTATTTTCGATCCAGCTCGACCCACGGAGTTCCATACGGATGCCAGTTCGATCGGCGTTGGCGCAATGCTGCCGCAACAACAAGAAGATGGGCAAATGGCAGTGATGGCGTATTTCAGTAAGCAGACGACAGCTGATCAGAGATGCTATCATTCTTACGAGCTCGAGACGATGGCTATTGTTTTTGCACTGCGACACTTCAGAGTTTACCTGCTGGGGATCGAGTTTTCGGTAATGGGCGACTGCAACGTATTATGGACAACCTTTTCGAAGAAAGATTGATTGCCGCGCGTAGGTCGATGGTGGCTGAAAGTTCAAGAGTATACGTTTAAAATAATGTATCGGCCAGGGACGAAAATGGCACATGTGGATGTCCTTAACCAAAACCCCCAACCGACCACCCTCGACGTCGCCTATGTGGACATCACGGAGGCCGAACGGATCGTCGCTGCACAAATGCAAGATGAACAATTGTCGCGCATCCGGACGATTCTCGCCAACAATGAGAAGTCTCCAGAAGTAAAACACTATTTCAAAGAATACGTGTTGAAACGAGATAAATTATATCGATGTTTACCTAATAATAAAATAGCATGGGTTGTTCCGAGGAACGCGAGGTTGCAGATTTGCAGATTATGCCATGACAAATCTGGACATTTGAGTTCAGAGAAGACGCTGGAACGGATTCAGCGAAATTATTGGTTTGCCAATATGCGACGCTTCGTGGACAAATATGCGAAAGCATGTTTAAACTGCACCTATTATAAGCACACCGCGGGCAAAAAGCAATGTAAGCTAAATATAATACAAAAGATACCGACTCCGTTTCACACCCTACACATTAATCACGTAGGACCCTTCGAAACGAGTCGCAAGGGAAACAAATACCTGCCCGTAGTAGTAGATGCCTTTACGAAGTTTACCATTGTGGAACCAGTAAAGGATCAGAAGACCCGGCATACAGAGAAAGTCCTAATGAATCTTATGCATCTGTTCCGTGTACCGACAAGGGTAATAAGTGATCGTGGAACAAGCTTCACGTCGCGAAAATTCGCAATGTTATGCCAAACGTATGGGATCAAACATGTATTAAACGCAGTAGCTACACCGAGAGCGAACGGACAGTGCGATCGTTACAATAAGACCATTGTTGACGACAAGTGCTGCAGGTCAAGATCCGCAGGACTGGGACACGCAGGTAAAGAAGGTGCAAAGTGCGATAAACACTATGCACAACTAGAGCATCAATTCAACACCGGTGAAGGCATTAATCGGGTGTGATGCAAGGACGATGGCAGAAGGAACCGTATTAAATGCGGTACAGCATATCTCCCAGGAGCAGAAATTGCAGAAGGAGCGGTATGACCGATCGCGAAAAGAAGCTCGTAGGTATACCGTGAACGAATTGGTGCTGGTACAGGTGACCAGTGAACCCTCGACAGGAGGTAGCCGCAAGTTGCTATCGAAATACAAAGGACCGTTTCGGATCAGAGTGGTGCTGCCCAACGATCGGTACGACGTAGAGGATCTGAGGGAAGGCTTGAAACGACTACGAACGGTTGTTGCAGCCGACAAGATCAAACCGTGGATCGCGATCCAAGGGGAAGACCACGATGATTGAAGCGGCAGATTATATCCTTTTAATTAATGTAGTTTAAGTAGAAGGGTCCACTGCTAAACAAGTTGAACATTTTCTCATGTATTTTCAATTGTGTTTGCAGAAGGAAAAAGAAAAGCTAAAGGCGTAAGGGGTTTTGCCCGCCGATGTGCGGAAGCGCAGACGGAGGCCAGCCACTAAGGGAAGAAGGACGCGACGTGCGTCACAACACGACCGTTGACACGAAGAGTATCTCAGGCAGGGTGGTGGCCAGTAGCGGATGCAAAGTGCATCTCGTACTGATGGGAATACAACGGTATCGTGATAGGATGATAAGAACTTTGGCTCATCTATTATCATGTAAAGTCTGAGCACAGACCTGCACGTCAATATGGCCAAATGTAAGAATATCGAGTCAGGGTGCACGAGCGGCCGAGGAGGGCCACCCCTCTCTGGGGCCTTGCCTAAACGTTTGGATGGGCCATAGCGTCGGGGGTGTCCTCGAGGCTAATACAAGTGGCCTAAGAAGGCATTCTTGTACGAACCTCCGAGTTAGACACAAGTCGAATAAACGCCTCCATAGTTAAATATACACCTAGTATATTTTCTACGAGCTTTCCTTACAATAGATATGATTACAGCACGAATACCTATACCAGCCAGTTGATGGGAAGGATAACAAGTATCGCATCTAACTTGGCAAATGAAATACTACCAATATTGCCAACGCCGAGGACACATATTACAAGGATATCGCAACCTGAACCAACCCAGGAGACCCTGGACTCAATAACCTCCCTCAAACAGAGTTCCAGTAAATCAAACTCCTACGTGTAGCCTTTGTAAAAACTTGGAGCGTA
Source organism: Xylocopa violacea (assembly GCA_963969225.1). Lineage (NCBI taxonomy): Eukaryota > Metazoa > Arthropoda > Insecta > Hymenoptera > Apidae > Xylocopa > Xylocopa violacea. Next base: position 2,315,866 of record CAXAJV010000021.1, on the reverse strand, counting down.
CTATTAGTCAAAACGGAAGACTGTTCCAACAAAAAGCTCCGATACATAGTATTTTCAAACCACCGAGCGTAAAATTAACAAGTAATAATTTCCGTGAAGGCGTAGCTTTATTAATGATAAATACGGGGTCAGATCTTAATGTAATTAAAAAATAAGTAGTTGCTTCAGATTCATACATACATACAGATATAATTTTCGTTTTCTATTTAAATGGAATAACCGAAGGTCGTCTTTCTACCTTAGGGTACATCAAAATCAAGACATTAGACACCGAGGTAATTATCCATATCGTCAAATACCTATCAATCCAACAAGATGGAATATTAGGTACAGAATTCTTCAGAATCGCAGGAATAAATATACACTCTGCAAGAGCCTTTCGAATCTCAAAAAATTACATTAAACCATTTGAGGAACAAAATATTATAACTATACCAGCAAAAACAAGAAGTGCGATACCAATAAAAACTTTAAATACAAATTTAACACAGAATATGCCCCAAAATTAAATCTAAATCCAAAACTGCACTTAGGTAACGCAGTCATTTCAAATTATAACGGCACAGGACATTTATATGAAATAAATGTATCTAATAAAGATATCCAAATCAATATTCCACAAATAGAAATAAAACCACAGGAAGAAATATCATTTAATGAGAGATCTAATAACGATACAATAAATAGAATAAAAAAAATAAAAAATTTATTACAACTGGACCAGAAGATAAATCCAGTATAAATTGATAAAAGTATACATTAATAAAAAATCATTCAGATATATTTCAGCTGCCTGATAAAAAATTAGATGCTACAAACAAGATATATCATTGCATCATTACTAAAAATAGTATATATGTTTGTAAAATTCCGAAGGATTTCGATGGTTCCACGGCCATGCACGGTATCTCACCCTCTTAACACGCGCTTCGGACGCACAAGAGAGTTTGGACAATCCTTTCCGCAAATGCCAACAGTGTCCACCCAACGAGCTCCCAAAAATCAGCGAAACGGCAAATCAGTCTTAAAATAAAATCGAACGAACGAACAACGAATTCAAACTGAGCTCTTGCAAGAACCGTGCGCTTTGCAAAAGTTAACGAACGATCAGTTATTCAAACCTTACTTCTACCACGTTAAAATCTGAGCCTTGCAACCCCAAAAAGTGAACCACGAACCATAATTCCGAGCGGCGAGACGCAACGCTAACTATAAAAAATTCAAATATTTGTATTCGTCTTAAGACTACTAAATATAAACAGACTTGTCTAAATTGACATCACAAGTTCAGCATCATGAAAGCCGTTGATATCGAAGAGAACATTTCAAAGCGTATAATAAGTTATATTCATAATCAAATTTATCTTATTATTCACCAAAAAGAGATTGTTTTAAAATGAAAACATCACTTACCTGAAACGTCTTCTTAATACTCACATTTTGACCCACAGCCATCGATTTTTTTCCAACGGTGTTAACGAATGAAGAACTCCGGTACTTGTAGGTTTCATTTATTGCAGTGCCTTGTGTAGACATATTTGTACTTGATGATTATTTAACAACGTGAAGCACTTACTTGCACTTATAAATATATATTATAGCTCGGCCGCAAGCGATAATACTAGGCACACACGAGCGGGTCAATAAACACGTCTAACATTTTCGACTCTTTTCGAAGAAATGTATTGTTACTTGTTTGGCACAATAAACGTTCGTTAAAAAAAAAAAAAAACGGTCGTATTCCCCACCTGTCACGTGGGAGACTGAAGTTCGACTGCCCGTCGGAGAGAGACATGTTATTTTATTTTCCATTACCTATTTTTATTAATCAATTGTAAATAATATGTGTATCAATAAAAATACAAAATTAAAAATTAATATAAACGTAAAATTATAATCATAATAAATCGCATACATTAGCTAAACACTAAATAAAAACAAGGTATACATGTGTCCAAACTTAACTCCTAAACAAACATAATATCAAATCATAATAAACATAAACCCTTGTATTACCTTGACTCATGTTGCAAAACTAACAAAGATCGAATATACAATATTTGTGCTATACAATTAAAAGAAAAAAACCTCATAGCTAAGTAAACTACGCTCAACTCAAACTGTGATTCTGTGCCATTAAGTGCAATAAACATTATAATGTTAAGATGGTATTTCGAGGCGGAGCTGTTAGCCTAATTTTAAGTTTTATTCTGCTATACTTCTGTTTGTTACGTTTATTGTAATCCTTTATAAATATTGTTATTTATGGCACAATAAACATTCGTTTCATATACATACAGATTATCTTAGGACTCGACATACAACTTTATAAGGTGATTCTTGAGATTATTTTGTTGGAAACAGGATGCGTGAAATAGAAGCTCAATGGTTTACTCTTTCTACGAACGACTTTATTACTCAGGTTCCGAAAGACGTCTTTACGCTATGAGAGCTATATGAACAATAAGGACACGCGATAGAAAACTTGAGATCTTTTCGCTTAAAGGAAAAATAGATTTCTTTCACTGTTCATTTACAGGATTCTATTTCTTAACGCATTTTTGCTTTTACGTTGACTCGTTAAAGTAATCCAACATGTACCAACAATATTTTAAAAGATACATTTCTGATGATTCGCCTTTTTTAGCTCTAAGAACTGTTTTTATGCGTCCTTCGTAGGCGCTTCGTTGTCCCTTCTCGGACACAGGAACTCTGTCCTAGGAAAGGTGGTGGTGTCAAGTCGCCATCGCCCTGCGTCTCTGTTCTCGGCTGAGGCTTCAAGACGTAACAGAGATAGGTTTGCTTACATTTAATTTTAAATTGCTTCATTAATGTAAGAAAAAACCGGAGTCGCAAGCACTCGAGAGGGCCGCCTGGTTTTCGTCACCTCGAGGCGGAGCAGGAAAGAAAAAGGCATCAAGAGGGTATCGTAAATTAGGGTCTTTGCGGTACTGCGTCGTGGAAACGCTTAGACGATTTAGGAACTTTATATTTCGAGTTTTGCGAATTTCATAATACGGCATTATATTTTATCGTACATTAAATTGATTTATTTTCTATAATACTGGTATTCGTTTTTGAATCTTGTTCAGAACCATAGCGGTCATTAATAGTAGTGGCGTCTTTAATAATTGCTTTTTCACAGATTAAGTACAGTTTTATTTGGATGGACAAGTCAAAACCTGCAATACTCGGGATTGAATCACAACTTCTGAAAAATTTGGAAGCTGCCGCTACATTTTTAAAAAGTAGAAGTCTGATATCCCATATCCTATAAAAAGATTATTGGTCCAATCTCCTTTACGAAATAATTACCATAAGTGTCAGCATGTATGAAAAAATAATTTTAGATTATATTTCCGTATTAGAAGAAAGTGAGAAATGTTGATTCCAATAGGACAAAGCGCTAGGCTCACACTGTTTCTTCTACTATGGAAATCCAAGTCTCCAGGAATTTTTTACTATTAGGAATTATTATTTCGGCGAGCTTATGGCCACCTCGGTTGTTAGCCCCATTTAATTTTTTTCTTTATGATGTATTAAAAGGCAAAAATGTTTAATGAATAATATCACTTGAGAAATTGGAAATGTAACTTTAAAAATATTTGAAAGAATAATTAATAATAAAATTAAACATATGAGCAGTTGCTTCAGCGTCAGAAGCAATTATTTCTAATAATTATTTTAGTTTTAAACTAATTAATCGGCTCCATCCGAAGCCACTAAGTACTATCGACAAAGATAATTCTGTTGAACTAAACTAAGGAAAAATAAAATATTTTCATTTATGATAATATTTGTTCTTTTATTTTTAATCTTTTATTTTTATTCCTTACATAAATTACAAAAAATTTGTTCAAATGAAGATTCAAACATATCAAATTAACCTTTTTTACCCTCTACATACCTTAAATATATCAAATAACGAAACACATAATCATTTTTATCAATGTTGGAGAGACAGAAAGAAAGCAGAAAAAGAGTATAAAGAGTAAGTGAGACAGAAATTCAGATGGCTTTGAAAGACAACATACTTATTTGGCGCATGCGCAAACCATTTTCAGCATCAAAATCAAGAGAATTTCACTATTATATACCGTGGCGATAGATTAAGGATATATTTCCAGGCATGTCATGTGAAATCGCAAACGGCCCTAGTCTTCCCTCTATACAAGTTTTAAATTCTATGCTAACGAGAAAACATATCTTTTAACCTCTACCAAAATTATATATTTTTGGCAGCAATCGATAGGGACAGTGCGACAGTTAAGTGTAGTAGCGAGTAATCTGTTTATGCTTCGTAATATTCGGTTGTGTTTACAGTAAATAACCTAATATTTCTAGAAAAGTGAAGACTAAAAAATAAAAAATAATCAAATAAAATATATAATATAGCACACTGAATATTTTGTATTACAGGAAGCAAGTGAAGATTGTGAATCGTTGTTTATTATTCATACGTTGCATATAGATTTATAAACTTACAGTGAAAACATGTATGCTCTTGAAGATGGTAAGGATTTAAGAATTAACATTTATATTGATGTGGAAAAAATATAGATATTAATCATTTTTGTATTCACTAAAAAATAGACAAAAAGTATATCACAGACATAACCTTAATGTGTTTTATATATTGTAAAATAAGTGTCACCTTTTTTATTTTATGACTTTTTTCAATATACACTAGAATATAAGATCATTAATTTTGATAATTATTGAAAATACTAATTGAGTGTACGTTTATTTAGATCAATATGATGATGAAGATGCAGAAGAAATTTCATCGAAACTTTGGCAAGAAGCCTGCTGGATTGTTATTAATGCTTATTTTGACGAAAAAGGTCTTGTACGACAACAACTTGATAGTTTCGATGAATTTATTGAGATGTCAGTTCAGAGAATTGTTGAAGATTCGCCACAAATTGATTTACAAGCAGAGGCACAACATACTTCAGGCGAAATAGAAAATCCAGTTAGACATTTATTGAAATTTGAACAGATTTATTTATCAAAACCAACACATTGGGAAAAGGATGGAGCTCCATCTCCTATGATGCCTAATGAAGCAAGATTGAGAAATTTGACATATTCTGCGCCACTATACGTAGATATAACTAAAACAATTGTAAAAGATGGAGAAGATCCTATTGAAACGCAACATCAAAAAACATTTATAGGAAAAATTCCAATAATGTTAAGATCAAAATATTGTTTACTTGCTGGTTTATCTGACCGTGACTTGACAGAATTAAATGAGTGTCCATTAGATCCTGGTGGATACTTTATTATTAATGGATCAGAAAAAGTACTTATTGCACAAGAGAAAATGGCAACAAATACAGTATATGTTTTTAGTATGAAAGATGGTAAATATGCATATAAATCAGAAATTCGATCTTGTTTGGAACATAGTTCACGACCCACATCTACATTATGGATTAATATGATGGCAAAGAGTGGAGCTAGTATTAAAAAATCTGCCATAGGACAACGTATTATTGCAATTATTCCTTATATTAAGCAAGAAATTCCTATTATGATTGTATTCCGCGCACTTGGGTTTGTAGCTGATCGTGACATCTTAGAGCACATTATATATGATTTTGATGATCCTGAAATGATGGAAATGGTAAAGCCTTCCTTAGATGAAGCATTCGTAATACAAGAACAAAATGTTGCTTTAAACTTTATTGGTACTAGAGGTGCGAGGCCTGGTGTAACAAAAGAAAAACGTATTAAATATGCTCGAGAAATTTTACAAAAAGAAATGCTTCCACATGTGGGAATAAGTGACTTTTGTGAAACTAAAAAAGCTTACTTTCTTGGTTATATGGTACATCGATTATTATCAGCTTCTTTAGGAAGGAGAGAATTAGATGATCGAGATCATTATGGTAACAAGAGATTAGATTTAGCTGGTCCATTATTGGCATTTCTGTTCAGAGGATTATTTAAGAACCTAATGAAAGAAGTACGACTGTATGCACAAAAATTCATAGACAGAGGAAAAGATTTTAATCTTGAACTTGCTATAAAAACAAAAATTATTACCGATGGCCTGAGATACTCACTCGCTACCGGTAATTGGGGTGATCAAAAAAAGGCTCATCAAGCTAGAGCTGGTGTATCACAAGTATTGAATCGATTAACATTTGCTTCAACGTTGTCACATTTACGAAGAGTAAACTCTCCAATTGGAAGAGATGGAAAGTTAGCTAAACCTCGTCAGTTACATAATACACTGTGGGGTATGTTATGTCCTGCTGAGACACCTGAAGGTGCTGCTGTTGGACTAGTAAAGAATTTAGCACTAATGGCTTACATAAGCGTTGGATCTCAGCCTTCTCCAATTCTTGAATTCTTAGAGGAATGGTCTATGGAAAATTTAGAAGAAATTGCACCAAGCGCAATAGCAGATGCAACAAAAATATTTGTAAATGGTTGCTGGGTTGGCATTCATAGAGATCCAGATCAATTAATGGCTACATTGCGTAAATTGAGAAGGCAAATGGACATCATTGTGTCAGAAGTTTCTATGATAAGAGATATTAGAGATCGTGAAATCAGAATATATACAGATGCAGGAAGAATCAGTAGACCTTTATTAATTGTTGAAGGACAAAATCTGTTATTAAAGAAAAGACATATTGACATGTTGAAAGAAAGAGATTATAATAACGATGGGTGGCAAGAATTGGTGGGTAGTGGAGTCGTTGAGTATATTGATACCTTAGAGGAAGAAACTGTAATGATTGCAATGTCACCTGAAGATTTGAGACAAGAAAAGGAATATGCATATTGTACAACATATACACATTGTGAAATTCATCCAGCAATGATATTAGGTGTGTGTGCTTCGATTATTCCATTTCCTGATCACAATCAAAGCCCAAGAAATACCTATCAAAGTGCTATGGGTAAACAAGCTATGGGAGTATATATTACAAATTTCCATGTTCGAATGGATACTTTAGCACATGTATTATATTATCCCCACAAACCTTTGGTGACTACTAGATCTATGGAATATCTAAGGTTTCGTGAACTACCAGCTGGAATTAACAGTATAGTTGCTATATTGTGTTATACTGGCTATAATCAAGAAGATAGTGTTATCTTAAATGCTAGTGCTGTTGAAAGAGGATTTTTTAGATCTGTATTCTATAGATCTTATAAGGATTCAGAGTCTAAAAGAATTGGAGATCAAGAAGAACAATTTGAAAAGCCTACACGACAAACTTGTCAAGGAATGCGTAATGCTATATACGATAAATTGGACGATGATGGAATTATTGCTCCTGGAATTCGTGTGTCTGGAGATGACGTAGTAATAGGTAAAACTATCACTCTTCCGGAAGCAGATGACGAGGTATGTAGTCATACAATAATTTGTATTAAGAATAAATTATGATAAATTTTTATATTTTACAAATATTTACAGTTGGATAGTACGACAAAAAGATTTACAAAACGAGACGCATCGACATTTTTGCGTAATAGTGAAACTGGTATAGTAGATCAAGTGATGTTAACTTTAAATAGCGAAGGTTACAAATTTTGTAAAATAAGGGTACGCAGTGTTCGTATTCCACAAATTGGAGATAAATTTGCTTCGCGTCATGGACAGAAAGGTACTTGTGGGATTCAATATAGACAAGAAGATATGCCATTTTCATGTGAAGGGCTTACACCAGATATAATAATTAATCCTCATGCTATTCCATCACGTATGACTATTGGTCACTTGATCGAGTGTATACAAGGAAAAGTGTCTGCTAATAAAGGTAAAATAAAAAATATAAATAGCATACATAACAAGTTTCTATCCTAATACGCTTTAATTTAGGTGAAATCGGTGATGCTACTCCATTTAATGATGCTGTAAATGTACAGAAAATTTCTACACTTTTACAAGAATACGGATATCAACTAAGAGGAAATGAAGTCATGTATAATGGTCATACCGGTCGCAAGATAAATGCTCAAGTCTTTTTAGGTCCAACCTATTATCAACGTTTAAAACATATGGTGGACGATAAAATTCATAGTAGAGCGCGAGGACCTGTGCAAATTTTAGTCAGACAACCTATGGAAGGAAGAGCAAGGTAAAGTATTTATTCTTCGTGTTGGTTTAATTATATGTATAACAAATATATGTTTAATGAGGTATAATAAATTATATGCTTTCTTACGTCAATATATAATTTTTAGGGATGGAGGTTTACGATTCGGTGAAATGGAACGTGATTGCCAAATTTCTCATGGAGCTGCACAATTTCTTAGAGAACGTTTATTTGAAGTTTCAGATCCATATCGAATACATATATGTAATTTTTGTGGTTTAATTGCAATAGCAAATTTAAGAAATAATACATTTGAGTGCAAAGGATGTAAAAACAAAACGCAAATCTCTCAAATTAGATTACCATATGCAGCAAAATTACTTTTCCAAGAACTTATGGCTATGAATATTGCACCTCGATTAATGATAGCGTAAATGTTTTCATATACATATTTTAATATTCTACAAAAACTGTAATAAAATATGACTGATTAAACATCAAATTATTTCTAATAAATATTAAATTCTTATTAGGTTACTACATTTATATATCTTGTTTTAACGTTTAAAGTTGCGAAATAATTTATTTGTTAGTTTAACGTTGTAATAGTTATATACTAAGTTTTGAATATACATTTCAATCTACTAAAATTCTTAATAAATAAAAATTTCAATTTTTGTATTATTTAAGTAAGCAAACAAATTTTTTCTTACCTCACTCTAAAAATGAAAATATTTAAAATATATATTCTATCGAAAAAAGAATTGCTGATTAGTTCGTGTCGATAATTTTTTATAACGCGCTTAATTACGCGTTTATATTTAATGATTACTTTGAATACGGAATGTAACACAGAAACATATTATGTTTCTGATATCTTTTTCTAAGCTTTCTTTTGAAAATTCAGTAACTGACATTGGTATCATATGAATATATGAATATATGAATTGGTATCATATCGTGTCTAAATAATCACAATTGAAAAATTATGCATATGTAAGCGCAAATACAAGTGCAAACTTTTCCATATGTAACTATGTATATTTTGGTTTTATTATAGATATTTATTTCTACAATTCGAGATTGCGTTTAAACGTTACACATATTCTTTTATAATAAATGTATTCTATTGATACATAATATTAAGACAAAATTAGTAACAAAAAATAGAAAATTTAACTAATATCGTGTTGTCTTTTTAGTATGGTGGTGATTCTTGTTTCTTCAATTTTCCCATCTTATTCATCATACAAGATCATAATAGATGCAACTTCTGGATGCCTATTCGTAATTTTATTCTCCTTTACCAATATCTGAAATATTAAATAAATGTATTATAGTTTTAAGGTTTTATTAAGTATTGGGTTGTCCGGAAAATTCGTGCCGATTTTGAAGAAAAATTGAAACGCAGTACATTTAAATTTTGGTATACATTTATTAAATTATATAAGTGCCATACTGTTCCACAACCTTTCTCTATCTTTCTGGCAACTTGAAAATTATATCCTTTCAGAACTTCTCAGGTTTTTCGGCGAAAAATTTTTTTATATGATTTTTTATCTCGATCAAAGAGTTGAAGCTTTTTCCATTAAGAGAATTTTGTAATGATCGGAATGGGTGAAAATCTAAAGATACAAGGTCTGGTGAATATGGTGGATGGGGTAGAACATGCCAACCGAGCTTCAACAACTTTTATCGAGCTGTCAAAGGCATATGAGGCCGCGCATTGTCCTGATGACATGACGTCCTTCCAATTCACTTCCGACTCGTGGATGGTAGATTTTGATATTTTTAACATTTTTGCTAATTCACGTGTCGTATAACGTGGGTTATTCTCGATCAGTGTTTTAATCACCAGCTTTAAACCTAACAAACTATAATGCACTCTGTTTGCTTCTTATGTTTCATCTTATGTTTACATCTTATGTTTCCACGCACCCAAAGTCACGCAATAAAATCATTCACACTCTACAATAGTTTGTTTCAAAATATATTTTATATAATACTGATCATGCATTAATTGCCAATAATTTTTTTAGTTTTCTATCAATACAAAAAATATTTACTTTTAATTAAAAAGTATGTATTTTATTATTTAGATTCATAGATTTTAGATTTATTTTATGAAACTATTGGGCTTCGATGGCAAAAAAGTAGAGTAGGGATGATTCGCGGGAACTTCGCTGCGGAAAAGCTTACGATTATCAGTCGATTTCGGTATTTTAAATTGTACGTTTCAATAAGAAAGAATATAAGTTAGATTATTTTCCATTCGAGCTTTTATTGATTATCCATTCAAAACTTACAACACTCTCACTAATTCATACCAATCCATTCCTTTTTATTATAAAATTTCCCACCAAAACGTAACAAAATAAAAGAATATCATGTTGATTATTCATTCCTGACTAATTCATTGAATCAAAAGTAATCAAGAATATAAGAAATAGATAAATTACAAGATTAGCAAAACCACAGACTTCTAAAAAACTGCATCTGAAAAGAAAAAAAAAAACGCCACACCAAGTAGAACACAAGCATACAGAATGGAAGTGGACGTAATATACCTGAAGGATGACTTAAAAGAAGAGAAAGAAAAAAGAAAGGAAAAGCAAGTAAGAAAATTCTATCGCTTATGCAAAAACTAGGACCCAGCAAACACTGCAAAGATTAACAACAAACAGCAAATAAACAAAAAATAAGTCCCACGCCAAATTTGGTAAAAAAATAAAAAAAGAAAACAGTAAAAACTAAAAAATTCGAAAAAAGAAAGCACCCTGGTCGCAGAAGCAACAACAATGTTATAGAATTTTGCAACTAACTTCAACACATCTCAGCTAAATAATCTGCATACCAATCAGGAATTAATAAAACCACTGAATAAGATAATCGTTGATTCGAAGAAACAACTAGATGAAGAAAAAGAAAACTGGGATTTGAAAAAAACGGACCGAAGGGCAGTTGATGATCAAACTAGAGCGAAAAGTCAAGCAGATCCTTAACATACCAGACTATGGCGAAGCAACCAAAGACAATCAAGCAAAATATGAAGAAAACGTATGATTAAAGATACCGTACAAAAAGAAAAACGTGAAATGCAACGGACTTTATAATATAGATAAACACAAGTTAAGCTCGCAGTGCAAAAAAATTCACTATCGCGTTCAAATGTTTGAGTCATAGATGATTAGAATAAAATATTAGCTATATTAGCATGATATGGCAATAAAATAAAATATAAGCTCACGCTCAGCCCTGAATCACCCTACTCCCCAAGAAGATCTTTCATCGACCTTTATCTAACTGCCGACAGACTAAATTTCCTCAATCTAAGAGACACTCAGTTACCTCGCTTATGTACTTACAACAGCGACCACAGGGAGTCGATGATTCAATTCTCAATTAAAACACTAAACAAACTACGTATAGAAGACGAAGAACATCTATCGAAACTAAACTTTAACGAAAGAGATTGAATCAAATTTAAAGAAGTTGTCATAAACAATAAATCACAGATCATCAAAGATCCTAAAATGACAGTTAAAAAATATAAGGCATAAAATCAAATTACGTTCAACTCGGCAGTTAATTCCTATTGTAACGGTGGAAGTATTTTATTTACAAAATATATACAGGGTTGGTGGGGTACGACGCGATGAGGTCAACAGAGGTACCCCGGTTTTATCTTTCGTGGAGAACGGGAGAGGAGAGAGAATCGGTGGAAGAGAATCTATACATCTTCAATACACTGAAAGAATAACCGTGGAATGCTGGCAAATCTTTTCCTTGATTTCAAGGTGGGAGCTTGAGTTCTGAATCCGTCCTAGCTAGTGGCGGCCACGAATCGTGTTAGGAGACTATCCACTCCACTAGTTTGAGTGAAATCCAGGAAAGAACTGACTTTCTAGGAAAACTTAGACCCTTACATATCTGTTTTTGCAGCAACCGCGAGTACTCATGCACTCTGACCTGCTATGTATTTCCGCGAATTCATTTTTTCGTTGCGTTACACTATTGGAAAAACAAAATCAAGAACATTGCACTGACAAATAATAATAGCAATAGCACCTTCTCAACAATAATCTCCATTTTTAGATGTAAAGAGGTAAACCCTATAGAGACATTTAAAGATATTCCTCAATAACACAGATTTATTAAGTACAGCAGATATTGAGCAGAAATACTTCAACATAAATACTCTAACATATTATAATAATCGCCACACGACATGGCTCGCAGAACTGCTCTGGTGGTCCCGGGCCGATTTAGTGCGTCGCCAGTCCTGCCGATTTGGCTGCAGGGTAAGAGTTTAACTACTCAATAGAGATAACGCACCTATCCGGCAGTCGGAGAAGACCGTGGAAATATAGTTGAGCAGTTAGTGGAACAAGTACCGCGGAGGAGCCACGGAATATCGTTGGAGCAGTCAACTGGTTATTGTCCTGGCATTGCCCTGCACTGGCTCGAGATTCACTTAGCTTCCACCAGGGACTATCAGCGAGGTCTGTAGCAATCCTTCAAGACCACCGAGACCAGCAAGCGACCGACCTAGTGGTTCCACCTCGGTGTCCTGCGACAACGTGCATAGCGGACCCCAGCGTAGTCACCGCAGAGTGACCCTGTGATTCAGCGGCCCGTATTCCGTCTACACTTGCGTCCGTTTTGCGTTTTTTCCCCACTTTCGTTTATCGCCCATTATCTTTGTCGCGTTTCCGCGTCCTCCCCCCCGATAGTAGTGTCAAGTGGAAGATAAAGCCAACCTTTGGCCCCAAGACCTTCTCGTTGTGTATTGTCAGCCCTTCCCCGTTTGATAGAGTCACCCCCCTTCGTTTTGTAAGTCCCTCTCGTTATTCGCATTTTGTGTAGTTCCCTCCCCCACTCGAGTACCGAGGTCATAGGATAAGAAGCCTTTGCGTTCGGGAATTCTCGCCCTGAGAGTCGCGGTAGTAGTTTAAGTGTATATATTACGCAACGGTACAAGACACCTCAACGGGCTACACTCCCATCCGATCACATCGCAAACACTATAGATAAACTAAACCCTTTAATTGCACGCACTGATACAGTACATTTACAAAATAACAACTTGGATAATGACTCTCCAATGTTATTCATTAATTAATTAAAATCATGTTATTAATTCTGAAATAATATGCACCTTTTCTAACACTAACGCATAATAGAATCCGCCTAACTATTTCATTACATACAACAAACTCAAAATTACTTTCAACAAGAAGTCATTCAAGTTTGACAATATACCAAATATAACACTCAAAAACTTTCCGTCTTAGTGCACAAGACAGTACACAATCATTTTCAACAATTGCTTCAACTCAACATTCAACCTTCCAGAAGCTTGAAAGATAGCAAAAATTATATCAATAAAAACGAAAAACAAAATTGGCAATGAACCGTCCAGTTACAAACCAATTAGTTTATTACCAAATGTCAGTAAAACTTTTTAAACAATAAGTAAGCAATTCCATGATAAAGTTTTGTAAAAGTAATAACATCATCCCCCAAATTACAATTTGGATATCATTTCCGACACAGTACATTTGTTGGGCTAGAAACATAGGTGATTGCGTTGAAATCCACTTAATTGACGTAGAAAAAGGTTTTTGATACTGTAACGTGGCAGCTTTACGCGCTCGGCGCAATATAAATCGCAAGACTGCCTCGATAGCAGAATATTGTAAACCCGGCCCCGGGAGGGGGCTCGAGTGTGCTTCCACGGCATAACGGCAAACGCAACAAAAAAGTACCCATTACCCCACTCCCCCGGCGAACCGCCGCCGAGGGAGCGGGCAGGGAGAAACCAGCACCGCCATGCACCACTATTTTTCGTCATTTAAACTCCCCTGCCCGCAACAAGCCGCACAACAGGGTGGGTTTAGTTTATCAGTTTTTGTACATCGTGTTATCTGTTCAACACTTTAGCGTAGGGAGAAGACTCAGTCCTGACTCATCGTCGGCTGTAAGGATTTTGATCAATAAATGCATTTGATCGTTCGAGTAAACTTTATGGATTACCCAAACCTGTCCCATTGCGTTCAATAATAATTCGCAGTGGCAGCCTTTGGTTTCGCCAGCACAGAGGGAGGGAATTAAGCACTGTGTAGGTACTAGACAGCGGAAACCACGAGAAGATGGCTGCTTGCTAACTATGGCTCGGTAGGTGTTCGCACATGACTAAGATCTGCTACCCTACGTGGCTCGTTCTACGCAGTGGTCTATCAAGATTCTAGTGACCTGAATTAGGGCATATAATTAGGGACTCGCCGCACTAGTCCAAGGAGCCAATTAGGGAAGGCCAATTACCATCCGACTCCGCCGGAGATCTACATGATGATACGGAAGCAGATCGCAGAAAAGAGGCTAGCCATTGAACGAGTAGCGTATGTTCAGCAAACGATTCGGTAATTATATTTTTTTGGTGGTTCGAGAGAATGTGCGTGGCGGACCCAAACATGCGAATAACACGGGTGTATTCCAAACAGAAGCTCCCGAACTGTATGAGTACTATTGTAACGTCTTTGCCCCGAGAGGTTACTGCGTTCTAATGATGGAAAAGCAGCTTTCCACTGGAACGTCTCGTATAGCCAAAAAGAGAGGGGATAAGTTTGCGCGTGTGATTAAGAATTGAAATTCAAAGGTTTAAATCTTTCTCCGTGCAACTATTTATTAGCTAAATTACGATAATTACAATTGCTATAAACGATTGTTAGATCTATTTTATCTATACTTCCTTATTCGGATTGTTCGACCTATTCTTAGAGTCGCTCAGACGAGAAGCTGGTTAAAGCTCGGATCTGGAGCGGTCTCGAGTTTACCCTGTAGAGTCGCTCAAACGAGGAGCTGATTAAAGCTCAGACCCGAAGCGGTCTCGATCGGGTGAGATCTCTCTTGGACCTGCTCCCGCATCGCTATTTGTACTCTGGCGGGGAGTTGGTTGTGCATGCGCATCGCCGCCGATACTCTATTGCGTATGCGTACTTTACAAAATGATATTAATAATTTAATTATTTTACATAATTATTAATAATTTGAATGTTTTTATGTTTTTTATTTGTTTTTAAATATTCCATAATTATTTGAGGTGTTATACTATTACTGTTCAACACTCCGTATATTATTGTAATTGCGTACTTTGTATTATTTTGGGTTGCATCCCCTATTTTCGCGTTGCTCACCATTTATTGTTACCGTTTCGTCTTTGTATTCCCGTGTCCTCTCCCCCCCCCCCCCCACTCCTCTAGTAGCGTCAAGTAGAAGGCAAGACCGATCTGTGGTCCTAAGTCCTTATCGTTCGAGTATTGTTAGCATGCCCCCTTCGTTTTGATTGAGCCGCCCTTAACGTTTTGAGAACCTTTCCGTTATTCGCGTTTCCATGTATCCCGCCCCCGTGTGAGTACCGAGATCATAGTAAAACTACTGTTTATGGAGCGTTACATCCTGCACTTTGTTTTTCACTTTGTGTCACAGACGATGCCACCTACAAGCACAAAGAACATGGTGCGGTTTTCGCCCGTATTTTACTTTAAAGGCCGAGAAATTCTGAGACTCACGTCTTGACAAATGCTTTGTCATTTTCGATTCGAATGTGTTCATATATCATGAATATGTATACGTTCACACTCGACCGACGCCATCTTAGAATTCCTACCTATTTGTTCCAACTACACGAAATTCCGCCACAATTTGAATGTCAGATGTTTTATGGTAAATTTTTTCCATGGATTTAACTCAAAAAAAAAATAATAATAAAAATTGAAAAAGCGCAAAAGACTTTTTACGTGAACAAAAATCTTTTTTATTCTAAAGAGCTCGATAAAACAATAAGAATATTCTGGTACAAACTTCTCATGCGTTCCATTCTCACCTATGTCAACATGATATGGTTTAACACAAACACTAGTACAACTGAAAAGCTCAAAGAATTCGGAAGGAAATGCACCTGTGCCTGTCTAAGTATTATATGTATAGATAGATTCCCGCAGTCAAACTATGTAAAACACAATGAAAAAATATTAAAATAAAATTTGTTCTTTAGTCTTATTATGGATAGTTGAAAGCTCATACTTAAAAAATGTACAATGCATAAGTTATCGACTATATATTGAAATATCTATTATCCCATCTGAAAGTACATCGGATCACTTATACATTTCTGCCTTAATATTTATGTCGGCAATGAAATTTCAGTTGTTTAGGTGTGAAATCGTTAACAAGTGCCCAGATAACACAGCATGTTACCTAGCAAACCTAGGTGGAAGAAATTAATACCTTGTGCACTAGGGGTAATATCCCATTCAAAATTTGCATCAAACCGTTTTCATGGTCGCTGAATCAAAATCTGGAATCGTCTGCGTTGTTCGGACTAAGGGAGTGGAATTAGGAGAAGGTAGAGAAACGTAAAATAATCGAGGGCAACAAAAACCTCGTAAAACAAGCAAAGTTTTGATTTCTCGACAATATTTCAAGAAGAACATTGACTCGTTATGTATCCAGTAATTCGTTAAATACTAGCTCCAATCTGGAGCAGTTAACTGTGGGTGCACAATGAGCAATTATTTAACAGAAGCAACCTCTTGTTTTTGTTTGCCTATGTTTGAAAATTTTTGAAAAGCATGAAAAATTATTTATTTACTCATTACCTGACTCATCTGTAGAATTCACAACATTGTAATCATTAACGCTTTGATTTTTTTCTAATCTTGCGGGGGCTTTATTTGACACTGATCAATATTTAGTTATACATGGATCTGGTATAATTAACAACATGGTAAGTTCTTAATTATACTCGATTATAGCTCTATCCGTAGACATTTTTGAGTGTGCAGATCACAAAATCCCCGACAATCGTTATTTCTTGCCTCCTGGGCTTCTTTTGAAAGAGTTCAAATTGGTACAAAAAAATGTTCAATTACCTGTATACTGTAGACTAATATTTTATGCACAGTGACGGGCATGTAATACCAAGAATATATACTGACTGTACTACTGTGAATATATACAAAGCTGCGGTACGTTTAGCAAACTCTTTGAACTCTACAACATTAATTTCATGGCCGGAAGAAAGTACAGTTAATGAAATGCACATTCGTAATACACATTCGTGCGCATAGAACCGTTAACGTATTCTGAATCTACATTAAATTTCCCACCTAATGACGTTCAGAGTAAAAGTTCACTAAGAGGTACTCATAAACTTTTTCTCTACCAAATTCTACAAGCACCCATTTTTTTATAACGGCTTCTTTTTGTACAGTTTTCAATAGTAATTTAATAGGGAAAGTGCCTGTTGTACAATGAAATTAAAGAATATAATTCCTACTACAGCTCTAATTAGTCTGACAAAGAAAACTACACTATCTTCCTTCGATGACTCGCGTCAAATGACCCGAAACAACAAAGTGGACGGCATCTCCCCTCTCACCGTTCACCCCATGCAACATAAAACGAAAAATAAAAGCGAATGCTAGACTTTTGGTTTCTTTACTATACTACGCTTTCATAACGGCACAGTGCTAACACTGGGGCAGCACACATGGCACGACACCATCGCAGCGTGCTGGCGCTGATGCGATATCGCGTGTCAATGGCAGTATCGCGACATCATCGTGACACGGCGTGTCGTACGTTCCATTCATGACTTTCGTCAGAGCTTATACTAAATACGATGGCACTGTAAGAATATCGGGTCAGGGTGCACGAGCGGCCGAGGAGGACCACCCCCCTCTCTGGGGCCTTGCCTAAACAAGTCGAATAAACGCCCTCATAGTCTAATATACACCTAGTATATTTCCAACGAGCTTTCAAGACAATGAACTGACCCAGAAAGCACACGTTTGATATAGCGTCGGCATTGTGGTGAAATCTGCATCGCGTGCCGACACTTCTGCAGCTACTTATGACCGTATTTGTCTGTGGAAGTGCCGGCACGAGGTGCCAGCACGTTTTAGGCATTAGCACGACACGTCGTGTCAGCACTATCGTAGCACCAACGCAACACGCCATGTCATACGTTCATTCATAAATTGTTGTTAACAGTGGCGTAGGGTGATATTTGCTAATGGAGAAGCTGTTTTTCCGTACAAATTCAAACCGTCAGATGTCGGTGATGCCTCCCTGAACTACAAAATCCCATTCAGCGACGTATTCAAGCAATCAATGTGGCAAGAATTTCAAACCCTTATCCAACAGGAAGCCCTCTCAAAAGGCACCCATTACTTTCAAACATATTATGGACCGAGGAAAAAACCATGGTTCCATAGACTGGACTCTCCTAGACAGTTCATTGCGAGATTCACAAGATTAAGGACAAACCATTACAATACCGCAGCATCTCTAGCCAGAGTGGGAATAACCTCAGACCCTAGATGCGAATGCGGCTTTCCCCACCAGGATACCAATCACCTGATCTGGCAATGTCCTATATACTCATCTCACCGTATAAACCTATCTCGCAAGTTTCAGGAAGCAAAACTTCCACATCCCACCTGTCACCACATTTCTCAAAGAACTAAACTTCAAAGCCCTAAGAATCATTGACGAATTCCTTGAAGCTTGCAACATCTCGCTCTAAAAAGAGAAATGCCATCCGCAAGATGCATAACACGTGCCTTACATACATTGTAAACTAGACATAAGCTTAGTATAAGGTAGAATTAGATAGGAAAAGTTTACTATGCGACAAACATCGACTCTCTACAAAAACAGACGTTGATTGCTTTGTGATAAACTAAGATCTCCGTGCAATAAATCTGTAAGATTCAGCGATCCTCAACAAGCACACGACAAAACACCTAAGATAATAAGTTATCTTGACTGTTAACTATAACACCAAAGTACTTAAAAATTTGACTAGCACCTATCTTTATACATACAGATATATTTATATATATTTATATCTGAAGCGAATTGCCACTTCATATTGTTGCTGCGCTATAGAGAATGAATGTGAGAGAGTAGGAAGGAAAAGAAAGGAAAGAACACGTTTCGCGTCCTGGGCCTGCTGGTGGACTCATCGGTAAGGCTACCAAAATGGCGGAGTTGCGCCTTAGATGCTGGGATGGAATTTCTATTATATAGAAACTGTGTAGGACATGGAGTGCTCGCGGGAAACTGACGAGTGTGCTGTCCCTCTAATGGCGAGGACCGCTAAACATTGGATAAATACTGAGCCTCAACTGTTAAAAACATTTGTAGCAAATAGAATATCTGAAATTCAAACTCTGTCAAAACATTGCGAATGGCGGCACGTCTCTACACAGGATAATCCTGCAGACCTGGTATCGAGGAGATAACAGGAATACGTAGCATCAAAAATTTGGAAAAACGGTCCGAATGGCTTTCTTGCGAGGAACTGTTCTAGCTCACGACGGAAAAAATTATATTAATTACGCAGCCTGTTGCATTCTCAAAGGAAATTCAATCATTAAAGGGCGGAGAGCGAATATGTAGTAAAAGTCGTTTCACGTCATTGAAACCATTCCTAGACAATCACGGGATTCTTCGAGTAGGTGGTAGGCTGATTAATTCAGAACTACCCGAAGAAAAAGAAACATTAAATATTACTGCCGTCCAACCACTACATAACACGCCTTATTATTCGTGAAGAATACGAAAGGCTCAAACGTGCGGGATCACAAGCAACTCTATATTCGGTGCGCGAACATTTTTGGCCACTCAACAGTCGAAATATCACGCGAAAAATTGTCCACAAGTGCATACGCTGTTTCCGCGCAAAACGCGCGGCGTAGATTACGTAATGGGCGATCTTCCCTACGAATGCATAATCTATTTTCGCCCATTTCTCGATATCAGTGTTGATTATTGCGGGCCGCTATATATCGCTATCTTCGTCTGTATGACTACTAAGGCAGTTCACTTGGAATTAGCCAGTGATCGAGCCACGGAAGCATTTATTGCTTGCTTAAAAAGGCTCTTCTCTAAGCGAGGAATCGCGCAAACAATCCAGTCTGATAACGCAACAAATTTTCTGGGCGCTAGCCCAGAACTAATCGAACTTCATAAATTATTTCAATCCGAGCAACATAAGGACACGGTACAAGGGTTTCTCACGGAACAAAAAATTCCTCCACGCTCACCTCATTTCGGGGGATTGTGGGAATTGATTGTGTACAGTAGGAGATAAATTATTAACTTTCGAACAATTAGAAACATATGTCATTGAAATCGAAGCCATATTAAATTCCGGTCCCTTGCCACACGTGTCGTCCGATCCCAATGATTTGCAACCTTTAACTCCTGGGCATTTCCTGATTGGTAGCCCTTTAACGAGCTTTCCACAGATGAACTTCGACACCACGGAATCCAATCGGTTATCGGCCTGGCAACATGCACAGAAATTGAGCCAACATTTTTGCCGCAAATGGCACTCTAATTCTAGTGACAACATTCAGCCTGGAACATTAGTTGTCATCAAAGAGGACAACCCCCCTCCATTACACTGGAAGCTCGAAAGAGTCATCGCCGTCCATCCTGTGAACCAGACAGTATCAACAGGGTAGCTACCGTAAAGACCGACAATGGAGAGTACAAACGTTGCATCAAGAAACTCTGTCCTGTTCCCATTGATTGAATGTTACAAAATCAGACATTCAATTTTCCTTTGTATATTGAATTGTACTCAGTAGATTAAGACATATGTACAAGTAATTTAACTCAATTTAGTATCTGCGTAGATGGTAAGGTCAAGCATAGGTTTGCCATAAACTCAAACGCATTATAATTAATCTTATTCTGTAAACTAGTGTAGGGTGTGAATGATTTTACAATGCGTGGCTTTGTGTATGAAGGAATAAAATGTAATTTAGAATATTCTCGAATATTCATTATTCGAGAATATTCCAAAAGAATGTGTAAATGATTTTATTACGTGTGACTTTGTGTGCGTGAAAACATAAGACGAAATTGAGAATATTCTCGAACATTAATTATTCGAGAATATTCCAAACTTTGTGCAAAAGAGTATGAGTGAAAAACAAGGGAATGAATGGAAAAGAATCTAGAATGTCCGATGATTGAATATGTATAAGGATGTGTGTGCGCAGCGATACGGAGAGTTGAAGAACATCAGCGTAGTACGCATCGCCGATTTAACCTAATAAATTCACTCTTTACAATTACGCTTGTTTTTCGGCAAAATGTTCTGATCCCACACTAGTGACACTTCGAAAATTGTATGTTTCTAAACAAAAAATTCATGTCATTGAACGTGTCCGTTCAAGGGGGCCGACATATTAAGACCCATAAAAATTTAGTTGGGCATATTCGGTTCGGTTAATTTGTAAAAAGGGCAACCATCGACACATCCCGTGCTAATTGTCGAATATAGCCATATTTGGTAAACAGCTGCCGGTAGCAGGAATAATATCCAAAAACCCATTACTTTCAAAATCAGGGTTTAGCTATTGTATACTACATATACTTGAATCTTTTGCGTCGTTGTCCCGTTATTCAAGTCGTGGCGCATTTTGGGTTTATTACTGGCTACGGTCGAAAATTAGGACACGCGGAATTCCCGTACAACAACCGCTTCTCTCGCCAAAGAAATGGCAATCGACGAATCCGCTTGTCCTAACTATAGAACACACCCACCGGACACCTCTCGTCGAAGGTTTCTATCAACCGTTTAACCAGTTCAAGAAAAACATCCTAAGGTACACACATGCAGAACTTTGTCAAAACGCTAATCGTTTTCACCTCCCGAATACGAGTTTGAGGAGCAATCTTTATAAGAGTTCCATTCCTCATCCACACCGCCGTTAAATCAAACGTTGGGATACAACATTATGGAAAATGTCCAAAATTCTCAAAAGACCATGCAAACCGATTCCAACGCTACAAGATAACAACATTTCAGCTTTCACTGATAAGAAGAAAGCAGAAACACTTGCACATCATTTTCATAAAGCACACACAATAAACACATTTAACAACACACAAGAGCACGAACAAGTAGTAAACGAAATCACAGCATATGTGCTATCTTGCAGCATGTATATACTGCCATCTTTGAAAGCACCAGGCTCGGATCAAATACAAAATGTAATTTTTAAAAATTTGAGCAAAAAAGCAAAAGTCCAAATAACGTATATAATTAACAATATAATCAAGCTAAAATACTTCCCCCAACAATGGAAAATTGCTCATGCAATACCATTAGAAAAACTAGGAAAACCAGACAACATAGCGTCGGGATACAAACCAATCAGCCTTCTACCAACACTTGCAAAGGTAACAGAGAAAGTAATATTACAGAAACTAAAGAATTATGAAAGGAAACAAGAAATACTTTTAAATGAACAATTTGGTTTTTGGCAAAAACACAATACCACACAACAGGTTTTAAGAATCTACTGCTGGACACAGAAACAGCATTTGACAAGGTTTGGATTCAAGGATTAATATACAAATTAATACAATAACAAATTTCCAAGTACGATCGTCAAACTTATATATTCATACTTAAATAGACAGGAACTTCAAAGTTATAATAAACAATGTTAAATCTAAAAATAGACAAATAAATGCGTGTGTGCCACAGGGATCTATTCTCGGACCAACTCTTTTCCGAGATATACCAAAATTTGCAAAGACAAACTTGGCATTATATGCAGACGACACTGTAATCTATGCACCGTCATTTCATGCAACAGTGGCTGCGAAACAAATACAACTACAATACTTGAAGAATATTACAAGAAATGGAAAATAACACTAAATCCAGAAGAAACTGAAGTAATAGTTTTCTACGTAGATTCTGTTATGTGCAATATGTCCAATAAATATGTGCAATAAATGATATTTTCTTGAATGCATATATATAGATCTATTTTACTTTCACCTATGCTTTGTAACTAAAACATATTTTTTGCCAAAAATGTTAAATTTTGTGCTTACTGTAGATGCATTATAAAGTACCAGTGTATTTTATTTCTAAAGGAAGTTAAAAGTAATAGCCACGAACAAGTTAACAATCAGGTAGGATAAGTAACATAAATATTTTCGAATGCAGTTGAAACACGCACTAAAGTATTTTCACAAATGATTGTTGCAATATTACATTATTAGTTTATGTGAGACTATCGTTCATGCCAAAACGATTGTCTCGATAAGAGGCCATTAAATTCATTTTTTTCATCACAAGTTTTTACGGTTATTTACAAATGAGTTATTTGATCGGTTTCTTTAATTAGTTTCTAGCAAGTGCATATGTACATATATTGGTTCTAAATATTTATTTTTGTGATTCGGGATTATATTTAAACGTAACACATTATTTTTTATAATAACTATATTCTACTGACAGATAACAATATTAAAGCAAAATTATAGTAACAAAAAATACAAAATTTTATTAATATTTACCTGTCTTTTTAGTATGATAATGGTTTTTGTATCTCCAATTTTCCCTTCTTATTCATCATCAATAGTTTCATCCTCTGTATATATATCCCAAACTTCATTATCTTCTAGAGATACCTGAAATATTATATAAATGTATTACAGTTTTAAGTTTTCATTGAACGTAATAATAACATAAAAATATGAGAATATTCCTGATGTTTAGTATATTCTTCTACATATGCTATTAAATTAGAATAGAAATACATAACAATAACATATATCTTGTTAAAGTTTTATATATAGAGATGCTTTTACTTAATGCTTCTTCTCAAAATAACACAAACTTCTTTTGTTGTTAGTAATTTTTGTATTATTAATATCAGCAGTTCGCGCGCTCGTGATCATGTATGACATGAACCAGGTTTCAGCAATTGAATGTACAAAGTCATAAATGTGATAAACGAAGTTTAATATATACAAAATAATAATAAAACAAATTTTCGGGCCCTTTGCGGAGTTAATTATTGGGGCAACATCGTGGAAAACAACCTTCTAATTCCTACAGATATGAATTACGACGAGCAAGCGACTCGAAGAATTCAAATCCGCGGCAGCGCAATTAAAGAGCGAGCAACTTTTTATTTTATTGCAGCTTGTAATGACGGCACTTCATTGAAAGCCCGAAGCGCATTCTGTCCTCCTGTTTTCTATTGTGTTCCTCTGAGAATCTTTCATACGGTTTCGTTTGGAAACAAAAAGCGGAAATCGTACGAGAAAGTGGAAATATGCAAATGTGTACAACGTAACATCGGTGTAGTACCAAGTGCAAAAATTAAAGACACAAACAAAAACAAGCTATACAGTCTCTGTGCAGGATCCTAATGATTTTGTGTTATTGAGGTTTAGTTCTGTGATTAACGATTCTAATTCTGGTATAGATTCTTTTTTGTGGTTTTTGTGGCTGATATTATATTAGATATTATATATTATCAGATATGATATTATATAGATATTATATGCAGTCTGGTCTGTGTTTCGATACAAGCTGAAAGAGGCTTTCCCCCTTTTAATTTAATATTAATAAGTTTATATTTGATATTATTACATTTATTTTTTTTTTTTTATGAAGATACTTTATCCATTTTCACTGCATAGTAACTTGCTGCTACTATTTGGAAGAATGCATGAAGGATGGCACGCGCAACGGCCGATCGTTGCTTGTTTCTAAAAAGACGATCGGGGCAGATTCAGGAAGCGGGAATATGACGTGTCGGTGAAAGAGGACGGACGTTATATTATTTAGCTACTGAGCGTTTTTGTTAATTTAATAAACTCACATACATATATGTATTTTATGTTTAATTACACAACTTTTATTCGTCACTTTCTCTGTCGGCGTTAATGGGTTGAAAAGTGAATATGTGCAAAAATCTGTATGTCGTGAAAGCGCGATGTGTCAAAAAGAAAGCACCACATGCTTTACAGGTCTCTAGTGTCAAGAAATATGAGCGAGGAACTTGACAACATTTTTACAAAAGTTATCAAAATTACTTTGAAAGTTGTGTGTAAATACAGAAGTAATTATACCTCACTTCTGTATTATTGTGAAGTTTGCTGGCTGTCTCGTGCAAAAGTGCAAACCTACTGTACATGCGTGTATATATTATCTATAAATAAATTATTGTTACCCACTACCCGGTGTGTTATAGTATATGATATAACAAAGTGCATATGTACATTATTATTCTGTTAATTGTAGTTTTCAGTTTTTGTTTTTTTATAATAAAGTTTTCATTATTTAACACGTGTCTATATTATTATATATATTTTAAAAAGTAGAAGATACGGAGGCGTCTAAAAAAAATTTTTTTCTGGGAAGCGTAGCAGCATAATTGTCTATCAATATGTATATGAATGGCAAAACTTTTCCAAGTCAATTATTCTGTTCTATGGTCTCGTTGTTTTCACAATATAAATTTTCTAATGATAATTCAAATCTATTGCAGGACATTCAACTGCGCGGAAATTGAAAGTTATAAATAGGATATGTTGACCAACATCTAGTAAGCGATATCTGTACTAGATTCATCACACAAATCATCAATCCGATAAATGTAATTTCTTCGGAAGTAGAGGGTTTTCAGCTTCTGAGGCATATCTATTAGTATCTGCGACCAGAAGGCTTATCATTTTTTCATCCAAAAATAATGAAAGAACTCCACCCGAACTAATGTCGAAAGGCAATTCCATCAGAAGCTCACTTTTTCCGGTGAATGTAAGTGATTCCGTTCCATTGGATATTGTTCAAGGAATCGCCAGTACTGGTTAATTCTTCCTCTTCTTCTACAGCAAGTTCTTTTAATATCTTCTCAAGGTCTTCACTTGCATGTGCTTCCTCGTCGTCTGAGCTAGAACTTGGTGAAATTCAATAATTTTCAAAGAGACAACACAATCTCCCGCAAGCACTTATTTTCGCCTTCGTTCCCATATAATATTATAGAATTTCTGACTAGTACCTAACATCCCTGCGTCTAAGGCAGAGCCTGCTAGGTAGTCTTAGCGATGAACTATCCGCTAGCAGACCCAGGACGAAACGTTCTTCTCTCGACACGGAGCAACGCTCTTCAGAACGCACTCACTACTGGCCACTGAGCGCTGGAGGAAGGGTGATCAAGGCCAACGCACAGTCTGTAAAGATTATCGTAGGAAATTCATCTTACGATCTCCCCCTCGCAGAATTCTCAGCAATCACGCGACGTACAGCGACGAGGACACAGATAAAACACAACGTTGTCCATTTTATTCGAACAATATCCAGACCTCTCGTGTATTATAAACCGCATCGACTATCACCAAAGTTATATAAAATCGTATGCGCCGAGTTCGAAGACCTACGCCATGGCTACATACGTCCATCTAAGAGCCAATGGGTTTCAGCCTTTTATTATGAGGACTTTTCTCGTATGCTTTGCGACAAGAACGTATTTTTCACTATCGACTTAGTCCGCGCTTATCACCAGATTCCGGTGAATCCAAGGGGCATTGAAAACATTGTTGTCATGACATCCTTTGGCCTACACGAATACACTTCTATGCCGTTCGACATTTCAAAGATTGATCGACAATGTACTAAGGGGTTCACGATTCTGAACATCGAGAACACATCCGCTAACTTTTTATGCGATTAGACCAATACGGCATCGTGATAAATCCGATAAAATGCGTATTTGTCGGCAGCGGAGTGAGATTTATAGGTTATGTGGAAAATAAATCAGGGCATTAGACCTTTACCAGACAAAGTTCAGGCGATAGTAAACTTTCCAAAGCCGAGTAACGTCAAAGAGTTACGCGAATTCCTGGGCATGGTCAATCTTTATCGTCGACTTGTCCCAAACGTAACCTACCTACAATCGCCATTGAATCATTTCTTAAAAGAAAAAGAAGTAAAAGGGACAACACCCATTCCATGTACGACTGATTCAACAAACGCGCTGCAAAAATTGCTCAAATGCTCAAATCTTATGCAACTCGCGATTATGGTGGACGCTTCGCTGCAGCAGCGACCAGGAAATTCCTGGTAATCGCTTGCCTTTTTCATGGAAACCTCGTCGTCTACACAGTGCAAATACAGTGCGCATGAACTCGAATTGTTAACTATGTATTCCGCGGTAAAACCATTCAGACACGCGATAAAAGCCCGAACATTTTACATATACACCATTACATAAGGCCATTACGTACGTGTGACAGAAATCTCAGAAATCAACAGCACGATAAAGTTACGGACACCTTATCGTGAATAGTCTATACACAAATTGATTTGATTACAATCAGTTAGCTAAGTCGCGAGATATAGCGGAGGAACTTCGAAAGTTCTTAACGTCCGACACGTCATTAAAAATCACATCAGAAAAAAGTTAGATTCACGTTAAATGACACGCAAATTTATTGACGTATCCACAAACAAGGTTCGACCGTTCATAGCAGCACCCTTTAGACATTAGGCATTCGCATCGGTCCACGTATTCTTACATCCCAGGATAAAAAGGACTGCAAAGTTCGTTAAGAAGCGATTCGTATGGCCGTCAGTGGAGAAAGATTGTCACGAATAAACAAGTAGTTATATTTAATGGCAATATGCGAAAGTCAGCAGACATAACCAAAGTCCCGTCAGAAATTACGTACCGCCGTTCGTTGAATTCGACCATGTTTACATCGATCTATAATAGTAGGCCCGTTACCCATATCGCGGCGGTACGGGTATTGTTTAACCTGTGTACGTCGCTTTAAGCATTGGCCAGGGCTATTTCCTATAGTAAACATAGAAGCGGAAACTGTCACGAAAACGTTCCTTGCTGGCTGGGTCGCCCGTTTCGGTACGCCATTGTGTATTACTGAGGCGTGGTACGTGGAGAAATGTTAAACACACACAGTCTTGCCTTCAATTTTTAATAAACAATTACGACAACAACAAATAACAGTCGTGATTTAGCGCGTAACAATAAATATCCAAAATAATAACAATAACAAAGTTTGTGGCAACAATGTTGGGTAAACGGTGCTACGACTACGACTCTTTCACTGTACTAGACATCGGCTGACCGCTCTGACTAACTACGCGAGATTTGCCTGACTAAACGTCTAACCGAGCCGAACTGCCCGACTCGATGCCAATGCTGAACTATACTGTCGCGAGGGCGAAGATGTCGCTCCTTAAAAACGGGTATAAACAAGGAAGGAAAAGCTGAGAGTAAAAGGGATAGAAGCGTGAACGAGGAAAGCGAACGTTCCTGGAAAAACGCAAGGGAACGGATAATAGATCCTAGGAAAATGTAATAATTACATATAGCGGATGTCAGCGTTGGGATAGCGCTTGAATCTGGTCGCCAAATGTGGACATACAACGACCAGGTTCGCGCCGGACCGTGGGAATCTATTGTAAGACTCGAAAGGATTTTCGGAGTTCTTAGAATCCTTGAACAATTACAAAGCTGCGGACAAAGTAGCTGCCACATTACTATTGATAGTTAGATAGTTAGATAGTTTGAACCGAATTGTTCAATAGCCTAAGCATACTTCTCGTGTCACTTGAAAGCAGCGATTTGATGCCGCAACGATGAAAGCTGGACCGATGCTACCCTGTCGGTTATCCTGTTAGACATACGATCAGCATACCGTGAGGATTTGAAAGCTTCAACAGCAAACATAATTTAGGATCAAAGCCTCCGCCTACCGGAAAAGTTATTCGCAAATTCAATTAGTAGTAGTAACGAAGCGCGAACAATGATTAAGCAACTCCGTTCAGACTTTAAAAAATCAAAGCCAATCGCAACATCGCGCGTATGTAGGCGGGCCTCAGCACCAGTCGAAAGTAGTGCGGTTCAAGCACCTCAGCGGTGTGTCGATCAAGTACACAGGAATCCGGGCGAACACGATCAGGTAGACGCATAAGATTCTCTTATCGCTTGCAAGTTGGTTACTAGTCATTTAACTTAAAAGTACACAAGTAGTTTTATAAATTGCACATATTAAGTTAAGATTAGTTATTTAACGTTTGCAATGGTAGGGGAGTGATGTAACGGCTAGTGACGAGGTACAATAGAAGACGTTTCGTTTTAAGTTATATAGAGCTTTTAATATTTTGCCAAGCGCGAAGTAATTAACTCCCCAACGACATCAGGAACATTTGTGGACACAGTCCGCGACCTAGCTATCCTCTACCGTATGATAAAGGTATCAGGCCCAGCACAAATCTCGCTACGTTGCCAAATATCACATAGATAAAAAGCGTCTTCTATCATAAATCAGCGATTCGCAAACATCGACGCACCAATTTGCCAATCGCTCTGTACCGAAAATATTATAAGCTTCCTAAGGGTGAAAACGACTATCGACCAGTCAATCATAGAAGTCGAATCGTAGTGTATACGTTGAAATGGAGAGCAATAATTAGCTAGAACTTTGGTTATATTCCATTTTACCAAATTGAACTCACCGGAACACGCATCAATGGAAGTATAATAGTTTATATATATGCATGCATACATGTGGTGAAAAAATTTGAGGACAATTTTTTTAGAAGGATTCGAATATGATAAACGTAAGCATACCTCAGAAGATAAACAATCGTGATAGTTTTGAGTTAAATATACCATATATTGCTCTTAAAATTGAATATTATTAACCTCCGCTTTTCACGATCTAACATTGTGGGAAGGCTCAAAAGTTACTAAACATTTTTAACACGTTCGCTACCTGCATCGTATGTGCAACATTTCGATTCTCTGCGAATACCCAACTTTTCACATGTGTGACAGTAAATGAATTTCATTTGTTCAAACAAAGTCTGTTCTAGACATGTTAGATAGAAATAATTTTAGTTTAGAAATAATCGAAGTTATAATTAACACGTTTGGTCTGAAGTTATACCACGAAACCTCAACGTTTATTCTAATCAATTATTAACTTGCGTCTTCAATGTATTTTATAATAATGTATAGTTTGACAGTAACTAAAATATATATGTAAATAGCCCAACATATCTACGTAATATAATACACAAATTATTATAACGTAACATATAACTTTTGCTCACACATGTACAGGATGTTTCAGGACTCAACAGACAACGCTTAAGGAGTAATTCTTCTCTTTGGCAAAATTTCCGATTCGGTTTCATTTTGAAATTATCAGAAATTGTAGCCAATTCGAGAGCGTATAGAGCCGCGCGCAGAGCCGCAACATTCGAATAAGCAAATTGAATTAGTATTCGGCAGATGTTGCATCAACTTAGGCTGTTATTTACAAACAACGAACAAACTAAATTTTTACACGTATAATGAATAAATCCGAATTGAACTTTTTATTTGAAACAATATATTCGAAAAATGAGCCCAGGCAACGCACGTTTGGCACCGTGCCGACGCTGTGCTGGCACCGCCACTTTGTGCCAGCAATGCGGCAGTCGTTTATGACCGCATTTGTCCGAGGTGTCAACACGTTTTAGGCACCAGAACGACACGCCGTGTCATGCGTTCATTCATGAATTGTTGTAATAAAGGAATATTAAAAATGAAAAAACTAAACAATTTATAAAATAGATTGACACGAAATAAAGATATAAGAACTTGTTTTTATTATTTTTTATAAACTAACTTGATTGTTGATTCCAAGTAGGAACAATGCGATTATGAATAAAACCGTCAGATATCACCAGGTGTAATTGTGTAATCCTCTATTGCATGACTTTATATGACGAATTTAAAAAAATATATATGGCTCTCGGTAACTATAAATATGGCAAACTACTAAAATGTCTCTCAGTATTGAATACCTGGTGACATCTGACGGTTTTAAACCTAGCTTGCCCGTTAGCAAACATCATCCTACGCCACTGTTGACAAAATTCGTGAATGATCGTCATTGACATACGGTACTGGCACCAGAACGACATGCCGTGCCGCTCAGTCACCAATAACTACTGCATTCTCCACAGCGACACATTGTCTTGCAAAGCCTCAAGACGTAAAGAATCAAACATAAACATATTTATATCAAACATTACAGCACACACGGACTGCAACACTATAAATGATCTTTCCTCTGACAACTTCCCTGTTATTCTTGAAATAACAAACCCAGCTCAACGATTCACCAACCACGCGATAACCAACACAAACTGGAACAAATTCAGACGAACCTGCTCCCAATACACCATAAACCCGAACCTCTCCAACCCACACCATATAGATAATGAAATTGAAAAGATACAAAA
Organism: Xylocopa violacea; assembly: GCA_963969225.1. Taxonomy (NCBI): domain Eukaryota; kingdom Metazoa; phylum Arthropoda; class Insecta; order Hymenoptera; family Apidae; genus Xylocopa; species Xylocopa violacea. Next base: position 2,284,645 of record CAXAJV010000021.1, on the reverse strand, counting down.
CACCATCCACAGAGCATACAACAAAGCAACCCTCAAAAACCAAGGCGTACATAAAAACCTTCATCCCGGGCCACAAACTTATTAAACTAATCAAGGAAAGAAACAAGCACGGGAGGCAATATCAAAAAACCACCACAAACTTGAGAGAAACCTCCTCGCTTCTCAAATCAGAAATCACGTAACTCTATTAAAATAAACGCAATGGCATCAGAAATGAAAAAACCTCAGTCCTAATGACAACTCCATCTGGCAGATGTATAAATCCCTCAAAGTCAAAGCTACCACCATCCCACCACTTTCCACTCAATCTCACATGGCCTTCTCCAACAAAGAAAAGGTCGATCTAATAGCGCAGACCCTTCGAGAAACCCACTCCTCCACAACTCTCCTTACATCAACCTGGGACACTACAACCCTCAACACTGCTTCCAAAATTCAACTATCAAACCTAAACGTAATTATTTTCCACATAACCCCAACAGCCATAATACAACATATAAAAAACTTGAAAAATAACAAAGCCCCAGACCCAGATAACATAACAGCAATCCAAAGAAAAAATCTTTCTAAGATGATAATAATCCAACTTTATTATGCATATTTGCAAACAATCCTATGTTCTTTCTTACTTCCCATTCACCTGGAAACATGCAAAAATTATACCAATTCCCACACCTGGTAAAAACAAAACCGGCCCTTCTTCCTATCAACCAATTGGCTTCCTTAATCTGTTTAGCAAAATCCTTGAAAAAATAATCCTAACGCAACTAAATGTTCACCTACTACAAAACCACATTCTAATCAATGAGCAATTTGAATTCAAACCCAGCCACTCTACCACACAACAACTTTTAAGAGTCACACAGCATATCATACTTGAATTCAATAAAAATTTCTGAACATACAATAAGCCTTCAACTCAGTTTGACACAATGGGCTAATACTTAAACTCTAAAATAAACACCCCCCCCCCCAAATCATCAAAATCATGCAAAACTTTCTCATGAACCGCATTATGACAGTTTACGTAAAACAAACCCCTTCCAACTTAGACCACATCCCAGCTGGAGGCTCCCAGGGCTCTGTACTGAGTCCCATCCTCTTTAACATATACATAAACAACATTTCACCTCTTCTGACAACCCAAAACTGCTGCTAATAAACTAAGTCCCATCTCAATGCAATCACAGGTCACTTTACAAACTGGAAACTAACAATAAAATCAAACAAAACAGAAATCATCCCATTCATCTTTGAAAAAGTTCCTTCTGCCCCCTGCCTAACTATCCTAGGCCAGCAGATATCTTAAATATATGGAAATCCACATAGATTCCAAACTTTTCTGAAAGTATGCAATCCAAGACCGAATAAAAAAGACTGCTCAAGCATTTAGGACCCTCTATCCACTTATACAGCACCAACTTCATACATCTTTAATGCCCAAAGAACTCAAAATAAATTCCTAAGAACTATCGCCAATAAACCCAGGGATTACAGCATCAAAAAACTCCACTTCCAAACCAACATCTTAATCCTCAAGGCCGTTCCGGGTTTGAGCTTTAACCAGCTCCTCGTTTGAGCGACTCGAAAGATAATCCGGTGTCTATAGGCGAATCACAAAAGTATAGTATTGAATATATTTAGATTGAATTGAGTAATTAATAAGCGTTTGTTCATTGTAATCATAGATAGTTTACTTTCACTATTTGTAAGTTGACTATTGTTTAAATCGTTATACAGTTTTTACAGAGAAAGATTTAGACCTGTGAATTTCAATTCTTAGCCACACATACGAGGCTACCCCCTTTCTCTTAATAGTACGAGTCGATCTGGTAGAAAGCCGCTTTCCCAATGTTTGTGTACAGTAACATCTTGTGGCATTATCGTTACAGTATTGCTTATGACCAACTATGCGTAATATCGTGACCCAGTAAACCAATTTAAATAATAGATCAATTTTCGGCTGAATGGGTGAGTAATTTAATTTGTTGGTGATTAGTTTTTTAATTTCACGTAACGTAGCATAATTTTTCGAATTTATTATTTCGAATAAAAAGCTAAATTCGATTTATTTACGACATTACGACAAATAAGTTAATGTAATACACTACTCTACAAAATGATAGACGCACCCTATTTTTTGTGATTATCTCCCTTGGATGTGGAGATTGAAATAAGTGTTCAATAAAAGCAATGTGCTAAATCTATAAGAAAATCAGATTCCAGATTCGATTTCCGAAAAAAAATTTTTTTGTAAGACGGGCAACTTTATCGATTTTCTGACCTCCACAAAATGATAGACGCACTCAATAAATTTTTAGTTTATTAACAATAATAACAAAATTAACAACAAACAAGTTTAATAGTCAGTAACAGCACCGCCACGGTTTATTACTTGAAATAAACGGTTGGGCACTGAATCAACAAGCTTTATAAATTCATCCAAAGTCGCTTCATCCCACGCTTTCATAATAGCTGACCTCAGTTCAACAACATTAAAATCCAGGGAACGTGCCGGCCAATCCATAATAGGAAGTTGAGCTAACCTAAATCATTCTTTGGTTAAGCGAGAATTGTGAATGGCGGCATTGCCATGCTGCATCGCAAAAGGAATGCCATCATTTTCTTCCAGATATAGAAGAAAGCAGCCGTCAAGTATTTCCTGATACTCGTCCGAGTTCATTCGCATTGATGGAAAAAATCGAAAAAATTGCCTAAATCTTATAAAAAGAATTCGATTTTCGAAAATCGAATTTGGGATCTGATTTATCTATAAATTTGGCATATTTCTTCTATTGAACACTTTTTTCAATCTCTTCATCCAAGTGAAATAATCACAAAAAATGGGCTGCAGTGTATCTGCCCAATACTAATTCAATAAGCCAAGTTACGGCGCTACACGGGCTCTATACGCTCTCAGATTGGTTATAGTGTTTCATTAATAATTCAAACACGATGTCGAATCAGAAATTTTGTCAAAGGAAAAAGTTGCTTAAAATAAAGTCAGGAATCACTCCTTAAGAATTGTTTGTTGAGTACTGAAACATTCCGAGTACAATATGTAACTTCCTCAAAATGTCCTTTATAAGAAAATAGACGTATATCGTTCGATAATTTGATTGAATAGATATTAAGATTCATATGAATTCACTTGTAATTTAATAGACGATGACGATGACAGTATTCATATCACATATTCAGAAGCTATTAGTGACGAGTGATGTTTCATTTAAAAAAGGTTATGATGATCTTGATTGAACCGAAGCAACTATTGTTTCCATTTTGCATAATTTTATAAAAGAGGGAAGATTAAGAATGTACCAATAAAAATCTTTTGGTAAATCTGACAAATGCTAGGGCTTCGTTATTATACTCTATACAATATTCATCCAATGAGAAAATAAAAATATGGTTATCCATTATAGTTTAGGAAATAACAAATTTTTCGGACGGTACATAAGAATGACGATTTAAATGGGCGCCACCAGCGTCATAACGCGTCGTGACACAGCGTGTGTGTGTGTATATTGAATTGGAATGAATGTGAGCGTCTCAAGCACTGAATTTCTTAACACGTGATTGTATAATATAACGAAGCTTTGAACAAAAGTTTCTTTATTAACTATTTAACAAAAGTATGATCTTTACATGAATCTCTTTTCCTGTTCGTTTCTTGAACCTAAAAATTCAACAATATTACGTCAGAAAATATTCAAATTTCTATATTGAAAACATTGAAGTAAAGATATATTCTACTATAACTCCTTCTTAGGCAAAGTAATACCGCGAAATCATTTTGAAATAATATTTCGCCACCTTTGCTCTTACAATAAAATGTCTGATCCATCGCATCGTCTGCATAAAATTAACCAAGTATGGCAACATTTAACGCAAAACATAGGAAATTATTGTCCGGGAGAAAATTTATCAATGGCTGACTCTATATTTCCACGAAGAGGTTGGCGATCGTTTAAACAACACATTCTGCAAAAAAGCAAAACATGGGTTAAATTATATAAGTTGTACATTTTCTCCATGGATTTAGATTGAAAATCTTAGATTTAAGATTTTTGCTTATTCTGCAAAAGTACAGTATTATCAAAAATGAAAATATACTTCTTTTGTTATTTACAAACTATTAAAAAATTACGTGGACAATACAATAACAATAAAATATATGTTGTTGCAACACTCAGAAAAAATCTTAGACACTCTTCTTGTCGCGTCTCGCCGCGCGGAATTTGTTGCACTTATTCACTCTCTGGGGTTGTAAGGCCCAGATCAGACGCGGTTCCTCGCGACGCTGTCCGCCAAATTAATTTTAGGCAGCTAGTTAGACTCGATATCGTTATATGAAGTTAGTCGTTATCTTCTCTTATAATTCGTTCGTTTATAAGAGAGTGCGTTGTTGTTCGATCGTTGTAAGTTTCGTTCGATAGTCTTAAGGACTCGTTCGTTCGTTGTGTTTCGTTCGATTGACTCTTAGAGACTCTGTTAGCGACTGTGTCTGAGAGACTGTGTTAGCGACTGTCTTGTCGAGAGTGTGGTTTGTTCGTTAGATTTTTGGGAGCTCGTCCGCTGCTCCCTCCACCGTGCAGGGGGGTGGACACTGTTGGTATTTGCCGAAACGATGCAAATTACCAATCAGTAGGCCCCTTCGATGGCCTCGTCGTGGATATCGTGGATATCGTCCACACCCTCTTGTGCGCCCAAAGCGCGCGTTCGTTTCAAGAGAGTGGGAAGATACCTGCACGGTCGTGGAACCTTCGAAGTCCCTCGGTGACGTCTTGGGAATTTCCCAAAGGTCACGATTTCGGCTGGTCCCGTTAGGTGCACGGTTCGAAGTCCCGCTGCGTGCACCCCTCGGACCGACCCTTGAGAAATACTTCGTTTATGGCAGGCTATGACTATTGAGGACGTCGAAATTCGATTTTTCTAAAGTTCATTATGTCCAAGTCGCGGTAAGGGACGAAATTACTTAAAACGTCATAATCTCAAAAATAGCCTTTTAGTTTCGAACGTGCAATAAACGAGGCCTTCGAAAACCCCACGTTATTGTTGTTCCGTCGGTCGGAACATGCTCCCCCCGTTGAGAGACCGTGGCGATCAATGTAAGTCGGTTGGTTATGATGTCATCTCGGATGCTGTCCTCTTGGATGCTGTCGTCTTGGATGCTGTCGTCTTGGATGATGTCATCTTGGATGCTGTCGTCTCGGATGATGTCGTCTCGGATGATGTCGTCTCGGATGTGGGTAGCTCCGCTAGCTGCTTGACGTTGCGCTTGTAGGTCCCTTGGCTGGTCCGCACGGTGACTGCTCGAATGACCTTGTCCGGTCCTGGGTGCACCTTTTCCACTCGTCCGAGGTGCCACTGCAAAGGCGGGAGATAGTCCACGTCATGATAGTCAAGACCACGAGAGATCCTTCCTTGATCTCGTGGGAGCCCTTGGTCCACTTCTTCCGCTCGTTCAGATGGTGAATGTACTCCTTGTGCCACCTGGTCCAAAAGTCCTGCTTGACCTTTTGGATATGCTGCCAGTGTGACAAACGATTGCAGGGAGTATCGCTGAAATCAGTCTCGGGCAAGCTCGTTAACGATGTGCCGATCAGGAAGTGGGCCGGAGTTAGGGCTGATGGATCGTTGGGATCGGACGATAAAGGTGTAAGGGGACGGGAATTAAGGATCGCTTCGATTTCGATCGCGAACGTGTTAAACTGTTCGAACGTAAACAGTTCTTCCCCTACTACCCGTTTGACGTGGTGCTTGAACGATTTGACGGCTGCCTCCCACAGGCCGCCGAAATTGGGAGACAGCGCTGGCATGAAGTGCCACGATATTTCCTTGCCCGTGAGGAAATGTTGCATCCTTTCGTCGTTTCGCATCGTTTCGTATAGCGCGCTTAATTCGTTGTTCGCTCCAACGAAATTAGTCCCGTTATCGGAATAAATGTTGCGACAGATGCCCCTACGACCGATGAAGCGCTTCAAGGCCGCGATGAACGCCTCGGTGGTCAGGTCACCGACGACCTCGAGATGGACCGCCTTTGTCGCGAAACATACGAAGACCGCTATATAAATTTTAATTCGCGCGCGATTTCTAAACCGTTTTTCCTTTATGTAGAAAGGACCGCAATAGTCTACGCCGCAATTGTAGAAGGGGCGACACTCTGAAACGCGTGCCGCAGGTAAAGTACCCATTACGTAATTTACGATCGGTGGTTTGACGCGGAAACACCTGACGCATTGCCGAACGATGCGTCTTACCTGATTTTTCCCATCGATGGGCCAATATCTTTGCCTTAGAGTCGCTAGCGTGGTATTGATGCCCGAATGATGGCCCTCTAAATGCGCGTGGCGTATGATTAAATTCGTTACGTGACTCGATTTTGGAAGCAAGATCGGATGCTTCTGCCCGAATGGAATATCTGCGTTTTGTAACCGACCGCCGACACGCAGAATTCCCGTTTCATCTAAGAATGGCTGTAGCGAGAGGAGATTGCTTTTCGGATGCAGCTCCTTTCCATTCTTTAGGCTTCGGATCTCTTTGTCGAACGCGGAGGCTTGTACGAGCCTCAAGATCCGGTTGTTGGCGTCGTGGACCTCTCGCACGGTTAGAGGTCCCGAATGTCGATAATTTTTGCGAAATCGGAGGCAGTACGCGACGATTCTTCTCAATTTCGCGATGTCTGAGTATCGATTAAGGATTTCTTCGCTGTGGATCGTTGTCACCAAGCAAGCATGGGCACGGGTTTCCGGTACTTCCGAAGCGATGGTGAACGTGGATTTTGGCCAATCCCTGACGTCGTTGGCGAGCCACGGTGGTCCATGACGCCAGATGGAGGGCCTCGAGAACTCTGCTGGTGATTGTCCTCTCGATATCAGGTCTGCTGGATTGTCGTTTGACCTGACGTGCCGCCATGCTGCTCTGTTGGTTGTTGTCTGAATTTCGGCCACTCTATTCGCTACGAATGTCTTTAATGTGGCTGGTTCGCGTTGTAGCCAGTTTAAAACTATTGTCGAATCGGTCCAAAAGTTTATCGAATCGTATCGGCGTACACTATTTTCTCGAACGCTGGAAAATAATGACGCTAGAAGCACCGCACCGCAAAGTTCGAGACGCGCGAGACTGACTACCTTTACTGGCGCGACGCGCGATTTCGCGCACAGTAACTTAGTCTTAATTCGACCCCGATTGTCGATTGAACGAACGTAAAAACACGCGCCGTATGCTCGTTCGCTCGCGTCGCAGAATCCGTGTAATTCCACTGTCCGCACCTTTGGTTGACAAACATGTCGCTCGAATGATGTTTGGTTCAGCAACTGCAATTCCTTGACGTACGTGGTCCATTCGGTATGGAGGCTGGATGGTAGCGATTCATCCCAGGCCAATTGCAGTTTCCAAAGGTGTTGCATGAATATTTTCGCCGTGATTATTACTGGTGCCAGTAAGCCTAACGGATCGAATATCTTCGCAATAGTGGATAAGATCGTGCGTTTCGTGATCCTCGTATCGATATTCGGATCTACGGAATAACTAATTCGGTCGTTTTGCGCGTGCCACGAGACGCCGAGGGTTTTCACGGTTGCATCACCGAAATATTTCGCGTGTATCTCGGCTTCCGGAAGCTCTGAAAGAAGTTTCGGCTCGTTCGAGACCCACTGTCGAATGTGTAGGCCGCCGCGGTTAAGTAGTTCGATTATCTCGTCTCGTAATTGTCTGGCGTCTTTGTAGTTGTCTGTACCCGTTAGGAGATCATCGACGTATAGATCTCGCTGGAGCGCGGTCGCGGCGTTAGGAGCATTCACCTTTTCGTCGTCCGCTAATTGGTGAATGCACCTGATGGCGAGGAAAGGCGCTGAAGATAGTCCGAACGTGACCGTGTTCAGCTCGTACGTTTTTACCTTTCCATCGTGGTCTCGCCATAATATTCGCTGGTATCGGCGGTCCTCCGGTCTTACGAGGAACTGCCGATACATCTTCTCGATGTCTCCGGTCAAGACATAGGTGTGTTGTCGGAACCTTATGAGAAGCGCGAATATGTCGTCCTGTATGGTCGGTCCTGTCAAAAGCGTCTCGTTGAGTGACAGTCCGCTGGTCGATTTCGCTGATCCATCGAAGACAACGCGAACCTTCGTTGTCGAGCTTGATGGTTTTATGACCGCGTGATGAGGGAGATAGAAACCGTCTGAATCGCATGGTTCTATCTTGCTCATGTGTCCCATCGCGAGATACTCCTTTATAACGGCAGAGTATTCTCGCTTCAGCTCTGGATCCTTAGCGAATTTACGTTCGAGCGAGAGAAGTCGTTTAAAGGCGCGCGCGCGAGATTCGCCTATTCGAGTTCGTTTTTCATTCAACGGTAGTGCGACAATGTAACGACCGGTTCGTGTCCGTTTAATGTGATCGCGAAAATGCTGCTCGCATTCCTGTTCTGTTGCGGATAAATGTCGTATCTGTGGGCCCTCTTCTAATTCCCAGAATTTCTGCAGCTCGAAATTCGGAGTTGTGACACACGTTTGATGTTTCCTCCACGACGCCGATGTGGAGACGCTCCCCCCGATGATCCATCCAAATTGCGTTTTTTGGAGGATCAGATCCGGATCGGTACGCGATGAAAGTTTATGTTGCCCGATGCTAAGCGACGATAGGGCGGGCCCGGTGCCGATTAACATATCCACATTCGCCGGTCGATGGAATTGTGGATCTGCTAATTTTATGTTCGCCGGAATTGCAATCTTCGCACGATCGATTTGCTCTTCCGGCGTCGGTCCAGCTATTCGCGGTATCGTGAAGAATGTTAGTTTTCGCGAGTAGCCCGATAAGCGCGATTTAACCGTCGTTGAAACCAATTTATTCGCTACGGTGTGTAATTGGTTCAACGCTTCGATAGTCGTTGTATTGTTTTGTGTCGGAAGCCTAAGTGTTCTAGCCAGGTCGTCGGTGATGAAGTTGGCGCTCGAACAAGTGTCTATCAACGTCCTACACTCGATGGGTTTCTGGTCGCGATCTAGAACGTTCACGATCGCGGTGGCCATTAACTCCGTGGTGCGGCCGTTGACGACTAAGCTCGTGTACCTTGGTTCGAGCCCATGGACCGCCCGTTGCAGTCATGCGTCTTGGCGGTCTTGATACAGCTTCGTGTTGTGCTGCTTGCCACAGACGCGACATCCTCTGGCTGTACAATCTTCGGTGCGATGATTGCTCCGCAGGCAGTTGTAGCACACGTGTGCTTTTCGAACAACTTCGATCCGTTGGGCAACCGTGTTGTCTCGAAATCGCGGGCAGAGGTATAGCGGGTGTTCTCCGCTGCACTCAGGACATTTCTCGGTGTGTCCTGACGGTGGTGGGCGACGCGGCGCGCGTGAAGATGACGATGGCGGTGTTCGACGTCGCTCGCGCGGAGGCGACGATGGCGGTGTTCGGCGTCGCGCGCGAGGCGACGTTGGCGGTGTTCGGCGTTGCTCGCGAGGCGACGATGGCGGTGTTCGGCGTTGCTCGCGAGGCGACGATGGCGGTGTTCGGCGTCGCTCGCGAGGCGACGATGGCGATTCGCTCCGCGATGTAGTTGTCGCAAAGACGCGTTGTCTTTGTCGAGGTGACGGCGGTGTATGCGGACGATTAACTTGCGGTCGCGGCGGGTGTGATCGTTTGCTGGTGTCGCGGTGGTTGCTCGAATCGCAATCTTTCGATTGATGCGACGCGTTATTTAAGAATTTGAATAATTCGTGGATGTTTGGCACCTCTGTATCCGATAAGGTGCGTTCCCATGCTGTTCGCGTATCGTTAGACATTTTTGAAATCAGTATGCTGGCTAGCAGATCGTTCCCGAAGTCTGCTTCGGTTCTACCTAGAGCTAGTAACGATCGAACATGCAATTGCATGTGGTTGGCTAAATCGCGGACGGACTCCGATGAGTTGTCGGGCATCGCCGGTGTATCTCTTAAGAGAGCCGCGTGTCGTAAAACCAGAACGCGCTTATTGTCATAGATTTCGCATAGATGCTCCCACGCCGCGTTATAATTTTGTTCCGTGATGCTGAACGCTTCGATCGCTTGTTCAGCCTTCCCGGAGAGCGATAGGCGCAGGTAGTGTAACTTTTGTACGTTGCTCAATCTGGATTGGGTGTGAATCAATGTATGGAACGCATCCTTAAACGTGATCCACTTTTCGGTTCGACCGTCGAACTTCGGCAAATCTATCTTCGGTAATCTAACCGCGAGCGCGTACGGCGATGTCGATGATTCGGTGTCAACGGGCGAGGGTTGCGTCGCGCGCGTTTCTAACCTTTCTAATAACACGGTCGCGTTCGCCATCACGTCGTCGTATAAGTCAGTTGTCGCGTATCGCTCGGCTTCAACCTCCTCGAATTTTTCAATAGTTGCGAGTTCGTCCTGAATTTCGTTAAATGTATCGAATTGTTTCCTAAGTCTCTGCATCCTATCCCGCAATTTCGCGCGTTCTTGCGGGGAATCGACGTAACCTTCTACCCAAGTCCCGAACATTGTGATTTGACCCTTAAAGGCCCGTCGTTTCGTTTTCAAATCGCGTAGGTGTTTCGATGCTTGTTCGGTTGCCATTGTTTAACTCGCGTGTGGTTGAGTCACGGGAATGAAGGAAAGTTGACGGTATAATCGGCAAATCGATTGAACGAGCCTACCTTGACTGGATCTCTGCCTGGATCGTCCGTTGTCCTTCCTCGGCTGCTCCAGTTCCTGGGTGGCTGCTGCGTTCGGTCTGGTCCGTTGTTCCTCTGTTCGCTGAGGTCTTTACGTTGTGTAGCACGATTGTTACTGGATACCGCTTCGATATCGATGTCGTCCGTAGATCGTGGCATCCGGCTCGAAGGACCAAAAAATGTCGCGTCTCGCCGCGCGGAATTTGTTGCACTTATTCACTCTCTGGGGTTGTAAGGCCCAGATCAGACGCGGTTGCTCGCGACGCTGTTCGCCAAATTAATTTTAGACAGCTAGTTAGACTCGCTTTCGTTATGTGTTAAGACTCGTACGTTCGATAGTCTTAAGGACTCGTTCGTTCGTTATGTTTCGTTCGATGTTCGTCAAGAGACTGTTTCGCTCGTTGTATGTCTAGTGACTGTTTCGTTAGCGATTGTCTTGTCGACTGTGTCTGAGAGACTGTGTCGTTTTTTCGTTAGGTTTTTGGGAGCTCGTCCGCTGCTCCCTCCACCGTGCAGGGGGGTGGACACTGTTGGTATTTGCCGAAACGATGCAAATTACCAATCAGTGGGCCCCTTCGAGTATCGTCCACACCCTCTTGTGCGCTCGAAGCGCGCGTTCGTTTCAAGAGAGTGGGAAGATACCTGCACGGTCGTGGAACCTTCGAAGTCCCTCGGTGACGTCTTGGGAATTTCCCAAAGGTCACGATTTCGGCTGGTCCCGTTAGGTGCACGGTTCGAAGTCCCGCTGCGTGCACCCCTCGGACCGACCCTTGAGAAATACTTCGTTTATGGCAGGCTATGACTATTGAGGACGTCGAAATTCGATTTTTCTAAAGTTCATTATGTCCAAGTCGCGGTAAGGGACGAAATTACTTAAAACGTCATAATCTCAAAAATAGCCTTTTAGTTTCGAACGTGCAATAAACGAGGCCTTCGAAAACCCCACGTTATTGTTGTTCCGTCGGTCGGAACAAGATTTACAAAATAAAAATTCTATGCAATGATCGATGTTGATTGATGCGATCAGACTACGCATCAATCAATTCTGCACCACGTCTAACTATATAAAAACAGTATATCGGTGTATATATAATTGGTCAGAAAAATATTCGGACATCACTCTAGTTTTGACTAATATACGCTATATTTAGCATAAACAGACAGTTAAAAAAAAGGAAAATTTAACATACATAACAGTACAGTACTTAGTTAGGAACAAATTTCTTATATCTTCTTATATTTAATGTATTTGCAATTTTTCTACACGAATATTCTTTTTCGTAATAAAATTTTAGTAACTGCCGTAGGTTAAGCGAAAAACTGTCTAAGAATGGCAGATTTTGAATCTTCATACTTCTGTATGAAGAAACAAAGGAGGTCTCAAGGGAGACAATGTACTTTATGGTAGTTAGAAATGTGTTGCATGTGTAACATATGCGTCCGTAAGGTGATCTTTTCATGTTTCTCTTATTATTTACGTAATCACGTACTGTAAATAAATGTTTCTTACGTTTTCGTTAACTACTTATTGTACTGTAATATACGTTAAATCTTCTTTTTTTTTTTTATTACGTGTTGTAGAAGTTTTATACTTGATGTATAGTTTAATTTGTAACATAAAGTAAAATTAAGTTTTAAAAATAGAACATATAATAAGACATATTAGGCAAAAACATTGTGCAGTTACTACTTTTTAATACAAATTTTACATAATTCATTCATTTCGGGAAAAATTGATTTGTTACAAATATTTTGTGACGTTGTGTTATATCGATAATTTCGTGACGTATTGAAAAATTTGTTCTCGTGTACATTTATTACGTTGTGACCGTAAATAAAGTAGAATTTGGGTATGTTTTGTTAAAAGTTTAAAAAATAAAGCATAGCCTGTGGTATAGGTTCCTTTCTCCATGGTTTTGGTAGCTAACGTGTTAAAGAATTACTAAGTTATTAATAATACCGAAAAATATTTACCTCTAGCATCCTAGTTGAATATACAAAAGTCCCCATTGCGAGAGTAGCAAAAAGTCCAGCAATAAATTGATTTCTTCTCTTATTAGGATATACATTGTTCGAGTATTCTCTTACGTTTTGGATGCTATCTTTGGCTTTGTAGTCACGACACTCGTTTCCAAAATATCTTTCCGATATGCGTGATACGTATGTTACTAGATTTGTACAAGCCTTTAAATGATTTTGTAGAGCTGGATTTGGCAAAGGAACTTTGAGCAACAGCGCCAAATAGGAATATACAATAGCGTCCAGTATAGTCGGCTTTTCGTCCAAGAAATACTCGGAATCTCCAAGACTCGTAGATAACAGCGTCAAACATTTCTGAGCTTCGGAATATACCTATTACACGTATTTTATATTAGTAAAATTTATTTAATACACATATCTCATGTATGACATTTATAATCATTTCTTAACTCTTTGCAATTTTATGCAATTAACGAATACCAGATATGTGGTTAACTTTTTATCGTAAAAAAAAAGTATAAATTGAATTTGATATTAACAAAGTTTTTAGAAACTGGTTACTGGAATTCGTACATTTCGATGCGTTATCTCTAAATCGCAAAGAGTTAATATGCATAATATGTGAGAATGGAAGCAAGATGTATTAATATAATGTAACAATAATTACGTATTATCAATAAAGTAGTTAGTAGTGTAGCATGTACATTACGTTTAAAGCATTACTTAAGTAGATTCTGGAAATATTTTGTGACAACATACACAGATAGGGCCATAAAACTCTTCGTGCTTCGAGCATACGCGAAAAACGATTGGCCGAACGATAACTATCATCGGCGGGTATAAATGTCGGGGAAAAACAAGAAAAAGTCAGTCGAAGTACAAAAGTTAATCAAGACATATCCTTGTTTAGTTGAAACCATCGATCACGAGTGAACGTATGTATGTATGTCTGTGGGTGAAGAACAAATGAATAAGGAAACGAAAGCTATCGATCGGGCGAACAGGTCGAGTCCAGTCGCGAGTACAAGACAAGGTAACAATAGAAAAAGAGAATGTTACAGCGTAAAATTAATAATTATAATCTAGACCGTATTAGAATTCATTGACACGGACAACAGATAATTTCAAGGACCTTTTCTTTATTACAGCTAATGTAAAATAATTTGAAATACCAGTTTAACCATAGCAATAATAATACTTAATGAGCCATTACTCTGCTAAAATTCCCATTTTTACTTATTGCTATATTCATGTTTGTAACAATAATTAATAACCTCACTCACCAAATATTCGAATATTATATTTTATTGTTAAAATCGTATTAAAATAGTCAGTTCGGGACACAGGGTATTTCCCCGTGTGTCACACAGCCACCTGCGAGTATCTCTCGTGTACCTGCGAGCTATCACTAGTTAAAAAAGGACATTCTGTCTCAAAACTTTTCTTCGCAAATAAAATTGCAAAAAACCCTTCCACAGTTCCCACTAAACTTTAAGTCGACAAATCAGCGCGTATTATTTTTTAGTATGCGCCCTATGAAAACAGTAGACTTCCAAAATTTTTCTAACAAAACACATCTACACTACCTTAAATATCGTTTACTTTTAAATCAATTTTATTCTATGTTTTCAACCATTCTTAACTATTCGCTCGTCATTAACGTTAACCTGCGAAGTGAGCATACCGGACGACTTCTTTCATATTGAAAATTAATTTGCTCACGTAGAAGTTCCGGCAAAACAGTGGCTATAATCAACAACAACAGAAGTTGACATCACTCACGATACAACTCTGTGAGCCATTTGATACCTTCCATTTCCTTTTTCAATTTCGATTTGTTAAACTAAAATTTTTCTTATTCCGCAAATAAATACGTAAGAAAAATAAAAAGCGTTGATTTTTTTACAGTATCCTTTCACGTAATATGCCATTATATATAACTCTAATAACATTTTCTTAACACCTTCTCTGCTCCACATAAAATTGTTTTTGATCAATATTCATCGATACAGTCACATGATTTTTGCAACGCCAGCGGAAACATATAAGGCGCCTGCAAGATCCCTTGAGCTTTTTGTGCGGCTAGATTATTGTCTAGATTACGTAAAGAAACAATAAAGGCTCTCGTCAATATAAAATTCGATTCAGTTAGATTTTGCTCGGACTCCATGATTACTTTACAGTGGATTAGAACGCTTCCTCATAGTTAGTGAAATTCAAGCAGATACTGATTCAAAGAGGTGAACCATTACAGTTTATAAATAACAACCGATGTACGGTGAAATATAATTTCATTTCTTTAATAATTAGTAAAAAACCTAACGAGCTATTTTTGCGTTACATCATTCAATACTCCAGTTAGAATAGTCGGGCACGTACGCCGATTGTGCAATAACTGTCGCAATAGATCTGGAAGAACTGTTGGCAAACTGACAGTTTTAGAAATTAAGAATGATAATGTAAATAGAAATCTTTCCTAACGAAATCAAACAATTGAAACAGGGACACTCACTGGCACACAAGAACTGTAAGATTTTAAATCTTCATCCGTTTCTCCGTCTCCGACTTATAACCAAGAACACCCTATTCTTCATCCGCGTAATCATCATGTTACGCGATTAATTATTCACTATGCTCATATACGTTAATGGCATACGGGGATACAAGCTACAAAATAATAAATAAATGTATCAATTGCTACAAGCTTAGTCCTCTGCCCAGAAATAGAGTTACACAATACCGAACAATCGATTGTCACTGTGGCAGCAGATTCAAAGGATGAAATAGTACTTTTAGAGCAGGTGGTATAAAGAATACCTATAGATACTACATACTCGGAAAAAATGGTACTTTTACGGCAACACCCAAATCAAGAAGGACATCATGGTTATTGTCCGAGAAGATAACACCCCACCTTTAAATTGGAGGCATCATCCGTGTTGTTACTATTCGAACCACTACTGGTATATACAAACGGTAACAAATGGTATCGCGAGGCGCGATCACGCACTATCGCACACGCAACACCTTGTGACCGAGCAGCCTGGATCTTTCCAACTTCCTCGGACCTTAACGAACCAGCCTATCCTTTTTCTGCAAACGCTAAATCTTAGAATGGAGGCTTTTCTTCCTCGACCAGCCATCTCAACGTCTGTGGGGTTTGAAGCCCGTGACCTTGGCCGTTAAGAGGACGATTTTTGGCGGGCTCACTTGGCGACAAAGTTGTACTCCAAGCGTCGTCGAGTGACACAATGCGGGCCTGTTTGCCTGCTTTTGCCCAAAACCCTTATCGCTAGTTTTTAAAATATGAATGAGAGAGAGAGAGAGAGAGAGAGAGAGAGAGAGAATGAGGACGTAGGTAATTGGGAATGGTTTGAGAAACAATGTGAAATAGAAGGTCGTAGAGAAAAGACGTAGCGTGAAGTGTAAAATAAGAAGTCGTAGCGTTAATTAAGTAAATTAAAAGTAAATTAGGTTAATTTAGTTATAATTTATACAATAAGTAACTTTAATCACTTCTGAAGAATACTTAAATTTCTAAGTTAGCGAGCCCAGCATGCGCGTTATCGTAAAAAGTGGGCAGCCCAGCATGCAACACACGCTTAACGTCGCACAACTTAGCGCTCAAAGGCTTAAAGTCACTGCTGTGAAATAGTGAAACTTACGTTTGGGGAAGAAACAATGAAGAAAATTTTGAAGGTTCCTGTATCTGACAATATGATTCATAGAAGAATTATGGACACGTCTAATAACATTGATCTTCCTTCAGACTGTGGATTGAAGTTAAAGTTCATTGAAAATACTCCTGAAGAGTTCTGCACCTCTTTTAAAGACGAATACCCGCGTCTAGCAGAAAAAGTACTAAACACATTATTATTATTTTCAACATCATATCTTTGTCGAACAGGATTCTCAACAATTGTTGAAATCTGGGAACACCGGCAAGAATCATATATCGGACCGTGGACAAAAACCGTGTCGGGCAGAAAGATTTGTCCGAAGTATCTTCTCTTTGGCACTATGCCCATAAACCAATCGTACGGACACAATTTAGATCATTCCACTTTCCCATTACTAGTGGAGAGAACGTATCGCGACATGCAGGCCGTGGATGATCGTTTGCCTCGAAAGTTGTCGTACTGTGCATTTCTTCATGGGTGGTACAACCGTTCTGTCCACAACACTCATCGATATACACCAGGATGAGAATGAAGAGGGAGCTTATCTAGAGAAGATGGTGTTGCCTGGCCCAATCACAGAATATTTTTCTACCAGTGAAGCCATTGTGATGGACGTTCCACAAAATAAAAGAAGCGCAGAAGTGCCCATAACGTTTACGAATGCTAGCGTAACATCTCGCATCGAGTTATTCGGCAAAAAGTAGAAGCCACGCTCGAGGGCAATAACGACTGGTTACCCCTGGATGATGATCTTTTACCCGAAGGTTTTCTTCCCACTGAGAACTTTCTGGGATATGGGGAAATCGATACATTAAAATCGACACATATTAAATATGAAAAATATTTTTAACCCTTTGGGCGATTTTCGCGAATGTGTCGGCTACCTTACAGGTACAATAAAATGATCTTATACATAAATTATCTTACAAAAACGTTATATTTTCACAGTTTATCTATATTTACACCTTTAAGAATATAATTTCGCAAACCTAATCTGTGTATTTTTCTTTCGTGTGGTAATTCAAAAAACATTTACCAAGATGCATTCTTGACTTGTCTGGGCATGTATCGCAATAATAAGTTGTCTCGTGTCTTCCACCTGGTTTGTTTCGGCTAGAACAACAAACTTTGCAATCCCTTTTTGCGCCACAAAGCATTACGTGGAGCTTTCCATTGAACCGAATCTCATCCGAGCTGGAGGTCGATGTTGAAGATTGTCGCGGCTGTTGAAAATCTCCTTTCAACTGCTTTACTAAAATTTTTCGGAATTGTAAGTGGTTAAGTGGCTGCTCGTTTCTCTACCTTTTGACTAGCTTGTAGAGAGTATAGGAATTAATTAAGCAAATTTCTAATTCCCCCAAAAATAGCTTGCGCCACCACTTCAATGATTTTCGCATAAAGCAGTATGTCGAGGCATATTGATCCGACAGGTCAACGCCGCCCATGAATTTTATATAATTAGTGACAACACCGGGCTTTCTAACAACAGTTTGAATACCATGCCGGAGTGTTCGTTCTACGTTACTCATTGCCGCAATATATATTGTCAATAGCGTAACAATTCTCCTATCTTTCCACGCTACAACCAAATTATCATCTGGTAACCATTTTCTACTAGGCAAGATTGTCCCAGTCAAATGACACTTCAGTTTACATAATTCATTCGCCAAAATCTAGCTGGTGTAATTTGCAATGAAATTCTTGTTGATACTGGAAGGTCCGGTCTTATCAATGTTTGTGTTGTAAGGCTGCCGTAGTACGGTAGAATTCCGCAAATATATCCCGTACCAGAATCTGCCAGTGCATATATTCGGATGCCCCATTTGGTCGGTTTCTTTGGGTTATATGTAATAAATGAAAAATTTCTTTGCCCGGTATGAAATAGTTAAAAAATCTTGAGTTATCAGTTGTAAACGTGTTGCTCCCTTGCACTGAAACTATCTCTGCATGCAGCATCCAAAAAAATTTGGGTAAACCGCTCTCTCGAAAATGTATTCGGGTAAAATGGAATATAACTTGTAGCATTTGTTGACCAATATTCTTTCATATTGACCGCTGTCATTGTCCCCATATTTACTATAACTGCGATAAACGTCCAAAATTCTGCTTGCGTGACATTATACCACGTGTGCCAAATTGATCGTGACGAGAGCGCCATTTCCTCTAACTTTCTTGCAGCATAGCGATTTGTATCTGCTACTATCTGATCCACCAACTCGTTGGTAAAAAACAACTTGAAAAAATCCAGAGGCTCTACATGATTTGAGGATACTTGGGCCCTGCAGGTCTTTCACCGGGAATGAAATTTATCCTAAGTGGTATTTCCTCAATCCTTACATCCAGTACCACATCATCATCTTCATCACTGCTTTCACATTCTTAATCATTAATTTCTCTATAAATTCGATTGATTTCGTCTTGGAGTATTCCAAAACAAAATTCATCGTCGGTAGAAGTGATTTCGCTTCTGATATCCATTTTTGCCAAGGTTCGAACAGTCTCTCTATACAAATTTTCGAAGATTTTCCTATCTCCGTTAAGATGTGTCATTTGATACTTCATAAGAAAAAACATAAACAGCTAAGGAACCTTTCGAAGAACCAATACTGCGTTCCTATCGCTTGGAGCTAATGAAATCCAACATAAACACCGATTGGCACCTCTCACTCGCCACTCGACCTGCTGCGCGAAACGCCGTTCCGACCGCAAAGGGTTAAGTTTTCCAAGTTTTCTTCTTTTATAAAATTAATACTTTGAAGCAGGGATGGCTATCCTGCGCCCGCGATACGATTATTTTTGCGAACGATCTCCTTCTTCTCGTTGTATCCTTAAATTTAAAAAGGTTGGCAACTCCTGTTTCAAAGCTCTCGATGTATCATAAGTGTTCTGTGCAACAAAATATCAAAGTTTAGTGTTCCCCGATTTCAAAAAGATTGTGGGCTACTGCGTTAGCAGACTCAAATACGAGCTATTATGGAACATTCATAACTGAAAAATTGATAATACGATCTTCCGAGTTATCAACAAGAATATTGTTGCATCTTTACACAATCTTGGAGAAAATTTCTGGTGCTTAGAGACATCATATTGTAGAGTGTGAATGATTTTATTGTGTGGCTTTGTGTGCGAGGAAACAGAACAACTAATTGAGAATATTCTCAAATATTGATTATTCGAGAATATTCTAAACTGTTTGCATAAGAGTATGCGTGTACCTGGAAAACAACAGAATGCATGGAAAACCAGGCGAAAAAATCTAGAATGTTCGATGTGTGAATGTATATAAGGATGTGTGTGCGTAGCATGAGACCGAGTTGAAAAAAGACATCAGCGTAGTACATATCGTAAATTTAACCTAATAAATTCGTTTACTTCAATTACGCTTGTTTTCGGTAAAAGCTTTCGATCCCACAATATGTTCACGGACAAATATTATGCAAGTTATTTCTTGGCGGAAAAATTATGGAAACTAAAATGTCATGTAACCGGGAGGATCCTAACAAATAGGAAGAATTTCTCAAATCTTATAAAAAAAAGAAATTAATCGTGCACGTTGATCGTGCCGACTAATATGGCTCCATATACTGTTTCTTAAGGAAATCCTTCAAATTGTGACGAAAGTTATTTTTCCGGGGCCTAGAAATATGTTTAATTAATTTGTTCGAGATTTAATGCATCTCGTTGGAGATTTTATGTATTTGAAATTATATGTAAGGAAATTCAGACCCCCCCCCCCCTCCCTCCAACCGCGAGATTCCGGTAGACAGAATAGCTCGGACCTTGTGATAAGGAGAGGAGATTCATGGCTCATTGGCTCATTAAAATCAGCATTAATCCTTTGTTCTACAACCACGTGTTAGACTAGTGGGCAGTTAATCGGGCCAAAAATGAGTATCGCAAACCTAGCTCGTGGTGCATCGCTCGGGTTCAATGTAAACAACACGAGCCATGCTTGTAACGCCGCCAAGATGGCGTCAGTTGAGTGTAGTCGTGTCGCGTTGTGCTCTGTGAGTAAACGTGATACGTGAATATATACGAGCCGAAAGTGACAAAGCAACTGCTCTGTCACACGCACTACTAAATGCACTACTTCCGTGTGACAACGCATCCGACGAAGACAGCTGGCACAAAGCAGCAAGAATATACATTCAAAAGCCACCAAATACCAATAATTCTGCTCCGTTCACACAAGAAGAGATACTGAACGTCATCCGCAATCTAAAAAACAAGAAGGCACTAGGACACGACCTCATAGATAACAAAATACTCAAAATAGCATGGAACCAAATCGGTGACAAAATAACACAACTGATGAACAAATGTTTGCTTGAAGAAAACTTCCTGCCAACCTTAAGTAAAGTGTTGGAAAAACTAATATCACAGAGAATCACAAACATAACAAACAGCCACCAAAACACATCGGACAGACAATTTCGCTTCAAAAAAGGAAAATCTACCGAGGATGCAATAGTGGAAATGCGTAAAATAGTAGCAACGACAAATCACAAATATGCAATAGGACTTCTCTTTGACATCGAAGGAGCTTTCGATAATGTATGGTGGCCAAGCATCCTATGCAATCTGAAAAAACGAAATTGCCCAAGAAACTTATATCAACTGATCAAAAGTTACCTCTCGGAACGCAGCGTGGAGATTACAAACACAAACAACTCCATAAAGAAAGAAATAACGAAAGGGTGCCCACAAGGCTCTATTCTCGGCCCAACATTCTGGAACCTAATTTTCGATGACGCTATAAACACCATTCAGACACTCGGCCTCGAACCCATCGCCTACGCCGATGACATAATAGTAATCATCAGTGGAAACTCGCGCAAAGACATAGAGCTCCAAGCAAACGAAACCACCGATACTCTCTCGAAATGGTGTAAGAAGCAGAAGCTACAATTATCCAAGCTACAATTGTCCAAGACAGAAATGATTTTGTTAAAAGGCTTTCTGGACATAAAGAGACCTCCAGTTGTAAAAATAAATCAGGCATCCATCAAAATGGTACAAGAAGTCAAATATCTCGGAGTTCATTTTGGGACTAGAGTAAACCTCACACCACACGTAAAACAGATCACCAGAAAATGTAAAATAATATTCAACCAACTCGCGCAAGTCGCAAAAGTACACTGGGGTATAAACAGTACAAATATGATGACAATATATAAAGGAGTAGTACTACCAATCATGACATATGCCGCGGCGGGGTGGGGCGACAAATTGAACGCTTGGCACAAGAAACATCTACGGCAGGCTCAAAGATACGCTCTCCTTCGAGTAACGAAAGCTTATAAAACCGTCTCTACAGACGCACTCTTGGTTTTGGCAACATCCCCGCCAATAGAATTAGTAATATCTGAAAGAGTAGACCAATACCGTTACAAGAAAAGTCTTCCACAAATAGCTACAGGAAACCCTTTAAGCAACAACGAACTCATCAGTAACCACAAAACACAGCTAAGAATAAAAACAATGGAAACACGGCAATCACAATGGGAACACACACAAAACGGCAGGATCACTTTCGAATACTTTGATAACATCAAGATACGACTCAGCTACACATGGATTCAACCCAGTTTTTATATATCACAACTGTTAACAGGACACGGAAAGATAAGAAATAAACAGAAAGAACAGCTCTAACAGATATATGCTCCTGCGGCACTCCAGACTCCGTAAATCACATAATTTTCGACTGCAAACATTACACAAGCAATCGTCAAACCCTAATCAATTCACTGGAAATAAACAAACAAAAGTGGCCGTGCAAATTGAATGAACTAGTCCTTCAGGAAAACTACAGACCTTTCGCGGAATTCGCTAAGCAAGTCATGCAAGCCAGGGAAACGGAGTACGCGAACGAGACGGTGCAAAACATGCAGATTAAACTGAGAAACACGCAACGAAGGATAGATAGTCACACAACACCCAGAACTATCGAACTGTCAGGTAGTGCATACTACCCGAACTCGCATGAGACCGAGTGCAAGCACTGGCGACCCCGCCTCCACGTGGCCCCCGCTGCCAACACCTCAGAGGAACCTGGGTCAATCTCAGATTCCTCTGTGGTTGCTAAGTGGGTCGCCTTCCGTACGGAACAGTCTACTCTCTTGATGATCCGAAACAGATGAGAGAGGGGTTGTTGCTTTGTGAATGCTTTGAGCTGCACTCCTCTGCCTGCGTTATTAATTTTTAACGAAACCGAAGAAGCGGCGATGTGTTAGTAGTAGTACCTAGAAGCTCTAAGTTTTACATATCAATAATTTGATTATCATTGACACAAATGTCAAATTATATTTATTATGATCGATTTACGTCTCTAGAATATTCCAGAAGTGAGACAAATGAAGATCAGCGATACGGTAACTGTCCCGAAAATTAAAAAAAAATTGTTTATTTCTTTCAATGTGGTTTAAGCATTATTATTGTATTACATTACTGTATACAATATATTATAGAACAGGTATATCGACCTTGACTTGTATAAAAATACAAATGTTGTTGGCACACGGAATGATTTGAAACCCTTAGTCGGCACGCCGTTAGCAAAGGGTTGCCGACCTCTGACCTAGAGCATAACGAGCGCGGATGGTTAGACGTGGCTCGCATGAACTTGGTCTTTTCGCGACAGGGAAAACAAAAGTATTTGTGGCAACTACTTTGTCCGCAGCTTCGTAATTTTTCAAGGGTTCGAAGAACGCCGAAAATTCCTTCGTGTCACACAATAGGTTCCCACAGTCCGGCGCGGACCTGGTCGTCGTATGTTCACACTTGACGATCAGATTTGTGTATTATCCTAGCGCTAACATTCACTGAATTATTGCATTTTCCGAGGAATCCTTTAGAATCTTCTGATTGTTTTTCCAAAGTCCCGTCGCGACTGAGCGTCGCCCAGTCGCATCCCTAACTTTCTCCCGTCAAGGACCTATTTCCGTTTCCCCGCGTTTTTCCAGGAACGTTTGCTTTCCTTGTCCACGCTTCCATCTCTTTTCATCTCAGCGTTTCCTTCTTCGTTTAGACCCGTTTTTAAGAAGCGACATTCTCGCCCTCGCGACGGCACAGTAGAGTCCAACATTGCCACCGAGTCAGACAGTTCGGTTAGAACAGTCGCGTTCGGCCAGACGTCTAGTCAGGCAAATCTCGCGTAGTTAGTCAGAGCGGTTAGCCGACTAGCATAGCGAAGGAATCGTAGCCGCAACGTCGTTCGCCCAACATTGTTGCCGCGATCATCATTATTGTTATTGTTTCCAAGAATTGTCATACACGCCGAATCACGATTGTTATTCGTTGTTTTCGTGATTCGTCAATTAAAAATTGAAGGCTAGATAGTGTGTACTTGTCTTTCCACCACGTACTACGCCTCATATTAATAAAACAAGATTATGCTAGTCCAATAGTTCTATTAAGGATGAGAATGGTTCTACTAGAGTTTACATCGATTATAGACAGTTGAATAAAAAGATCATCAAAAACAGGTATCTCTTGCCGTTAATGGAGGACGAGTTAGATTGCCTACAAGGTACAACAATATTCAGCACTTTAGATTTGAAGAATGGGTTTTTCGAGTTGTAGGCTGTCGAGGAGACTAGTCGTAAATATACCACTTTTGTTGTGCCTAACGATCATTACCAAGTTTTAAAGATACCTTTTTTTCCATTTTTAAATAATGGAACTCACTAATAATTAATCAATAAACTTTAATACGTGAACAACTATACAAGAAATGATCACGAATGGTAAACTATGTCTGATCGGTAAGAGCCCTCACTATCAATTGTTGTAGAAAACCCGTAATATAAAAAAAAATGAACGAGGAACCGCGGGCGCGTAACACTGTGTCAGAAGGGGAGGCATCCTTACATGAACTTTTGATAGGATTTCAAAAGAGTCTTCTTGAGAAATTAGAATCTTGTTTTGGCGAGCAAGCGGTAGATCGGAATATGACGGTTTTGACTGACAATAATACTGTAAATAATGTAAATAATATTCCAAGAGCAACTCTTTCGTCCGTCTCCGGATTACCAAATGCTGTCCTAACGAATATTCCGCGCCCTTCGGTAGATGCGAATCCTCCTGATTACCGCAGTCAAAATTTGGGTTACATTATGAAACCACCGAGTTTGGATGGGAAATCTTCGTGGGAAGAATATCGTGTTCAATTTGAAACTATTGCTAACGGAAATGGGTGGAACGAAATGCAAAAAGCTCTCCGTTGCCCAACAACGTTCCTACATAGATTTGATTTCAGTATTAGAATTTCGTTTTGGAATGCGAAATTTGTCCAATTTAAATTATGTATTATTTCAAAAGTACCGTCAACGGAGAGTTGAGTCTATTTCTTCACTCGCTGTCAAAATTGAGGGGCTGGCACAAGTCACATTTTCCGATTGTTCAGCTGAGGTGCGAGACAAATTGGCTGCGTTTAGGCGGATTTTCATCTCTAAGAGCGGCAGTGTTATACGAGCCTTAGAGATGGAAGCCGTTTCAAAAAGATGGATAGAAACTGCTGGTTATGGGGAAAACCGGGCCATTATCAATAGGATTGTTTCAAGAATAAAAAGAATCACTCGGGAAACGCCAAGAGTCATCAGGAATACGACGATGCAAGGTCCGGAAGAAAACGAAATTTCTGTGTCGGGCAAAATGCATGGAACAAAATGCAATATTATATTGGATACAGTCTTCGAAAAGAAGCAATTAGAAGTTAATATTCAACAACTTCTAAATTAGATTTATCACGAAATGTTTTGTGTATTCCGGGTCTGCGGGAAAAACATCTTGGGAAAAGATTGCCCCGTATTTTCAGGGATTCTGGTTCCAGACCCGGGATTGTGTAACACATCCTTACGTTTACGTTATAAGATGGCATCAAGTTTGGCGGAAATCGCGGAAAAGCACTATTAACAAAGAAGAACACCTAAAGAAATACCTGCTGGACAATCACAAGTATTTATGGATCTTGCATTTCCTGATGGCTATACATATGATTTTCTTGTGTGCAAGACTCATCCACGCCATTGCCCTACATTGGATGGTCAGCAAATGGAAGTGTCAAATGGTGAAGATGATGGATCATCTTCTAGACATGATCCCGTTTCACCTAGTTATAATCCAATATCGCCAGATGTAATCTATTCCATTTTCTCAATTAGCGATTGGAAAACCGAGAAGTTTATTGTTTCTAGAGCATTCGGGCGCGGGCGCCGGCTCATGTCGCACCGAGGCTTTCGCCTATATCGACAGATGTTATGGTAGCTTGAAACCACTGCGAAGAGTCACGCTCTTGTAGATGTTATGAGCGGCGGGCTCGGAAAAACCCCCTCCTCACCGTTTCAGGATCATCGGAAGGGTAGATTGTCCCTTTCGAGAAGCGACTACTTAGCCGTTTGGCCCGCAACGTAGTTTTGCGGGCGAAACGTTTCCAGCGGGGGCCACGGGGAGGCGAGTCGCTAGCTGAAGGCTCAATCTCTTATGGGCTTGCACGATGGTTGTGCAAGTAATCACACTACCACATCGCTATCACGAGTGATAGCGATACCCGCGAGGTAGTTGTGAGTGTTTGTGCGTCGTCTGTTCACGTTTCGTCTGTATCCGTTATTTTTCCTATCTTCTGTTTCTTCTTCCCTTCGGTCGTCTGGTCCATAGTTTTTCCTTCTTCTTCAATATTTCTTCGATGGTTCGCGCGAGTTCCTTATATGTTTGTTGCTTCAGTATTTCTGGTGTGTCTGGCGGCCAGGAGAGGTTGATTTCTCTGTACTTTGTCTGCAATCGTTTTCTTTCCTCTTCGTGTTGTATGCAGTGTAATATGGCGTGTATTGCGGTTTCTTCTTCCCCACAACCGCAGTATCTATTTATCGATATTCTCGATTTGAATAGGTACTGGGCGAAGTCCCCGTGTCCTGACAAGAACTGTGTTATATAATGGTTCAGGAAAACCGAGAAGTAGTACATCTCGATGGGAGCCCGCGCGATCTCCAGTTAAAACAAGGTCACATGAAGATTTACAAAAGAGAAGAGACCTTGACCACCAACAGATGGCAAATAAGATTGTCACAAAATGATCATGTAGGTATGGGTTTATGGATTATACACCCGATCCAATACAACGGAAAAGAAGACTGGACACTATAGACGATGAGAGTTGAAGATCGTTGAACTATAACTTAAAGTTGTAGTTACTAAGGCATCCTTCGAGGCCAAAGTAATCCACGGAAAGTTTGGAAAGAACGTGGAATGTGTATTGGTCGATGACGACTATATATTAACAACTAAGCGATTTTCTGCCATTGACAAAGAATATATGGCCTGGAAGTATAAAAGAAAATGTTCTCAATAGTGTCAGATTTACCGAGTTCCCTCGCTCAGTTACCTATCCTAATCCTTGAGCCATCTTTGGATAACAACAATAGCGATTAGAGGAGACCCCTTTCAACCCGGAGGTAAATATGGTTGTAAAGGCTTGGCGAGCATGTAACAATATTATTTAATTCACAGTGCAGTGTTTACAGAAGTCATAGTAGCTGGTATTGCTCGAACGTACTTAGACGATATAACGGTTTTAACCTAACCTAACAATGTTATTAGTGCAATTAAAAATCTAAAAACTAATGTAAGCGAATACCGTGAAAAAAAGGATGAGCGATTATAAGTCAGGATATGGTCCAAGCTTAGGCGTAGGAATGTACGGAGATTCCGAGTTTAATTGAATATCAAAGATAAACAGTTACTTTCTACTTAACCGAATAGTCTATTTTTACTCTCTGTCAATCCTCTCAAATCTTTCACCAACTCTTTATTCCAACTCTCCCTTCAAAATCTCTTCTAAATCTATCTTGCCTGTGCTTTTATTCTTAACCTAGTAAGTAGGCGTTCCTTGCTTCGCCAATTAGGCGCTCTCACTCCTTACGGGAATTTCTCGGTCCTTCTGACGGTGACCAGATTTATTGCACTCGCTTCACTCGGACCACGCTTTGGGTCCCTTTTTCCCGGCGGGCCAAGCCCTAAAACCCCTCACTTCTCTTTATTTTTGACTACACTATGTTGAAAGTTGCTAGTCAGTATAGAATTGTTAATAAACTAAAACAAATGTAGATGGATGTGTTCGACCGTCCTGGTAACTAAATAAAACTAAAACCTTGATTAAATTTCCAAAACTGCATTGCGTAAAAGACTTGCAAAATTTCCTCGATTTGACAGGATATTTTAGGAAGTTTATTCATCATTATTGCTCAACCTCTAACAAATCTGTTAAGAGAAT
The DNA here is from genome assembly GCA_963969225.1 of Xylocopa violacea. NCBI lineage: Eukaryota > Metazoa > Arthropoda > Insecta > Hymenoptera > Apidae > Xylocopa > Xylocopa violacea. Next base: position 2,257,041 of record CAXAJV010000021.1, on the reverse strand, counting down.
TGTATCGTGCCGATGCTGAAACCGAGTTACATACTGATGCCTCTAGATTAGGAAACGGAGCGATATTGTTGCAATGTGATAGTGTGGATGATGCATATCACCCCGTTTATTATGCTAGTGGAAAAACACAACCGCCGAAAAAAACTATCCTAGCTATGAGTTAGAAGCTTTGGCAATTATAAAATCTTTAAGAAAGTTTCGTGTGTATCCCCTAGGAATTCCTCTTACAGTTTAGCTCCTTTTTGTAGCAACGCAAAAATGAGGACTTTATAATTATTTTGTAATATTATTTAAAAAATGCAGTCCGAAATTGGTTATGATAGTTTTCCTTACGGAAGATATCACTCGACTACTCAAGTTTATTATTGAGTTGGCATTCATTCCTTCCAAAACAATATTCAGCCATATTCAACAATTTAGATTTCTCCAATCCTGTCCAATATTTTATTCCATCGCTATTATCGAAAAAATTCACATCATGTTATATGTTTTCTTCAAGAGCTGAAACATTGTCCCAGTTGATAGTGCCGTCTTTAAAATGTCGTCTGCAGCACCTAGAGTCACTGTGTATTTTTTAATATTATATAGATCTCGATGATCGACACCTCTGCAGCCAAAAATACATTTAGAATGCGTTTTGTGTCTATTTTTTATTGGGATATACATAGCGTTTAATGATGGGCCTGCTTCTTCATTGTCACTTTCTGTTATAAGATTTCTGGTTTCTGGAGTAGGATTCGTAAATACATTTGCACTCGCACTTTCTGTTATATTAAGATTCATTTTCTTCTCTTTTCTTGATTTTTTAATTCGTTAATTAAGGGAACGAGAACAGTTAGAAAGAAACGACCAACAGTGAAACAATGACAATCTTAATAACCGAACGTGCTAATCGCAGCACGATTCGTACAAAACCGAACCGACTCTATTGTTAGTTTCCATTTTAATTAAGCACATAGTATGTAACCATACGCTCACAAAAAGCAGCAATAATATCCAACAAGTCCTTACTTTCGAGTCAAGGTTTAATTTTTAATGTGTCGCTGTTTATTACTTGCTGCGGTCAAAGTTAAGACCGATTCGGAGGTGGTCAGTTTTCCATTTTCTCAGAGTTTATTACATCCAATCAGTTTTGATGTCCGTTTCCCTCACCAAAATTCGTAATATTACAATAGACGAATCCGCTTGTTCTACCAGAGAAAGACACACCCCTCAGATATTTCGTGTTTGATTTTACATTAATTAGACACATGTACATTAATTAATTTAAATAATTTAATAATATATAATAATTTATAATAATATATAATAATATATTTTTGGGGTATTGCAATTTTTTACAATCTTTCACAACCGCTGAAACTAGAAATATGCGTAAAAACGGACTTAAAAATTTCGAAAAACTAAAAAGTGATATATCATTCGAAAGCTTGATTTTTTGTGATTTTTTGACATAAAATTCCAAGTCGATACCTTTTCTCAGTCAAAAGCTATAACCTCCGAAAGATTTCGCTAAACACGTCCTTTGCACCCCTTCCCCGCCGTTATTTCAGATCTACAAATGTGCAAAATTTAAGCAAAATTTAAGCAAAATCGGTTGAGGGCGAAAACATATGGTTTTTGAATAGGGTCCTTTAAAAAAAATTAGACTCGATTTACGAGAACAAGAACTTGGCTACGCAATTAATCGTTAGGAAGAAATTGCTTTGATTAATGTTGGAGAGTGACCAACCTTCAATGAAACATTTTACTGCGACGATTTAATAACGGAACTTTTGGCAGCAAGTGTCAAATTACAAGAGAGTGACAAAGTGTGATACTTATTGTTGACTTTGAGAGAAATGAGACGCTATTTGAAGACAATTTAACATTAGGATTTGTAAAAACTCGATTGTTAGATCACGAGGTAAAATTAAAAACGTACTGCTCAACCAGTGCGAAGGTGCTACACGTTCAGTACATAAATAAAGGGGATTCAAAGAACATTTCAAGCATAAAGTGTCACTAGTGACAGGCAACGCAGATCATAACAACTGAAATAGATTTGGAAGAACTTGTAAACACTTCTACCTCATTTGCTTTTATGACCGCGGAGTATCACCAGAAAAAGGAAAATAATAAATGAAATTTTCTACTAGATTCTGATGCGTCGAAACATATAGTAAACCGAGACGATGTTTTTTCTTCCTTTGAAGAAATGAGACCACGATGAAAATCTCCATTGCGAAAAAGGGTGCGTTCATCCAGGAAACGAAATGCGGAACAATTCAAGCGACCAACAAAAGGATCATTAAAAAACGTCCTCTACTGGTCGAAAGTACAATAGAACTTGCTATCCGTAAGGAAAATGCAGAAGGCCAGGATGAATGTCATTTTTAACAAAACCGGACAAGTGAAGGTAACCAAGAATGAACAGATCTCTATGATTGATTTCCAAATCGTAAATGGTGAAACATTGAGTAATCACCAGATTCATAGTGTAATAAATAAAGAGTATGAGCTGTGGCATCAACATTTGAGTCACATTGGGGAATCAACATTTTAAGAGCGGAAAAATAAACAATGCTTGTATTAAAGATAAGCAAGCACGGTTATCATTCGAAAAGATAGAGAATAAGGAGCATATAAAGCAACCATTGTTTATTATTCATTCAGATGTTTGAGGTCCTATTATTCCTGCAACAATTAATGAAAGGAATTATTTTTTCCTATTTGTGGATGAGTATGCACATTATTGTACAACGTACCTAGTGACTTATAAATATTCTCTGTATTTCAAAATTTTGTTGCTTTCGATCAATAAAACCTGTATTTTAGTACAGAGACCCGAAACTAGAAATATAGTATATTGTGAATGGGTCACTGTTAAGAAAAATAAATTTGGAGTTCCAATAAAATATAAGGCTCGTCTTGTTGCTCATGGTTTTAGTCAAGAATATTTAGTAGATTATTATAAAACTTTTGATTTTAGATTTATGATTGCTTTTGCGAATCAGAATAGTTTGCAAATACACCATATTTATGTAAAAGTTCCTGAAAGGTTTAAAAGCACAATTGATCAGGTTTGCACATTGAACGAAGCATTATACTTTCAAAGGAAATATCTAAAAATATATATGTTGAAAATTTTTAAAATTACTTAATAAATAAGTTTCACATGACCGATTTAAAGGGAAGAAAATATTTCCTTGGTATTAAAGTAGGTAGAAATAATGATAAAGTTAAATCAAAAAGTTTACATAAAAACAGTATTAGAAAAATTTAATATACAGGATTATAAACTTTCAAGCACGCCTCTTCTAAATAAATAACATTACGAAGCTTTAAATTCAGACGAAAATTTTGAAGCACCATATCGGAATTCGATTGAATATTTAATGTATATATAACAGTATGTACGCGGCCTGAAAAATAATAAAGATTTGTGGCAAGAATTAAAACACGTACTAAAATCGATATCTAAAAGGTTTGAAAGATATGAAATTAGAATTCAGTATACTCGGTAAGAGGTCAAGATAATAATTTTTTTATTGACTATGCTGAGCATAGTCTGATCGAGGAGGTAAGTGACACTGATGATTAAAAAATGTTATTTGAACGATGCATTTTATGCTTTTTTGAAGCTGACATGGCTTTTTTGAAGCTGTTAAGAAAGCGCTTTGATTAAAATCGTTAGCAATTAGTACAAATATAAAAATTGAGTAGCCAATTGTTACTTCTAAGAATAACAATGGGTGCGTGAGTATAGTAAACAATTCAAGCAGTCACAAATAGAAAGAAAAATATGCAACTTATTAAAAAAAAAATGTACTAGTTTTTACAGAGAACCAGTTGGCCAGCAGTTAAGTTTCTGCAACTTGGGGCAGAAATGGGAATAATGTAGTGCACATTATGTTAAGCAATATAATAAATATAGCAATAGAAAAAAAAATAAAAAATAGAAAAAATATATAAAAGTAATAATTTTAAATAATTTTAAAATGGCAAGGCGAAGAAGGATAGTCTTCAGCGTTTTGAGTAGATATTATAATATTAGTATTAATTAAAGAATACATCGTATAAATATTCAGGAATGATGAACGGCTCTTGTAGAAACGTGTTTATTAAAGTGTTTGTAACATAGCCGATTCATTTTTGAGGGGTTATGTCAAAAACGAATCTTGGGTTAGGAAATAGAATTCTAAAGAGATCTATCGAAGAGATCTAAGAGATCTATCAATTGTTTATACCTAAGAATAAAAGAAAAACACAGTTCGTGTAACTCTCGTAGCGTACAGCCATCCTTCCGTGTCTGAGAATAAAAAATTTTTTTTCGAAGAATTCTAAAAAAGTTTTATTTCATGCACTCATTTGCAACAATACCCCATACCCCATTATAGCGAGCTAACCAATAATCGCACCACAAATATTATTCCACGCTATTATTAAATTATTATTAAAGAAGGAACGAATTGTATTTCTATAGATCAGAACAATCTAGACAAACGATATAAAGAAATTCAAGACGAACTTGTTTACAGACAAACATTTCCGCTATGATAATTTACTTTCAAAACTCAATTGCGAAACACAGATTTTAGAAAAAACAAACAATCACCAATCACAAAAAATCACAACAATAGATACATAATTATTCCAGAAAAACCACTTGACGCACAAGTCGTATAAGTGCACATTCTTGACCTCAAAAATTCAATGTATTTGAAAACATTGATACATGTTATACCGGAACTAAGGCTATGAATAGATTACGAAAACCATAGAAAATTATAATACCCAACTAGACTATGTGAATAAAAAAGCGAAAGAAATCCCAAATGATAGACGCATAAAGACTCGAAAAAAAACGACCACATCGACTCTCCAATATATACGCATCAACCTTTTTTGTCAAACCAATACCCACAGACAATCGGCAATTAATCACGCAACCAACAATAGCCCAAAACAGCCCATCGGACCCAAGTAGCATTGGATAGTTATCTAGGCCCGCAGCAGTATCCGTTATAAAGGAAATAGATATATATCCCCACCATAAAACCAACAACCCCATTAAAATTAAAAAAACGCGTAAGGTTTGGAGAACCAAACCCAGTCTAAGTACGTGCCAAAAGTACGAGTGGCTACCCATTTCCCATGGGTGGCATACGTGGTATGCGAATAAGAGGTACACGTTGCCAGATACTTGGCTGCCGCCAGCCCTTATCACGTCACACCGGCATCGAACCAATTAGTACCAACTCCTAATTTATGATAAGATATTTTTTCGACTAAGCAACAAGACGTCGACTATCCGTACTATACCTGCTGTTCTCACTGCAAAACCAACCAAGTATTGTGTATAAAACAAAATTCCTACAAATATTACCGAGGGACTTGGAAGATCCCACGTCCATGCAGGTATTTGCCCATCCTTTTGAAAGGACACACTAATTGCTGATTTGCATCGTTTCGGGAAATAGCAAAAATGTCCACCCCCTGCACGGTCGAGGGAGTAAATAACAATAAAATAGTAACAAAAACAAAATTAAACTGAACAGTAAGATCTAACGAAACGAACGTAACGAATCAGTCAGTTGCGAGTGTACGACACTGAACACATTCATCCAATCGGGAAGTATCAAGTCATCGACAAGCTGTCCAAAATTAATTTGGCGGACAGCGTGGCGAGGAACCACGGAGAGGAATTCGGTGGCTAACATTCCGCGCGATAGGATACGACATACTTATTATAACTAATAAAATATTTCGTGCTAAATAATCAAATACTTTCACGAGTCACTACAGATGCTCAATGGAATTGATAACGGAATAGAGCATAGTCTATATAGGCAGTTACTGCTCACCGAATGCAGCATATCAAGACTTTTGCCAATATTAGGATGGCATTAGGGATAGGATAAATGGACTTAGGAATGGAGGGGAGCGAAGAATAATAATATTGGGGGATTTTAATGCTCAGGATTATATCTGAGCAGGGAGAACAGAAGCAAGGGGAAGAATAATCACGAAGGTGACGAGTGAAGTGGGATTAAGCTGCATGAATGAGGTAGGAAAAATAAGATGGAATGGAGGCTCGATCATAGATCTCACCCTAGCAGAGTGAGATCACACAGGAGGTTAAGAATGAAATTAGCGATTGGAAAATACTGGAAGAAGAAACGCTCAGCGATCAGGTATATATTAGTTTTGTACCTAGTGAGGATCAAAGAAGAGCAGGAGAGGTGGCAAATAGAGTTAGTAGGGTAGACATTCCAAGGAGGGGGTGGAACCCAAAAACATTGAAAAGGAGTAAGCTTGTAGAGGAGATAGACAAGTGAGAAATAGAAGGAAATGCGGAGGGGAATGTTCAGGAAATAATAGATAGTTTTTATGATAAGATGGGCAGGATATGTGATAGGACAATGAGGAAATTTGGAGAGGGTAAGAAAGGGAGGGGTAGGAAGGCCTACTGGTGGTACAAAGAAGCGGAAATAGCGAGATAATGGGATTATAATAATGGGAAACCTGGAATCGACAGAAGCGACCAGATGGTGTCGTATGCAACAACGATACGAAAAAGCATCAAGTGGTATCGCAAATTATAGTATCAAATACTCAACCAGTATAGTACCAAAAAGTGACAAAGAAAAAATTTGAGATAAGAAACTTTTTGTTACGGAAGGTTTGTCCTCGGATAACACTATGCCCGACAATAGAAGGAAGAAAAAAGGCAATAAAGTGAAGAAAGTGTTGCACCATATAAAGGTTCGTAAAAATCAGCAGGACAAGCCTATAAGAAGGATTTGCGTCCTATGTTACCAGAAGAAGATATTAACCCATTGTCCCAATTCTTCAAAATCCCCACAAATATATTTGGACTGTTTTAACGAATACCATGCGTAATATAATGTAATATTTTATCCTAAATGTAAATTAAGTATAGTATAACGTGTATATTTTACTTTAATACTTTTATTTTATATATTTTATATTTATATTTTTATTTTACGTATTTTATATTTATACTTTAGTGCTTATTCCACTAAATTCCTATTAAAATTCCAATTTAAAATCCTATTTAACTTAAAGAAAAAAAGCGTCGCGCAGATATGGGTGACGTGGCGACGAAAGTGTTAATATAAACATTTATTGAATTTTTAATTGTAAATTATAACCACACAGTGTCCAACGAAGAACTATCAGTGAAGATATTTATCACATTTACCATTACGAGTTGGGAATTATATGAACTTGCCAGTTAATTTGATAAATATTCAATAATTTATAACGTTCACCAAATTTAGTGGTTATTATATCTAATAACCGGCAATTATACATAATCACCAGTTTATTACATTTAGCGTAACCTGTACATTTAATTTACGAATAAAAGATCATATTAGTACCTTTCTTAGACATTATTAGTCATACTGATGGAACAAATATTATTAAAAAAATGAAAAACATTAAGATTTAAAATAATAATCTTCTTGTACATGCAAACAATGTATATTTAATACGATTACCTTATTTTCTATGACAGCTAAGTCATCCTCTGCAGGATATAAAGTTTCCAACATGACACGGGCTTGTCTTTCAAATTTTCCTGGATAGTATAAATTTAGTGGGAAAGGTAATGCTTCACAATACCATGGTCTCATTAATTCATTTACATTTTTTTCATCTATCCACCTGAAATAAATATTTGACTTAAATTTTATTCTTTGTACTTTATAATATATCAACTTATGTGCAGTAGGATCGTATTAATTAATTCATTCAAATATCCAGCTTTACGTTACAGTAACAATAACACTAGGGTTAGAAATACAGAATGCATAAAAGAGTGTACAAAAATTGTGCATAAGTACGATCGTAAAATTGAAATTTGTTATCGCAACCTATTCTATGAATTACAATTCGATCGTTTTCTTCAAAATTGATGTGTTAAAAGATTTGAATAATTCTCCACACATTTACATTCTGTATTCCAGTACGCAAGAAAAATATCCAATTATAATCTTGACGGTTTACCCTGGCATGTAGGTTTCACTGCTATAAAAGTTAAAAAACATGCTGTCTTGCAGAGAAATGCGTACCATAATGCCTGCGTACTATTATATTAACGAAACAGCAGAAAACCGTAGACGAATTTAGGAAATATATAGATATTTTGTGATAATACCAAGTTCCAACGATAAACCAACCCTGCATCTATTCATGTAAAAAGGAATAAGTTGTCGCTTTCGATCAATACTTATCCACTAATGTTTTAATGTGAAAAAGTTGAACGAGTAAAGATCAATCACATAATATTACATTTGTGAAGAAAGCCTATGATCTCATATAATTCAACGTGTTTAAGCAGTGTATCTAATCATGCCACTCGACGAAATTTTTCCCCTATATAAATTGCGATCCGATGATCAATCAATCATATTTTTGTACGAGGAAGATAGACATTAGTTATTAACTGCGCTCTAGTAAACATAAAAACATGTGACAGATAAAAATGTGACAGTTAAAAAATATAAAGTAGCAGAATATATTGAATTTGCATTATGAAAGAATAATCAATATACCGGCAGAATAATTATAAGAAAGATAAATACACAGGAACAAATGATAACTACTGATTCATTTTTTATCCTCTAAATTCAATATGACAAGCAGAAAAAGATAAAATTGAATTGTTGCAGAGATCTCAGACATATTTTCAAAGAATGAGAATAAAATGAATTGATGCTTCCAATTCTGAATCCACGCTTTCTAAATTGTATTTTAAACAACATTAATATAGCTGATAAATCAGCCTATTGCTGTAAATTTTATACATATATAATATAAGCAACAAGGCGCAAAGCGTGGGTCACCCTCGCTAAAACTCGGGGACATCTCTGACTGGTCCCTTAGTACAGAAAAACGAATCGTTCGGAGAAATTATACTGAAGCATACTTCCCTTAGAAGGACTTGCTTGGTTCCCATCATATAAGGTGAAGATATCAAATTCTGCATTTTCAACATTGCACTTGTGCACATTACGAAATCACCACGTTTCCTACGACCAACTTTACAGGTCATACTAATAGATTCACAATTGCTAACCGGACATTCCGGAAATAGCATCGATGACATACTTATCGCTGCCAAGTTCAGAACGGATCGTATAGTCATTTAAACAGTCACCTTCTTTCCTAATTTACAGTCGTACTAAAGAAATTCACAATACTCAATGCTATTTGCACGTATACAAGCAATGAGCAAAAAAACAGGACGATAAGGATCGCTCTGATCGCCGATTGCAGATGGTTCGCGTAAAGCTATATTCTAACTAAATGTCATACAACGACGAAATTGTTATATATGAATCAGTGTTGTAAAACTTTGAGTTTCATATCTTTGTTAAAGTCATATATCTTTTACATAAATGCATCAGCAACATCATTATTGATTTAGAAAGTAATATTATAAACGATAGTGGCAGCAGAAATAATTATTTAAAATAATTTTCGACACATTTATTCTACAAAATAGGTTTCATTTTACTTTTTAAATCAATAGTTCTACAAAATTATTCATTGTTATTATAGGCGTCGTGGATGCAATGCCACGTGTTACGTTGAACAAATGCTCATCATGATGGTTGCCAATTTGGACACAATTATAGAACGCGCTTTGTTTGTTTATTGTCGATTGTGTTAGTCAATCAGTCAGAGCATAACAATATTGTTGCTGTATGACATTCAATTAGCCTGCAGCCGTCAGAGGCACAAGTATAATTGTAAAATCCTGGAAAAATGATTTTCCAGCAACTATATAGTCTCATCGCGTTTCGAAGAGCCTTACAAAGTCGTCCTCTCATATCACCTCCAACAGAACGTCAACTGATGGACGAACTGTCACTCGTTCCGCTCAAACAGTGCACCTTCTTTTTAAAGACGCACTTATGGCGACCATAAAGTATTCCTCATTTCCGCCTCTGTTTCCACATAATAAAATTTCTGACCTGTCCGTAACATCCCCGCGTCTAAGGCAAGGCCTGCTAGGTATAAAATGTTCTTTCCCTCTCTTTTCCTTTTCCCCCTACTTACGCATACACAGCAGCTCTACACTGTTCTGTAAAATTTGCAAAAACCTATGCAGAAGTTACGACCGATACCAAGGACGAAGAACATTTTACGATGTCGAAGTTGAGTCGAAACTAGAGTCGTGAAGAAAAAGAAAGAGGAAGTTTATTATAGACGATCAAGAACATTCTAGAAAGCGCGACCTGCAAAATCACATAAGCACCACCGATGTAAACGCGTCGAATCACTTATAAATGCAATGCTGAAATAAATAATTAGTAATATAGTAATACTGTTATAGTAGATTATTGAGAATATGTTGTAAAGCGTTGTATCAGCACTGTAACTTATTACTGTTTAGAAGCATTGTGTACTCTTGCGAAAATATAGCAATGTTTACAATTTATCAAAAATTACAATAAAAAAGAATGAGTTATTCAATGCCAGCATAATATAAAAGCGAATTCAAGTCCGATTTAAACTGTCTCTTCCATCTTAAATGTATAATGTTCAATTAAACTGGAACAGTGAAATTATTCACAAGAAATTAAAAGAATTATCTATAAAATATATTTACAAAAGTTGTTTGTATAAAAGGAAACATTACATAGTGTAAATAATTTTTTATGGCTACAAAAGTTATTAAAACAAATTCCGTTTCGTGAAATATTTTGAAATCGCAAAAAATAAATCGCTTAAATACTTAATTTGTTTTTCTTTATATTATTCCTCTTCGTATCAACAACTTTTGTATGGACATTTTTTTATGATAATTCCAATTTCAAGTAAAATTTGCAACCGTTTCTAGTTAAATAAAACACTATACAGAGTGAGTCACATAACTTATGCACCTGAAATAACATGTAATAAAAAATTGTTAAATATACGAAAGTTGTACGGTTTTAAAGGGAAACAATAATGACGTCGTAATTTTTCTTGTGCGCGAAGTAATTTTCGAAACTTCAAAATCAACTTCCTTTTTCTAAATGGGAAGATATATTTTTCTCATCACGGATCGAAAGTATATAAATTTCAGCTAAAAAGGTGTGTAAGAGTATGAGAAATGAGCGTATTCAAATGTCAAGAATGCCTTCTTAGGCCACTCGTATTAGCCTCGAGGACATCCCTAACGCCCAGAGAGGGGTGATGCCGCGCTCGTGCACAAGTCTATTACAAGTCTAAGTTAATCCTAAACTTAACGGTTAACAAAATATTTTTATCAGTAAACTAACTTATTTTAAAATATTCGTTAGTCATTACGTGCGAAGATCAACATAATTATATACTTATCTACTTAAAATTTAACCCTTTGCACTCGATGACTTTTTCAGTCGCGCATCGTCCCAGTTCTTTATCACTAGTTTCTCTATGAATACAATCGATCTCGTTTTCCAACAGTTGAAAATTAATTTCATCTTCACTCGAGCTAATTTCGCATTCCAGATTCACTTTTGTGAGAAATCTGAACCGAAATTTAAAATTAGTCGACGAAGTATTATGGTTACAAAAATATACCTTTTCATTTAACAAAAGGAAGTTAACAACTTTTGTAATTAACAATTTTTCATTCGATAGATAATTTCAAAACTATTTGAAGTGATTATATGAGTTATCCTGTATTATGGAAATCAGGAAATGTCAGCAAATGAAAGATGGAGGGACTAAAGTTGTGAGAATCGGCAAAATTGAAATGTCTAACCGTATCGGTAACCGAACAGTAGGATCAGTAGAAAATTTGTATTTTTTATTCTTTCTTTCATTCGTCACTTTTACTAAAACATAAATTGTTCAAATTAAAAAAGAAAAAGAAAAAGAAAACTCCAAATTTAGAATAAAATCAAACTTTCGCTTACCCAAGCGATACACGTTCGTACGCTCTACCAAATTTCGCAACATTTCTTTCGGTAGCACAGGAAAAAAAGAGATAACGAAAGACAATATTTCGCCTCTATAATAAGGAACATGGATATTATTGGTGTCTAATTAGTACAAACCTACTGTATCTCCTATTTTTGGTATACTGTCGAATAAAAAAATACTATATGCATACCAAATAAACTGTAGTGCTGGATATAGTTTTTCTTTTAACATCGTATCATAAGCCACAACATTTGCACATTGTTTTCGACTTAATCCGAATTCTGTGTTATAATTTTTTCCTCTGAAGTATCCTATTATATCTTTGACTGTATCGAACGTGCCACGACTAGTTTTCAGCACGGGTAATCTGCCATTGGGTGTTCTAAATAGATTACCAGATGTATTTATTTTCAAAGGTATACCGTTAAACTTGGCATAAACCTAAAAAAGAGACATACAAATCATTTTAATTATCTATAAAATATCAACTAAAATGTATACACTTATTTGATCTACGCGAGTTTCATTCATCGCTTTTCAAACATTCGATTATGCTACATATCTGCAGTATATCAAATAAACAAAACCATTATAGTTATCATTTGGTATTTATATTGTTGAAATTATATTATTATTTATAGTCATCAAGATTGACGAGTCTTTTCGCACTACGGCTATGCACGCCTTAAGAAATACAAAATTAATAGTCTTCTACCTAAAATTCAATGAAAAATTATTTAAAAAACTAAAATTATCAATAAAGAGTGACTAATGTATTTGTTGTAAATTATTTAACAAACTTTCGTTCGTGTACTTTTTCACGAAATGCTACTAAGACTCCACGTTCAGGCGGACACTCGCGCGTCAGAGTGTCCCGTCTGCAAAGGGTTAATAATTTAAAAGCAAATCATATCGCGACATTGTAAATTTCTTAAAGATGAGTAAAAATACGATATTATAAACCGTCATAAAAATCAAGATAGGATTGATTTTATCCCACGTGAAAGACGTTAACGTTTTTTAAGTGATCGTAATAGACATAGCATTATAGAAAACGTTAAAAATGATTCAGAAACAAGTGTTCCAAATAAATGAATGACATCGTTAAGCGAAGAACTCGTGTAATAATTGTTCATCCTGAAAATTTCAGAAAAATATTGCGAGCGAAGCGTTACAGTGGGACTTGAATTGTTTAAAAAAAGGATATTCAATTTGCCAGTAAAGCTACAACACGTGTGCGACCATGAAAGATATATCACGAAATATGAATTATTTAATTAAAATAATTGTTTTATTATCCTCTGCAACTGGGTTTCGCTAGGAAGTGGATAGAAATAGAACTATTTTTAATTCGGCCCCGGAAGGATCGAGTCTGCTACCACGCCACAAAGAGCATACGCGGGTATTATAGTAACGCAAAGTAGCTACCAATCAGAATAGCACCGATACAACGTCATTAATAAAAAAAAAGTAGTAGTCGATAGCTTTTTTGAATATAAGGGCACGGGTTTACGGAGGCTTTAAATGCGAAGGGGAAGATCCGATATTTTGAAACACTCGCTAGCTCAAACAACAACAGTCTATTTTCCATGATAGCTCGCTTCGAAATGAATCATTACTTCGATAACCAATTCAGAGATCGGTGGGACAAAGGACTTCTAATTGGTTGTTGGTTCGTTCGGCATGTCGTCTGCAACGTTCAATGACGCCATACGGATCTTCCTCTTTTCCCGAACGCCACAAGGTGGCGTAACGTCAGTCTTGTTTCCTTAGTTTACGAGGATATCTTAACTCGCTGCAGTTAATCCTCTTCCTCAACTGCTGTTGGATCCTACGCTTATCTCAGAATCTTTCCGGGGGTTTCTCTATACAGCTTTAAAAGAGCTCTAGTGGCGTTAAAAGAGTGTGTAGGGGGCTTGCCGTTTATCGCTACATTTTTGTAACTTTAACTAATGCTGATTTATAATCTGCGATATTCTTTATTTATCGCGCACTGGAAATTTTTGTACTTGATTTTCAAAGAAAATTTAACATGGTAAATCGATATTTATTTCGTGTTTTAACAAAATTTTCATTAGCAAACTTTAACATTCAGTAATAAGCTACGATAAATGCTAATCGTGTAATCGATAAATAATCGAAAGAACCGTAATGGATAGAATCGCGTAAACAAATTGCAAGTTCCTACTGTGGTAGATTATCGAAAACGTAACTATTTGAGCAAAGGTAAAGTTTGGTAAAATTTAGTTTTGTGTGTTTCACTTGAATAATTTTTTGTGACCGATATCTGCTAAATAGGACGAAACTATCGCCACTCGCAGATTTTTTAGAGGTACTTTTATATAGCCAACTACCCTTCTATACGCCCTTAGCGCTTTTACTTCTGCATTCATAAGGCTACGACGATACGGTGTTCGTTACTACAATTGTTGGTAATGTTTTTCAGAAGTAAAATATTTCGAGTATTCCTTTAGCAATATATTTCTATTATTAACTATTATTATTAAGGAGGACGTCTGGTATCAATGAGAACTTTATGAAAAGTGAAGACAAATGACAGAATATCTGCCGTTCATCCATAAAAAGAAAAGTGACTAACCGAAGTCTGCACAATGTTTTTCTTCTCAGGACTACAGGGCTTATCCCTATAAACAGTAAAAGGTCCTTCGAATAGACCGATAGGACTGTTTCACTATTTATTCTTAGGATACTATTTCTCAACGTTACAATAAATCTAATTTTCACTACTCCCTTTCCTCTAGATTACACCGAAAACAATTATCAGTACCAACTATTTACACGAAAATAGACAAACATTGCAAAATTTGAAGATCCATATTTTTTTAAACAAGTTCAATAAAAACGAGCAGAATGATTACTTAAATCCGCTTCTAATTGGTAATATATTAAAAATAACGTACAGATTTCGATACATTTATTGATAATCACAAAAGTGATATCAGTAATTGGTGTAAATGTAGTAGAATAAAAGGAAAAGGAAAATAGATTTTTTCATTCTTTCTAGAACCTTTCCACGTCATTCGCTTTAAAACGTGCGCTTTAAAGAATTTTCTTATTTACTCTTCTACAATAGGAATTCTTAATACTTTATTTTTTGAGCGTGGGTGTCATTGTTCCTTACGCATTACGATGCACTTAATGTAGTTCTTAGACTCTTGTAGCTCTTAATTCTTAAGTCTTGTAACTTTTAGACTTCTAACTCTTAAATTACCGATTGTAAGATTGACTGTACCCCTGATTTGAATTCTGTAGATTCATATGAGGTTGATAGGGGTTACACGTCATTACATAGATTTCCTACTAATCGTTATGCGTTATTTTCTCTTGGATATGTACCTTCCAGTTCAATCTACTATCTAATCTTTTTAGTTTAGTTTAGTTTATTATCTTATATAACTAAATTTCTAACCTATTCTTCGCATATCCGCGCCTATAGAACTGGGCTAATTTTACTGACAAATCCATCAGCGGGTCCAGGACGAAACATATTCCACTTTCCATTTGTTTCATCATTCAGAATTTTGAAAGAGCTTATTGAAAATGAGGGGAAAAAATGCCTATTTTAATATATTTTTTTTAAATTGACGCACTTTGCCATATTATATTTATAAGAATTTAATTTTATATTTGTTAATTAAATTAATTAAATCTTTTAAGAAATTATCTTGAGTAAATTTTCATTTTTTTTTTTTCATTTGTCGGGTTTTATTAGAATTACAAAGCATAAATCTCACTAGAAATCACGATGAATTTTGCTTTATAAGAATCTTTAGTCACGAATTACTTCAACAAATAATTATAAATTATAAATTATAATAATTTATTTAACGATAACAATTCAACTATAATAATACAAAAATGTTAACTATACAGAAAGAGTATTTCAAACGTAACAGGAGTTTAATGTGTTAAACATCGCAATTGCCATTTTTAACAGTTAAATCGGTAATTCCTTTGTTTCCAAAGACTGTTTGTCTTCTTGAATTAATCACGCAATATAACTAATAGTCGTTTTGTACTTGTCATAATATGATCAAATCTAATATCGACGTATGGAATGAATAACTTCTTGAATAAGCTTGCAATAAAAATATAGATACGAAGTTTGTTGGATTACTTCAAAAGCCCAATGTAAAAGCAAAAATGAATCCTCTGTTAAAAAATAAAATCCTGTAGATAAACAATGAAAGAAACCTATCGGTTAGAGCGGACCTCCAACTGTTTATACCTAAGGGCCTAAAAGAAAAACACGTACAGACTTTGCATCGTAATTTTTCCTTTAAGCGGGAGGACACTTTTGATATAGCTCTTATGGTATACAGACGTTCTTTCAAGCCTTCAAATAAAGTAGGTTTTATAAAGTAAAATGGTCTGTTTACATTTTCTTTTACCCATATCTAATAACAAATCTTTATATCAAAATATTAGAAACGAAATACAAGAAAAACCTAAGCGTAGAAGGAGTGGTAGGATTAAACAACAGACCCCTATATAATATAATGAAGATGATATATATGATGATTGTCTTTTGGTATATAAAATAATATCATTTGTATATAAAAACCGGGGAGGATAAAGTTCAATGGCAATAGGCTATCAATGATGAGATAAATTCTCTTTTTGTTAGTAAAACCTGGACATTACTGAAAAACCTGAAAATAAAAACAGTTGATTGCAAATAAGTATTTACTGTTAAAAATAATAAATTTTGAGAACCTATGAAATACAAGGCCCGCCTTGTTGCTCTTGGTTTTAGCCAAGAATATTTAATAGACTACAATGAAACTTTTGTACCAGTTGCAAGAATAACAAGTTTCAGGTTTAATAAAATTGCTTTTGCAAATCAATATAATTTGTGAAGACTAGATTTCTAAATGGTGAACTAAAGGAGGAAATGTAAGAAACATGTGGGGTCTTGTCTAAACGTTCGGATGGGCCATTACGGCCAAAACCGCCGAGAGGATTGTCCTAAAAAAGAGGTAAATGTCACGCAAAATTTCAAAAATAGATCCAATATCTTCCAAATGCACATACGTGTTAATGGACATAAAGTAAAAAGTTTGGTGGGTACGGGAAGTGCATGCACATTGATCCATTCCAGTATTATTAAGAAATTAATTATTAAAACGGAATTGCACCGGCTACGGTAAAGATACCGAACGTGGTCGTGAACGTAAAGTCCTTCGTTGTTCCGGACGAATACATGATGCACAACGCGATGCTCGGAAGAGATTTCCTGCAGCAAGAACACGTTTTGATGTTGAAACGGGGAAATCGTCTTACGTTTAACGACTTGAAGAACTGCAAGGGACCGCAGATAATCGCCGCGATGGACATTTATAACGTTAAGGTATCTCCTAAATTGAATATGGGAAAGACCTCGGATAGACGAATACCGTATCGATGGAAGTAAGATGCGTCACGGACGAACCGATAGCGTATAGTATCTATCGTCTCGCCGAACCGAAAAAGAAAGTCGTTTGCGAAATTATCGCGGACTTATTACGGAATGGAACCATAAGAGAATCTGATTCACCGTACGCGAGTCCAATCACGCTCGTGCGGAAATAAAGGATAAATATCCTTTGCCACTCATCGATAACCAGATCGATTAGATTTAGTGCCAGGCTGTTACCAAGTCCCTGTCGCAAAAAATTCCATAACGAAATCAGCCATACAAATACAACAACCATAACCAAGGTTACACCCGAGGGGCACTACGAATTCTTAAAGATGCCTTTCGGTTTAACAAACGCACTAGCTGTTTTTCAGCGACTAATAAACAGATGGACCTTGGACTTTCGAAAGGGACGATCGTATTCCTATACTTGGACGATGTAATCATACCCTCGACAACAATAGAAGAAGGAATTGACCGGCTACGGAAGGTACGGGAGGCTTTCCAAACACATGGCCTGACTCTTTTGAAACAAAATATCGAGTACCTAGGCCGGGAAATAAGCGAACAAGGGGTAAGTTCAGGTCAACGGAAGATCGACGCCATCAAGGACATGTTACCACAAGAAAATGTAAAGCAAGTACGTCAATTCTTGGGGCTGGCAAGTTACTTCAGGATATTCATTAAGAATTTTGCTGCACTTGCAGAGCCTTTGACCGAGACAATGGAGGGAGGAAAAAGAAAAACTAACTACGCGGCCTGTATTGCGTATTTTCGATCCAGCTCGACCCACAGAGTTACATACGGATACCAGTTCGATCGGTTGGCGCAATGCTGCTGCAACAACAGGAAGGTGGGCAAATGGCAGTGGTAGCGTATTTCAGCAAGCAGACGACAGCTCTACAGAGATGCTATCATTTCTACGAGCTTCGAAACGATGGCCGTTGTTTTTGCATTGCGACACTTCAGAGTCTACCTGTTGGGGATCGAGTTTACGGTAGTAAACAACTACAACGCATTACGGACAACCTTTCCGAAGAAAGATTTATTACTTAAATGACGAAAGTCCTAATGAATCTTATGCATCTGTTCGGTGTGCCGACCAAACTTCACGTCACGAAGATTCGCAACGTTATGCCAAACGTATGGAGTCAAACATATATTAAACGCAGTGGCTACACCGAGAGCGAACGGACAATGCGAGCGTTACAATAAGACTGGGACAGGCAGGTCAAAAAGACGCAAAGTGCGATAAACACTATGCACAACAAGAGCATCAACGCAAAACCGATGAAGGCATTAATCAGGTGTGATGCAAAATCGATAGCAGAAGGAACCGTATTAACCCATTAACTACCACGATCCCCATTTGGGGACATTGGAATTTTACGTACACTACTCGACGCCAAAAATATACCTGGTACGCCTGACAGTTTAGTTTCATTCTATATATATCAGTCAATATTGTATATAGCAGAAAGTGCTGTAAGTTGAACGGAACAAAATTGTCATATTTGAAACATTATATTTTTGGTTTAGTTTTTATACTATAATGAAATACTGTACATAAATATGTAATTTAGAGATTATAGTAACGATCTGTTACTTACTCAGTCTTTTGTTTCTTATTGAAATGATTTTATTGATCATTTTATAACGATACCCATTTGGGGATTGTGGCTGATATCAAGTATTTTTTTCTCTCTTATAGTGATTATTTTTATTTGATGAGAGATGGGTACTAGGAAATTTTTCACGCTTGCTGAATTGACGATGCTGGTGCTACTGTTGATATTGTTGAAATATCTTTCTGAGAAGGTCGATATTGTTTCGGATATCGAAGACATTGAAAAGAGAATACATTAAAAGATAGCTGTCCCAGAGATGTTCCTAGCAGACTAGAAGTTCATTCGAGTCCTCTAAATATAGCTTCTACAAACACAGACCCAAATAACAACAATGTAACTAGAACTATACAAAAACCAAAACGTATGAAAAAAACTAACAGAAAGAGTCGAGAAACAAATTCAGATTGACAAAGAGTACAAACACGACTTTGTAAAAATACTTGGAAATAATAATGACATTGAGAATGTTTGTTCGCGCCAGGATAGGTGGACCACCCATCCTGGCGCTATTTGTTAAGGACTCTTGTCCATCTGTAAATAATTCTTAGTTTATTTCGTTTCGGAGCAGCGATAACTTTTTGCGACCATGACACTCGTAGTTTTCCGGTCTTTAGAATTTTCACTTTCTTTGTTTGTTGTGTCAGCTAACCCTTCAGCTGATTTATACTTTCGTCGTCGCCACATATGTTTCGGAGCTGAAATGTCTCTTAAGATTATTACGTCTCTAAGATACGATCGTTGTTAGAGACCCGCGGAATTTTCCGCGTGTGTCACTCGAAGGTAAACTCGGGTAAACTCTGAGAGTGACCTTCGGTTTGGGGGCAGCCACCTAATCTCACGTATTTGTCCAATAGCGTAATTCGGCCGTTTCTTCCCTCACCACTAGTTCAGAGTTTTGTTCTTATCCTATCTGCGTGTCTCAACCCCCACGACATAGTTAAGAGTTTTAGTTTTTCCGGATGTTCGTTCGGCTAGTCAAAATTGTCTTAACTTTCGAGCGGCTAAGGCGTGCACGTACAGAATTCAGTTAGCGATCGTCTGATCGTCTTGTAAATACACAGTTAAATGGAACTTAAATGGAAATGGAGTCCACTAATAAAAAATATAAGTATTGACGAGCAACTGGTTCGGTACTACGGTCATCATTATTTCAAGCAGTTCAGTAGGGGAAAGCCAATTCGATTTGGATTCAAACAATAGACAATGTGCTGTGTAGAAACAGGATACTGTTATGACATCAAGTTGTATACATAGGAAAAAAATGAAGACTGCAAATTACAAGGTCTGGGTGAATCTGTTATAATGGAGAACATAGAGCTTCTCGAAAATCCTTCAAATCATGTATTTTACTTTGATAACTTTTTTATTCATTTTCAACTAATGAAAACGATAAAGGAGAAAAACATATTAGTTACGAGAACCGTTCGATCAAATCGTCTAAACAAGTGTGCCATACAATCAGACTATGAATTCAAGAACGAACTTCGTAACAGTTTAGATTACTGATTTGATATGAATAATGAAATGTTTTGCCTAGTGTGGAAAAACAACAAATGTGTTAAAGTCTTGTCAAATCATTAAGGTATACAACCGTTAAACAATGTAACTAGATGGTCCTATTGCATAAGTAACTATAATAAGTTTATGGGAAGTGTTGACAAATTGGACTGGAATATTAACAAATACAGGATAAAAATTCGTGGAAAAAAGTGGTATTTTCATATTTTTACAAACATAATCGACACAACAGATGTAAACGCCTATGTACTATATTACCGTGTTAACAAAGCCATGCCATTATTGGAATTTCGACAAAATATCACCCGAGCATATTTGCAGCGAGCGTCTCCTAATCCTAAAAACCATGGTAGATCTACTCTACAAAAGCAAGCTTCAAAACGTGTTTCCGAAAGCGTAAGGACGAACCCAATAGGGCATTACTTAGAAAGAACTGTTGAAGGAAAACAAAGAAAATGCGCAGTGTGCGAAACTAATGTAACGTCGGGTTACATGTGGATTGTATGGAAAAATGGCATAAATAACAGCTATTTTTGTATGTATAAATAACACATATGATAAAAGAGATAGTTTCTTATTAGTTTTCTTTCATGCAACCTGCCAGAATCCCCATTTGGGACTTTTTCAAAAATATCAAATATTTTCACAACAAAACATAATTTGAATATAATTATACTGTAACACAACTTTTTGTGTACATATATAACTTATCCGACAAAAAAAAAAAAACATCTCCCAAGAGCAGAAGTCGCAAAAGGAGCGATATGACCGAACGCGAAAGGAAGCTCACAAGTATATCGTGGACAAGTTGGTGCTGATGTAGGTGACTAGTGAACCTTCGACGAGAAGTAGCCGCAAGTTGCTACCGAAATACAAAGGACCGTTTCGGATCAGAGGAAGATCTGAGGGAAGACTCGAAACGACTACGAACGTTCCGATGTGCGAAAGCGATGGCTTTTGTAGCGGATAGGAGGAGGAGATGAAGAAGGACGCGACGTGCGTCACAACATAACCGTTAATGGATGTAACGGCATACCATCAAGACTAGCACCGAATCAGAAGGACACGATGTGTGTCTCAGGCAGGGTGGTGACCAGTAGCGGATGCAAAATGCATCTCGTACTGATTGGGGGTACAACAGTATCCATTATCGATCACAAGGATACGACAATATCGTGATACGATGGTAGCAATTTAAGTTCATTTATTATGTAAAGTCCGAGGACAGACCTAGACGTTAGTATGGCCGAATGTAAGAAATATCGGGTCAGGGTGCACGAGCGGCCGAAGAGGGCCATGTGCATTCCCGTGCGGCGTCAGGGGTGTCCTCGAAGCTAATACGAGTGGCCTAAGAAGGCATTCTTGTACGAACCTCCGGGTTGCAAACATCTAAATACGCTCACTCAGTCATTCTATTTTTAATACATCTTTCGAAGACACAAGCAGCAAGATGTTGGTTCCAAGTAACATATTTTGATAACAGTCGTAGAGAAAAAGGTTTCCGAAATTCATCCGTAAATCATTGTATCTACATTCTGGAGAAAGGAAAGATGTGTAAAACTATATTGATGATCATCTCCTCGATAACAAATAATTTTGGATTGATGCATTTTTTCCTATCACCAATAGCAGCCAAGTTATTCAGGTAGCCTGTTTTAAGTGCCTCACCCTGTATATACATATAAAGTAAAAAAAAGTAAAAGAAAAATTACAGATATACATATAATATTTTAAGGCGGTTTGATTAGGTTTTTCCGTGTTTCCCTAATCCTTGTAACAAATGTTGAACCATATGTAGTTTCCCAAATAAGGCAAGGAAGGACAGTCGCTATCCTTTAGAGAACGTATTGTAATATCAGTATTGATCGAAGAATACAATGTGAAAGTATTCAAGAATGATGAACAGGGTTTGCAACGTGTTTGTTAAATTGTTTAGAACACTGTCGATTCATTTTTGAGGGGGGTGTGTTGGATTACTTCAAAAGGTCAACGTAAAAGTAAAAATGAATCCTCCGTTAAGAAATAAAATCCTGTAAATAAACAGTGAAAGAAACCTATCGATTCCAACTCAACTGTTTATACTTAGGGGTCTGAAAGAACCCTGAAAGAAAAACACGTGCAGACTTTGCGTCTTCATTTTTCCTTTAAGCGGGAGGGCTCCAGATTTTCTTTCGAGTGTCCTAATTTTCGATATAGCTCTCGCGGCATGCAGACGTTCTTCCAAGCCTTCAAATAAAGTAGATTTTATAAAGTAAAATAGTAAGTTTACGATTTCTTTTACCCATATCCAACCAAATCCTTTCTATATTGACAATTTATCATCGGTTAAGAATATATTTCACCCAATTTGTTTTCTTTCCGATTGAAACAAAAAAAAGAAAGAGACATAACCGTGTGTATAAAAAAAAAAACAATCGAGCACCGATTGAACATCGATTCTAGAAGTCGCAGATGTTATGCTTAGAGGATCGGATAGATTTCTATTATCGATCGCCGAAACGCTAACCCGTGGCCGATGACCCGACGTCATGGTCCTACGAGGCACATGTAAAGCGATAAGAGTGTTCTTCTCGATGGATCTGGCCACGAAGTGGGGAAGGTGACGAGCCTTCTGGTAAGAGAACTAAGATGAACCCCTTGGCACTTACCCCAGAACCGCAGCGAAGTGCACGCGCGAAGAAAAGAGCTTCTAACATGTATATTCCCGTATTATGATTCGTTTCAATAAATGCTATCATACTATAGATACAAAAATGTAAAGCAGTTAATTAAAGTGAAGCAATTTGACCTGGAGATCTGTTGCATTATTTTACCAAGATAACAAATATTTATACTAAATAGTGTCTCTCTTTATATCAAACAATTTTTGTTAAAACTATTTTTTAATAGCTTCAATTATAAGATAGATTCCACTCTGTTCTCATTTAAAAGCAATAATATAACATCCTCTATAATACCAATGTTTGTAAACCAAAATCTGGAAACATTAGGAAGTATGATTTTACGTGATACATACGATATTTTTAAAACATCTAATGAAATACATATTTCCCATGTCTGTAAATAGCTATCTTTTCCAAGATATTTATTGAATGTCTAACGAGTATGACAATTTGAATATTACTTAAATAGTTACTTTTTATATCACTTAAATACAGGTGAAATTTTTGTTATTTAATGAAAATAAGATGCGCTAGCAATATTGCAACAAGCATAATGAATATAATTCCAAAATGAGAAGAAGCAGGAAGTAGGAAATTAATACAGGTGTAACCATGAAAACATAAATCCAAAAGAAAAAAAAAAGCAGAAAGCTAATACAGAAATTTTAGAATTTATCATATGTACAGATATGCAAACCTATGTCTATATATTGACTTTAAAAAATCATTAAAAAATTATCATAAGCAACAATATAATTATAAAACACATCTGCATCACTTTAAAAAGACAGAATACAAGATTAAAATTTCAGATTTAAATGAAACATTATTCTGTTATAACAGAAAGTAGGTATAGATAATGTCTTTCTTATAAACTCTTGTTTCAGGGAAAAGTACAAAAAATGTCGAAATGTAATATCATTGATAATGAGAACAATGTCTTGAACAGATTAGTGATTCAAATGATTAAAAATAAGAAAATAATGCATTATTCTTTTTGTTTTTTCTTACATTATACTTAATTCTCATCTCAAAGGTAAACTCATAAAAATAATGCTTTTCTTTATATTAATTTTAATTATATTTATTAATAACCAATCTTTACTAGCTTTTAATTACCTAAGCCATGCTGAAAAATTTCTCTGTTACTGATTAAAGTGTACTTGAAAATACAACTTTTTTACACTTTTCTCCTAAATGAGAGCGTATGTGAAAGAAAACCAATAAGGTTAGTCTATGTAACTCGATTAAAATTAAATAATGTTTCATAGAAAGAAATCTGAAACGTTTCATGTTCACACTTCCTTCCATATTAAATCGATTTGTAAGTTTATACCAATTTTAAATTTCAAGTATATCTTTGAATTTTCATATCTGAACATAATCTAAAATGATTTCCTTCAACGGACAATGCCAAGCTTTAATTTACCATTAAAATATTTATAAATGTTGCTTTGTACATAAATTTCCAAATTCTTTTACTTACTACAAACTATTGCAATATATACAAAATATACTTTTATATTATTTATAGGATATCATTACACTATCATTAGGATAGTGTCCACAGAATAAGACAAATGTAATAAAACTGTATAGTTACACAACTATAATATATTTATTTATTTGTTTGTTTTTTTTATATGTATATATATATATATAAATTAACACATAAATTCATTAAATCTCTCAGAATAAAATGTGAAATATTCTTAACATTAAATAAAGTTTAAAATATATATCAAGTGTACCACATAATTGTTACCATAATTTGTTTAGTACTTCTGATAGTTTGACAAAAATTGTTTCAAATAAAAGTTAATCAGTTTTTGATTGGTTACAGGCTGACTTGTAAAAAAATGTACAGAAAATTGTTTTCGATAAAACACTTTTTTTTAAATAACACATTATTTCTGGTTTCATATTGTTGTAACTGATATCAAGATGGATTCAACTACTTACTATACTAATATGAAGTCGTATAATACTGTATCATTTAAAAACATCAAGATGATTCCGATATCTTATAAAAAAAATCACTGTTATATCGTATACTTTGTACATATATACACACATCTTTAACAACATCTTTTCAAACTATAAATTAAAATTTTATACAAATTTTATAAAACTACAATAATTTTTTGAAGATACGGTATGACTGTTATCTAGTTCATGCCAAAGTATTATGTAGTTCATGAATCAATGTTGTGTACACAACATATCTTAGACTTCTATAAGAAAAAACATATAATATAATATGTTGTAAACAAATACATAATTTTCAAAAGTTTGATCTATATGATTAATAGTCTCTATGCTACCAATCTCTATGCTCTCAGATGTTTAACCCTTTTGCAATTCAAAGGTTTGTTCAAAAGCAAGCCCAAACCATTTTCTGTGAATTTATTAATAATTAGATTTGAAGATATAAAAAAAGTTTCAAGAAGTAAAGAAAGATATTTAATTAACGAGAACTCTTTATTGTGTATATGAACCATTTATTTGATAAATTAAAATGTCTACCTCAACATAGGACTTGCTGGTAAAAGACTGACGTCAAGTCCATCTTGACATAGGACTACAAAGGGTTAATTTGTAAAGAAATAATTTGACCATCTCAGCTAAGTTACAATAATTTCTTATTAATTTGTATTTAGGAAATCAATTACATAAACACATTATATAGCAAAAATTTCTGAAATTATCTTGTATAAGATAACAATACATTAATATTAATTTTAATTTTCTAAAAAGGGCATGAAAAAGGAGACAGGAAAAAATTTTGATATTTATATATAATATAAATTATTCAAAATTAAATTTAATACACAGAAAATAGTTTGCTACTTCTATGTTAAGATATTATGTTACTTAATAATAAGAAACCAATAGTAAAGGTTATTTTTGAAATTCAAAATAGTAATTAATAAGAAACTATTTGTAGTATGCTATGAATTTTATCATATGGCTCAATACTAGAAAAAGGTACTGTACCTATAATTTAACTTTTATATTTATTAAATAAGCAAGAACACATTTAAATATATAATAACACTTTATCATAAGATAATAACATGTAGCATGTTAGCATTGAACAATTTAAGAAAAACAGCATTTATATGTAGCAATATCATATCTACAAGTAGTAATATTAGAAATACTTTGGACCTTTAATCTTTTAAAAGAAATTTTGTAATAATTAAAATCAAAATACAATATATAGAGTATTCCGACAAAAAATATCTTCGTAGAAAATTATTTTAAGCATTAAAATATCAAAATTTCTTTATATTAGTAGATTCAGTTTATTCAGAAGCGAAATTTCATGTTTTGTATATTAAATATATATACAAAATTATATTAATTTCTATACGCAATGAAGAAGCTGTTCTATTAATACTTACAAAACATGTATATATCGGAAAACAGCATACTGTGATTCTTAAGTGAGTATATTTATTTTTTACAAAATTAAAATTTTTCAGTGCGTCTATAATCTTTTATAAAAAATTTGTGTATTATAACCTATACTTAAATTACATACCAAAATTTGTAAACACTCCGTGTCAACTGATGGTACACCCCAATCACCTTTCCATACATTTAATTCCAATACGTCCATTTTATCAAAAATTTCAAATAGAGGATTTATTTCTTTCATAAACTGAGTACACAATTCCACATGCGATAATATATATAGTACAACCGCAGTATACAGTAGCGAAACTCTCCTGATTTTATGTAGCCGGAAATGGAGTGCACATGCGCGACCACAGCGGTGCAACTACAACGCCACCTAAACTTCTCTGTTTTACTTGCTCTTTATTTTTTGCTCTCTTTCTTCAAGAAGGCGATGAACCTTTCAAAATGAAATTGAAGGGAATCCATTACTTATTGAGAGCTGATTGAAAGCTGTACAAAATTCGATAGTTCGAATACCAACATTATTCTTTAAACCCGATTTTTTAAAACAACAGTAAGTTTTATAATAATTACTAGTTTAATATAAATTAATTTAATGAAAATAGTTTTGTTTCATAAAAAATCAAATTTAATGATATTATAACTGTATAAAATGATTGTATACAAAAAATAATTTTGTAATAATAATCATTTCAATTATTAAGTGATTTTTTTTTTGTTAAATTGTCAAATTATGACAATTTGACAAAATTAATATTCACGTTACTTACTATTATCTAAATAATATATAAAAATAGAAAATAAATAAATTTTTTCCAGACATAAATGAAATTATACAAATGGAAGTGGAATAAAGTGTATCTAAAGAAGAAGATCTAAGTGAAATTACACAAATGGAAGTGGAAAAAAGTGTATGTAAAGAAGAAGAAGTACATAGGTATGCGAAATTATATTTTATATTTTTTATAATTGTTTTATATATAATTTTATAGTTCTATAATACATATTCCTTTGGTTTTAGAAATATATATGCAGAAGTGGCTAGACAAGTTGAAGAACAGAATAGGTAATATATATTAATAGAATAATTAATTTTTTATTTTTAATACCTAAATTTATAAATTATATTTAAATTGTTTTCAGTAGTGCAGAAACCTCTGCAATAATTCTACCAATCTGCCATTCTGCGGCCAATAATCTTGAAATAGAAATAATTAAACCATACATTTATACTTTTACTGTATTAGTAGAAATTGATGTATTTATTTTCTCTATTCCTTATATAATAAATCTTTTTTTTAAATATAACTATTATTAGAGTGTGTAGTTTCAATATTAACGTATTATATTTCACTAAATGCATGCTCCCTCGGTAGTGGCTCGCCGGGGGAGTGGGGTTATGGGTATATCTTACGCGTATGCCATATTTGGCGATGTAGCATGTCCGAGCCCCCTCCCGGGGCCGGGCTTAGAATATTCTGTCTACATGTGTATATGCTCAAACCGACCCTGTGGTACTTCTATTTTCTTCTATGCTGGCTTGTTGTAACAATGGATCTTACCACACTAACAAGACAGGTAAATGTGAACCCATTTGATTACATCTCTATTCATAATAGAGACAACTAGACAATGTTTCTGTTTACCAACTTCCTAGTTACTTTTTCTCTAGGATACGATAGGCCATGTGCTTTATTAAAAATTTCTTTCCTTATTGGTTATGGCACATATTGCCTGAATCTACCTTTCGACATGTCTCTGTACAGGTATTTACCTGAACGGATTCTCTTTGTTAGTTGCGTTTCTATACGCGCCAGACGCTTTGTAATGGCAACCAGGTTGTCATCTTGCGTCCTGGGAATGATGTTCCTCCGTGGCTGTGTCACGTTAGAAATGGTGGCCACTTCTGGCGTTTATGACCATTCTTTCGACTTATCAGCTACCTTCACCATTTTTTTCAGCGGTGCGTTCTCCAGTAACGCTCACACTTTCTGTGTCCTGATAGTCGCTAGATCCACATCGCCCTCAATGCGTTGTCATTGACGTTGTTTCACGCGAGCTGCATCATCTCCCAAAGCAGTTCCGATGGTTTCTTGTCTCTTAATTCTATTCCGCTGATATGTATGGGTGAACACACAGTTTCCGCACTCAGTTTTTAATACACGTATTACGACAATGATATATAACGATAACGATAGCGATAACAATGTCTGTGACAACTATACTCGGGGACGGTGCTACAGCTGGCTTCTTTGCTGTGCTTGTCGGCTGTACGCTCTGATTGGCTAACTGCGTAACTCGTAATTTTCAAACTGATTGTGACTCAACTGACTGAACCGATTGACGCGAGGACGAAAATGTCGCTCCTTAAAAACGCGTGCGAAAAGGAAAGGAAAAGCTAAAATGGAAAGGGATGGATGCGCGGACGGGGAAAGCGAACGTTTCCAGGAAAACGCAAGGGAACGAAAAAGGTACTAAATATGTGAAAGTAGGGACATCAAACACGATTGTGCGACACCCAGTCGCGACAGAAACTTGGAGTACAATTCGGCGATTGTAAAAATTCTTAAGGACAGACACTAATCAGACGGATGTCGGAGTTAGGATAGCACGCGAACCTGGTCACCAAGTATGGATATACAGCGACCAGATCCGTGCAGGACCGTGGGAATCTATTGCAGGATTCGGGAGTAATTCTAAGTAACCTAAGAAGTCATAAAAAATTACATGACTGCGGAGTCGTAGCTACTACCACGCTAAAGAGTTTTCATAGATCTGTCTCTTCGGATTTGGCGAGGCGATCTACCGACGCCTCTTTTATGTCTGCGTACATTGATTTCTCTGCCGACGTTTCGATGACATCGAGGATAATCTTCATTGTGGCCTGGTCTAAATTTCGGAATGCTACGAAGTTTTTTACAGCATCTGCTTTTATATTGTATGCCGCAAATTCTCGTTCGATCATTACGAACCAGAGCCAAGGTTGCTCTTTCTAAAACGTTGGGAATTTTACGTTCCAGAACTCGCTGGCCTATATCTCTTGTGGTACGGAGGACATTTTTTTCGCGTTGGTGTTCATTTTCTTCCTGACTTATCTCTTCTTTCTTCGAAATAATCGAATTTCGACATCAATGTGACGGTTCGTTGTGGGAGAGCTTAGTTGTAGAAAATGCAACACACCTATTTCGTTTCTTGACTACTTTTTTATTCACCTGGATCGTCCTGTCACCTTGATGTTTCCAAAAGGAATAAAACGAACTTTTTTGTATTTTTTCTTACAAGCGCTTTACAAGGTATTACAAAATATTCTTACCAACTACTATATACAAATATTACTAGATAAAGACTAGAACTATTTCTTATGTTAACCTTAAACTGTCTTATCTTAATTTTACTTGGCCTAGTTCTGTATAGGTGGCGCGTACACAGTGCTCATCACAGTGTTATTTAAGAAAGTAGTACATATTTTATCTCTTATCTATATAGATATGGATATTCCATAAGAAGGTTACTTGAAAGTCAAGTGTTTCTGTGTGCCTAGTTTTTAAGTAGTGTGCAAAGTAACATAGTACAACGTAGTTTAAAAGTTACTGCAAAAAACACATTTTATATAAAAACATTGTAAGCTATTATAATTTATTTGTATAGAATAAGAGAATTATAAGTTTTATATGTTAAAATACTCATATATTTAAAACTATTCATTTTACATATAATATGTACATACATATGTAGATATATTCGTACGGAATATTATGATTATTACATTTATTTTATGTTTTTCGATATGTATGTGACTATATTTTTTATGTTGCTTTTATATAAAATATTTTTTATATTTTTGAACTAAGTAAATTAAGCTTTTTTTAATGTACATTTATATGAATGTAAACTTGTGCATAAAAGTTAAAAAGTAAAAATTATTTTAAAATTTTTGTGTCAATGTATGAAAATCATTTTAAAAAATTTCTAAAAAGAACATAATGAATTAGAAATTAAATTTTAGATTAAAACAGATAAATTAGACTAAAATGTAAATCATTGATATGAGTTAAAACCATTCATATCATTTGATATATTATAGCATTAGTTTGCATTGGATAAACAAATGCTATATGTGTTAGAAATGTAAAAAATGCATTGTTTATTGTATGTGTATTATCTTTCAACTCATTGAAATACAAAGAATAATATACAAGTTTATTTAAACTTTTTATAAGAAAGGGACCAAGGAATTTGAAAAATTTTTATCAGAAATCACACAATAATATAATATATTTTGAATGACACTGTTAAATGATTTCCAATATATTCATTAATGATATACATCTTTAAAACTTAAAAATGATAATTGAAAAAGATGAAGAACCTTTGTTGATTATTTGTTTTCCTCGAATTCATATGCAATTTGAATGTATATATGGATAAGTTAATTTAATCATCCAGTAAATAAAGAAGCAGTTTAAGTATGAATAATTAATAATATTGTTTCATTTTCAATAGTCTAACTATATTTTTATGTTATTCAATAATAGTGTACAATGATTTTTCTGAATTTCAATGCACATATTGTATATGATGTTTAATTACTACACATATATTTTTTAATTATTTAGAATTACTTATTTAAGTGTAAAATTAAATTTTACACTTTATATATACATAGTTTACATAAATATTGATTTAGTTTCATATTTAATACTACTATTGGATTATACCTCTTATAATAATATATTTAGAAGCTTACTTTTCTTAATAATTAGTATTTTGACTTTAGTGCGCATATAAAATATATTTCATGCCATATGAATACATATTCTTGGAATTAGTGTTTTGGTAGTTTAATGAATTTTTATCTTAAATATTTCATATTTTCTATTTTAGATGTGGTTCTATGAAATAAAGGAACTTTATTACATATGTTGCAATAAAAGCATTAACTCAATAAATATATACAATTACTAGTTAAGTGTATACGCATATACTAACTTATAAAGTAAATGTATTTACCACAAATTAATGAAGTATAAACTTTTATTAATAAGTGTGTGTGTATATATATAGTAAATACTTTATGTTGATTTAATTCTTTTATTGAAATCTGAGGTAAATATATGCGCTGTCTAGTAAATATATATATATTTCCTATGTCTTAATCTAATATGAAGCAATGTGATTGTTTAAACGAGTGTGATTGTTTCTTCATTTTAATTAAGAAAAGTTTAATCTTTTCCTGCCATTCTAAACTACCATTCGTAACATTAAAATTATTTAATAAGTGTTTATTTTGCATTTTTGCAGCGAAAATGCCCCTGAAAGTTTTGAAACTATGTATATCATCAGAAATTAATATTATATTAATATATTAAATATTAGTCTTATATATCCATTTCCAATTTAAGTAAGTGCTGGTTGATTCAATTATATATCTTGTGTAATTAGAATTGATTTAAACAAAGAGACCTTATTCAAAAACCATGTTTTCCCACCCAATGAATTTCGTTCAAACCTTGCAAACCTTTCGCTCAATCCTTTTGTAGACCCATATATGAGTCATCAATTTCCATATAATGTAATTTTTTCGCAGGCCTCCAAATAATGAAGGAGGAGGTGTTCAAAGTATGCATTTAGCGAAACATTTTTGAGGTTATATTTTTTGACTGAGAAAAGATATCGTCTTGAATCTTGCGGCAAAAAGTCACAAAAAATTCACTCTTCCGAACGTTATAAGACTTTTTGTATTTCCCAATTTTTTAAGTTAATTTTCATGGATATTTCTAGTTTTCGTGTCTGTGAAAAATGATAAGAAATTGCCATATCCAAAAAGATGTCCTCCAATTTTAACAAAAGTTAGTTAAAGTACAAAGCTCATTTTATGCTTTTTAAACGGCACAAGTTGCATTTTGGGGAAACTTTTAGTTTTAGAGTTATAATATGAAATTCATTTCGATGCGTAACCTGTGGCTGCTGTGTTCCAATGTTCGAAATAAATGCTTTTTTTTTACATGGTCAAGAAAATATATATTCAAACATATATCATCTAAGACCAAGATCATTATTATATTAAACAAAATCCGTTTTTAAGGATACATTTAAATGTTCTGTATATCCCAAACAGTGAGTACTTTTGTTCCACATATTATGAAATTTCCTTTTTGTCTATGGATTCCAAGACTAGTTTTAAATGAGAAAAATATGCATTTAAAATGTTATTTGGTGTTGAGAAATGACTATATTTGCGCGACAACCAACAGTACTGACTCCATTTCGGCACTGACAGTAATAACTTCTTACAAGTGCAATTATAAGTTATGCAATATCAGTTAAAATGAATGTAGAAGAATGTAGAAGTTTCTTTTTTTAGTAGGGCGGAAATGAGAACTTTTTTTGGTGTTTTCTGGAGTCAGATTTGTAATTATTATTTCGATAAAGTTCTTCCAACACAAGATTTTATTATCTTTTATTTCCTTTCTTTTTCTTGATTTCTTAACCGTTTGGATCCCACGCAGCGCGATCGCGCTGTTCAGATTTCATGTCGAAAAGATCCATTGGATTTCAACACGATTGACAACTACCAGTATTTGATTGGATTTCACCGATGTCGTTACTTCTTTTTCATATAAACCATACAAGTAATACATTTTGCGTTGACTAATACGAACAAACAAAAATAAGGCATTTTTCGATAATGTGAATTCATTATAACTTATTTTTAACTTCGATGGATGTACACACTAAAAAACTAAAAAAATACTAATCTTCGCAGTTAAGCTCGCTAGTTAAGCGATCTAGAGAAGTTGGAAACGTGAAGAGGCTTGAAAACAATCCAACAATAAGTATCGGTAAAACTCCCTAAAACAGTCCGACACGGATCTTGGTCTTCAATAATATATGTTCGAGTATTGTGGGGTTTGAAGCCCGTGTCCTTGACCGCTAAGAGGGCGGTTTGTGGCATGGAATGAGACGATAAAACGTAACGTATAGAGTGGAAGTAGAAAATAGCGTGGATTTAACGCATATACATAGGTTAGCTTAGTTATAGTTTATATAATAAATAGTTTTAACCGATGCAGTTTGAGACTATTTAGAAAACTTCCAATCCCAATCCAACAGTATTAAGCCGCTATATGTTAAGAAAAGCATCTATTTCGTTCGAACATTGTATTCACAGTTTGCGCATCGAAATCAATTTCATGTTCTAACTCTGAAATGAAAAGTTTCCCCAAGATGCGACTTATACCATTTAAAGAGCATAAAATGAACTTGTTATACTGGATTTTTTGTTAAAATTTGATGGGATAAATACTTTTTTGGAGTATTGTAATTTTTCATTATTATTCGCAGACAAAACAACTAGAAATATGCATAAAAATCGACTTAAAAATTTCGAAAAAATAAAAAGTGACATGTCACTCGAAAGCTTGAATTTTCTGACACAAAGATTTCGCTAAATGCGTACTTTGAATACCTCCCCGATGCATGGGTCTACAAATATGCAAAGTTTGAACGAAATTCATTGGGGGCGAAAGCATGAATTTTTTAGTAGGATTCTTTGTGATACTTAAACAAATTGAGGAGAAGGTTTAAATATGGATTAACACTTTTATTGCAGTGTTTATTATCAAATTTATTGGAATTTTCTACGACGCAACACATGGAAATAACAAATGCTAGTTTTTAATTCTTCCACGAAGTTTCTTTTGTTCGTAAATCATAATTTCACATTATTATCGATATAATTAAACATCTAAACATGACTTAATACTCCAATTAAGCTCATATTTAGACTTTCACTTCTGTTATTAAAAATGTTTATGTTTAGAAAACCTAAACATTTTTAACTAAAGAAATAGATTGTTATAACAAATACACTTTTGAATAAGAAAAATATTAAGAAGAATTTTCTCTCTACTGTGCAGCAATGTCAATATTTGAGAGGACTTAACATTTCATTTTGTTCTGTTTTAACACTCTATCAGTTTAGTAATTTGTAACAAATAAATGTTTACCTAAAGGTTTAATGAACATTGTCTGCTGTATTATTGTAGATAAATATGTTTTGAAAGCAAATAATTTGTTTCCAAGTAATACCTTTCAAAAAATAAATGTTTATATTTATGTTTTACTATTTTTGATTTTTTTTTAAGTGTTCGCATTATAGTTGCTTGATATATCAGATTATAGATTCTGATATCGTAACAAAGAACGACAAATTATTTATTAAAAGAGAAATTACATCTTTAAAAGAGAAATTTTCCATCCTTACAACATTGTAATATTACTTATCCTTAGTAGCTTTTATGTGGTAGAGGATTTGAAATATTGTACAAAAAATTTAAAAAAATGTTTCATCACATAGCTTTATGAGCTAGTACGCAATTTATTTCTTACAGTA
This sequence comes from Xylocopa violacea, assembly GCA_963969225.1. NCBI lineage: Eukaryota > Metazoa > Arthropoda > Insecta > Hymenoptera > Apidae > Xylocopa > Xylocopa violacea. Next base: position 2,222,082 of record CAXAJV010000021.1, on the reverse strand, counting down.
GAAATTGACGAAATTAATTTAAAAAACTAAAGAAACTTTTATAATTTTAGCAAAGTCTTATATGTTTTTCATAACAACGGTAAATACTTTAGTACATAAGGTAATATAATTTACTAGGTTTTCAGCTCTCATATTAAGCAAACTGAACGCGATTATATTTTGTTCGAAACACCAAACTTCTTTCAATTTCATTTGCACAGTTGTACACTAACTGGAGCTAGTTTCTAATATACCACCAGCAAATGATTTCAATAATTGTTTTATATGTTGTCCCAATATCCCAATATGGATAATCAATGTTTTCGTTTCCCTTAATTGCACGCGAAACTGCGAGCGAGAGAGAGAGAGAGAGAGAGAGAGAGAGAGAGAGAGAGCACTGTCAGTGCCGATCCTAGTTCTGTGCTGATCAAAAATTTTCTGGAACAACACCACTACTAATTTTAAGAAGAAATTGTTCAGAACCATACTCCCGACAATATATTTAAAAATTATAAAAATCTGTCGGATTCCGGGTTTAACGAAGTAGAAGGAATCAAGTACAAAACATTCTAAATCATAAAGAATGGTTTTATTCACAAGGTACATGGTTTGTAGTCTAGCGTGAGGTGTTGAATTCTGAATTATGAATATGAAAGTTGCTCTGCATTTTTCGGGCCTGGTATTTAAGGAATTTGTAAGGAACTTGGGAAGGGGATAGTTTCAAAGATTGTATACGACTGTTTGAGATGAATCGGTATTTACAAAAGATAATGAAATATATAGTGATATCTATGGCTCGTGAAATAGCGAGTTGGGCATCCAACAAATCCAATAACCAAAATTAATAAGTTTTATATAATTATTGAGTATGGGAATAAGCTTTAATCGTTTTTTATGTAGAAAAAAACATAGTTTGAATATAAAAATATTAAATGATTTTATTCAAAATATTTTCCGTCCGAAGCGACAACCTTCGCCTATCTTTCGGGCAATAAACGGATTCCTCGAGTGAAGAATTCTATTTGTTTCAAGGCGATCCAGTCATCGACCCATTTCTTAGTCTGTGAAAGGGCAACGTCGGGGTGAATACCCCGGCGTGTGGAGTAGGACCTCCCATTTCACCCCTTCTAGGTATGTAACCTAACGTTGTCGCACGTCGCGCTAGAAAATCAGCTTCTCGTGTCTATCACGCCATTCCGACCATTTTTCTTGAATAGCTTGTTGAATTGATAGTTTCTGATGGTTTCAGTATGTCCTTTGATCCGTGAATATTGCCGTTTGGCGTTAATGGACCTAGTTCACCTGGCTTCAGTCGTGCTAGTTTACGTTTAGGATTGTCGTAGTGAATCCATTTTTCTTGTCGTTGAAGCAACATTTCCTGCCTTTTCAACCATTCCCAGCATATGTAAGCGCTTCGCATTCTTTGTCGTTGACATAAAAATTACCACTTTTCAAGCCTTGGAACCAATATCTGCAAGTTGGCTCCGATGGAACATGGTTGTCGTTTTCGAACAAATTCTGACATTTTCGATACTGTATGAATACTTATTGTTTACTATTGTTTTCTATGAATCGAAAGGTTAGAAAAGTTGCAAGCGATACTATTAATACCATCTATTCACAGAAGAAATGATTAAAACTTTAGTTCCATACCCAATATTAAATTATAGAGTCTTTAACCTATAATTATTTTCAGACATTTTAGAGCCTCGATGTCTAAAATACGAGGTGAGAACGTACTATAAATTTTGTTTTCTTTCCCGATGGATGTATCAGTTTTCGGATACCGTAGTAACAAAAAACGTAATATGATTTTTGCCTGTACAAATTTTCGAAGTAAACAGACTTGATCTGTCCAAGTCAATATTATACCCATGTGTATGATAATAACTAGAATCCGTATATCAATTATAGTACACGTACGACGTAAAGCTATTATTAAATATGCACAACAAACATCTTTGTGAATAAACTTCTTTTCAATTTTAATAATCAATTAGCATCTGTACTAACATTAACTCTCGTGACAGGTAAATGCACTAATGCCTAAATTATTTACCTAAGGGGGAACAGATTGAGTTTACCTATTGAGAAAATCATAATGGTTCTAATACAATACTCTTATTAATAATAGCGTAAAAATAAAAGTTACATTTTATTCTTACATTTTATTTTGATATATAGGTTAAGTAACTAGAAATGTTTTATTTCGAAGGTTGAAATTAAATGAGAGAAAAATTTGTTTTAACGTAGATGTGTTTACGTGAAACGAATTAAAACTACCAGCATGGGCACTAAAGATCACTCAGGGTCACGAACGGTGAAATCAACACATATGATCACCAAAACATGCGAAAACGCATGCAGAAAACCTGTGCTGTAACAATGTAAAAATATTTAAATACCTCGCACAGTTAGTGGGTTAACGTATGAGATATTCTATTTTCGTGGTTAATCATCACTTTGAGTATTCGTTGTAATATCTTTGTTTTTTATACTGTTAGAATTTTTATAAATAACAAAATTAAAAATACACTTTTTTAGAAGGATTTACAATAAATTTTTCACCCATTACTGCGCCCGTGACCTTGAGTGATCTTAGGTATCCCTGGTATTTGAATTCTCGTTTTAAGAAGAGAATAATCGTAGATGTCAAAAAATGTATAGTTCCGTTAAAAAAAAAAAAAAAAAATGAAGGTGATCTTTAAAACTTGTAAGCACGTCCATCTATAAAAAAAATGTTTTCCTATCACGTAATAGTAACCTCGGAATCAAACGACTACTATTTAAAACATTTCATTTTGTACATTTTTCATATGTGAATATTTATAATATAGTTATATAAATATTTAATATATGTTCTGGTCAATAGAGTGTCATGATTCTATATTTTTGGTTTTATAAAGATTTGTTAGAAACATTTGTCCCAAAATTGACCCTAACCTATGAATTTGTCTTAATAAACGTCATTATGCTATAAATAAAAAAATATGGTATTCAATTAAAAAAACTAATTCGCGCTTGAAGTCACCTTCGCTATTATACTTACAGAAAGATTATTTATACTACATTAATATTCTCCGATATAAGAAACAACTTTTGTACAATTATTCGATAATTTCTGATCATTTAAAGATATCCATCATCATATCCGTTTAAGACGGACATTTAGTATAGTGAGATCTGACCGCATTCCATTTCATTGCAGGTGTTGTGATTAATTAACGACTAATGACTAATTAAAGCAGTTCAATTTGTTTAGTTAATATCTTGTTCTCGTTATCTACTGATATTTATATAGAATGTCAATATCATTCGTGCGTTCACACTTTCCATAACTGGAAAACATACACAAGTATCTCGGTATTCTTATTTTATTCACAAAAAGGAATTGAACTTTTTTTCGATATATTCTACTATGTATTATGTTTTCAACTTTACAATATACTTCCTCATATTTTTCATTCCTTCCATTTTCCTTATCTATATGTGTATCTCTTTCAATTCTATTGAATACAAGGAAAACCTTTCCAAATAATCTTTAACAATCAAGAATAATTATAGTTATGGATTTACATTTATACTATGAATTACGTTATTTAAATATTACATAATTTTATCTAAATAATTAACGACAGTATTGATAATTGAAATAAGTTTGACAAATGCAATACATAAGTTATGAAATACTAAAATTAGATCACAATTTTATAAATTTGTATACGTGTGCTTTAAATGCATCACGTATTAACTAATTAATTTCTATTGTTATAGATGGCTCTACGTTGGGGTGTGGCAGGAGCCGGAAAAATATCACATGATTTTGTGTCGGCTCTACGGGCTCTACCAGAATCCGAACACGTAGTGGTTGCGGTGGCGGCACGTGAAATAACGAGAGCGCAAAATTTCTCTAGCTTGCACAACATCAAAAAAGCATTCGACAGTTATGAAAAACTAGCAAAGGATAAAGATGTTGGTACGTTGTTAGTCACTTTTAACGGTTATTGTTATTTATTTTATTTTAAATATTGAACAAATCTATCACCTGTGTTACACCTTTCAGTCGCATTTATGACAGGGTCGCAGATAAATACTAGTTTTGAGAAAGTGATACGTGACTTTTTCATGTTTTTTTTCTGGTTATTAAATATTTGAAACTAGCTAGTGGTCGCTGGACGTTTTCAGGTCCTTTTGGCCGGAGTGTTGCCGTCGCTCTGATATCATGAGCTTGTAGCGAACAAGCTACCTTAATCGCGGTATGCAATAGCATTGAGCTCTATGTCGGCTCCTTTGACGTCTCTTTATTTCTTGCTCCCTTTCTATCTCCCCGACTTATTTTCATATCAAAAAAAGCAAAAGTCAAAAAAATATAAATTATATATAAGAACATAAATGTTATATGGGATAAAAAACAAGAAAAGCAAAATATAATGAAAAATACAAGATATATATTATACATCTGATAGTTAAGAAAATAATGAAAAAATATTTAACAAAATAGGTTTATTAAATTAAATAAAATAAACAATTGTATTCGAAATAAAAATAAAATAAGATCAAAGTGCTTTCAAGAGAATATATAACTTATAATATTTATATAAGTTAACAATTCTCTTAAAATCTTTGAGAGAATTTCTTCACTTTTTCTTCACTTTTCTTCTCTGATCTCTCAAAACCTTTGAAAACGCTTGAACCGCTTTCAAGTAACTCTCAATTTCAGCTTTAGGTTTGGTTAGATATTTGATCGTCTTTCTGAAAGAGAGCAAAAAATAAAGAGCAAGTGGGGCTGTATACTGTGCCTTAATCACGTTTGCGGCAGCCTGACCGATCTTTCGAACTCTCGCGAACAGTTCGCGCTCTCCCACTCCCGATTAATCAGTACGAAAATAAATACTAGTGTGACGAAATTGTAGTTGATCGTCCACATGCTTCGTCCTCTGTACTGGAGTGGATGGCCAAGTATCTTAGCATTAGAGTTTAGAAGTAAAAAATTAAAAAGCCATAGTAACGATCAATCAAACAGTTCAAAAGCAACATAGTTGGTTATTTCGATAAAATTTCAACAAGCAGACAGTCGCAACGTTGAAGTTATTCATTCCCACAGCAAGTGGGAGGTTATTCGAACATGCACATTTAATGACTTCATTGTAGAGCGCGTACATCAAGAAAAATAATAAAAAATAGACACTTGGAGTGTCACATGGCTATCTTAATAAGTTAAGCCAAGATTCCATCCGGGTGTTTTGATCAGTGCTAAATTGTAGCTCTGTAACGGTCACTTTACACTATATAATTCCCCTTAGTATCAATTTATACCCGATTATCTTCTTGCGAATAGGAAAAAGATCTCTGATCGCTTGTAACTTATTTCACGTCTGTTTTATAACATGGTTCATTCCTAAATAATTTTTGCAACACGATTAACAATTTTAGTTTCTGAATATCTCATTCGTTTGCCTTCGTTCCTTGATCGAACAAAAATAGCATACCATGGCGTAAGTGTGCTTCTTCTATCGTTGGTTTTGACATCTTTCTCCCTTGGTAAAAAAAAAAAAAAATTTTAACCGAAAAATAAAATTTACAGCCATAGACTAACTGTGAATGAGCTCATCGAAGATATTTTGATTACTTTTCGGTCCCTCTAATACATAAACTTACCTGCATACTCAATCTTAGCGTTGAAAAAAATTGCATTAAATTTTATCTTATTTTGGCACATTGATCAAATTCTATTTTTCTTTCCTATAATAAGGTAAAGGTACGAAACCTAATTGTTCCCTTCAAATATCAATTTAATCTCATCGTTAATTTGGTCTCAGCGTAAAAACGAATATATTTTTTAACAGTGAAACCAAATTTTTATTCAATTTTTTCTTAAACTTAATTCAATAATCGACTCAATTAGATATCATAAAACTCCGACAACATCGTAGAAAGTCATAACTTAAAAACGTTTTCGCTTATTTAAATCGGCGGTAAATGGTTTTTGTAACGATATGCGTAATATGTGAACAATGATTTAATTTTTTACAAAATAACTTGGTTTTGATTTTAGCGTTGCCTTTTAGAACTTGTCTCAACTTCTGTTCCCTTGATTGGTCCAAATGCGTGTGCGATTTACCTGTTTTTCAGTGCGCACGGAATAGATAGGTTGTCTATTATGCGCTTCAAGCGATGTTTTAGTTACGCTTGAATATTTAGGGGTAGGTATAATAATACGTGCAGATAATCGTTGTTTGTTGATTTTAATATGTTTGATTGGAATCTATGACTAGTTGTGAACTATACTGTAATGAATGTGTTTAAAGAATGTGCAAACCTGAAGAGTCAGGATGGACTGTCTGATTAGAATTCTGCTGTTCTGTGTAATTCCCATGAAATATAAAGCATGTGATGGGAGTGGCTTATTCGACCAAGACAAACGGATTCGTTGATTGCAATGTTACGAATTTTGGTGAGGGAAGCGGAGGTCAAAACTGATTGGTTGCATAGAATTATTAGAAAAATGGTTAAAAATGACAAAGAAAAATGAAAAACAGTGTCACTCGCAGGTACCAAGTGCACCCTCGAGTGAAGCGCACGGAAATTTCGCGTGTCTTAAGCCTCGACCGTAACAGGTAATAACTTTATGACGCACCTTGACCTTTCTTTAAAACATCCAGGATAAAAATGAAATTAACTGAAAGCTGCTTAAGTCGAAAATAAAATGGTCATAGAAAGTATATGATGATCGATGGCCTCATAAGCTTATTGCTGTTACGGGTCAGATTAGAGTTTCTTCAAATATTAAATACTATTTACAAATTTGAAACTCTAATCTGTTTTATTGTTCTATTATGTGTATTGATATGGTACGCTGGAATATTGATGGACATGTTGTTACGGATGTAACACCTGTTACGATCTATTAAAACTTTCAAGATCTATCAGTACTTTCAAGAGTTTTGAGTAATGCTATTATTTTTAACTATGTGGCAAAAAATACCTATTTATTATTTTGCTATGCTATTAGCTTACTAGTGGCACTTTTTTTTATTAATTGTCGATATACATTTTGACGTAATATTTTTCTCCTTTATTCTACACGAAATTGCGTGTAACATTGGAAGAATATTAATTTTTTATTCTCTCCCTGATATAAAAATGAAGCGAATAATGTACATAAATATTTCATATATAAGAACTCATTCAATTTTATTAGTATTTATCCGTGTAATATATAATTTTGTATTTTATTTTTACAGATGTTGTATACATTGGAACGTTGCATCCCCAGCACTTTGCAATTGCAAAATTAATGTTAAATCACGGAAAACATGTTTTATGCGAGAAACCTTTAACCATGAATTTAAAGCAAACAACAGAATTAATAAATTTAGCAAAGGAAAAGAAATTGTTTTTAATGGAAGGTATTTGGAGCAGATGTTTTCCTGTATATGAAGTTCTTAAACAAGAAATCGATTCTGGAGCTATTGGAGAAATTCATCAAGTTATTGTATCTTTTGGATTTAAATTGTCTGACGTTCAGCGACTGAAGTACGTTAATAATATTTACTTTTTTGTATATCGTTTAAAATTAAAATCTGCCGTGTTTAGTATTTCTGCATAAAAAGTTATTATTAAGTTTATTCTTTCTACCATCTTTCTTACGTTTGTTTTGTTAGAAATGATTAAAGTAATGTACGATACTTGCGCCGCGTGCCAGCACTTCCATAGCCGTCTGCCGCCGCATTCGCCTGTGAAAGTGCCGGTACGAGGTGTCAGCACGTTCTGGACACCAGCGTGACATAATTTTTTTTTATTTATAAATAATTTTTATTTATAAATAAACTATTTACTTTTGTCATTTTTATGGAAACATAACTTTCCCATTAGCATGTGTCATTCTACGCCAAAATGGAGACAAAGGAAAAAATTCTGGAGACACGCTGGTGTCTAAAACGCGCTGACACCGAATACGGCGGCAGACGGCTATGGAAGTGCTGGCACGCGGCGCAGGTGGCGCACCGTGCCAATCGTGTGTTCTTCGGAATAATTCAAATTTCTTTTATAGGGTTTAGATTCAGATTACATACAGGCCACTGTATAATTTCAATATTATTTTTACATATTTTATGTACTAGTATTTTATATGTGAATGTATAATGTTGTAGTAAAGATATTTTTTCCTTTTCAGCATTAAGAGTTTAGGCGGAGGTACTGTATTGGACTTAGGTGTATATGCAATACAATTTGCTTGCTTGATATTTAATAACGAAGTGCCACACACTGTACAAGCTGTTGGTTGTTTAAACGAAGAAGGAGTTGATCTGTCTGTATCTGCAAGCCTCATTTATAAAGGAAATCGTACTGCAGCTGTTGTCACTCATTCTCTTGTTGACTTACCTAATGAAGCTTATGTTATTGGCACAAAAGGAACGATAAAAGTGCCGAAATTTTGGTGCCCTACATCTATAGAATTACCGAGTGGTACAAAAAGCAGTCCACTTCCTAAATGTGATCAGAAGTTTAATTTTATTAACAGTGCCGGACTAGCATACGAAGCCAATGAAGTTCGCAAATGCATCTTAGCAGGTGTCGTATACTTTATAATTTACATTAAATTAAACATATTAAGTAGTTAACATTAAATGTTTTCTTTTCTAATGTCGTTTTAGACTATGCATATGATACAGTGTGCATCGTTTAACTGTACCATTTAAATTTACTCGTAAACTATTGGTTATATTAAAAAAGTTATAGATAAAGAAGCGGATTATCGAGAAACTAATTATTACATTGTATACCTTGCTTGATACTAAACAACTTTTGTTTGAAAACTTTTTGACGCAACAAATAGATTAAGAGTAAATTCAGGTGGAATAATTATATAACTTACTCTGCGTATTATAAAAATTTATGGAAATCCATGGCATCGAGAGATTCTGCATTCTTAAAATAAAAAATTGTTTTTACTTCATTACAAAACTAGTTCAAAGTAAACATTGTTGCAAGAATATAATATTAAAACATTGAAATTCTCAATGAATGACTTTTTATAAGTTTAAATTATTATTCAGAAGCAAAGTTTACCTAATATTATTTACCATAAATACATAAAGAAGTAAATATATGTGCTCACAATATTAGTTATACTTTATTGTGTGATTCGCATATGTTTCAGTTTCCTTGTGAATATATAAATATGATTGAATTTTATTATTTTATTTTTCATTCAGTTTAATTTACAGGAAAAGCAAATGTTTCAAACATTTATAATGAATGTTTTATTCGTTCCGTTTTAGGTGCACTGGAAAGCTCTAAAGTACCGCACAATGTTTCCCTACTAGTTGCACAATTAGAAGATGAAATGCGAAAACAAGTTGGGGTTACATATCCTGAAGATTAAAATGTATCGTTAAAAAATTAACTATTTTTGGATATGTATTGCATATCTATATTGAAAAAAGAAAACAATAAATAAGCAATTTATGCTGCATAGAAGTACTTTATTATCGTAATACTTATTCTTATATTCACCTATTTCATGTCACGCATTTATTAAAAAGTGTTTTATAAAATGGCTACTGTTATCACTTGAAAAAATCGATCAATAAAATAATTTTAAGTTAATTACTGTTTCTCAATATTAATTACATTTTAAAATTCATTATACTCAATAACATGAACAGCATGTCACTCTGGCGTCCAAAACGAATGCAGACGAATCCGGTCACAAATGGCTACGGAAGTGCCGACACTCGACCGTGTCGAAGTTGTGTTATCAGGGTGAGTATATGCAACATAATACAAAGAAGAAAATTTATGATACCGGTTGCCATAATCGTACCTATTTTAAAATCAAAATAAATAAACTATTCAGTTTTATCATTTTTATGGAAACACAGCTTCGTCATTGATACGCGGTGCCGGCACCAGATATGCCATGACACGCGTGTCGCCCTAATATTATGCCGTTATGGAAGCTGGGGGCGACACCGTGTTAGTACGGTCACAGTGTTACGGTGTTGCCATTGGTCTACGACACGCATTGGTCTGCATTGCCGTGCGATTCGCTGTGTTGTCTGGGAAGGTTTTAATAACATTTCATCGAACCAAAACTAAATGCTGGATTGTCTAATGTTAATCTTGACAATTATAAATATTGTCCAACTAAAAATTTTTTATTTAGAATTCACTCCCTCACCTTTTTTTCTTTTTCAAATTTTATATTGATCGATCACCGGTTCTTTTCAGAAAAACACTCATTTCTATAATTGAATCATTTATTTAATATCAACTTAGAACAAATGATAAATAAATAAAGGAATTATTTAAAAAATGAATTACCATTATAACGTTGTTGCTCCCCGACTGTCATAATTTAAATAGGAATACATGTATGTACATTTGTACATGGTAACTTAACCTAACCTAACCTAACCTAACACCTATTGTTTTATTATAATATATATTTTTCGTAAGAAATACAAGAAATTATGCGCTATTTGCAACTCATTTTTTTACATGTAATTGCTCATACTTATATATACATATACATTGTTTAATTAGAATTGAAGTAAATGTAGAATTTTATTTGCACAAACGCTGATTGGTTACTACTTCTAGTATTAACAAATAGCAATTCAGACTGATATGCAAAATATTTAATGTGATAAATTATTGGTTTTATAGGGAATTTATTTTGACTGATATTAATTATACGAATCGTTATGTATGTATTTTTTGCTACGTAAAGAGTCTAATGATTTGGCATTTTTGTATACTTAGGCTTGCGCGTACTCGAACTTGTATTGTGCACATAGGAAGTTCTGTGCATCGTACACATGATTGTGATACATGCGTTACTGTCGAGTTGACAGTTTAATTAATTAAATTAAATAAAAACGTTCACACATTCTTCGGTGCATATGTTAATCATCAATTGTTTGAGATATTACAAAATAATTTATTTTCCTCTCAAATGTACGAACTATGATGGTTTGAAAAAAGTTGTTTTCGATTCTCTCAGTGTGTAGTCACAGTCGTATTTTAAGGTTAAAAGGTAATCTAATTATATTTTATATCAAAATGTGAAGTATCATTTTCAGTTTTTCTTTTACTAAAGATACAGCATTTTAGAAATATATTTTATTTAATGTATTTTTGTACACATTTGTACAAGAAATATGAAAGTATGAAATAAATTTCTAACATTTAAATATGTTTGATGTAGTTTCACGTGCGATTTATAGACGGTAGAACATATTTTTTGTGGATTTTAAACAACATAATATTCGATTCTGTGTAGTATTCATATAAAATTATATCTTTACATATAAGACACGTACACGACACATTCACAGTTCAAATTATTAATAAAAATCTTGTACAAAAATTAGTGAGTTTTATAAAATTTAATTTTAACCCTTATTAATATATTTATAAAAACACAATGGATAACAATTATTTTACGGCACTTTATAATTATTATAAATATTTAAAAATAGTGTACTTAGAATATCATTTATAAAAGTAATTTTATCCTTTGGCTTTTGTTTCTTTTTTGTTTTCTTTTTAATCATAAGAACATTACATACATATATATATATATACACATATACGTTTAGATGTATACTTTTCGAAAGTGTTATTTTTTTTAGAATAGATAGTTTTTTAATATTTTCTTTAAATACATTAAATTAAATGACACATGATTTCGAAATATTTCATTTGTAATTTTTTGATTGCAAACTTACAATAATGATCTTTTCCTTAAATACAAGTTAATATACAAAAATATATGAATTCTTGGCAATAACATTAACTCAATTTAATGTAAAATTTATGTATAATTTCTTTCAGTAATATGATGAATATTTATGGATAATATTTGCAGACTACAGAGTTACAAAGCTATTAAAATTGTTATCTCTAAGTTAGTGTAAATATTTACTTCTACTTGTATTTGTATAAAGGTTACATAAAATTAAATATATATTATGGAACAATTTATACTATACTACAGAAATATGATAGTAAACCAGTAAAGTTAATTATATACATTGAATATATGAACATAAACATATGTAATATATGTCTAATATATCATATATGCTTTCATTCTGACTTTATATATATATATATGTGTATATTTATAAAATGTTAATATGTACATGTATTTACATATTACATATATACAAGTACGTTTATAAGCTTTTCTTTTTCAAAAGCATAGAACATGATTAGAATATAATTTCTTATTTGGTTATATAACTATTAACATTTTGAGGTCTTTTATTACACTGAATATCCCTACTTTTTTCTGTAGAACAATCCCAGGATATTCTAAGAATAAAACCAAGGAAAAACACCTTATGCGAAAGCATAAGCTGCAAAGTTTATTAAAAAATTATAATAAAAATACTAAATAATAAGAAACTAGTTTTTATTTGATAATACTCAGAGCGCACAAGTTACATTTACTAATTGCAGAGACAATTATAGATACAATTATCAATAATTATTAGCAAATTATACTACTTCTTTATAATTTTTTAATATATTACAATTGTCAACATGTCATTTTTGAAACTGCGCATGTGACAGCGCTCTCTGCTTTTTACTTATGGAATATGCTGGCATTATGTATAGATAAAAGTAAGGGATCCAATGTGTACAACGTGAATTATATGGTTCATCGTACACATTTATTTCCTTTAAACAGATCCAAGATAGTTAATTTCTATAATTTGTGTTATAGATCACATTGATAATTGATTTTTTAAACAAAATATTAAACTTATGCATTTATGCACCTATGATGTGATAATAATATCAGTAATTAGTTAATAGTACAAATTCACCAATACAGCTTGAAGTGATTCACCAATACAACATGATGGAAAGTAGATTGAAAAATGAGCACTGCTTCCAGTGTGATTGTTACCAGAGAATTTTGAAGAAATTTTTGTTCACATGGATAGCAGAAGCTCAATGAATTCTACTACAGTGATACCAGTTTTACAAATTATCATAAAGAATTTAAACGCTTATTAAAAGAACATCTACCATCCATTTCAGGAAACAGGACCAATATGGTATACAATGTATCCATCTTGCAAATATTTTATGTTGTTTATTATTATGCAAATGTTAAACCATGTTAAATTTTGCATGTATGTAACTATTAATCGAATATGGATAACATTAATTGATAATTTTAAATATAATAAATAATTTGAAAAATTATTTTGCAATATAATTTGTAATAAATTTAGTAAGTAAACAGCTTTGTTACACTAATTTTCTAATAATGAGAGAAGATGATAATGTAGCATGATAATACTGTTGTTAATCAGTCTTAACATTACAAAAAATTCTCTTATTAATAGATCAATTATTTTATGTTAAAAACTTTATTCATAGCTAGAAACTAGTTTCATTTTTGTTAATATGAAATTGTCAATATTATTGAAACTTATAATTCAAACATAATGCTTTATAAAATTATTCGACAGTAGATTTAATTTTTTACATAAAATTATGATTTTAACATTAACATTTTATATAAATATATTTGTATAGTTCTCTTTAATTTTTGTATAGATTGCACGTGAAACTTATAGCTGCAACTGCATAAATATTAAACACTACCATAATACTGTATAATATTGATCGTTAATTATTATTTTATGTTATTTGCATTTATTTTATTAACTCTTTGATTGCAATAATACTTTGGTGAATATCTAGTAACTTTATTAATTTTTAGTACAACAATTATTACAAATGAGTATAATTTAAAATAGTTAAAATGCTAAGCTACAATAATTAATATTAATATTAATTTTTTATGTTCTGATAAACTTTTACTTGTATTTTAAACTAAAAAATAAATTCTTACTAATTATTCCATAATATAATAATAATAATAATTTAAATTGATTAAACTTCCAAATGTTTATTAATTATTAGAAATTGTACTATTCTATATGTTCATGATTATATTCTTTTTATTTTTGTGTAACATATTGCACACTTTTAATGTTGTATTTACTATATAATTGAAAACTACTTGACCTTTTGCAGAATAATCGAATAGGAAGTATCATGTTGGAAAATACCACTGCCATTCAACGTATAAAGGATTCAACTCCTGTTAATGGTGCTCAACAAAATATAGAAAAGAAAAAGTCATCTACAGCATTATCAAAAGATTCGAATAATTTAAATAATGATTTGGAAAATTTAACATTATGGCAGCATCCAATTACTACATTAAATTATTTTTTCCGAGAACTTTTTAATTATACATGTAGCCTAGGAAGAAAGGCATTACATTACAGAAGAACAGTATGGAGCATAATAACAATAAGTATGTTACTTCTCATAATGAGCAGAATTCCTGGTCCACATCAACCTGTAAGTTTTTTTTTTCATAGTAATAAGATTGTACAAAATTGTGACGTTCTTATGTTTCATAAGATTATAAATTGCCTACGTTGTTTTGTGTCACATAACGTTTACCATTGTTTAGTTCAGTAATGAAAAAAAAATTTTGTGTTAAGTATTACAATTGAGAAACATTAATGTACTATAGTATATATACAGAGTGAACTACATAACTTGCACATCTCAAATGACTTTTAAATTATGCCTCTAATAAAGAATTGTTAAAAACAAAAGTTGTATGGTTTTAAAGAGAAAAACTAATGGCATTTTAACTTTTCTTGTACGTGGAGTAGTTTTCAAAATTTCAGTCAACTTTTTTAAAATTTTAACTAGAAGAGTATAAACCTATGTTGATTTTAAACTTAATGGTTAACGAGTTAATAATAAAAGTAGTTTAAGGACGTGTATAGTCGTATAACCAGTGAATTATACTTTTTTACTTAAAATTTAATAGTCTTTGGATTTGCGACATGAAAAATATATCTTTACATTTCAAAAAAAGAAAGTGCAAGTACAATAAAAATTAAAACATGATTGTTTTTCCCATTTATAACCATAAAACTTTTGTATTTAACAATTTTTTATTAAATACATAATTTAAAAATTATATGAGATATGCAAGTTACGCGACTTACACTATTTAACAGTTTATAAATTCTACTAAATCAACATCTTTTTAATGACATTTTACAATTTCTTCTTTCTGTTTCATAAAAATTTGAGAAATTATATATTTTATTTTCATATTTTCAGATTTTAAAAGCATGGGAAAGAAAAGTGATTTGGTGGTTGTATTGGATAGGTTTAGGTGTCTTGTCCAGTGTAGGTTTTGGTACAGGTTTACACACTTTTGTACTCTATTTAGGACCACATATAGCAGCTGTCAGTATGGCTGCATACGAATGCGGTGCTCTTAATTTCCCTGAACCACCGTATCCGGATCAAATAATATGCCCAACAACAATTGATCCATTATGGGCAGTAGGGATATTAAATATTATGAGAAAAGTTCGTGTAGAAGCCATGCTTTGGGGTGCTGGTACTGCACTTGGTGAATTACCACCATATTTTATGGCCAGAACTGCTCGGAGAACTAGCAGACAGAATAATAGAACTGAAAAATTTGATCAAGAAGATTTAAAAGAATTGGAAGCTTTAGAAGCTTTAGAAAATGGAGAAAATATATCATTGATAATACGTATAAAAATAGCTATGAAACATTTTGTACAAAAAGCAGGTTTTTGGGGAATTCTTGCCTGTGCTTCAGTGAGTACATTATTACTACTGTTTCAAATTACTTAAATTACTGACTTCATATTTATGCATTTTGTGTTAAATAAACGCTTTTTTTTAAAGCTTTTTATGATTTACTTTCTAATAGTAAACTAAAAGATATAAATATTTTGTGAAACGCTACAATTTTTTTTGACATCAAATTTTGTTTAGATTCCTAATCCATTATTTGATCTTGCTGGCTTGACATGTGGACACTATTTAATCCCTTTCTGGACATTTTTCGGAGCTACTCTTATAGGAAAAGCAATTATAAAAATGCATATTCAGCAACTTGCAGTAATTATAGCTTTTAATGAAGAACTTCTAGATAAATTTATAAAACTATTAGCAATTGTACCATTTATTGGTTCGAAAATTCAAGGGCCGTTAAAAAAATTTCTTATTGAACAGAAACAAAAATTACATGATAAAACTTCAATGGTATGCTTTTTTTAATTTATTATGTATTATGTATTATATTTGTAGCACAATTAATATATACTTGTGCACATTTTTCTAAATATTTATTTTGTTTTTAGGATAGTTCGACAACAATTTCATGGTTATTTGACAAATTTGTACTGTTAATGATATGTTACTTTTTAGTAACAATTATTCATGCGTTAGCAAGAAATTATTATCGTAAGCGAAGTAGACAATGTATTGATTAAAAATCAATGAGCATAGGACGTACGATGTTCACATCAAATTAATTATATAACTACGTACAGATGATGTTACTATTACAGTATAGTATAATTAATAATAATTAATAATAATAATAGTAATAATAGTAATGTGGTCGAACTTTCAAGTGCACAATTTCATTTCTACAACACAAATAAAACGTAAAGTATAAATTAGAAAAATTCAATTTTTATTACAATTCTAATCTTTTAGATGCTTCGATAAAATGTTGAACACATACTTCACAATTATATATATACATATGTATATATGTATGTATAAAAATGTACATATATTTTATTGGACAAGATTTTATTCATTATGTAACATACTGTGAGAATCTTATTTTCACGTAATTTAATTAAATTTATAACTTCATAATTGTGTGTAGATTTTATAATGTTAGTAATGTCAATGATGTTGCTTATAATGCATTTAAGAGTGCCACAAATTTATAAGAGCAATGCATCTTTCTTATCAAAATTGGTACATAATTATTTAGATATTTATGGTGGTTAATATAAAGGTTGTTATAAAAATAGTCTAATACTTTAAAGTTTATAGTATTTATCAAGCAAAATAAAACGTGTCATCAACATAGATGTTTAAAGTAATTTTTTCATAAAATCAGCTTTCACTTGGTTTAAAAGTACAATAATAAAACATATTAGGTTGATTTGTAGGTGATCTGTAGGTGTGAATTTTCTTCTAAACTGAAAGTAAAACATCGAATATCTACAAATGTGGAACTTTGAACTATTTGCGTCTATATAAAATAAACTTTGTTGATATTAGTAAAACTCTTATGTTCGTAAACTTAAATTAATATATGTATATTAATGAATGTTTGTATGTATACCATTAAACTAATTCGATTGTGTGCATTCAGCATGTTACGAGGAAACCCCTTTGCGACATCATTATTCATAAATGTAAAAGATGATTTTACATTTAAAGAATAGCTTTCAGAATTTATAATTAAATGTTTTTATTTCTCTTTATGAATGTTATAAATCTTTAAAATACTGGACCATTTTTTCAAACAACCTGTGTACATTCTTTCGGGTACTCTATTTTTTCTAAAAAGAGTTATATTTATATAACTTAATAAATAAATGACACAAATCGTTTGCAAATATTGCCTGAAGTCCAATTTTTTTTCCTTCTTTTTTTATTTATTTAAAGATATGCCACAGAGTTAAAAATCATCAGTTTTTCAGAAAGAAATTAAAAATATATACAGATAATCAGTTACATAACGTTATTAACAATTGAAATTTATTTAGGGAACAAATGTAAAATGTAGAACATAATTAACTCGTGAAAGTATTGAAACACATATTTGCAACTCTAAAAAGAACAAATGCGTATGCTAAATTAGTGTGTTTGGAACAAAGTATTTGTAAATAATATCTGCAGCAAGGAGGAAATATGTTGCACTAGTAAAAGGGAAATAATTTAACGCTAACTGGTAACTGCAATACATTTACTACATTAGTAAATGTATGATGGTAATCAGTAGATCATAAAAAGTTCGAAC
Organism: Xylocopa violacea; assembly: GCA_963969225.1. NCBI lineage: Eukaryota > Metazoa > Arthropoda > Insecta > Hymenoptera > Apidae > Xylocopa > Xylocopa violacea. The sequence continues at coordinate 2,204,168 of CAXAJV010000021.1, read as the reverse complement.
GCATGCATTTTCTTAAAATTATATTTGTTTCCTGACTGTATTTCTTTATTAATATTTAGACTTTGACTGTTCCTGGTTGTAATAATATCTAAAAATCGATGTTTCGCGTTGTAAAATTTGTATTTATTACGTGCATTGCGAAAATGATTTGCAAACTTTGTATTTGTCTTAAATTTTCTAATTCCAAATATATAATCTTGAATCTCCTTTTATGTAAATAAATTACTTTAAACACTTCGATTTATAACATAAATATCTTCTTAATTATTTGAACCTTCGAATATTTTTGTGAGTACGTGTGTAATTGCATGATTTGCAGAATTAATTTTTGTAACAGATAAATTTTCATGTAGTATGATTTATTTTTTAACCGTGTACTTTACACCGTTCTCTAATAACTAGATAATACCTTTATCTGCATTAATTGTAATGTTATTTGTAACATATAAACAGATTTTTCGATTCTAGCGCGTCATGTGATATTAACACAACCACTAATTGACTGTCCAATAGGAAGTGGTATCATTTCTTATTGTTCGGCTACGTTTGTGTTTAAAGTAAGTACTTGGGTGTTTATTAACAGGAGGCGGCAGAATTCACAAGATTTTATTCTGTGTACAGAGTACTGTGTATCTTTTAACCCTTTCGGTACGGAAGAGCTGTCCGCGGTTATACATTCGTGGTACGAGAAAGTTTTCCACGAGAGTGGTTGCCACTGTACGGCAGCGTAAGCCGCGAAAATGTGTTTTGCAACATTCATAAAAATCTTGGTAGTACCCAGAGAACGTTTCGTGGATGCTGCCAATGAGCGGCGGTAGCAGTACCGAAAGGGTTCAATCAAAACACTCGAATATCTTCGAAAATGTTTCGGACAAAAATTAAATGGTTTTTAGGAAGCACGATATTTGGTGTGAGTCAATTTTTTCTATATATGTGCGCATAGATAATATATAAAAGTCAACTTTTTTTCTTTAGACGAAACCATATATCCAGACAACACAGCAACGAATCTGCCGGTAGATGGCTATGAAACTGCTGACACTCGTCCGCCGTGCCGGCATCGATTGTAACAACATAAGGACGAGTTAATGGTACGGTCAGTTTTATATATATAGAGTTTAGCTTTTTGTCAATTTTAGCAGACCGGCTGCAGCCAATATGTGGCACTTAAAGTAATTTCATCAAGGTTACTATCAAGTCACGGAATTTCTGCGATGTTGCCAAACTTTTGGCTATCAGCGACCACCCTCATCATCTCCGTTTCCAGAACGACGAGCAAGCTGGAAGTTGGTGACCTGGGTGGTGACTTGATCAATCAGGGAAAGGCCCGAAGTGGGGACTGCAAAGCATAAATTAAGAAGCTTGACCGAATTAGAACAGAATTTAGTCAGAACTCAACATCAGAATTAGTAAAGAATCGATTCATCAGAATTCATTAGAAGGTTCATTGTTGGAGTCAGTCAATTCCATATCATTTGGCTGGTCCTTCGAACCTTCAGGCGGCACCTAGTGCAATATTCAAAGTGCTTAACAGCACAGTGTCGAGACTGCGTTTTCTGGGTATTTTGTAATGCGCCAATCGATGCATTTCGTTATTTCCTACACAAAAATACTAAATCGCTTATAACAAAAAATTATTATTAGCATTTTAGAAGCAAAAGAATTATAAATTCCCAATTTAATTGCATATTTGTTTCGTTAGTTAAATCCTAATTGACTAATTTATTTTGATATATTCCTTAGTGTATCCAACTAATATATTGTTGTGGATCAGGCGTTTCTCAGTCATATAAAAATATTAATATAAATTACTAATAACTATTTATAATACATTAATCAGCTAATAATAGCCAACTATCGTAGCAATAGATAACATGTCTGCTTCCTGACTGTTCTCACTACAATCTGACAGCTTATCGCTGTTTCTTCATCAACACTAATTGGCCATGGTTCTACGCATACTCCGTTCCGACCGCGTTAACCATCTTCAATTGCAAATAAATTAGTTATCCGTCTGTGGGGAAGCCTTCATCTAAACTTGACTTGTGTGACCCTACTCAGGCAACACACGCCTCGACAAAATCTTCAAGAAAATTGTCGAATCTCGAAATTGAAGAGCCGAACAAGATCTCCTGGGACAAATTCGATAGCTTGAACGTGATCATCAAACCAAGATTTCGTTTTAGTACTGCTAACTTCGAGACGCTGACGGACGAACTGATGAATTTCTCGTAATCGTTTTCTAATTCTTGAACAATAATTCCCTTCAACATCCTCTTCTCTCTTCTCCTCGGGAGTAGCTCCTCTCCATAGATGCAAAGGGAGTCGAATTTCCTGTCCAAACAAAGTCGTGGACGGTATCAACCGAGTTGTATCATATCGTGAAGAGCGATAAGCTAAGAGAAAGAGAGAAACCATTTATCTTAATCTCTTTGGTGATCTGAAACAAACTCGCAACCCTGGGCCCGAAAGCCACCGAAGGAGGGATGTCAGTTCTTAGAGAGATTTTGTAGCCATAGCGCAATGAAACACCTCTCTTCGAAATTACGAGCATCCAGATCTTTTTCCTTTACATAACATTCTGTTTAACCTTTCCATCAAACCACCAGATTGAGGATTCAACGAGGTAGTTCTTGTTTTTTTAATTCCAAGGAGTTTCATCAGTTCCTGGAACACTTCAGATTCAACATTTCTGCCCTGATCAGAATGAATTTTTAACGGCAATTGGCTATTGTGTCTGCTTGCTGATTTGGCATCGCTATTACCTCTGGCCACTTCGTGAAGTAATCTGCCACAAACAGCATATACTTGTTCCCGAGTTGGGACTTAGGAAGTGGACCCACAAGTGCACCTTCATGGTTCCAATTCACTTGCATAACGGCAACACCATTCTTCCACATCTCGCCGACATGTTACCTAGTAAAATTGTTGTCTAATCTTTGCATTCGGCATTACTGTACCGACCGAATATTTCGTTTCTCAAATTGTTAGACGAATACTCGCACGGCACACGACACGAACGATGTCATCTTGTCCTGGGTACGTCTTTATCACTCTGCCGAAAACCCATCTTTCCTTGATCGAATGTTGTCCTTGGGTCCATTTTTGTCAGGTGTTAAGCTCGTTCAAATATTCTATATGCCAACGGACTCAAAAATCTCGTTTTACCTTTTCGATATGTTGCCATGGTAATAGGCAAAGCATTTAATGGTCTACCTATTAAGAAATGTCCCGGCGGATGACATGGCAGTTATGGGTCGCGAATTGAGAATTGCTTCCACTTGTACGATGAAGGTATTGAATTCTTCGTAAGTGAAAAGTTCATTTCCGCTTACTCGTTTGAGATGATGCTTGAATGACGGATTTTACTACGGATTCCCAAAGTCCTCCAAAATTAGGCGAGTGTGGGGGTATAAAGTGCCAATTAATGTCTTCATTTGTGAGATATGTGAAGTTCGTTTTCAGAGTAGATGCGTTTTCAAGCTAGCTAAGAAGGCATCGGTGGTGAGGTCGCTCACAAGCTCAAGATATACGGCCTTTACGGCTAGACATACAAATACTGTGACGTAGACCTTGATCCGATTTCAATTACGAAATTTTTCTCCTTAATGTGTAAAGTGGTCTATATTGTGTAATTGGTGGAGCTGCGCGGAAGCATTTTATACAATTTCTTATTACCTTCTTCACCTGATTTCGTCCGTCTAATAACAAACATTTTTTTTCGTATGGAGTATAGAGTTTTCAGTGTGATAATGTTGGATTAGGAGGGAAACTACATGGTGAGATTTTGGCACGATTATCGGCTCTTGTGCGTTGTAGGGGATTTTTGCATGTGTTAGTCGGCCGCCGACACGGATGACGTTATCTGTGTCTAAAAATGGGTTGAGCATGATTAGGTTGTTCTTGGCGTGCACTTTACCTGTTTTATGTAAACTCTGTAAATCACGATCAAACATTTCCTGTTGCACCAACTTCACGATGGCCTTGGTCGCATCCTCCATTTCACTTCGAGGTGTTTTCAAGCGAACTAATTTTGAAAAGGTGGAATATCGACTTAGCAGGGGATTGGGAGATACTTCTGTTGTGAGACAGGTTATTGATCGTCTGTTTGGTGATCTCAATTGGTAATAGTCTGATCTAACATTTTTCTCTTATTTCGGCTACATGGTTGACTACAAATGTTTGTAATAGTATTTTGGCTGTGACTATAACTGGACCTGACAGTCCTAGAGGATCGTAGATTTTTGCGATTTCGGAGAGTATAGTACGTGATTTTCCTTCTGGTAGATCTGTTATTAATTTGGGTTCGTTTGATGCCCATTGTCGTATGTTCATTCCACCTCGCTGTAGGAGTTGAATGATTTCATTTTAAGATTTTCGAGGCGGTTGAAAAATCGTGTGCTTCGTCGTCGGCTAATTGTTTGATGCATCGAATGGCTAAATATGGGGCAGCGGATAATCCGAGGGTAACGGTATTCAATTCATACGTGTCTATATCGCCTTCTTGGTTTCGCCAGAGGATTTTACATCTAGTCGATGTCGCCCGACATTACGTATTTGTGTAGTCGGTAGCGAAGAATAAGTGAGACTATATCGTCTTGAATTGTAGGGCCGACCGTTAGGGTCTGACGTACCCTAATTAGACGTCGTCTAATGGACGACGTACCTCCCCTTCTGATTCCTTGTGACGTGTGTATTGAAATGTTCTTCGCATTTGATTTCTTCTGGCGTGAGATAAGATTGGTTCGTGATTTCTTCAAGATTCCAGAATATCACCTCCTCGAGGCGTTGATATGTTAATTTGTTCAATGCTGAGGGAGGATAACGTGGGTCCAGATCCAAGCAACATTTGGACGGGCGCGGGTTTGTAAAAGTTGGATCGGCAAGTGGGGATGGAACAACGTTGTATAGGAGCGTGAAGTTTTTTCACTAATTCTTCTGTTACAAAATTTGCCGTTGAGCACGTATCTAGAAGAGTTCTGAAGGTTAAAGATTTTCCCTTGTTTCTGTGTACCTTTAGGATAGTCGTGGTCATTAATTCGGCGGTTGGCGTGTTGGCTGATAATGATATGTGTTGTCCCCTCCCGGTTGGTAGTTGTCATTATTTGAAATCGTTGTATTCAATAGTTTTTGTATCGGTCAATGGATGTAGAGAGGTGTGGTGTGATTCATTGCATCTTCGACAATTAGCGGATCTACTGATTTTGATGCGAGGTGACCTCGTCTCAAACGACGATAAGTTTTTGGATATCGTTTGTTTTACAAATGAAGCATCCTGGTTTTGATGGTGGTCTCATTTGTTACGCGGTAATTATTGACGAGTTTGGTTGTAGTTCTGAAAGTAAGGGAAATTGCGGTGATGATTGTTGAGGAGTCGTAAGAAATGCTTGGTTCGTTGGATGTCTGAATATTTTGTTTGTTCTTCCTGGGGAGTTTCTTATATTGACCTGCGAATTTCCTTTCGTCGGCGGAACGTAAGAGGCGATTGATAAAGTAGGCAGATCGTCCGAATTCAGAATTGATCCTTGAAGGATAGCCATTCTTCTACCTTGCCGTTGAATCGTGGGAGATCGAGTTTTGGGAGCTTCACTCCTTCTGTACTGTTGTGTATGTTCGTATCTTCGTCGCGGTTCGAATTCTTGAGCAGTTTCTGTGCAGTGGTCACTGCGTCGACGTATCTGTCCTCCAGTTCCAATCTGTCAGCGTCTTCTGTTTCGTCGGATGGTTCAACACACGTTTGAATGTTGTCGAACGTGGAATATTTTTCCTTGAGTCTATCAAGTTTGATAGTCAATTTGGTGGGATCTGGATCCTCCTCGTACTTTGCCATGTAGTTGAAGAACTGGATGATGAGACCCTTGATATTGGGACGAATTCCGAGTTCCTTCAAGTCATTGGCCGATGTCATGCTGATGCTGGTGCTGTTTCTTGAAGAATACACTGCACTGTATGACAAATCGCTCACTGTTTATTAACGGATACACTGATATCCGGCTCGAAGAACCAAATTTATGTACCGAACAACCCTAATGTTTTGCAGCGGGTTAAGTTAAATGAATAGTTAGTTGTATGTTGGTTCCACGAATAAATAGTTTATTCTATATACAATATTTACATGTAGGATGCTCGATGTTATCTATTCTGAGAATGTGCTAAGACTGACTCCAAGTGTGTTTTTTAAGAAAAGTGAAAAGTATGTAATGGGTGTGTTTTTACGTGAGGACAGGCGGAATCGTGAATTGTGTGATTCCCGCGTGTCCTAACATTCGACCGTAGCAAGTAATAAACCCAAGAAGCGCCCTGACTTGAACAATGCAACAACGTAACAAAAGATTGGAAAATGAAAATATAGAAAGCAAACATATGTAGCAAAATATAAGAACTAAATCTTGATTCTAAAGTAATGACTTCGTGGATGCTATTACTGCTAGGAACAGTTGTCTGACGGATGTGTATGGAAAAAAAAAACTGAATTGTTCTGTGAAACTGAACAATTACCAAAGGCCAGGAAATCTTCGTATCACAAATTGATTCCCATCTAGAAGACTATTTTTGATCTTCAGAGAATCCCAAAGTGTACACAAATATTTAAGCTGTGGAGAAAAACGTGAAATTTCTTGCCTAGTTGACTTTTGGTTTTGTTTTAATTTCTCAATAATGAAACCAAGTTCCGGATTCTCAACTTGACTTTTTCTCCACTCTTGAACGTCGATCAACTCACAAAACGTATTGTGAACGTTAACAACATTAACATTAACAAACTCTTTTTCTTCAATGCGATGCATAGTCTTCTTGAAAGACCATCTGCATTGCCATATGTTTTCCCTCTTCGATTACGTATCTCAAAATCATACTCCTGCACTCTATAAACTTGTGTGTTCTGATGTTCTATAAACTTAACTATTGCAAGTAATTCTTTTCTAGTCACACAGCTGTAAAAAATATCGGGCCACCCCTCTCTAGGGTCTTGCTTAAACGTTCGAATGAGTGTTCTCGAGGCTAATACGAGTGGCCTAAGAAGGTATTCTTGTATGAACCTCCGGGTTGCAAGCAAGATGAAAATAAACCATCTGAACACGTTCATTCGGTTATTTTATTTTTAGTATATTTTTCGAACGTTTCTTACACAGCAGTTTCTTTCTGTTGTTAACAACGTTTTGAGACAGAACCGCACCAACAGCGACTTTAGAAGCATCGGTATTCAAAATAAAGGCTTTCTCCGAAACTGGATACGCCAAAGCAGGAGATTAAATCAGTCGCTTCTTAAGTTCCACACATGCACCTTGATAATTTTCTTTCCATTGAAAATCTTTTCTTTCTTCTAAGAGACGATGCAAGGATTTAGCCGTGCTGGCAAAATGCTTAGCTAAAAAGGGACAACAAAAAACGTTCGAACAAAAAATGATTCTTCCCTTGTTTCAGACGAGGAATCATTCGTGCGCCGTACATATAAGAAATTGAAGTATTATGCTTGGAGAAAATAACATCCAAGATAACACAACTTTGGTAGAGTAACGGCACTGTGCTATCAGTTGCACCGCGTGCCACTGCTGACAACAATTCATGAATGAACGTATGACACGCGCGTATCACGCTAGTGCTACGATAGGACGTAGTAGAGTTATCAATAAAGAAACAGTATCGACGAATGCATATACAAGACGCACGGTTCTTGTACGAGTATTGTTCGAGCATTCTTAGGGCGTGATTGTTTTAAAAGTAACTGCTCGTTTAGGTTTTCAGAAGTTCATCCGTTAACTCCGTCCGCCGTATTTACCGAACAATGCGAATTATCAACTAGCATGCTCCTTCTTGTGCGCCTGAAGCGCACCTTCACCTGAAGAGGATGGGAAGATACCTGCACGGACGCTACGTGCACATGTTGGACCGACTCTTAAGAGATGACGCGTTTATGACATGGCACAGCTATTGAGGTTGCAGAAAATAATATTTCTAAAGAGTATTGTATTAAAAATCACGAAATTGCTAAGAACATCTAACAATTCTCAAAAATAGCCCTTTCGTCGCGAACATGTAATAAACATGGCCATCGAGAAATGCTAATATCTTTAACCACTAATTATATTGCTTGGAAATTTAAACTTAGAAAGTGTACGGAATCAAATGCAACACTTGTATCAAGAGACTTTTAGAGATTTATATGGACACAAATTCCGCACGCAAGTAGTGACTATACTAATCTGAAAGCTATTATTTATAATACCTAGTATTTATATAGTATTATAGTATTATACTACCTAGTATTTATATGGTTGAGGGTAAGTAAGTTAAGGAACAGAGGTTAGCGGACAGGCAAAGGGCTAGAAGAATTGGAATTTGGCAACTTAAGGATTGGTCATGCAACAAGAAGATACGAAATTTGAAAGGGTGGTAAAGAAAAAAAGTTAGACCTTAAATTTAAAATTTTAGCTTCGGGTATTTATTAATTTTTAAGATATTAATAAAAAGCTTTAGCTATATATGTATAAACATTATTTCCTCTCAAATTTGGTATGGCTCTGGGCCTTTCGAAAATTCAGTCGAAGTTGAGAACCACTTATTTTAACTTCTTTGATATTTCTAATGTTAAATTGATATTTTTATTTTTTATATTCCATGATAACGATTTCTAAAGTAAATTCAACAATCTACGGCACAATGAGATTGAATATCGAAGAAAAGACAGAAATCAAGGAAAGTGTTTAAAGTAACCGCTATGTTAACTTTACAGAATTATGTCATAATTACAGAAAACTACGATTGTTTTATGTATTCATAACGACAATAAACACATTTCATTATCATGTCCTCAATATAAGTTTGAAATTGATATATAAGATTGCGTCAATAATATTAAGTTATTTAATATTTACGTGCTTGTATAATACTATATATCTGTGTAAGAAACGTTCGAAAAATATGCTAAAAATAGAATAACTATGTGATCGTGTTTAGGTGGTTTATTATGACTTGCTTCCAACGGGGGGGTTCGTACAAGAATGCCTTCTTAGGCCACTCGTATTAGCTTCGAGGACACCCCCGACACCGCACGGAAATGCACATGGCCCTCTTCATAATGCTGATAATGCTAGGAAACCGGTAATAGTTGTAAATACACCATTTACTAACGAGATAATCATACCTAAAAGACTTTAAGATAAATGTACAAAAAATTCACTTTTGATAAGGTATTTGGACTTAATTGATGTTAGCGTCGATCCTTGTAAAAAGATAGCACGCGTGACAGGGTCATTACACCCTCGGGCATCGCACTATTTACCAAGAGGCTCGGAATACCGATATCGGGGACCTATGTCCGTCATCGGGCCGAGGACCGATGGTAAACAGATATAGGTTGACGCGACGAGTTCTAAGAGTCGCAGATGTTATATTTAGAAGATCGGATAGATTTCTATTACCGAACGCGGAAACGCTAACTCGTAGCCGATGACCCGACCAGGTGCCCCGGCCATGGTGCTACGAGGTGCTACGTGTAAAGCGATAAGAGTGTTCTTCTCGATGGATCTGGCCACGAAGTGAGGAAGATGACGAACCTTCTGGTAAGAGGACCAAGATGAACCCCTTGGCACTTACCCTAGAACCGCAGAGCGAAGAACAGACGCGAATAGAAAAAAGAGAAAAAAGCTTCTGACATTCAAAACAACTACGTACCTTAACAAGACATTACAGTAATGTATAATTAAATGACTATTATTAATCTTTTTAGATAGAAATGTACAATACGCTTATAGGTGAACCGGAACTGACAATGATTTAACATTATATTGACAAACTGTAAATTTAGCGTTTTATTTTTGTTAGTCATATTCTAAAAATAAATAAAGTAAGAAAAAATATATTGCATCTTATAAATGTTAGTTTTTATAGTATTTTCTTGTATACTTTGATGGATGTCTTTGGATATTTTAGGATGTAATTAACTTCTCATTAAACCATTCAACATATTCGATGCAACCCTCCTTTATTCTCCTTTGCAGAGCATTCAGCTCACAGTATACATTTGTCTTCAACTTTCTTATTTTTGTTGCCTGGTTTTTCCTTACCGACTATTCGCATTCTCTGACCCACTCTTACTCGCTCACTGCTGGTGGTCAAAGCACTAGACATTATCAAAAATTATATTGCTACAAGTCTTATATGCAGTCATATTATCTTCAACTATAAAATGTGCATGTATAAATAGGATTTTCCTATTATAGGAATTAGGAACTCAAAATCTGTGAGTTTACTATTTTACAAGTCGTGGTTATTAAAGATAGAAAAATACTTTGTGAGAATTAGTTTCTTAGAATTACACAATGAAGAAATACATGATTTATTGTCTTCAAGTGATAATATTGCTAAGATAAAATAAGATGTTTTGTACGTTAATACATGATGGTTTAAGAAGTACAGAAGTACTTAAAATTCTATAAAAGGGATCAAAGAAAAGACAGACAGTAGCCACATTGATAAATGCTAACCCAAGGATATATTACATTGTCATTTCAAATAATCATTAATGTATATGTAATTTTATAAGACCTGATATTAAGATTATTTATGTTTTTAGCCATTCTCATACAATATTTTCTGTTACTATTCATACAAAAGAAACTATGCTAAATGGTGAACAGTTAGTGAAAACTGAGAACTTAAAAGCTGGTTTAGCAGGAAATGAAAACATTGGAAGATCTGGATCTGTCGATCAAAGAGCTAGAGAAGCTAGCAGTATTAATCAATCTCTAAGTCGTGCTATAACTTTCCTTGTAGAGATAGCTCCACATATTTATATACATTTATAAATTTTAGTAATAAATATTCAAATTTAGAAATGTCTTACGTTTTTCTATTAATATGTAGAGAGTAAAAATTTACGCGATTGCTTCAAGAATCATTGGATGGTTGTACAAAAACTGCAATAACTGCTATGATATTACTTTGGATTACATTCACTATGCGAGTAACATTGCACATCGGCCTGAGATTAATCATAAATTCTCCAAGATAGTAATACTTCAAAAATATATTGAAATAATAGTAACATTAAAGAAAGATTTATTGGCATGTTGCTAATAAAATGGTGTTTATTCAACAGTGGACAGTTAGAAATGAAATTCGGTCTTTAAACGAATTTCAAAGCAAATAAATAGAGGAGAATTTCTATTAAATTGAAGCACTTGAAGAGTCTATGAAATTTACAGGGGTAAGCTATTAATCACAATTTAAGGATTTATATTACATTTATATTCCTTTTTAATAACAATAACAAAAATTCACAAATTACTATTAAAATATTTTAGCAAATATGTAATGAAATAAAATTAAAGAATTCTGAATAAGGCATTGAATTATTACATTTAAACCAGTAATTTGAAGCATCTGTAAATACAGTTTAATATCTTTGATATCACGTTTGGCAAAATCAGAACAAGAGAAAGAAGAACAGAAGTATCTTGTTGAAAAACTCACATCTATCAAAAATATTATATTATCACAAGTTCAAACAGTTTTAGATATTGCCGGCAGAGTCACTACAGATATATACAAACTTCATGACAAAATTTTTCAGAAAATATGGGCAATGTTCTCTAACACAGAATACCCATTTATACTAAATTATATACTTATGAATTTCAAAATTTAATATTTTATGATTATAAATGCAAATAGAACAAAATAATCATCTCGGACAACAATTGAAAAATAACATTACAGAACAGGTCAAAAATATTAAAACTGATATTGCAATGAATATTTTAAGTTTGATACAATTTTATAAGTTGACAAAAAATTATTTTTGCAAGTAAAATCAAAGAATGACAACTTCGCAATCAACATTTGCTAGTTTGTTTATCAAATACACAAATTATTTCGTTTAATGAAAATATCAATAAATTGATTCAAATTGTATCTCTGGAAATTAATAATTATAAGCTAAATATACAAGATGAATTAAAGAAGAATATCTTTTTATGACTTTGAATGTAATAAAATAAATTCAATATTAATTATTTGATTAAATCTTACAGTGATTAATATAATATTTTCTCTCCTTAGTTTCAAACGTATCAACAATGGCTTGAAAGCGATAGAAAAAATAGATATGACAAATAAAAGACTTAATATAGTAAATAATATTTCTATATGTATTGCACAAAAGTGTCAACAATTAACAGGAAATAAACTAATTCAAGATTTGCAAAATTTTAGGCACTAACATTTTCAAAGACAATGAGAATTCAATAGAATCTACTAAAGAATTAGTAACATCAATTTTTAAATATTAAAATGGAAGAACATTACTTGTCGATATATGATACAATGAGCAATATTAATGAAATGTGTGAGATTATAAATAATTATGCTTTAGATAATCACAAAATAAGCATTGGAAAACAAAACTATTTGCAAGAGAAAATAGTTATCAAAAAACAGACAAGGTAACAGGCATTAATCTGTAGTGATGGTCAAGAAACAGATGTTTATATTTATAGAATAATACTTAACATTCTTACATACATGAAAATGTAACATTAGACCAAGTTAACTTTGGAAGTCAGGTACTTGATAAGTAACAAAAAATTGAATGTGATGAATGAAGAATTCAGTGTTGTAATTTATCAATTAAATGCAATTTTATGAATGAATGGAACACAAATGTCCATACCAAAAGAAACTACAGTTCTACAGTTCTTTGATTGTTTTAAACTTCTATGTATAATGAGTCTAGATCTAGCAAAATTAGCTTGAAAGATGCAGAATAAATATTACTTAATTTCTTGGAAAAATACATTTCAAAGAAGGTTTGTCCATTAGGAGGTAACACAATTTATGTGGGTTACTTATTTTTACTTAAACACATGCTATTAGTCAATGATTATTTATATTACATTACATTATAATAAAATATCTCACACACATTAGGCAAAGCGCTTAATTTTTAATTTAATATAGTTAATACTTGTTTGCTTCTTAAATAATTTTGAAATTTTTTTTAATTAATTATTTGCTACTTTTCATTTGCAGAAGTTTTGATTCTCAGAAATCTTTTGACAATGTTCGAGTTTTAACTAAATGTACATATATATTTACGTCTCTTAGGTTATGTATATACTGATCAACGCATCCGTACATTTCTGCATTTCCGATATTTTCGTTGCTTAATTAAAAAATGATATATACCCAAAAGTCTAACCGATCTAACCGAATATTTATTTATCGAAACTAATGTGTTTACTTACATTTAATCTAATTTAATCGAGACATACATACAAATATGTGGAAAAAGGAGGGTGTATGAATTGCAGAAAGGAAATAAAGTCTTTATATTTAAACCATAATGTATTATTGTAGATGATCATTATATTAATGTCCCTTTATAATATAAATACCGAAATACCTGATGAACGTTGGGTTTACTCATGCGTTACACTGTAACCTTTCGTCAGAATTGATTTCATATACATATAGTAATACATACAGTAATGAATTTCGGTGAAGGTAACAATGAACAAATTTCTATGTTTCAATATGTTGAAAATTCAGGCATTCTTGTTTCTTAACTATAGAAATGCTAATAAAATACTTAATTAAATAACATATTGATGCATTTTAGATTTCCTATATGTATACGCTCAAAATTTTAAATTTAATAAATTTATTTCCAATTTATACGCATGCATTATGATATCGTTTGATAATAGTTATATGAAGACCATTTTCATGCTTCAGAATAATTTTTGCGCATGCCTCTTGCGCATTGAATGGTTCGAGCTACTGCACCTATTTAGAAACATCATCGGTAATATACATGTGCTATATATACAATAGAAAATCTGATATTATAGCAACTAATAAAAAAGGTTATATGATTATGAATGTTTATAGACTTAAAAAGAGTTATTTTCAATATTGAATTATTTTATATAAACATAAATATACGATTAATATACTTCTGAAAATATAAAATGAAAAAATGGCAGATATTTTAACTCCATTTGTATATTGGGCTCAAACAGAAAACCAAGTTACATTAAAAGTTGACTTGACTGATGTTAAGGTATGTAATTTATGATATATATGTACATTTTATTGTTTATGAGTTTGTATATAGCATATTTATATTATACTTTACAGGATGTTAATGTTGATATGGATGAAAAAAAATTACGAGTTACTGCTTACGGACAAGGTGCTAGAGGTCTTAACAATTATGGATTTAATTTAGATTTACATTCATCTATTATTACTGAGGTAACATTTTTATTATTAGTTGAAAATTATTTTTTATCAAATATACAAGCAAGTGTTAAATATGATGGATCTAGTGAAAAATAATGAAAAAGGTTTTCAATATTTTTCATTTTTAGTCTAAAGTTGTTCTTGTTGATTTATAATAATATTACATGTTCTATCGCGGTATGTAACAGTTATACGTATTTGAAGATTGTGCTAAAATAATGTAAAATTTAGGAATCAAAATAATTTCAGATTCATTGTTCTCGTAAAAGAATATGTAAATAACATTTAATTGGTATGAAATTATTTTAGATGAGAAAACTTAAATAAAACTACAGTTTTTTTATAATTATGTCTCATTTAACAACAACAATTTTTATCAGCGCATGTAGTGCTTCTCAAAAATGATTGTATTTAATTACTTATATTATGTTTATTTTAATAATTATTATTCTACTAATATTAAAAATATGAGAAATGTTATTTTGATAATCATAACGGTTGTGTATATATAATTAAACAAAACATATAAACGATTGAAACAAGAAAAACAAATAAATTCTTATAAGCAATAGTTAACAAATTAATTGTATAATAAGTTGAACTGCATCATACTAATTTGTACTTTCATATCTATATATATGATCATATCATCATACTTTCTTCTCAACTGACTTTTTTATTCACTGAAGAGAATCTTAATGTTTTACATTGAAGTTTCTTGTTGGATTGTTTCTCTGGAATCGGGCAAACTTAAGAGCAAGATGAATGACATTGGTTGCATAGTTTCTGAAATAATAAATTGCTTCTACGGTTGTGTAATAGATGTTTTACGAGAGCAAGTGCCCTAAATTGAACTATAAAAAAATAATTTGTTAAAATTTTATATTAGTTACAAATGGCCCAGATAGAGTAAATTCTCATTTTTTTAAAATAAAATGTTTTTTTTAACTCGTGTTGATGTACCTTATTTTGCAATAGCTGTCACTTGTAATGCAATCTCTATTATACATATAGAGCTTTCCTCTTAAAAATTCTTCTACAAATACGAATCACTACTATGCTCATCTGTTGATAAAAATGTAAAATGTCAGTTAAAAGTTGAATGTGCTTATTGCTCATAAAACTGATATATATCGTTTCAAACAATTTTATTGTTTTCTCTGCATTATCAGTATTTAACTATTTTTTTATATGCTTTTGTGAATGCGGAGTTTTGTGCAAGTATAGAGTCAGTAATTACTATCGTGTACTTCACAGTTTATATTGGGTCAATCTAATAAGTCAGTATTAAAAGGGGTAGAATGACACAAATGTGTGAAAAGGATTATTCGTTTTATATATAATCAATTTTTCACTTTACACACAAAAAAATCAAGCTTGTAATAAAAAAATATAAATAATATTTTCCCTCTTTAAACTTCGTTTAAACTTGAATTCGTTTTTTCGATCGAAGTTTCTTCGATTCGTTCGAAATTTTTGGGGTAGATGGTATAGGACTCAAATTGAAAATTTTAGTTTCGGATTTTTAATAATTTCTGAGATATTAATAAAAAATTTTCTGAACAATACAGAGAATGTTGCTTCTGTAGGCATTACTGGTTGTTACATAATCGCCTTCGCTGATAGTAATAAACAGTTTAATTTCTATAGGGTGTTCTATTTGGAATCAATTATTTTTTATTATTTATTAAATTACAGATTGTACTTAAAATTGCAGAATATCGTTTTATTATCAATATATAAATTTGTTAAATAATTTGATACGGTGGGATCCCCATGATTTTAATGGTAGTTACGGATAAGGATGAACGTACATTACATAGCTCAACCGATAGTGTTTGTATTTTTATTTTTGGGTGGGACATCTTACAAATATTGAGGCAGATATCTCTGCTTGAATCGTCAGTCACTCGACACTCGACGGTCGATTACGACTACTATAGCAAAAATTAAAATTTTTGATCAAGGATTCATTTTCTATCTCCTATTAGCTCTCCTATATCAATCGACAATCAGGAACTTTCGGAACTACAGCCTGAAAATATTGCTTTCTGTTACAAATTATAAGTAATAAATCACTGTTTTCTGAAATCATGATTGTATTTAATAAGGCTAGCCTTGGAATGTTTCCCGGAGATTTCCAAGAATATCGACATTCTCGAGTCGGGAGATAGATAATGATGTCTTTCCAATTCGATCCGACCATCAGGTTCCCAACATTTTCGTTTAGAAGAATACACATCGACCCTTGGTTCGTTAGCAATTTTTGGAAAAGTTTATATTCCAGTTTCATTATGATAATATCGTACGTATATCATGTTGCATGATAATTGTAAATAAAATTAAAGAAAATAGTTTACCAATACGAGTGTACAAGAATATTATTATTAATATCGTGTTAAAATATTACTTCAAATGTCAAGAAAACTTTGATACAGCATACCACTGTTTATGAATTGAAAAGTTTCCGACGTCAGATCAAGATGCATAATAATTACATATATTTTTCACATTTTACCAATGAGCATTATACTCTCTCTCTCTCTCCTTCCTTCCTTTCTTCTACTCTCCCTTCATTTTAAATTCTGTTCTTATGAGATTACAAAAGAAATTGCGTTATCTTTCGAAGTGTTAACGTAATGATATTATTTTATGTCGCCTCTAAATTAACTTAAAAAAGTAAATACATTACTTATATCAGAAATGAAATTAATAGACAGTATTAACTTTATCATTATAGGAAAGTAATTTTAAAGTCATAAATCGACAAGTCGATTTTACACTCTGGAAAAAATGTCCTGGTTGGTGGCCAAGATTAACTAGTCAACCACAAAAGCCATCGTGGCTGAAAATTGATTTCGATAAATGGACAAGTGAGGATTTAGAAGATAATGAAGATGATACACGAGATATTTGCAATGATTACCCTGGCGTGTACGATAAGCTTCATAAAGAAGAATTTGGCTACAGAAAAGGTATAGTTTGATTAAAAATGTAACGTTATATTGTAATCAAAGTGAATTCTGATATTAATTTAGAATTATTTATTATACAGAAGATTTAAAGAAAGTATACCTAATTATTTATAATCTTTGTCAATTTGTTGGTTTTATCTATATTCTTACCGTTATGGCGATCATGTATTCGCGTGATGGGCCAGGTTAGTGACTACATCTATACTATTTATTTACAAGCAAGTAAAATAGCTAATATAGTAGATAAAAATATACTTTTAACTAAAAAATTCATAATTGCAGCTTGCATGAAAGAGACATATGCAGCTGTTGGAAATGCAATGAAGTTCGTACAACTTATACAGTTTTTAGAAGTTATGCATTCAATATTTGGTTATACTAAAAGCAGTACACTTGCATCATTTTTACAAGTAGGAGGTAGAGCATTTATTTTGTTTACTATGATCGAAGCTGAATCACGTATGCAAACAAAACCAGTGATTTTTTATCTTTTTCTTGTTTGGAGTACAGTGGAAATATTTAGATATCCTTATTACATTACGCAATTACTCAAAATAGAAATTTCATTTTTAACATGGTTAAGATATACAATATGGATGCCCTTATATCCATTAGGCTTCCTTTGTGAAGGAATTATAATATTAAGAAATATTCCATATTTTGAAGAAACACAAAGGTTTACGATTTCTTTACCAAATTCATGGAACTTTGCATTTCATTTTCCATCATTCCTAAAAATATATTTATTGATATTTTGTTTACCCGTTATGTATTTTTTAATGTCACGAATGAATCAAACGCGCTATAAAAAGTTAGGCAAATCTAAATTGAAAAAAAAATACGCATAATATAGCGCTAATTTTTAACGGAAATTAACAAATAGTAAAATGATTACCAATGTAAATATATTTATTCTAAATATATAACTGTCATATCAGGCTATTACGTATACATACATACATATATATATACATACATATATACATACATATATATATATATATATATATAAAAGGGATGATAAATATTAATTTAAAGATTGTCTGGTCATCTTTGAGTAAATTTTATTTTAGTTTACATAAAGAGATAGTAGGTAAAAAATATGTAAAATTACATTAAATTGAACATTTTAATATCTTTAAATAAATAAAAAATTAAGATGCGAAGATTATATGTACAGGTATGTTATTAATACTTATTTTATAACTATAAATAAATGAAATATTGGTAGAAAATGAATTTTTATTTCTTTATTTCTTTATTTCCTTATTTATTTCTTTATCGATCTTTCAAGGCCATCATGCCTTTGAAAAGCCAGTGACTGCTCTGATACGTAATATATTTGAAGGTGTGATAAGCATTCTTCGAATTAAGGTTAACGTATCCAGTGGCGTGCAGTCCATTGAAGCTGCGGAAGCGCCGCTTCCCTCGTATTTTATAAAATATAAATAATGAATACGTACTGTGCGATTATTTTTGTCAGAATATTTATGTTGTACCTATCTTAGAATCAAAATAAATAAACTGTTTATTTTTATATCATTTTTAGTATTTGTTTATAATTTTTATGTAAACACAGACAGCAAATGTCACCGCACGCCACACGGTGCGTATCCTTTTTCTTGTGACAATGCTGCGCCAATAAGTAGTGGATGCTAAATTTGATACAAGTCTGCGTTGTGTGTCCTCTGCTGTTTCTTTTTTTTGTTTCTATCATTGATGCAGACAACACAGATGTTTGCTGACACTGCAAACACTAATGTTTTACAAATGTCGGCATCAAATCCATAATAATATATGTCATCGTACTTGTAAGCGATAATTACTGCGCTTTGTGTTCATAGTGCGATGCGAAACGTTTGCACGACGAACTGACGACACGTGTCGGATGAAAAAGTGAAATCGTTACAGCACTGGATTGACACTGTATATCATGGTAACAATCCTGATACGAAAATGTTACAAGCGTCACGTGTGTTACAGTATGTATTGTCAAACCAGCAGCAACAGTAAAATAGTCTAGCCTGCTCTTTAAGATTTAAACGAAGGTCCTTAAATTACTATTTGTGTATTTTTTCAGTTAAAAGGAAAGAATAAGCGATATTATTTTTATTACACTTCTAACAATTATTTGTTTTTTGTTCGATATACGTAAATATTCTTGTAAAGATTAGATAATGGCAATTACAAAACATAAATATAGATTGTAATTAAAGAAGAAATAAAAATGGACAAAAATAATAATTTAATTAAATTTTTTCGTCCTTCATCTTCATCACGTTTGCTTTTTATATTATCTCCGTATCGTTTTTGTTTCTTTCTCGTGTCTTCTACGCTTTTCTCATTTTCGTTCTTTGAAAACAGAAAATGCTAAAAAAGAATAGACAGTATTTCTACTATAATGCTACTAATGTGTCGCAAATGATTCTATATTCAAATAAAATTGACGAAATTTTATAATTATTTTATAATTTGATTATCCTCGTAAGGCCAACAGGTGCAGTCTAAAATAATTCCTTTATATTTTGCACATCTGGCACTAAACCTAATCTTTTAATTATTGAACTTAAATTTTCTATGCAAACAAAGCTTCTTAATTTCTGGAAGCGCTACTTTGATTGCCTCACTGCCCAGGCAGTGGTTATGCGTAACGTCAGTTCTAATACAGGTAGGTTTAGGTTTAGGTAAAAAACACATTTTTTAATTCCCTTATCAGAGCGTTTCAATACATTGGCCATTCCTCAGAGGCCACCACCCTCTAGGTATTCTGTACAATGCCCGGTCAATTTACAAAATGCCCACGTTGATTTTTTGAATTTCGCACCAGGTGAAGCAATTTTAAAAATAAATTTTGCAGCTAACTGGTTAATCTCATAAACCACTAAACTCAAAATCCTTTCTAGGTTCTTACGTTTCGCCTTTTAATAATTAAACCAATTAGATGTCTTTCGGAAGGAGTAGGTGAAACTTCGGAGAGATCTGACTATCTACCTAAGAATCGATTTATAACACGTCCATTGTTACCGAAAGATACTCAAGAACTGGAATGAATTGAAATTAAAAATGCTACATCGTAAACGGCTTAACGTAAGTTATTTTGTTTAAATCTCCATGCTTCCGGAGACTTGAGCATATATGGTACATGTGAATATAATTGGTCCACTACTAATAACACAGAAATTCCGCTATTGACTTACATGTCTTGATCGTTCTCCACAAGCCTTGTCTTCGATATATCAGATAGGATATTATAAATATGAGACTGGATTTAATTAGATGGATTTAGATTAATTTGCACATCCACGCAGCAAGCCCACACCAATTAGGTAAAAAATTAACCCTAATTGGCTCCAGTTTGTTAAAGATTTTGTAGCGGCGGAGTAATGAAAAGGACAGTCTTCAAAATCCACGATGAGTATCAGAAGCATCACATTTTCAGCACAAAAAAAGTACTCATAGCCCAGTACCCCGAAAGGGAAATACTCAGGACTGAGAACTGAACAACAAATTCTACTGAACAACTCGATACTCCCTTCATTAGAAGCGAAAACTCGCCTTGGTAGAAAACGAAATCAGTTAGAATTGGTTCAAGGCGTCAGATGCAGCGACTCTGCGATCTTGACTAATTTTTCCACACCAAATTTTTAGGTCTTCCTTTTCCGGCAGAAGATATTGTCGAATCCTTAATAATATCTTGAACAGTGTACAGTGGGGAATGCTCTATTTTTCTCCGGTGCCGCCAAGTGTCATGAACGCCGGTTTCGTCGCCGAAGATGGTCAGATGCTATTGCACCGTAGCCACTATCTTCCTCCCTAGATATCTGCAGGGCTTCGGGAAGGAGAGTAGCCGTTCACGGCGGTCAAACGTTGCCGTGTTTCCACGCCATCAAGGCATACGCGCAACAACAAACAACCGTTTGAAAATATTTGGGCACCAGCCTTGTACATGGTCCAGCGAAAGAACTCGGTAGAGTAGCGACTGTGCGGCGATTACCGCGCGTTAAACGCAAGAACAATACCGGACCGCTACCCAGTGAGATGCATCGAGGATTTCACCCACCGCCTACAAGGTAAGACATCCCCAAAACCACCATCACCACTTTCTTTGGCCTATATGAATTCCCGTACAGCATTTTATGGACCAAGTGCTACGAGGGCTGGATTTCTGCTTCGCGCATATCGACGACGTCCTGGTAGCTTTAACCTTCCTACAAAAATACTTACAACACTTAGAAACAAATTTCAAAAGATTGCAACAATACGGCGTCCTCGTCAATTCATCGAAGTACATTTTGGGCGAAGCGACAATCAAGTTTTTGGGTTTCGCGTTCAGCAAAGAAAGCATATAAAGCTCGGGCAACTCTTGGATATGATAAATTTTTACAGACGTTTCCTGCCCAGGGCAGCCGAAGTGCAAGCATCCTTGCACAGCCTGTTAATGGGAAACATCAAAGGCAAGCCACCTGTAAGCTGGTTACCGCAGGCCACCGCTACATTCGAGACTTGCAAACAACAACTTGCAGACAGCGCTCTACTGACCAACCCTAAACCCGACATATTACAGTTTTGTACAGCATAGTTTTGTACATGAAATGTTATATACAGCAAAAGGTAAAGAACCATCGGGAACCGCTCCGTTGGGATCCTTTACGCTCCCATCAACCAGGTTCGAACACGTGCACATCGACATCGCTGTACTACCAGTATCCGAAGGGTTCTGATACTGTCTCATCCTGCGTGGATAGTACAAGACAATACGTCATAGATAGGATACGTCAGGATAGTACGTCACCACAGTAGCACAAGCCTTTTAGGAAGGGTGAATCACACGTTTACAAATTATTCAAAGTCCTTAACGAACTTACGGGAACGACACACCTACGAATTATCTCGTATCATTTGGCAGCTAACAGGATGATCGAACGCCTACATCGCCAACTCAAGGCGGCGATCCGTTGTCATTAAAGTGACGGCTGGACAGAATCACTTCCCTCCATTTTGCTGGGTAGGTGCTCAGTCTGGAGAAAAAACCTACAATCAACGGCAGCTGAATTAGTATATGGCGAAGCCCTGCGATTTCCCGGCGAATTCCTAATAGCCCACGCCACTATCGAGGACCGAGATGCAACTAATTTTGTCAGCAACTTGCGGTAACATTTCGAGAATCTCCGGCCCACTCCGACCCACTCCGAATACCCGCCAGGTCGTCCGCCGAACGTTTATTTTTAAGAACCTCGCAACGCTGGAACACGTATTTGTCCGCAACGATGCGACGAAGGGCCTTCTACAGCAGCCCTACAGCGGTCCACACCATCTTGAGTCGCAGTACTAGCCTATGTTATCGTAGACAGTAAAACAGCTCCAGACACCAGAAGGAACGAGGAGGAACCCACGACAATGCCAATAGCCTCCAGCACCCCAGCAGCACCACACCCCGCACACCAAGGACCAATATCTGCACTATACACACAAGGTGCAAGAAGGCCATTTTCCGGACTACTTTCAAGCGGGTTTACCATAGTCCAAAACCAGAAGAAATGACATCCGCCAGTGCAACCACTCTCTTTCGTTACTTTCTCCTCTCGTCCTTTAATCTGCGATTCCCTTTTATCGCAACTTTTCCAAGACCCTCGCGCAAGTCTGGTAAATGTTCTCGCACATTTGATGACCAGGCTGCGCAAACCTCTCGAGTCCCAAACCTTTTGTTTCCGTCTTCAGCATTCCCTGAACTTTCTCTCCACGACAGGCTTTCTTCCTTATATGTTATTTTTTCCCGTTTTCTTTCCTACTACGTGCACCGATATCTCTCTCCTTCTTTCCTCGTCCTTTCAATTCCTTTTTTAAAGCAACTAAATTCTTTTTTGCGGCATGGACAGCCTTTCCGAGAACGCAACATACTCCGCGTCGCACTATCGTGTCACATTCTACCGTCTTGTACAATATATCAAGTTAATAAAGTTAATTTACGTTAAATCGATCAGCGGCTTCTAACCCTTATTTCAACTACCGCCTCAGACTAATTCTTTAACAGACAATTAAGAGGAATTTTACTGTAAACACAATTGATATATGTTATTTTAGAATACTTAAAATTTAATAATATAAATCATTATCATATTATAATATTTTTTGCAAAAGTATAAAAGTAATGGAAGGAAAAGGTAAGTTTGTGCTTAATTTACATTATTAATGTATAATGTTTATTAAATATTTTATAAATTATCCGTAGGTCATAATCTGCAACTAAGGAATTATTAATAGGCATGGTGAATGAAAAACAATATAAATTAAAATAACAAATAATAGTTTGAAAAGTAAAACAAAATTACAATATACAATACCGTTTTATGCATAAAAACTTTTCCTCTTATACGATATGCTGTTAGCGTTGGTTCGATATTCTCCAATTTGTTGATGAAATTTGCTAATGTAGGAATAATGAGTAAATATAGCGAGTGTTGGTCATACAAAATTATCAAAACGAAGTAAGTTAAAGATCTTAGATTTAAAGGGAAAACATTAATAAAATATATTGGTAGAGGGTATAAACGGTTGGTTGTATGGAGCCCTCGAAGTCGATCTTTCATAATCACATCGAGCTAGAGACTGACCCTGCGGTCTCACGAAGGCCAACATGTTGGTTATTAACAGAAAGAAACATCGAGGGATAATAGTAGAAAATTCCAAGAAAATTGATGTTTACTTCCATAGACCAAAAAAAAAGCTAGTACTGGATGACGCGAGCAAAACCCGAGGAGTATGTATAAATCCTCAACCGCAATCCGTCCGGTGATCAGATGCGATGATCAGTTGGAAAAGATAGGATCATAAACGGTCTTTCACGGAAAAGAGTTTTGTCGAGGCCTCTAGCCTCCTAATGTGTCTCTTTGAATTTTTGGCAATTGCATAGCAATTGCACGGTTCATCGCAACGTTTATGGTAAGACGCATCCAGCACAGTCCAACATTTCTGAAATCTCCTAACCTCGACATCACACTTGATACAATGGGTGCGAAACACATCATTCAAATCTCTTTCGACATATCTACTAATGAAATTTTTCATTATAGTCATCAGTATATTGCTATAATTGTGCTACATTGTGCGTATACGTTGTTTTCTTAATAAAAATTGTGACAATTATTATCAAAACCGTGAAATATTATATACTTTGAATTTTCGCTCAATTTAACGACAACGGTAGGGCTACAACTGGGAAATTGACGACTTTAAGTTCTTTAAAGGCAAGCAATTATAATCACTACCTCTTTACTACCTTATAAATGACTGGCGATAATGATTAAGCAGTAAAGTGCATAATACATACGTTGGCTAGAATACATATTGTTTTTATATTCACCATCTGTTGGATTATTTCAACATGTCAATGTAGTGACAAAAATGAATCTTGTGTTAAGAAATAAAATCTAGAATATAAATTGTGAAAGAAACCTATAGGTCGAATAGGGCCTCCAACTGTTTATACCTAGGGGCCCAGAAAGAAAAACACGTGCAGACATTGCGTCGTCATTTCTTTCTTAAGGAGAACCCCGGATAATTTTCTATTGAGTGTTCTTACAAACCGTATAGCTCCCGAAGTGTAAAGACGTTCCTCTAAGCCTAGCAATAAAGTAAAATAGTTGAAAAGAACTAAAGATAATTTCACTTTTCTTTCACCCATATCCAATATCATTTTTCGATGATGTAGTAATCAATTTGTACAGTCGTTACAAATGATGAAGATCCACATAGAAACTTACCAGTGAGACAATTAGAGCAGTCGATAAATTTTCGGGCAAATAAGTAAGTTTAATTTATTGATAAATTGTTTTATAATTTATAGTTGGCCGCAACTTATTGTTTATTCTTCTATTCAAAATATATACTTATTCTGTCTTCCACTTTTTAGAAAAACTTTACATTCAGATTGCTATATTTCAAATAACGAGAACAATTTCTGTCGATTTATTCATTTATGTATTTTCCTCACTGATGATGCGAAGAAGAAACCCAATACAAAGTTCCTCATGCTGAAAGTGTGCATCATGCAATCCATAGATGCGTGGAGGTAGTAAAGCTTTGTCGTTGTTCGTCACTTTACAGTATACCTCTTGTTTATAACGAATTTCGGGTACAGAGAAAAACTTCGCTGCATGCGCAGCAGCATATATGAGGGTATAAGAAATGTTTATTAGCAAATGGCGTAACCGGCCACCCTAAGGACAGTTGGCTTTATTGGTAACGACCTGTTTTACAAGTATCTCGAAAACTAAAAAGTTAGGTAGCTATGCAAAATAATTATATTAAGTTAAAAAATCTTTATGCCTTTCCTTTATGCTCTTGATGTGTAGAATACGACACAACGGTAAAAAGTTTAACCTTGAAATTGACGGTCAATTTTTCGATAGGTTTTTGTAATAAATTTCTACCGATCTACTAAGGTACAGAATTACGTCGCAATGGCCACGACATATCATATTGAAACATCTTGTACATACAAGTTTGTAATATGTACGCTTAGCCAATTCTAATGTCACAAATACTAGTATAGTGGACTCCCGTATAACATGATTAATACGTTAGCCACCAATATCTTTGGCGCGTTATAGGAACTCGCATTATACAGACGTAGTGTGCATGTGTGGAACTATTCTAGTGTGGTGACATAAAAATCCGTCTTCACGCGACAGTGATTGTCATGAGTTTTACAATCGCAGCATGATTATTTTTTCGACTGTTTTTCATATAATTTCGAATATGACATTGACAAAGATTGTACTAGCAGCTATTCGCGTTGTTTACAAATTCATGTAAGAAGTTGCAAAGGAGATTGCACTAGGATTACTGGCTGAGCAATTCGTACACGTAGGGGTGATTCTGAAAATGCTTTATTCTACTCGTTCTCAACCCAGGGGTTCGTACAGTAATGCCTTCTTAGGCCGTTGGTATTAGCCTCGAGGACACCCCCAACGCCATGGCCCATTCGAATGTTTAAGCAAGGCCCTAGAGAGGAGCGATGCAGTGAGAAATTGCGCATGGCCCTCTTCGGCCGCTCATGCACCCGCTATTCGATATTTCCTACATAGATTCAACGGAAAACTGAATTCAAGTTTTTTACATATAATTCTGTTTCTGGATTTATTTTATTCCGCGGATAAAAATGTTTTTGGTATTTGTTCAAAAATTGATTACATTGAAGCGTTTTTATTTTATTTTTTTAACCTTTTAATAGTTTTGTACAACAACTATTCTTTCGCTTTTCTTGCAGTGTATTTTGAATCGTTGTCTTATCGAAAATAATTATTTTTGTTTGAGCTTAATCTAGCTGCATTTTTTTGTAACCTGTTAAACATTACCTCAATATAATTCAAGGCATTCATTGTCCCTTTAATCAATCCAATATTCTCAACACCATTGTAGTTCATATATCCTCATACTATCACATGTTCCCTGCCGTATTTAACAGTAGATCTAAGATTTTCTGTCGAAGCTCAGCATTGGGTTTCCTTCACACAAATTTCTTTTCATCCAAGTCAAAGATATTTAACTTACTTTCATATTTTTAACAAGCTTTTGCAAAACCGCGTCTTTTTGTTTACTCTATTTATAACTGGTTTTTTTCTTGCTGTTGTACCATATATTTTAACAGAACGCAAAATATTTTTAACAGTATTTTCGAACTAGCAACAGAACTTCAAGTACTTACAAGTGAATTTTTTATTGCTTCTTTCATAATCTTCAGTCATGGTCCCTAACTGTCAGTA
Organism: Xylocopa violacea; assembly: GCA_963969225.1. Classification (NCBI taxonomy): domain Eukaryota; kingdom Metazoa; phylum Arthropoda; class Insecta; order Hymenoptera; family Apidae; genus Xylocopa; species Xylocopa violacea. Next base: position 2,177,185 of record CAXAJV010000021.1, on the reverse strand, counting down.
CTGTAAGGAACATTATAAGTGGCGGTAGTTTTATTAGAAAAAAAATTAGTTTATTAAAAATTCGTACACCGATTGTTACTGCTTCAATACTTTCTCTTTGACTCTTTAGTTATTACAGAAGAACTGGGTGTACAAATAAATTTTCATTCACTGTATATAAGTTATTATACTCTGCTTTTCATATTAATCACACTCTTTCACAGGTGGATTGTGAATTGTAAGTCTCAATCACAATTAACCATCAATGTAGGATGGAAATTGACATGGGTTTATCTTTTCAAGTACTGCTCACTTCCAATATACCTATTTTCATGCCGTTTTCTTACGCGATTTCACGGACGAATTGTACAATGTTGTGACAATGTTACTAAAATAGCGACCAATAAGAAAGAACTATCGCGGTAATGTTACTAGAAAATAAAACTTGTTTCAATTCTGCGAGGGTATTGTTGCGATAGTTAGTTCTCACGGCGAAAAAAGTCGCGACAATTTAAATGTTAAACATAACTATTATGGTATACTATCGCGTGAAAACAGACCATAAGGAACCAAAACAAAGATATGAATTGCTACGTGCAAAATATTGGCTATCCTGATGATGAGTCAACGGCAGTCAATGGTCAACTCGGCTCTCTTAGTAACAGGTTAGTTTAACTTTTTAATGTAACAAAATGAGATTAAGGTACTGATTATTTAGGCTGTACTATTAATGTTTATAATATTATGTATATAACGCATTTAAACAGAGGAAATATTAAAACGATAATATTTATTTTTAACCATATTTCTATTTTCAGTACCAATTATATACAATTTTTAACTCTTATTAAAAAGTTGTGTCATTATACAATTGGTGCTTAAAAAAAAAATTAATATATAAAGATACTTCTCTTTTAATGAAAAAGTAGTATATAAATTATTTTTAACTTTTTCTTAGCTAAAAGTGTTCTGAGATGTACAGTGAGTATAAAAAATACTTTTTACAGCAGTACAGTGAAAGTACAGTAACTAATTTCAGCGGTAACATTGCAAAATTTCCATTATTAAGTAAATATTTAAATAAGTAATTTGTACCTCTTAAAAATTTCTAACATAAATTCCTAAGCAAAAAATATATATACATATGTGTAGCTATGTATATTTTTATAAGAATGTTAAAACCAATCCAGAGTAGCAAAAATATGTGCGTAATAAATAGTGGTACAACTATTATACAAAGTATGACATTTAATACAATTAAAATATTTCACAATAAAAGCCAATAGAATCCCTTACTCAGCGATGCTTTAACTTGCCTTTGTTTTATATGGCCAACTGTTTGTACAACGGTAATGGACTTTGATATAAGGGAATTGATGAGCATTATTTCACTATATATTTTACTATATTTAAACTTCATACATAAACAATAAACACTATAACCAGGTGATCGCATATGTATTATTTATTTTATTTATGTTGTATAAATGATATCATTGTACTAACCAGCTATTTATTTATTCCACCGAAAGGATTAATTCCTTAAGGAAAAGTTAAAAGAGATTCTACTGTAAACACAATTGATGTAAGTTACTTTAGAATGCTTAAAATTTAATAATATAAATCACTATTATAATATTTTTTGCAAAAGCATAAAAATAATGAAAGGAGAAGGTAAATTTGTGCTCAATTTACACAATTAGTATATAATGTTCATTAAATATTTTTTAAATTATCTATAGCCCACACTCTACAGTTAAGGAATTATTAATAGGCATGGTGAATGAAAAACAATATACATTAAAATAACAAATAATAATTTGAAAAGTAAAACAAAATTACAATGTAATTACACTGATTATAAAAATTGCTGATGTCTTGAACAATGAGTTTAATGTTGATACATACACAAGTATCATAAGTATTTTTTTTTTATACATAAAAAATGATGGAAGGTTGAACCAAAAAAATTATTTTGTATATGAAATCAACGAAAAAGAATAAATGGAATTTACAAAAAGGTATGTTAATATGTCAATAAACTAATAAACTACTAAAATTCAGACACATTTACAACTAAAAACAAATTTGATATTCATAATGAATTTTGTATTTCTAAATCAGATTTATCACTTGTAAGAATGGATGTTGAAGTGTAGATAATACACTTACAATATTGTAGTGTTTAGAACACCTTTAATATAGTCTATAATGTAGAAAATGATATCTATTATTAAAAAAATTTTAATATTAATATAAAAATATGCATCTTTTACGTTTTTACAACATGTAGAACAGCTTTCACACAATGTCAAAAATGTATTTAAAAAATAATGTACATTTTAATAAATTAATTGTAATCTATTTAAGTAGTAAAGCAATGTTTTATTTTTTCAATTGTATTTATAAAAATTTGTGCTTATGTAAATATCTATAATCCACTTATTATGCACATGTTTTTGTATATTTATTAAATGCAGCACACACATTTTATCTTTCTCTTTTTTTCTACAAAATTTCTTCTGGATTTTTGTAAAAATACATACATATGAAAACATTGATTTTGATCTTTCTGATTTCAATAATGCGAATGAGTATCACAGTTATATAATGAGAAACTGCTAGTACCAAGAAGAATCATTTCCAATTAGATAGCCATACCTTGCATTTGTGTTTACTGTATCCAGTAAATAGGGATCAATAGACTTGTTATATATAATAGGACTATATAATAATAGTATTATTCACTGCTCACATTTGTACACACATTGAATCTGACCAATTTTGTGATACTTGTACAAATACAGGTTAATGATTATACAGGTTAATTGGAAGTAACTCTACCAATGTCTTAATTTTTTAATTTCTCTTGTATTGTCTTTATTTAAGGCCTTTTTATAAAAGCGGTTGTTACTGTGCTTGTGTTAATGTTATAAAATTAGTCAATGTCAATGCAACAATATGTACGCATTTTTTACTTGTTGAAATGTTTATAGGATACTCGTATCATTCCATACTATATTATAGCATTTCCATTGTTACTAAGCAAAAATTTTGTATAACATAACAAATTCAGACATCATTAATATCACTTAAAAAAACGTAATATAAATAATTTGAACAAATATTAACTTATCTAATGTTATATTATAAAATAAACTTCTTGACATTAAAATTTTGACAGACCTTATCTTTTGGTAAAATTATTATAATTAATAATATTATAACATGTGCAAAAACAAATTTCTAATTAAATACTTTTCTTAATTATTCGTTACGGGTCAATATGAATATGAAGTTCTTATGTGTTTTTAACAAGTATGCATTAATGAAATTATTTGATAATATAATTATATTTGAGATTGAATTTTAAATTTAACATTTAAGTTATCAAATATAATGCTAAAATCGTATTATATATAGTATGGAAAATATCAAGATATAATAACAATGATGATGATAATAATACCATCAATAATGATGATATTCCAGATATTTACATAGATCAAAACGATAAGGAAACATGAGTCTACAGTGGGCTTTAATTGCTGGATTTCTTTATACAGAAATTGTTGTGGTATTATTATTGGTTTTGCCAATAATTTCTCCAACTAGATGGCAGAAGCTTTTCAGATCCAAACTTTTAAAAAGTTTGAGTAATCAAGCATCAATTTATTTCTTGTTTTTAATTGGAATATTAGTGTTATTCCTATTGGATGCTATCAGAGAAATGAGAAAATATTCTACGGTTGGGGAACATACAGAACATGGTCATTTAGATACTGAAATGCAAGGTATGTAATTATATACATATTTTATATAATAAACGTAATATTCTATATATTTTGAAAAATTCTGTTACATTACCATTATTTCATGCAGGAAATATGAGATTGTTCAGAGCACAAAGGAACTTCTATATCTCTGGCTTTGCATTGTTTTTAAGCCTTGTTATACGCCGTCTTGTGATTTTAATTTCGGCACAAGCTACTCTGTTGGCACAGAATGAAGCAGCGATGCGACAAGCTCAATCTGCGACTACAACAGCAAGAAGTTTATTGTCACAAAAAACAATTGGGGAAAGTGCACAAAACGATTCGAATGAAGCTCATGACAAAGTATTATCAGAATGGAAAAATCAGATTAAGGAATTACAAGTAAAAAATCAAGAATTGGAAAATGAACTTACTAAAGAAAAAAAAGACAAAGAGGCTATAAAATCACAAGCTGAGTCTCTTGCCAAGGAATATGACCGCTTAAATGATGAACATGCCAAGTGTGTCCAATCAAATGGTGATAAGAAAAGTGATTAAATTATAATTTTGTTCCTTCTTCTTTTGTTTGTTTTTTATTTTTTATTTTTATTATTATTTTTTATTATTTTTATTATTATTATTATTATTATTTGTTAACTAACTAAAATTCAGTTTTCATATAAAGCTTTGTTATAATTGATATTTTATATATGCTGTTACGGTATATTTGCACTGTATAGACTATAAAAATATAATAAATAAGGGTAATTTACTCAATAAATAATTTTATGTTATAAATTAAATAAAATTAATTTTTATAATATAAACATTTAAATATTTATAATAATATTACATTTTGTTGCAAATATTGTTATGATAAAATGATTATTAATAAATAGAATTATATAATTTAAATGTAGTTTTTTTAATAGTGTTGATTACAAATTAATAATATTGTTGCAGACAAATGCTGTCTTTACGTGATGCAGGAGGTTTTTTCCTTAAAAATAACTTTTTAATTTTGAAGTATTTAACATTTAATTTAGCCTTACTCAAGAGCAGGCGGTCGTCAGACGGCGACCGCATTCCTACATAGAGGAGACCCAGAGACACAGAGTCAACGAAATCGAGTATAACACTTTTTAAATTCCAAAGGACGGTTTTATTCACAATATATGTGGTATGTAGTCTAGCATGAAGTGTTGAATTCTGAATTATGAATATGAAAGTTGCTCTGGTTTCTCGGACCTGCTATTTAAGGAATTTTGTAAGGAGTTTGGGAAGGGATAGTTTCATAGGTTGAAGAGTGTAGCCAAGGGTCAAGGATGAGACACAGGTTCGAAGTGACACAAGGGATGAACCCTAGTGTTGCAATCTGGCAACTGACAGCTCTATCGTAAAGTTGGACATTTTTGAGGTTATACGTACTCAGAACGTTTTGACATACGAGCGCTATTTGTGTTGTTTACAGTAACTTAAAAGATTCATCTCGGCCCAAAAATGGAATTAAATCGTGAACATTTTCGTGCGATTATTTTTTACAACTTTCGACGTGGATTAACTCAGCAACAGTGCACGGATGAACTTAATTCAATTTTTGGCGATGAAGCTCTATCAAGGACCAGTGTTTATCGATGGTATGGTGAATTCAATCGTGGTCGTAGTTCACTCCAAGACGAATTTCGTGAAGGTCGTCCAAAATCAGTTGTTGTTCCGAAAACCATTGATGCTGTTCGCGAACTGATATTGCAAGATCGTCATGTGACCTATCGTGAGATTGAGACAACCTTAGGCATTAGTGGGACCAGCATACTTTCAATATTGCATAAACATTTGACTGTCAAAAAAATTTGTTCGCGTTGGGTCCCACACAATCTGTCAATCGCTCAAAAAAAGGCTCGTGTCGATTGGTCGAAAGAAATGTTCAAAAAATACGATCGCGGTGCTTCGAAACACGTCTATGACATCGTGACAGGTGATGAATCGTGGATTTACGCGTATGAGCCCGAAAGTAAACAGCAGTCGACTGTATGGGTGTTTCAAGATGAGCCGTTGTTCGCGCACGAAGCACTTCCAAGCAAATGGTCGCCTGTTTTTTCGGAAAAACTGGACATGTCGCAACCGTACCACTAGAACAACGCAGAACAGTCAATTCTGAGTGGTACACAACCATTTGTTTGCCAGTTGTCTTCCAAGAAATCAGGAAAACTAACCGCCGAAGACGGATCACTCTTCACCACGACAATGCGAGCTCTCACACATCGGCTCAAACAACTGTATTTTTGAGCACCCAAAACATCGATTTGATGAGTCATCCGCCGTATAGTCCTGACTTGGCACCGAATGACTTCTTTTTATTCCCGTACGTAAAAAACAAACTGAGAGGTCAACGTTTTTCGACACCTGAAGAAGCGGTTGCTGCATTCAGAATGCATGTTTTGGAGATACCTCAATCAGAGTGGCAAAAGTGTTTCGACAATTGGTTCAAACGCATGCAAAAGTGTATAGATCTTCATGGGGAATATTTTGAAAAACAATAAAGTGATTTTCGATGATTAATATTTGTTTTTATTCTTTAATCCCGAAATATAAAAGGCAACCCTCGTATATGACCGAGATGAATCGATATTTACAACGGATAGTGATGATAGTCATGGCTCATGAAATAGTGAGTTGGCATCTAATAGCCCAATTTGAATCAAATTTATTGGTGATAGTTATTTTCAATATTAATGAAAGAGAAGTTAATTACTCATAGGTTATATTAAATTAATAACCTAAGCAATATCAGCAGAGAAACTAGCGTTTCTTTTGTGTTTCTTTTCTTTCCTCATTTTTGTGTACCAATAAACTTAACATGTGAATCCGAACTTAATAATAGTCGATAAAATGGATCATAGTGGGTTTTTGTTTGTGATATTTTTTGTGTGTCATATTCCCTGTCATATCTAACTGCGATACCCGGTTCTGCTTCAATTCCTCGTAATTCAAGACAGTTTTTGGAATAATATGTAAATTGAAGCAATTAAAGATCGACAGTGTGGGTAGAATATTGTCTTGAATGATATTTGCTCCACGAGTTAGTATTTTGTGTTCAAAAACAAGCAGATAAAATCAGTTATTGTTTTCAAAAACACTTTATATACTATTTCATATTCTACCCTGCGTCCTTCATAAGCACCTTTTTAGTTCTTCCTAGATGATTCTCAGGTCCTGATACACTTCTAGGAAAGACCTCCTGCGTCTTGATTATTAGTTAAAGGTCCAATCGATAGCTTCGGAGCATGACAAGGGGGACTGACCAGGAGGAGGTCCGCTTACATTTTCCAAATAATTACTGTTGTGTAAGAATCCAAAAAACGAAGCAGATTTCAGAAGTAAGAAAGTGAACATTTATATAGGTTATTATAGGTTAGAACCTAACATAACCTTAACGAACGAGCCATAATTTCGCATAACGAGTGCGTAACGCGATAAGGAGAAGTTTATTGAATGATAATGCGGTGTCACTAAGACGGCATTCTTGTACGAACATCTGGGCTGCATGCAAGTCGTAATAAACCAGCTAAACACGCTCACATAGTTATCCTATTCCTAGTATATTTTTCGAACATTATCTTACAGTATAGTTCCTTAACAATTTATGTATAAGTAATCTTCTTTAAATAAACATTACATATAAAAAATTTTGAATATTTTTCGTATAGAACATATTTTACATTAATTTATATGTGAAAAATTGTTTCGCTGAAACGAATTATACTCGTTATGCGAGGTTCCACTGTAATTGAGGAATATTAAGCTTATGATGTTACAAATAAGCTAATAAAGGCAATTTTGATTTAACTCGTTATGTGAGCGACTGAATTTCTTTACATAACAAGTGGATGTTTATACTAAGATATCAGTAAATGATTAGAATCTTTGAAACTTTGATTTCAATGATTTAACGATGCAATCATCAAATGAATTGATAGAGGAAGAAAGGTAATATGTACTTAATTTTTTAATATAATCTTTTCCTATGGAAGATAGTTTAACAAAGGTATTCTAGTGAAGAATGGAAAAAGTATATTAGGAACGACTGTAAAAAGTCAGCCTTGCCAGAGGCTTCGCGGTGAGCACCGTGGCGGACCTACACGCGCTGATGTCACAACGCATCCCCGTAAATCACTATGAACTGTGTGTTGAAATATTCTATACAAAGCATTTCAACTTTGGTCAAAAATTGCGATCAGAGTGAACAAAGTTACTGATAGGGAAGCTGTGTTTCCATAAAAATTATAAACAAATACGAAAAATGTCAAAAATAAACAGTTTGTTTATTTTAATTCTAAAATAGATACAACATAAATATTCTGACAAAAATAATCGCACAATATGTATTTATCTTTTATCTCGTCCGCGTACAACAATTTATAATTCCAAAGAAAGGTTTATTCACAAGGTACGTGGTTTAGCGAGAGTGATGATTCCGAAATTCTGAATATGAAAAGCTGGTTTGGTTTTTCGGCTGTGGTATTTAAGGGATTTGTAAGGAGCTTGGGAAGGGATAGTTTCACAGGTTGGAGGAAGTAGCCAAGGGTCAAGTATTTACAAAAAATAGTAATTATGGCTATGGTTCATGAAATAATGAGTTGGCATCTAACAGAATATATAAGGGAAGCGCCGCTTCCACAACTTCCACGGGCTGCACGCCACTGCTGAATAAAGTGAATAAAATTAAATCACTATGATAAATCCTTTTTAGTGATTATATACATACATCATTGTCCGTAATTATATATATATAAGTATTTTTACTTAGATTTGAGTAAACAGCAACAGGTAGTATATATATATATATATGTGTGTATATATATATATATGTATAATATATATATGTATATATGTATAAATACTAGTAATGTAAATGATGCAAGTGAATCTGCAATAATTAATGAGAGCGATCTTTGATCTTGCTCAAGAAATGTCGAGGCATCTACATTAGTTAGAGTAAAAAGAAGAGAAGTATTCATAATTTTGTTTTGTTATTCCAGTCGATTAAAATCATAACTCGGTAAGTTAAGCCTGCTATGTTGCATGTATCTATTGGGGCATCCCATAAGTAATGCGGTTTTTTTATACTTCTTTTATTTTTCAAAATTAAAATAAATAAAATTTCTTTTTTTTTTTTTAATATATTTTTCCCCATTTTCTGCAATGCTCTTCCATCTTTCTGGTAGATTTTGAATGTCCCTCTTCTAAAATTCATATGTTCGATGATGAAAAATAGTCTGAAAAATAGTCCTCCAATACCGTTCCAATTTCATTAGTAGAATTAATACTATTTCCGTCCAAATAATTTTGCAGATTGAGGAATGAGGGGATTGGTTATCGTTTCCTATTTAAACTCTTTATGGGCAAGTCACACCTATGTCCCGATGGAAGAATACCTTTCGTCTTGAAACCAAAGATGGTCGTCTTTCTTGTAGCGCTGACTTAAGGCTTTCTCAACGATTACCATGGGATTTGTTCCACCAGGGTTCGCAGGACGTCCTCTGCATCCTCGTCCTCTGCAGATCTTTCAGACCGCGGCTCGTCTTCTACGCTGGAACCACCTTTGGCACTGGCTTACACTTATTATTCCATTCTGTTGCGTTGGAAGTTTGTTCTATGAGATTTTATATAGTATGGGCAGTCTATGCACTCATCCTGTCCCTACACTCGACCGGAGGCCACGAGCCTGTAAGGACTCACGCAATAGCCTCTGCGCTCTGCTTCAATCTCTATGTCCCCGAAGGACATTCCGACGAAGCCAACGTGGAGGCTTGAAGCAAGACTAGAGCCGAAGCTGTAACTACTCGTCAGAGCTTACGCTGATCTTGCATACTAGGCCGGTGAACCGACTCGACACCTCAAGCGACTATCGTAAAAAAATCGTGGTTATCTCTGCCTCTACGCTATGACAATCTGCTCGTTTAATACATAAAATATGCGCAATTACATATTCCTTAATATAAGAATCGTAGACGAGTGGTGTCTTTTTAGGCACACGTTATCACGTTACACTATTTACTAATTCATATCATGATTTCTAACATTTTACAGCAATACATGATCTCATACATGGAGGCCTCTACATTTATCTCAACAAAAATCACAGTACTATGAAAAAATAAATGGATAATGACATTAAAGTCAGCTAGCATATGTTTCTTAATACTAAAGAATATTTGTAAAAACATTTTTTTGATAGAATAGATTTCTTACAATATATTTCGACATTTTGGGATAAAAGAAACATTCCGCATTTGTTATGTAATATTTGGGTTACTTGCACAGTTTTTATCTGTCGTAAAAAGAAATGTACATAGGTGTATAATGGAAACAGTTATTGCTTCGGATAACTTTGGCTTACTTTATTGACAAAATATATCTAGGCTTTAAAATTACAACATTTTTATACTGTTTTTGAAAATAATTCATAATTTACTTTAAATATAAGAATATAGTTACGTTATATTAAAACTAACATGGGTTCTCGGATGATTCAAAGGCTCAAAATATTAATGAAAATATACAAGGTGGGGCAATAACTATGTCTACCTTGAATATTGCCGTTATTTGTAATAATATGAAAAAATGTCATATATGAAACTTGCACGGTGCAAAGGGGGGCATATTGTGATACATGCATTTTTTGCCTGGGTGGAGGCATAGAGGAGATTCGAAGGTCATGTCTATTTTTTTAGATGAAATAGTATGTTCTTTTTATCGCGATATGATAGCCGGTGTTGAGACAACTTCAACAAGCTATCGTTGAAGGTCATGCAAGGTCAAATATGGCTTTAAAATCAACTTTCTTACATCGCAGGAGTTGTTCGATGTGGCGATAATATTATTGTTCTGCAAATTGTCTTATTCCTTTCCTCTTCCTCTTCAAAGGAAAATTTCATTTCGGTAATGGTACAGCTACTTGATTTAGCGATCGACTGAGACTGACTACTGATTTATAATTAATGATATGAACTATTGGGATGTTTACCAGCATTTCAATGTTATAAGACAATTCTCACCATCAATATGGGGCAATAGCTTTTCTCTTTTTGCATGTTGAAACTCTCAAGAATTTATTTCGTATAATTTGTCTGTGACAGAACTCTGGCAGAACTGTGACAGAACAGACTCTTTGATCTTTTTGTGATTTCTATTTTCAAATAAAATTTAGGAATATCCTCAAATATTATTTTAAATTCTTTCTTCAGTTTTGTAGCAAACTGTCAATCTTTTTGCTCATCTTTTTTCATCAAGTTATTACCAGTAACATGCACTGTAAAAGTGCAAGAATTTATTTAAGTTTTTGAAAACATATTAATCACTTTCTAGTTACATCAGTCCATGTTTCTTCAGAAAAGTTGTTAATTATTTATTTCATTAGCATGATGCTTGTTTGGTCCATACATGATCCACGTGAGTACACATATTTCTTCTGAATTCTTTCTACAGACCTTCTCCTCCAATTGTCTATTGAAGAAAGCTATCTGCATACCAAATTGTAAAAAGTGTATATAACAAACTGATATCAACAACAGGACTGAATTTTTTAAATTTAATATCATTTTTCTTTTACTGGCAATCTCTTATTACTAACCTGACTTTGTAACGACCATCTTCCTTAATTTTGAATATCCATTTACTGGTTAGAATTTCTTTTATCCTTCATTATATTTGAATTGATAAGTTTCCAGGTTTTATTTTTTTAGGAATTCTTTTTTTCCTTTTATTTGTTGCCATTTCTTTTTGTCTTGTGATCACTGTAACTTCTGCAAATTTTTTTATTATTGGAAATTATATCGATTATTCTGTTGTATTTAGTTTCATCATCATTACATTTTATATGTAGTTCCATTTTGCTTTCATTTTCATAGTCTTCACTTGTCTCATTTTCTTGTTTATCTGTCTCTTCATGTTTGTCTTCTTAATTATCGCCATTATTTCTATCTAGTTGATGTTCTTCATTTACTTCTCCGTGACTTCACAATTTGTTGCCTACATAGTTGTTTGTTTCTGAATACATCTTTCAACACTTTTAAAAATTTCTTTCTTCATTGAGTTACAAAATTAATAATCATTAGGTACAATGTTCACAAATATATGGTCTTTGGATGTCTAGCTTTTTCATTGGCTTGATAATTTTAATATATGCAGTCTGAAAGTAACTATCTCTGAAATTATTTCTGTTGTATTTTCTGCTATGTAGTATCTAATGTTGCAATTTACAAAGGACCTAAAATGTGAATTGTTTTATCCCATATTTCCTTACTCAAACCTCAAAATTTAATACCCATGCTTTATACAGTAGGATGCGATTTATTATCTCAACTGTGCTTTTAACTACGAAATGTATGAAATTGTTTAAGTTACTGTTGCCATACTCTTTTCTTTATTATCATATCTTTTGTTTACTTTCAAATTGGATCACTATACAATATGTACTGACACTTTATTTTTATATGTTAGATAATTTTGTTTATGGACAAAATTTATTTTATCCCTATTATAAATGGAGATATCATTGCACATATTTGGGATTTTTTAAAGATTGCTCTAATTTATATCTTCTATCTCTGTGTGGTAGTATATTTATACAGTTGAACTTTACTTTTACTTTAAAGAAACAATAAAATCTTTTTCCTCATGATTTGAGGATCCTTATCATTTACATTTTACTAATCATAAATTCATGAAATATTTATTTCAGTGTGATTCATTTTCTTACACTTGAAACACCTTTTATCACTGATATAAGGACAATTCCTTCAAATGTATCCTTCCCCATTACAGGTAAAACATTATAATATTCTCATACTTAAAGATTATATAGAAGGTGCTGACTGCCACCACTATGGTCATAACATGTACCCTTACAAAAATTGGTACTATTAAAATGTATCAGTTTTTTTACTTGTTTAAATTCAAACTTTTCATTATCTAAATCAGTTCAAGAAAGTGATAAAACATATCTAGAACGGAGTTATAAGAAATCAATAGTACAAACATTATTACTCAAAATAGAAAAAAAGAAATTCCTCAAGCCTCCAACCTCTGCACACCGGAGAAAGCCATGGACGACAAGAAGACATGGACTTTTGATCCCAAACTAGAAGATATAAGGGACTATTTCGAATGATGAAATTACCACTTCATTGTGAAGAATGTCAGAAAACTCAGCAAAGAAAGCATACTTCATTGGGGAGATGGGTCACTTAAACTTTGCTATATTGAAGCAGCTTGCCTCATCTGCATCAATATAAAATATGTGCTGGAAAACAATGAAAACTCTCTTTATTGTACATTTCGGTTTTCAGAAGAATATCCATGTTGAAGAGTGGAATTTTAAGAGATGGGTAAGGAAACCAAATAAATCTTACAATGATAGAGTACATTTCTAGTAAAAGGAGAAGCAGTTTCTTTCTAGAGTGAGTGCCACAAATTCTCAAAAAGAAACTTGGATCATAAAGTACTCTTCAGTTTTCAATATAGAAATCCACTTCAAACTTAATGTGAAGTCTAACTTTACTCCTTACCTCCTAACTGATCCTCTCATAGCTTTGATGAAAGATACTACTAAAAAACTATGAAAAATGAAGAGCCATGATATACTATGTCATGTGCTCAAAAATGAATGGGCCACACTTACAGTGATAGTAACCAAAGTTGAGTATTATAATCAACCCACAATTAAGAATATCATATTACCCGTTGTCAAAGAATGAAGACCTGGCACTAATTAATGAACAATTCTTCTGTGTTGGATTTAACTTAGTATACAACCAAATACGCATAAAAAAAGAATAAGAATCAATCGTAACTTGGAATACTCACTTAGGATTATTTCAGGCAACCACTGAAAAAATACTTTTTGGGCCATAGAATATTGTCATCTATTGTCATCTATTCTAATTATGGGCTAATTCTAAAGACGAATTGAAATTAGAAATGAACACAATTCTGAAGATATTCCAAGAACACAATATTAGATTAAATCTCTCAAAATGCTCATTCAAAGCAAAAGAGTAGAGTTCCTAAGCTTTGTATTGGACAAGAAAGGAAGACACCATATTCTTTCTAAGGTAAACGTAATTATTAAAATGTCAGATCAATGCAAGAAAATTAGAGTATATTATAGGGCTTATTTTATTTTATGCCATGATCTGTCCTGAAGAACAGTGAAGAATAGTATTGGCACCAGAAAGAAAAAGAAACCTTTGCAACATGTAAGAAAATTATCACTAGCAGCAATGTACTCTACAACTTGGACCATCCATTCAGATTCACTTGTGATACTTCGCCATCAACGAAGAAGGTAAAGGATGACCCATTGCATTTGCTTCTAAAACCTTTAGTTCAGTTGAGAAGAATTATGTTCAAATTGAGAGGGTAGATGCAGCTATCATTTTTTGGAATTAAGGAGTTCAATAAATTTCTGCATGACAGAAAATTCTAATTAGTGACAGACAATCAAGCATTAAATCACATTCCACAACCAGGCAAATTGAAGAATGCAATTGTGGCAGAAAGATTGCAAAGATGGCTACTGTTAATATTAACATACAAATATGAATTAATTCACAATAAATCTGAAAGTTTCAAGCATTCACTTGCAAACACCATTACGTAGTTATCTCTATTTGAATTATTCATTGGAAGAAGACCTAAAACAAAATTGTCAATTAGAAGAGAGGAGGGAAATACAGAACCTGAGTGTCTCTCCCAGCCAGGAGATCTAGTTTGGGCAAAAGTGGAAATCAACAAAACTGTGATATTCAAACCTGCAGTCATTGTAAAAGTAGTCAGCTCTGTACCATATGATGTCCAATTAGGTAACTGAATCAAACAAATGGTTTCAAATATGTTACTTATGAGTGATCCTCAAGCGAAACCAATTGACATTGAATCATTGATAAAACTTTATGAAGATTTCAACAATAATATCAATTCATTCAATATTTAAGTGTGTCAAACACACAATGTGTTGAATCGTCATATAACTGTGCGAGAGATTGCAAAAAGGTTAAATGTATTGCACACAACAATTGAAAATTACATAAGATGTCTTGGACTTGTTAAGAAGCTTGATATTTGGGTTCCTTACGAATTGAAAGAAATTCACTTAACACAATGAATCAATATTTATGATACACATTTCAAACATAATGCAATCAACCCTTTTTTTAAACAAATTATCACTGGCGATGAAAAATGGATCGTCTGCAATAACATTAATTGAAAAAGGTCAGGGTCCAAGCATGATGAACCAGCACAAACCATATCGAAAGCTGAATTGCAGCAGAAAAAGATCATGCTGTCAATTTGGTGGGATTACAAAGGTGTTGTGTATTTTGAGCTGCTTCTAAGCAATCAAACAATCAATTCAGATGTTTATTGCCAACAACTTATGAAATTGGAGGAAGCAATTAAAGAGAAGAAACCAGAATTGGGAAATCGCAAAGGAATCGTGTTCCACCACGCAATGCAAGGCCTCACACATCTTTAGCAACACGTACGAAATTATTGGAGCTTGATTGGGAAGTGATATCGCATCCTTCATATAGCCCCGACTTTGCACCGTCGGACTATCATTTATTTCGAAGTTTACAAAACTTTTTAAATGGTAAAAATTTCAGCAATAATGATGACCTCAAGTTGCACTTGGTTGAGTTTTTTGGTGCTAAGGACCATGAGCGCGGAATTATGAAATTATCAGAAAGATGACAAAAGGTCATCGAACAGAATGGAAGATATTTGACTGATTAAAGTTCATTTTTTGTATAGAAAAAATTGAGTTTTAATTAATTTTTTTTCACACTAAAAAACCGAAATTATTTTCTTACCAATCTAATATTAAAAGTCGATTTAAAAAAGCTCCCTCCCTCTCTCTCTCTCTTTCTCTCTCCCTCTCTTTCTCTCTCTCTCTCTCTCTCTCTCTCTCTCTCTCTATCTCTATCTACATATCCTTACAATTATCAAATTGAACGTAACAATGTAAATATTACTTATGTATAATATAACACTATCGAAGTTCGTGTGAGATAATATTTATTGTTTCCTTTACTTTAGTTTCCGTTTATGCAAGGTTACCCTATATATGTAATATATTAATAGACCCAGAAAACACAACTTTGACGTGGTGCCGGCACTGTGGCATACCATCAACACTATGCCGATACTGTGCTGACGCTGCGGATGAGTATCAGCACTTCAGTAGCCATCTGCCGCCGGATTCGACGCAGCGTTATCTGAGTATTTAACAATTGTTCAACATTTTTATTCTTTCTACATATTCTATTATTTAAAAATTACATTTTGTCGCAAAATATATTGTTCTTATATACTTAAAAAAAAATGTGTATGCATACACATATTTCTCTACTAAGCAAAAATGAGTTGATATGTTAATAAAGGAATTGCAAAATTATGAAAATGGCGGAATTAATGGTGAATTTAAAAGTAGTGCGGGAGAAAATTCTTATTGCTGCTGCTAGAAGATCACCAGTATGTTGTTGTAGATATTCTATAAATTTGCATAACACACACAGACATAATTGCTTGATAAATATATAAAAACATAGAATATGTAAAAATACGTCGTATATTAAAAGTCTTCAAAGGCATAATTTGGGTTCCTAACCTTCTCTTTATAGGAAGACAAGCATTTTGAACCACGTTTAGTAGCTGTGAGTAAATTTAAAGCAGTTGAATTAATTGTAGAAGCTTACAAAGCTGGTCAAAGACATTTTGGAGAAAATTATGTTAATGAACTAGTAACAAAGGCAAATGATCCAACTGTTTTGGAAACATGTGTAGATATATGTTGGCATTTCATTGGTCATCTGCAACGTAATAAAGTAAATAAAATTTTAAGTGTTCCAAATTTATTTATCATTGAAACAGTAGATAATGAGAAACTTGCATCAGCATTGGATACTTCTTGGCCTAAATTTAGAAAACATGATGACTTGAGGATGAAAGTCATGGTACAGGTCAATACTAGTAATGAACAAGGTATATACTACTATGACATTATATGTTTAAATGTCCACAAGTGAAAGCTTTGATATGTACAATTATATTATACAATCTACTTATAACCAATAACAGCGTTTTTGTTATTTATAAAAAAATATGAAGATAGTTCAGGTATTAAGACTTAAATATTTTAGTACCACTTAGGTAATCATTTTAAAGTATTGCACTTAGATTATATAATGACATCACACATTAATTAAAAATGTATAAATGGAACAAAAGTTAAAGTAATAATGAAATATCATTTGCATCAATTTGCCAAGCAAAAGAATTATATAAGTTAAAACATAAGTACTGTGACACTTTATTATAGAAACTGAAAAATTGTATTTATTTTTACACTTAATAATATATACTACATTAAAAAGAAATTTTATTTTTATTTTACAAATATATTTGTAATTATTTTATATGTATTTACAAAGAAATCAGGCTATAGAAAGATAAAACTCATTAAACCATACAAAATTTACTTTTTACTATCAGTTTTAAAGTTAAACCTGACCTTATAATAGAATCAAATTTTTTTAAATCTATAAAATAAAACAATTATTATATATGCAAATTATGAATAAAATGTGGTATTTTCAGAAAAAGATGGTTGTGAAATTGCACATGTTTGTACCATTGTAAAGCATATTGTTGATAACTGCAGAAACTTGGAATTCATAGGACTTATGACAATAGGTAAATTTGGATATGATAACGCTAAAGGACCAAATCCTGATTTCCTGTGCTTGAAACAATGCAGAGAACAAGTTTCTAAAGAATTGTTAATCGATTTGAACAGAATAGAGTTATCAATGGGAATGTCAAATGATTATGAACATGCGGTAATTTTAATAGAAATTAATTGTTAATACTTTATAAAAATATCAAATATAAAATGAATTTTATATATTTAGGTGGAGTTAGGAAGTTCCAATATTAGAGTGGGTACTGCCATATTTGGAGAAAGAACAAAAAAGAATACCTAACATATCACATATTCATTCCATGTACATAGTTCTAAATATCTTGTGTTTATATGAAGTTAAATTATTCTGCAATTAAAGAGTTTCTTTAGATAGATTATAATCTAGATATATTTATTATTTTTAAATGGAATATAAAAATATGAAAAAATATGCTATACAAAGTATTAGGTTGCAACTTAATTTGTAATATAAAGTTTCATTTTAATCAAAATGAAAAAGAAAAGGTCAGCAATTTAAACATGATTACATCTAAATATTATTAACTTAATATTGTTTATATATTGTATGGACTAAAATAAGAACTATTTCATAATTGTTTCTTATCTTTCTTATTTTAAGTAATTAGTAGAAAGCCTACACCTTAAAAAAATATATATATATACATTGTAGGGATATATATATTGTAGGGAATATAATTAATGAATGAATGGTTGGAAAATGGTCCGAAGCTCGAGCATTTGATGAGATTTGGAGAACACTCAGTTTAGACGACAGAAGGATACACAGACAGTCCTAATGAAAAGAATATTCTATTTACGCTCATTCTATAAAAATCCCTTCAAAATCTACGCTTATTCCTCTCTCTTCCAAATCTATTCCAAATCTGCTCTTTCCTTTTCGCCTACGCTTTTCTCCTTCCGTTAGTCAGTAGGCGTTTTTTGCCTGACCAATTAGGCACTTCCCAAAAAATATTAAACGCCTACTCCTTCACCCCCGTCAAGGTGCTCTCACCCCCTGACGGGAATTTCCCCGTCCTTATGACGGTGACCAGGTTTTATGATGACCGCTTCAATCGGACCCCGGTTTGGTCCCTTTCCAGCAGGTCACATTCGTACCATAAATCCCATCAACGTCCCGATCGATGCGGCTGTCGAACATATTTTTCCCTACAATATATGTATATATATATATATTTGCTGTCTACTGTAAAATATGTTATAATATAGCAGAATAAGTTTATATACAAAATTACATACAAAATGTTTTTTATTAATGCGTTAATATTTAGGAATAACGACTTTTTTAAAAACATGAATACTAATAGATATGTAGAAATATAATTGGACTACTAGATTTTTAGTAAAGAAATATGTTAAACTGATAATTAATTATTATTATGATATTTTGGTAGTTTTACGTTCAAAAGTTTTGCATGTTAGAAATTCTTTGCAAATAATCCCAGTATTGATGGCCATCTTGCATCAAATTTTTCTTCGATTCTTATTTCATTTTTACAATTGGTATATATTTTACGACCAATTTCTGATATTTAAATTCATACTTTAATAACTTAGATTCATAATGTATCTTATTTTTACAATATCAAAAATTTTGTACTTCGGTTTATCTTTTAATATTTAAATTTCAATACGTAAAATTAATTAACAATTTTTTTATTTTTCACATTTACATATATACAGATAGGCGGACAAAATTGATCGGATGAATTCGGCTAATAGAGATTCACTTGCTAGCACTCGTTATAATTTCAGTTCATATAATTGACTCAAAACAAAAACTGGTTCGTGTAAACGAGGTGTGAATAAACGAAATTCTACTGTACTGCATTCTAATCCTTTATAATAATCCTTCGGCGTATGATACTAAACATGCTTGGGCCAGAGTATTGGTAAATAGAAAAAATCTATCGATATTTATTATCATACGAGTTCCTATGTAAAATGTGCTGTTGTGAGAAATAATTAAGATGTGAAAAATCAATTTTAACATTTTCAAATTTTTCTAAAGGCAAAAAGTATGCTTTTTACAATAAGAATAACTGTAATTTTCTAGTTATTACCAATTTTACGATACACATTAAAATTGTGTAATATATCATTTATCATACGTCGTTCACAAGTTAACCTTTGTTTATACCATAGCAGTTCACATAGAATTTCATGGTAAATGTTGATAGATCAGTGTTCTAACTATCACTGCGTGATAGTTCCCTCACTATTGGCCATTTGGTCGTGATTATGCGATCTCTATGATAAGTCACTATTAAATAGTGATTTTAAATGCCATCTTTAGATAAGACTATGATTGTCGTTTGTGAATAGGTGGCGCTAAAATCAGTGCTGAATTTTTAAGTCGATACAGCAATCAAGTTAAGCTACGAAAGATCATATATTTATTCCTATATCTCGTCATATATAAATATAAAATACAGTACATGCCTATTATGATTTGTTGCGAAAAAACTTATTGTTAGTTTGTATATAATTGCAACTAATAACGAAACTCGTTGCATTAAGAGCAGCTATTTTTAAAATTTCAACATGACATCTTTGAAAATTATACAACCAGGTAAATCGAATGAAAACTAGTTTTGTTTTGTAGAATAATATTATCGATTATTTTGTACGAAGTACTGTTCTTTTTATTACAGAAACGTGATATACATTATAACCTACATAATCATAATTTGCTTTACTTAAGATACATATAATTTTATCTTAGTATTCATTATTAATATTATTAATTTATATAAATAGTATATTATAATAACATATTTGTAGGTTTCAAATTGTTTCAAAATTTTCCAAAAACTTTAAACGTACCTTTAAGTCGGACTAAATACTATTACGTTAACCAGGATGAGAAGAAAGAGAGCTTTACTGATTATGCAATAAACCAAGCATTCCTTTTCGAAATTATACGTGGCATGGGAATTACAATGTCTCAGTTCTTTAGAAAGTCTGTAACGATAAATTATCCCTTTGAGAAAGGTCCTTTAAGTCCCAGGTTTAGAGGAGAACATGCACTAAGGAGGTACTAAATACATAAATACTTATTTTAATATTAAAAAATTACAAAGAAAGATTAAATTTTGTTTTGTAAAAATATTTTATATGAAGACATGCATGTGATATATATATTTAATGTTAAGAAATGTTATCGGTTTTATTTTAGACATTTGTCAGTTAATAGTTACTAATCATAGTAAAAAATTTAATCTTTCTAGTTTGTTACAAATAATATAATTTTTTTACAAAAATAGTAATACTTTCACTATTAAAACTAATAGGGAAATAAAATTGTTTAGAATTTTCACTGTCGCTTTTTGCTGCATTCCCGTGCTGCTTCAGTGTCAGAATTTAAAATATTGCGTCAGTGTATATATTTTTATTTTCAGCATCTGTAAACTTTTACTGATTTAAATTTTAATGTTACTATGTATATTATGTGAGAAGAAATTTATTGTTGCATTAAGAATTGAATGTCAAGTTTGAACTAACTTGTATTTCCATTACTGTGATAAAGAAAAGCATTCGTTTATATTCGTGATAAAATAGATAGCGTAAAGCTCTGATAATACAATGCTTATAGAACTTTCATATATTAGGATAGTTAGATAATGAAAGTTTTACTGTAGCACAAAAGTAGATGTGTTGAATGTGTAAATATTATGGACATAGAAATGTCATATTATAACAATGCGAGGATAAAAGTATTCATACAACAAATATGTGGAAATAAATGAACTATAATTTATATGTTACTAATATTGTAATGATATATGTACACATATGATTCAGAGTACATTACATATCAACATTAGTAATAAAGAATAAAAAAACGGAAGTTAAATACATATTTTTATGTTTAGTAATTTTTAAAACTGAAAATTTATAGAATGGTAATTGGTATAGTGTAATATATCAGAAATTTTTACTTATGCATATATATGTAAAATTGATTGGATATATGTACGCTTATGTACTAAGTACAACGTGAAGCACATAAATCATCACAAGCTATTTTCTCTGAAACTCTAAATATTGAACTGTGGTATTAACTTAAACTGAGGTATACAAAATTGGAATGGAAGTTTTTGAATTTTAGAATGAATGTTATGGCCACCCTTGATTTTTTAAGTGGAACAAGTTATTTCTTTTTTTCTTTTATTTGGATAGCTGTTATCAAATGCTATAACATTTGTCTGAAACATTTTTTAATATTCTGTATAGTCAATAAGTTATAATACGAACTAATTTTCTTAGGAACATTTTCAAAGTGGCATTGAAATATAATTAAACCATCTTTAAATATCTACACATATTATATTGCATATCCGATATATAAAACTAAACATTCGTTCAGTTTCTTTCTTCAACGCAGAAAATTTTCTTTAAATTTATTATGTTTAGTCATTCTTAACAATGTGTAAACATTTAACGGCTATTTTCACTTTCAATTATTTTTGTACATATTTCCGTGGTATTAAAAGTATTTTTATATTAAAAGTGTTAGGTTTTAATATAATAAAATATAATTCACGACATACATTATTTTATGACGAAGGCGAAGAATGAAATTTAACAAAAGATCTGGCTACAGACAAAAAACTATTTCAAACAAATGTAATAATTGATAATAGATGTTCGAGCAAAAGGATAGAAATAGCCCGTTCCATCTAAAAAAATAAAATTTTATGTGTTTCACGCTGTATATTAGCTTAAATGAAATATATAAAGTATAATTATTTTATTTTTAAAGATATCCGTCAGGTGAAGAACGATGTATCGCGTGTAAACTATGTGAAGCGATTTGTCCAGCACAAGCAATTACCATTGAAGCAGAAGAGAGGGCCGATGGATCTCGTCGAACCACAAGATACGATATAGACATGACAAAATGTATATATTGTGGATTTTGTCAAGAAGCTTGCCCAGTGGATGCAATTGTAGAGGTATATGTTTATCATACAATATATATAAAAAAGCTGAGCGCAAGGAGTTGAGGAATACAATGTCTTTGCAGTTGAAGTTTTAATGCTTTGAACATTTTAAAAAGTTTCTAATTTAACTATTCTACACTTGCATATCTATATCTATGTTTGTCCACTTAGAAGTATGTCGTTATAGAAAATTTAAAGAGGAAAAATTTTGTTGTTGAATTCAGGGGTATCTTACAACATTACCGTTTAGGTACGTCCTATAAGATCATCTATGCTTCAAAGAAAAGTACGTTAAGGGATCCTACATAAGTATCTGGTTCAAATTAGTTGAAGTTTCATTAATCCCAAATATCTATTGTTTTATTGGTATTTGTTTAGTCTCTCCCATAAAGTAAGTTTCCGATAAGTCAATTATTAGCTATTGAACGTAAGTTGATAAGAATTTACATACTAAATATGTTTTCCAAAGATCATGTCAGCATTATAAACTCCTACTAAAGATATTTGATGTCATTTGCATTTTGAAACAAGTGAAAGCTGTTTTTTATTGAAAACAGAGTATTCAACTTCTGTTTAAAGTTATATTTAAAAAAAAAACTAAAAAGTATCGAAACAGATAGATGATTGCACTCCCTAAATCCAATATTCTGCTGACAAAAAATGATTACATATTCCATTTGTGCAATTCCTTCATTAAATATCCAGGATCGGCGTTCTGTTTACACTGCTTATATTTCCAAGAAGAAGAAGAGTCGTCAGTCTGCTCTGGATAGCTTAATCAGTATCAAATCAGTATTAAGCAGTATCAAAGATTCGGGTTCAAATCCTGGATCTAGACAATCCAACTGGTTGATTCTTTTTCTTCTTGTTCTTAAATGGAATCATAATATTCTTTGTTAAACATCTCCACTTTATCAACACAAAACAATCTTATCCTTTTGCTCGAGAGGTGACCCTCAGTCACCACAGCGTTTTATCCGGCAACTCGAGATTTTGAAGAGATTCAAATTTGTTCAAACTAACATAATGCAAATGCTACGACCGAGTGTTTAAGAGGCATTTTTTTAAGAAGTAGTCTAGCTCTATACAGACATTGGAACTAAAGCCAAGCAGTGAATTGAATTACATGAGTCGTATTGTACTTTGAGTGAATGATACGAAAAACAGATTATATTAATTTTTATGAACTTTTAATTTATAGAACATTATTAAATTGATACTAATTACATAAATTGTTTTAGGGTCCAAACTTCGAATTTTCCACAGAAACTCACGAAGAGTTATTATATAATAAGGAAAAGTTATTAAACAATGGAGATAAGTGGGAATCAGAAATCGCTAGCAATATTCATGCGGATCATTTGTATCGTTAAGTTTAGTAAACAATAAAATGTAGTAAAATAATATAAATGTTAATAAATAATGTAATGTATTTTTGATCTCATTCATTAATAATTGATGTTTTTCTTCTACACTCTTTCATGCTGCGTACACACATTCTTATACACATTCACACATCGAACATTCTAGATTCTTTCGCCCGAATTTCCATACATTCTGTTATTTTCCAGGCACTCACATACATGCACGCATACTCTTATGCAAACAGTTTAGTTTGCACTAGTTCAATTACTTCTGTTTTCATGCGCACAAAGCCACGCAATAAAATCATTCACATCGTACAATATTTTATTAATCTTATCGCAGAACTGACGTATAATTTATTATACTAGCAGTATTTAGGAAGTAGAAAAACAAAAAGTTGTTGTAGAATATGATTAACACGTTCGTCCCTGGGGACTGACAGTGAATTTTTTTATTTATTGTGTTCGTCTCTTTTACACCTCAGGTGTCATGAGGTATCTGTAGCGACCAGTAGCTATCAAAGACAGCAACGAGAGGTCTGTACTTACCCCTGCCGTAAGGATTCGAAAAAATTAATCATCAGAACATCTGAATGCTCTTAAGTTAACAAACTTTTAGTTTCAAAATATCTACGTGCTTTCATGAGATTTACCCATAGTTATACATTAATTCTTCAAATCCGTAATATTCTTATACGGGACTGGGATGTTTCATTTTTAAATGTAATAGGAAAGATGCAGTACTTACAATTCTTTTGATTTCTTTATTACGCGTAATACATCGTGCACTATTGCTAGAATTTTTATTGTAATATCAAAAGTACTTTATCAGTCTTATTTGCACTACAAACGGTATCCTCGTTTGAAGCACTCTTCATAACGTATCAATGACTTTCAAGAAACGTAGAATGACTGGCATGCATCGTGTACACGCTACCCAACTCATTCGTTTACAGAAAAGATATAGGTAACAAGTTACTTTTTGCAAAAAATATTTAATTAAGAAAGTATTGAGCGACGATTGAAAGATCTATTTTGTTTCGAAATTCTTATTTTCGACCACCTATTTTTCTATTCGAGTGTAAATAGTATTTGTTCATGATTTATTTAAGTACTAAATGATGTACTATTTTCAGATAACATTTAATGTAAGTATGAAATAATATAATATTTTGCAATAGCATTTGCTTCTTAAAACATTTCAATTTTTTCTCAAATTATTTTAAATTAGTTAATATTTCTAATTGCTTCGACCGGACATCCAATGTTTGCTGTGCAAAATTAAACATCATCTAAAATTAGGTATTTCATCAATTTGGAAGGTAGCTGGTTAATAAAAAAGTTAGTAACTTGTATATACGGTTTTATTTTAAACACAAGCACCGAGTCACGTACGCGTTAGTGTAGAACCAAATCTCAAAATTACAACCGACAATATTCCGAAAACGACCATTACGTCTCCCTTCAAATTGTTTGAATTTCTGTTTATGTTGTTTGATCTACATTCAAGACAGTACATCTGCCTTGTTTACATCGATAACATACTCGCGACTTCGACATTCGAAAAGGGACATCTTCGAAACTAATTAAAACAATTAGCGAGCGATTGAAATAATACAACGGCATAATCAATCTCGCGGAGTGTAGCCAAGGCAAACGTTGCATAACAAAACAACTAAGGCCATTCTTGGATATGTTAAACTCCGCCTCTTATTATAGTCATTTTCTACTTAAGGCCGCACAGGTACAAGAGCCTATCAACGACATGCTGGCGGATAATATTAAGGTCAACGCATAATTGGACTACAGACATCGATCAAACATTCGATGACTGCAAGACATATTTAGAGCACCCTGGATACCGCGATGAGTATCACACTTCAGCTATGCATCGGTGATAATTGGGAATTACTAGCGACAAAATATTTCCGTCACATAATCAAAGATAAAAGATTTATCATTTATGCAGACAGCAAACCTCTCATTTGCGACAATAGGTAAATATTGTACGAGCTACGGTGGAGCTCACTCGGATACTTCAAGGCGAGGCGGTCGTCGGGGATGTCGGTGTGGTGGCCCTCCAACTTTTGGGAAGTTTGCACGGGGAGTGGGGTTTTAGCCGGTAGGAGCTTCCCCAGCTCCGGGGTATCCATGATGGATTTCCCCACGTAAAAAAAGTGTCATACGTTCATTCATGAATTATTGTCACCAGGTGTTTAACATATGAGTACTAATAGACATTTTGATAGTTGTTTGCCAACATTTATAGTTACTGAAAACCTAAATATATATTTTTTTCAATTCATCACAAAAATTTCAATTCAAATCGTATAATGTATTTATTATTTACATTTTATAAAATACAAGGGAAGCTTATATTAAATACGTTTAAGGAAATTTAATGCGTGATACATTTACTTATAAAACAATAAACTGAGTTACGGGAACAATTAATGTATAATAAATAATTTCATATGCAGTAGACTATTGTGTTACAGTTTTCAGATGAAAATATTGAACATAATATACAATATTTATATTACTTCGTTAACAATTTCTTATTTTTTTTCCTTTCGTACATATATTCCCGCGATACATAGTTTTACTGTTTGTAGGAATTCTATGAGAAAATTTATGATACCGGTTGCCATAATTGTATCTTTTGATACATTTCATTTATTTTAGAATCAAAATAAATAAACTGTTTAGTTTTACATTTAGTTTAATATTCATTTATAATTTTTATGAAAACACAGCTTCCCCATTAGCAGATGTCACCTTACGTCACTGTCCACAAAATTCATGAATAACCGTCATTGACACGTGTCATCTTGATTTGCTATGTTGTCTGGATATATTTTGAATCGGAACTAAACGCTTTTAAAGTTTTATATTTTAGTATTAATAAATTGAAGTTTAAAAGATAGATTAAATTTTTCTGCAAATCCTTGGATCTGCGCTCTACCGAGATAATTAATGACAACAAATTGACATACAAAAAGATACTACTCAGTGACAATTCTTCAAAGTTTTGAGTTTAGAATCGAAGATTGTTACCACCTTCCTAGTTCTAAAATCAATGAATTGAGGACGGATGGACTTATTTCACTAATTTATATACAAATTCAAAAAGACTAATTAACAAAATACCCTGCTTATAAAATAACCTTCGAGCCAAGGGACACTCTACAACAAATAAGAAAAACCAACTCCTTATTCCATTTCAGAATATATTGGGAGAAAATAAAATCCTTTAGATACCTTGATGATGAACTAAAAAACTGCAAAACGGATAGTGCATGCAACTACTCTTATGGAATGCTACCACCATTCTTCTTCGAAACAAACAGAATTGACTAATTAAAAATAACTAGTTAAAAACCCAAGACCTGCTCCATATAAAGAACTACCACATAATCCGAAAATACAGACCTTCAAGCAATGGTAGCGGTGTCGCCATAGTAGTTCACAAATCCATCGAAACCGAACACACGCCCCAGCCAATTACGGACAAAATAGAAATAGTTTTTATAAAAATCGATACAAAACCAGCGGTATATCTTCCCCCCTCGTCCAGACTAATTAAAAAAGACTTAGACACAATCAAAACTCACGGAATCCCGTTTCTCATCGAAGGTGACTTGAACGCCAAACACCGATCATGGAATAGCTTCAGAACCAACGCCAACAGCACCAGCTTGTACAATCACACCACAACCAAAAATTATCGCATAATACACAAAATGTTCCTCTGTACAAGACCTTTCATTAAATCAACTCCCAGTCATCTGAAATATAACAATCCAAAACCTTCCATTCTCCAATCACATCCTAACCATCATTGTCTGATTCAAATTCAGACAACTTCGCTCCCACCACACAATGAATACCCATCTAAACAATCCTTACGACATAGACACTGAAATAGGTAAGGTGCAGAAGATAAAACACTAAGCATACAATAACTCAACCAAAAAGACCAAAATGTACATTCGATCCTTTATTCCTGACCATCACTTATTTCAACTAATCAAGGAAAGAAACAAACATAGATGGAAATATAAAAAGATTAGTCAATCCCATCACAAATTACATGGAAACGAGATCTTTCTGTACGCAATACAGTTTTAGAACTTCAAGCTTTTAACTCAACATTCAACACCTCCCACATAATTTCTGCATTTATTACCCAGCACATAAAAAACTTAAAAACTAACAAATCTCTTGGCCCAGATCTAAAAACTTTCAAACTTATCAAAAGCCTCTCCAAGAAACTCATTATCCAGCTATTACATCCTTAGATAATCCTATGCCCTAAAATAATCCCCATACTCAAACCTGGTCAAAGCAAAAGTAATCTTACCTTCTACCACTCCATCAGCTTCTTTAAACCTCTTTGGTAAAATTCTAGAAAGAATAATTCTAACTCAGCTGAACAACCATCTTAAACAGTACAAGATAATAATCAAGCAATTTGGATTTCAAAGCTGGACATTTAACCATTCATCAATTAAGATTAACAAAAAAAATTATACTGGAATTTAATAAAAACAAAGTTAGAGCCATGACACGACTCAACAACGACTGATACTACATCTCACCCAAATCAACATTCGTTCTCACTGTAACCATAAGACAAGACTACTTTATAACCCTGAACATCTCAGTTGGCGTACCGCAGGGCTCCATACTGGAACTTAATCTATTTAAAATATATATTAGTGATATACCACTATTCATCTCCTTCTGGTAATTCAAACTTGTGATATCCAAACTTCAAACCCATCTAAACACTTTAACCGATTACTTCACCAGCTGGAAATTAATCACAAATCCCACCAAAACCAAAGCTATCCACTTAAGCTATTCACTTTGAGAAAAACTCCAATCATATCCTCCTTAATAATACATAAACAAAAAATTCCCTGACAATAAACTATGCAATATCTTGGAATCATCCTCGACCACAAACTTACATGAAGTCATGCAATAACCGAGAGAACCCGATAATCCTTAAATGCATGCAGAACTCTTTACCCGCTCATAGTAATGTGCACATTAGTAGCATTGCCCGTTCGCAGTGATTACTATTGTCGAATAAGTAAAAAAATGAAAATAATAAAACTGTTAAAGCTGAAAAAAATGTGTATTTGAGTTAATTAATAGTTCCTCAAATCCAAAGACATCACAAATGAAAATCATATTATAATATCAAATACACTGACAGGTTATGGGCCTAGAGAAAGAAAAGAAAGAAAAAGAAAAAAAAAAAAATTGCTATGCCATGCTAAGTGTGTGCAACCTGTCGTACTTATAGCATCATGAGTTGAAGCAAAGAAGAAATAGAATCTGCGTCAAAATTAAATGATGCTTAATCATTTGCTTTATGGGAGTTTGAAATAAACATTTTCTTCAAAGTCAAAAATCTCAAGAATATCAATGATGAAACTCTCAAAAGCAAAACATAATCCTCAAAACAATTGAACTGGCAGTCAAATCTCATCTGTTGACCTTAAAAACAGTCAAGGAAATGTACAAGGTAATTTGCAAGGTGTACAAGAGGGACACAGAACAAACCAAAAGTCAACTGCTAACAGAGTTCTTCAACCTCAAATATAACAAGAGCATGGATGTTCTTGGTAATATCACTCAAGTCCAAACACTGAGTTTCAAACTAAATAACTCGGGACAGGTAGTTGATGAACAAATAATGATTACAAAAATACTGCTGATTTTGTTAGATGAATATAAGCACTTCAGCAGTACTTAGAATTTAACTCCATTGAATGAAAGAACCAGAGACAATCTGCATGCCAGGCTGTTCAAAGAAGAAGGAAAATCAAACGCAAGTAATAAAGAATCAAACGTAACTTTGAAAACATCAAAGAAAATTCAAAAGAAGCCTATAAAATGCTACACATATGGTGAGCAAGGGCATTACAAGAAAAATTGCTCGAAGAACAAACAGCAACAGTCATCACAAACTATTAGAAATGTGATAAATGTCAAAAAGGTGATCATGTAGCAGGAAAATGTTATTCTGGTAAAGCGTTCCTTATAAGCACTCCTTATAAATTTTGCAAAATGACTATCTACAAGAGAAGTGTCGTTGGAAAGATCAATATGAAAACAACAATTCCAATCAAGAAGATAATAAGAAGAGTAATGTCAATAATCGGATGGTCTATATGACAGAAGCATTTTTCTTAAGTAAACAACAAAGAGATTGAAGTGGACATAAAATTTATGTGCGACAGTGTGGAGCAACAAATCATCTTGCACATGTCAAAGAAATAATGTCTGATCTATTTGTGACAGAGGAAACAAGATTTTTATGTGCAAAGAAATAAGCAAGTTTAAAATCTTACATGACTGAAAAAGTTGAATCAGATAAAGTTATCCCCACAAAAGTATCATATGTCCTAGACCTTTCAAGAAATTTGCTTTCAATAAATGTTGTCACAAACAAAGGGTGATGTTAAGCTTGTGTATGGTGATGTCGTTTATAGTAAAGATGATGTCGTATTGACTGAATTGAAAAATGAAAATGGTCTCTACATTGTTGATTTAGCAAAACAAGAAGACAATAACATAGAAGAAAGTCATAGAATGGTAAAACAAACTTGGTCATCTGAATTTCAATGACCTAAAGAAAATACCAAGGCTCTGTGAAGGAATAGATGACTCTGTAGAAAAATGCAAAGACGATTTCTGCAAATCCTGCACTATTAGTAAACTTGTCAGAAAGCCGTTCAAAACAGGAAGGAAACATACTGACAGACTTCTGCAAATAATACATACCGATTTGTGCAGAAAAGTCATCTTCTACATACGATAGAGAAGAATAGTTTTTTAACATGCATAGGTGATTACATTCATTTCTTAAAAAGTGTATCTCTTGTACAGCAAAGATGAAACACAAAGCAGAGACATATTTTAATATAAAAACATTAAAAATACAGTGTGACAATGGAGGAGAATTCAAAAGCAATGGGTTCAAAAATTGGTTCAGAGAGAGAGGTATTGTACTTGACTGTATTGTATCCTCATTCCCCTCAATTGAATGGGACAACAGAAACAGACAAGAGTCAATCTCTTATGAATAAAGTCAGAGTTATGCTTCATTGGGCCAACATAGACAACAGAAATGTGGAGTTTTGGGTGAAGAATGGTATGGCAACAAACCTAATCTAAAGCATCTGCAAGAATTTGGATTGGTTGTCTACACCAAAAATTTTAGAAGACTTCTGAAACTGTACTCCAAACAGTTATAGAGTCTGGAACCCCAAAACTAGAAGAGTCTATTTAGCAAGAGATGTCAAGTTTATTGAACATTTTGACATGGAAAATAAAAATGTAGACTCTGCTGCTGATATTAACATAGAAAGTATGATGAAGTTTGAAGGTGAAGAAAGAAGAGATGAGGATGTAGAAAGAAGAATCGAAGCTGAAGAAAGAAGAAATGAAGGCGAAGGAAGAAGAAATAAAGATGAAGGAAGAAGAATCGAAGGGTAAGAAATAACCCAGGGCAAACCTTGATGCCAAAGAAAAATCTCAGAAAACTATAGGGACTGACTGAGGAAAGGTTTACATACAAGTGAGGGTCTATGAAGTACTGCGTGTGCTAGAATAAGTGCGGAGACAATAACATTATTGCCACATCAAACAACTCCTGTGATGTAAGAAAGTTTTGATCTTGCATGACCTTCAACGATAGTTTGTTGAAGTTGTCTCAACACCGGCTATCATATCGCGATAAAAAAAAACATACTATTTCATCTAAAAAAATAGACATGACCTCCGAATCTCCTCTATGCCTCCATCCAGGCAAAAAATGCATGTATCACAATATGCCCCCCTTTGCACAGTGCAAGTTTCATACATGACATTTTTTCGTATTATTACAAATAACGGCATTATTCAAGGTGGACGTAGTTATTGCTCCACCCTGTATATGAAGATTCCAGAGGACTATAATGTACCCACAGTAAAGTATGTCTTTTCAATAAAGCATTATATAGACTGATGCAGGCTCTTCATCAATGGAATCTTACTGATTTCCACTGATGATCACTGACTGATTTTCTGAAGAGTGAAAATCTCAGTCAACTAAAGTCTGATCAATATGTATTGAAGCCGTGTGGATCTCAGAAGAAAATGTATCTAGTCACATGTGTGATGATGGGTTGTTGACAGGTGATGATGCCAGAGAAATGGATTGTTTATTGGAAAATCTGAAGAAGATTTTTGAAATAATAGTGTCAGTGTAGACATAATAGGCATTCTGTGTTTGTTTATACTTAATATTTAAAGCAGTCGCTCAGCAAATGAAAGATTTAGGTTCGAATCCCGATCTAGGCAATGCGATCGGCTGATTCTTTTTCTCCTACAACAGAAAATCCAGAAAACTACTTGGGTTTGAAAATAAGAAGAGATAAAGAAGGAATAAATGTTAGCCAATCCAGCTATGCAGAGAAAGTTGTGAAGAAGTTCATGAATGATAATTGTAAATCAGTTTTTGTAAACACTGTGTTGTGGCCTAATCAACGACTGAAACGAAATAAATCAAGAATTTCATGGAAGACCTATTGGAAGAAGATGTCATAATGATACTGTACACAGACAATCAGAGTACAGTGAAAATGATCAAGTCAAGGTAAACAACGAGGAAGAGCAACGAGTACATAAATGTAAAATATTACTTTGTTAGCGATGAACAATGACTGGTTTAAATTATAGTGGTGTGAGACT
The DNA here is from genome assembly GCA_963969225.1 of Xylocopa violacea. Classification (NCBI taxonomy): domain Eukaryota; kingdom Metazoa; phylum Arthropoda; class Insecta; order Hymenoptera; family Apidae; genus Xylocopa; species Xylocopa violacea. The sequence goes on along the minus strand of CAXAJV010000021.1, from coordinate 2,144,604 downwards.
AAACAACACTTGTTCCGTTAACAGACATATTGGTAGAATTGCCTGTATTTAGTGATTACTACTGTTGAACAAACAAAAAAATAACATTAATAAAACTGCATGCAACATATTTAGTGATTTAAAAAAAGACTTGAAAGATATACGTGTGCTTGGATTTAAAAAAGACTTAAAAGATATACGTGTGCTTGGATTAAAAAAAGACTTGAAAGATATACGTGTGCTTGGATTAATTAATTGTCCCTCAAATCCAAAGACATCACGAATGAAAATCATATTATAATATCAAGTACACTGACACCCTCCACTAACCCAAAAAAGTTATCTCTACACATACAAAAATTGAGTTTGATCCATCTTTAAATATGGAACATAAATATGGAACATAGGCTCCAATTTCTTCATGGTCCAAAATTTAAAATTGATTCCTTAGGATCATAACAAACAAACCAAAAGACTACAACACTAGTAAACTCCGCTCTAAAACCAAAATCCCATTCCTTAAAACACATAATAACTTTTACAAAAACACTATCTACAAATTGTACGACAACCCATTAATCAACACCACAGTCAATCACGACATAAACAATATCCCTTTAAAAAACAAAAAGAATATACCCAGGCTTTCCGATCTGCCTTAACTACAAGTGGTTAGCTCCATGCTAACAGGTTTTTCAAACTTTTAGGTAAAAATTACACACAGCAACATCTCACACAAACCTACAAGATAAATACGGGAAATAAGGTAACTTTAAAACTGTCTTGGGTACAGTAAAAGCATACACAAGGGAAGATGAAAAAAGAAGATGCCGAAGACAGTAGTTCTACATAATGGTTTATTGACACTACCAGTCGTGGATATCTGTATCTGTACAATTTATGTAACCTAGAAGCGAAATAAAATAAACGTTCAAACTAAATCCACCGTCTTCATTCGACAATAGGTACGCTGTACCAGAATCGATAAGATATTGGAAAATATTTCTGTAGAAGGTGAGTGATGGCCATTTCTCTTTTCACCATCAATGATTTGGTTGAGTGGGAAAAGTTTATAATTAAACACTTCTCGAAATACATCATTGTAAGTGGACTTATTACACAACGTAGTACATCGTAAATGAAGATTTTGTCCACAAACAATATCTTTTTTTTTTTACTTCAATAAAATCTTCAGGTAATTACTTCAAAAATCTTGCAGGTAGACAAATATTACTTACAGACAATGTCCGTGTAATGTATATATGCTTTTATAATTATCATGTCCACGTATTGGCAGCTATATTTAAACTATAAACATAATACATTGAAAACTAAATGTTAATATTGCTTTGACAAGCGTTATTATTGATTATACAAGACAATGAACAAACGTGGCATAATGAATTTGGGCAATATACATTGGGGTTAAGTTTCCTATACAGACAGGCGGTAAGGACATATAATACAATGAAGAGCGAAAAAAAATACATTGAATAAATGGTACATGTGCCGTATAAAATTTTTAAAAGGCAATCAAAATTTTCTATCAACTTTACTACCAGTAAAATATAGCATGTATATTACTTTATTGAATTTTTATAATAACATTGTAACGCGCCGCAGATTATGTTACAGAGGTAGATATTTGATAATACGATGATAACTTAGACAACCGGAGTATTAACATGAGAATGCGGAAGTTGGACGGAGTGATGCGAGGCGGGCAGTGATAACAAATGTCCGCGTTCCATTTCATTTACTTCTTGTTGTTCAGCTCCTCCCACTGAACCAGTCGAACGCGCTAAACTATTGCGTTGTCTGCACATGTATGGTGTTTCTCCTGGTGAAGGTGTTTCACGACCCTATAGAGAAATATACATTACATTACACTTCCAAACCAAGAACATATATAATTTGAAAAGTCCAAACAAAGAAGCAATTTGACCATAACGATTGTATACATACATATAAGATATTCTACGAAATTGGACCTGGAGGTTGTAAAGTAAAATCAAATGCACGAAAAAAATTGAAGAAATGTTAATTTAAAAAAATTTTTAATGACATTATTATGTATATCAAACTAAGGTGTTAGAAAATAATGTCGGTAATAGTGCAAAATAATTCAAGCAGCTAAAGCTTTTGCTTTAAATATGGACATATAACTCTCGCGTGTCGATTTCTTGTTTGTAGTCTGATTTTTTTGCGTTAGTACAGTGTTTCCAAAATTTTTCTCATCGTGGAACATTGTTTAAGTTCGAAAATTTTTAAGGAATATTAGAATAAATTTCTGGTTATTGGTTTAGTTTTAGTTTTGAAAGCTGTTTTAAAAGAAAATCAGTTTTGCGTAAAAAGCGTTAAAGTAGACAATGGTACTTGACTGATTAATTGACTTTAATCTTAATTTAATAATTTTTCGCGCAACACTTAGTAATTGTTGTTGTGGAATGTCAGTGTTCCGCGGAACACGGTTTGAGAAACGCTGTATCAGTAGATTTAATAACTGAAGTAGATATATTATGCAACTGTAAAAATTACTGTAGAACACTGTGAAGAAACTATAATGGTATGATGGATATATATCAAGATATGTACAAAGGGTGTAAAAAAGTTATTAGTCACGGCCTTTTGGAGGTGATACTGAACTTTCAAGTTGGTGATCTTGAACAAGATGTTCACGGTGAAATTTTTTTTTTTATTGTTCCATCCCATAGTCTTCACTCCGTAACGATTTCTGGTATGGGAACTGTTTTTGGAATATATCTCGAGAACTAAGGTTGAATATTATAAATATTCAACCTTATGATATAATTAAATGTCGATGATATATATTTTACATGTTTAAGAAATTGACAAACTGATTGCAGTAGGAGTAATGGCTAAGTAAAACGTAGGTATGCTAGAATACTTTATTCGACTTGTGCTCAACTCGAGGGTTCGTATTAGCTTCGCGAGGAAATGGACATGGCCCTCTTCGGTCATAACTCTCAGATTCACTTTATTTTCAATAAAATTGCATTTAAATTGCATATATAAATGTAAGTATGCAATTTACACTATTTACTTGTTGATTATATACTCATTCTATATAACCATATTGCATATTTACATTTATATATCTAATAATATAATGTATTCCACATATATACATATCATTATGAAAAACTTGTAGGTGTAAGAAATTCAACCTTGTACACTGGTGAAGGGGCGAAGACCATCGCCCCTAGCCTCGAGGAGGACACGCCGAGAAAAGGGTAGTCGAATAAATTTTCATTCGATAATTTAACAGTTTTCGTTTCTTCCATTTTTTAGATAACCGTGTTCATATTTCTGTTTCAAGAGAGACTCTATAAGCTTCTATAAGCTCCCGCTAATTTTGTAAACATTTTTGTTTAAAAAAATAACTACGAACGTTTTATCAATGAACAATAAATATTTATTTGAAAATAAATATTAAAAAATAAACACTTATCTCAAATTATTAATATTTTAGAAAGATTTGCAGAAAATTAATAATCTTCAGTCGTATATCTTTCAGCTGGCCTTAATTTCGATAGTGTTGGGTCTATATACTTGGGAAAATGAGACCAATATCGCGCGTTCGATAATCGTTCTTGTCGGTTATATTCTGGTAACGGTACATTTTTCAGTAACGATTCGGTTATTTCTACCCTATATTCAACGTAAGTTTGTTTTCCTTCCAGGAGTTAGTTTGTTGAACAACATGTAGGAGTTAAATACTGCGATATCAAAAATATAAAGGAAAATTTTGCGGTATAGATTGAATTGATTTCTGTTTTGTTCAGTCATTTCTGTTGTTTCGTGTTTTGTAGAAATAATATGAATTCATTCCGTTCACCTTTCCATTTTAATGTCAGTATTTTATTGTAGCTTCTCATTCTGCATTCTTCCTTTCTTAATTTTGTTTTATTGTTGTATACAAAATATATTATATAATATATAAAATATATTTTTATTTTACCACAATCTACAGAAAACCGTGTTCACATCATCAAATACGATATTAAAAGTGTCTAACTTTTTTTTCCCACGTAACTGATGTGTCACGGTATAATTCCTAATCTTTATTGGTAAAGTCTTTATCAACGCTAAATTTCCTTTTCGAAGACTCGAAGAAGTTTACTTTTTGCCAAAAATAACACGTAAATAAAAAATGATCCCGTTGAGTTTGTCCTATCATCACCACATACAAGGCTTGTATTTATCATTTTTGGTCCAATCAACGACCTTGAATCACGTGTAAAGCGAGGGTGAAAGAGTCGGGTATTCGTCCTACTGGCTATCGATTGGATATCGATTTCGTCCGAATGCTTTCTATCATAATTCAAAGCGGACCAATCAAAATTGGTGTATTGGTGTATTGGTGTATGAATTGAGAAGTGTTGTGGAAATTTTCAGTGAAGTAGTAGAGAAGTTATCTTTCTTTGATTTTGATGATTTCGAAATATGCCGTAAAACATATTTAACATCATTAACGTTAACTCGACGTTTTGAATTTTTTCATTTATATGTAATCAACATTTGGTATTATATAGTTCTCATGGGTAAAGCTTATTATAGTAATAGCAACTATTTTTTTGCGAATATTTCGAAAAGTAAATTAGAACGTATAATGAAATATGAACGTATAAGAAGAATAAGTTGTTCATAACCATATTCCCGACAACATATTCAGAAATGATCGAAATGATTCGATGAGTAAACAACGTATGTACAATGAATGTAATAATCGAAAAGTTTTATCTTGAAATTCAAGATTAAGGTTAATTTTGTGATAAGTGTTTTTAGGTCAGATCATAAGCCTGTTTCAAGTGAAGCTCGAGACAAATTGTAAAGGACATCATTTAAGAAGTTCTTTATTGTTTTGTGCCAATTTTTTTTTTCAGTTGTACATCGGAGTGCTTACGAAATGGAATTGATTTTTTTTCATGTATCGATTCCTCGATTCATCCTGTATAGTAATAAATACAGAATAAGGTTACTTATATTTCGTAAGTACATCGATGCATTTAGAAAAAAAATCGTAATATGGAATAATCGTACTTCGTCAATAACTATAACAATTTGATTTTTTTGATCTGTAACACATTTTTAAAAATTTGTAGAATTTTCTAAAAATGGAACAAAAAATTACAGTAAAATTTGTATTTTTATGAAATACAAGTTAATGATAGATTATATCCATATATATGTTCTTGGGCTATTTTTTTAAATAGAATGACGACATGCAGCAGTTTACACTTGACGAGATTATTCAAGGATATTTTATACTTTTACTATTTTATCATTTCTAATAACTATAGATATAATTGTCCTTTTTTGTCTATTGCAACTCCCTATTTCTATATTTAGCTACTGTTAGTAGTTTTGTAATCCGACCTTTGATGTCGGACATCAATGGGAATTAATGAAAATATTATTACCATTCCTGAAATAACATCCTGCGCGATGTGTATATGCTTTATTTTTCTGCTTTAACCACTGACGTGGAATATATCAAAGATAATACAGAAGTTGCAGGGTACAAGAAATTTGGACAGTTCTAAGAGTTTAAATTATTCGTGCATGTAATTGATCATCTTTGTTAGAACAGGATTAGTTTTCAAATGATAATAATATAGATGACGTATTGAGATAATCGAAAGTGTCATGTTGTGTGGTGTCTATTTATTAAAAATCTTAATAATTTTTAATGATTTCCTTTCCTATTAATGTTATAGAAAACGCAAACAGTAGTAAATAATTTTTATGAAATATCGTAATCGAGAAGGCAAATGCATTTATGAATCCTCTTTACTAATTTACCTGTAGAATGTTGACATCAATTCTTCAGATGACTCAGTAAAGACAGATATCATAAATCAGAGTTATTATCAAATTTCGTAACTATTAAGTTAGAAAATTGTATTCGAATATTTATATATATTTTTGTATTATCATTACGTATACCACACATTACACTTTTAATGAATGCTATCATAAGTTTTTGTACCTAATATTTCTGGTATCTAACAATATTACATCTGAATAACGTATAGTTTTATACAACAAATAACAGTTACCTATAACTGTATCTGAGTCTGACTTATCAGCTTCTAAGCATCGTCCAAGACATTTTGATTTATGACATGGTGTATGGGAATTTGCATTTCTCTTCCAGTTATACTGCAGGAATGAAGGGACAGGACTTGGGTAAAAAAAGGTCCGTTTATTTCAATAAAAAAAATAAAAAAAAAAAAAAAAAATACATACTTGTTTAGAAGGTCCACAACATGTTGCATGATTACAAGGCTTATCAGTCTTTGGACAATCCAGTACACAATCTTCTGTTGGTGTTTCTTTAACTTCACTATTAGAATGGTACTAGAACATTAATGATATTCGATTAATATTATGTTATCAAAATGTGTAAAATACACATTTTACGCTAAAATTCGATTATTCAAATTTTTGTATTATCGTCATGATTGCTCAAAATAAGAGGATTCTTTTTCAATAGCATCCTATTTGTTAAGATATAGGAATAAAACAAACTTGTCCACGATATCTGAATGTTAAACTTTCGAGACATGCAACATACGCTGAAATTTTTACGCTACAATTTTCGTAAAAACATAGGTTTTATCGAAGAGTTCTAAAGGTAATCTTTATCTTCTATAAATCGTATAAAATTTTTGTACACACACGTGCACGCTCCATACAGCGAACAGTTTCTGAATAACTCAAAATGATCGTGATATTCTTTACTTACATCAATAAATTCTGGCTGTATTGTGGTAGAATGTATACCCTCGTTGTGAAAAAATTCTTTCACTTGTTCTGCAATTTTCATGTATTCTGACAAATTTCTGCATCTTATGTGCGCTGAAGCAATAATTCGATCACCAGCTAATTGCCACACGTGAAATTCATGTACAGCTAAAACTCCATCGACGTTTTCTAGTAGGCGTTGCTGAATGGCATCAACCTAAAATAACAATATATTGTTCGGCCAAATATTATCAGTATGTTCTTATGAATATAAATAAAAAAGAAGTTGTACTCTTTTACAAAATAAAAAAATAATTAATAATCAATGTGATCATTATGTAGGTATTAATACTCCATTTTAAAATATTCACTGTTTCAGTAAACAAAATTTGAAATTATCAGAATAGAAAGCAGCAAAAAATTTAATTTATTTAATTAATGATATAATTGATGTTTCATATCGCGTATTGATCCTTGTTCGATAAACGTTTTTGCTCAAATACTTTTGACCAAATAAAAGTCATTCTATTTCATTTTTACTCTGTATTTTTGTTACACCGTTTTACAATATCTTCAGTTTGGCTGGAAACAAGCGATTTATTAAATATTAAATTCAACCCTGTCAACCCGGGCTTGGAAAACTCCAAGGGCTTGGAAGACCACCGCCTCGGGATTTCACTGGGAAAAGGCCACTCTTCGACTACCCTCATTGAGAGACGGAACGAGCTTCAGAATTGGAATAAAACCTTACGTTTGTTGTTTAATTTTAGGTTTGCTTTCTCCCGTTTCTTACAAGATCGCATTGAAAAAAAATACGAAAAGATAGTTTCAGAAATTATAAACAGATAGAAGAATGAACAGAACAGGCAAATAAATGAACAAACATTAGATTTAACATACTCGAAGATCATATGATATTGATATATACATATGGCTATGTTTTTCAATGTACAATGTAGAGATCGATGAATTTGTTCTAGAAACTGTGGACAACACTCGACAATTTCGAATTTCTTTCACAAGTGGTATACAAGAATTTTTGAGTAGAGCTTCAAACGGTATCAAAAGTATTTAATTGTTTCAAATTGTTATATGAAAATTCCGGTTGAAACAGTTATGAAAAAGCTTTCATCTGAATAACTATTAAAGAAAATAAATTAAATAAATAATAAATTTCACCATTATATCGTATTTTTGTTACTAGTAACTTGACAATTTTAAGAGACCATCGATTAAGTGAGTAGGGAAAGTTATTCAGAATTAGATTCTTAAATAAAATGAACTTTGTATTATCGACGTCGCTCTTAATAATGTTTTCACATAAAAGCTAAATTTCCAATTGATAAATTTCATCGAAACTAAACTAAGGGGGAGTAGGGTAATGGGTATTTTTTAGTTGCGTTTGCCGTATGGCGTGGAAGCGCACTCGAGCCCCCTCTAACGGGGCCGGGTTTAGAATATTATAGGCAATATCACTAACTGGTGGTATAGTTTGGTAGAAATATATTTTATACCTTCCTTATACACACGTAAACTCAATCACAGAGTTGCAATCGTTCCTAACATTCGTTCGATGCTATCGCACACGCACGCATTTTCATTTCTTCGAAAATTGCAAGTTTCTTGCAATCAGAGCAAAGACCAACGTGTCACGAATAAATAAACCAAGTCCTATTAAAACATTAGTCTTTTTCTTCTCAAGTGAAATCCATAGCCAAATGTCACTTCAGAATAACTCACTTACGTTTAACAAGTGGAACGTTCTTTCTCTTAATAAAATACTCTGTTCTGCTCTTACATATGATATTATTTAAATTACTTAAATTGCTCGCACACTTACTTGAATATGTGTTGGTACAGTTTGCAGTAGAATCAGTGCAGATTCTTGAAGTAATGGCCATACTGATCTTAGAATAAGAATAACTAATAAAAGTGAGAGAGCTGGATCAATGTAAAATCTGTAAAAAATAAATCAATATCACAAATATTAACAAGTAAAGTTAACTTCGATATTTGAACCGAACCTACACATTCTTTCTTCATTCATTCTCTTCTGTATTCGATGCATATTAAATGTGTTAAATATAATATTAAAATCTGAGATTTGCTTTATTCAATTAAAAGAAGTTTGAGTCTAGGTATAATAAATATATCGATAGAAGTATATTGTTGATTTTCATTAAGGCTGGTTACTATAAAACCAAAATAATATCGTAGACATCGCGAACTGTGTTTGTTGCATTCCTAACGGAAGACAAAAAGCAACTAAAGATGCGTTCAGCATAAATATCAAAATATCGAAAGACAATCAATATTTGAAATTTACTTCGAAGGACAGTTACTTCCTCGTCAGTTACTTGCAAACAATTTCCTTTACTAATTATATATTAAATATAGCTCTTAAATTTTGTTGCAATTTATATTTGTATATCGTCAAGACCGATTTATAGAAACAAATAGTCTTTCGCGATGATAGGATTATCGACTTAATTGTTAAAAGTGACGTTTCATACGTTCCGTATGATGAGTATTCCTGCATTATTATAGTTGTTTTTATTCTAACGTCTGAAGCTCTTTTCCGTCTCGAAGCGCTTCGAATAGTGGTTCGAATATAGATACGTAGAAATTTGAGTTTAATTAAAAATTCCTTCTGACATAGTAGGTCAATGTACCACAGCTAATGAAGTAACGAAGAAACGTGTAATTCGGCTTTTATTAATCTCTCATTCAAAAGAGAAGAAATACATGTATGCAAAAGTATGTTTAATGTTGTATAGAATATTAGATTTAGCGACGAATGTGGATGGAATATTCTAAGAAGGATTGAAGTTATAAAAAAAATATTTTTATTAAAGTAATATAAAAGTTGTAGCGAAGTGATCGAAAAGGAGGTATTCAAGGATTATACGACACTTGATACGTGTTTCGATAATTGGCAATTGAAATGTCTAAATAATAGAAAACAGCAACGCTTAAGCAACGTTTGGATAAAGATACCGACAAAGTACCACGTTTCATATCATAGCGCTGCTGTTTGATTCTGTTGCTATGTTTGTCCAATTCTATGTAATGTAATTTCTAGAACGGCTCTGAGTATTACCATTCTATGTGCATAAATTGCAAGTCTAAAAAAAAATTAACTACCGTGATATTCTGTTTCGCGATGGCGGAGTATTGTATATATGTATAAATGAAAGTTAGATTTGTGAAAAAACTAATCAATGTTTTCATTTTGCTGGGATAAGATTTGGTTTGGCGTAAATTTTAAGAAATAAATTGTCTTAGTGTCGATGTAATAAATATGACAATCAATTACCTGTATTCCCACTCTGTCAACCAAACAATTAAAGCGGAGACTATCACAATGACAGATCCTAGTGCATCTGATAGTATATGAAGGAACACACCGCGCATATTCATTTGGCTTGCGTCATGTGAATGACCATGCGTCCTTTTCACTTGTGGCGTCGATGGCCTATAAGTTTCATCATTTTCGTTATCATCCGTTCCTACTAACGTACTCAATCGGTTATGACTTCGAGATATACCGTGTGCATGTGCATGAGTACTTCTATGTTCTGTAATAAAACATTTCCGATATTTTTTCTTAGTATTTATAGAATGGACAAATAATTTAGTAAGTTAATTAATTATTTCTAATCAATCTAATCAACAATTAGATTTAAGCATTTTAAAAACAGAAATACGTTAACGAACAATTTTTTTATCGAAGAATCATCTTCTATCACACTACTACACGTATCATAACTCCCACGTAAAAAACCACCCCATGTAAATCTATAAATTAAAACAAACAAAAAGTACTAGAATCAGCAAAAGGACAGCTGAATTGACAAATAAAATGATAATAGAACTAACGGAGATTAGGTGGAAGAGAAAAAGAGTAGAAAATATATAGAGCAAGAATAGAGCAAATGTGAAGAAAGAGACAGGAGTAGATGAAAGCATACAGAGATTCAGGTCAGGGGGAGACTAGTTGATCTGGAAAATTAGAAGATAAAACAAAAGATAATGCGAAGATAAAGAAAGCAAGTGAAGATGTGTATATAAAGCAATAGGAAGCAATAATGGTAGAAAGTGGCAAAGCATTTTTTTATTAAAACTACCACAGATTCAAATGTCGTAGACAGAATCAAACTATACAGGGGGACTAATTAGTCGAGGTTCGATAAAAGAGAGGGAGTTTCTTAAATGTGGAGCGGTAAGAATAATCAACGAGTAAACAAATGTATTAGAAAATAAAGTTAACGATATAACTTTTCGTTTCAATGATTCCTTACCATGGAACAGACATAGTCCAATAATATTCACTAGTAAGCCAAGTGCTCCGACTACAACAAGTAATTTAGCTTCATGTATTTCTTCTACTTCGATAAATCTTTTACACGCTTCCACGGTAATACTGAAACACAATGCGACTAAAAATACGGCGTTTACCAGAGCACCCAAAACTTCAGCCCTGGCCCAACCAAATGTATTCTTAGACCATTTCTTTGGTGACATCTGTAAACAATAATAAAACTTTAGCTCTATGTAAAGTATAACAGAAAACAAAGTGTAAACGAGAATCGTAGAGACAGTTAACAGGTATAGAAAAAAGTGTGACAGTGGAAAAGAAGAAGAACGAAGAATGAAGAAAATAGTTGAGATGGGCTGAACAGACGTTCTTTCAATGCTTGAAAGAAGCATTGAATGGGTCCAAATAATAGAAAAGAAGAATCGAATAATCATCTAAGAATAAATAATAAGGAATAAAAGTACGATTTAACCAGAAATGAAAGAGAAAAAATGTAGAAAAGATTGAATAGGCAAATACAGAGAAAAAGACTTTTAAAGTGGAGGGTAGGTGGTGTAACTATTGATGGTAAGCTATTGAATACAGGAACAGAACTGGGTTTTTGAAGCAAGGCTTATGGTATGGTATATTAAGGTACATTAAAGTAAAAAAAATGTAGCTATTCGGATGATAATACGGTTAAGTCAAGTGTAGAGATATATAGTTAATAAATAGACTTAGACAATGAGAGGTAAAATTAAACCCTAAATACAGGGAAGTTTAGTTTAGGACTAAACTTTATCTTATGGGAAGATTAAACAAGAACAGGGGAGATTAAAAGCAGAATGTGTTTATTTGATAACCTAAGAAATGTTTGGACAGAAAGAGAGAAAAGACGTAGAGATGGTACAAGACTATATGGTATTTAATGAAATAAAAAGGAAATAAGGGCAACCATCAACATTTTTAACCGAGTAACTATTCAGAAATACTGGCTTCTTCGCTAACAACATTGATCTTCAAATATATAGTTGAAGGTACTATTCTAAGCAACTACGCATGTTATCACCGTCGGTTTCGCTTTAATTTAGAAGATATTACGTACAAAAAAAAGAAAATCTATTCTCGTTTCTTAATAACATAAATTGATGCAAAACAGGCACATACGTCGGAAGGCAGTCGGATATAAATTTAACATACCTTACTTCATTAATTTTTATAGCCAAAGTTCGCAAAGGTTTGTTACAAATATCACGAAACCAAGACAGAACGGCGATAATATGTATAGAGAAATACGAAGATAGGGTAAAATTGAGAATTGAGAAAAAGAAGAATAGAAAGAACGAAAATTGTTGTAAAATTGTTGTCAAATTAATATAAAAATAAATGATTAGTTACAACACAGTAAATACAAATTTGTCGTAGAACAGTAATAATAGTTGATTAAATTCATTTCTTGATCGACATGGCTGAAATGACGATATATGGAACAGAGTTTTAAAATACTCAACAAAATGTTTGATTCGGAGCATATATAGAGCGGGGTATGTAGATTGGGTATGTACCGCTGATAAGTCGCCTGGTTCGAACAAACAAGTTGGAGCAACACGTGTCGAAACGAATGTGTTCAATCAGTGTTCAGCAAAACGTTATGTCAAATTATTCGTTATTCCTGAATAATGAACAACTTAATTAGTGTGTCACTCATGTGCAATTACACGAATTAAATTGAATTTAATTGAAACCGAGTAGTGCAAAACGGCAAATACAACAAGTTATCCTAGAAAAAAAATCAATGAAAAATAATAAGTATTTAGAATAGAAAAACGAACAATAAATTGTAACATACATTAAATTATAAAACAATTCATCAATAAATGAAATTAAACTCACCCACTTGCCTAAAAATTCACCCATTGTTTTAAAATGTCTCGCTGGGTCACAGTGCCAATCGTTATCATTGATGGATCAAGTAATTTATGGCGGAATCGCACATGCTGAATGCAGGTAATACTGACATGACAGTAACAGGACACCACTGAAAAATAAAGGACAGAGAGACACAGAAACTAGTGAAAAATACTTGCGGATAATCGAAGTTTCTCGTACAAGTAATTCTGTATGCTTTTGGTAAGAGTCCGTAGCAAAATCATGTCTCGTAGTTCTGTAATATATTCTTAAATATTTTGGATTTTCGCCCAATGACGGTTACAGCTCAATTTCCGTCACAGTGATTATGCAATTACGTGCATGACGATATCGTGCATGCGTTGACCGGGACGAATCATCATCAGATGTACACGATTTCACCATAAATTACTTTGTCTGTTAATGGTAAGGTACAACGATTCGGCGACAAATTTTGAAGCAGCAAGCGAATCTTTAATCAAATGGGGACGAGTGCTTAATCTCATTTATTTACCAATTATCTTATAATTTATTTACAACTTTACTAGATAAAGTAATTTGTCATTTTTCAAACGGAATTTGCTCTACAATTTTGCACTACTCCACCGGAATAACAACTAATTGGTTTGATCACTTTGCGTGAATAACGAATAACTTGATAGAAGTATCGACTTGTTTTGCGTCCTCTCTTATTCAGCCTTTGCCATTTTTCAACTCGTGGTTTTTTACTTAGAAGAATTAATCAATTTCCGGCTATAACTTTTCTACAGAAATTACAGTTAATAAAATATGGAATATGTTTGTATTTCGCATCGTATTAACTAACCTTACTTTTATTATACCTAGATAGGTGGAGGAGATTTTACTTTTCTTTAAATTAAATCGTACATCTTTTCTCTGTAATATGATAGTTGGAGACTTTGAGACTAAATCATAAATTAGAGGGATGAAAGACGACGTTGTAACGTCACGCTCACGTGCTCCTTGTTGACGATGGCCGTGAACGCTACTTCTCTCGTTAATTCAGTAAAGAGAGAGAGAGAGCGTCGAGTTTGTATCAAGTGGACTGTACATTTTGCGTGTTTCCCATCAAACGTGAGGGAAACGGACAAAGTGCACCCTCGTGTCCTAACTTTGGGTGTTAACCATTTTATGCTTCTATTTCCCCGTGCTCGAGGATTACCACAATAGTAATAGTTGTATCTAACTGCTTCGTTCTGTAGCGACACGAACAATGTTGTCTTCTCCTGGATGAATGGCAATGCAGCGGTGGTGGTTCTTTAACGCTGATCTGGTTTCCATTCAAGGGTGTTCATTTATTTCTTGTACGAAGCTTGTGTAAATATTCGTTTTACCACCTGGATCGGAAATGTTGCTCGACCCGTTCACCTGTCCTACCTATTGATTTTAAGAATGCTCGCAATTCGAAAATTTCCCAATTACGACGTAACTACAAATATTTCCTTACCTCCATCTCTTACATTAATAGCTTTGAGAAGGTGCTAATGCTGTACCAAATATAAACAAAATTATTTGAATGCCATTTAATTATTCTTTTATACATTTTAATATTGTATATGGTATGCCTTTCAACATTTTTGTTTCAATAATAACCCCATAGAACACTGGTCCACCACGCCAAGAATTCTGGCCAATGTACTTGTTATATTAAAACTGACTGTTCGGAGCCAAGATTATTAGTGCAAGAGACATAAATAATACCGTCGATTGATGCACTTAGATACAATCAATACGCGGTGACGTCGTTTCCGTTCTCCCTCATTTATCATTTCATACACGGAATAATATCATTGAATTCATGATCTTGAAATCTCCTCACCTATCTGGTTATGAAAATAACATTAATTCCATGCTTTGCGACATATTCCATCGTGGTCACTTAAACGGAACACCCATCCATAAAGTTCAAAGTTCAAAGTTCTATTCGTGTTTCGACCAACGGAACAAGAAAAAGGGTCTTTGGGAAATTCCCAAAACGTCACCGAGGGTCTTGGAAAGTTTCCTTCCCCTGCACGGTGGAGGGAGCAGCAGCTGACGAGCATAACAAGCTCATTTTATGTTCTTTAAGCGGTAGAAATCTTACCTTTCGATGCGTAAGCTGTGGATGCAATGTTCGAACAAAATAAATGCTTTCTTTTAATATACAATGGCATAATACTCGAAAATATATCAGAAAATTCGTTTTTGAGAATACTTTTGAATGCCCTGAATATCCCGAATAGTAAGTACTCTTCCTCCTTTTCGTCTGTGTCTTCCGATGTTGGTTTTAAATGAAGGAAATGTGCATTTAAACAGTTATTTGGTGTTGCATAAAGACTTTGAAACTATAGTGTCTGTTCATTGTTCCTTTTCTTCAACCAAGTTAGATTTCAAAACAATTCACGATCTATTCCCAAACATTATAGTTATATCTGCTAATCGCGATAAAGCTAGCTTTTTTCGCCATAAATGTTTTTTATGTTCTCGCCAGTAAACAATAGAAGGTTAGTGGAAGAACACGTTATAGAAATTGTAAAGAACATAATTTTACTTATATTTATCAACTTATGCTGTCCATCCGTCGCGTATTATCGCTCGTTCATCGGTACCAAAAATAATATGTTACGGCCACAGCAGCATGATTCTACACCTTTGATCCTTTCAAATTTTTCCAGTGCAGCATTTCATGCAATGTAGAATTACGCTGCGGTGGCTGGGACGTATTAACGTCAGTGCGTAGTTCGTTGTCGTTCGAAACATGCGTTTGTTCGTTTAACAAGTGTAACAAATAAAAACCTTATTTTTGCGTTGAGGGCGCTCTAAGCTTTTTTAATTTGAAAACTTTTTATATAGTAGGAATAGTGTAATTTTTGTTAGGCCAAAATTTTGTTATTTCATATTAAACAATCTTGCTTAGGGCTAAAAAGTGCAGCGATTTGGAGAACATATTCTTCCGATACGAAAAAAAATAAAATGTAATAATGGAAAAATATCATTCACGAAACGTACTCGATTTCATTTTTTTACTTACCTTTACAGAGAGAAATGCAACAACCAAAGCTGCTACGTCAGATAACATATGAAAACTGTCAGCTATTAAGGCCATACAGTTAGTTACATAGCCCACTACTATTTCTACTAAGAAAAATAAAGCCGTGAGCCATAACATCGTTAACAAACGACATTTCTTTCCTGTGAAACGACCCATGGCGGTGTTTGTACCTAAAAATGATATTTAACTTTTATATCAAATAAATATTGCACAAAGGTAGCGGTAAAGGTATTCAATTCTTATCTAACTAACTTATATGTTTCAATTAAAACTGGTCTCTTTACACCAAATCAATCGTACGATAATAAGTTTCAATTCTTTAACTAGATTATAGAATGTGTCGGAGCGAGTTCTACGAGAGATATCATCTCACGCTTTGACGAAGGATCCTGTCGAGGATTTTACTCTTATTCAATGAATATTTTGTTTTGCATAACTCTTTGTAAGTTCTAATAAAAAAAAAGTTCTCTTACCAGGTGAATACCTTAACACTTTTAAAAATTAATAATTAATTTTTGCTGTTATATATTATATTAAATGATTTTTACTACCTATTTTCCAAATTTCATTGAAATCCTACTATTAGTTGCGAAGATAAAAAAAACTAATGTTAGCACATGTGGACAGTGCAAATATGGAATCGTCGTATGTTCGATACATTTTTCTGACTTTTCCGTGCAAATTTTGTGTATAAAAAATTCACTGTTGAATAGATTAAAAGTTCATAAATGACTGTATTTATATTTCTATGGTAAAAGTACCTTATACTTTGATAGAGTGCACAGTGAACGACACTAGTTTAATTAACACTCGACTATATTTATCATAACTAGTTATATTTATACAAATACATTTTAAAAATCTTTCAATCCGTATTAATTTGCAACATATACAAAAATAATTATGCAGAATCTTTTTGCATCAAATGAATATGCGAGTTTTAAAATAAGTTACTTGTACTTTCTACTTGTATTTTTTGTGTCTATCACACGAAGCAGAACAGAAGAACGGAAAAGTAAATCTGACGGGAAGAGAGATCATAGATCTTTACCATTTTCGCAGGAAGAAAATTGTTAGGCTAACAACATTGTCAGAGATTGTTTGCAAATAATGATCCACTGCACTCACCAGTGTCTCTGATTATCAGTTCATTGAAATCTATAAAAATATATTCATCCACATTCCTAACTTTTATGTATTTGTTACCTATTGTTAATTACATTTGTTACAAACGGTGATGCGATAACAACTACTGTATGGAAGAATGCAACCCAAGCAGCTGATGTAGACAGAAAAGGACAATAAAATGTTGGATCAAATGTTTTTTCGTTGTTTTCCGGAAAGTCAGTTAGAAATATTGTCATTCTATCACATTACCGATCAGTAGGTAGGGATGTGATCAGCGTGATAGTTATCGAACAACCAGTACGATTACCAGTACGATACCGTGAACGCTCAAAGGATATGATCGAACCATTAGGAATGCGTATAATGACTTGTAAAAATGAAAAAATAAACATTCTAACTAAAAAAATATAATTCTCGTACGAGAATTATGTGTACGTTGACGGGTCAACGGACATCGGCCCCTTGACCAATACGTACATGTAGTAATATTGGACATGAAATATAACAGTTATGCAAATTTGTCAATGACACAGATATCGTGTTATTTCATAAAAAATGAAAAATGCATAAAATGCATTAATTAAATCATATTAGTATTGCGACTTTCGAGCGATTTTTAATACTAAAAATGCGATCGAATGTTGGGATCACGGTTGGATGGTTTGTTTGTACACTTTTAATAAGTAGTGACAAAAAAATATTCTTTCATAACAATTTTCCCACTTTTCTGGACAGAACTTACCCGTTTGCCTGATTTACTAATTTAAAATGTACAGCTGGATCACTGGGAAACGAAGTAATTTATAACGAAATAGTACGTAGCGCACACTTAATAACAGGTATCACGATACCACGAAAAGATACACGACGCAAAGACAATATGCAACTGAACGAACGTACTAACCGTTCACTTCTCTGTACGGTCACCAATACTGAATCCAGTAATGAGACAGAGGAATTGTACGCGTGTATATATATATACGTAAATTCATTACCATTTTTACTTACTACATAAACTTGCGATCTTGAAAGTAATCGATTAAAACTATCTTGGGGAGTAATTTGTGTAATAACCTTCTATGTTAACCTCCCGATCTGTAATTTTAGCGTTAATGTCCCACTGAGTGACATTTCAAAATATTTGATACCAAGTATTTCTATGGTTAATATTGTTCGGTGGTGTCGTATTACATAAAACAGCTGTGCGTT
Organism: Xylocopa violacea; assembly: GCA_963969225.1. Lineage (NCBI taxonomy): Eukaryota > Metazoa > Arthropoda > Insecta > Hymenoptera > Apidae > Xylocopa > Xylocopa violacea. The sequence continues at coordinate 2,126,260 of CAXAJV010000021.1, read as the reverse complement.
ATGCGTCGATCGCAGGTAATATAACACGTTTAGAGGGGTAAATACAGGGACATACAGAAACGAGTCTAGTGTGTTTCAAATTTATAGCAAATAAGAGTTACTAAGTTAAATAAGATGCGATCAAAATATTTAACCTTGAAAACTGTGATCGAGGTCAATTTTTGTGACTAATTTCATATATCAATCTTGATTAAACCGAAACTACCAAATCACACTGTATTATATTTTACTAGCTACCGTTTATTGCGCGATACTTCTCGCTTTGTTTTATTATAAAATATTTTGGATAATCGATCCGTGGTTGCGCCAACACTAGATACATTGATCCGACTGCACATTGTCTTTACATCTATTATGCTATTCCTTCGTTATCCTACATAAGTGCAAAAAAAAAAGAAGTAACACACTAATAAAATATTGTTACAAATGCTGTTTAACGTGTTGATTGAAGCTTTCTTTTGTCTACGTGCTAGCACTGAAAACTCGGATTCCGAAATTGGAGACGTTTCATATTTGTCTGACCTCCCTCTGAGTTCATCCGACAGGGAAAAATTCTATGCCTACTCTTTAGAGCTTTCCACCAACATTTATGAAATTACATACATGTACGAGACACCAACGTATGTTATTACCATCATCGCACTACACAGCCAATTTTATAATAATAATAACTATTATTATGTTTTAACAACAATAACAATTTCTAATTCTTCTATGATATATAAACAAACACGTGACAACACAGAGTGTTATTTTATAGTTAATAATATATATAAGAAATAGAACCCGATGAAGGGCAGTGAAAACCTCGTGGCGAGCAGCATCGCGACGGACTCCGGCTCGCTGGCGACGCAGCCCCCATCAATTTTCGAGGCCCGGTTCAGTTTTCCCCGAAGGGCTAAAGATTACTGCCTTGGGAATGCACGAAAAAAGGCTAGTTCTAGACGAACCTTGCTGAACAATGGATCGAGCTTTGAACGTTATTAAAAATAAACTTTTGTTCCACTTTTCCTGTTCTTAAAATATATGAAAAAAGATACCGACAATTTTACTATACTTTCTTTAGAAATTTTAGAAGATATATCTATAAGGTGTTCGCAAACAAGTATTTGATGAAATTAAGTAAAAAACTTTATTGCTTTTCTTGGTGAAGTTATAGGTTAGCTACGCATGTTCCAATTTTGATGATTTTCGAATATGCCCACGAAAGACGTGATTTTGAACAATGTTTACTTGCGCGATATACAATGTTTTTACAACGCAACTCGAGATGACCAATTCTGGAAAACCTTCACCCACCAATTCTTGAAGCGAGGATCGTCGAGTTTTCACTTAGACCAAATGTATTGCGAGTGTGTATTGTTTAATTATCGACGAGCGTACGAAATATCCGCGAAGAATGAATATCCTTCTTTATTGTACAATTGCGAAAAGTCCGTATCAGCTTCTCGGGGAGAACGAATCTAGTCACCTCAAAACTAGAACTTCCTCCTTCCCTCCTATTTAGTTAGCATTCATTTTCTTTTTTACCACTTCCCCGTGTTACTTACTTAATTTTTAATTAATTGTTGTAATTAATTGTTGTAATTAATGTTTTATAAACATTTATTTTCCTCATATTCCTATGGAACCAAACTAGGTACTGAACTATCTACGCTTGAAACTGATACCGTACCGAAGTCTTAGAATCATTTGTAATAAACAGGGTGGGGCAATAACTATGTCCACCTTGAGTATTATAGTTATTTGTAATAAATATTTATATATTTTTTTGCCTGGGTGGAGGCAGAGAAGAGATTTGAAGGTTTATCGCGATATGATAGTTGAAGGTCATGCAAGGTCAAATATGGCTTTAAAATCAACTTTCTTACATCGCAGGAGTTGTTTATCGTCTCTGCATTTATTCTAGCACACGCAGTGACCCGCGCATAGGCCCTCACTTGTACGTAAACAAATTGTCTTATTCTTATTATTGTCGTACCGTGCAGCGTCGATATTCATTTATTGTGATTCTAGATTTTTCCAAATCGGAAGCAATCGGCATATGCGTGTAAAGTTATCAAAGAGAATGCCTGTATTGTTTCACTTTCGTTAACCAATACATGTGTAAGTAGAATTCACTCTAGTGGTAATGATCTTTTTGACAATTACATAGGAGTAGTAGCAATTCATCAATTTCCGCCAACTTCAATAGCCGCCGTTTGGCCTCAGTTTCCGAAGATATCGCTACACCGGATCTTGTCTACTTACTATTTCGATAAACATAATTTCTATAATTATTCTATTACGGGTGAATTATAAAAAGTCTTATAGGAAAATGAAAAACATTGATTATCAGAGATACGACAATGTAAACGTTGCTTATTGCGACAAGCAATGTCTAGATTTACCTTAATGTCGCTCGGACACGATGAAATACAAAATGACAAGGGATAAAGCCTAGGTCAGTGCAATTCTTAATAACGGCCACCACCACAGTTTTCTGTATTCAAAAGATTTTCAAAGTTGTGTACACAGAAAAAGTAGATAAGCTGTCATCATGCTGGCGCATACGTACTGCCAAGAGCGTGGATGTACACCGAGTCTCATTGATTCTTCGTACGAGTTTTTATGCGAAAGTATGTTCTTTACGATAAAAAGAATCACAGTTTTCTAGAATTATTATCAATTTTACAGATATTAAAGATAAATTTGTGAAAAAACATGTGCACGTTAAATGTCGTTAACGCGAGGAACTTCAATATAGATCTGAAGAATATAAACAAAATTTGTCCACATGAACATATGATATCAATATGGACAGTATATGCGTGCAGTCTTCTATCTGATGGCTCGAAACGAAAAATATATTAAATATAAACGATAATATATAAACGAAAAAAAGAAATGAATACAATATTTATAAATGAAAGATTTATTACCATCTAGTATGTTTTGTTCCCAACGTGGAAACATATGATTTTAAATATAAATATGTGGGGTTTAATTAAATAAATAAAAATATTAACATCATTTTAATCTATTTCATTTAATGGAACGGAAACTGCAACTATGGAAAATTTAATAATTAGTAAATAGGTATCACGATGGTCATACTTTATAAAACAAATCAATGGTCGAAGACCAGGAAAAGTGGTCGAAGTAGACGAATCTTCAAGTAAAGAATCTTCCGACTCTTCGACTAAATTTCATTAGAAAAAAATGAAACAAATTTCGATTTATTCTAGCTACATAAAGAAATTGTAAAACATATTTAAAAACAATATTTTACATTTTTTTCAGATTTTCCTTTTGTTATTTTTACATTTCCTTAGGACTTCGAAAAGTACTTGTAGTAATAGTAATTGAAAACAGAAATACGCAAATATACACATTAATAAAGGATTAATTCGCTTAACGGCGATTCCATTGTTTCTACTTATTCCCTTTTATTGACACCATCCAAATCGAAAAAATGTATTTGACACGGTATTAGATGAAATTGCAAACAATTAAATTTAACGCGCCTGAGAACGATATAAATCTGGATGACGGAGACTAAATTTCTATAATCCTACTTTAAAAGTAATCTCTTAATAGCAATGCATTTAATGAAATTAGATAACAGTTAGAAAATATTTATGGCGGGGCTTTAGCGTGGTAGCCATAACACGTCTTTTCGTCAACTAAAAGAGAAAACCTCATTCAAAGTACAAAAGGAAGGTCTCTGGTCTGAACATCCGTTAGGAAAAATCTTTTGGATTGCAGTAAATTGTAATCAAACAGATAATCTTGTCAAAATAATTAAGATAAATGATATAGATACTATAATTTAGCTATAATAGTTATACCAATTTCTAAATAATTGCCAAAAAGCTATACTACTTTCACTTCATTTTATCTACAGGATGCTTTAACTTTCTCAAGTCCGATGCCAAAATCCAAGTTAATGAAATTTCCACGGAGTTATCTATATTAGTAGTAATAGCCGTTACAAATATTTTCGAAAATAAAGCAGAAGGCGATGACATAAAGTAAAATAAATTCTTCTCGGAAGTGGCCAGAGTATGTAATATTGTGCATTATAAAAAATTGTATATTAGAAACATTTTAAATATCTCAAGACACAACTGGTTTCTCACGCTGTCCGTTGAATGCTATAATTAATTCGTAACAAATAGATTTAGGCCGATGAGTTAATTTTTGACAATAATTGTAAAATTACATTGTCTACAAATAAAAATACAGGATGCGTATTAATCTATATTCTAAACAACGATAACGGAAAATATCAAAAGTTCGACACGAAGTATACTTTCGCATAATAACTTAATAATAAGTGAAGTAACATTATAAAGTAATTATAAATGAAAACTCACCAAAGTGCATTAATATTATTATTCGCGCTACACGAGACGTGAAAACATTCGTGATTCCACCAACTATAGTGACCTACGGAGTCGAAATGTAAAATTGAAGGCACAACTGCATAGTACGTCCTAACGCGATCCTAATCGGAAGCGAAAAGAATAATTAGTGGCTGCTCTCTCCAGGAGTCGAACACCGACGATGACGCATCGAACGCGTGAGCACCGTTCTTAGATATTGTTTAATAGCAGCGAATGGGATTCTATAGAAGGAATTCCTCAGATCGGTAACACGTGAATTTACAACAACGTAGTTGAATCAATTTAGATAATTTAGATAGATGGTTCTATTTAAAGAACCGAAGCCTTCGTTCGACGAAAAGCATTAGAAAAATAAAAAAATTGAATATTAGTCGATATAATTCTTTAAATTTAGATCTAGATTTAATTCTTGGCGATTTCTAGCTGGGACTATATAGTTTATTAGGTTAGGCTTCACCCTCTAACACACCCTCTAACGGTACCTTTATCTATACTTTATCGACTACAAATATAATAAAACTCAATCGTTCGGTGTCCAATTTCTGACAGTTAATGGTTAATTCAAGCGGAAAGCTAATAATCGAAAAACTGTACCTATTTTAGATTTATTCGCGATATGTTATTCTCAATAATTTTTGTTAATACACACATATGAGCATCTAAATACTTTTAATCATTTTTATTATCTATATCACATTCTCTTGGATAGAGTTTGCCGTAAATGCAATTAAATCGAAATGCAGCCAAATATAAAGAATATTAAATAATAACAGGTACTAAATAGATAATCTTATCAAAATAATTAAGATAAACGATATAGATACATATGATAATAGAGATTGAAAATAAAAAAGTATTTTTTTAATCTGTATAGCGTTTTCTAACGTTTAGCAACTTATTCTTAGAACTGAAATTTATTGCCTAAACCAACAAATATACCTGAATTGATTCCAGCTGCATCCTTCGGGTACACCCATGGAAAAACCTGCCCTAATTAATTTCGGAACGTCGTCGACTGACTGCAGATAGGATGACTTTCTTCAGACTTTAAGATGATCTCTTTTATCACCATTTTATCTGGAAATCATTTTTCACGCACCTTAAGAAAGGAGAGCTGCAATTATTCTTTTACAGACAATCAAAATAGATACGTGTAAATATTTTGAAACGCAACATAATACTTTGATTCTCCCTCGCACGCACGCACGCACGCACTCGCTCCCTTAAGTCGTAACTAGTGCTTTTCAAAATACTACTTTTCAATTCAGTTACAAAAAATGAAATAACTCGGAGCTTTGATTATATTTTTGATTCAATTCCTTTCACGGTAAATTATTCTCCATATGTATCAGCGTATTACGTGTTGTTAACATTTGAGAAAAGAACGAAGAATTTGAAAGATAATATTCAATTACTTTTCATTATGAAGAGAACCAATTCTTGTAATAGAATGGTAAAACAATCTTTCTAGTAGATTCATATACATAGCTTTGCTTCTAATAGTATTTCGTTGAAAGAAATTGATACCCCCTACAATGAAACATCAATGGAAATCAATTTTAATACTGCCCAGAACGCATAGGAAGAATAGTTCAAACGATTGATTTCTGTCTGTAACATATTAGATTATATAGTTTATATAGATTAAAACAAATATTTTATTTAGTTTATAAAGATTATATAGTTGAAATACATAATTATTGCACGAAAGTATGAGGTTAAGAAAATAATGTAAACGAGAGAATCTTCTAACCGGATCAAAAATACTAAAAGATGAAAAGTTTTTTAAGAAGCTACGGTACAATTCTTAACTGGACATAAATTACAATTGGTAGATAGGAAAGGAAACGTTTAGATCCGTGATAAAAATATCGAAAACTATGTGTCTAAAAATTTGACGGCAAACAAACAGTATTAGAGTTCTCCTCGATAGGTGACGAAATGATTGTTTTCGGTACATAATAACCGCCGCACAACCTTATGACATTTGCTTTCTGATATTTCTGATATTTGCCGCTGTTTGCCACTCAAAACAGACCTTGCACCTTTTTTAATCCCTTTCGAATCATTTCTTTCCATTCTTTTTTTCAAACCAATATTATAAATAACTTTAAATTTACATCCACGGACAGAGACCATAGCAACCAGCTGTAAACAGTTAACGACACATTATCCTCCGCGACTTCCGAACAAACCTCAAACTAGATTCAGTAGTTTATTTCGTATTTAGTTCATCATGGCGATCGCTAATTTACTTACTGTTTGAATATAGTATGAACACATCACCATGACCGACAAAGAAATCTCAAGGTTTGTCTCAGGAAAACGTAGACACCGATTAGGTTAATGTTTGCCGTAGCTTTTATGGTGACCGCCAGTAGGCGTTGCAAGTATTTGCGTACTTTTAATGTAGAGGGCGGGCAAAAGAATAACTTCTTTATGGAAATTCGGAAAAATATTTCAGTAAAAATATGAGGAAGCTTTTGGACTAATTTCATCCGTTAGAAAAATTGCTTTGCGATCGTACTGCTGACGTATTTTTCTGAAAAATTGGTAAGATTATTGAGATATCGAAATAAATTATGCACTCAATATATGCGCGAGTAAAATATTTTACTTCTAGTAAATTCAGACAATTATAACTATTATAGTTATTATAATGTCTTCATAAATATCATAAGCGTTAAATTATCAATTTTACTACGATACAGTCTTATTTCTTAAAAGTGAAGACTTTTCTGTGAAAAAAATTGTGTTTAAATTCAATTAACTAATATTTTTCTAATTGTTCTCTTTTTATCAGTGTTCAAGTCTTGTAGTAGTTTAGGTAAGTAATCGTCCCTATTTTTTCAAAATTTAAGCTCAAGTGATTAGCGAAAACTTCTATGTTTTCATTGTATTGAAATAAATTTGATCAAGAATGCACGTGTATTATACGATACAGTCGTCCAGATCATAGCAGCATCGTATGTATAGTTTATATTTATATATACGTATATAGAGAGTTTGCCAGAATTCGACAGACGACACTTAAGGGGTGATTCAGGTAAGGCGCATTGTTTTTACTTGTTGTTTCTGTATTCGCATCACCGTATCCTACACGTACGATTTTCATTGGTCGATTAGATAGTGTCCCAAGCGCGAAATCTGTTCATTGATTATCGTTAGAGATCCAAGGGTACATGAAAGATTTACATCGTGGAATAACCTCGAACTGCGATTACACCAAACTCTCCACCTATAAATACTGTAATAATCTTGAACTTATAATCAATCTTATTATATAGAAATTTACTAAACATAGATGCTCATTCGTATAGTGTGCTACGTTCGAACAAAAGCAGTAGAATATCTCGGAATAAGGCGTTCGAAATAGTAGTAATGTGGTATATATGGTATTTGAAGTAGAAAGAAATGATTAAATAAGTGAAAATAAAAAATCGATCGAATCATTCCGGATCTTTTTTTCTTATTATGAATAAAAAAGTATAAGGTTATAAACGTACACTTCCTTTTGATGTCAATGGGGTGAGAAATGAGCAAGGAGTGATGGAAACCACTCTCAAGAATAGCTGAACCCTTTATAACATATTCGTCTTGATTTTTCTTCCACGTGCTGTAATATTATTGAAATTTCAAGGTCAACTTCCGTTTCTTAAATGTTTTCTCTTCGCAGATAAAAATAATGTTAAATTTTAAGTTAAAAGGGATATACCTATGCCAATTCTAAATCTAATGGTTGACGAGATACTCTAGGATAAATCGAAATAGAAATAGACTAGAAGTAAGTTTCTACACAATCGTAATCCAAAATTCATTTCCCCTCGATCTATTTGTCATTCAGCCTCCGTATCGTCACGCGTACATCGCACTCTGTAATTTTTAGTTCTGTTTTCCACGTAACGTCGATATTCAATTGCTCTAGTTCTCAGTATGTAGCTCACACACTAAACGTTCGCTTTCAGTTTCGAGGAATAGAGACACATACAAAGATTGGATGTGATTTTACTTAACAAAAAAAAAAAAAAAGTATTAAACGAATATTTATGCCGGTTATTGCATATTTATGACACTGATCAAAGAATATAAAGACTGCTATTATCTGCTAGGAGAAAGGTTTAAATATCTTTCTGAGATTGTATAAAAGATGAGAAGGTTTGGAGGACGACTTCGGTTTTTATCTATTCTTTGTATTTTTAGCTTACATTTAGTTATTTATGTTAACAAAGTTATATTATTTCTTAGTAAAAAGATAAGTAGAATTAAGTATAGAATGAAAATTTTTTAAATAAGTATCATTATTATTATTGTAATAAAATTAAATACAAGTAATTTTTGTATAACTAATACAAAAAACAGTGCGAGATTCCACAAAATCATGTACTATTACATCTTTAGGACTGTATGTCGAGAACAATATGTTTACCAAATAAATTGAATAATTGGTTGAAAAAGAAATCGCATCGTACAATCACGCTAAATAATTTCCAGCTGAAGGAATATTTGTGTTAGTTTATTATAGATAAGTATGCCTTTGTCTAGTAAACACGCTAATGTTTTTCAAAGTAGTTGTATTATCCAGAATTGAGAATTGATGTAAAAAACGAGGGTTTATATTATATATAAATAGCTTAAACGATTTCCAAATATTTCTTTTACCGAATCATCCGTAAAAGTTTCATTGTACAAGAAACAAGTAACAATTATAAATTGTAGTAATAATTAAGCACCGTTACTGCAGAAAATATCAAATAAAACTGGGTAGCACGTTATAAATGTCATGCAAAAAATGTTTTCAATTTGGAATATCGACTAACTATAAAAGGGTCGGTATCGGTATCGTCTTAGAAGTTTAAACGTAAGATTCGTATTCTATTTTTGTTAGCGTAGTGTCTAGCTAAGTGAAATTGGCTAGGTCAAGAAAAATTCATACCTTGAATTGAATTGACGGTTGGTGGTACACCGAGTGTTAATTTCGTTTACTTTACACTTTGTATTTAAATAAAGCGAATGCTTCTGTTATGCCAGACAAATTACTGAAAAACTGAAATATTGCTCTAAGCGATTGAAAATGTGTTATCTTTAAAATGGTAAGATAAAAGAGGAAAGCCTGAATGTAGACGAGTTATCACTCTGCTGATACGGTCGGTACAAATAAAGTACATTACCAAAACTAATTTACCGATGGAAACTTCACGTTTTAGACATTTTTTGGCTACCGTGATTAAGGAGACAGACATGGCTATTGGCACAATCGAACGGCGCACTTATGTGCTAAATTTAAAAAGTCCCTGATAAGCGCGATACAAAATTTGAATCGGTAGGGGTCATCGTTGAAACGCTAAAATTAAATATTTTTTTTAAGAATGGCGAAACACGACGATTAAATGATGTGAATTTAAAGAATTTAAAGAGTTATCATTTTGGAAGAACATTTTATATGGAGCGACGAGAGTAAATTTGAGTTGTACCGTAAGGAAAAGCAAATAATTTTTACAAGATTCTGGGATAGAAGTTCTCGAATGGTCACCGCAAAGTGCAGACTTTAACATATTAGTCCTGTTTACTTAATTGCATTATTATTCTTTCTTAATTTATACATGTACGTATACGTGAAACGTAATAGCTCGTGGAAACTAATAGACACGTGTGTGTAAACCTAATATACCATAGTTGTGATTTAGAAGCAAAGTAGGAGATGGTAATGTACGGAGAAATCCCCGATTAATGGCGTTCGCATATGCCATCGAGGCCTGATCTGAGACGATCTGAAACGATCGTCTCAGAAAAACTAGATGGCGCACTTGGAAATTCGCGGTCGGGGTACCTCATCGATTTGTATATATTCAACGGCGCCGTTCCGTCCAAATGGAGGAGACACGCAGCACATTTCATTGCTCTGAATCCAACGGGAGATGAGGCAAAAATGATTATACGGTATACTAGCACGGGCGTGCTAGAATACTTTTCCTCGATTTTCTATTCTCTCGACGAAGATTCGATGATCTTTTCCGACTGCCTCTTTCTGGAACGATTATCCTCGATTCGTTGAATAATTTCGAAGAATTTAATAATGTTCGCAACTCAACTGAACGCATTTCACAGAAACGTATTACCGATTTCCAATCATTTGACTACGGCGCAGTGCTCTTCTATTCTTTACCTACATTTAACTATGTTGCATTACTGCTAGATTGTCTGCATTTTATTTTCCGTCAAAAGCGACAATATATTGCTGTCTTATGTGCACACTTCAAAATTAGAAATCTACTTCGTCTACTTAACGTAGACAAGCAGAAAGCTTGTATTAACGTAGATTTTTTCTCTTGTTAAATTAATAATATCGGTGTTAAATAAAGGAATGATTTTTAAAAACTGGTCAATGGACAGAAAAATAAAAATCTTATGAATCAGTTGAACGCGTCCATCCACATCTTCGTCGAACAGTAGATTGAAAACGAACTGTATATTCCTAATTTTGGACAAAGGAAACGTGACCGTATTGTTTATCCTTTACCGTTTTGAAACTTACTGTTGTGAAACATGCACAAACCAGCCTGCGATGCGTATTTGGAATTGCTTGAAAATTGATCGTACTTTGCAAAAAATATGTTCCTCGACGTCTAAAAATTTGTATAAATCGAATATCGTTACGATGCATCAGTTGGTTTCAAAGGTACACTATTGTATACAATATGACGCCGTTCATAGGCCCATGATTCTCGCGACGAAGCGGTGGTTTTACTATTTCATTTAAATATAAATCCAATTAAATATAAATTAAGACCAATTGTTCACAAATATAGTGTATATTTCGATGTAACACGTGTACTCTAAAGATTGTAAGATTTGTACGATTTTTAGTATCTCTTATAAATATAATAATAAACTAGGTGCGCACATTCGTTGGTTTTAAAGTTGTACGCATAGTAGTAGGCTTTCTGTGTGTCGCGTGTACGCGTCTACCGTGTATTTATTTATATATCTTAAGAGAGTTAGAGTCCGCCTTCGAATCCCGATCTGGGCAGTCCGATTTAATTCGATTAAATATGCAATCAAATTGCCCGTTAAACAACAGGCGGCGTATGTTGTTTCACATATAATAAATTAATTAACGCAAGCGTTTCTTTCTTTTAGAAACCTGATGCGGGTTTCTTGTAAATAAATTTACACTCGCCACTAAATGAACAACACCCTCGTCAAAATTTAATAAGCCAAATTCTTGCTCCAAGGATCTTGCACGGATCTGCTAGGTACCAAATTCGAACCAAATATTAATCTATTACTATTCCCATATAGAAAGAAAAGCAAAGTATTAGGAAAGACTCCTTAAGGATATTGATGAAGATAAAATGATATCAAAACCAAAATGCATACACATACTTGACCGATCGAAATTATTAAAAAAAGTCGTGAAAGGGACCATTAAGTGACCATAGTGGGTAATCCTGAACAACGACTTTGTCTGTTCTCTCGTATGTCCATCCGACAAGAAAGGACATTAACACAATTAAAATTTTATCCAGCATGGATAACCAAGAACGCAAGTGGAAGGCAAGTTCCTAGCTATTTTTGGAAACATCACACGGAGGGTTTTGAAGGCAGGCTTGGGATGTAACAACCTAACATGGCTGATAACGGATGATGTCTAGCTGCATCGGTATGCTGGCCTAACGTAGATGTCCGCGTACGTACATTAAGAAGAAGTTAGCTAAATATGAATATTCTGCCTATAAATGCGGTTTGGCCTCGACTTGTTAGAAACTTATGGTTACGTTTGTTAGAGAGGTTTTAATCATGAGAGCCATGACAGCTGATGCCATTCAACTACCCTTACCTGCCATGCCTGATACCACTATAGTAGCACCGTGTGGGCCGAGAAGAGTTGACGATCACTTTGCACAAGACCTTATTATCTGGAGCGAAGATGTGCCAGATGAATATCGCCAGCCAATCCTTGCGAACGTATTTTCAGATCATGGCCTGATGTTGGCAGATCGACAAATCAATATGTCGCCCAGATTGATAGTAAACGGTCCTGTTGTTTCCACTTCTACCAGCTCCACAAGCGGGTGCAGCAAGTCCAAGTCGTACGGGATCCAGGATTATTCGTCACCCTGATGAGAGAGTAATTGCCATGGGAATATAAATTCCGCATGCAGTAGCGACGGAGTAATTAAATAGAAACTTAGAACCATATTCGATCAATTTTAATTGTGTTAATGTTAAGATTAGAGTTGCTTAACATTATTATTTGTCTGTCAGAAATTATATATATTATATACTAAGAGTGGACACCAGCTACCATCCAGAAGGAGGAACGACTTTGCCACCTTACAGTTAGGCATTGCTAACGGAACAATCCACTGGAGCGGGTAGAAAAAAACCGCAGTTCGATTACTTTGACGCTCGATCGAAATTAATGTACGCCCCTACTTTAAAAAGCCTAGTGGTGGCTTTCAACAGGATGAACACGCCTCTCTATATTCCGGCGAGTAATCCGAAGCGAATCTCCGATCATGTCGCTCGAATTGTGAACTTGAATCTTGACGTTCTGCTGGTAAGGTTCTTCTCTACCATTTCCGAATACGGAGTTTTGAAAATATTCCGCAGGCAACTAAACGTCACGGTAAAAGGCCCGTCAGATGTTAGACTTCCACTTACGCGAAGAGAACGGTATTTCAGTAGTAGTGATTTCGTCTGCTTTCTTCTAGAGGACGCGAATTGATCAATAAATGATCAATGTCCTTTTCTGTGAGCCACTAACTGCCATACAAGATGTATGGGGCGGATTCCTAGGTCTTAATTTTTATATTATTTTAATTTCTTTAACATGCCACGTGGTAAATAATTAAGCAAGTAGGATAACGATTTATTGAAGATGCAGGAGTTTCTAACGGAGCAATCGAAAATACGTAATAGCAAGACAAATGCAAGCAGATTTAGAAAAATCAGACGGTTCGAATGGATCACCGGTCAACCACGCTCGACTTGGAACGAATGGTGGGAGTGTCAGGATCTGGGCTGCATTTAGTTTTTCCACCGAGATACCGATACGTTGGAAGTTCTGGAGTTCAGATGAGATATTCCAGCAGGATGATAAGCTGTGCAACGAATGATTTCGCAATAAAAAATTACGTTGATGCAGTGAGAAACTCATAAATATGCCAATTCTGATGACTGTCGATCGGTAATGCTACCACTCATAAATTAAAGACGACATTTTTGATCTATTTATTTGGCTTTAGTACCGCAGTCACCAAAAAATATTGATCGTTTCAGATTGGAAGAGCTCGGAGCAAATAACATTTAATGCAGCTCGTGTTGATTTACAGAGACACATGAATCCCATAGATAGTTTTAGGTAAAAGTTTATGGGCCTATGTAACTTCCAAGCGGTATACTGCTATATCGATATTTTATTAAATGTGATTCAATTGTTTCCATACGGCGGTGAGTGTGTTCGGAGTGTTCTCGAAAATCAAACTCAAACTAATAACATTCTTGGTAACGGTTATCGGTTTTAACCTGAAATATCAAAGTAAATGTTTTTACAAACAGAGCTGTAGTGGGTGTGAGAAGCTTTGCTGTAAATGACGCACTGATGGTGAAGGTTGAATAAAAATATTTCGATTACGTTAATATAAAAATGCATCTTTTTAATATATGATATATGTGAAAATAGGAGAAAGCTTAACATAAACGGTTGATGTGAACCTAAAACGAACAATAATAAACTTACATACAGATTATATGATTAGTTTTAGGATATTTTTGATTAACGATATATTTGCTTTTACACTTCTTGTCTATCTAAAAGATCTAAAAGATCAAGAATCGATTACCATCCGTGGTCCAGATCAACCCTAACTTCGGATAATTTCATTCCGGTCGTTCTCAAAAGAAATTGTTTCCATTTTATTATATCGTCACACAATATAACTCTGTGACTTTCAAATCACACAGGAGTCTTGAGCATGTCGAGCATTTGTCTACAACAAATTCAGATAGACCTTTTCCGCAATCTTGCTAAAGCCCTAAATTGACCCGAAATTTTACGGAAATTACGGAAGAGGAAACTCCTCTATCGGTATTGTTATATCATTTTTCATGAAATTTATTATACATATATAAATATCAGAGTGACGTCGCATCGCGCTACTTTCACAATCATCTTTGCGAGCCAGAAAATATATTTTCCTACAAGTAAGTAACACCGATAGAAAAATGATTATTTACTATTTATTAATTTTAAAGTAGGAGAAAAAGCCGTTGCGAATGAAGAAAAAAAAAGAAAATATTCATCGTATTCAAGAAACTGTGCGCTAGAAAACTTCAGAAGCGTCATTATCTTTTTGTTAAGCTATGTGAAATAATATGATTTGTAACTTTCAAATAATTGAAAGTGTAGCGCTGGGAGCATTTGGTTCAACGATGAACTACTATATCGACGGAATCGTTATTATCGAGTGTGCCACGACTTTTGCATGATAATAAAATTGATGTTAAATAGATTTAGTTTTTCTCTTTTATGTACAAACCACACAACTATTAGTAACATTTCAGACACGGTATCAGTTACGTAACCGAAACGTTATCATACAAACTGAGGGTTAACGTGCGCTATACCACTATGTTACAATTTAACACCAATGACGGGAACGTCGTGGTTGGTCTACTTACGGTATTCGACGGTCTAGAGCGTCGTCTAGCGAATCGAATAATTTACAACGTCAATAAGAGCGCACATCTAATAACCGAAAACAGCGACCGATGCAACAGAACTAAAGATATCGATGTTCGTTATCGCTGCTTTAAGGATTTAACTTCAGATAAGCTGATTGATAGACAGAGTATTTGACAATTCAGGAGATGTATGCGCGAATTTAGTAGAAAATTCAATTAGAGATATTAGAGATATTATACAGGATTAAAACCAATGTTGACGTTCCTGATGAAAAATTGCAAGTTTAATTGAATGAAGTTGGAAAAAAAGTTATTTGTTACGAACACACGGCACACGGCACACTATCTTGTTATCTATAAAACGCCAGAACGACTGTTTAAGTTCTTCAATGTACACCCGCCCTCCTCTATCCCTACCTCTATCCCTATGCGACTATTCCTATGTTCGAAATAGTTGTGGAAGTCTCCTCTGCGAGCTCCTTCACGAAATCTTGTTCCTGTGTACATGGTGCCAGGTCAGCCGAATAAGGGGGATGGTGTTATACTTTGTTTTTTTTTTTCGATTCCCGTATACTTATTTTCTCTTAGTAATAGATAAGTTCTGATCGATTCTGGCACGGCGATGAGATACCGGTGTTCGTTTTGTTACGAAAGAAAGGTAAGTTTTAACAGGACTGAAGAAAAACAGATAAAAGATAATCGGCAAGAAAATTGAATATCTTGAAAATTGGAAATATAGTAGCTTAGATACAACATTTTCTTTTTTCGTTCTAGATCTTAATAACGGTCCCTACGAAACAAGAAAGACGCAAGAAAAGGAAGATAACAACTTTCGAAACAAAGGTTAAAGTACTAGACAAATTATTTAAAAAAGTAGAAGGTTTAATTTTGGTGACGAAATATTTTCAATCGAATGAAGCGAGGGTTAAAGCTATTCAAAAAAAAATGAAGGAAAAATTAGAACGAGCGTAGCCGCTGGATCTTCTGTAAGTTACTTACCTATAGACGGTTACACTATAAGGCAAAAAGTAGTTACAATTTTTAGTAGCTATTAGAATAAGCAAAATTAATCTATTTATTAACTATTGTAAGACCTAATAAGCTTTCGCCCCCCTAATAAGGTAAAAAAAACTCTTACTGTGTATTGGGAAGCGAATAAAAAAGCATTTAATTTGGCTTTTTATGCTTATCAACAATTGGAGAAGAAAATATATTAGAAATCGGATATTTAAAAAATTGTTAATAATTCGAGTAGAAATAATGGTATGGGAACATTATAACCAGCTCCTCGTCTGAGCGACTCTGAAAGTAGCTCCAGTAGTCCGAATAAGCGTTTATAGTAATTGAAAGATTTCAGTGACCTCTCGAAGCAGTGAGGAACTAATCGAACTATCTCAAGCTTATCACGTCCTAAGAAACGTCCACCTAGAGAACTATCTACACCTTGAATATTGCCGTTATTCGTAATAATATGAACATATGATTAGACCAAGGAGAACGGACAAAGATCATCGTTCTTAAATATTCATTCCACAAGAAATATATACATTTTTACATATTAAATCATTGTTATTTTCTCTCGTGAAATAACTAATTAGTAAGGGAGTAATTAAAAATTGTTCACAATGTTCTTCCGCTTCGATGTTAATAGTTCCCATCGTGATGCATAGATTCGTGCTTTGCTCCACTGAAGCGAAAAGAAGAATCGAATCGAATGGTAAATACCAGAGACTGTTATTATAACGACCTCGTGTAATTTATTAAATAAACCGAATCTAGCAGTAACCTCTCGCGACAGGAACGTTGGACTTGTTTTTAAAACTCTAGTTATAAGTCTTGTTACGGCGCTTCTATTGGCACTGGAGTTCGATTCGTGCTCTCGAGAAGGATGCATATATTGCGAATTTCAATTTCTTCTTCGGTTCGGATCAAGCACGATGGAAAATTTGTGGAGAATAAAAGTTTATATTTCTTGGCGTCGCCAAATTGAAAGAAATAATTAAAATCTTCTCTACTGTCAAAAGTGGGTTATTAAAAAGAAACTTATTACATGGTACGCAGAGACCTGCGCAGAGAACTGTTTTTTAATAGCGTCTCACGGAATAGAGTGTCCTGGTGATCCTCCACTTATCTCTGATTAAAAGAGAGAATTCTTAAAACGCTGAATCAGTTTTTCATGTGTCGTTAACTGTGTTCGGCTGTTCGCTCTAATCTCTGACTATGAGTAAAAAAAGGAATGGTGAAACGATGAGAATATAACTATTTCAGATTTCTCTAACGAGATGCATCGTCGCTTACTTTTGCGTATCACCATTTCTGATACAACGTGCCGATCTGGCAAACAGCGCCAAAATCAGAGTCGGTCGCTTTTATTATTAATAAATGTGGAGTGCGAAAAGTTTGATGAATGTGTGTGACACGGAAATAACTAGAGCGATTGCGTGCGTGAGAGTTCGAGTGGCTGAAGCGCGAAAAAAGACTGTTTAGAACCGAGCGTTTCAGCGAATCTTCGAGAGCTGAAATGAGTTCAGTCGGGAGCGAACAGCGAACGAGCAATAATTAGAATAGATAGAATAACAATTTATTCCTACACTTTTGGGATTTCGTCTGGGACAACAGACTTAATCCTACATAAATATATGAAAAGGTAAGAGCAGAAGAAACATTTATTTTTGAAGCGCAGTTAAAAAAAAAAAAAAAAAACTAATTCAGCGCTACATAACGTCTATATTTGCAATAATGCATAACAATGGAGAAAAATGAATTTAGAAAATAAAAAAAGGTTTTTTCGCCAATAGAATGTAAAATGAAAGCTCGCTAATTGATTGAAAAAGTACTCCCCTTCCTATATCCATGAAGAATTCGATCCAACACTTTTGCGAAACATAAAGACAATTCTATTGAATATAGAATTTTAAATACTCTTTGTTAATTAACTGGTACACTTTCCACGTCTGATAACTGATGATAAACATCGTAAACCTGATTCGATTGACCTGTTTCGTGCAGTTCTACCTCGCTATATTTAATAAAGGTACGACAGCAATGTTAAATATGCTTGAAGCAATTAGAGGTAGTAGCGGTACGAATACTCACCGATACGTCGAAGTAGAAGACCCTGCGCGCATCAAGATTTCAAACGTCCGCGCGCAACACTCGCAGAACACTCCGAAAGCACAAATTTCTACTTTGGAAGCTGCAGCTAGTGTAGAGAATCTAGTACAAATATGCCTGGAATAGACACGATTTGGTGTTTGTTAGTTTTTCAACAAATTTTTCATATATTCGCTTGTAAACCTAGCTTAAAATTTTAAAGGTATTCTTCTAAAGAATCATATTTTCAGGCTTGCTGTTGCAAGCAACTGCTGCTACTAACTGATTTCATGATTTTTGGTTATAGCTTTCGTAAAACTCGTCACTCGAGGTTTTGGAAAAATGGAGATCATCGTGACCAGTGACTAGTTTTCTTGGCGAAGGACATCGCATATATGTGAGACGACCGATTAGCATCAAAAAATGTATTAATTAACACTCGTAAAAGACGATAAAGCTGAGGCGTCGGATTAACTATACGCGAATCCTCTGTACGAGGACTGTGTATAAACACGTTTCAAGCGTTGATAGATCGTTGACAGATTTTTCTTAATGGGAGAAAGAACACTTGGATCCGTATGGTTAGATTCTTTCTTTTTTTTAACGCGTTTAGCGATATGTCGATCACTGTAAGTCAGTCGTTATAAAATATTTGCCAACATCGTGTCGTGTTTAATCGTGTCATGTTGATCGCTCCTAAAATGTGAACTTGGCAAATAGAAAATTGGTGCTTAACGTGTTAAACTTTAGTATATTTATGCGAGTAATAACTCGGAGAGATCCTGGACAGTGCGAAGCAGAAGGCCTAAAAGTGGAGCCTTGGAATCGCATTTGGAGGATCGCGTTTGGATTGGAAAAGTTTTTGCGCGCGGTCGAACTTGTACCAAGCAGAAAACGAAGATGGGACGAAAGAGTGAAAAGGGTCCAAAGAGCAATCGACTGTTCTTTCAAATCCAAGATACACTGAGACGAAGGTACACCACCAGCATGTGGCAGGAGTCCTCGCGATACGAGGTCCTCGTTCTGCGGAATGTGAAGAAGTTCTGTAACCACAGAGGCAGTGCCAGACAACCAGATAATAATACGAGTGATCGCTCTGAAAGTTTAGAGACAAAGATTAGAGAGTGTTCAGTTAACAGTCAGTCTTCAAGTACAATAAAACCAACAATATTTTCTGGTCAATTTCTATATTCAGCCCAACAATGTCGAGACATTCGATGAATATCAAGTTGTTAGAGACATTTTTTTATATCGAACGAATTATTATAAAACGTAGGTAAAGTTAGGACGGCATTTTTTTCTCATTATTTATCATAATACAATCGAATACGAAAGTGTTTTACACGCATACATGAAAATATTCGAACGAATTTGAATGTCTCCATTTTAAAAAAGGTTTATTTCTGCCGGTTAAAATAAAGCAAGACGGTACTTGTTACGGTTAGTAGGTTTGCAGAAACTTGATCGGTTTCTTAAGAAAGTCACTGCGCTTCTAAAAGGTTAAATAGTCATCCTCTCTTCTTATTCGTTCCAAGTACAGAGTATAAAATGTAAGTAAACAAAACGATAGAAGCGGAAATGGAATTGCACGCGTAGACGCGTAAACGCCGTTGCAGCACTGCTATACTGCTTACTATCTATATATAATAGTAATTAGAAATTAAGCTGGCCGTATGTCCCGTTTTTATTGTAGAAAGAGAGCCAAGTACATCTGAGACCAGGTCTGACAAGTACCCGTTTATAACTTTTCACTGTCGTACAGAATTGAGCACAGCCCATGAAGGTGCGAGCGATATTAACCATGGAACGCAACTACGATTCGTAAATTAATCTGGAAAACCGTGCATCGGGCCTACGTGACAAACCGCATGATTTCACCAAGACGATTCCCGGAAATACACGATCCGTCGATGATAGTGTCGCGACAAGTATCGTGACTGACGCCATCCGACCTGCTGATATGCGAATGGGATTTCCTTATTTGCTACCATTAATAATATTTACCTAGGAAGAAGAGAAACATTTGGAAAATATTACTTATCGACCGTAGGAAAATATGTACATGTTATATCCCAACGTTTGATCATATTTGCGGTGAACATGTTTTTTCTTCAACAAGTTTCTAAATATACGTGATCATACAATATGCCTTTGAATTTAAGCAATAAAGGAATTATTAGCGGTATCCATCAACCGGAAAGTTAGCGCGATCGACTCACCTTCCTTTCGTTCTAATTATTTTATATTTCCTAACGGCTGCAATATCTTACGAAGTAAGAATTTTGATAAAGAAACGCAGTCTCGCAAAATTGGACGCTATACTAGCAGAAATTTACATCCGTTCGCATCGCGTGTCGCACGGTCAACACATTCCAATCTCTGATACTAAATGATACTACCAACTCATCCAATTATTCGTTGAAAAAGCAAAAATACATTTAAATGGCGCGAGATATTGATTTATATTATCATCTTGAAACATTAAACAAAGGTACGCGGACCGAGT
Organism: Xylocopa violacea; assembly: GCA_963969225.1. Classification (NCBI taxonomy): domain Eukaryota; kingdom Metazoa; phylum Arthropoda; class Insecta; order Hymenoptera; family Apidae; genus Xylocopa; species Xylocopa violacea. The sequence goes on along the minus strand of CAXAJV010000021.1, from coordinate 2,105,587 downwards.
CTCCACGGTCCTTTATAACGACCGATGCAAGGTCGAGAACCTGAGTCGTCCCGGGTGGCAGTCATCGAATAAAGGGGAAACCAAGAATAACCAAGTGAGAAACTTGGCAAGAGTTGTTACGAGATAGAGCAACCTAATACTCTTTTTTTTTTATGTATTTATGAAAAATTATTAAATCTTTTTTGCGTGTACTAACGTGTTCATAATTCCCCGGTAAATATATTATATTATAGGTGCGTTCATAACCGTCGTTTGTATAAATAGTCCAACAAGGGTGGCGATAAAATGTTTTGTTGTACCGAACTGAACGATGATGTATGCCAAACAGCTTGACCTCTGACCTCTACAGGAGTCAAGCTCTATCACCAAAGTCAGCTATAATTTTCGAAGCCAAAGAGGGCTTCGCCTAACGAATTTCTAATAACAGAATATGCATCTTTTTAGCCACTAAAGATATTGCTGATGAACCAACAAATAAGCACACAAGAATAATCATTGCCAATCGATTAATAGAAATCCGTCCTCTCCTGGTGAAACACAAAAGACTAATTTTCGCTAACGTCTTCCCCCTCGATTCCGCACACCATAATAGAAGGAATCCTGGACAAACTCAATATCAAGAGAGAATCTTCGATCAGGGCTACTCACATATACTCAGTTTCCATAGATAAGTATTCGTCCACCGGAATGGTGTCAATAAAGTTCCAGAGTCCGTCCAAATTAATCACGACCAACGACGAACGAAAAAAATGGATGGTAAAAAAAAATCAAGCGCCAACGGAACAAACATCTCGATACCACTGTCGACAAGCCCTTCGTACAGCCGCGAATAAACACGCACCAAACGTACCAGATCAGAAACGAGTACTTCAATTTCAGGAAATTCAAAAACCCCAACAGACCTCAAGGAAAACACCAACCAAACCTCAAATAAGAAAGCAAAAAAGAACCAAAACCCCAGAAATCACAAGTCGCTCCTGAATTACGTACAGTTTAAAAGTTTTCTAGAAAAATCTCATCACGGATCAAAAGCAGTTCTAGAGATATTAACTAATATTAACTAAAGGCGTCCCACCGCCTCTAGTTTTAGCACTAGTCCAGTCCCAAGCCTACTTGAAACACTCTCCCCTATGCTCTATCCGCGGTACCTTTTTCTCGAGAATACAAACACACACAAATATAGACAGACGGATCCGGAATAATAACGCGCGAAGAATACAGAGGTATTAAACTACCCGATTGTTGTACATCTTTCTCCTGCGAAACGTACGGTATACTTGAAGCATTGTAGACCATAGAAAATCTGAAGAGCAGAAACAATAAATTGAAAGCATCTTAGCAACTCTCGAAATCACAGATCATCGAAAAATACAATTCCATCCATCGAACCATCTACTGAGAGACCAGGGACCTTTATACGTGTATACCATAAAGAAGTATCATAAAGAAGTAAGGAATTTTTCAATAAAAGTAGCCCAGTCTTTTCATTTGAAACAAGATTAACCAGAATAAGAATTGACCACACCAACCTCTCTCCCTCTCATACCTCATGAGAAAAGAAAACAAACCAACGTGCAATAGATGTAACACAGTGAACTCGATTGATCACATCATAATATCGTGCATAAAGTACCAAAGAGGAAGAAGAAAGCACCAAGTAGGTAGTGATCTCGGGGAAGCAACCAAAAAAGTCCAGTCCAGTAAATGTCAACCAGTTGCCAATGACCCAATCGGGTTGACGACGATTTTAACCGACGGTCACCGACAATTAAAGTAACATTGCGGCTCGGAATTAAAAACTTTTCCATTATCTGTTTTATCCTCGAACTCTGTTTCCGAATTCTGCTTCGCGCGATACTTTGCTCGATTGTAGATATTTAACTTAACTTACCGTTAACTGCCTTAAAACATAAGACGACGCAAGGACTTCGCTTGGAATTCAATTTACGACACCTAACAAAATATTCCGTTTATCATATAAAGTCAAAACAAAACGTTTTATTTAATAATTATTATTAGGCCACTGCATTACGAACTCCAGAACTTCGGTATATGTACCTTTCAGAATTGATTTTTGGCGCTATCGCAACGTATTCGTCTACTTTTCGTCCCAAGTTGTGTGGTGACGCGTTAAGGACGGCTTCGAAAAACTCCTCCATCTTCGCAAATCGTTGTCTTACTTGCTTAATAATTTACCAGGGTGGTGGTAAAATATATCCGATTTTATAAAAATTAAATTAAATTACTAGGACTATGATCCCATATGGTCACATACGGGAATTCGCAATGCGATATCGAATGTGCAACCGTATAAATCAAAACTATGCGCAATAATCAGTAAAACCAGTGGAAAAAACACTTGAAAAACTCGGAGAAACAACGACGCATCTAATTACCCTAGTCGTGCAGAATACTTATGGTTAGTTTAGTTGTGTTTTATTTAATAAATAGTTTTAACGCTATTCGCGATTTGTCGGTAATAACCTTCCAACTCGAATTAACGCGTTTAAATTCGTTATATTAATTCGTTATTAGAAATAAGTTCCGAGTCGATAGTCCGGTGATAATAAGCGAAAAGAAAGAAAGTGTTTGTTTTGCTATTTATAATTATTGTTAGTTCGTTTATGGACTTTTATTTTGTCGAGCAGCTTGGTTAGCTCCAAGCATCTCGTATTCATCGTATTCAGTCTATAGGGTTTCAAATATATATATGCTTCGGATCATTGGTTTGTTGACAAACAAATTTCCTCGCAATTGTCTCGCATCCTACAATATTACAAATAACGAAGAGTACGTAAGTTGGTGTTTAAGTAATCTATCTGTTCTAAGCGGCGCGGGCCCTTACAATGTATTTCTACCTGCAAGTGTCCGGATAAATAATTTTCTATTTTAAAAACTAAAGTTCGCCAACTTACTCTTCTTTCACTTTTACGTCCGATCTCTATTTACATGTCCTCATTTTGTTCCCCATCACAGTGTTACTTTTGCCGCTGATAAAAGTTCGATCTTTATTTCCACCCCATGATAGAGGAACGGGTGAAAAATAAAAGGAAGGTAGATGAAAAGATCAACTTTTGATGCGTTCAAGGAGAGAGGAGAGATTAAATCTAGGAATTAAGAGGATCGAAGACATCCTCGCCATACGCGCCAATCGCTTAGCCAATCGTAAGAATCAGTCGTTCAGAGAAGTCCAACGAGCCTGGAAAAAATAAAAGAATTCCAAATACTTATTTACGTGAACTGTAATCGTAAATGAACGTATCACTTTCTGGCCTGAAAAACCTTAGATTTGGTTTAATCAAATCGGTTGGAACCGAAGTGCGCTATCGAAGTACAGGAGACATTTTTACGCAGCGAATACGTCGAAAACGTAGAAAAAGTGAAAGAAAATAGCGCGGCGAATGGAAGCGGTTGCTCAGGAGTGTAGTTAAACGAAGTCAACAACAAGATAGAAAAAAGCTCGATAAGTGCGGTCGAATGCGAAGGTTATGCTCACTGTGCTCTCGTCGATTTTAACGGCATAGTGCACCATTCTTGCCACAAGGTCAAACGATCAATCAAAGTACGAGTACTATCTACAACAGTTTAACGCCGATGAAAGATACGGTATAGTCGTTAATGCATCGAAATGCGTAAAATTTTTAGCTAAACCTCGCTGGGACTCGCGATAATAGTAGACGAGAGCACTCTCGTGCACTACACGCAACAAAAGTATGGAGCGCATACACAGCGATAATTCAGATACCCCGATTATATTAATCAATTCACAACAGACGTTAGGCATATCAGCGGTGAAGGCAACGAAGTCGCAGACGCGATACGAAAATCTGGCCAAGTGCAGCACTTCTTTCAACCGCGCCCGACGCGTCGCTAACATTCAAATAATTCAAGTTTTTAACTAAATTAATGTAAAGACTGTTTATGAACATTTTTATTGCAGTTGCAAACATTACTGCAGTTTCCTGTGCCGATGCACCGCTAATCTATCTTAAAATTAATCTGTGCGTCGAAGCAATAAATACCATTGTACAATAGAAATGAATAAAATTGAAATTCAAAAAACATAATCTACTTGGGGCTAATGTATATTCATTATTCGACACCATCGAAAACAAATTACAGGAAAGAGACGTTAATCTTATCGAAACCAAAACGATTATCTTCGGTTTCCGTTCTAAAATTGACTTTTATATCGAAAAGAATTCCTTCCGCTGGAAAAGAAGATTTTCCAAATAATGTTCGCTTCCAAGAAAATGAAAATTTCAATATGACAGTATAGCTCGTAGAACTGTTGCACTACGATATATCGGATCTTGATATTACCATATATACGAGTAAAGGTGATTGTATCGAACGCGATCGTTTTATAAGCGTAAGTTTTGAAGAAAAAAAAAGTCTCCATGTACACACTTTGAACGAAGTGACTTAGAAATTACGCTGAGCAATTTTCGACCCAATATTTAAAAAACTGTATCGCATTTCCTATGAAACAGACAAAAAATAAAATATGTATATAAAATTCGTGACAAGATCTGCGATCGTATTAAAATTACGGCCAAGTCAAGTTGAACGATCCTTTCCCCTCGAATGTCCGGACGATCTCAGAGATTAAGAAGAAATGTTGTGATTTCATGTTGTTTCCGAAAACTTGTTTATATTTGTAAAGCTAATAAACTACTGTACCTTACTAAACTATAAATTTATAAGTCCGTGCACCATTCGGATATCGTTCGGACCTTTAGGAATAAACTAATTAAGAAATCTCGAGGCGAGATTCATATTTTCATTCCTATGATAATGAATTATTTTTAAAACTAATCCAACAGACAAGTTCGATAATTGGCTGTGCTTCCGATACACGTATGCTTCTGATCGTAACAAAATTTGGAAGATTTTACCAGATTTTAGTGTCTCTAGAACACTTTATATACAGTTATACAACCTGAATGAAAATGCAACCCGAGCTTGCGTTTGCGATAACGAAGAATCGATTATTTTTAGGCATGTTGTACAAATCAACATTGTAAACAACTTTCGTCTATATACGTGTAATTGTCAGACTCTGAATTCTGTGTACTTTCCGCAAGAAATTCAACCCTGCCAAGGGCCTGAGGAACCCCGTGGTGGGCATTGAGTGGTGAATATTTCGCGAGTTGTGAAAATGGGTCGACCACCGCCGTTTGGACTTTTATCGAAATCGGCTGCGTCTTACACCGTTAAACCCGGACAGGATTCGTCCGCGTCAAACCCCGAGGACAGCTACGACGGAAGAGACGCAAATACCATTACAATAAAAGATTGCTTTACGATGGAGAATATTGTACGGGGTACAAAAAATGAAAGAACGAGTGTTTATAATTGTGAATATTCTCGGATCAATTGATTATTCGAGATTATTCGACGAGTGAATGTATATAAGAGTATGTGTGTGGAACGCGAGAGTCAGTTTAAGAAGAACAGCAAAAAGCGTATTTTATATCGCTATAAATAAATATAACTTTTCGATTCCTATAATATTATTACAATATTATTACGATATTATTTACGACGGGAGATAGAAAGAGAAACGTATTTCAGGAAATTGATTAAAGGGTATGCCAGCATTGTCCAGCCGTTGACACGCTCACGACACTGTTTAGCTTCCTTTAAGGTGGTGACCGATTATAACGATATCGAGTATCGTGCACAGGCATCAAGTAGGAATCCTCTGCCGATACAAGTTTATCCAGTGGACACGACAGAAGCGGACTGGATATTGACGGCACGATTTGCATGCGGGAAAGTGGTTAGTCCCACGCGTGGCGAGATTCCAGATTTGTCAATCGTGTCACGATGACGCGGGACACTTGACGACATTGCGACGCATACGTGAGAATTGCTGGCATCGCGAATGTGGCATCATTTGCAAAGAAATATGTCAGGACCTATTTGAACTGCGATTATTATAAGCAGACCATCCGGAAGAAACAGGTCCCGGTGCCTTTCCACACGCTACATCATATTACACACGCGATGAAGATTATTTTGCGGACCATCTGGCCTGGGACGAACACGTTAAGCAGGTACTACCGAATGCCATGAATACGACGCACGATAAGGGTATAGGCACTACACCGTACGAAGCGTTAATGGGGCATATAACGCAGAAACATACTGACCATATAGCTGAGGATCAACGCAAGCAGAAGGAGCGAACCGAGGTAGAGGATCTGCGCGAGTAAAAAGGTAAGCGAAGCGGCAAATGTTAAATGAACTACAGGATGATACGTGCGCGTGACATCGTTGTCATGGCGACAAGACGTCGCGAGATGTGGCAATTATGACATACGTAACAGTGACACGAGATGGTTCAGGAGATAACAAATGCCTCTCTTGCGTCCTGCAGGACGGCCGAGAGCCTGAGAAACTGAGACACAACCCCCATCAATTCTCAAGGCCCGCTTGAGTTTTCGACTACCCTCAATGAGAGACGGACCCGTCATCGTGGTGCTACGAGACACGTATAAAGCGATAACAGTGTTCTCCAAGGATATCTGACCACGGAATGGGAAAGGTGACGAACCTTCCGGTAAGAGGACCAAGTTGAGTCCCTTGGCCACTTATTTTCTCGCAAACATATTCTTGCTCGTTGAATCATGGGGATAGAGACAAGTGAAACACTTTTTAAGTGTAACTTCAGGGAGACATCGATAATGTAAACGTTCGGATGAGTCTGGGCATCGGGGAAACACGCTCGCATAATTATCATATTCTTAGTATATTTGTTTTTTTACATTTTCTTGCAATTAAAACTTGAAAACGAAAAATTTTTAAATATCTTTCACCACATCGATGAGAGAATCAGTAGATAAACAGCCGGTTAGTTTCTTTCTCGCACATTTATTACGACTACTGTAACGACTATTTTCATTTTTTAATTGCAGACAATATTTTTGGCTATTACTCTTTAACTACGCTAAATTTTAAGAAACGTTTTCTTCACAATTGTGTTCCAAATTATTAGCTTCCCTGCATCGTTTAATTGAAAAAAACATTGACTTCGATAACATCAATATAGTTTCGGAGGAAACAATTTATTATGCTTTATATGTTGCACACTGTAATATATACCGTGTACATATACAATAATAGATACGTATTTCTTATAATTTCCAAAGTTAGAAGAAAACTTCCGGGAGAGACTGAGTGATAAAGATGTAAACAAGCTGTAAACAACAGATAAGCCGAAAAGTAATCGGTAACCAATATGGATATAGGAAAAAATTATCCAAAATTGTGTCTCCGATAACATTATGTCAAGACGTTCATCGAAATCCGTGAAATGCAACGAATTTTCTAGATAATATTGCGTTAAATATAATTATTGATTTTATATGTTCCAATATCATCGAAACTATTGACAAAATGGTATCAGCATTCATACTGGTCTTATATCTATGATGATACAAGCATTATCAATATTTCGCAACTTAGTTTTTATATTTTTCCGAGTTTTTTATAAAATACAAGATAAAGTGGTCGTGACAATGACCGATAATACTGCTAATATGGTACCAAGTGTAAGATATCTTCGGAAACCGGAAATCAATACACGTTTCGATCGATAGTAGTTTCTTCAAATTTACTAATTAAAATATCCGTAGGCAATATTACAGAAATTTGTACGTTGCAAAAATCAACTAATAGTGAATGACAACAAAATTTCTAGCTACTGTAGCGGGCCGTAAAGGGGAAAGTTTAACAAAGACCGAAGACCGAGATGACGAGTGTGCGGCGGTGGAAATAGGATATAGGAGAGAGTATTTTTCAAAAGGGACAATTTTTTCATTGCCTGGAGGAAGGAAAAACCGTACCATATTGATTTGTTAATAAAAATGTTGTCAATCTTATAACCGTATCTTTTTACTGAAACGACTGTCACTATTGCCCCAACGTTAACAATTGCACTCTTCTTCGGACATTTTTTTCAAATGGTATCGTTTTCTAATGACGTAATAAATTTTAAAATACCACGAGATAACTTACTTAAAAAATGAAACAGATATGCAATCGATATCGATTGTAACAAAAGGAATTGCGTTTAACCTATATTTCGTTTGATAATTATGTTGAAAGAACAAATAAATGTTCACTAAATCACAGTGGCATCGAATTTGATTCAAATTATCGAATTATTTTAATGAAAATTACTTTTCCGTTACGACTTGGACTAGAGGTTGGTCAATCCAATAATGGGTAGAGAAGATTATAAAATTATATGCGTCCATGCTTAATAAAATTGTAAACGTTTTCTTCGGTTTAATTCGCCAACCATAATAACACTATTGTATTCTGTTTTATTCAATTCTATAAACCGTGCACTTTCTGACGTCGACTGAACGTTGTTACGTAGAGCGATAGCGTTTGAGAGTTAGCGACACACAATCTGTTCCTCGTAAATGCATACATAGCCTGAGTCATCGTTCTATATACAGAAGTCACAAATAGAGTTCCTTTGTAATACTTCGGCGAATAGATCTGATATTATCATTTGAGGTGCAGCTGACATTACAAAAATAAGGATGGCAGTAGCTAATCCTATCCTCGATAAGGAAATACACAAAAATGACAATTTTCATATAACCGTAACAATCTTTAATAAAACCTGAATTGTCTCTATAAATTTTAGTACCTTTCGTACGTAGCAGAAAAATTGTATTCTTTATGCCGACTCCGCTGCTCAAGGTTCGCTGCATAGCAACAGTGCGATGTCGTACCGAACTCTGAGTGACGATTTAATTGCTCTTATTTTTTTTAGTTTATGTAGCAAAATTGATGCGCGACCTATTGTTTTCCTTGTACTATCGGGACTGTTACTGAATACTTGTAAACTCGGTTGCTCTTTGACAGTTCCTTTAGAACGATTCTTCGCTTTGCTAAGAATTACATATTTCAGCAAGATTTCTAAAACAGTGATGCAGCCGAATAATTTGGAAAAACAACGAATACTTAAAAATCATAAGACATGTATAAAAATTGAAGAAAATGGAAGAACATGCTATGATGTAATGCGATTTGTCTTTCTTCGTTCGCAATACTATTGTTTATATCATATAGGGAGATTACGCGTGGGGTTCTACGCAACTGCAAAGATTGCAATTTCAAGAATTCACAATGAACATAACACAATGAATATATGGGTATAGTTCTTTTCTCGATGACAACTAGAAGAACAATAGCTAGTAATTAGTTTTGTTATTTGATGCGTTATTTTCTGTGAACGTTATTAATACTAATATTAGGCAGATCGGAATATACCTCGCGAAGGAAAATTAAATGAAAGAGAAATAAGAGTGATTAATACATTCAATGCGGAAAACACGAACGTAAGGAGTCATCGGGATTTCCAATTTTCTTGCGGATGACATGTACGATTCCACGATTCACGTGGAATCCCAGAGATGTGGATTTCTAAAAACCGGACTTATCCTGATATTTAACCGGGACATTTGACTTTTTTTCTTTTTCAGTAACATTATTTATGTCCTGCTTAATTTCGAATCACTTCGCCAACGTAGATGCACTGTCTCGCTATACGAAATATTCGCAGAAATAATATATATATGAGTTATCAAATAGTGTATAAGTAAGTATGAAAAAGAGTTTGTGTAACAAAATTCATATACGTGTACACGAATATGTATAACGCACAGCGTTTCCTTTATTTCGAATGATCAAAATATCTTGTAAGAAACAACAAAGAACATTTATTCTATACAAGTCAGATACTATGTACTATGCCAGTATTATGGCATTTGTTGGGACAATTTCTGAGACCTCGATATGATATCATTTATTTTGATAAAATATTAGAGATTATGTTATAAATTAGTAGATTATTACAGGACCAAGTAAATAACCAAGCTTAAATCACTAGTGATCAGCTATTAGACAAACTCCTTACTTTAAACAAGGTATTAAGGTAAACAAACAAGGTAAAAACAAGGTAAAAAGGTATATTTCACCGATTTCGAAGACTTTTAAATATACTGTAGGGAACAACAACATTCTGAATAACTATTTCTTGTTCAAATTTAATTCAAATCAAATTAATTTTTCTGTTTAAATTGTATTTCGAAATTTTTCCAGAATTTTTAGGCTCTTAGTGTATCAGTGTGGCAGTCTGGTTTGAAAAAAAGTTATTACAGCCTACCTGGGTTAAACCGAAACCTCTATTTACTAAGAAAAAATTTTTGTTTCATCGCATAACAATGATCTTTACAGTAAGGATATTGAAACTTTCTAGGTTGCAATTAATTATTATGTAACTCAATTAATATTTAACACATTTTTTTCATATGTCATAAATAACAAGCGATGTAAATTATATCATGTTCAATCTTAATTTAATGAGTGAAAAAGTATCACCAATATGTCAATGAAATTGTCATTAACAAAAAATCGAACCAAATAAATTCTATCTCTACACTCTTAATTCCTCTCTGCCCCTCTCTTCCTTTATAGACTCAAGCTGAAAATAATTAAATAAAAAGAGCAGATTTCATACCTAAATTCAGGCTGTACTATATTCTAAAAATTGTATTCTAAAAATTTCTAAAATATTGTAACAATTTGTACCTAATAATAACTAATGGCAATAATATAATTGCTAACGCATGATAAATCTTAAACAAGATATTACTAATCTTTGTAAAATATTATTATCAGTTATGTAATAAAACCACAAAGCATAGATTAATAAATGTTAAATTAGGTTAAAACAAAGCAAAAGAAAAAAAAACAAAAATAACTATATTTGTGTTTATTTCTACATGTACTTTGCGTTTAGATTACTAACATTACATGTACATAATTTCACCAAATAAAAAGTGGTAGAAAACTATTTATTTTTTATGAACATCCGACACAAATCGAACAATTTAGTTATAACTACAATCAGAAACAAAAATTATTATTTTTTCGAACAATTATCTTGAAAACAGATGAGATATACATGCACGTTGGCAGTTACTACAATTATTAGTACTTTCCTAATTGAAAAATCTCTACTTTTGCTTGTATTTGTATTTATAAATACAACAGTGACAATATTTGTTTTCGGTCGTTACTACTACCTTATTTACTTAATTTTAAATCACCTTAATTAAATATAGAATAAAAGAAACCCACACGTACTGATTAATAGTAAGGATGATAATAGCAAAAAATGACATTATCTATATTTATAAATGCAAACAGGAACAGAAAGAGGGAGAAGAGAGAAATTGAATCAAAATTTACAGAAGTTGTTAGTTAGTTTAGAAACAATACTCTAAGCGCATCGTTTTATAGCGCAAACTTTATTGTACACTATCGTTTTATTTTTACATAAGCTATTATACCCCTTGTTGTATCACGATTGCCCACATCTTTTACATATTGAACTTCGATTAATAATTTATATACGCATTTTTATAGTTCTTATAGTTATCTTTTTAGTCTACCATCTTTTGCTGAAAACAATCTGTAAAAAAAGAGGATACTATAAATTCAGTAAAATTATCAAAAATTAGAAAAGAATGTTTATCTATCGGTAACGTTTAGGAAAACTATTTAAAATTTTTATTCACATCATATTCTCTAACATATCCTCATTGACAGAATAACAAATAAGACAAGCTTTGTATTACTCGAATATCTTAATTGATGTAAGTTTAGCGAAAAATTAGTGTTCTTATAAAAAATAAAAATATGTAACAAATATTTATATAATATTACAAAGAACTAAGTACAACATTTTTTTCTTCTCACATTTAGTACCCGTATTCCAAAGCAAGAAATACAGACACAAAAGAAGCGAAAATAAAGCGAATTTTGTTACTTCATAAACAGAAATTGTGCCAATATTTCTTATAATTTCCATAATCTCTAAAACTGTGTTAATAATCTTAATTTGACTTTAATTAACATGAATTCTCACAGATGTAAAATTCTATTAAATTAGATTATCAAACTGTATTATAAAATTTTATGTTTGCCTTTAATATAAGAAATGAAATATAAGGTACATAATGAAATGTGAATAACTAAATTCAACCTTAAATTTGTCTGAATAATTCTTTTATTATCATACTAAGAAAACATAAGAGCCCATTCTTTTCCATGAAAATAATGCTCCTTCAAAATGATTAATGATTTTTGAAAAAATCTTTTCATCAATTTCATTCTCATTTCCCAAATTTATCTAATAACTAATTAATTGCAAATTTAATTATTTGGTAACTTTGAACTTAAATAATTTGCGACGCATAATCGGTCGTTAGAGTTTATGTATAAATAGAGTTTATACATTGTATATTACAAAAATTCTATTAATCGATTATGTACCACAATTACTTAATATAATACAATGTTCAATATATTATATACAATGCTTTTCATTCCATTAACATTTAGACAATATTCTTACCGAATGTATTTCATTAATAATGGATGGTTCTTAATTAGATAAAGTATCTATCTTTCATTGGTCAAAGAAATATATTAAATTTTTATAAAGATTCTGGAGATTAGAAAACTTTATCATTCATTAACTATTTTAACGTATTTCAGCTATTACTTTTTTATTTTACACTAATTCCAAGTATAATGGTATCTTTATTCCCCTTCCTCTGTTTATCTCTTTTACAACATTTGAATTCTTTTATATTTCGTTCGAAGAGATAGAAATCTTTATTTTGAAAATACTGAAGTTTTTATAATTACATATCGCAAGATTAATTTTCAACATCAAACTACATAGTTATAAGAATATATTGTAAATGAAATTTTTACGTTCAGATTATTAATACGTACACAGGCATAACTTCATCTATAAATTAGTAACAATATTTTCATAACATAAATAATTAGTATCGATACTTTCAAGAAATAAGTAATCGGTTGGTACCTTTTATAAAAAAATTTCTGTAATAATCGTGTAAATGTACCAAACTTTATTTTAATTGTTAAAATAAAGAAAGCTAGATGTATATATAATATACTACACAAGGGTGTATGTGCGCGTATGTGTATTATTACTTAAATATAGTACACGCGATACACACAAGAATATTATTCGCTCTATTTCAATAAAATTAGTTGCTACATTACGAACACAATTATGTATACTTACGTTTACAACTAAGTAGTCAATTTCTAGTACAATGTATCAAAACTGCTACGAGTTACACCAATACGAACTGTTTCTTGTTATTGATGTGTCTTCAGAAACACAAGCACAAACACTAATAAAAAATAGCATTAGATTCTTGTCAAAAACTTCGATATATTAATTATTTTAATTCATTTCTAAAGAACCACGTGGAAAACTAGAATGCGTGAAACTTGGATACTTAATTCTACAGTTTGATAAAAATCTTATATATAGCATTATGTTACAAAAGCCATTGACAAAGTAACAATAAAGATAGATGGTCAAACATCGCTGTACTTTTTTTAACTACCAACAGTTGGTATAATCACGCGAGACGTCAGAACCTAAGAGACTCTCATGTATAGCAATTTCTTAGATCTGCTGCATTGCGAAACGGGCACAAACACAGTTGACCAATGGAAAATAATGCTACTAGATAAAGCTTCATCCTATTGGACTATCGCCGTTTCGTCGCTTATACTTGTATTAGTACGACTAAAAATGAAATTTTCCTAATCTACGTCTATGAGTTACAAATTAAAAGTTAAGTGAAGTGTTGTTAGCTGCGTTCAACGTGTTACTTTTTTTTATGAAAATATAAACAGAATGCAAATCTGTAGTAATCATTATGTATTAATCACATGAAATTAATGTATTAAGTAAATAGTTCCTTATGAGGAAATTTCATGTATCAGCGGTACAATACTTGTATATAAATGTTATTTAGCAGATAATTAATAAAAACATTTTGCCAGCACAAGAAACTAAGAAAAACTTAAAGACTAACGTCCGCTTTTTATATGAAACAGGTACATTTATCAATTAGGCTTTATAAGTTTCATTCCTTACCTTGATTTCACAATGTCCGCATTAAGTGAATTATGGATGTACTTAAATAATTATACTTTCACTTTCTAACAAACACAAAATATGTTTGTTAAATTAAATTATTTAAATCAATATTTGTAGCGAGGGTAAAATCAGAAAGGAATTCAGTACATATATATAATAGTAAAAATACATTTATTACAAATGCAAAGAGCAAATAAGTTAGCAATGAGTCTATGCAAAAAAAAGCTATCCGAATTAGTGAAATTAATTGATGTTAAAACATTGTTTTACTAGTTTTGCGCTATAATTCTGAAAAATAACTTCCAAAGTAAGAAATGTTAAAAGAACGATAGGCAATCTTTGCAACAAAAAATAAATATATATAATTTATTATGTTATAAAACAGGTAAAGAAATATAGAAGAGACGATATTACATCGTTTACAATGTAAAAAATTTACAGAATTGGTCACTAATGCATTTAGAAAAATGATTCAATTGGTACAATTTTTATGGGCACTTATGATCTGAAATTTAGAGGTATTATTCCAACAAAAAGTTGAAATTATATTACAAAGAAATAGACAACAGGAAAAAAAAATTGTGTATATATATAATATATCCTCCACGACTCAGAAATGTACTTGGTTCATATATTTTATGTCTGTCACTCATTTCTGTACTTCTGAATATATTTTTTATTTAATGTACATGCTGGCTTCAAATATTCATATTATATATCCATTTATGTCTCGTCTGTTCCTGCTAAGTCAATACTTAAACTTACAAATAATATGTTTTGCACTTTCTTTATCTATACTTTACAAATATATATGCAATATTACATATCTACATTTTGTTTAGTTTATTCTTCGTACATTTTCTTTTTTTTTCTTTCATCCAGCCAGCACCAGTTTTCTTTCACAATATTCTCACATTTAATCAATGTGATTAGTCCTTAACTATCCTATTTTTCTTACTATTCTTATATATTTATATTTTCAAATGTATCTGGCATTCTTAATTTTACTATATTACATATTGGAATTCTTTAGAAATCACATTTCAAAATATACAAGTTCTTTCATCCCAATAGTGAATAATTTGGACTCGACAAATAACTCTGCCTAACACCTGTCCTTTATCTTTACTACATTTTTTTTAACCCATTTCTACCAACCTTTTTCTCACTCCCTTTTGTTTATTCTCCTTCCAATTCTTTTTTTTTTTTCACCATATTAAATGCAGTTTCAAGATTTAGACAAAATAGGGAGGTTTTGCCTCTATTAATCTTTCGTTCCATGGTATAGAGTAATAGACGTATGTTGATTATTATCCATTTGTATTATATGAATTCTACTCGAGTTTCCATTAAAATGTTCCTTTCCTCTATATGTGTATTTCTTAATCCTTCTATTTGAAATAGCCAAATGTAACTTGTAGTTTGAGTTAAGCAACATGTCCTAATAGTTGCAGATTTTTTCAAGTTGATGACTTTTTGAAGGTTACTGCTCTTTCTCCCACTCTTTTGGATAGCCTTCTCCCTTCTATATACTTTTCAGAATTTCTTTTAATCCTTCACCCTCTTTACTATTTCAATTTGCCTCTCTATTTCCTCATTTGTCAATTTTGCTTCCTTCTCTGATATCTTCTTTTTTTTCTATTACTATTCTGTTCCTCGCAATTGCTAATAAGTTGCTGAATTAACGCTTCCACTCATTTTTTATTTATACTAGTGTATCCATCCAAGACGCAATCCAAATTATTGTGAAAAAAATAAAATATCTACACTTTATAGTCTATAAACCTTTGTACAACACGAGTAACCGATTGTAATACTAATAAAATAATATTGTTTAAAATATATATTGTAACTTATAAGGATACATAAAATATTTGTACCTACATTATATGTACATAATTATATTTATAAGATTAGTCTTTGGTTATGTTCATGCTAAGAGTATTAGAAGTAATATAGAATGTTGATTCCTTCCTAAAAATTATCGATTAACTTTAATAGAATCTGTAGGATTCCAGTCTTTTTTTCTGAGATACATTTTCTGGAGATGAAATACATTGCTTTGAGAGATGTATAGTCTACGTGTATAGTCAGCAATGTTAGAGGATATGATCCAGTTTTTGGACCAGATACCCACAGGAGTGGCTCAACTATTCCTAATTTGATCTTGCTCCATTAAGTTACACAGTGAGGCGCCTGGGAGTGTTTGTTTCTTTATAGAATTGCCTCGAGTTACTGTAGTTCGACTTTCCGTTCTAAACCAAGTTTGATAAAGTTATCCGCATTGGCGTTGCTAAAAGAAATTGGAAAAATGTTTGGTCACCTAATGAATAAATTAGCTGCCAGGAGAGAGTTTGAAAAACGAGATTGGCAGAAGAATGAATCATTCGCAGATTATTACCACGAGAAAATTCGTCTTACGTACGGCTCGTTGCTTTAACTGCAACGAAATGAGACAATGGAAAGTGGACTACAGAAAACCGAAACAGGATTGGGGTTTCTGCTTTACGTGTAAAAAGAGGACGCATCGAGCAAAGGACTGTCCGCAGCAACTCTCGACGTTGCAGGCACAGCGTCCATGACACGGCCTTGTTCGCTGATTCCATACGTTCTCAGATTAGCTACGGTTTTCCATCGATAATTCAAAAACGAAAACAAATTAGAAATTTTGGTGAAGGGAAGAGTTGTTTAGAGAATTAGCCCAAAAATCACCGCTTAAACGTTAGTCCGTTAAGTCTTGGAACATCCTGCATACAAATCTTACTAACCAAGAACTATGACTAACACATATGTATCCACATATTCTTCTCAATTTTACTTTCTCTGTTAAGTAATCATCTCCGACTTTTTCAATTTACCTTACTTATTGTATAACACTTTAATTGTTCTCTATTCTTTTTCGCAATTCCTATCTCCCTACGATACTTCCTATCTCCCTACAATACTTCCTATCTCCCCCACTTTTTCTTTCTTTTATCCTAATATTTTTTTCTTTTTTTTCTTTCGACTTTGCTTACACCCCTAGTTTCATTTCTAACACTTTTCTCCTCTCATTACCTTATTTCATTTGTGGCTTGTTAGGAGTTAAAAAGTCACAAGAATTGAGAGCGAGGCAGCTGGGAACAGGGAAATCATTAGACTATTTAATGACTAGACATATAGAAGAAAGCACTTTAAATCTGTTCAATCCAATCAGATTATGGAGAGAAGAAAATATGTCATCATTCTAGCTTATAAAATGCACTAAAAACACTTACTTCTATACGAGACTTAATTATTGAATCAGTGAATTCTTAAAGTTGAAATCTCCATTTTTTAGTTCAATGTGTCAAGTAGTATTCGAAGGAATAAAAAAGATAAAAAATTGATCTCTCAAAATAAAGTATACCCTATTAAAATATTTAAATCTAAAAAAAAAAGTCAGTAACTCCAATTATAGGTACCTTAAAACTAAGTAAATTTTATGTGTTCATTAATAATAAACAAGATATCCAGTTTGAGATTGTCAGTTTGACTTCAAATCTTGTCTTTATTTTTCTTTCGTTAACTCGCCCTGCTGTTTCTAAATCTTCTAACAGTATGATCGTACTTCTTCATACTATGTACAAAAAATACCAACTAGGAACTAAATCTATTGCTTATTTTAATTTATCCTACTTACGACTAGATGTCGTTCATGGAGCTTCCGATTTTGGTCGCAACAGTGGTATGGAGGAATGGTGAGGGAAAAACTTTGGCAGTAAGAAAAAAAATATCTCGATTCTTCGTTCCAACGATTTCATTTTCTTTCCTTCATTCAACATCTGCTCGTTTACGCGTCCTCTTATAAAGGGTGCTTTTTTTATATTTTTTATTCCGTAACTATTCCTATGCATTCTTACCAGCTAGTATTTATTATCAATGTTACTAACTAGACTAACTAGAAACTATGACTACAACTTAAGTTATCCTAAAACTAGAATTACTTCAGGAATCACCCCTTGGACGTTGTCTGTTGAGATGAAAGAAAAAAAAAAAAAAAAGAAAGAAAACTAAGGAGTATAAGGGACTTTTGAGTATTAGTAACAAAAAATTAAGGAGCAGACAAAGATAGGAGTGCCGAGGACAAAAAGAAAATTACATACTTTAAGGAGATACATAAGGAGAGGGAACAGTCAGGTGATGATTTTATGCGATGCACGGCATTCGTTCATATTTAGATATTACTTTTTTTCTTTGAGGTTGACAGATTCTTTCTTAAGGTTATTGAGAAAATCAACTTGGAAGAAACTTTTGATTCAATTTACAAAAGATATATATATATACAGTATTAAAAGAAAGTTAGCAAACACACATGCTTACGCTGCTATAAACTGGAAACCAAGTAAGAGAAGAGAATAATGTTGGTTACATATGTGGAGTGTGATGAAAAGGTTTAGTGCGTGCGAATGGATATGCGTGGAAACTTAGGACGACTGGATGTTTAATAAATAGAATGATCGAGGTGCGAATGAAGAGTGTTTGGAAGGAAATAAATAGTGACTGCGTTCGAGTGGTTGTGACCGAAGATCATTTGAGGAATTGAGATAGTTTGAGGAATGGATGCATGAGGAATGCACGGGGAGAGGGTGAATATTGTGAATGCATAAAAAACGAGTCTAAGACAATCAGCGAGCGAGTACACAGCCTTAGAGAAACAGCGAATAATCACAGTTAGAGTCTTGTTAATTATAGTTTAATAAAGTTTTTTTAAACTCAGCACATTACACTCTATTTTCTACACAAAATATCTACCTAATTACTTCTTTGGGGATACAATTCTATAGAAATGAGTGTTAATTACTATATGGAACAGCATAAAAACACAAAATAAATATTGTGCATAAAGCAACATATTATTTTGCACATAAAGATACTCGTGCTCGATAGTATGCCGACGTACAATAATACAAAGAGGACATAAAACAAAAGGAAAAGAAGGAAGTGTAGTAAAAGCGCTAGTAAAGTGCTAAAGATTAGATTGTAATATCTTAGATTAAGAAAATGAAAGATTCATTGAAAAAATTCTTCAGATTTACTTATCGATCATTGTCCGTAAAATCGTCATGGATTGTCAAGCATTTACGATGATAATAAACCCGTGTCCTTGGCCGTTAGCAGGCCGATTCATTACCTATTGTTAGTTTTTCTTGTAAATCAATGGAAAAATTAATTGCTTATACTCTTGATAAATGGAGATGCCGTTTCTCGCACTGTTTATGTGAGTTAGGTGATAACGCATCCCTATTAGATGAGATCATCGTTGCATCCTCGTGTCACCTCAAGACTTGGAGAAATAATAACAGAAGGAAGTCATTTCCGATGCGTGAAGAATAAAATATTAAAGTATTAAATGCTGAAATTTACCTATTTTTGCCCAAAATCCTTGTCATTAGCTTTTAAGATATGAATGAGAAAGGGAGTGACTGGAAATGGTTCGAGTGTGTGCAAGCAGATAGATAGATAGATTCAACTGCATTTAAAAACTATTGTAAACAAGGAAAGATACGTTAGTCGATGTGTCCAAGTAGCGCAGAAGTATTTAAATGTAACACAGTGTAGAAGCACCAACGCACCAACCTTTCCATTTGCTACTTGAAATGCATTAAAATTTCATATAAAGTATTTAGGATGCGATCGAGTAATACAAATATTACGGAATAACCATTATATCGTGCAAACGATCGGAAAGCACGGAGGTCTACAGGCGACACCTATGGCGACACCTATGGCGACGAATATCTTACTCAAGATCTTACGAAAATGTATATGCATGGAACATACATTATGAGATGAGCGATAGACAAATGTATCTAGAGTGCAGTGTGAGAGCATCGCAGGCGAGTTCGAGGAATCGGAGCGAATGTTTGTGTAATTGCAAGCGAAAATTAAAGAGCGAAGAAAGTATTTTAATTCAAACCCGTTTTACTAGTGTATATTTTTTAAAATAAAATATTTTTACAGATGAAAAGGAAGGTCTAGCGCATAGCGAATAAAAAGGAAAGCAAAAAGAAACGAAAGGAGGAATATAATATGTCAATGCATATGGACGTTAAATTTTGTTATCACAAATTACTTAATTAAAAGGAGTTCCGGGACGAACAGATCTGACAAATAAACCTATCGTTATGTGTTACGTATCGAGTTTATTGAAACTTGGGACACTTATAGAGTAGTTGAAAATATTAGTCGCTTCTCAATTTTTTAAACAGTAATCTTCGAGATTATCACATTCGAGTGATTTCTCATTAAAACATTCACTTTTGTACCATAAATGCTTAAAACATATTTATAAACCGAGGAGAAGATAGTTAATTATGTATAAGCGATTAAAGTTTGATGATGTCATTTCGTAAATGTAATTTTACATCGTAATTGTACAAAATAACTATGCAGATAAAATTATTTCGTGCAAGAAGTAGCAAATTGTGCTTCGAGGAGTGATTCACCTCTTCGCTTCGGTTTATTAGAAATAAGTAAAAATACGTAACTTTTCTTTTTTGTGCTTTTTAACACTTAATAAAAATGTAAAAATAAACCTTTTCAGGGGTGCTTTACACTTTCGCAACAAGCGTGCATGAGTAGTCGATTATGTGAATTTCATTAAGTAACGTAACAAACATTTTTTAACTGATTTTATGTCAATTTGTGCACTACTTCGTCAAAGTGAAACATCATAACCAGTTCTTAATACCCCCAACTTTGAGGATCGATTTCACCCGTGAAATGTTGGCCATTGCCGATAAAAAGAAAACACGTGTTGGGTCATTACACCCTTGGGCATCGACCTCTTTATCAAAAGGCTCGGGAGGGGGCACGAGTCTGCACGATCATGCTCGCTCTGATCCTATTGGGAAGTTTTCGGTGTTCGTCGATGGAGCAAGCCTACTCCAGGAAGGCCTCTGATACGGTGCCCGCAGAGCTTCTCTCCAGGAGGAAATGGCCTACCGTGTCCACCGCATCGTCGGCAACGGCATACGTCAAGAGACGAGCCATCAAGTTGCCGTGACCCGACAGCACCTGCGTGGTGTAATGATTCGGCTTCCTCTCCCAGACGTCCTTAAAGAAAGCGATCCGCTTCGCTTGGGATGACGATGTACGAAGATTGTAGAGGGTAAATTTGATCTTGTTTTGTGGTCTACGGGCACCTTCTCTTCGACCTAAAACTGGCCTCTCAGTCTTTGCGGCCGAGATTTCGAGTTCGCGCCTACTGTTTCCGCTTACTAGGAAACTTGTTCTCGACTGTGGTCTGAAGTGACCGTAGTAGGAGATCGAACTCGAACATAAGGTTCCAGCAGGTGGGGCTGACTACGGAGCCTTATGGTCGTGGGGACGTTGTGTCGTCGCCTGCTTCGAAACCTGTTCGGAAGCTACTCAGATCTCTTAACCCGTCGGCCGTCGAAGTAGCTAGAAATCCGAACTCCGAAAACATTCTTCCGAGGGCAGCCTCGCTCTTTAAGTGATTTTAAATCTAAGGGCCACCAGACATTGTCGAAGAGGCGCAACTCCACGATAGCGTCTTCCGTCGACTTTCGGAGGCAGATCGGGCGGTAGGATTTCGGATCCTTCTCGTCCTTCCCTTCCTTAAGAAGTACTCGTCCGGCCTTGGTGCCTTTTTATTTTTCAGTGTTCTAACGGCACCCGCGATCTGTGCCTCCGTGATGGGAACAGCGTCGGGAGTGTCAGGCGCGATGCGTGCGCCTTCACGTCTTCTTCTTCCCGGTCGTCGGGGATGTATGCCCTCGAGAGCAAGTAATCTCGCCAACGCGTGGCCGATGACCCGACGTCATGGCGCTACGAGGTGCCACGTGTAAAGGGACAAGAGTAAGAGCTTCTAACGTGTTTAATATTTTCAACTATTTTACAAGTGTCTCAAGTTTCAATAAAAATGTACTCCGAATAATTAAAGAAACTTTCAATTATGAAAGAAATACTTCCCTGATTCTAATACCGTTTTCGCTACTAACATAGGTATACAAAAATAATAGATAAAATGAAGTTTTTATTCTTCGTGACTAACCTAATACTTTTATCAGAGAATATGATTGAACTACAAGGAAAAATGAACATCCCAATGTTGACAAAACCAAAATCCTTGAACGCAATAAAACTAGGGAAGACAAGATAAACTTGAGAAAATGTATTATTATTGAAGGCAAAAAAGTGTAATTTTTAATAAAACTAGATTATTCACGACTACCATAAAATATCCTACGGTCAAGGTCAGGCGGCTTTTGCTCTTTGGCGGATATGGGGCTGTCTAGGATTTCTCGCGAGAATCGTTGTTTCAAACGAGATATCTACCTGTTGTGGATGATTTCAACGAAGCTAATAGACTTTCTTTTCTCTCTCTCTCTCTCTCTTTTTTTTTTTGCGTGGGGAAATCCTCATGGATACCTCGAGACTGGAGAAAATCCGAGATAGTGCCGGACTTTTACCGGCTAAAACCCCACAGTGATCATCCCTACGCCGTGGGAGAGGCTTGAAAATTCTGAAGAACACCTCCCACCCTGAATAAGGAAAAGAGTGGTCACTCTTCCTATTATCCCGGTGCTCCTGAACCGTAATACCGACATCGACTTTTATCAAGTGCAATGGACTTTCGCGTGCGATGGAACAGTGGGTGAGGATCCGACACGGGCGATCATCACTTGTTGGATTATTTCAACATGTCAACGGAGAAACAAAAATGAATCTTGTGTTAGGAAATAGAGTCAGAGTATATAAACTGTAAATGAGACCTATCGGTTTGTTTAAGGACCCCGACTGTTTATACCTAGGGGCCCGAAAGAAAAACACGTGCAGACTTTGCGTCGTCAATTTTTCTTAAGAGGGAGGACCTCAGATTTTCTATGAAGCGTCCTCACATTTCGTATAGATCTTGAACAGTAAAGACGTTCCTTTCTAAGGCTTTAAAATAAAGTATTTTTTGTGTTAATAGTAGATATAGTCGCCACTCCTGCGGTCTCAACGGCCACTTGGTCTATACGCAGAGTAGAACACTTAGAATCACTCAAATACTCTGACAGAAGATGTCTCGTCGAAAGGTGAGACACCTTCAAATAAATTCATTTCATATTATATTTATATTACATTATATCGCCCTCATGTTAGGCTTTTTAGGCCTTTTCCTCTTTAACCCCTTGCTGGTGATTTGTTGACAAGCTAAACTGCCCAAGCGATGCCCAGTTAGCAATCCCAAGTCTGCGCAGAGCGGACACTTGAGGGTGATAGCCGTGCACTGTACCGCCTTGTGGCCGTTTTCGCCACACCGGTAGCATCTTTGGCTACGGTCCACGTCTGCAGTGCATCGCTGCTGGACGTGTCCGTACTCCAAACAACGATAGCACTGCAGCGGGCGGGGTTTAAGCAATTCAACTCTTACCGAATACCAGCCGAGCAGCGGCCTTGCTCAGAGATCTCGAACTCTACCTCCCATGGCTCAACAGACTCTTCAAGATCCCTTACCCTCAGTTCTACGCGTTTCATTGGACGATAGACCTGAACTCCGATTTTATGAAGGACCTTCTTTAGGCAATATGCCAATCTGTCCGCCTTCTTCTCCCGATCTGGGCTCGTCAACTCCAGAAGTAAACCCCCGGTTTTCACCCGTCGGGGGCGCACCTGGTCTATGCCAATATCCTCCAAGTGGATTCTCTCCCTAGCCCTGGTCATCACTTCGCAATAAGTTTTATTGCACCCAGGAGGGATGGTTATGACAACGGCTGACATCCTCGGAGATTTGGGTAAAGGTACCCGTTCCTTCCTTTTAGATTTGACCTTCTTCCCAGCCGCCTTTCCATCCCCTTTCCTCGGATGGACATGAACGGAGATCTTGTTCGCGGCCCAACTGCCTTCGTTTTCAGTCGGAGTATGCGATGCAGCTTCAATGGCAGAAGACGAAGGTAAGATTCTCTTTATCTTCTTCTTCTTCTTCTTTTTCTTACTCTCCTCCTTGTTGGCTCTCTTGAGGGTCAAAGCGGAAGATGGAGATCGTCGAGGTGGCTGAGGTAGTTGAGTCGACTTCTTCCCCGTATCATCCTCCGGTATAGTCTGTGGCGCAGAATAAGCCTCACCAGGCGTGAAATTTAACTTATTCTTGAAGATTGTCAGCTTCTGCTCGACTATTTCGGCTATTTTGGATGCCAGCGCCTCCAAATCGAAGTCAGCAGCAGCTGGACGAACGTCCCCTGGCTGAGAATCAGCCTTTGCCAAGGTATTCCTCTCTATAAAAAGGGAGACACCTTCCCGAACCGTCAAACAGGAAGCAGGAGATACCCCTTTGTGGGAGTCTACCTCCATTACAACCGAAGACTGAGCTGGCTTCAATTTGTTTCTCGCATCTTCCAACTCGGAAGCGAGCCTAATATTGGTCTCCTTCAACTTGGAAATGTATTCATTTGTCTTTGTTCTTTGAGTGGCATCGAGAGCAACGAGGTAAAGGATTTGCGCGTCCTCCCTTAGACGGTCTAAAAGCTTAAACTTGCCAGTCAAATTCTTACAAGTAGTCTATCCATCTCATCGGCATTCTTTAACATGAGGGCTTTAAGATCGGAAATAGGTAGCTGCCTTATCCTGTAGATTTTTTGCAACCTCCTCCGGGCCTTTTCCTTCTTTCTGCAGATCTTTACGAACTCTTTGATCTTCGTCAAGCTCATGTACTCCTCCACTGTTGAGGATTCCGTACGTCTCCTTGCAGCCCCGAGCGACGAAGAATACCTCGATGATGAAGAAGAAGTATCGGACATCTCCTCCTCGTTATCGAAGTCGTTCACAGACCAATGGCTACTGTCCCTTGAAATACCAGTAGTTGTAGGTGCTGTGGCCTGGCTCTGCACCACAGACACTTCACGGTTGTCAGATGACGACGCAGCAGGGCCTGCTTGACCACCCACGTTTGCGCCGGTACTGGGAGTACCGATTCTCCCTGCACCGTAATTTTTAATCCTTTCCGTTGTGTTGTCCATATTTTTTTAGGCTACTTCGATAGCTGCAACGTACCCTTTGAGTCGCCTCCTACGACAGGCAGGGTATACCCTGGGCCTATTCTGACCCGGGCCCAGACGGGGAGAAGTTGACAGAACGCGAAAGAACGAGTGTACCTGTCCTACCTATGTATATAGACTTATAACGTATAACAATCGCATTCTTCTCGGCGACCGTCTCTAACTTGATGTTTGGAAGAGTTATCTTAAATTTCGAACAGTCTCAGTCGAAGAGAAGACTACGTCCTGTTAATGATATGGATAATATTTGAAGAGAAAAAAGTAAGAGAAAGTGGAGAAGGTTAAATGTTACGGGAAAGGTTGTAGGCTAGAATTATCGGTGTGCAGTAAGAACTTTTAGAAAAATTAAAAACTAAAATATAAAAATGTGAATGTCGAAGAGTGAAAAAAAGAAAAGCATAGTTATATATTGCTTGGTTTTTTTCCAAATTACGTATTCATACCATGTTTTTCCACTGATATCTCGTTTCGGCGACTCTAATAGCTTGATGTCGCGTCATAGAACTCAGCATCTTTAGCAGAATGCTCGACAGCGAGAAGTCTTCCAGTGTTCGGCCAGAAGCTCAGCCTACCAGAGACGTCCGGCCAGTTAATTGCCTCCAGGACTCGGTTGGCGGAATCGGGCTGTTGCTAACTGAATTCCCGATTTAAAAAAGACTTCCGAGTCCATCGAAGAATACAAAGAAACTTTTATTTCACGCACCCATTTCCAACAAAGGTGAAATCACACTATGCACTTTCGGACTCGGAGTGTTCGTCAGAACAGATATTGCAATTTAATTATTTTCTCCATTATTTTTCAAATAAATACATTTTAATTATCATTTCTTATTTTACATTCGAACAGTGGATAACATGGTTAACCAATAAGAAGGAGAAACTCGTAAAAAGAAACGAGATTTCTGTGTTCTCTTCTTTAAATATTATATACTACTAAAATGAATAGGACTTAACGATATAAATTTCTCTGTCGTTTCTTCTCTGTGCGCTTGTTTCAGCAATCAACTTCTTTGACAAACGAAACTTTTTGTCAAAAAAACAGCGAATCGACGAATGGACCGATAAATATACTTCCATTGTTGTAGCCAATAAGTGTAACGTCAAAGTGCAATTACACTTTCACGGCCTGCTCCCACACCAATCCATTTAACTGAAACAAATTAATAATTGGAATTTTAATGAATTCTAACTTAATACCGAAATGTATCAATAAAACTAGAAATTATGAATCTTTCTAAAAAATTCTTTTATACAAATCTACCAGTTCCTTGTGCATTAGTCACTTAAATAGCTGTACAGAACTGTAATCTCTCGTTCGTGCTTAACCTATCGAACGTCCGAACGTCCAACGGTTGCCGCGACGTTCACGCGAGGACCTTTGCTCGAAATGCTTGCGAACGTAACATGCAAAAGTCCGTAACCATTGTACAGAGTAATACGGACACAGATAAAAGTAGTTTATCAAATTATTTTTACTATAGCGAATACAAATACACGAAGACACATAATTGATGATTAAAAAACGTAATCGTAATGCAATACTATAAGAATATTGAAAATGATTAAAAAATGATTTAAGGATAACTTAGGGAACCGTCCGAAATTGGATTCGTCGATCCGTTTCGTACAATTCGAACTTGTACTTATCGCAAGTGTTGAAAGATTTGAAAATTGATCTACCGTTTTTCAAACTTGAATACACAAACGTATTCAGAAACTGAATCGTTCCACCGGACACGAACTTTGTACATCAAATATTTTTCCTCGGAATACTTGGACTCCAAAATTGGGAACAAATATTTGATGTTGTGAATCCTAACACGAATTACCAATGGACACTGTCTTCCTACGTGATATCGTATCGACGTATGACCAAGTCATCCCAGTTACCCCAGACTTCGAGTTTCGAGGCAATACTTCGGGCAGATTGTAGGGAATAACGAAAGCGTTAAATTAAAAGGATATCGAGTTAAAGAGGTCTTTCAATTTAATTAATTTCAAATACAAAAAAGGCTGTTACGGGTAAGTTGAAATTTTTGTTCTATATACGTGTTCCAAATCGCCTTTGGAAAAGAAGCGAAAATATAATTATACGGTGAAAGTTCGATATAGTTAGTGAATATTCGACGAAGAAATTTTATTAAATAAAATATCAGCCATGATCAGATTCTCAATGAGATTCAGCCATAGAGGAGAGGAAAAGATAGAAGAAAACCTGGTTTCGTTATTAACAGCACCCGAGTGTGATTTATACTTTTTACATTATTAGACATGGTCCAAAGTAGTCGAAAGGCTTTGCGCTATTGCGCATTGCTAAAATTAATATCCGTACTGAAAATAAGTTTTTTGGTGTATAATCAATGAGAATAAACAATCACTTCTAACGGAAACAACATCTGTTTATCAAACAGAATATATGTTATTAAAGGATTTACACATTTACACATTATACATAAAGACTGCAAAAATTATGTGAAATGTGTAAGTTTTCTTGATAAAGGAATAAATATCCGAATACAATTGGTGGATAACGAAACAAGACTCACCGGCGCGCTGATATACGCCAAGAGGCTTATTTCAATAAGACCCTTTATTTCACTTAAATAACCGAACGTGAACCACTCTATATATATCCAATATTAGGGTTACCAAATAGGGCTACTCGAGCCACTGATCACCATAGCAAAATTTAGTACAACGCTTGTGTCGAAAACATGGATTGAGAATTGCCAAAAGAGCGTCATCGATTTCAAGTAAGGTAGCAATATTGATGTATTCCGAAGGGTAGAAGAAAGTCAGGGGGAAGCGTAGAAAAATATTTATATAAATTTTATCATTCTATAAAGATAATAGTCTTCTACCGAAGCCTTACTTTTCATTACAGTTTGACAATTTATTTTTGTAACAATGTTAAATTTTAACTTTTAAAACAAAAAGCTTATAACAAATGTACTTATTGGTATACAAACCAAACATTTTTAGATAAGAGTTATGTAAACTGTTGCCAAATCAATTATACGTTGTTCCGATACTATGCTGTTTGAATTGTCAACGACTACAACAATGGAGACTGTTTTTATTACAGCTTTCTAATTAATTTCTTAGAAATTAATAAATGCCCGAAGATCAAATGGATTTCAAATGGGGTTCACCTTTAGTAAATGCCATTACCTTGCAAAATGTATACAGTACGAACACGAAGCACACAAAGCGCAACAAACTCCACATAGTTGCTAGAGAGTTGTAGCCGAGAATACTTTGCTTGGAAAAGGCACAATGGTAGATGTCAGAGGACGATTAAACGATTATGACAATGTGTGTAAGAAATATCTCCATTTAGAATTGCACAATAGTAAACAGCTGTTTGGTTTCCATCTCCCTTCTTCCAGTCGGCGAACACTTTCCCTTCGTATTTACCACAAAATTTAATTAATCTTATCAACTTTTAATTATTCGAGATAACATTCCTCAGAGGTACCTTCCCAGAAAACTATGCTCGGCTATAACAGCTTTTAGGCGAAACATTAAACATAAATGATAATAGTAGTATGAAATAAGAAACAAGATCAAGAAAATGTGAAATGAGAAAACAAGAAATGTAGACAGTTATGCTGAAGATATTAGAAAAATAAACTAACATCATTTTTAATAGATTCTCAAGAATTTACTGAAAAAGAGTAAGAAATTAAAGTTATATTTCCATTTTCTGCATTTGAAAGTTACCATAACGGTAAATATTGTTCTTTAGATTGAAAATAATTAGATATCAACTTGGATATCCAAAAAAATGTATAACCTTATCGTCGAGAAATATTAAAAAAAGGAACGAATAGTATTTAAACGATTGGGTATATAAGATTATATTTTTATAAAATAGTAGAAATGCATTCTCATTCGTTTCGCTAAATGATCACATCCCAAACGTTCTGCCTCTCTAAACGTATTATACATATTGAAATTTTTATACATATGACGTTGGTTTCCACAACTTTTATGACAATAACGGTATTATGTACTTCCGAGATAAAATTAAGAAGTTGCACTTTATAGTACAAAACAACATAGAATAAAAGCATTGAAATAGTAGATCTCAAATGTCATTCATTCTTGTCAAATAATCGATATTTTGCAGAAATGGAAATAGAAATGGAAACAAACCTCAAATTGCCACGAAGGCAATCATCGCTTTCTTGCTATAATTATGTGCATCCGAGAGACGTTTGTGAATATTTTTGTTAATTGTTTTTCTTAATTATTGCGCGCCAATTTATGTTTAAATCAATAATCTATCCCGATTCTCGCTACCATGGCTTTTCAATTCTTCATGTTATGTATTCACTCGATCATCTCCGAGGATGCCAAAGGTATCAAGGAAAAGACGGCTGAGCAGAGGCGGCTCGCGTAACATCATCGCTTAATATCAATGATTGTTTGCAGATAGGAAAACGCAAGCGAGGCTGCGAGAGAACTGGTGCGCACGGACCCTGGCGACGCCAAAAAAAACCGTCGGAACGATCAATCAGATTTCGGCAGAGGGCTCTTGTGATCATATCTGGTTGTTTCGCGACACACTTATCGAAGGCTTTCTTTCTTATAATACACGAGTGAAATATTACCTGGTATACCAAGGTGTTCTTCTATTAGTTGTATATACTTTTTTGCATTGGGAGGTAGTTTGTCCAAAGAACGTATGCCCTCTGTCGTTGACAGCCAACCATCGAGAGTTTCGTAAATTACTTCTACTTTTGCTAAATCAGAAGCGAGACTTGGAAAATAATCAATTTCTTTTCCATTCAATCGATAACCAATACCGATTTGAATTTTTGGAAGCGTATCTAGGATATCTAATTTCGTCAGACATATCGATGTATATCTGTCAAATATAAATATAACATCTGTTATAATAATGTGATATATCTATGTTTGATATTATCTTGAAATATCTTCTCTCTCACCCATTAACCATTGATGTGAATTTAAGAAGAGTTAAATCTAGCCAACCGCAACGTCTTTTCCTATTCGTTGTAACTCCAAATTCGTGGCCTCTTCTTTGTAAAAGTTCGCCAACGGCATCCGAAAGTTCAGTAGGAAATGGACCATCGCCGACTCTTGTGGTATACGCCTTAACAACACCGACAACTTCTCCAATATACGACGGTGGTAGTCCAAGACCGGTGCAAACACCACCTATACTGCAATTAGAACTAGTAACATAAGGATACGTGCCAAAGTCTATGTCGAGCATTGCAGCATTTGCACCCTCCACTAATACTTTTTTTCCTTCGCGTAACGATTGATGTAAATACTGAACTGTTTCTTTAACTAAAGGTCTTATTCTTTCCGCATACCTGAAAGCAAAACAAACAAATTTGCTCTAAAACGATACCCTACAATTTAGATACATTAAAACATTTACTATAAAATGGCAATATTGAATGTTGTTAATGTTGTCTAATCGAATAGATATACATACTCTTTGTAACGTTGGAGTTCTGCTTTCACGTCAACTTGAAGCGCCGGAAACATTTTTTGATAAGATGTCACCAGCATATCAAATTTCTGTGAGAATTTGTCAAAGTCTCCAAGAAGATCACCAATTCTGAGACCATTTCTTGCAGCTTTACTCGAGTATGTTGGTCCAATTCCTTTTTTAGTGGTACCAATGGACTGTGCGCCTTTTTCTAATTCTTGGAGGCCGTCAACTTGTTGATGAAAATCAAATACCATGTGCGCGCGATCAGAGATTACTAATCGTTCCTGCCAATTCTCTAAACCCTTTGCTTCGTTGCTTTCCAGTTCTTCGAAAAGCCCTGGTAGATGTATCACTACCCCATTTCCTGAACAAATTTATTACAAACGTCACATTAGAAACTGCGAATATCACTACAATAAATTACTTTTATGCATCCTTTTCAAATTGAACTTTCTATCATATTTCTTCTTAAGTAATTTATTTAGAACGTATTTATACTGTATCCCTAAATTATGTCCTGTAAAATATTTACTATAATATTTTACTTGTTGTAACTGAGGATAGGTGCGGTAAAAGTGCACCAAGGTTATTGCAAGCGTTGAGACATTTACATAAGCAGGAAATGATCACTTATGAGGGAACAATTATAAACTGTAAATAAGCAATCTTCAGCTGTTTATGGTATAGAGGAGGAGGAGGAGGAGGAGGAGGAGGAGGAGGAGGAGGAGGAGGAGGAGGAGGAGGAGGAGGAGGAGGAGGAGGAGGAGGAGGAGGAGGAGGAGGAGAAGGAGAAGAAGAAGAAGAAGAAGAAGAAGAAGAAGAAGAAGAAGAAGAATCGGTCAGCTTTAAACAGATTAGTGTGCAGTTTAGTGTAGTTATCTAGTAAGCGAAAAACCAATTGATTGCCTTTTTTTCTCCGCCCCACAATATGTATTTGTATACAAAACTGAAAAGATAAATGTGGTTGATTTATGTTATCACAGACATTAAATTAAATAGTACAGCATTTGCACTTTAAATTCACCCTTTTACAAATCGAGTACTTCTACTTAAATTACCTAAAAAGAAATTCTTTTGGAGAAGATTCTAACAACCCCCAACTCTTTAAGTCATCAGCAACTGCTGCAGCAGAACCATTAGATTAATATAGGCTTAGGATATTAGGATACGTGTATAAATTATATTTGCTCACAGTTTTCACGTATACGTACTATTATAGTGATTATGTAATTATCAATTACGTAATATGTTGTCAAGTCATAAAACATCAAGGTAAAGGTTCATTTTCGTGTATATTCATACACATTTGGCAACCAGCTGACCTTGGCAGCAATAGCGTTAATCCAAGTTTAATGCTTATTAAACATAATTAAGTTTATCGCTTACTACTTTTGCTATTTCCACACCATTTTTCTCGACCAATTAGTTTCGATGTTCGCCTTCCTCACCAATTTTCCTAAAGCTGAAGTAGACGAATCCCATAGACTTTTCGTTATAGCAACCAAATTCATTCCAACACGGTTCTCAACACCAATCTCTAGCATTAAACACCATTTCATACCAAGCTCTAGTATTAAACGCACATTCCTTAGCAATCTCTACCATCAAATACGCATAGTTTCACAAATAGCCGTTAGAAGTGGATATATACACGTACCCGTACAACCTCAATAAAATACAGTCCACTAACAGTCGTGTTAGTATCGTGTCATTTATTCATCGCCAACTAAACGGTCGACGCTGTGATGCAACATAAGTGCTGACTTGAATGATTTGGTAATTTACTTTTAAATAAACAAATATATAAATATCTGTACCTTTTCGAATGACACAAATTTTGCTTTAATTTAAACTTAACTTTAGATTGGCGTATAATTTATTTAACAACTTATATAATACAAGGAGGGAAAGCTCTCTTTACGAGTTCTGCTTTTGTAGACGGTTACAGAGTCCTAAAAAATGCCTTATCAGAAAGTTACTCATCATTTTCGTTGACACCTGACTAAAAGTTAATAATAAGAAATCTCTCTTCGAATTTTGTTTTTAAAAAATCTGACGATTCATTTTTAATGAAGAAATTGTGCAAAGTTTTAAATAATATTTCAGGTTGCACACTTCCGTTACGCGAATAGATTTAATTTGCCGATGCACGGATATCTATAGTAATTAGAACTGTAAAATAACAAAACATTTATAAAAGAAACAAAATGAAAACAGAAATAAATACAGAACTTTTTCATTTTATTTGAATTATGGGGCAGTGTATCCCAACTTTCTCTGTCTTCGGCTTTTCTATTCCGTAACTTTCACTTACGTACGTATTATTATGCGGCAACCAACAAAGGTAACTTTAAAATAGACATCACAACCAGGTATATATCGTAAAACAGTTTCAAGTTCCAAACATTGTAAATAGTATACCTTCTACGACCTCTTTATCGACCTCGGCTTAAGCAATTTTTATTTTTCCATGATTCGTTCGTCCTGGGCCACACCGTTTGGTCACGTTAGCTAACCAAGGCCTCGGCGAACCTCTATGCTTTAGCTTTTTCCTCTATTTCCCCTATCTTTTATCGATCTTTTCTATGCTTTTCAAGAGAACACTGCTTTATTATACGATGTACAAAAAAACAGAGATATTAATTATTTTTTAAATGCTGCAATCCAATGCATACAAAAAGTATTGGCAAATAATTCTTCGAATAGTTCTTCTCATAATAATCGCCATGTTACTCTGCATTAGATCGCGTGCGGCAGCGATCGAAATTATTTGGCACTGTGTAACACGCACTGTGCATTAGTCTGAGCATCGACCAAAATAGGTGGTAGTGGTACCCGATCGTACCAACTATGCTTTTCCTAATCACCTGTTACAACGTCTATATAACCATCGCGTGAAGTTAATTTATTACATAGGGAGGAAATGAAAAAATGCTTTCTTTTAGTTGATCGGCTGATTTAAAACCTTCTCAACCCTTTAAAGAGTAAGTCGCTTTGTTTATTTGAAATTATGTAACAATGACAGATATAAGTTTGTCTTTTGCTGCAGATATATTCAGAGCCGGGAAGTAGTTTTCGTCCTTGTTCTGTGATATTTTGCCAGTAGTAGTAAACTTTGGCGCACCGGTTTTCAATTTATCCTGCATCCATATACTATTGAGCGTAGTACTATTTTTCGTTATTATTTTCATCCCCAACCGTGAACGTAAGAAATGAACTTGTACAGGATTGTCGTCCGTTCATTTAAAAAGGACCCTATTCGAAAAACCGTCATCGATTGGCGGCGTAACTTAATAACGGATGGGAAGGATAACTTTTGATCTCTCTACGCATATTTCTAGTTTCGGCGGTTGTGAAAAATTGCAATACCCCAAAAAAATATCGTCAAATTTTAACAAAAAACTTATGCTCTTTAAAGTGTTATACGCTGGTTATGCTTTTCTTTAAATGCACTGTACTTACTATTCGGGATATTCAGGGCATTCAAAAGTATTCTAAAAAACTGAACCGCTTTCAAATTTCACGATGCTTTTTTTTGCTATTGCAATTTTTCACAATTTTTCACAACCGCCGAAATTAGAAATATGCGTAGAAGAAAGTGACTAAAAAATTTCGAAAAGATCAAAAGTTTCGCCAATCGATGACCCACAAATATGGAATATTTGAACTGAAAATCGGTTGGGGGCGAAAACCGATTAGTTTTTGAATAGGGTCCTTTGTATGTACGAGAACTTAAAACTAGTACAACGACCAAAGATTAAAAATCAATTGGTAACTATCTAAAATAGGGGATAATACAAATAAAACATACGATACGATATAATGCGATTAGATCGGTTGTTAGCATTCTCATCGGACTATTTAAAGCATAAAGGACAATTCCAACCTACGGGCTTCCTGTGATACTTGCCGAGAAAAAAACGCTATACCACCTAAAGAGATGATATAACAAGAAACTGTGATTAAAAGGATGAAATAATCGAGACGAAAGGTCGAAAGATATTAAGAGTGTTACCGAGTAGTTTCCCTGTTAATTTACTAACGAACCATAGGGTATAAAAGGAAGCCGTTACAAAAAGAATGCTTTCAATATTAATAGATAGCAAATGAGAGAGGGCGATGCGAAGAGAGTACCTATAATGGTGAGTATAATTAACAACTTACCATGTTGTTAATTACACCAGATCCATTTATAAATGAATATCGATTGAATATAGGAAAATGAATATAGATTGGCCATCCGGCCACCACTATGTTCGCTCTCCGAGGATGTAACTAATTTTGAACAGCTTGTTCTCGACTTGGCACTTCCCGATCGTATGCAAGTGTTCAAGGTCGCGCACTAGTCACTGACCGTGGACTTCGAGTCAATGACTGACTTTTTCGATTCTGGGACTGAAACAGGGGGTTTTATAATAACACGCTATGACTGTATGTCGAGAACATTTCACCGCGAATATTTATTGTAAGAGAAATATATCTATATTTAGGGCCTTCCGTCTATAAACACGCTCACAGGGTGCTGACGATACAGTGCGCGCGGAAACAAAAATTGTACAGATATGGCAAGGCAAAATGAAACGATTTAACAAATAGACGCATAACGTACACAGATTTCAAGAACTAGGGTTATCAGAAATAAACACCTGCAACAGCGGAAATGAGCACGATTCAAACACGACGATTCAAGTACTGCTTCCATAAGAAGATATGGCGTTTAAGAAACTTGTAGTGTTTTGTAATCGGTGGGGAATCACTTGACGAAGAAAACAAATGAACGTATCCTCTCTGAAACAGAGCGCTATTCACTATTGACAAAATACATTGGATAACATGTGAAAATATTTATATTTTACTCTTAATGATTTATGAATCATAAAATTCTATAATACTGCTAAATACCAACCGCCGGGAATAGACTAAACGGGACTTAACACTAAAATTTTTTGTAATGTAAGGGGAATACCATGATATACTTTCTTTGTCCTACTAAACCGGCATCTCAAATTGAGATGTATCGAGTATGTTTCGACTATCGAGTTGCTTCACTTCGTACGATATATATAGTTTTGTTGTTGTGTTGTTAATCTCCACAATTGTGCTGAATTCGACGAAGAAAAGCGTAATCCGTTTACGAGTGACAGAGAGCCGCACGGGTGTGCACGAGCGGCAGAAGAGCGCGATCCCTTTTGCAAGGGATCTTAATGACATTTGCAACTACTATTATACTACTATTTGACTAAGATCTCGCGATGATCTTTTGCGCTCATCTCTCTTCATTTTCAAGATATTCACGAAAAAAGTTTCCTAGTAACAGTGTTGTACATGAAAATTAAGGTCGGCCAGCAGTAAGTACATGGATGCGGAAATGCTCAGACTTATGCACTCTGACTAACGTTTCTTATTGTTTCAGGCTTTGCAAAGTGATACGTTAGCCAACTATTTTAAATCTCTTTGAAATAAAAATTGTCTATTCGATAAGTAGTAAAAATTTATTATTGGTATTGCAGAAATATTGAAAAATCCAATACTAAAATTTTTTGTTTTTAACAAGGCTCTCCACTCGTCCTCTCTCCGAACTTATTCGAATTTCAACTGATAGAGAAAATGTTAACTTCACAGCAGGGAGCGGTCATCCTCGAGTCCACTCATAAGGCGTAAGCAGAGATAGATTATCAATTGTACCAACTAATTGATGGATTTACTCGGAATAGTTAATCGAATAACAATTTCACACATAATAGTGACGTCGCAATATCTTCTCTGAAAAAGAATTGGCGACTTCTATGGCATAAAACTGTTTTGGTTTAAAGCAATATTTTCCATAGGAAATTTGTTAGTTACTCGAAAAATTGAGTAGTATTAAAGTGTATTTCACTTGTCTGTAAATTCAATTTGTCTGTTTCTCAAAGATAGTTTTCCAAGTAATATTTATACATTTAACAACTCCCAGTAAAGGAATGCACTCTTCGTCAATTTACGAATGTTACAACTATTATTGCAATGCGATAAAATTTGCACGCAATTGTCGTAGACTGACTTTTTTGGTTTTTTTTTTTCAAAAATAATGCTACTTAAACAAAGACTCGGGAACATTTTTCAGCTACATTTCTGTGAACTTAGTAGTATACTTTGTGCGACTTCAGATCATCAAATAATATTCCAAAATAGTGTTCCTAATAAATTTCTATGTCACGATCAAATGGAGGATAGTTCCGCGAGGTAAATTTCCGCATTACATACAAGTATGACAAATAATAACAATAGTAACTGTTTCAAATACTTTACGAAATTATTTACAACACTCTTTTAACTTTAATATTTTTTTAATAGTTTCAAATCAAATATTTTTCTCTTTTTTGAATTATATCCGATTCACTTTTTTCGTAGCCAGAGAAGAATGAAGAAAGGAGTCACGATAGAACACTGAGAACGGTAAAATTATATAACGGAAAGATATGAAAAAGCTACGTGAAAGAGTTTAAAATATAGTTGCATTAGATATACCAAATGCTTTTCTTTAAAATTTAAATTCTGATAAAAATACAATAATAATAATAATAATAATAATAAGGTGAAGAAACATCGTCATAAAACAAAGAAACAAGTGCCTCAAAGAATAATGAATAGCGCTCTCTCTCTCTCTCTCTCGTTTCTAAAATCACGTACAAAATATAAAAATAAAAAATTTCGAAAAAAAAAAGAATAACTATAGACGCGTTAGAACGAAAATGAATGATTTCAAATATTTTTAAGACCATCTTTAAAAAAATATTTGTATCAAATTTATCATTTCAAGCCATTTAAATTACAACTGCACAGTCACTTACACACGTTTCATTATGTTTTTCAATCCAAAGCAACTGTTTTGATTTTGAATTTCTAATAATTTACACTGCATTATAATGATTGAAATTTGATTAAAGACTATTATAATCAAAAGATAATTACCTATAAGCGATATGCATCTAGGATTAATTACTCCACTGGGTAGAAGATGGAAATGGAACTCCGCACCGTTTACTACTACAGTATGTCCAGCATTACTTCCACCCTGCAAAATTAAAATTTTTCTTTTGCTCCAGCGTAGACACTTTGTTAGTTTAATTTTTTGCTGAACCACTGTTTATTCGAACACCAATTACGCTTAATTAAACATCTAATTAGACAATAATTAGGCAATAAAGAATCGAATTTACGTTGCACTTTTTCCTGTATATTTAAAAAAATTTTCCTATTCGTTTCAATAATATTGAATAATATTTTTCGTTATGAATTAGATAGTTTTGCAGATGGTATCAGCTAAAGTATACAATGGTTTCTTTCAGCAGACTTTAATTTCGGTAGAAATTAAATGAAGGAATGCATAATATTAATACGCTATCGCTAATCAATCATTTATGCGACATACACCGTAAAACACTGTCGCCAGAATTGTACAATGTATTGTATTCTATTTGGTTTTCAATTATCGCATTTGCGATATGTACGTTTAACAGAACTGTTAATGTGTAAGTAACAAGATTTCCGGTTAAATGATCAGCGAATGTAAATATACGCACAGTTTGGACCAATCAGAAAAATTAAGAAGAAATAAGAAAGATTCGGATGAGAGAGAGAGAGAGAGAGAGAGAGAGAAGATGGAGGCGTAAAGGTAGAGAATGAATAATAGTGAAATGAGTATAAGGCAGCGGTGACCAAACCGTGGCACATTGGATGATTACAAATGTATGTGCGTGAGTGAGTTAGTGAGTGAGAGTGCTATCCTTATTTTTCATCCCCAATCGTGAACGTAAAAATGTAAGAAAAGTGCTCGAGTTGTATGGCGCATCTGAACTCGTCTGTGAAAAAATTCACAAACATAATAGGACGGCGACGTTGACGCGAAGAAATTAGTAGTAGCTTACGGAATTATTTCTGTATGACCATTCTGTATGACATCCGCATAAGCGGTAAAATACACCCTAACCTGAAAGTAGAAGCATCCTTACTCGTTCATTTTGTGTTTTTAACAATTTTCCCATTGCCATAATATAGGGTTACCATCCGATAATTCATCCGTTTCTAATACTTAAAAGTGTACTGGTATTAAATGAAAATAGGGACAGAAAAAAGTCCAAAGGGATAGAAAATCATATTTTGAAATTACAAACCAAGGCGAATTTCATGATATAGTAGCAACGTTTTTATAGTAGCTTTTTATAGTAGCAATTATCCGATGTTACAGTAGTGCGATTTATTATTTAATCATCATCATTTATAATATATATTACTTAATATCGATAATTATTTTTATCGTAATTAGATTAATTAATTTTGACTATTCTTTTTTCTTAATTCTGACACGACGCCACGATGCCACTCTTTCCATCTCCGTAGCTCTAAGTGGTAATGTCGTAACAAAGAATAAGTAAATAAGTTTAGTAAGAAACCTAATCGACCATGAATGTAATTTACAGGAAATTTCGAGGAAAAGACAGGAAACAGGCCACCCTAACCATAGGGCTACTGAATGGGGCGGCAATTTTTATTATTAGAGAAGTGAAATGTTCCAACTGAAATAGAAAATATATGTATACATATCTTTTACTTGGAGTTTAATAATAAATATCCATGGAGATTATTATTAAAATATTAATAGAAAATATTATTCGGCGCATTATTTTCATCGAGTACAACTTTCGATCATTGCTCCATTGTGGATGGAAAAGAATAAAGACAATAACTAAATCCGCAACTAAAATATATAGTCGGAGTTTGTAAACTGGATAAAAGTTTCCACGGACACAGATGTCCTGGGGATCGAAGAATTCCTGGAAGAATGATTCCTGGAGAATCTTTTTAATAAATATTATTCGTATGATCGCAGAAAGGGAGAATTATTTGTCACAAAATCAGTCCAAGTAGAATACACAGGAATGTTGACAACTGAGACTACTCACTTCATTTATCATCTATACATGATGAAACACACGAAGCCAGTAGTTACATAACAAAAAAATATCAAGGTTTTGTTGCGATGTTTGATCAAAATATATAAGATAACGTTAAGGCAAAAAAGATTTGCATTATCTGCCCAACTGTTCGCAGAAATCGTATAAAACAATCAAAACGTAACGAGCCAGGTTATAATAAAATATGACCTTGTGAGATTTAACAATAACGGAACGTTTCACTTAGTAATTAAACCTTGAATTAAACCTTATGTACTTCGTATCTCTCCATTGCATCTACAATTTTAATTAACTCGTAGACATTGAAATTGTGTATAAATTATACGCATTCTAGATACGGTTATTATTACATCATCAATACATCATCTTACACAAAAAAAGCCATCGTGACCTCGTGTGACTTATCAATAATACAAGGACAACTAGGCATGTTCCCCGATCTTCCAAAGCAAATTCAGTATTTTTATTATACCGATTATTTTTAAGTGTATCAGCGGTATAATTGGTATAATAATAAATAAAATAAAAATACCGTTTGTAAACATTCACATATCCGTGTGGATGCACATACAATAAAATTTACTATTGTTAATTGCCCCCTCTGTTTCAATAACAAGTTGAAAAAAATGAATCCTCCAATCTCAGAAATATCGTGACGACGATATTTAAGTATCGTGGAAACACATTGAACCAGATAGTCTTGTTATTGAGAAAAGAAAGTTATCAGAGAAAGGGAAACAAAATAAATAATGGAAAATTGAATCGTGGCTTCGAATACAGAAGCATATTATACATTTTCTAGGCGGAAACTAATCCTTGAAACTAATGGGGAGAACTTTCCGAGAAACATAAACATAAGAAACAGCAGCACTAGTTGTATAAATAAAATATAGTTTTAAGGCGCACATGTTCGACAGCCGAAACAGTCGAAAGGGACTGCCGCTGCTGAGCGGAATGATTTTTATAGAACCGTCTATACTCATTTATTTTTCAATATATTCCCTACATTTCAATTTTTAAGGACACTAAAACTATAAGTTGCAATGTCTAACTACGACTAAAGAATTAGATCAGAACCCAATAGAGATCGTACTGCTGCTATAGTTAAATGTGTATTAGACGAGTGGAAGATTCCACTCTAAAATTAAATGTATCGTTACAGACAACAGTGCGAATGTAGTCGCAGCAATTGGAAAGATGGGAAGGTATTAATTTAATTGTTGCTGCTACATTAAAAAAGGATGTGATAAAAATGATAATTTCAAGAGTTAAAAATATTGTTGAATAGATGAAAAATAGTAATGGTAAATTCTGGCAAACTAAGAAATATTCAGGCTATGCTACAGACATTCATAGGAATGTACAAAATTTGATGAATAAGATGAATTTAATAATAAGCGATTATCTGAAGTTCCGGATCTGGCGAATTAAT
The DNA here is from genome assembly GCA_963969225.1 of Xylocopa violacea. Classification (NCBI taxonomy): domain Eukaryota; kingdom Metazoa; phylum Arthropoda; class Insecta; order Hymenoptera; family Apidae; genus Xylocopa; species Xylocopa violacea. Next base: position 2,064,678 of record CAXAJV010000021.1, on the reverse strand, counting down.
CGGAAATAAAAATGATTAAATGATTAATATGATGTAACAATAAGTCGTTTGATTGTATTAAAAAGTTATTCAGGCAATTATTAAAGCAAATATAAGCTTACACATCATTAGGAACATTAATAGACCTCTATTTCGAACAAATTTATTTCCAAGATCTGCACGTGCTACTCAAAGCTAGATAGAGATCTCTCGCTGATGCCTAGGCAGGCATCCCCACCTTTCATATTCATTTATAGCAGCGTGGTAAGGTCTTCGATTGGTACGTGCCAACCCATTCCATTACCGGAATGGACCTACTCCGCATTTCCACCACCAAAATTAAGGGATTTTTTTTATTTGTTACACGTTTTGTTGCACTGTCGCTCTACTTGAAGTCGGATACGTACACCTTGGTGATCCTGAGAACACCAGTGTACCGCCCAGAAAGATTCTGATTCGAATCACTATGTCTTCGAAACCCATCCTAAACTAGTATTAAAATTGAACATTGGAATATAATTCACATTTTTGCAATTTCAAATAATTGTATACGTTAGTGGTTTGCATAAAGAATTTCATACCATCTTTTTGAAAATACAATTGAAAGAGTAGATTTTCAAAGCTATTTTGAGTCGGACTCTCGTCGGAAGAACCTTGTCGATAATTCATTAATACTACTTCGATGAACTTAACAGGGGGTAACGCTTAAAGGGGTGATTGACTATATCGAACAAATTCAGTTCAACTAAACAGATTTGTTTGCAATACTTGTTACTATTTTCTAATAATAAATAAACAAAGTACTTTCTATTCTACTAACCATTCCTTAAATAATATTTCACGTCCAGATGATTCTCTACTTTTCCCTCAACTCTGGAAAAAATCAACTTGTTTGCAAACCTATCACGACACATTGCAGCTGTGTAAATTGGCCTCCTTTCTTCTCACACGATTCTCGAAATTTCCCGGTCATTCACAAGAATGAACCAAGAAAATACATTCATTTGAGTAGAATAAACCGGTTCTATAAACTTCTTCGATTCATTTGAATAGAAACCAAATTAGACTCGACCAAGCTAGGTAGTTTTTGCTTTATTTTTCTTTTCAAATTGAGAACATGAGAAAAATTCTAGCGGTCCTAAATAAGTTATCTCCGATTTTGAAATCCTTCTGAATTTTTCCAATCCTAATCCGAGCCCTATTTACCTACTAATAACGTTAAAATGTAAATTTCACGTCTTTTGATTATCACTTAACATTAAGTGAAGCGTTTTTTCTTTCTTTTCTTTTCTTTTCTTTCTTTTATATTTCAATACGATGATCAGCATAAATTTTGAATATTTGCAATGGTAATCTTTTTAATTCATACCTATATTTTATTTACACTCTACTATAGCGACTGTCGAGACGAATTCAACGTCCTAGATGAACGTATTCGATAAGGTTTAACGAATAAAATTCTTTCAAGTCTTTTAATTCTTCCTTTAATGTTAAGGTACAAATTTAAGGCCACCCCGTAACAAAAAACCTATTATTACGTTATTACGTGTCCGGAAATTGGGGTGAAAAAAATGTTATGTCCTTAACAACGTATCGTTATTATAATATATATATATATATATATATATATATATATATATATATATATATATAAAATTTAAAAAATACTGATTGACTAATGATTTTGAAAAGTAACTTTACTTGGAAACCGATTAGAACTTTTTCATCCTACAATAACTATTGTGCTGCCTATAACCTTTTCTTTTTATTGAAAGGTGTTACTAAAATACATACTGTAATAACTTTTGAATACATAACAATACCTTTATGTACTAGCCGTGCAAATTTTGTTGTCGTTCTTGTCCTGACAAAGATGTTTCACGAGTAATCCTAAAAACGAACTTTTCTTTCATACTTATTACACGACTCGATCATTCTTAACATCACCACAAGATTATATTCAGCTTTTAATTATTTATCAACGCGCCCCAGTCACCTTACTATTATACGAACAAATGAAATCATTAGAACAATTTCCGTATAGGTGACAGGTAACAATAGATAACCTGATGAATCTGAGCTGAATTGAATACCGTCTTTTCAAAAGATTCGACAAAAATATTGATTAACAATGAATATTACATAATTCATGAGCCGTGACCTCTTTGCAGCAAACATTACTCTTCGATCAATTTAGCACCAAAATAACAAGTCCAGTTTTCTATTATATTTTCAACTTTAAATTAAAATAAACGTATTTTGGGGGGCTTTTCGACTCAATATTTCTGAAATATTCCAGATCAAGCATGATTTTTATTTTTAAATCATTTTAATTCCCATCACTCTTTCATATTTCGCTGAATAATTTCTTAGACTAGAAGAAAGAAAAGAACTGTTGTTTTCTTTCAGTCATACCTTCTTAAAATTGTTGAACGGGTAAACTATTTTATTTATTTATTTACTTACTTACTTACTTACGAAAGCGTATTTCACTTTATAGCTGTAATTTTTTAAGTTGGAAAATTTTCATTGTTCTCTGTTTTTCAAATTCTCCATACTCTTTTCTAACTCATTCCAATTTTCTATTTTTTCTCTTTTCTACTAATATGCTGTTGCCTCAGAAAAGTGTAAAATGTTTCTTTATGAACGTGGTCATGATGATACTTGATTAAGTTGTATATCAGACTATCAAACTATAAATATTTTTCTCGACAAGACTGCCGAGCAAATACTCGACATAGAAGAAAAAACGTTTATTGAATTTGTATAGCACTGATTAGTTTTTTCAGTACAATTTAACCAAGAATTAGTATAGGACAGACCTGATATTCAGGTGCAACGCAGCAGCGACACCGAATACCGCGTACAGTATGTATTGCATTACAAACAGCAGTGTCTACTACAAACAGATAAATCTTATCTTATTCTGAATATCTTTATGATTATTTACAGACACCTTTGTGCAATCTGCAGCAAAATAATCGTCATCATAAATAATGAAAAATGTTGTACTAGACGAAGGTCGACTAATTTATAGCACAATACAGATATGTTGGAAATAAACTTGTGTACACTTTTGCACACAAATAATTTGCCCCCTTTAATTTGCTGTACTTTTTAAATTTGTCATAAATAATAACATTTTGTTTTTCTCACAGAGAAACGGAGTAGTATATTCTAGTATATGTAAAGTTATAGTTGTTAAGTGAAAATCTTGATTTAACGATGCAGACATCTTCATCGGAAGGGAGTGGCATGTACTGAACTTCCCCTTATAGAGGTTTCTGTAACATTTTGCGATTAAAATAACTACGAAGATTACAGAAATAATCTAAATCATACAATTTAATCGGACTCGAAGTTTACTAATCCTTTTACCGATCATCCGCTTCTGTAAATCTTTATTCCTAGTCTTCGTTCCTAGTCTCGTGTTGAATATGAAATAATCGTACTGTGGATAATCTTCTTTTGAAGAGCAAAATTATTTAGTTGTTATTCATTATTATTAAACTTTTCTTATTCTTATAAGTAACTAAGTAAGATGCTGGTGTAAGATAATAGCAACTCATCGTGTCTTTTTAATCTCGAAGCAGTCCCAAGGAGTCTTTTCCCATATCGTTCCAAAAATTACATATTCCATGATCCGAAACGTTACTTATTTGATTTACTTAAATTACAACGCTTGCTGCGTTCTCAGAAATCTCCGTCCGACGATAACCGGTTGACAATATTTATCGTTTAAAAATTTTCTCCTCTTTTATCTCTCTGTGCTTAATTTGATACGTAAGACGTATCGTCTTTATATCGCTATAAAAACATATATAACGTAATCGTACTCAGCGTACGTCGAAATGAGAATATAAAAAAATATGTAGCGAAAGCTTGAGAAAGAAGGAAGAAGGTTCAGTGGCTTGCAAAAGTGTTCGCACGCGCGCCAGTAAAAATTATTTAGAGTTTAATTAGTATTATCGTTATGATGGGTTTTTGTGGTGAAGGTCACTCGATACCTAAGAATGATACGAGCAGAATTAACCGAAACCTACCTACTATGAACTAAACTTATAATCGACACTTATTAGATAATTTGCAAACGAAGAAACAGCAGCAGACTAATGGATAGTACAAATTTGGCAATGTCCCGTTTATAATTTTAAAGATCATCCAACCTAAGGATGGGTAGGACCTAGTAGTGTAATTATAGTTAATTTAAGTTTCTTTCTCTGTATGAACTGTTCATTTTAACAAGTGCCTAAACGCAAGCGGATGTTTTAATGTTAACCTACAAACTAAGGTTCTTTGTTGATGAATTTTTTTAGGAAAACGGATTCATCAGCATTCATCATCTTCGAAAGATCTGGAATCAAGATCTGGAACACCAAGGTGCAAGAAAACCAGTTTCCTAATGATGATGGAGGAATTAATTAAAAGATCGCCTCAGCAAATGCAACTGTGTTGCTGAAATTTCGAAGTGCAGAGAAGAAGTTCGCACGTCTCCCTATCTAAAAATTACCTAAAAATTAGTATATCATCACGCTTCACCCTTCTATAAATCATATACAGACCGATCGATACTAACATTGTTTACACCTCCCGAACTAATACACTCTTTATTTGACCCCCTTACAATACATCCGTACAATGTCTTCACCTGTCTTCATAATTCAATTTACTTGAAATTATATATAGTTACCATCCTGATACAGTTTTTGTCTCTCTTGTTTCAGTTTTTACTTTGTTTTTCAACTACAAGTTTTTTTCATTTAATTGAATATCATAGGAAGATATTCGAAGAGAATATTATAGCATATTTCGAGCTGCAAACGCATCTGCATGTAAACGTAGCTACAAGGAACTTTTTAAAAATTTTTATTTTTTACACTTATCTAAATTGGAGCTTCCATACTAATGCTGTAAAATTTATTATTTTTGCTCTCGAGGATTTCGGATCACTGTTTAAATACCAATTAAATACCAATGCAATGAATTAATACAATTAATCAATTCCATATTTTATAAATTCAAGCTAAGTTACGTTCGTATTTAGTTAGAAAAATGCTTTCATTCGAGGAATCCGTGGAGTTTCTAATCGGCAACCAATTACTACTAGATCTGGCGCATATACTGCTACAGGCGCAAGATTATATGCTGATTTCACTGTACCGTCCACGCATTCAACAATTCAATTTTATAATGACGAAAATAAATAGATAGATGACGAAAATTTTCAAGAGTGAAAAACAAATTAATTCACCTGTCTTACTGCCTCTCTAAATTTTGCGTTGATCGCCGACCGAAGCCTTTTCAAACCATTAACATATTATAATTTAAAAATTATTTGAGATACAGTCACAATTTTCTGCTTTCTACTTTTAATTAAATAAAAATTTTATAATTTAAATTCGAATTCATCTATTTGTAACAGTGGCGTGCGGTGATCTTCATTTGCTAGTAGGGAAGCTGTGCGTTTCCATAAAAATTATTTAAAAAATATTAGAAATTAATTTTAACTTATTCTTTATATTTGAAAAAATTCCACAACTTCAGTGAACTACGCGCCATTGATTTATAAGCAGATGATAAATGTTTACAATCAAGTTTTCACTTATTCAGAAAAATTGACCTATTACTTAATAACGGTCAATTATACACTTCGATATTGTTTCGTTTTGCGCAGTCGGAGCATTTTTGTCTGCTGGTCAGTGTGGATAATGAGACACGTCACTACAGTGCTGCGATGAGTAAAGGTAGAAATAGATTTCTGCAGAACTTGAAATCTCAAAATAGCAAATAACGTTGTTCGCAAAGCGAAGGAGGTCCTCCCAAGGATCCGATCCGAATCTAGCATGAAATGCGATATCAAGGGTTAATCGCTTAAACGGGTCGAAAGTATTATTCTCAAAGTTACCATTCTCAAAATTAACCATTCGATAGAATAGAAAGAAAGAAAAATTCGACATTTTATCTTGACCAGGGAGTTCATTTTTCTAAATTCTAGAGTGTACTCAGCGATGTGAGAGAAATCTCCAACTGAAAACAAAATTTTTATGCGATTTATTCAGCAAAAGTGCTAAACAATACAACATTTGTATGTATGTTTTATGCCAAATGACTATTCTCCGATTTATAAATCGGAATAAACTGCATCGTTGTTAAAAAAAGAATTTAAAAACCGAATGGAAAAAATCAAAAAATATTAGAAGAACTGCATAAAAGCAACAGTATAAAATCAACTTTAAACGATTTGATTGATTTTTGAAAATGTGTCGTTTCCAAATCGACAAATGTAAATCGACATTTTTTCCCTCGCTATAATTATATTCACCAAATATTGTTTGTAAACTTCTTCTGCTTTTGTAATACTTTCTTCTATATGAAATATTATTAAATTCAATACTGATATTGTAGCCTGTTTTTAAAGAAAATAATCATTTTTGCAGCAGTACTTTGATACTTTGTCGCTCAAATGTCTTCCAATTTGTTAACAAATTCCTGTCTCGATTTAGTTTATATAGACATCGGTTTACTGGACAGTTTCTTAATATTTTTCAATTATTATTTTACATAATTTATATAAATTTATAATAATTTTGTCTTCTTTTATTATTTCTGCACTTTCCTGTCCTTGTATCTTAACAACAACGACATGAAACGTTTAATTTTGATCATTGCTAGTTTTATACTAACAATAACATCAGTTAAACTCTTATAATACTAGACATTATATTACGAAATAGCCGTACAATTATTTATTGCGCATACACTTGAACCACTTTCTGAATATTTATGTAAGTATATTATATTTTTAAATTAAATTTTCATAAATAGATATCTATTTATTTATTTATCCTAAATATTTTTAAATCGATATGTACACATTTTTTATTTCTCAAATTTTATAACACATTTAATACTAAATAATTCGAAACGAATTTTTAGAATATTCAGTAATTTTTTTTTTTATTTGTAGAATATGTTGCAGAAATGGGTAACACTGATCAGAAAGGGCCATTCTATTGCAATCTGAACTACATCACTCGTACAAAAAAATTGTCAGTCATTTTTGAGTAACGTGAAAAATTTATACAATATTTTGTTAAAATTATTTGCTGCGCTAAAAATTATTTGACTACCAGGGGTAGTCAAACCGTGGTGCATTTACGTGATTGAGTTATTCCTTTTCCTTCCCTAAACGAAGCAGATCCTACCCCTAGCCCTATTTTTTATCCCCAACCGTGAACTTAAGAATGTAATAATGGTGCTCCAGTTGTATGGCGCATTTGAACTCATCTGTGAAAAAAATTGGTGTATGGTATGCAGGTTAGCCACCCCTGCTGTAACACTGTTGGCCAAACATTTATAGTACAGAGGTTCAATTATAGAAAAAACCATTTATAGGCTAAGTTACAATTCAAATTGTTTCTAATAATTAATTCCTGTTCTATTATGCTTAATTATTTAGAATGTTGTGGCTTCTTATATTAAAAAATTCTTAATTCTTATCATCAAATTCTGTAAAATTTTCTCATAATGTAACTGTAATTTCTTCAGTTTGTAATGCATTTTTCTTTCAATGAAATCAATCGAGATTTGAACTGCTTCCTTACTTCACTCAAGATAAGTTAAATATACGATTACCATTATGTACCTAACTCATTTGAAACACTAATTTAAAAAAATGAACTTTTCATACTATTATTGAATATCTATTATTGAATATTGAATATAATGCTATAGCATTCAATTTTCGTTGCGATGCAGAATGATATGAATCCTACAACATTCAAAAGTGAAAGCTAACTGTTATCCATTTAATTTTATTTAACCTTAATTTGCTGTAATTACTGTACATTTTAAAGTAATGGTCAACCGATGAAATTTTTACTGTTCGCGAACAAGTTAAAATACCTAAAGAAAAGAAATTAGCAGCGTTTAAAAAATATTAGATAGGTGTCAAGAAGAAAACTAGGTATAGTAATCAATAAATTTCTAATGAATTCAGCTATTTTTTATGCATCATCAACAATTCTAAAAGTAATCTATAAACCAAATGTAAAATGGAAAATAAGGCAATAGAATGAATAACATCCAACATCAAATGAAACGAGAGTTAAACTTAATGTTTGAATTTTGTCAGCAGAGGAGGATTACAAATGTGCCGCCTAAGGCTGAACCGAATCGCCGTTTATACTATATTTCTTACAGAACTAAAAATAGGTAATAATTAGAGTTAGTTTATTAAAAAAGTGAGATAAGAAATTCAGCAAGGTTGGTACTCCGTTTTTAGTGGCCATGGAAAAAATTGCCTCCTTAAAAGCTATAGGCTGCCAAGCCTATTATAGAAATCCGCCACTGTTCGACAGTTGAAAGAATTTTAAACAATAAACCAATAATAAGGTATTTCAAAATGAAATAAGTACTGTGCATAACAAAAAATGAATAAAATTCGGTGTTTAAATTTATACAAATTAGAATATAAATTGAAATACGATAAACTTTTATTGCATTTGGGTATGATTTGTTTTCTATCTTTTTTGTCGATTCTGCTTACAATCTTTTACATCATTTATAACGATGGTAAAAAATTTTATTCAGACAAACCCGATGCTTTCCATTCATAAACTTTTCTTGACAAACAATTTTAGTGAAAGCAGCATGTGCGGTGAGTTTTTAAATTTCAGGTTATCCTTTTATCAAGTAATATAAGAAAAGCTTAGAAGTACATTTACTCTTATACGTCAAAGAATTTGGTAGAACACTTAAATTTTAACAAAATAAAATACAATATTTGTCATAGTATGAGCACATAAATACAGCATAGAGATCATTATATTCCAAATTTAGCATAGTCGATAAGTCTTCTAGATGAAAGTGTCCCATTAAAAATACATAAGAGATACTTATTAGACAAACATATCTAAATAGTGATCAGTATTCCACGACAGAAACTGAGAGCAGTACGTTAACTTAAATGGAAGAATCGATCAAGATTTGGTAAATGAAAAAAAAAAAAAGATTATATTGGGTTGGCAAGAAAATAATTTTGGTTTGCACAAGTCATAGTTATAATTTTTTTCCTTTGACAGTTGGTAGTCCTGTGTAATTTTATGTACAACCGTTAATTCACAGTCAATTTTAACATGAAGTGCAAAAATAAACATTTTCAACATATTTTAAAGGCAGGAAAGCGGCTGAGGCTCCCAAAAAGATATGTGAGAATTCATGTATCAGAATTGATTTAAAAAATTTTGTTCTGGAGATTTTTCATCTAAATATGACCAACAGGTCCGGGTTGTCCTTCATTTTGTTCATGACAAAATGAAAGCTATAACTGAATCAAATCGTCATATAACTGTGCGAGAGATTGCAAAAATGTCTTGGACTCGTTAACAAGCTTAATATTTGAGTTCCACATAAATTGAAAGAAATTCACTTAACGCAATGAATCAATCCTTTTCTGAAGAGAATTATTATTAGCGATGAAAAATGGATTGTCTACAATAACATTAATCAAAAAGAATCATGACCCAAGTATGATAAAGCATCACAAGACATATCGAAAGCTGATTGCATCAGAAAAAGATCATGCTGTCAATTTGGTGGGATTATAAAGGTGCTGTGTATTTTGAGCTGCTTTCAAGCAACCAAACGATCAAGTTAGATGTTTACTGCCAACAACTTATGAAACCCGAGGAAGCAATCAACAAGAAACAGCCAGAATTGGCAAATCGCAAAGGAATTGTGTTCCACCATGACAATGCGATGTCTTGTTACATCTTTAACAACACGTAAGAAATTATTAGAGTTTGATTGCGAAGTAATGTCCCATCCTCCATATAGCCCCTGACCTTGCACCATCAAATTATCATTTGTTTCGAAATTAACAAAACTTTCCAGAAGGTAAAAATTTCAATAATAACGATGACCATAAATCGTGCTTGGTTAAGTTTTTTGCTGATAAGGACCAGAAGTTCTATGAACACGGAATTATGAAATTACCAGAAAAATGACAAAAGGTTGTTGTTTATTTTTTGTATGAAAAAAATTGAAAGTCTTATTTGAAACTGAAAAACCAAAATTACTTTCTTGTCAACCCAATATATCCAATTTGAAAATTATATCCGACAGATAAGACTTAATGTATTAAACATTCTCTAAATTTCATTTGTCGATTAAGAAAATTTGTCATATAATACACTCCATATAGATACATGCATATATGATAAAATTAATTTATATTAGTATACTAATAGTATATTAGTATATTAATTTGTATTCATAGTCGTATAATTGAAATTTATTAATTTATTGCAGATAAATTAACACACATGAAAAAGTTTCCAAATATTTTATACAGCAAGATATTTCAATAGTACTGTATATTAGTAACAAATAAGGAAAAGTAAAATCTTTCATAACTATGAAAAATGTATGTTCAACCTTATACAGAATAACATACATATGTACTTGTACAAAATACAAATGTAAAAGAAAACTTACAAAACTTATAACAAAATATACATATGATGTTTTTTTGCATTATGTGCAAAATATGCATGGATTTTCAACTCCTACCAACACAAGTGCCGTGATTAAATTAATTTATAGAAGTAAATTGAGATAATCATATATAATCATAGAAGCATAAATAATTTATGTAATAAAGAGAATAAAATATTAAGTTTGGGAAACAAGCACTAATAATCACGTGTGTATGACACAACGTGTAAAACAAATAAAGGGAAAAACGAAAAGTAAGGGACAAAAAAATTGTCCACAATTGACGGAAACATGATAAAAAGCAGAATGTATTAATATATTTTACGTACAGAATAACGAAAGCAGTATTTTACGATGGCAATTTTTACGCTAAAAGATGAATTTTAAATAAAAAATGAATAAATGTATAAAATTTCTCTACCAAAAAAACGAACGAACGTTAAAAAATGGCGGACTCACCTGACACCTGCAGACGACGTCAGCATCCATAGCAAGCATATCGACGACCTTGCCTTTACCCTCGTCGCCCCATTGCGCGCCAAGAACAACAGTAACTTTAGCTGTAGCACTTGATACACGTTGTTTTTTTCTTGGTGATGTGAGAATATCGTCCCCGTTTGTTTGTTGGACGGAACGCTGCATTTTTCAATACGAAAATATTCTTAATTTACCGAACGATTGAACGAACTGCGCACGCACAAACTCCTCGGAAATCACCACGCGACTACTGAAACATAGATTGGTAGAACCTGACTGGCTTATATTTCTTCGTCAAATGAAACATCTGGGGTAGTCGTGGTGGGGGAAGTCTACAGATTTCATAAATTAAAACATTTATCATGGCAAATCCATAGTTAAACCGCAACGAAAACGTTTAACAACTTGATATATGATAATTATAAAACGTATCAATATAAATAGAAATATCAAAAATTTTTATAAAAAATATCACTACGGTAAAATTAATAAGCAAGCATAACAGTTTTTATTAATAATCAGAAATTCATTTCAAGTACAAAGATAAGTTATATTGTTAACAAAAATTTTAAGTATATACAAATAAAGTTATTCTGTTATGTGGCACCTCGTGGCGTGCATTTCAAACGCGCCAAATACGAATTGTACACACAGTACAATAGTAAAAATTATTCAATTTAAAAACTTGCTACAATTAGCAAATGATAATAGAATACTTTTACAGATATTAAGTATTTCAAAATGCATAGTTAATTAATCGGAACTTAATGGAAATTCTATAAAAACTGTCACCAATTACAACAGCTACTTGGCTGCGCTATCATTCATGCAAAGATGATTCAAATTTGTCACTTCGAAAGTTTAGTCGCTAAATCAGGAAATCATTGTTATTTTTAAAGTCAGAAAATATGGAAAGGGTTTTAAACACAAAACTACAAAAAGTTTAATCATTTTTCTAATAAACGTATTCGTTTGGTGGTATGTGAAGTCGCCGAAGTTCAAAATGGAGATTATTTTTCTACTAAAATATAAAAGAAAATGGAGGGTTCTAAGAGTAATATTTGTAAAATGCGCAAAACACTTTGTTCAAGTTATATGTAAATAAGCAGTAGAAATTCCATATATTATATTTTTATATTTATCACGTACGTAAATATTTTCGTACATGTAGGTTTACATATGAAAGATACACGTGTGAAATTATATAATTTATATGGAATGAAGTCTAATTGTATATTCATAATTGTACACTGTAACACTGCTTATTCATTTTTAGACGATTATTTTTATTCCACTAGCGATTATGAACAAGCAATAAATATTCAGGATTGTACAAATACCCATTAAACAAGATAATGAATAGTAAGAAGCCTACGATGGAAGAATATCGCAAAAGTTAAAACGTCACAATCAGGTGGTAAATAATCTATATTTTTTTTTTTTTTTTTTTTTAGTAACATTTTTCAATTTTGTATATTTGATTTCGACTTTTTTAATACTTTATTTTAAAGTATATTAAAAGCAATATAATCCCAGACAGCACAACTTTGGCACTGTGCTGTCGGCTGCGCCGCGTGCCAGCGCTTCTGCAATAGCAATCTGCCGCCGCACTCGTCTCTCGAAGTACCGGCATGCGATGTTAAGCACATACTGGACACGAGCGTGACAAGCGCGTCATACGTCCATTTATGAATTTCCTGTCAGCAGTGGCGTAGGTTAACATTTGCTAATGGAAAAGCTGTGCTTCCATACAAATTGAAACCGTCAGATGTCACCAGGTATTACTGTACAATTCTGTATAATTTATATATATTTATTATATTGAATTATTTTATATATGTATGGTTGCAATGACATCGAAAAGTTTTTAACTGTTTTAAAAACGATAGCGCATCCCGGTTTCGTTCGAGTTTCCCCTATATGTATATTAATAATAACACATACACTGATAAATTTAAGTAAATATAATTTAAAATTAATTCCAATTTAATCTAACTGAAACCCGAATAACACACATACTGTTAAATATATACTACTACAAATATTTTTCCGTATATTTGAAAAACTAAAACCTACATGTATAGGAAAAGATTAATCAGAATAATGACCAGAATGACGGAAACATATTTTAAAGTTTTTTTCATACCTTTTGGGCCATTAAACTAACCAGTTCATTTATTTTCATTCTAAAATAGATAAAATATATCAAAAGGTACGATTACAGCAACCGGTATCATAAACTTTCTTCTTTGCATTATATTGCATATATCTGTTTTATAATTCCCGCAAACGGTATGAAAGGAAAAAAATAAAATATTGTTAAAAGAGTAATAAAAATATTGTACATATTACATTATTTTTTTCACTGTAATTCAGTTCATTGTTTTATAAGTAAATGTATTGTGCATTAAATTTCCTTAAACAATAAATTTCCTTAATCAACATGCTTCCATCGTACTTCGATATCGTGCTTCTAAATGTTTAATCCTCTATTGCATGAATTTTTATGACGAGTTGGAAAAAATATATATGTTTTTCGGTAAACTATAAATGTTACTCATATGTTGAACACCTGGTGACATCTGACGGTTTTAATTTGTATGGAAGCACAGCTACTCCATTAGCAAATGTCAACTTACATGCATGCCGGTACTTCGACAGACGAAGTGCTGGCACGCGGCGCAACTGACAGCACTAAATATATGAATATCAAATGTTTTATTAATAAAATAATTGCAGTTACATAGTAAAAAATTCAAACAAATAATATTGTTGAATAAAATTAAATGCTATTAAATGCTAGTATTTTATTATCATTGTAAAAGTTAGGTTTATTTAACTATATTAAAAATATAGATAATATTGACAACATGATTTTCTAGTCCTTCTGGTTTTCAGAAAATCGTATCGCTTTATTTAGGGCCAGATGTTTTATTATTCTTAACAATTAATATCTTATAAAAGTATTTATACATGATAAATTGAGACATTACTTCAGAGTAAACTGTACTGTCAGAAAAATGCAAAAGTTGCATATATAGCATCAATCAATATATCTAAGTAAACAAGGAAATGCAAAGAAATGCAAATCATCTAATAATGGTAGAAAACAAAGGCCGTGTAGAAAATAGATGAACTCAGTTGTTATGCTGTTCTTTTATAAATTTAATTTTATTAATTGTGCTTTTATGCTATTTAGCTTAAACATTTTCTATAATACATATTTAATGCCTCTAATGTTTTAAAAATAAATGCTCAAAATAACTCATGAAGTGTTACATCTTTTATTTCCAAAAGCTAAAAATTTTTTATTTAATAACATTAATTTTGGTGGAACTAGCACTGAAAAAACATTAAAACATTAACAACGTGCTGCAATCACACGTGCACGGCGTTGATCCACACAATTAGAAAATTCTTCGACTAAAGTAGAACATTTTAGAATTTCTTTAGGATGATCTTGATAACATTTGAGAACTTTTCCAGAACTACTTTGGCATGGTTGGATAGTATCTTGAATATTTACAGTCTTTTTAGCTGCAAATTAAAAAAGTCATAGAAAATTGAAATTATAGGAACTCGCACAGTATTTGCAACTATCATAACATACTATACATTTAACTCTGTAAAAAATTTAACTAATTACTATACTCCAATCAGAGAAGACGATGCATGGATTTATTCTCTCTGCAAATGTTCGACCTATCTTTTTGATCTCTTCAAGCTATCTAGAATATTTGAAAATATTAAACATAATATTTGAAATATTTGATGTCACAACACATAAAGGGTACAATCCAAGATCTCAGTTAAGGCCTTCTTCCTGTTCTTTAATCTTTATCTTCATGCACCATCTTTCACTGGTTCGCTTATATACACACATAAATATTCATACATATAATTATATGAATAATATTTTATTTTTAAATTATGCATTTGGATCCTTAAACAGAATTGTAAAATAGTATGCAATATATGTTTATATAATGTAAAAATCGATAAATATAACAATTTACAGTTGCGATTATGTACTATAACATCCTATCAGGATGATCAGTTAATTTCTAAAATTTATCACCTTTGCCTTAATTATCTTTGAAAAGCATACTTATTTTTTATATATGATTTAAACTTGATACGACTGTAAATTGACCTGTGTTCATAAACTGCTTCTTATTATTTTTGTTAAATTATATTTACTAAACTATCTCCCTTCACTTTAATTTTCTATGAAGTTTATGAAATTCTTTAATTTTTCTATTTACAGTAAACAAATCAAGTATAATTAAATAGTAAGTTTAAGAAATTTATTTAGTGGAATATAAATATTAAAAAAATTAATAATAGATAATAGATAATAGACATTTGTTTAAAAACTGATGGGAATATAAACGTAAATTAACCAATGATATTAATATATTTATGATACTTAATAAAATCTTTTTTAGGTACTGTCTTTTTAATCTTTTTGATATAAGTTTAGAGACTTTTTTAATGTTCCTTTTGTATATAATTATTGAATCGAATCGTATTTATTTATTAACACGATCAAATTATCTACTATTTTAATATACTGTTCTATGGCTTTTTAATTTTTATAAATTCTTGTCTCTAAAATTTGAATTTCTCTTATAGACAACTAGCATTTTACCTCTCTTACAATATGCATGGTAGCAATTATTATGGAATATTATATCAGAATATATATAACTATGTCTAACAACATTTGTTCGCACATTGAGTATTTGAGATTAAGATATTCATTAGATTCGCACAAAATTTCCAATTTTTCATAACAGTAATTTCAGTATAATTCATACAGTTATCTACCATCCCTTGTTTATATTGGATAGAAGAAAAAGAAAAATGGTGCTCCGAAATATTATTTCCATTCCTGTAGTAAAGAATAATTTGTGAATTACTAATGTTTTGGCCTTTGATTATTACTTTAAAACAAATATAAAATTTGAGCTTTCAGTGAATATTTTAAACTGATTAATGAATGTAAAACTATGTATATTATAAAAATTGATAAAAATAATTACATATCTGATATAACATTCTGACATAACAATATTGCAGAATGCAAAAAACATTTCTACTAAAAATATTTATGTCTTGTGGACTGCATAGTAAAATTAATCGTATCAAACATTATTGTGGGGAAATTTTATGAAAATAGCATATTAAAATATCATTAAAAACATTATTACCAACTTAATAAATTAATCCAATTTAATACAGGTAAACATAATTATAATAGAGGAACAATAAAAAAGTCTATAAATTTTGCAACAAAGGCTTGTTCGACAGCAATATAATCAAAGGTGGTTCAATTCAGTACCATACACTAAATATTTTTAAAAACATCTTTAAATTTGCAATTTTTAAACAAATGTGGTATTATTTTGCCCAATCAAAATTTCCGCAATACTCATGTTTCCCTTTTTCATAGATTTATGATTGCTTAGTAAATAAGAATTAACTAAATCTTAGAATGTGCTGCCTTTCTGTCTGATACTGTATATATTCAAAATTATGATATAAAATATAAGAAATATAATACATCAATAAAAATAGGGTAAAAGATATTATGGAGATTCAAATTCAAATTCAAATTCAAAGTATAAAGTAACAGGTTTGTGCATACCATTGCTATACAATTGTTCAGCAGCTTTTTTATATTCTGCATCAATTATATCATTAATTCTTGAATGCTTTTGTTCCAAATTTTCTAAACGTTTTTGCCAATAATTATTTTGATTGTGAAGTTCTTGCTCTTTCTGTTGCTGTATTTTAAGTGCGGTTAATGTTAATTGAGGATAATAATCAGAATTCACTGGCATATCGCCACTCTGAGATAGAGAAGAAGCTCTTTTAGGCGATGATTCCATTAAAGTAGATGATCTTACTTCATTTACATCAACAGCATTTGCTTTATTCATTTGTTGTGTTATTCTTTCCGCGACAGATTCTGATAATTCTATAAGACTCTCTTCTTCGTTATCAATAGTAAGCTTACGAGTACTTTGTCCAGAACCCATATTAGTCGTTTATTATTTGTGATAAATTAACAATTTTTTTCTTTGCAAATTTTATTTCGCTCGCAATGGAAACTTTTTATGTGATCATCTATTAACTGAATTACAGAATTGCTTACCTATAAAATATATAAAATTATTAGTGTTAATGAAAAAAACATTATAACAATATTTAAACACAGTGTACTATATTCAACTTCAGGCATTGTATTAGTATTTAATATGAAATATTTTTAAAATAATTAAATTCAACAGCTATAAATTTCAGTCAATTTTGAAGATACATTTCTTACTATGTATTAATGAACCATTTTTGAAAGGTTACGTGACTTTAGAACACTAATATAATTTTGTACTGAAAATGTAAGTATATTTCTCACAATATTCTGTACATTATTGTGTTGTTATTGTTTAATAATATAGAATAGATATTTTTACATAATATTACTTTACTAAAAAGGTGAGACTAATGTATAGATATTAATTTTTTATATACGTCAATTTAATTGCTGCCATAATAAACAGAATAACTATTTACTTTCATGGCACTTGTTACATTACCAAACTTTCAAATATAAGGACAATTAGTTTTCTTTCAAATACGACAAATAGAATTGCTTTAGCTTTAGCCAATTACAGCAATTACAGCCATTATGTTCAAGCACACGATGAAAAATGTTATAAATGTTACATAATATGTAATTTTTTATACTACTATTAATATCAGACTGAAATGTTTAAATATACAAACTGTAATGTATATGATACATACTATGTAATAGAAAAAATATATATATATTCAAAGAGGAAATGAAAGTGCTCACGTCTGAGATTTCATTGTCCCCGGACAGGTGCTGCACCAAGCGGCTATTTCTAAAGAAAGAAAAAAAATTTTTTAAAAATTAAAAAAAAATAGGGATCTACCATGTTTAGTTCCGCTCTAGCATATACGATTTATTTAGTAGGAATCTACTTCATTTACTTCGACGTTAGTGTTACGTTCAAGCTTATTCGATACTTTAGTTATAAGGTAAGTTGTTTGAGAAACTTACTTTTACTCGAGGGGCAGAGAGGGTGCACTCATGTTTGCGTGGCGGCGGACAGTTGTCTGCGATACCAAACAGAGTGCACTCACTATATACACCCAACACTCGCAGTAATACCGACACACCGCATACAACACAAATAGTGAAAAATATAATGCAAAGATGGAGAAAAATGTACGCAAAGATACTAAGTGTAAGACATTATACAATATTAAAAACGCCAAAGTGTGAAAGGAAAGAATGTAAAAACAAAAATCTATAGATATGTATGAAAAGCCGGTAAACTTCGTGCGTGAGAGCGTAAGCAAAATAAAAAAAAATGAATAAAAAGTATGCGAAAGGATGTGTGTGTAATGGTATGAAAGGTGCGAGAAAATTAAGACAAATTGTCTATTAGAAAAAATAAGGACCGTTTTCGTTGGACAAAATGAGGGCGCAGAGCTCTCGCAAACGCCATCTACAGATATATACAATTTAAGTAAACTGTAGAAAACGAAAAACCTAAATCTAAACCTAACCGATACTTACTCCTCAGGCTCGCGATGTATAACCGATGAAACGTATAAACGATGAACTCGGCCCGGTAAAACCTGATACGTCGATTTGAACTAATCTCCACGCGTTCAATTTATCGCTATCTACGGAGACCACTCCTGAGAGTGTTTGTCCTCCGCCCGTGGGTGCGTGAAAAGTGCGTATCAATTTACGTAGTTGATCAGAAGATTAGAAATATATATATAATACAGTTATAATAGAAAGATACAATAGATAATTGTTTAAGACGATATACTCTCCACACCGATTTCAACGACTTTTTAATATCTTGTCAGGAGCGTTGAACTGCCGATCTCTTTTAATTTTTAAGACATTTAAATTCAACTTATGATTGTGCATCCACGACAGCGCACGCGCTCAAGGTTCCTTTGACTGGAAGGACCTTTGACCTATATTTATAGCGTTGTGGCGGTCCTCGCCATTAGAGGGACAGCACACTCGCCAGTTTCCCGCGAGCACTCCATTTCCTACACTCTCTCATTCACACTCTCTATAACGCAGCAAAACGAAAGCGGCACACAATCGCTACACCATCTCAATACAATCGATATTAGAAGTTGAGATCGAGATTGCTTCAAAAAGACTATGTTGCAATCGCACAGAGAGTTTCTAAAATTTGCAAAAGCAATTTTCGCAGCATGCGGAACATTTCCAGCGGCACTGGAGCAACATCGTGACGACCCGTCGTGTCATGCGAACATCACATGCCGTCACTTTCGCAGACGAATGCAAACACAGAACTCGTTCGCGGCGGCAGGACAGTCGGCATCGTGTTGACACTGTGTTGTCTGATGTTGTGCCGTCTAGGTACATTTGATTAAACTTCTGTGCATAATTCTGTGCATCACAGTGATTGCGATGTGAATGTTGCACGAAAATATTGTGTAACGTTAGTTCCCACCCTCTTGATATGGTTTTATTTTCTTAGTAGTACTGCTCACTTTCGATATAACTATATTCATGCCTTTTTCTTACACGATCTTACGGACGGAATTTTCGTCGCACAACGTTGCGACAATGTTGTCCAACAAAAAGATCGACCAATAAGAAAGAGCCATCTAGAAAATATGTTACTAGAAAATCAAACTTTAATTCTGCGACGATATTGTTGCGATAGTTAGTTTTCTCGGCGAAAAAAGTCGCGACAGTTACTGTGATAAATATAACTATCACGGTACATTATCGCGTGAAAACGGATCATAAGGAACCAAAACAAAGATATGAATCACTACGTGCAAAATATTGGCTATCCTGATGATGAGTTAACGGCAGTCAACGGTCAACTCGTCTCTTTTAGTAACAGGTTAGTTTAACTTTTTAATATGACAAAATGGAATGAAGGTACTGGTTATTTAAGCTACGCTATTAATGTTTAGAACGTTATGTATATATAACGTTATGTATGTATAACGTATAATGTATATATAACTCATTTAAATAGAGGAAATATTAAAGAGATAATATTTATTTTTAACCGTATTTCTATTTTCGGTACCAATTATATATAATTTTTAACTTCTATTTTTCTCGTTATGCATAGAGTTTTTGAAAATTATTGTGTCATTATACAATTGGTACTTGAAAAAAAATTAATATACAAAGATACTTATATTTTTTAGTGAAAAAGTAATGTACAAGTTATTTTTAACGTTTCCCTAGCTAGAACTGTTCTAAGATGTATATTGAATATAAAAAATATTTTTTACAACGGTACAGTAAAAATATAGGAACTAATTTCAACGGTAATATTGCAAAATTTACTTTATTAAGCAAATATTTAAATACGAAATTTGTACCTCTTAGAAATCTTGAAAATAAATTTCTTAGCAAAAAATTAGCTACATATATTTTTTATAAGAGTATTACAACCAACCCAGATTAGCAAAAATATGTGCGTAATAAATAGTGGTACAACTAATATTTAAAGTATGACAATTAATACAATTAAAATATTTCACAATAAACATCCAATGAAATTCCTTACTCAGTTTTGCTTCAACTTACCTTTGTTTTATATGACCAATAATTTGTATACTGGTAATGGACTTTGATATAAGGGAATCGATGAGCATTATTTCATTATATATTTTATTATAATTAAACTTTATACATAAATAATAAATACTATAAGCATACGAATATTCTATTTATTTTACTTACACTCTATAAATGATATCATTGTATTAACCAGCCATGTATTTATTTATCCGGCCAAAGGACTAATTCTTCAATAGACAGTTAAGAGTGATTCTACTGTGAACACAGTTGATATATGGTAATTTAGAATCATTGCTAGTGGTTAATTAACAATGCTTAAAATTTAATAATATAAATCACTATCATTTTATAATATTTTATTGCAAAGAACATAACAAGTAATGAAGGGAGAAGATAAATTTGTGCTCACAATTTACATAGTTATTATATAGTGTTTATTAAATATTTTTTAAATTATTCCTAGGCCAGAATCTACAGCTAACAAATTATTAATAGATATGGTGATTGAAAAACAATGTAAATTAAAATAACATTAAAATTGCCGATGTCCTGATCAATGAGTGTAATGTTGATACATGCATGCAGTAGCGCAAGTAATTCCTTTTTTTTATATATAAAAGATGGAAAATTGACCCATAAAAATTATTTCATGTATGAAATCGGCGAAAAAGGACAATGGATTTTACAAAAAAGTATGTTAATATGTCAATAAACTAATAAACAATTAATACTGAGACACATTTACAACTAAAAACAAATTTGATATTCAAAGGAAATCTTGCATTTCGGAATCAGATTTGTTGTTCGTTGTAAGAATTATGGATGTTGAAGTGTAGGTGATATTTTTAATTTCTGTAGTTTAATAATAGTATTATGGATAATTAAATGTATAGTAACATTTTACAATATTGTAGTGTTTAGAACACTTTTGATACAGTTTAAAATGGAGAAAATGATATCTACAATTTAAAACATATTTATAATAATATAAAAATATGAAATTCTTACATTTTTACAACACGTAGAACAGCCTTCACAGAATGTCAAAAATGTATTTAAAAAATAATGTACATTTTAATAAATTAATTACAATATATTTAAATAGGAAAGCAAAGTTTTATTCAAGTTTTATTCAAGTTTTATTTCTTCAACTGTATTTATAAAAATTTGTGCTGTTCCGCTTATTATGCACATATTTTTGTATATTTATTAAACACAGTGCACAAATTTTGTCTTTTTCTTTTCTTCCTATAAAACTTTTTCTGGATATTTGTAAAAAATATGTACGTATAAAAGTAACGATTTTGATCGTACCACAGTTAAATAATGGGAAACTGTTAAGCCCTACCTCGCATTTGTGTTTACCGTATTCAGTAAATAAAAATGAATAATCTTATCCTATCTCGCATTTGCACGGGCATTGATTCTGACCAATTTTGCGACACTTGTACAAATACAAACTAAACGTTATCTAATTGGAAGTAACTCTGCTAATGCCTTGTAAAATTAGTCAACAGTATAGAATAACAGTCATACTATTCTCTATACTATATTATGGCATTCGAGTTATTACTAAGCAAATTGCTATTGCCTTATAAAGATTGATAAATGATTTTTTATAATGCAATAAATTCAGACATCATTAATATCGGTTAGAAGAAAAGTAATATAAATAATTTTAACACTATTTCTACCAAGAGGTATCAAAAGACACCTTCCAAATTTTAACTTAAAATTATTATCCAAGTTTAATCATTTCTTCACAATTGATTTTTTGACTGTTCATACAATATTTGTTAAATTACTTCAGCGATATCATTTTTCTCCAGCTTATGCTGGATCTAAAAATGTGCATATCGTATATCTATTTCTACCATGAAGTGTCTTTTGACACCTTAAGAATTTGATAACAGTGTCTAATTTTAAAACAATTTATATATAAACATCAACACCATTTTGCAGCATCATATCAATTATAATCAGATTAGAGAATCTCGATTCCAGTTGGAACGGAAAATACAGGAGTTGCTGTATAACTTTGATATTTGCTTATTTTCCGCCATGTTGTATTTTAGTGTTGATCGTCGGCAGTGATTTAAAAAAAAAAGAAAAAAAAAATCGAATAACATGTTTTGTTCTCGAATTCTGACAGTGAGTTCAACACGCGTTTTTTTTTTTTTTTTTTTTTTTTTTTTTTTTTTTTTTTTTTTTTTTTTTTTTTTTTTTTTTTTTTTTACGAAAAGACGTAAACAACCTAACTTTATTTATTTTTTTATTTCTAATTCTAAGGATATTCCAAATTCCAAGAAAGGAGTTATTGCAAAAAATAAATAACATGCAGGACGCTCTGAAATTGATGAAGGCTTACAATCTAAAAGTGAAGATGAGTTGAACGATTCTTCCAAAAGTGACCACAGATTCGATAGCGTTTATGAAAATTACTCGTGAAGCACTAATGAAGAGGAAGATAATTTGAATGCAAGTAGAGGACGAAAGAGAATGAGATTGTTGACGGAATTCTGAAAACGATAGCGAAGAAAACAATAAACGGCAAAATATTGAAATTGCTATTGATGGGATAGTTTGGAGAAAGATCAAAACAAATTCCTTTCCTGGCGAACCACCTCTTCATACTATTTCCAAAGATATATTTTGTCCAACTTGACATGAATTCAAAACCTAATTAAATAATCTCTAATAGATACGCATTAATGTATTGATAAATATATTGCTCAAATTATCTATATTTAAATGATGATCTCGAATCCTGCCAGTTTTGGCAATTATTTGCATTCAATCACAATGGTATCAAAAGACACCTTTTGACGTGGTCGAAATAGGTATACATAAAATCATGGTAGAAGTAGTGTTAACAAATATTAACTTATCTTAACTAATGTTACATTATAAAATGAAATTTTAAACATTAAAATTTTGCCGAACCTTATCTTTTGGTAAAATTATTATAATTACAAAAATTATAACACATTATGTGTCAATGCGAATACGAAGCTCTTATGTATTTCAGACAAGTATGTATTAATAAACATTATTTGATAATATAATTATATTTGAGATTGAATTCTAAATTTAATATTTAAGTTATCAATTTTACTAAACTAGTATTATATAGCATGAAAAATATTAAAATATACAATAACAATTATGACGGCAATAACACCATCGATAATGATCATGTTTTAGATATTTACATAGATTAAGACAATAAGGAAACATGAGCCTGCAGTGGACTTTAATTGCTGGATTTCTTTATACAGAAATTGTTGTAGTATTATTATTGGTTTTACCAATAATTTCTCCAACTAGATGGCAGAAGCTTTTCAAGTCTAAACTTTTAAAAAGTTTGAGTAATCAAGCATCAATTTATTTCTTGTTTTTAATTGGAATATTAGTGTTATTCCTATTGGATGCAATCAGAGAAATGAGAAAATATTCCATGGTTGGGGAACACGCAGAACATGCTCATTTAGATGCTGAAATGCAAGGTATGTAATTATGTACATATTGTATATAATACCTGTAATATTTTATATATTTTGAAAAATTCTGCTACAATGCAATTCAATTATAAGATTACTATTATTTCATGCAGGAAATATGAGATTATTCAGAGCACAAAGGAACTTCTATATATCTGGCTTTGCATTGTTTTTAAGCCTTGTTATACGTCGTCTCGTGATTTTAATTTCTGCACAAGCTACTCTGTTGGCACAGAGTGAAGCAGCGATGCGACAGGCTCAGTCTGCAACTACAACAGCAAAAAGTTTATTGTCACAAAAAACAATTGGAGAGAGTGCGCAGAACGATTCGAATGAAGCTCATGATAAAGTATTATCAGAATGGAAAAATCAAATTAAGGAGTTACAAGTAAAAAATCAAGAATTGGAAAATCAACTTATCAGAGAAAAGAAAGACAAAGAGGCTATAAAATCACAAGCTGAGTCTCTTGCCAAGGAATATGATCGCTTAAATGATGAACATGCCAAGTGTGTCCAATCAAGTGGTGACAAGAAAAGTGATTAAATAATAATTTTGCTCCTTTTTTTGTTTATTAAAAAAAAAAAATTTCTTTACTACTATTATTATTATTATTATTATTATCATTATTATTATTTGTTAATTAACTAAAACTTAGTTTTCATATAGAATTTTGTTATGATGGTATATTTGCACTGTATAGACTGTAAGAATATAATAAATAAGAGTAACTTATTCAATAAATAATTTTATGTTATAAATTGTATAGAATTAATTTTTACGATATAAACATTTAAATATGCATACCGGTATAATATATTGTTGCGAATATTGTTATGATAAAATGATTATTAATAAATAGAATTATGTAATTTAAGTGTAGTTTTTTAATAGTATTCATTGCAAATTAAGAGTCAGAAGTTAGTCAGCAGTGTCGTAGGTTGACATTTGCTAATGTGGGAGCTGTGTTTCCATACAAATTATAAACGAATACCAAAAATGACGAAATTAATCAAGGTTATTTATTTACATTCTAAAATAGATTGACATGAAACAAAGATTTGAGAACATATTTTTATTATTTTTTATAAACTAACTCGATACGGCGATTGTCGGTTCCAAGTGGCAACATTGCGCTTTTGAGTGAAACCGTCAGATGTCACCAGGTGTGCACCAACTTCCGCGCGTCGGAAACTACAGTTCCGGTAAAAAGTTTTTAAAAACTCTGGAAAAAGCCAACCAGAAAGGCAAAAAGAAAATTACACTCCCTGTAGTAAAAAAGTACGCGTGTGCTCCCACTACTGTAGGCTACTACAAGACCTCATTCTTTTTTTTGTGCCATCTGCCATTGTGGCAGACACATAAGTCTTCCGTGCTAGTAGCTATTTTACCATTAATAATTTTTGTATCCATGATTATTAGAATTAAACAATTTAGCATTAAGTGCTGCTAGTTATAGAGAGAAGAAAAAATATAAAAATTAAATATTTAATATTCAATTATATAAAAGGTGCGTAATCCTTTCCTCGCTAAATACACGATTGGTGGTCAATGCGGAAATTTCTCAACGTGACACAGATCAGTACTGACAGACATTTTAATAAAAATATTAAATATTATTCTCAATGTTTTCACCTAAAAGCTGTGACATTGTTCCCGTAACTCAGTTTATTGTCTTATAGTAGTAAAGGTATCATTTATTGAATTTCCTTAAACAATATGGTGTCATCGTATTTAGTATAAGTTCTGACAAAATTCATGAATGGAACTTACGACACACGAGCCGTGTCACGAACAGTGCCAGTCACTGTGCCGTTATAGGAGCTGAAGGCGACACCGTGCTGGTACGGTGCTGCATCACGGTGCGACACCTAATAAGTATAGTCGGTATTAAGTAATCAACCAAACCAGAGTATCGAATAAACAACCAAGAATCATATTATGTGCCAACTATTAGTCAAGAAGTATATTCACGCTCAGAACGCTCAAGGTTTAGGTTTAGGTTTATTGTTTTCTACCGGTTTTACAAATTGTTACTTTATAACCAGTAGATGGCGTTTGTGAAGAGCGTTACGTTTTTATTTTGCCCAACGGTAAACGTTCTTATATTTTGAAATTTGCACAAATCTCTGCATACATTTTTTCATTCTCTACATCTTTTGTTGCTCTCATTGCACTCACTCACTTTGGTATCTCCTTTGCTTTCTCCCTTTTGTACTATATATTGTTTTCTACTATTTAATTTAGTTTTTTTAGTTTTAATCTTACATCTCTATTGTCCCTGTTATTATTACATTTCTTTTTTTCTTTTTTACTTTCCTCTCTTACCTGTCTAACTTATTGACTACTTTTCATTACATTACATTACTCATGGATTATGTTATGAGATTATAATATGACTCTTGTGCCCTTGTATTGGATATTTGCACGCTCTCTTTCATACCTTTTACACATAATACAAAAATACAATATTGTAACGGCCAAAGTACTTTATTTACAAAATATATACAAAGTTGGTGGGGTATGGTGCAATGATGTCAATGGAGGTACCCAGATTGGTCGTTGGTAGAGAGCGAGAGGAGAGAAAATCGGTAGGTTTTTATATAAATTTTGATTTTGTGGGTTGCTTTGTTGTAAGTTCTGTGGATGGTGTTTTGTATCTCTTCAATTTCTGTGTCAATTTGATATGGATGGAAGCGGTTGGAGTTTATGGTGAATCAAGAGCATGTTTGTCTAAATTTGTTCCAGTCTTTGATGGTTATCGTATGGTTAGTGAATCATTGGATTAGATTAGTAATTTCAAGAGTACTGGGCAGGTGATTCGAGGAGAGATCATTTACGGTGTAGCAGTCCGTATGAGCCTTGATGTTCGACAGGAATATATCTATATTGGATTTCTTACGTCTTGGAGCTTTGTAGGAGTATGTGTTGCTATGGAGAACGTGGTAGTTGTTGGTTATGGAGCAGGAGTGGAGGTTTTATCCATTTGCGTTTGCTCTGGAGTTGTTTCAATCTCTACGTTTTGAGTTTAAATCTCCGTCTATTATGTAAGGGAAACTTTGGTTAGTTACGGAGTTTTTTGGTTAGTTATTGGCTAAAATTGGCTGGGTGGTCTCTCTTGCAGTTGTAGCAGGTAGCAGGGGTGTCAGGAGTTTTGGTCCAGTCTTTGGTTAAATGGTTGCCTACACATTTAACACAGTTAGAGTTTTTGTTGCAATTGAAAGGAGTGTGTCTGTGCGCTTGGCAACGGAAACATTGAATAAATGGCTTTTTGGAGTTGTATTTTCCCCACTTCCTTACTTGCTGAATAAAGCAAGCGACAGGGAAGGTTATTTTATATGCTGGATGGATGGAGTTCTGATCTTTTTAAATCTGAGTGCAAGTGATTTGTGTGAGCCTTTGTGATTTTAATTCGTTAGTGAAATCCTCATTTTTTAGTTTAGGGAGGCCTTTTAGGACTAAGGATATGGTTTTCTCAGTAGCTAAGACGTACATGTAACATTGTATCTTGAAGGTTGTGCAGAACTGTTTAAATTTGATGAAATGTTGAACGAACATGAAGTTTAACTTGATTTAGTCATAGTATACAGTAGCGAAACTCTATGTCGGCACCTTTGATGTCAGTGAAGCCCAAAATGGAGTGTGCATGCGTGAAAACGGGCATCCGTCTCGTAACGTACTATGAACTCTCTCTCACTTACTCTAATACACTGAAAAATAAGTTACTGCTCTCTCTAATAGTGGCCATTTTATCCTCATAATCTAGGTTTTTAATCGTTGATTCGGTTAGAAATAAATCCTCAATTGTATGTTGACGCTTTACATCATCCAGAATAAACATGCCGCCGTCAATAGGCATTTCTTTGTTTCTATTAACGATTTTATAAGCAAGTCCCCAGGGATTCCTATCGAGGTCCCTAATTAATTCTTGCCATGCTTTCTTTTTACTATTTCTAACCGCCAATTTTCAGGGCAACAACCGCCTCCCGCCCCCTTCTAAGGTCAACAAGCTTAACCGCACAAGATATTTATTTTACTCCTTAGTGCTATCGCCGCTTTGCCGCCCAAACTGACAAACCACGCACCTGTTTTGCGTACGGGCGGTTCCGAAACTATCACCATATATTCCATCTATTCATATTATCTATTAAAACATCCAACGCCGCATTGGTGTTATTCAGGTTATTCTGGATAGCTTTAAGTTTCATAGTCAATAGAGTTCTCACTATCCGCTACGGTAATATGCTCATTAAATATGTTCTCGGTCTCTTTAAATGTTTTTTCCATATCTAACTGTTCTCGCAATAAATTATCTACCTCCCTGTCTTCCTCATTCCTACCAACCTGTATACCTACCTTATCCTTATTATACTTATTTGTTTCATGACCCCACCTACCACACTTCCAACATTTAATATTTCCTCCTTCCATCATACTTATCCTGTTGTTAGTCCAACCTATTTTTACTTCTTTCCTTTTTTTTAGAATATTAGCCATTCTTACCGGCACCCTTACCATGGCCACCTTTTTCTCCCAAGGTTCCGATAGCAACCTCACCACTTGTGTCTGTTCCTTTTTGTTATTATCCACTTCCATAACCTCACTTGTCGCTAGTATAATATCCTCTTGTTAGTACATCCATGCCCTTAATCTTAATTATAACTCTCCTATCCAAAACCCTTACCGTTGCCGTCTCTTCTCCCTTCATTTGCTGTATCCTCTTTCTCCAATCATTTACCAATTTCTAGAAAATCCATACCCGCAATACTAACAAATATGGCTTTACTCTTGAGCCATCCCTCTCCCCTCATAACCATATTTTTGGACGGTATTTCCCTAGTATCTCCTATCCTTGATCCTGTCTTGCTCCCTTGTATTCCTTTGTCTTGATCCCTCATCCCTTTTCCTTTATTTTTACCCGGTGTATTATTGCCTGTTTTACTCTTGTTTGTCCTTTTTCCATGACTACATGACTTCATGTCTCGTTATCCCTATTTCTTACCTCTTCTGTACTTACCTCGTTAATGCCTACCTATCCTATCCTATCCCTTTGTGTTTGTGTACCAACATCTCTTACCATTTTGTTCTCCTGCCTTCGTAAGGGTCCTGTTTCCACCATAAAGTCCATCACCTTACCTTTCCCTTTATCCATTTCCGCAAGCTCCAGTTTCATCCATCGAATTTCCTTGGTTACCGGCGAATCGTCCCTTCTTTCTCTTATTAACTTTAATTCATTCCTCTTTATTGTTTCAGATTGCTGCTGATTAACATACGGACTAGGGCCTGGACTGAATTTAGGACCGGGCTCAGGACTCCCCACACCACCCACTGCAGGATCGTCATGTCTGAAATCCCTTTGACCCTGGTCCCTCACACTACTGCAAGCACCCAATAAATGTTCTTCGCTACCGCATTCATAGCACCTTTTTTCGACCTCCTTATCAATAGATATGTGACCCATCCCCGTACAGCGGTAACATCCATCGATAAGTTTAAATTCCCTAATTTTACAAACCGTCCACCTAATTTTAATTGTATCGCCTTTCTCCAAACTGGCTTCCTGCATACGCATCTCTTCTATAAATAATTTTAATATTGTCACTCGAGGCCTCAGAATGGGTACTAACACTATTTATAAGTTCATCATCCTCAACCGTAATGTCAAGATACAATATATGTAACTTTTTTTAAATATGGAGTAGAACCTCCGCCCTAATATCTCTTTCCTTTAATCTATCGTTCAGCATTACCGCCTCATGCCTACTTTGAATTTTTATTATCATGTCTTCTGAATTTCTACATATCCTTACTGAAACAACCTTTATTCCATCCACTCTAACGTTCCAATTTAATTCACATAACTTGACGTAATAAGACCCCCCCCCTTCCGCGAAAACCTTAACCGCGAATAACCTACTATTTTCCTCTCCTAGGCTCCCTATTCCGTCATCCTTCTCCTGCCTTTTGCTGTGAGGGGTAACCTTCGTGGGTGAATCCTCTTGCGATATATTTATTTTATTATTTCTTTTCCGTTTTTTTTTTTCTAAGTTTCTTTTTTCTGTTTCAGGTTCCGATACTAGCTCAACCAGTGAGAAGTCGACGTCATTGGAGTCATCGTAACCACCACGCATCGCAGGTACGCTAACACTCAAGAGTATCACTAACCCTATCCGCTACTACCGCAACGGCAAGCACGGCTTATTTCCAGAATCTCACTGCCGCCTTTAATATATCTCTCTATTTCATTGGAGATTGCATCGCTAAATTTGCGGCTATTTATAAGCGGTTTACAGATATCAGTAACCCTGTCAAACCATTTAACAAGGCAGGTATTGTCTCCCGTTCCTTTAACTATTCTAAAAATTTCAGCATTTAGCGATGTAAGTTTTGACACCGTCACTCTCGGTCGCAGAATTAGGCGATGGGGCCCGGTTTATTACCACCATCGCCTCGCGCAGGGTGTGGGATTAGGTTTAAGAGTTTGAGTCGTGTTGAAGGGTAGGAGGAGTGGCTGGAGATTTTATTTCTACTGTGGGGGATTGAGTTTTGTCTTGTTCTAAGCATTTGTAGTAGTTGGAATGGGTTACTTGCAGGTATATTTGGAGTATGCTCTAGCTCCATGGTTCGAGGTTGCGAGTCTGCTAATTCTCTATAGTTACCTGCTCTGGTATCTGATAGGGAGATGGAGCGCTTCCCGGTTCTGATTATAGATATGAAATATATGGATATGGATAATAAAAAACAATTAAAGTAAAAATAAAATATGTATTTATTTTTTCTTTCAACTAATATTCTTTTGTTACTTTTAACTAACACACATCAATGTATTACGCATAAATTAAGCGCTATTTGCGTTTATCTATCATCTATACATACATAGCATATAGGAAATTATTGATTGAACGTTTAACAATTATTTCACACAAAAGAAATACAAAAGTATATGTTACAAGTTGTATCATTTGTTAGGAATAGTGTTTGTCGCAAGTGAATTCAACCTACCAACCAATATTCCAGACGTGATTACAAACATCACAAGAGTCATTATATGAAGGCGATAATTAATGTGGTCAATTATGCATCAATTTTTGGTCAGTATTTTCTAGGGGCGTTTTAGGTTAGGTTACTTTAAACTGTAAACTTAGGTTTGATTAGTTAGCTAAATAAACAGACATTTCATTACAGACTTATTGTAAATAAAAATTAATTATGTTCAATTCGAGGATACTGACCACACTGGTCATGAATACTGACCACTAAAATACAAACCTTATATGAGAATAGGTAAATGTTTTTAGAGTATTTTACAGACAAGAATAATTCTATATTAACTTCTATTCAGATTTGCACAAATTGATACATGTGTTGGTGATATATTTCACTTATTGGGCGGACTATAGCCAAATGTCAATATGGCTTCAAAGTAACTTGTAAAATTGGTTAAAAACCACTCAATTTTATGTACACATAACTAAGAAAATTTGTACTTTTGAGTTCTACGAATCGAAAATTAACAATTTTTGGTTGCCCGAAATGAAGCTCTGTTTAAAGCTAATCTTATGATCTTACATATGCAAACCAATCAAATTGTGGATAAAAGTCAATCTGACGTTAAAGTAACTAATAAAATTCCCTAAAAATACTCACTTTTATCTCACTTACGCATGATTTTCAAACTTATATTAAGATTTATATTTGCAAATAATAATTCTATGTTTTAGTAATAATTAATCAAGAATTTGTAAATAAAGTTTTAATTTTTTGGATACAATATAATTTATATTTAATACGAATGTAATAAAAGATGATCTATAAAGCATTTATTTAAGGTATTATTTACTATTTTCATTGGGTTCTAGCTGTCATATCTATTTATTTTGGTTGTATAGGTGTTCTGTAAACAAGATGTCCATTTTGCTCCTCGAATCTCCCTAATCACCAGCTTACCAGCTTCCACCGGCACTAGTGCCACAGTATACAGCAGGAAAATTCTCTCGATTTTATGTAGCCGAAAATGGAGTGCGCATGCGCGACGACAGTACTGCAACTACAATGCTAGTGAACTTCTTTGTCTCACTTGCTCTTTATTTTTTACTCTCTTTCTTCAAGAAGGCGGTTAACACTTGAAACTGGAATTGGAGGGAATCCAATACTAACTGAGAGCTGATATATATTCTCTTGGAAGCACTTTGATCTTAACTTTGTTTCAGGTGTTGTAAAAAATGGACAGAAAGAAGATGATTCTGTGAAGCTGTGCAGTACCGCAATGCATCCTACAATTTGAAGTGAAACAACACTAAAGGAACATGACAGGTATAACAGTTTTATAATTATTATTTTTTATATAAATAACATTTTTAATTGTTACACAAACTGCTAAAGAAATATGGCATCAAAAAATTTAAACTTTAATATTGCCTTATAATTTTTCAATACCACGTTTCTTTTAAGCAATAAATCCACTACAATTTAATATTACAGTTGGTCACAATGGGTACGAGCAATATGCGTCTGTGCCATTTACATTTTGAAGAAAAATGGATCAGAATGAATAAAAAATTCGTTCGTCTTCACCCAGATGCTGTACCAACATTATTCTCTGATCCCAATTTTTTTAAACAACAGTAAGTTTTATAATAACTACTACTTTAACATAAATTAATTCAATGAAAATAGTTTTGTTTCATAAAAAATCAAATTTAATGATATTATAACTGTATAAAATGATTGTATAAAAAAAATAATTTTGTAATAATAATCATTTCAATTATTAAATGATTATTATGAAAATTTGACAAAATTAATATTCATGTTACTTATTATTATATAAATAATATGTAAAAACAGAAAATAAATAAATTTTTTCAAAATTTTTTACTCCTTGTATTAGAAATAATATATCTATCATTTTTATTAAATGTAGACTAACTGAATGTGAAAATAGAAAGAGAGGCAAAAAATAAAGAGCAAGTGAGAGAGACAATGAAATGTTCGGGTGACGTGAGTTGCACTACTGTCGTCGCGCATGCGCTCTCCATTTTCGGTTACACTGACATCAAAGGTATCGACAGAGAGTTTCGCTACTGTATGCTGTGCTAGTGCTGTTCTTTTATCTGTGAGGTCGTTTATGGTGTAGAGAGAAAAAGAGTTACCGAGCATGTCTAAGCCGAAAACAGGTCCTCAGGATTTACCTCCCAAGGGAGGGTATGTTCCTTTTCAAATCGAACGAATTAAATTACGTAATGTGATTACAGGTATAAATTAACCTATAACTTACATATCTTTAATTAGTTCATTATCTAACACGTTATAGCAACTTAATGTAACGTTCTTTAACTTGCGTATATACTAGCGAACAGTTCGCGATCTTCACAAGTAGTTTGCACACTTTTTGTAATTAGCATGCTCGATTTTTAATTATATCTTATATGGAAAAGTTTAAAAACAGCACGCGAACAAACGACGTCGAAGAAATTTAATTTCACTTGTGAACAGTTTGTGAAAATTGGTCTAGGCACATTATCAAAATTACGATCCCAGAGAAACAAGTCATATAATACATCGAAGATGTTAAACATTTGTTTGTTTGTTTGTTTGTTTAGCTTATATCTTAAATATTTACGAAATAGGAACGGGGTTTATGTAATGGTTATATGCGATGCAAGCTAGAATGATGATAAGTTAAAGGAATGTTTTTACTGATTTCTTTTTTATTGATTTTCATCGACTAAGGAAATCACTTTTACTTTTATCTATATACATTTTTAATGAGAACTTTCAAGTTCTAAGATCTAAAGTTAGATCTAGACACGTCCGCAAGTAGAATTTATTCATATCAACCATCTCCTTTTTACCAATTATACCTTTCTAATTCTGTACGATATAATTTATAAAAAGTTACACTCGTTTCGAGAAGTGTTGTATCATATTTTTTCTTAATAATTTTTAAATATGATATTAAGTTTGTGTATAATCTATATACAAGGAGAAATTTTTACAAATACATGAGTATGTGAACATAATACATATCCGATACTGGCATAACGATAAATAAACATAATTAATATTGCAACTAATGTGCTCTAAAAACCAGACTAATGATCAATATAAATTACAAGTTTTTTAAATATTTGCTATTTTATCACTATGCCTTGATACATAAATTACTACTACACACACATACGGTATCATTAGGGGTTTTGTGGAATACTATTAGATCTATTTCATGATCTGCAACCTCTTTTTCAAGACTTTTGTTGGTAAGCCCAAGACAGCTTGGTAAATGTTCAGTTTGTAATTATATATTATTATACTAGTATGGCATGTGTTCATTACTAGTTTGGGGAGTTTTTCTTAAATGGAATACGTTGCTGGTTAAACTTAAATTTCCAGGGTAAGGAAGGGAAGTACATATGTAAACAGTCTCTTTAGAGTAGTTCCACTGTTTGACAGAGGAAAAAACCGACTGGCAGTGGGGTGCAGACTAGACATAAGTGATGATATTTAAGACATTTTTATTGAAAGAAGTATAGTGTTATACTAATTGTAACTTAATCATCAGACGACGATGAAATTCGTATCTCAGTTGTAACTGCTACAAATTTCTCCTTTAGGTATTTTGCAATAATTTAATTAATTTTCTTTTTCACTTGTATCCTAAAACTTGGAAAGTGTTTTTTTATTTCTCTTTTATTTATTGCACGCGATGCTTTTATCGGACCAACTTTCCGAAAGTCATCATAGCCAATAGGTACCCTCCCACCATTTCGATGACAAAAGCTTTCTGTTGCTTCGGATTGGACAATTTCTTTATTTCTTTGACCTGGTTCTAAACGCAAGTCACCTGATTACATTGTCTTTTAACCCAGATTATTACAGCCGATGAGTTGATGCAGTCAACAAAGACATCGATACTTTTAAAATCAAAGGCTTTTATAATCGTGTCAGTTAATCGGATACTGATCGTCGCCGCTAATAATTCCAGTTGAGGAGTTCGCTGACGTGAATCACTTTTCTCACCTTTTGTCAGGATTACATCACTCGGGGCTGTTCTTTGTTTGAACAAGATTAACAATAACATTTGAATCGTGTTCAGTACGAATCAATACCACCATTGCATAGGCTAATTTATTAGTATCACAAAGGCTGTGTAATGTAGTTATTATCTGCACCAAAAATTGTTGTTAGTTGGAGTGCAGTGGTGGTGGTGTGGGGGGGGGGATAAATGAATACGAATATATTAATATGGTCTTTGATTATGCTCATATTAACATTTCTCCTCTCAAATATCGCGATACATGGACTTCACTTAAATTTGTTATTTCACCGACTCCACTTGGAAAAGGACCCTATTTAAAAAAACCATAAGTTTTCACCTCCAATGAGTTTCGTTCAAACTTTGGATATCTGTAGACCCTAATTGCCAGCGTAATTTTCATATTATGGGATGTGCGAAGTATGCATCTAGCGAAATCTTTTCAATGCTACAGCTTTTGACTGAAAAAAGACATCGACTTGATTTTTATGGTAAAAATCGCAAGAAATTCAAGCTTTCGAATGGTATAGGACTTTTTATTTTACCAAATTTTTTAGTTAACTTTTAGGCATATTTATAGATTTCGTGTCTGTGAAAAATAATGAAAAATTGTAATACCCCAAAAAGCATTCTTAAACATTAACAAAAAATTTTTTTTCATGGTCCATTGACAAAGTGGAGTTAGGTAACGGTAAGACAGATATGTATATCATTAAAAACTTTTGGATATATGATTGTTTGGGAAGTCGACCGAATAGAATTCGAATAGATGAAATGGATGAACAACTTCTATTTTCGGAATATTCTCTTCGGGTACTACTACTACTGCTACTGGAATTCGGCAACACTACTTTATGCCGAAAATTGGCCTTAATTGGAGATAAAAAGTCTGAAAGCAATCCTCACTACGTTATCTTTTTTAGTTTTGAACTTTAGCCACCAGCAATGGATCCTTCGGAAATCCCCGGTTTATGCCTCTTTTTTAATGAATATCTCGAGAACTAAAACAGATAGATAATTGCATGTATAGGTAAGGAGAATACCATAACTTGTGGGTCAAGTTGAACGTGGGGATCGTTGATATTAACACATTCACGACCGCTGAATCACATGAATCCGCGTCATTTCAAATTTTAATCCTGGTTACCGCTGACGTGAGATTACGTCTTGCTATTTATAATAACCGAATGCTGAAAATCTCGAGAAACACGAGGCTCACGGCGCACAAACTACTATACTAGAGGCACTATCCCATTGAAAAACTAAGTGTGTTCAATGCGCACGAGATAGATTCGAGTCTATTTTGCGCTTCAAGCGGTTTCTTAGGAAAGGAATGCATAAGACCGAAAAATCTGCTGTTCTGTCCCACTCTTCCCATCAAATGTAATAAAACATCTGATGAAAACTGCTTTGCGCCGAAAATAAAATGGTCATAGCTTATTGCTCAGATTAGAGTTTCTTAGAATATTAAATACTATTTACAATTTTGAAACTCTAATCTGTTTTATTATTAATAATAAATAATATACACATATATTATGATGGACATACGTTGTTACGTATGTAACAAAGGAAATGGACTTCTCGACGATAGTATCGAATAATTCGTTAAATACTGGCTCCAAAAGCAACCTCATGCTTTTCTTCGCTTATGTTTCGAAAAATCCTTTATTTAATCATCATCCGTCGATTCGTCCGTATTCGATTTTCTTCATTTGATTTCTTGATTATCTCGTCATTGCGAGAGCAATAATTATTTGCCACTGATCGATATTCATTTATAAATGGATCTGGTGTAATTAACAACATTGGTGGTAAGCTGTTAATTATACTCACCATTATAGCACCAGCACTCATTTGCTGCAACTTCGTGGCATTAAAAACTTTGTTCTGAACTGTGTCTCTTTTGGACTTGCCCACCAAAAGTAAGGGAAATCCTTTCACGGTAAAACCCACGCGGTTTTATGCCCTATCTTCAATAGTAATTTAATTGACTTTTGGTTTGTTTCCTATCAAATACTTTTGCCTACTTTTGTCCACCTAGATTGACCACCCTTATCGCGTTTTGCACCCTTATTTTCTAAGCAAAATAAATAGACCAACAGGTCTACAAATTTTATCATTTTATCATCTTTGCCCTAACGATTGAACCAGTATTTGCGGCAACCAACTTCAGCATTTCATTCTTTGTTTTCCAAACGTACTCGGTATTAGAAAGTTAATTTCCAAAAGAATGCGGTATCTGCGATCCACGGTTCCACGGTTCCACTGTTATCCCCGATATCCCCGATTGGTGATGAATACTGTATTGATACAACAATAAAAAAAATTTGATATCCTGTAAAAAGTAAAACTACTCCGAGAAAAGTTCGTATTTCTTGCGATATAAAATTTCTTATGAAAGAAATTCTATATCTTTTTTATTTCTTCATCAAATTTCACATTTTTATTTATTTATTTTTCACAATTTTATTAGTTTCATGAATATGTGAATAATTAATCTAGAATAACTGTAGGATTATCGAAATTTTTAGGAAGCACAGATAAATCGATCACTTACGCAACAACAACAGCTTGTTCCAGATGCTTAAATTCTTTACATTCATCCGGAAGACTTCCGGATCCAGAATAAATTCAGATCTTTTTCGTTACAGCTTGTATTAAAAGAGAAATATCAAATAACAGATATGTATCCGCCTCGAACAATGGTCGATGGAATATATATCGATAATAAAATATTACAATATATGAAATTTTGTAACTAAAGTTTTGTAACTCAGAGTTATTTTATTGTAACGACTGTGAAACATTAAAATATTTCAACTAAGACAACTTATCATTTCTACGTATACACAAAGCGATAACAGGAAGAATTCATGAACAATTTCTCTCTCTCTCTCTCTCTCTCTCTCTCTCTCTCTCTTACAATTGGTAAATTTAATAATCATTTAATATGCAGACTAGAAAACAGTGTTAGAAGTAAATATTAATAGATTCGAGGACAGTTATTTAAAAAATTTATATACCGTTCTATTTGTAATAGAAAGAGAAAAAGAAGAAAAAAATAGATAGTGGCGACTCACCGCCGCGTATAGGCACCGTGTGAAACTGCAGCACATTATCGATAACATTTATGAACGAAGGATCTTCTTTTTCTCAAAAATCTTTTTTCGTTACGAAATAATTAATGTTATGCACTTTAATTTATATGATTAGTTATATCTTTTCTGAAATTCGTTTATTTTTGTAAAATAAAATTTTTCCGTGTACTTATATTTCTCCGCGTGCAAAATGTTTGTAAAATGAAAAAGGTTGTTACGGGGAAACTCGTCCATAGACGAGTTAAAATAAACTGTTCTACGTTCTACGTTCTACGTTCTTATTATTTGATCTACGATTTTCTTACCATCAGGGTCTTCGGCTCTCCTCGCTCTCCTCATTCGTTCCATACGTGGACGGAAGGTTTACATAAATATGACCTCCATAGTGTAGTCCAACTTTAAATACCTCACGCTTTATCGTTTAAATGTTTGTTCAACGCTTATCGCTTCTAAGATTACTGATCGTATGCGGTTAACTCTTATTTTATTTTATTTTGCTAACAGATTAACGGATAGGAAAGACAATGAACTGGAATAATGACAAAGTAATATAAGTATGACAATAATATATTATTAACCGAGAATGGTAATTTTGTTAAATAAAGAAATAACTATACCAGACTGTCATAAGATTAAGGAACTATGTATTTATATACCGGAATTTACGTGGTCGTATGTTTAATTATTTGCTAAATGTTATATAGCAATATTTTACATACCCTGCGAAACTTCTTTAAATAAGCAGATACAGAACTAAGGAATTAAATAGATCAGAGTAGCCGTTTAAATTCCGGAATAAGATGATAATGTTGTAATTGAGAATATCGATGAATTTTCTGTGAACTTTATTTCAGTTAATCACCTTATACGAGGTAATTGGTAAAGGTGTTGCAAGAAAGGAAAAATTCAAAACTTTATTAAACAACTAATGGGAATTAACAAAAGTTTTCTATAATAGTTTATAAAATAATTCAAATACGATCATACTCGTCAATACTCATATAATTTTCTTGTACTTTTCGTCAGAGTATCAGCCATGGTTAAGCGCGTATTACCTTCGAACTTAAGTTTTCGAGGAAAGACTAATACTTACGAATTTCAATTTTAAAAAGAAAATGCAGTTGCAATCTTTGACTCTACGATTTTTTTCTACAGCCTGCGTTCAACAGGACATTTGCAAAAATATTGTTCACAATTTCAATTACATATCAATAATTTTTAATCGACGAACAAATCGAAAAGCTCAACACGTATGCATTTTTTTTTATCGTAACGTATACTTGCTTTACTAACGTGTACGATTATAATATATCTGCATCGAAACGGTTTCTTTTTCGTAGAATATATATTTTACAACTATTTTAGGATTGTTCAATTATATTATATTATATAACGCATTTTATATATAATTATAAAATATTTTTTTAAATAATTGGATTATAATTGAAAAATTATAATTATTTCAGGTCGTGTCGCAAGTGCCTTGTTTATTGCCGTTAATATAATTGGATTCCCTCTATATTACAAAAATTGGGTAATGGTAAGAAAGGATATGATCGAGAAAAGGAGTAAAGAACTAGCTCTGCTACCGTTGATGTGCGCAGCACGTGAGAGAATGTAAAGAGATATATGTTATATTTTTACATAATACTGTTTATTAATACTGTGTCACGTATCATGAACGTCGATAATACTTCGATAGTAACGTTATGTGTAGAAGTGCAGCAGATTTTCCTCTTTCAGATATTCACGCACTTTTTTAATTAAACAATTTTTGTCTAATCTGAAAAATTTATAAAAATTTATAATAAATTTATAATATACTCGCTATTATCGGGTACCCAAAGGTGAAATTAGGCTAGATCGAAATAGATCCTAAAATAGATCCTAAAAGTTTCCAACTACATACTCTTTGCAGTCGTTTTATATTAACTCTTAGCCACCGTAGCAAATTCTATCTTAATTTCCATTTTAAGATATATCAGTATCATACACCTCCTATGAAAGAACTAAGGAAGGAGCTAAGGAACCTATTCACTAGCCAAATTCTGTTTAAGCGTAATTAGTGTAAGACTTGTTTGCAACCCGGAGGTTCGTGAACAACAAGAATGCCTTCTTAGGCCACTCGTATTAGCCTCGAGGACACCCCCGACGCCATGGCCCGTCCAAACGTTTACCCCAATATTCTTACATTAGGCATTTTGAAAGTAGCGATGACGAATTTTATTTGGACTCTTTGAACGCTGACTTTGATATAGACACTGTGACACACTGAAGACTATTAATAGTGATCCTGATAGTGACAGAGTGAAAATGAGAAAAATGGTATAAGTGAATTTATTACTTAAAACAATTGCACTAGAAACAAATAAATAAATTGCTAAAAATAAAATAGAACATAATTCTCGTTCAACGAGAATTAATTCCGACCAGCATGGCACCTATAATAATGCGAAATAAATTTAATACGATATCGCAAAGGGTTAACTTTTCAATCGGATTTTCTACCTTAGATTGAGAATAAAGAATTATTTCAGATTCTTCTCGGTCTAATCGGATGTAAAAGAAAAGGCCCATTATATAATAATATATATATAAAATGAAGAATACACAATTGCTTTACTCATTCCGATGTTAGTTTCGTCTCCCCGAATGTAGGGATTAGAAAATTGGATTACATCACATCTCTTCTCCCTCCTTCCTTCTTTCTCTCTTTTCTTCAAATCTGTTTTGTCCACGCCAATCTCTTCCACATCTCTAGTTAGATGGTCCAACGATTTCCACCTGTTCCCAAGATAATTCCTACTTCCTTTTGGCTTCTTCCTTCCAGTACCTATATTTTTTCCCCTTTTCCATTTTCCTTTGCATATCATGGCCAATAACCCTATATAAAATAACGAAAAATGCATTAGGCAAAAATTATTACTGAGTGGTCGAGTTAAATCGACCACTCAGTGTGTTAAGATATCTTATCCATCAGTGTCTTCTTCGCATACATTTGTAGACGCGTGCCTACGACTTGATCGAACAACAAATCGGTGCTGTTTCGTTTTCCTAATTGTTTGCGATACGGGTGGGATTGATGAGGCAAGAAAATCGAATATGGGAAGGATCGGACGTAAAGGAAAGGCACACAAAAGACACTAATTGGACATAAAATAAACTGTTCGTTCACTAATACCACGGTACAATACACTAAGCTGGATTGAACTCTTACAAAATCTCTTTCGGAGACGGTTGCCAGCAAATCCAGGTTCGCGAACGCGAGAACAAAGGAGAGCCGACAATCGTTTTACAATTAGTACTATTCGCTTTGTTAGCACAATTCATAGTTCCCAGTTCGTTTGGCTTTTTAGGATTATCGGATATGTTTTATTTGATGGTAAATTTGTTTCTGTTTCGTTTCGAAGTCTGTTTGTAGGTGCGATAACACGCGATAAAAATATTCAATTCTTCGCAGCCGGCCAATTAGTTTTTCAATTACCTTTGAAAATTTATGTATTTATTATATTTATACAAATTGGGTGTGCTCAATGTTGCAGAATGTCTGTCAATGTGCAAATAAATTCAATCAATTTTCACTTAAATATGAGCCATCCCACGGACAATGAGGCTGATATCGTGGTTACGTGGTCGACTACTCTCGGCATTCTTAACAATCGACGAATACTATAGTAAAGACGATTGCATTAGTAATGGCCGTGTAGGCAATGAACCCATAGTATATTTATTCTTATTTTAGAAAATATCTCTCTCTCTCTCTCGATCAGCCAGTCCTAATTAGAGGTACAACTGATAGCGAGAACAAATGGTCAATGCAAAAAAGGATTGTAAAATATTTTACTAATATTTATTTTGTTGTCATATAATATAGTTCCTTTAGATTTGTTATTTTACGATGCTCAGTTGGTAATTTGAAGTTGGAACAAAAAGAATCTCTTTAACATTAATACACTAATCTGACATTTGATTGACATTTGATTCGTTTAAGTGTTTCAATAATTGTTTTTTCACCAATTATACATTGATCGATTATGTTTAAATACTACGGGTAACCATAATTCTTTGATGCTGCCATCTTTTATACTAAAGTAACAATTGTTTGTTACAGAGAGTTAAAACGTCTGAAACATTTAAGAAAACTGGAAGCCGAAGTAATGAATGATTTTCCATTTTGGGAAGTAGGAACATTGTTTGGAGTGCCAATATACGAATCGTTGCCAGAAAATGAATACATACCAATTACCTTATTCAACTATTATCTATTTTCAGATATTAACTCTCCTCCAGCATTGGCAATGGAACTCTTTTTCAAGTAGATTATCTTTTACAGTAATTTGTATCATAGTGCGTTAGATGAAATTAAATGTAAAGAATAAAAACTTCTTATCACAAATATACAAAGCTGTTGTTTTCATTGTGGACTTTAATATATTATCTAGTAGTATTATACATACAGCTATACCTACTC
Source organism: Xylocopa violacea (assembly GCA_963969225.1). NCBI lineage: Eukaryota > Metazoa > Arthropoda > Insecta > Hymenoptera > Apidae > Xylocopa > Xylocopa violacea. Next base: position 2,021,980 of record CAXAJV010000021.1, on the reverse strand, counting down.
ATAAGTAGACGAAAGCAAATGTTTGTACGATTTGAACAAACTTGATATGGTTAATGTTTCAACAACAATTGAGGAAGTGATATTCATATTCATATTCAATATTCATAAGATTCTAATGTTATTATTGTTAATTAAATTTGTCGATTTTCAAAATTCCTCGCATTCCGAGTATATTTGGCAGAAACAGGTATTATCTGTACACTGTAGCTTTGTTTACTAAAAATTAAATAAAACGTAAACGTTCTTGTATGAATTTGACAGTAATTGAAATCATTAAACATGGCAATTGCAGACAATCGAACAGAATTATGCCGAGACAACACAGCTTTGGCAGAGTAACGGCCAAGGCAGTGGGCTGTCAGTTGCGACGCGTACCAGCAGCAGTGGCCACTTCCGTAGCCATCTGCCGGCGGATTCGTTGCTCTGTTCTCTGGCTAATTATTTCTCTGCGTTAAATAAAGTTTGTTATTGTAAGTGTACAGATGTTTAAATAATAATTTGATTACATACAGTTTCGTAAAGTACAAACATTAAAGTTGATAGTTACATGTCTATACGTAATAGAACTCTGACCGCAATTATAATAGAGCGGACGTAATTTAAAACGTAATCGAACTCTAATGTAATAAAAAAACAAAAAAAAGATTTCAAACCTTAGCAGAAACGTATTACTTGAGGCTGTTATTATGCACGGTTCGCAGTTCGCAGCATGTACATATAAAGATAGATTTCAGTGTGTTGGTAAGGCGGTCTTTCGCGAATGCCTTGGAAAATATTCATTTCCGGCAAAAATGCTAGTTATACTCGTCTATTCAGCGCGTCAAAACGAATAGAATGTAACATACTCTATGTATAACAGAAGCTTGCGGGGGCAGTGGAAATGTTCAGTAGGTAATCAAATTATACTCTCAGAACGAAAAGGAAATAAGGTTTATTGAAACGCATTACATCTTCTTAAAAATGAATTTTTTCAATATATAGTGTCATAAATAAATTTAGATATATGTCGTTATTCGTACAACGTTATTCATACCAGATGAAATTATATTCTTTCCATAGTATATTGTCTTCTTCGTAAGAAACTTTTCTTACTTGAGGTTATGTACAACTATATATTATATTTGGCATCAAAGTGAGAAACTTTAAATTTGTCTATAATTTATTATTTTTTTCAATTTTCTGATAATTTTTTTGTTATCATTATGTGAAAGTCTAAAACTATGTCAACCATGTGTAAAAGGAAACAGCAAGAAATATCACAAAAAGATGAACTTCAACTACTTAGTAAATCGGTAAATATATATATATATATATATATACACACACACACATACATACATACATACATAATACATACATAAATTTAATTGCATAGAATAATTTTTAAATGAATCATGATGAATCTACTTTTACCTTTTATTTAATAAGATTGTTTAATCTTAAGTAATCGATTAAGTAAATTATTTTTTAATGTGCATAATTTGGTGCATTATGTGCAAATAATATGCATATTGCGATCGCTTGGTTCCACTTTTTTACTATGTTAAAAAATTTCTTCAATCTTCTTCAAGTCTTAACAAATAACTTCATATTTGGTTATTGCTATCATAAAAAATACAATATACATTATATATTATCGCATAAATTTTATAGAACGAATAATGAAAGTACCTGGTTCGATTAAAGTATCTAGATGCAAATAATACGTCTACGCATTTTAAGGATTAAAATAGAAAAGTCATACAACAATCTTCATCTAGTTACAGAAGGAAATATGATGTTGGTTAATTAATATTTTAAAAATTCTGCATAGACATTTAATAGATTCTTTTTGTACAGTTAACTTATTATTTATAACAATTTTACTGGCAATATATATTTAAGATACAAATGTCCTGTTATCCATACCGAAGGAAAAGAAAGGATTGCACACATGCGAAAATAGTTATTCTTAAGTCGCTCTATTAAAACATATATGTATATATTAATTTAATTTAATTTAATTTAATTTAATATAATTATTAGACTGCATATATTTACTTAATTTCTTATTAGACAATCATCATGATACACGCATATTTGCATCAGTTAGGTCAGAAATCTTTGCTTGTAGTTATACGTACGTGTACATATATATATAAATATTAAAAATTGTATCCTACTTAAATATTTTCAACAACAAAATTATTATTTATGCATTTGGATTCTGATTGTAGAGATATAATTATTCCATATCCTTTAAATGACAAATGTGTTTGTATTAGGAATTAATAGAAAAAATAATACAACTAGAGGAGAAAAACAAGCGATTGAAAGCAATAACTGACAAGAAAGATAAAAAATCACAGCTTGAAGACAGTTTTAAATCACAGAAACAGTTTGATTTTTCAAAGTATGTAAATATATCTTGTAACTGATTGAAAGAATTGTGGTTATTATTTTGATAATACCGATAATGTTAGTATAAACTGTTCTAATTGTAGGTGTAATAAAAGACATATTCTTCTGAAATTTTATTACCTTGGGTGGAATTATAACGGTTATGTTATACAAGAAAGTATTGATAATACGATAGAGCAGTATCTGTTTGCAGCATTAACAAAAAGTTGTTGTATAGAGTCACGTGAAAAGTCGAATTATCATAGATGCGGTAGAACAGACAAAGGTGTCAGCTCATTTTCACAAGTGATATCTTTGGATATAAGAAGCAAGTTAAATGCAGAAGATCAACATAAATTGGACGATGAGTTACCATACTGTAAGATATTAAACAGACTGCTCCCTTCTAATATAAGATGCATCGCATGGTGTCCAGCACCTGCTGACTTTTCAGCAAGATTTAATTGTAAAAGTCGTATGTACAAGTATTTTTTTCCAAGAGGAAACTTGAATATCGTAGCTATGGATAAAGCTGTTAAATATACTATAGGAGAGCATGATTTTCGGAATATTTGTAAAATGGATGTTACTAATGGTGTTATTAATTACACGAGAAAAATTATCGATGCAAAAGTATGCTTGTACCGTAAAAATTTTAAAAATATTTCAGGTAACTATTATATCTGTACTATTCAAGTATATTATAGTTGTTGTAATTATTGCTCGGAACGTTTTAAAAAGCATTGTTTATTGTACGTTTCATGTGCATTGTATACAATACAATGTATATAATAGTATACTGCATGTACACATTATAGTATAAGTAGTATATCTAATATATTGTATTGCATATTATGTACATGTTACGGTAAACTGTGATCAATCTGAGTGAAGAAAATTGTTATTATGTATAATTGCCGGCTATTATATATAATCACCACTAAGTTTGGTAAGTGTGATGAATTCTTGAATATTTATCAAATTAACCGGCCAGTTTATATAATTCCCAACTCGTAATGGCGTAAATGGTAATGGGTAAATACATAAATATCTTGACCGATCGAGCCAGTAGAATACAGCGCAGTTTTTTGAATAGTTACTAGTCAGAACATATTCAATAATCATCATTATTTTCTTTTCTGGTTTGGAATGTACTGTTCGTTGTTTTAGGTTCAACAGTTTATTTACTATTCATGCCCTGTTACTTAAGCTCTCCTATTTTGACATATATCGTATAAAAGTTAAAAAGTTGCATCCTTATCTGATCGTGATAAAAATATGTTTATTTGCACATTCACCATCGGTGCGCGTTGAATTTGTCAACGTTTGTCGGTGTAAGTGAGAAATGGATAGATACACCAAGCGACTATACGAATGCTGACATTCACCGGAGAATGTTAGATATAATATAGTTGGAAATAATGCTGCCAAATATCGGTCTTCGCGGTTTTCGCGGTAACGCGTGCATGCTATTAATGTTACTTGCTTCTTGATATAAATGAATGAAAATGTTTATTTCTCTATGAACCAAGCAGATTAATTCTATAAATGAAAATAAGAAAAAAAGTCATATAAAAATAAGTCCGAAAGTTCTTTGTTAAAAAGTTTATAATAAAAATTTGAAACAATAATTGACGATAATTAATCTACATTCGAACTATTTTGTTCGAAAATCTTTGGTATTCAAGTATCAAATACAGCTTATGCGAACAGTAAAAAAACATTTCTGGCCCTATGTTTATAGAATATGTTCGCGCCAAAACGAGTATATCACCCATCTTGGCGTCATTTATTATTAAGGGTTCTTCTTACTTTGGGGGTGGCCGCTTAGTTGTAATTTTGTCCAATAGTTTATAGTTTGATTTTGTCCTATTCGCGTGTCTCAACCCCCACAACGCGACATATAGTCGACGACGCATCGTACGCGGGAGACCCTTTAAACGCGTGTTTATGCGTTTTTTTATTTTCGTTGAGAGAAACGAAGTAGCTTTCGATTTATTGCGACTTTATCGAATGATCAAACTCCCGCGAAACTCACTTTCCTGTACAAGGAAGGTGGTCCTTCGAGATTTGGAGTTTAGTTTATTAGTCGGCATAGTTAGTTGTGCAAAATCGGCTCGATTCGGCTCGAATCATCGGCGTTACAACAATCGCCGTTACGTAGAAAAAAAGTAGAGATAAAAAGAGAAAAGTAGACAGACGTACAAATAATTCTTCAGATGGAGAATCTTTTGCTTTTTATCATTGAAAATTGTATATTTTTTCTATCGTAAAATAATAGATTGGTCACTCTGAAATGTGTCTTACATATTGACGTTTTTTGTTTATAAAGCTTATTAAAAAAAAAAAAGAGAGAAAAAAGACGAAAAAAAATTATAATTATAATGGTAGGTTCAAGTTTAGGGAAAATAATAGTGTTTAATTTAAATTCGCTTCTCACTGTCGTTGTTTCTACGTACAATGTTTATTACAACTGCTTCTTTGTTGGTTTTCTTATTATCAAACATGTACAGCTTCGTACAACTCTCTCATTGATTTTTCACTCGTTCCTACATTCGGCCATCGTGCAACGGTATCTTATTTTTACTTTATCTTATCGATAATATTGCTAATAGTGATCTATATAATCCACGGTTTCGTGTCGTGTTTCACGCCGATGTTGAAGCCGGCATTTGCCCTTCTTGATCTTCTGCCCTTTTTCGCACTAGGTATCCTGCGCAAGCAAGCATCGTTGCGCAGGAAGTTTTCTTCGTCATTTTATTGCCACTAAATTTGTGACGCAGTTGATTTAAACCAGTCTCGATCCACTCGCTTCGTTAAGTGTTTATTGACTCTGAGACTCGGTGTGCTGATTTACAATATTTCTCAAATTCACTTTAATTCCACGTTGCTACCTATGTATAGTAACGTGCAAAAGTTCCCGGCCAGTGTGTTGTAACAATTTTGCAGTACATTATTTAACATATTATAATTAACTAATACATCGGCACATCGACGAGACATATGGATTCAATTATTCACCTAATGTAGTCGTGTGGTATTTTAAGTTTCATCTCTCTTCAAAGATGTTCTGTTGGATTTAAAAGTCCGGAAATTGAGAAGGCCAGTCTAAAACCTGTACTTTATTTGTAGATAACCAACTGATCTTCTGGCATTTTTCTTTTACCCTATGGTGAGTTTCTAAAATCTGCTTCCTCCATCATGTTTAACAGTTGGTGTTTGGTACCAACTGTGAACGTTGTACGTATTGTCTTCCATCGCTGCCGAACAGATTAAATTTAGATTCATCCAAAAAACTTGACAAACTTTAATCGGGCTACTTAATTTTTTTGACTTTTCGATTTTTTTTACATTGTCCTTTCACATAATATGCCCTCATATTCTTAATGTATTTTTCGATGATCTATATTATACTTCACTGTACATTTAAGACCGCTGTCGCCATGTTGTGCTTTATCAATTCTCTCATTCGCAACCATACACGTTCTATTTCGTATTGAAGTTTCCCTAGTAACAACGAATCTGACAAAATCTCGAATGGTATGCCAATTAGGTACCATACCCAAAACTTGAAGTTTCGTAACTGATGTGTTCCGATTCAGCTTCAGGAATTTCTATAGCTTTCTTTATTATTTTTTGTCGCACCCGAGGTCGAGTGTTATACACAGGCGAGAGTGAGAACACGGATTAAAATGTGGGTGTATCAACTACCTACAATATACGTCAATACATATAGTAGCACGCATAGAAATAAATCAAGGAAATCAGTCTGTATTAGCCCCAGTATTAGCGTACTATATTTTAGACGATCTCGTGTAGATCGAATAATACATGTACCACGCATTTTATTACAGAATATGATGTATGCGAAATGATTATAACAAGTCAAGCATTTTTGTGGCACCAAATTCGTTGCTTAATGGGCGTTTTGTTTCTTATTGGCCAAGGAAAAGAGAAGCCTGAAATTATCTTAGATCTTCTAGACACTGCGAAATGTCCCAGGAAGCCGCAATATAATTTAGCTCATGCAGTACCATTAAATCTTTGGTATTGCGAGTATGAAGCTAAGGAATGGTACACCGATAAAGCCGAGTTGATGAGTACGATCAAACTTTTGCAAAAAGAGTGGACCTTGAATACGGTAAAGTATGTATAATTCTGATACATTTCTGATTATATTATGTCGTTAAGAAAAACAATTCTATACTAATTTATCTATATTCTGTCATCACTACCCAATATATACATTGATTGTACAATGGAATTTCCTATTAATTATAATTCCTACCGTTTACCAATTCAACGGTGTTTATATTCTCTATTTGACATATCTTTTTCCTCTAACAATTTACAGTTTTAAATATTCTCTCTTATCCCTTCTAATATAACTAAGCACTAGTCTAACTCGGGTGTAAATAATTTGTATCCCAAGAATCACTCTTTATCTACTGTATATTAGAGATACAATATTTTCACAAAATTTCTTTCTACACTACATTCCTAGCTTCGTGGTTAGAGCAATATAAAAGTTGGACAAGTTGGAATTACCTATTTTTAATAATACACTACATACAGTTGTCGTCTATGAGAAAATATATCATTCTCCAAATCGATTCCTACGGCTTATATATATAACAATAACAATAACAATAACAATAACAATAACAATAACAATAACAATAACAATAACAATAACAATAACAATAACAACAACAATAATAATAATAATAATAATAATAGTAGTACGGCGATTAGTACGGCGAATTCTTACAGGATTGTAAGTCGAAGTCTAGTATCATTCTTCTTCTCCTTCTTAATAGTATTAGTGAACAGTGAACTTCTAATTTTAACGACGAATCGTAATTAGTTATGTAATTAGTTCCAAAATCATCCCATTAATGTACCTTAATCTATCAGTTTTATATTTTGTATGTCCAAAAAATATTTCCATTTCGGATATATTACATACCACCTTTATTTCTTGCTAATCATTTGAATCAATTATCATTTTGCACGGGTTTGACACCACCACGGTCAATAGTTTACAGTCTTTTCATGAATTGAAATTGGCATATGTTAAAAATTCAATAGGAATAGTAAATATTTTTTTGTATGTTGACTTATTTTCTCACTAGATAGACAGAGTAAAACTCGAACGATAAGTCTTGACGTGGAGCTTCAATCGCCATTGCAGATCGAATCCGTGCGTTTCGCCTATTCCTGTCATCTATTTCGAAAAATGATCTACACCTTTAGCGATGATCGAATCAAAATTTGTTTAAATTAGAAGATACAATCAATAGAATTTATGACTATGAATACTTCCATAGACGAACAGGCTTCGTAATGGACATCAGTTAAAAAATTGATTCGTAGAATGGTTCGTTTTGTTCCTTTTTACTTGAATAACTGTTATCGAATATTGTAGCATTCATTTGAAACATTTTTTTATTTTCTGCCTAGTTAAACCTAGTTCGTAACCAAGTTTAATATGGTTCCTAAAATGATAGAAATGATTGAACACTTTTTAGTACACACACGTTTATTGAATTTTTTGATTCAAACAGATCAGTTATGGTTGAAGATATGCTGTCGGATTTGGAAGATGGGATCGACCGTGAAGATATATCGTGCCAAGTCGATTTGTTATTGCTCGGTGTACAACCCAAAGTGTATCAACCTCTAATGAAACGAGCCACTTGTGGTTAGCAATCTTCGTTCATTAATTTTCATTTCGAATTTCCCAACGGTAAGAATGTAGTTGAATGTTTTTTCGCAGAAAGTTTGGAAAATAGAATAAAACATTTTGAGGAACATAAAAAGAAGAGGAAACAATGATCTGTATGGAATATTCCGGGAAATGGCAGAAATAAATAAATGTATTGTTACTTAAATAATAAGTGAAACATTTTTCAATAAAAAATCATGTGTCGCTTTAGCCGGATGAAAGCATTTAAGGAGAACACCCATGTTGGCAATGCTTCACGTAACGATTAGCTACGAGCTACGACATGTACGTATAAAGAGAGAACGAAGATGCTTTATATTTATTGTACTATACTGTAATACTTATATTTTCATAAAGTTTGTTTACATTGCTATGTAAAATGTTTTTATTATGTGCGGATTGAAATCGTGTACAACTTGTTATTTCAAACTTCTTATTAAGCGAGAAGCGAGAACAGTGAATTGGGCTAAGCGTAGAAGAACGTGCAAGAGAGCCGGATACTTTTATATAAGAAGAATTCTTATTTGGGAATGATGTTCGCGGAATTGTCGATATGTCAATGCCCCTTCATCGCCTACTGTTTTATCACTATTGAAGTGATAAATAATACGGAAATTTATTTACTAAGGAGACGATTTCGGCATTTCGTGGTAATTTTCTGAAGTTTTTTCTGGACTTCAGAGTCTTTTCAAAACCAAATGTTATCTTTCTAATTGTATCTTGTAGTAATCGAGAAACAAGAGGGTGCGATGAATTTCAAAAGAAAAAGAAAAGAAAGTCAGGCATAAATCAGGCTTGCTTTGTTCCACGACGTGTCCTCGGAAAACTCGAGTGGGCAGTAATTTATCCAATAATTTACGATCGATATTTTTCTTTTCTCTTTTTTTCTTTTTTCCTCCACCAGCAACTAGAAATATTTGTGTTATATCTGTAGATCGGTTGGCTTATTCCGTTTTAATCTTCCGATTTCTAGTGGAATAATTGTATTCTGCATGTCCATATTGGGATAACAGCGGCTTTGCAGGGAAGTAGTTGATTGTGTAATATAAGTGACGCGATTTGTGTCCCAGACTCTAAGAATGCAGTGTTCAGGAAGATCTCTACTATATAGACGTAAATTTAAAAACGTTTACCATTTTACCATGAAAACAACATGAAAACAACTTTCGCTTGATTAGGACACGAGTGGAAGATAATAGTTGTGTGCTAGGCAATTACCATTAATTAATTAATTTTCTAAAACAATCCTATAGTATATAAATACTCGGTTAAAGATCGAGTTGGCATTTTGTTGACTATTCGAAATCCGAACAGACGTTTTAAGTGGTTGTAGAGTTTTAAAGTTTCGATAGAATTGACAATAGCGAAATTCGCCTGTAAGAAGACACTTCGTTCGGGATTTTGTCTGATTTCTGAATAAGAATTATTTCCACGCGAATTTCCACTGTATTGGGAAATACCGTGTTCCGATTGTTACGTTACCGCGACTGATTGCTCAATCGTTATCGATTGATAACATCGAAAAACTATACCAAACCTAATACTATAAAATTATATTGAACAAAGAATATCGACAGCTATCCCCTATCGTAATCCACAAATAATAAAACTGACCGAGATCCTACCAAGGGAATTATAAGAAAAAAAGAAAAAAGAAACTATTAATAGAAACTGGGAAGATAAAATAGAAAAGAACTCTACCTACCGCCTAATCGGGTAGGCAAAATTAGACGAGAACGCTTTACGGAAAGACAAAAACGGTAATTACATAATATCCATAATACCCAACAGTATAGAAAAATGCAGTTTCGCTACAGCCAACTGGTGTAACGAAAACCAAGAGAAACGGTTATACGTAGACCCTAGTATAGCGTCTCTGCAAACGTATCTAAAATAATTACCAGACACAACTTGTATCGGACATTCGCTCGATGCTCCACAAAAATAAATGTTGAAAAAACCTTTAACACAGTTTTAAAAAAGATGCCGACCATATCTCCTAAAATTAAAATTAATAACGAACATGACGAACAAACAACACGAGGTACATTAAGACACGGCGACAGACACCCGACTTATTTCATTTTTATAACGCCCGACATATTCAATCTGTTAGAAATAAACGAATGTAACGATACAAAGACGCTCCAGTACAGGTAAAAGAGGAAAATATAAAAAAAAGCTCCAAGAAAAAATATAAAACTACCTGAAAACTCTAAAAAACATTCAGAAATCAGCAGCATCGTGATACCCGCGTCTGAGAAAGTGCATAAATATAAGTAACAAAGCCAGGAACCTATACTACAAACACACAGTGGAAAAGTTCAGAGCCTTCGAAAGGAAGTGGATGGGAGCATGTACCAGGTTACGCAGAAGTGAGAAATCAAGCTACAAATACTAGATGAACAGCAAAATATTTAACAGACTATTTTGCGAACATCTGAAAAATCAATAATAATAACAACCTTCATTTATTTATAACTCTGTTCGGGATAAATATATAAGGTTATTTCGCTCGGACGTCATAAATAGCTGTTTACTTTCTTCTGTCTTCTTCCTTCCTTCACCTCAGCAAGGTGGAACGATGCAAGGTGGAACGAGGCCTAAGTTGGTTAAGTTGATGGCCCAAATGTTAGTCGAGCAGTTGGTCAAGTAAAGAAAGAGATGGAAACGACGATTGTGCTTGCGATTACCTTGTAAGGATAGCCACCGATGCTGTTGCTCCAAAACTGTATTTTTCGTAGGGCAACTTCTATTTCGTTCGGCTAATTTTTGCTGTTTGTAAGAAAACGATTGATATAACGATTCGCAGTTTATGACAGTTCTGGGTTTTCTTACGATATGGAGTAAACACTTCGAACATTTTTCAATTATAGGGTATAGCGTCGCTTACCCAAACGTTGATTATTCGATTATCCTTATATAAGAATAGCGCCACCGATACGTCCCAATGTCACATTCGACGCTCAGGAGCGCAATATATTATTTTGTATCGATTGCAAATTGCCATTGCTATTCTAACAATAGTTAATATCATTACGCGATGTTAACCGTGATACTGTGTCTGTGAAGAAATTCGGGAAACCCCTACTAACAAATTTTCGAGGCCCACTTGGGTTTTCCGGGAAGGACTAACGGCAGTCTGAGCAACTAACGGAACGGGCTTCTTCCCTGTTCTTACAATATCGTCCCTCTCATTAAACGGACAATTAAACGTGTCTTATCTACCCGAACTATTTAATCTTGATGTAGTAAGCTTTTGTCCCGATTGATTGAGCTTTAAACTTTGTGGATTCTTCATCATTTTCTTTCTTTCCCTTTCGTTTCTTCTATTTTTATATTTTATTTTAAAAAAGTACTCGGCGAGGTGTATCGAGGTGTAAGGAAGATCTCGAATACAGAAATTGTAAAGGCAAGGCAATACCTTCTTTCACGTTCCTCTTAAAACAGAAGCCCATGATTGTTCACATTTTTGTTACCGCTTAAAGAGCGGTAATAAATTCCATAAGTTGAATCAAGAAATGCATTGTGTGTAGTGTCAAAGTAAGCCAAATTGGATCTCTTTAAGCCTAGAAACGTCTTTTCGCTTTCGTTTAGATTTTTTTTACCAATTAATTAAATCGCACTAATACTAACCCAATGTATTTCCAAAATGTTCCCATTTTTTGCATGATACACATCGAATTCTTCCGATTTTCTCACAGTCTGAATCCTATCAAGATACTGGATTTTTTTCTTCTAAGATGTACAATCATTTTCTTCTTAGTGGTGCTGGATTCGACTGTTCTTTTATTTTTGTTTTTGTTTCTCTTTTTTACAAATATGTTATACTTATAAAACAGTAATTTATCGTAAATAGGTGAAAGGAAATCTGGGTACATACTTTAATGTTTACTTTATCAATAATTCCAATCTGTATTGTGTGCATTAAGGTCTCGTAGGTATGTAGCTGCTGTTATTAGCAATATTTTGAACAATCTTCTCTCGTAGAGCTCGAGTGTATGTGCGTGCCTCTAAGATTCTCCGTAGCAGACTAATGAACGGATCCGATGTTTTAAAGCTGTAACACTTTAATCTCTGGAATATACTTACACTTTTTATAAATTAGAAAACTTATAAACTGAATATTATCTTCCGCTTTGAGCCAAAGGGAGCCTACGCAAAATATTGTGTTATCTATTAAAAGCGCAACCGAAGCCATAAATTGAATCACCGTACACCAATTTTATTTTCAATGACATTTTTATATTTTTTTTCTTTCTATCGAGATCTTTGTCAAAAAATTTGTACAGATATATGCCTATTATTGTATTTCAAATGAACAATGGAAAGTAGCGGAAATATAAAAATGTCAAATCAATGAATGCATCGATTATGCTACATTCACAATCTGAGTTATTCTTATCCGACAAATAATAAACAATTTTTCCATTTTTTACTTGTTATTTCAAATTACTGTTGCATGAAATTCTGCAGACGTTAAAATGTATCCTTTTATTAACATTTTAATATGTTTAGCACTTCAATATCTACCACGGCGAGCTGATGACGCGATCTCGGAGTATGCACGATTGCAGACAGTTGTTATTTCCGCTTTCGTTTTGTAAATACCACAATTTACAAAGTTTATGGTAACCGGTCATAAAGTACTAATGAATCGACTTAACATAATGTTCAACAAACTGTGCGTAGTGTATCATATCAACGAAAATGCAGTCCGTTGTAAGAATTGTGTGACACAAAGTATAACAATCGATAGAGCTTGTCAATGTATGTAAGTAAGATACAGAACATTTTTCATTTAAACTAACTAAACTAACTAAACTAACTAAACTTGAAAGCTAAAGAAATTCTAAACACCGTACCGGAAGAATTTAAGTATTTTCCAAATGTATGGGACTCGACCGGTACCCAAGGGAGGGTCATAGGCAATCTGATCTCTAAGCTACTGATGGAAGGGACGAGAATCGATGAAGAAACACAAGCCTGATCATATAGTGTAACGTCCTTGTCGTGAAAGGTTACTGCACTCGAACAGTGGAACATGCTATCAAAAGAAACGTTAGGTTAGGTTCGCGTGTATGATTAAGGTATAACTGTATAATGTTAATTTATTTAACAAACTTAAAACTAACGATGATTATAATGAACGTTTATTAACTACTTAATTACTCACTTGACTTCACTATATTCTTTCGTTTAGCGACGGACGCCGGCTTACTCTTAGAGCCACTCAAACGAGGAGCTAGTTAAAGCTCGGACCCGGAGCAGTCTCAGTTTTGACGAAATAATTATTTTATTTTATTTATTATGCATATTTATTAATCAATTGATTGTTTATACATATTTTTATTCATTTATGGGGGCGTTACAGTAGCACACTGCTACACAGTAAGAAAGTGACAGTGCAATCTATCCAGACAACACAGCGACGAATCCGGCGGCAAGTGGCTACGGAAGTGCTGACACTCGTCCGGAATGCCAGTCAGCACAGTACCGGCATCACATCGAGGCTGTGTTGTCTGGGTAAAGGGGAATTCAGTCGAAAAGGAAATTTTCGTAGGGAGTTTAGAACTGGCCAGTGTAAAATCCACAAGGAAAATAATCACATAAAGGTAGATTACTGTTTTAGCAAAAGGAAGCAGTATATGAAAATAAGAAGGAAATCTCTCTCTCTCTCTCTCTCTCTCTCTCTCTCGTGGGTCTTTTCGACATGAAATCTGAACAGCGTGATCTTTTTAATATTTATGTTTCCAAATAGTCCATTGTACTATTTTTTGCTCCTTGGACTGATAATAAAGCACCATCTGTATCCGGCAGATGGCTGATCAAGTGAACACTAAAATCTATGTGCTGTAACCATGTTGTCCATTTCAATCGAGTTAAAAACAAACCAATATTCAATGATTCCAGAACTGTTAAAAGAAGTTTGTACATAAGAACAGCAAATAAAAAGTCTAAAAATGATGCCTTGTATGTTCCAGGTTTGAACAAAAATCTGTTATTGGTAAACATGACAACAGGAAAGGACCTTGATGTTCTGTTAAAAATGTTCAGTTTAACAGAAAGCTTGGATGTATAAATTGTGATAATGTTAGAAAACTCTCAAGCGTAGCTGATAACCTGAATCTGTCAGGAAAATCTAAGTAATGGCTGTAAAATCTGTAATATTTGTGCAGGGGCTAAAGAAACTCGTAACAGTTTTGGTTTTAAATGGCGGAAAGCTGAGAAATCACTGGATTTGATTCTGATAACCGATGTTTGTGGTTCAATGTTCAGTCAGGGATGGTAATACTTATTATCTTTTTTGTTGAACATGCACACTTATGTTTCACTTGTATTTAAGAGAGTTTCTTGCAACTAGTCAAAACAAATGGAACTTGACAATTTTAAAAATTACAACATTTTAACAACATTTTCATATACCAGAACAATTGCTTGACAGTTTTGGCCAAAAGTGAAGGGGTAGCGATAGGGAAATTAAACTGTTCAGTACTCAACAGAGTTAGGACTCTGTTCTTTGATTCCAACTTAAACAGGAGAATGTGGGGCAAGGCAGTCTATATTGCTACTTGATAATTAGGTACTCTACGACAGACATGAAAGTAACACCAACTGAAAAGTGACTAAAAAGAAAACCAAACTTATCAAGGCTTCGACTGTTTGGAGCAAACACATTTGCTATATCCGATTATCCGATGCCCAACGAAAAACTGAACCAAAAAACAAAAGACAGACGTTTGTTGGATATGATACAAACTGTTAGAAAAATGGTGGATTTCAGAGTCCACAGTACAAAAAAATTAATACTTTTAAAACTTTTATGAAACATCCAAGGAAGCCTGATAGTTCAACCAAAAACTAGCCAGATTGATCACATTCTGGGTAAATAGATACAAAATACAAAGCTTTTATGGCCAGAGTCTTGAATCGCAAATATCACACATTATGGAAATGTGATAAAAGATTTGCGCAGCTCAATGATTAAAGAATTAAGGAAAAATGTATGAAAACCCTCCCATAAAGTAGAAACTCTTCTCCAAGGACCTAACATAGCGGCAATAAAGATAATCTCTTAATTGCAAAAGAATGAAAAAAGAATGCACATAGATGAACTACTTGCCAATTAATAAGAAGCCCATCAATAAATTGTTGCCTCTTCACTTTATGTAAATAACATTCTTAATTTTTATACTGCATATATAGACATAAGATACTTTTGTCACACTGACAAATATACATTTTATACAATATGTGTACAAAGATATATTTTATCATGTGTACACAAATAGCATGTAGATCTGATGTGAGTCTAAAACATATTAATAAAAAGTATTTAAAACATTTTTCAACTATTCTTTTTCTTTTATTAAAAAAAATTAAGATTTTTGATATCCCGCGAAACGTGGAGTAACCCGATTTAGTATTATTTTAACTTATTCAAGTTACATCTAGATAGCGCTTATAGAGTTTGATCATCACACTTGATGTTAATCATACATGCATATATGAGAATTGAAATGATGGACGTTACGAGTTCATAGCAACATGAATCATAATATTACATTATTACGCACGATCAATTTTTAATGTAACGATAGCAATTGCCATCGTCTCTCTTTTTGACATTTTTTTAAAGCGGTATTGTACATCTCATGTTTGTATCATCACGTATTATGCTTTATTTCATTTTCTAGATATAATTATCTAGATATAATTATCTAGATATAATTATCAATGTGCGCAAATAATTGAAAAAGTTTCTTATGATAAATACAGAAAAACTATACGCATAAAAAATCTTGGTGAAACCAAAGGGAACAATAAAGGACCTTAATTACAGAATACGCACAGTTGTTTTGTTTCATGAGAATATTGTAAATCTAATTTTAAATCAAGATATGTTTTCCTCCAATCTAGTAACATTTAAAACACAAGCCTAATCCAGAAATTTCCCTAAAGTAGTGGACCTCAAAGGCACAACAGTACTATCGGATAATCATGTAAACCATCCTTAATGAAGAGTTGTGCGTCAGTTCATCCACAATATGCACTTGTGAACAACATTTTCGAGGAACTACAAAGTTCTATTGAACATTTGCGTTGCATGTCATATGTATGATGTATATCTTTACATAGTTTTTATCAATATACATTAGTGTTTGATTTCTTGAATAGTTATATACGTTTTAATTTTCAGTGATTTCGCTTGTTGCTACCAATTTTGCCGGAATTTCCAATGATGTGGAAACTTATATTGTTCCTCTGTTTTACTGCAGTTCACGTTTTAGGTATGAATATTCAAATATTTGAAAAGTTTATCATTTTTGTACGCCAGTGGAAAATTTTTAGGTAAAACCGGGTCACAATTTTTATTTAGATTCCTTGAATGAAGTTTCTTAGCAATTAAATCTCTCAATAGTTGTTTCCTTTATAAATTCATCACTTACATAATTTGTATATATAGCTTCTGATAACTGCTATTCATTATTTCTCATTACAACGTTTCAATGTATGTAACCTATCTTATAACAAAGCATTTGAAACGAAATCAATTATTCAGGTTAAACTCTAATCAACTAGAATTAATATAAACCAATTATTTTCCATATAAATGTTTAGATATAGATACTAATCGCTTTGTGTGTCTTATAATAAATTTTTAGTTATAATTTTTATATGTATATGTACACACATTTGTTCATAAGTCTATGGGTATTTATTAAATTTGAGATGCATATAATTTATGCTATATGGAAGGCCCTATATTACGAAAAAAGAATAGCACCTATTAATTATTCATAATGTAGAAAATGTGCAAATTAAATTATATGTCAAAAATTTTACCATAGTATATAAAATTTTCCTCTTTTTTTTTTTTTTTTTCCTTCGATATATCCATTAAGTATGAATATCATAGTTTGAGCTAATTTATCAAATAAATTGTTTTAATATTTTTTAAAATAATTATCTTCAAATTTCCTTGTAATAATTCCTATAGCCAGTGGTGTCTCTAGCAATGGTTTGACCTTGTCTGATATTTTATGGTGTCTAGTTACTAGAAAACAAGATTTCAAGATTGCACAAAGAATATCATTCATTGTTAAAATCTAAACATTAAAAACCATACATATATAATTTTTTAACGTACGTTTACATGGGAGTCATCTGCACTGCGGCGCTACCCATTGTGGATCATATTCTCCTATTGACGTCACTGTTATAACTGATTTCTTTTTCATTTCGGACACATTTATTCTATCGTTTCATCTAATTTGTTTTGCATATCTTCAATTAATTTAAATATTTATTCAAATTATATATATGATATATTTTAAACTTTACAGTTGCGTATTTTCACAAAATAGCTAAATATAACAAAATTGAACAATAAAATCGGATAAGAAAGTTTTATTTGTGTATTAATAATCATTTTACTTGTAAAATGAACATGCCCAGAGAGTAATGGACATACACAAAGTTGTGAACAGAGGTGTGTATATACACAAAAGCAAATTAACGATTAATATCCAGTTAAATTAATAAGATGTCTGCGTAACAATGATAGTAAATATTTGGTTAATAAATTTTTTCATTTTCTTACATTTTTTCATACACGAATAGGAATTATTTTCATGTCCAAAGTGTCTCGGTCATCACGATACAATAGAACAGAAGATGATTCCTTGTGTAAAGATAAATTGAAAGAACAGAATAAAGTTTTAGTATACGAAGCTCTATTCTCCAGGAAAACGGTTTTAAAAATCTATCAGGTACACATGTATCAACTGTAAGTTTTAAGATGATAAACCTTCATGTCTGTTGGTTTTATATTGTTTTTAAACATGGATAATGTTATTTTTTGCTATTAGTCTGCGTTATTAGCATCCTTATTTTGTAACTTTATTAAAATGATTTCATAAATAAGAATAAAGCGACTGCTTCTTAAAATTAAATAATAAAAATAGTACTAATGATACCAGTAGATAATAACTAATTTTGTATATTAATAAATGCAAATACAAAGAGATCCATGTCAAGTTGAAATATACAGTTAATATATATGTATCTAATAGATTCTTAAAATTATTCTTTTGTATATAAATATGTAGAAACTTTATTCTGTAGTTTAAATTTAGTTTTACATTTTCACACACAAAATCACTCCCCTTTTGGATATCCCATGATCGATGTGGGACATTCTGTAGGTAAATAAAAGAAAATGAGAAATACAACTTTTTGACCAATCAAAATAGAATTAGAGAATAAGAGTGATAACTTGTTATCTATATTATTATTTATTTATTTCTATTACAGTTGTGTAATAGAAATTATTTAGTATGTTAGAAATTAAGTTTTTAATTCCATTTACATTTTTACACCATACATAAAAATATTTTTGTTTTTGTGCGTTTTTCTGAATAAGATTCTTCACTAATCGATTAATGAAATTTGGGAAAGGAGAAAAAGAAAGGGAGGGGGAATATAAATCCAAAATAGTTTCTGGGATATCAGTAAAAAACTTTTGGTAATAGACGTGGAATTTTGTCATATTGTGCGTTTATATATGATAATGTTTGGCAATTTACTGATAATTAGTGGAGATCACGAGCGTACTGCATTTTGCATCTTTAGTTTGTGTCGGTTGAATAGATTAATCTAAATTGTCTTTTAGTCTTCCCACTGATATGGACGAACTGTTATTTGTCTTAAAGTAGGTATTAGAAAATTATACTGGCATCTCGTAGTTTTCCATTTTCATTTGTCTTTTTTGCCCTTTTTTGTTTACTCTTGCTAAAAATTTATTTTAACATCTACTTTTCATACATTAAAAATATATTCATTGTTGTATTCTACCAAGATAGCATTTGCATGTTCTATTAATAATAGTTAAATTTTATATGCAGTTACGGTTACAATTGTAAAATTTAAGAAATAAATTTAATTTAGCTAAGAAACATACAATTTATATTTACCATTTTCAATGGTGTCCAAATACTGATAAACAATGACTAATATAATAATATTAATAATTAATAACTATTTTTTGTAACTATTACTATTGTTGTTAATAATCAATAATAGGGAAAAATGTAGGGGGGGGATAAATTATGACGCTCAGCGGGACACTTATTATGGTGCGATTTCATTAATTCAACAATTTCTTTAAACGGTAGCCTATAGTTTGTGTTAGAGCTAGAAAAAGCAATTCATCGATGTTATTAACCGTACCGATTCGATCATTTAATTTATAGTTATTTCAATCGACATTCTCCAAACGTATTAAAATTGTTTCCGTACAGTTTATTTGATTTGGAGGAATAATGCCTCTGCCAAGGAATAATTACTAATCAACGATTGTATTTCTTATTATTAATCGTTACATTTCTTATTATTAATCGTGTTGAAAGCTTGGTAATCATAAGCGCGATGTGCTGTAAGTAATCGTACTATCATCAGTCAGTGTTTGGTTTTTCATAAATTGATTTCAAGTTTTGAATAGCAATAAAGTGTTGAACGACGTGTTCTTACTTTTTGCGACCCCTTGCGATCAAGGTGGATTAAGAATAACAGATTTTGAATCTTCATTCTTCGTATATAGAATATATAGTTTTTTCGTTAACTACGTACTGTACTGTAATATATGCTAAATCTTTGCGCGCGCGCGTGTGTGTGTGTGTGTTTATGATCGCACCAGAATCAAAATTAGAGCGGTGTCCGAATATTTTCATGACCGATAAGGTTCCGTTACAAAGAAATTAGGAAAGTAAAGAAATTTTGAAAGACTTGATCACGATCAAGAGCGTGCAGCGATATTTTAGCACCATAATAAGCGTCGTATAGAACCCAACAATTTAATTCTCACTTTTTTTTTAAACGTCGTTTTCGAGATATTTAAATTTGAATTTTTTAAGTGAACATCATGTACCTGTATACATGTACATATATATACAAAGTCTGGCCGAATAAATATAATTATAAATATATTATAAATATAAGCGGACATAGAAAAGAGATTTTGTTTTCAAGCTAATCGAGTTTGAAGATTCATTCTAGAAAGATACGATTTGTGGTATGTATTACACATACCACAGATCTTCAGATTGTGAGCAACATCTGGGCGATATTTCACAGTTAGTGAATTTAAAAAGAAAAAAGTATCGTGTATAACTCTACCCATCGATAACTTAATGGAAACTGATTATTCACAGAAATAACGCGGTAGAAATCACAGGGTATTGTTTACAATCAGAATAAATGTTTTTCTCAAAAACAAAGTCTTGGACGAGAAAATTGTATGCTCTAATCTTTCTTTATTTTTTCACAAGGGATCACCTTATGTTTATTTGTACATGTTATTCAGACGTACCCTGTACATTCAAGATGGTCCTGTAAACTTAAGCCGTCTAACTTTGCGGGGGTTTAATTTAATCTAAATTAACGAAAAGAAGACGAAACGTTACACGAATGTTAAGATATTTATTATAGGAACATAATTCTGTATGTCAAAGAAATACAGAAGTCGATTGTATCATTATGTCAACGTTATTACATGTTTTTTATCGTGCGTTAACAATTCCGCGCCGTTAATAGTTAAAAAATAATATTCAGCATAATGAAGAATAATCACTTAGTATTTTTAATTTCTCATTTCAAAATGTTGTCATCTCTTACATTGAGATGTAAATTTGACATTGATGAACAACGGAGTTAATGTTGAATTCCGGGTTGACCAGCGTCGAAGGAATCGAGTACAATACTTTATAGTAGGTTCCTTCAATCCTGGACGAAATCCTCAAAATTTGTAGAAAACAATCTGGTAGGCTCAAACGAAGTCCTACAAATTAGATGGAATGGATGGTTCTGTAGTACACTGGTGTATACAAAAATACTTTATTAAACTACAGATTAAATTCTAGCTACCATTATTCTCTAATCGCACTGTATTCGCTCGCTGTTCGCTTTCAACTGAACTCATTTCAGCTCTCAAGATTCACCCATTCGTTAAACGCTCGATCATCCTCGGTCACACGGTCCAAACACTCTTTCGCGCCTCAGCCACTCGAACGCAGTCACTATTTATTTCTTTCCAAACGCTCTTCATTCCCACCTCAACCTCTCAAACTCTCACGCACTCTATTTAAATCACAAATCACTCTATTTATTTCCTTTCAAACATTCTGTTGCCTTAACATTCTGTCTCCACGCGTACCCACTCGCACGTAATAAAGCTTTTCACACTCACTGAATTCTGAATATGAAAGCTGATTTGGTTTTACGGGCCTGGTATTTAAGGGATTTAAGTTGGAGGGAGTAGTAGTAGCCAAGGGTCAAGGATGAGACATAGGTACATCACTGTTTGAGATGAATCCGTATTTATTATACAAAAGATGAAAGAATGAAATGATGAGTTGAATCGATTGAACAGTTTCATTGTTGGAAATGGGTGCGTGAAATAAAAGTTTCTTTGTATTCTTCAAAGCAAATTATTCTTTATTCTTAGGCTGGAAGGATGTTTGTACGCTTCGAGACTACTACACGAAAAGTGAGGCCACTCGACAGAAAGTCTGGGGTCCTTCCGCTTAAAAGAAAACGGCGACTTGTCTTTCAGGCTTGTATTAAGTATAAACAGTTGGGGGCCCGCTCGAACCGATAGGTTTCTTTCACTGTTTACATTTCTCTATTTCTTAGAGACTCTATTTCTTAACACAAGATACATTTTTGTTTCTATGTTGACATGTTGGAATAATCGAACATTCATATCTGCATTTTTTCTATTATTACTTTTATTCATTTATCAATATACGGACTATGTATTTAAAACATTTGCAACTGAATTAATGCAATGCGTGTGCATATTTTTGATCAGTATGTAGTGTCAAATGTAATCATGTAAACTTTCTTATAGCCAATGTTTACTTAAGCTACCAGACACATCAGAAGTCCGCAATTTATTTAAGGTATGCTTATAGCGAATAGAAAATATTCAAAGTTTTATTACTTGTAAAAATATATAATACACTGCAATAGTTTACAAAACTTTTGTTTGAAAAATATTCTTAATACAGATATAAGACGTAGGTTATTCAGCAATAAGTATATCTCTTCAGTATAGTTGCACTTAATATGTATTGATTGTAAATTGAAAACATTAGAGGGCGAGAGAAAACGCTAGTCGCTAAAAATCGTAGATAACAGATATAGGAAAGGGATTGTAATCTTCGATTTTAATGATTTTGTTGTAGAATTCAGCTGTAGCATTGAATATTTTAAACATTTTTTATACTATACATGTTACTGTCTATCTTTCTTAATTTTCGAGATATTCGCCGAAAAACATCGCTACCACATAAGTAAATTTTACTAACAAATGTGCGTCCGTGAGAGCACATGCGTCAGTGTTGGTTTCCGGTTACTTCACTGCCTATCTATTGTTTATAACGAGTCTTAAGTTCGGATAGAAATATTCGCATGTATGTTATTAAACAGCGTAATTGGATGAATTCATTGTCCTGGTAGCGACCTTTGATCGCGAATATCTTGAAAACTAATGTCGAACCGCGGTTACACGTGACCTTGAAAATCTTGTTCAAAGTCAATAATTAAATGAATATCCTATAGATACTGTACTGACTGCTACTACTAACGAAGGTGAATAATTAGTAACGTCTCTATAGGAAGCGCTCTGTGTTATTTCAAAAGTTTTTTATCAATATCCTGAAAGCTGTTAAGAATTTAAGACTAAGAATGTTGTATTTGGATTTTACATTTTCCTCCCTATTCGAAAGAACATACCTTGGTAATTATCGATATCAATACCATCTCACCAATTTTAAATGACTTTTTAATATGTTGTAGAAAACAACTTTTTTCTACGTGCATATGTAACGGTCGATCGCCTGTAGTTTTCAAGATATTTGCAAAAAAGGGTAGGTAGATGCCTGAGAGCATCGGATCACCGTTTATCTGCTACTTTTATAAATACATCGCGACTGATTTCTTAGGGTCCTACAAGGTGGATGTGTAGGGTTTAGGACGAACTTTTTTTCGCTATCTTTTTCACGTTATATTCAGTTTGCACCGCGAGCAGAACGCGGTGCGCTTACAACACGTACAGCTTAAGCACGCCCACTTATTATTTTAACACATCATTTTTTCCTTGAAATAATGTTTCGCTTCTGGGGATTTTTAGGGCGTCTAAGCGTGTCATCTGATCTTGAACGTGTACGCTTCAACCTCGTGGGCAATAAATCCATCTTTTGAACGAAAAAATCGACTAAAATGTCGTAACGCGAACACAACAATCATCACATCGTTTCGTCTTCGTAAGAGTGATAGCAGCGATTTGATTAGCGGTCTATTTATTAGTTATTGTATTAGTTGGTTATTCTTCTTTTACCTTTCTTTATTGCCACACGTTGTTACAAGTCGGATTCTTGAAATAACTTGCCAGCCTCGGGAATTGGCGTACCTGCTTCACATTTATAGGTGGGCCTTGTAGTATGTCCTCGACGGTGTCGATTTTCCGTTTACTTAACTCTTGTTACCTCTTCTCTTATTCGCATTTCTTTTTTTCTTGGTTTTTTTATTTTTAATTTGGATCAACGTACGAGAGAAAGTTGCTCAGAAAAGTGTTCCGCATTCTAGAAAAGGTTGAGTACTGGTTTAAAGTATTGGTTTCAAAATCTCTTTTTTAAATCCAAATCGAAATCCAAAACCCAAGTTTTTCATCCTCCTTTTCCATATAATGGTGGATGCACGCCATTCGCCACTCGTGTCAAAGATGTTGCCGCGTTTCTGTACCAGAATCGAACAATTATTTACAATATCGTATTGCCATGTTATTTCTATCACATTCTACAGGGTTATTAATATTCAGCGTGTTCAATCCCATTTTGTATTTTCCTTTCACGTTGATTTACTGGACATCGCTGTTACTAATAGAAATAAAACTAATGCGAGCAAATAGTAATGAAATTAATTGTTTGACATCAGGTAGTTAATAAAGAGATGCATCGTAAGAGTGTATATGCCAGAACTTCCGGACTTGGGTATGGTAGACGAATTAGAGTTAAACAGAATTCGTTGTGAATTTAATGGGAAAAATCTCGACCTAATTTATTTTTATCCATTGACTTAAAATATTTATAATCATAATTTCCTCTCACTAGGAATTGTTAGTAAATTGGTGACTTTGCATTGTGGCGTGCCGAGTAAGATTTAAGCACAGTATACAGAAACGAAACTCTCTTGATTTTATGCTGTCGCAAATCGATTCACGGTTCAAGTTATTTCAAAGATTTTTAAAAGTGAATAAAATGAAGAAAGAAAGAAGAGATTTTAAGAAAATTGTCAACTTATATAAATATCATAAGTTGTGGAAGCACTCTTGGAACGAAGCGCACTTCGATCTTAGCTTCTTTTTTAATAGCAAATTAATTTGATTCTTATATATTCTTAATAAATTATTCTTATTTTGAATACAATTGTTTATTTTATTTAATGTAATGAAACTAGCTTGTTAAATATTTCGTAATTATTTTCTTAAATATAATGTGTACAATATATATCTTGTATTTTTCGTTTATATTATATGTTACATTATAACATATGTATTTTAAAAGTCTTTCAACTTTTGCTTTTTCCCCTTATTTTTCGGTTTATTAGAAATAATGTATTATCTGTTATTTTTATTAAATTTAGATTACCTGGGTGTGAAAATAACTCGGGGAGGCATAAGAAGAGAGACAAGATGGTGTTGCGAAACAATATACTTAGTTCGTGTATACGCGCTCCATTTTCGGCAACATAGAGTTTCGCTACTGTATACCGTGATTTAACTGTTAGATTTGACCAATGCCAGGTTTCCTAACCCGTCCTAACATCCGTCTGGTTAGTGTCCGTTTCTGAGAATCCTTAGGATCCATCCCTTTCCGCCTCTCTTCATACGCGTTTTTTCGCTCTCGCGTCTAGCGTCAGTCTAGATAGTTCAGTTTAATTAGAACAGTCAGTAGAGTTCAGGCCAGTTCTGTTCAGTTCAATCAGTTACGAACACGCGTAGCTAGTCAGTCGCGTTCAGCTGACTAACGCAGCGATTAACACCATTTCCTCGAGTTACTGGCATTGTTATTCGTTATTCGTTGTCGTCGTAATTTGTTAATTAAAAATTGGATTTCTATCTTTCCACGTGCGTTTCTATGGCCATGTCTCTGCATCTTTAGGCAGGATTTTCATTTTGTCGTGATAACGTTTACGAAAAGTTTACGAGCTTTTCCAACGCAGCACGATTAGCGGTTGGTTGCTGAGGTGTCTTTATAAATATAGTCATAGTTGGGACTATTTTTTCTCTCACGTTACGTAGGAAGTGACTAGTTCCTCAGATTAGCGTTTCCAGATTCTTTGCTTTCCTCTACAGTGGTTTCCTTTGTTATGTCCTTGGCGATTTGTAGTTGCAAAAGATTCAATGTTATTTCAGATTTTCTATTCTTACTCTCGATAACTTACGCTCGTGTTACTGCTGACTAATGCGAATAAAACGCAAATAATTATAGATGGTTTTACTGCTGATGCTGCTACTGGAACGTTCCCGTAGCGGAAAGTCAGTGGACCAGTAGTGCTCAAACAGTGGAAGAGAGCGGTTTCCATCGGAACGACTCGTAACCGTTAAATTAAGGGGATAGATTCGTGGATGTGGATTTGTGGATCAAATGGACAAATAATTATTCGGATTAGTCGACTCGAGTCACTCAAAGGAGGAGAACCGGTCTCTGTTCGGCGAGACAAAAGGCTGATATTTACCCTTTCCCAACAGTCTCTCGCAAATTTTTCCAGTTTTTGCTAGTTTAGTACCAATGCAAGTTTTAATCGTGCAACACTGATGCTGAAAATTAGCAACTTCTTTGGCTTGTTTCTCTCAGTGATATAGCGTTATTTCTTTGTCGATAGGTGATTGTCATTTAATGAATACTTTTTTCACATTTCAAAAATATTAGAATCAATTTTTCTATAAGCTAGCTGTGCGACTAAAAATTTTGTTATATTTTTTTTTTTTTTTTGTTCGTTCTAACATTGTTGTATTCGCTAAGGAGACGCGAGATATCATATAATCGGTTAATTTATTTTAGAACTTTATTTGTCGCAGCATTGAAGAAATTAAGAAAAAAGTTGATTCCACAAACCAAATATACTCGCTCAAAAATAAAAATTTAAAAGCCGAATTTAAAAAGATAACGAAAGTCATATGTTGTAAAGAATAATCCTCCTGAGTAGTGCCCAAGAGATTTTAACCGTCGTTCGTTCTTTCGACTTTTTTTCTTTATTTTCTTTATTTTCAACAATATAATAATAATTAACACAGACAGATTGCAAAGAATCTGCCCAGCCAAATCCTGAGGAAGTTGGGGCCATGATTCAAGCACGTCCGGGGTGTCCTCGCTATTCGAACAGCTTCCGTTGCCATCCTAAGCCTAACGAATAAAGATTTTTTGTTTCAAAGGAATACTATCGAGGTTTCATTTCTCAAATGAAAGGCCCTTCCCATCGAAAGTAACATCGTTCAAAGTGACCCTAAAACGAACAACAGAATTGTTCATTCATTGTTTGACACACATGTGTCATATACTACATATACTACATTTAATAATTAATATACTTTTTCTCCCTGTAATACTATCTTATTAATTTAAAAATCATTATGCAAGTAATCGACTTTATTCTGATTGAACTATTTTAATTTTATAACAGGTGAAGGTCAAGAAAATGTTTCATCCAAAAGCAGTGACGTCCTTCCTGTTCACAAGACACCTCAACAAAATAACACGGAAAATGTCGATGTAAATGGTCCATTAAGGAAAACGGTTTCTCCAGCACCTATTGCGATTTCCGCGGACACAGATAAGAAAATGTCAGGACTTGATAGAACTTCAGTTAATCAAAGTTCCATTCAGAGCTCTACGGTCCTCCCCATTTCTTCTACAGTTATATCAACAAATGACACAGCACCTGTAATTTTTACAAAAGATGGATCTAGCGGAAAAGTATATCTACCATTTGCAAATGACTCGCTAAACTCAACAACGATAGCTTCCCATGCTCCTGGCAAATGGATAGTCAATGGAAAAGACAAGATCTGTATTATAGTACAGATGTCTGCACTGTTCAATATTTCTTACGTCAATAATCAAAACAAGGTTTGTATTATCAGAGAATTCATCGTGGATATCGTACACAGACGACAGTAGATCAGACAGTATGTGCATTGTGCGATTTTTGGTTTACAAATTTTACAAATGTTAAATAACTATGGAAGGAAAATAAAGATAAAATCTCCCTCCTTGTGTGAAGGCGATGTCCATTATAATCACCGTATTTTTCAAACAGCGATTATGATGGACATCACTTTCACATAAGTGTACATATATGTGCGTGCGCGCGTGCGTAGCATTTATCGATAATACTCAATATACAAAGTGTAGCAGGTTTTTCCACGACATACATTGTAACCACAGATTTACATCAGTTGAATTTCAAACTTCCCTCCTTCAAATGTACGAAAAATCGACTTGTTTTTCTTTTATTTCAGTTATATCATAACGTTATCGCTTGTTTGTTTGAATTTTCCTTGTTTCTTATGTGGTAGACGAATGGTACGAAATAAGTTTATTTAAACATAAATCGGGATAGTACATGGCAATCTCAACTCTTTACTTCTCGCACAGCTCCCTTATGTTGTCACACCCTCTGCACTTTCTCAACTCTCATACCCGACTCTGCATTTCTTCATTCGCTCTCGATACTAATGTCATTCATACACCCTCAACACTTTTATCTCGCACAAAGATCCGGAAACACTTTGCTCTCGTTCCTCGAAACCATTCGCTCTTCTATGATTCGAACTATGACCCGAGTCCCAAACACTCGATATTTATTTTACGCATATCATTCACTCATCGCACACTCGGTCCAAACATCCGCTCGCACCCCACACTTAGAATGTAAAAATCGATTTGTTGTTATTTTTAAGAAATCGTTTATGAGTTTATGTGTTATATTTGTCTAACACTTTTTTCTTATTTTTACTTGCAAAGCATGCTAACATTATTTAACGAAGAATGGTATAGGTCAGTGTTTGTCAACCTGTGTGCCGCGAGAGATTGTCGTTGTCAACCAGTGTACCGTAAGGGTCTTTGACAAATAACTAAAATTGCATGGATTTTATAAACTTTGAAACAGAAGTATTTGTAATTTACAGATATTTTTAGTGTCCCGTCAACCAAAAGAGGTTGAGAAACACTGGTATAGATCCTATATAAGTATCTCTGATACCTTAATTTTGATGGTAATGTAAGTAAAGTTCGTAAGAAATATACTAGGTGTATATTTGACTGTAAGGGCGTTTATTAGACTTGTTTGCAACCCGGAGGTTCGTGAACAACAAGAATGCCTTCTTAGGCCACTCGTATTAGCCTCGAGGACACCCCCGACGCCATGGCCCATCTAAATGTTTAGGCAAGGCCCCAGAGAGGGGTAATGCCGCACAGGAATGCACATGGCCCTCCTCGGCCGCTCGTGCACCCTGACCCGATATTCTTACAGTAAAATAAATATTCCTTTTAAAATGTAACAATTTTTTTGCAGCTAGAAGAATTCGATGTTTTTAAGGTCGCTTTTATTTTTTGAATAAAATTATACGTTTTTCATACATTAATCGATGCATCTTGACATTTTCTATAAATGGTAAATGGTAATTATCATTTAGTATGTTACAACATCAAAATTGCAAGAAAAGAGAAAAAAAAATTCGTATAAGAGTGGAAAAATAGCAAGTGTATATTCAATGTTGCTGCTTTCAATTGCCTCGACACGCTCACCTCTGCAACGTGGTCTTTCTTTTATCGGATCCCTACGCTAATTCCGTGTCGAGTTACGTTTTAATAACAGTTAATAATCGATTAATTTCGTTTATTTGAATAAATTTTTGCGATGAAATATTGTGGTAATTAGGAGAAATCATTTTTTCCCTACGATACATACATATAATATTACCATCTTACAACGTTGCCACGGACGCACAATTATAGACAAAATTCATTCTAGAAGACCAAAAATCGAGCGGAACTAACACGGATGCATTATATTGTATTTGGAAGGTCTTTTAGTTGATTAGACTTTTTAATTACATAAAAATAATAGTAGTTTTGTATAATATTTCTCACTCGGTTAACTCGCTAGACGAACCTGCGTCTTATATCGCAGTATCTAACACGCAGTATCAGAAACCTAATAACTCCTTTGCCGCGCATTTGTTATCCAAAAAGTCGTTCTTCCCCAACACGTAAATGCTATGCCATTGTCAAGTAATTTAACCATCATTGAAAGCGACAAGATAACTCGTTTTCTTTACTCGTTACCAAAAATAAAATTTACTTTCTTATTGAACAATATCAATTTGTTGTATGCTGTAATTTCTGTTACAAGATACTATTCTTCCATCAAGTAAATGGTTTAAATATTCAATTGTCCGCGAATTTTCCTAGAACGTTGCGTATCACGCAATAATACAATATGCTGTTATGAAAATAATATGGTGATATTGATTTTTCAGACATCTTTCAAGATATTCGATGTACCAGTGGACAATTCGACCATAGCAAGTGGTAATTGCGGTGCTTCGGAACAAGATTTAACATTAAATTGGTCCTCTAACAATGTAACTAATGCTAGCATGACACTGCACTTCGTGAGAAATGGAAGCGAAAATGACTACTCTTTTCACCATTTCGAGATTGTATTTCCAACATCAAATTTTCCGGACACCATACCAAGTAAGAGGATATTCTTTTCTTGTTAATAACGTTTTAAAACTTTTATAAGGCCGTGCATTGTTTGTAATTTATGTACGAATAGTTTATCAAATTTTTAATTATACTGCTTACTCGCTTACTCGCACACCGTTCATGCATAGCATCTAGCTCGTCACATCTATTCGCACACTCGCAATCAGCTGTTTATTTTATGGTTCGATGCCCTGTCCTAGGCGGAAGGTGATGGCATAGCTTTTACCTCCCAGGCAAATCATCCAATGTATTCAGAGCCCAGTCACCGAATCTTTCAAACATATAATACACACTCGTCCGAACTATCATGTACACCCACATTTATTTGCCGAACCGTTGCACGCTAAATGATGAAAGCTTTTGAAATAGGTTCTGCTTATTTTAAACAGAAATGAGTTGTATGTCGTTGTGAACTACCTCGTGTAGTATAGTAAAACGGCGCAGTATTTAGAGCACCAATTGTTCTTTAACCCTTTGGTCTACAACCACGAGTGAGACTCGTGGTAAAGAAGCTTTGTGCCACAAGCGAAAACCCCGAGACTGACTCGTGGTGAGGAATTTGCGCCTATTAACAATACGCAGGAGTCGAAATCGTGGTACTTGGTTCGGATCAAATGTAAACAACAAGTCAAGTCTGGCTCGTGCTGTATTTTTGGAAAGAAGTATACATTTTGCGCAAGTTCGGGTACACGGCTGAACAACTGAATGGCTCGTCGCGCGACCAACCGTCTTGTTTACTATGGCCCGCGCAATCGGCAGGTACTCCGCCGATTCCGATCTTCTACAATTGCTCTTTTAAGGAAAGGTCCGTTTAATTTCCGATGTTCGCTGGGGAATGCCTGCCCTTTCGGACCACCTTGGGTTCCCTTGCCTCCGCCTCCCCTGCCTAGACGTCCTTCGAGTCCGGGTTGACCTCCGAGCGCGATGTAAAATTGTTGCCCTCACTCGAAAGTTCAACGAAAACTTGATTAGATGATTGATTATTAAAATAACTTGTTTCGATGCTTAAAATATTGAAATGAATCTGTTCTCAGAATGTGTTTGTTATGTACAATAGAATGAGGAGTGTGCGGTGAGTATGTTCCAGAGTTAGGACAAGGAGATTTTTTTCGCTTGTAATACAGAATAATGTAACAACTTAACCTTGACTCGAAAACAACGGCTTCTTGGATGTTATACCGAATCTAATGACTCCCAAGGTTATGCCGGACTTCTACCGGCTGAAACCCCACGGTGGCTGTCAGCTGCACTTGTTGTAGGGGAGCCGGGAACTCTTGCGAACACTGTCGACATACCTCCTGTGCTCGGGTCTTATATACTGACCCCCTTCCTCGCTACTGCCGTAGCCTGGTCTTCCACCATAATGATCCATAATGGTGTCTTTATGTACCAAACGTCGTTTATGTTCCACTCACAAACGATGCTCTGTCTTTGGTAGCACGTGCAATGACGAGTGCTCATCCGTGCCTACCTCGACGTCTGCTGCGAGTCTTTCGACCTCTTCGAGATGGCGATCCTCTTCGCGGTCTTCGCTCTTCGTCTCTTCGGACTCTTCCCGTCGTTCATCTCTAGGTGATGAAGATAGCTGGCGAGACAGGGCGGTTGACAACGAAGTTCCACTTCCCGGTGGGTACTTTGAAGCGACTCCTGTCCGAGAACAGGAGTCCCCTACCTTGAAGCAGAACGGAGGAAACGTCTACGACGCCGACCTTGTAGGCACCGTCGAGCAAGGAGCGTGCGCCCTCTTTCGCGTTCGGCGACCTCCTTCACGGCCATGACCTTGTCGCAAAACGTGATCACAGCCAGCCAGTATTTCCCACCTTCGAGCATCTTTGACATTACGCTCATGGGCGAGAGATCCGACCTTACCTCGGTTATCAGTTGTCTTCCTCTTTGCCACAATGGTGGCAGACGGCCGTAGCCTCCTATCCAATTCTCTTCAGAAACTGACCGAAGCATCTCTCCACGCCGTCGCGCGCGCGTTGTAGTCACCGAGCACGAGGACCTCCCGTCATGTCTAACAGATCTTCGTATTGTGCTAGCGACCATCTGGGAGGAGCGTATAGGCCTATAATCACGCATCCTGCCCATGAGACTGCTACGAATCCATGCTCGTGTGCGATCAGCCTCATAGGTCGTATTCGTGTCGGTGTTGCCTGCGCAATTACCACCGTCCCGTCGCTGTATCCCATCCGCGATCGA
This sequence comes from Xylocopa violacea, assembly GCA_963969225.1. Lineage (NCBI taxonomy): Eukaryota > Metazoa > Arthropoda > Insecta > Hymenoptera > Apidae > Xylocopa > Xylocopa violacea. The sequence continues at coordinate 1,989,835 of CAXAJV010000021.1, read as the reverse complement.
CTCTCGCGGATGGAGTGCGGTTCCGCAGCAACTACGAGCTCAAACGGCAAGGATACGGCAGTTAAGATTGAATTTTATACCGTATCCATGACCTTCTCCCGGCTATTTTCTGCAGCACCTGTCGTTTGTGGCTTCCTTCCAGTTACTCCCTCAGCGATGGCCGCTGTTTTCTCTGTTTCTGTGGCTGTCGCAGCCGTCACTTTGTCCTTCTTTGTCGGCGTATTTTTCTTACCGGCATTTTTGGACGCAGCCTTTCCTTTCGAGACTTTACAGGCCTCTCCTCTTGTCCGGTGCGGCTTGTCTGCTGCTTCGCAGACTGCACATCGGGACAATCTGCTTGCATTCACTTGCTCTATGGCCTTTCTCACCGCATCTATAACATAGGTCGACCCTGCTTGTACAGTTATATTGCACGTGCCCTGCTTTCCAGCACTTAAAGCAGAGGTCGGGCCTCGGCTTCAGTGCCGTCACACGGGTGGACGGCAATCTATCCTACGCGCAATCTGCCCGCTTTTACCACCTTGGTTGTGGCGGTTAATGGGCATTGCACCTACATGGTGCCCAGGCCGTTGACAGATTCTCGCCTGATGCCGGTTCTAATCTATTCAGACCTGCATCCCCCGGACGAGGCGACTGCATTCGCCATTTCTTACGTGGTTACGGATCCCTCCGGTCCGTAGACCCGCAGGTCTGCTCTTTTGTGAACGGTGGCGACATAAACATTGCCGTCGGCCAGCGCCTCTCTTAATTTGCCGGCCAAGGCGACCGCCTTGGTCTCCTTTTCTTTTCCGGCAATCTCAAGGATTAGGCCGCCTCGATCCTCACGTCAGCGAGCTTGACTCGCTGCCGGGCAGTAGGTCGACTTGCTGCCCTGGGGGAGTGTCAGTACTATCGCTGCTGTGCGCGGTACTCTACCCATACCTTCTTCTTCTTCTTCTTTTTTTTTTTTTGCGTGGGGAAATCCATCATGGATACCCCGGAGCTGGGGAAGCTCCAGAGTTATGCCGGACTCCTACCGGCTAAAATCCCACGGTGGCCATCCCTGTACTACCGGGGAGGGTTTGGGATCTCTTGCGAACATTACCAGTCCCTCCCCGTGCAAGGGCACCGGTGAACCCCCATTCACCGATGCTGCAGCCCCAGCGACCGCCTCGCCTTCAAGTACTCGAGTGGAACGGTGCTCAAACACTCGGCGAGACGGACGCCCTCCTCCACCATAGTACGGGCCCCGGGTGCACTACTACCCGTACCGCGGCAACAGATGGTCAGTTGCCGCGGCCCCTGGGGGAAACTTTGCCCATACCTAACCTAACCTAATCTAACCTAACCTAACCTTTGTTTTTTTTCTACGTGGGGAAGATCTCATGGGTGCCGGACCACGGTGGCCATCAGTTGCGCTTATTGGGGGGAGCCGGGAACTCTTGCGAACAAACTCTTCAAGCATCTTCCTGCGCGTGGGTCATTGCTGACCCCCTTCCTCGCTACCCCCAGTAGCATAGTCTTCCACCATGATGATGCATAATGGTGACTTTATGCACCAAGCGTCGCTTGCGTGCCACTCGCAAACGGCGCTCCGTCTTTGGTGGCACGTGCAATGACAATCACGGGCCCCAACCCGTGATCGTCATTGCAACCTAACCTAACATACAGATCAGCGTGTTCCATCCCCGAAATACACATTCTGCCCAAGTTATTTAACCTTCGGCAGAAGCGCAAAAAAGCAGAGCAATTTATAGTTCAGTTTACGTTTTATTACAAGTTATATGTTCAGTGCGCACGAAATTTATAATCTTCTCATGCGCTGCAAGCGGCAATTTAATAGCGCCTGAATATTTGGGAAGGTTGACGCAATGATGGGACATAGTTAATCTTCTTATAGAAACTTTAATAAAAGAAAGAATTTTATAGAAACTTAAAAAAAAAAAGAATTTACATGGAACATGAAAAACGTATTCGTTTATCGCAACGTCACGAATTTTGGTGAGGGAAACGGACGTTAAAATTGGATCGGGTCAGATTAGAGTTACTTAGAATATTAAATACTATTTGCAATGTTTGAAACTTTAAACTATTTTATGATATACACCTGGTTATGCGTATTTTAAAGTTACTTTTGCTGGTTGGCGTATAACGGTTTACTATACAGGGTGAGGCAATAACTATGTTCACCTTCAATATTGCCGTTATTTGTAATAATATGAAAAAATGTCATATATGAAACTTGCACGGTGCAAAGGGGGGCATATTGTGATGCATGCATTTTTTGCCTGGGTGGTGGCATAGAGGAGATTTGAAGGTCATGTCTATTTTTTTAGATGAAACAGAATGAGAAGGAGATTTACTATCAATAAAATATTTGTATTCTCTGGCTACATTTTGGTTATTCTTTAGTTACAAAGAACAAATAATGTAAATACATATACATTTGAAACTTGAAAGACACGTCACGGTCTTTTTTTTTGTCTGAAATAAGTTTTACTACGAATAGAATTGACCGTTTTCTTCTTTTCTTTCACCCTTTCAACACGATTCTCTTCATAATAGCGTGTAGAAGCCTCAAATATTGTGAAAGTTTTATATGTGCTGTACGTTGAAAATTAGGTCTGTTATTAATTAATAAAAGCTGACGTCGATTTGTAAAAAAGAGTCAGACCCAAATCCTCCATGGATTAATTTATTTGTTTCGTTAATTTATAATTATTCTATCAATAGTTTTTGTTGAGTGTTATTTATAATTTTATGATTTTCAATAGATAATTCGATGGTCCTGGTGCACGAAGCGTCTAATTATGTAGTTGGACTGTCCAATTCCTACAGATGCTTGAGGCAGCAAAAGTTGAACTTAAAACAAAATGCCAGTGACGAAACGCACGGCTATGTAACTATATCGGATCTTCAATTTCAAGCATTCAAAGCTGACAATTCAACCGTTTTTAGTTTAGGTAAGTGTTATATTATAAGTTTAATATCTGTTGTATCGTGTTTGTGTATAAGTGTGCTATATTTAAACGAGAATGATGGGATATGTTACGTAAGATGGAAGTTATAAAAATATTCTTATAAAAGTTGTATTATTTCAAACAGAATGCTACATACGTTTATTTGTAACACGATAACGTCTGTTGAAACGAATTTAACTGACATCCACGTGAAATTGTTTAGTTTTATAGTTAAGAAGACTTCAGCAGTGCTTCCCCAAGCTTTCAGTACATATTATACTTTATTATGCTTTACGAACTCGTTTTCATGTGCTGAATACGATAATCGTATCAAATTTTTAGTAATACATCGGATAGGTATGGTTTTTAGTAATAGCGAGATGGTAATATTAATAGTACGAACAAGTACAAAAAATGTTAGTAACGTGTTATTTTGTTGTATCGAGTAGTCATATAGGTTATACAGAGAGTGAAGTTGTAAAGTTTCGATCCGTCTTTGACAAAAATATTGATTAGTTCAGAAACAATACAGAGTGTTCCAAAATTCAACAAAGAACGCTTAAGGGGAAATACAGATGTAAATTCTAAGCAACTTTCTTTTTCCCTTTACTAAAATTTCCAATTCAACTTTGTTTTTGAATTATTAACGAAAAACTGTAATCAAACGTGAGAGCGTATAGAATCCACGCGCAGGGTCGTTGCATAGGATGTGCCGAGTGGCGGACCCGAATAAGCAAATCGGTTTATTGAACTAGCATCGAGCAGATGTTAGATCGACATATTTGTTATTTACGAACGATTAAAAAATTAATTAATTTTTACGCGTATGTAACGAATAAATGGAATTTATCTTTTATTCGAAACGGATAGCTCAAAATTGTTACAGTCTGCATTAAATTAAACAACAATTCATCAATTTTTCGACCGATGAAACGGATATACATGAGAACCTTGAAGCCGTGAAGATTTATTACGGTCGTGGCAAAAAAATGGTTTCTGAGAATTAGACGGTTTCAGCAATTTCAATAACTATCACAAGCTTTTAATACAATGCTCTTTAGAAATTTTATTTTCTGTGTCTTCGATAGCTGCGGCGTGTTTTAAACGCGGCATTTCCTTAGGGTCGGCCCAACGTGTGCGCATGGTAGGACACAACACGTGCTATATAACGGGAGCTAGGATCGAAATTTGATCTTTGGAAAATTCAGTTATCGCCACCGGACGACTTCGATGGTGACGCACACTGTTGCAGGTATCTTCCCACCTTTTTTCAGGGTGCGAAGGCATGCTTCGGGCGTACTGATTGGAAATTACATCGGTACGTTCAATCCTCCCTCTTGCACGGTGGAGGGAGTCAGCGGACGGACTCCCGAAAAACCTAAACCTGAGCAGTTCATTTAAAACGATCATCACACGTCAAAAAGAAAGACGTCGAACAACCTTCGTATGAGCCAAAAAGAAAAAGGGTACTTCAAAAGCGATGATCTGATCGCCGCCTTGCGGCAATCGAGCGTCAATTTAATCCTCCGCGGTCGGGAAGTGTCATAAAGTTGCCTCAGAGAAGAATTAAGAGAATCATCCGCGCGGCGCAACGCGAAAATCAACAAATTAAATTAAATTCTTGTGTGTCACCGAGTGGGAATACTTGCGTAACACGTAGTACTCGAAAGTTTTTCTCGATTATTTCCCGAAACAATGGCAACGGAGTCGAATAGTTGCACCGACTCTTTGATTGCCGTTCCTCCCGCTCACGTCTTGTTTATAATCTGTTGCGTTTAATCGACTATACCTCCGCCATGCACAGGATGCAAAATTCGTGCCTCCGCTTGAAACGGATGGAAAGATAGTTGCACAGACGTGCGTTCAAAGGTCATGGTTTCGGTCTGGTCCCGAATTATGTGCACGGTTCGAAACTCGTCCGCGGAACTTCCCACCCTGTCGGGGGACGGTACTTTGTCCCCCTATACCTTGGTTTGGATTTTTCAGAATATATTGACTTAGCCTGTCCACGGGTCACATAGCCCTTACTCACGGTGACAGGTCGCCAGCTTCGTGAGAACCACAGTATTAGATCTAGACCTAATCGGTAGATATAGAATAAAGGTATCCTTGAAACTCGGTGTTGTTGACCTCTAGATACTTTAGTAACTTAGTACTAGTCGGCACATCGAGTGCAAGATCAGCCAATCAGCCAAGAGCATCAGCAACCACGGTTGATAATCATTAGCAAAATGAACAGTTATGAAAACGTACAATTTTGTGTGTCTCTGCTGATTAAATTTTAATCGGAAACGTAAACATTAATGCAGCCGTCTGCTGCGTCAAAATGATAGCACACATTCAAAATTATCCGCTTTCAGTTAGTGTCAAAGTCTCAGATTATTCGCATGTGCAAATATTTCATATCGTCAACACGCCATTTCAGTGATTTCGAAATATCAATAATACAAAATTCAAGGAAAGAATATTACGTCAGTAAAATTGCGAAACTGTTCAATTGTAGCCGCGCAGTGATATAATTAGTAGTATAATTTGTTTAAAAATGGAGATTGGTTTTGGAAACCAGTGCAGTTTTAAGAATTGCATCAAATTCTGCTGCTACCACTGGAGGAATTCCACTAGTAAAAGTCGTTCCTGTATTCATGCTGATTTGTCTAAGGAACTCCAGATTTTAAATCATCGATATAGGACCACCAGTTAAATGGTGGTAAGTGTTCGCATGGCAAGGACTTTAAAAGAATATTTTAAATGGAAATATAATTCAAATTCTAGAATGTCCAGCTAGATCGTTTGATTTAAATATTATTGAAAATTGCTAGGCACATCTGTCCAGATCAATATATGCCAAAGGAAAATAATTTCAAGCAGTTGCGGAACTAATAAAATGCTTGATTGAATTGAACAAATTTGGATAACATTAAGCAGAAAGATTATTAAAAAATTATTTAAATCCATAACTATTAGGTTGGAAACTATGAAACGGGCGTTTTTTGTGTAGTCTGTGTTCAGCTGCGACTGAGAGAGATACACTGTAACGCGCGCTCGATATTTTTATTTATAAATCTTAAAGATATTCTTCTTACTCATTTTGTAAAATTTTTTCGTGTTTGTATGCCATTTTTATTTTATTTTTATCCTAAACCAGATGGAAACAAAACGCGATTTACATCTACTCTTCTTGTACGAGTTTAAATTAAATCTTACCGCAGCTCAAGCTTCAAGAAATATTAATCAGGCATTCGGAGATGGATCCACCAATGAAAAAAATGATCGATATTGGTTGCAAAAATTTCGTTCTGGCAATTTCAGTATCGTCAATGAGCCTCGAGGAAGACCACCGGCCAATATTGATAACGAGGAATTAAGGACGACTGTGGAATCCGATCCACACACAACTAGTCGAACACTTGGGTCTAAACTAGGAACTAGTCATACAGCTGTGTTCAAACATTTATGTGCAATAAATAAAGTCAAAAAATTCGACTCATATGTGCCGCACGAATTGACGCAACTGCAGATGATCGCCCGTTTCATAGTTTCCAACCTAATAAATGCTTGTTGGAAGTTATACAAGCAAAAACTGAAGCAACAAAATGTTGAAATTGTAACACGATATGGATTTGCGTAAGTCTTTTCATTTTTACAAATATATACAGGGGTTCGCGTCTTCCAGAGTATGTAAACACGTAAACTGGTTAGAAGTTCGAGTAGGAGATAATGAAACGAGCCGGGACCGTAAATGCGTCCTCTGCGTTCATCGAGAGGGCTGTTGAGAACGGGAAGTGACGGGAGCCGCGTAGGCGTCGTCTGCTTCGTAGGTAAAAGGTAGTGAGTCTTCCGTCCTCCCCCTTACTTTGGAAACGAGAGTCGGGTGCCGCGAAGACGTTGTCTGTTCTCGTTTCGAAGTCGGAAAGGTGATTGAATTTTTGGAAGACTTGCAACCAACCATCCTGCGTGTGTGTGTGTGTATGTACATGTCTAAGATCTTTTTCTCTCCTAGGACAAATCGAAATCTTTCACGCAAAAAGATTTCCTTAGCTGCACTTTGAAAACTTATTTCGGGTTATACAAAAAATTGAAAACAAAGTACGACCAATATTATTCTCAAACCAATTGGGCTAACACCACTGTGTAGTAACAGTGAGGCAGCATAGACGATCGAACGGACATGTTTCAAATAGCAATATAAATACACAGTTGCTCGCAACAACAAAGCGCATAATTATGCAATCATGACAAACGTTGAGAGAACAGGTAGAGAGGCAAATATACACATTTTAAGGAAAAATGTTGATTATACATGTAATATTTGAATGTTTCAATTGTTGTGAAGTGGTGGTGAATTTGTAAAGCGGCACTCTTCTTCGCCTTTAACAACAATTATAGTATATTGTGCACTAATAATATAAGTAGTAATGTATTAAGCACCACCGGTTGTTCCACAAGTACAGCAGCAGGCCGCAAGATCCATAAGTTCTAGAACCTTTTAGCTAGTTCCACGCGCACGGTTTGAACTAGGTTTTCCAACACCAATAAATGAAACTAGTAAAAATTGGTGTTGCTAACATACTTTCGAAAAAATACATAGTATAATTTCTTTTATGTATTCGCAGTTTTAAGAAGTTTTCATGAAGCCTCTCAATTATTTCTTTTATTTTTATGCTGTTTGGAGCTTGTAATATGTATTTAAGAATTAAAGGAAAAGATCCTTTACTTTTTTAAAAATTTCTGATAACAATATTATCTACATGAAAAGCCGTCAAATTAATATTGGACAGTTGTTTGAAATGAATCTCGCGAAGCATTTCCTACAATGACTGAAAGTAGAACTGAAACGGTTGCTTTATGTTCGTGATTCTTATTGCTCTCAGCGCATCGATCGAAAGACTTCTTGCTCTTATACTAGTCGATTTTACAATATAAACACGTCTCGACTTTTTCGGGAGTCCGTGCAGACGTTGACCGGCAATTGGCATTTGCCGAAACGAAGTAAAATACCAATCAACGGGTTCTTAGCGCATCGTCTGCACCCCTCTGTACGCTCGAAGCTTGCCTTTGCTTGAAGAGGTGTGACGATACCTGCACGGACCCTACAAGTTCTTCTCTGCTGTCGATGGAATTCCCCAAAGGTCACGATTTCCTATTGTCCTAATCACGCATATTATTTGCGCACGTTGAATCATGGCACGCTACGGCCATTGAGGACGCAGAATATAAAATTTCTAAAGCATATCGCAATTCCAAAGCTCGCGATTGTTAAAACGAAAATACACGCATACTGTTCTTTTACGACTGAGCAGCAACTATGCTGTCCCATTTTTTGTTTCCAATTTTATTGCACGCGTCAACATGTATTGATTTTTAAAAAATTTTAAATGCCATCTAGTTCTCAAGTACTTTCTTTCATGCATCATACAGTGTGTATATCTCAACTTCACAAACGAATTGCGTCTTTTTTGGAACTTTTGTTCTATACGAAGAGTACTTAGAATATGACGCGAATTTTGTAAAACATGAAAATTGGAATTTTGAAAATCATGTTTAAGGATAATTTTGTGGTCCACTATTTTAGCAGACCTTTAACAATCAGAAATTGTAGAATTACTTGAGAAAATCATGACAAATATTTTTTCACCACCTTGTGCATATTACGACGTAATGTATCTTTCGCTGAATTATTTAATTTAAATGTAATAATTAATCTTAAAAACTTAAACGATAGTATAAGAGATGATTATTTTTTAAAATACTATTATTCATTATTTATAAGCATTTGGTATTTATTAATTTTCAGCTAAGGATTGCGCTTTTAATACACCGGATGTTGTACCAATTGCAGTCGGCTGTGCACTGGCAGGATTAGTGATTATAGTTTTGATCGCATACCTAATTGGTCGCCGACGAAGTCAAGGTCATGGTTATCTTAGCATGTAAATTCAACATGTCTCTATTTTCATTTTTTTACATTAAGTAAGTGTATATCCTTTCGTTTAGTTTATGTATTGTATCGTAAATGTTCTTTAAAAATAAAAAATTGCAAAGATTGTATCGAAAGTGAATATTTGCGATGTGAACGTATGATATCAGACAGATGAAGGTGCATAAATATTATAAGATTAATATTAGAATTATAATATTTTTTGTTAATACATCTAAATAATAAAGTGTTTCAATATTTACATTTCAATAGTTTACACATAAATGTGAATTCTCAGCCTAGTGTGACAGCAACTCAACGGATGCGTCATAGAAAGGTGGATACGTTGAATCCTTCTTCGCTTTATTACTGGATAACAAGTGGTAGCGTAGATTATTGTACTATTTTAACCTTGCCTTTTGTACCGTGAAATTTGACGTTCCTGGTACTAGATAGTCACTAATTAAAATAACTATCTGTTTTTAAATTTTTACACTTATTTTACAGTATATGTATAATGTTCTTGGGGTTTAAGGTATGAATAATGCATTGACTAAGTGGTTTTAGAATGAATCTGACTAAGTAAAGATGTGCCTGATTCTATGCATTTGATTGGAGCTGTCTGGGCTAGTTGGACTGTTGGGAGTGGAGATTGGAGATCAATGATTGGCAAGAATTCTAGTCTGAGGGTGTGCGTCGTCGAGTTGGTGAAATGAATGAACGTAAGAATAGAGAGTGGGAAAAGGACGTGAATCTATTGGAGATACCCATGCGGTCACCGTATCATTGGCACGGTGCACGCTATCGAGACAAGAGTGAGCGAGCCAGGAACTGCAAGATACGTGTTAAGTCACGTACCATCTAAGTTTTGGCACTCAGATGATAGAAAAATTAAAGACGTATCTCAAAAATAGCAGTTTTAAGGGAATCTTAAGGTCGGGAGTTCCCGAATTCGATGGCTTTTTTCTCGATGACCTCGGTACTCGCACGCGGAAGGTGATATGCGAAAACGCGAATAACGGGAGGGTTCGCAATGTGAAGGAGGGTGACTCGATCTAACAGAGGAGGGCATGCTGACAATACTCGATCGGGAAGAACTCGGGACCGCAGGTCGGTCTCGGCTTCCACTTGACGCCACTTACGGGGGGCGGGGGAGTACAATAACGCAACGGCAAACAAAGAAAATGGACGCAAACGGGGAGGGGATTATGCACAAACGAGATACAGATCGCTGAACCGCACGGGTGTACTCACCCGGCGCTGACCAGGAGCCTCTCGATCGGCGACACACCTCCTTTGGTTCGCGCTGGGATGCGCTCTCGGAATATGACTTTTCAGAGAGTTGCGTGTATTTTGTTTTCGAATGTATTACGTTCCGGCGTAGGCCACCCGAGGGCCTACATTCTTGCCCTCTTAATTCTTAACTAGCCAAACCAAACCCGATGCTTCGAGCACTTAACAGTGAGTGATGTTACTTGAACGATATATATGCCGTAGGGTTGAGTTTAGGTTTGGCTATACAGGTTTGATTCACTACTTGTGTGACAAATTTTTACAGCTGATGCTACACCTCAAATGCAACAAAAAAGTTCATATAAACTTAGGTCTGATTTGCAAAAATAACAAAGAAAATTTGGATTTTTGTTTTTCTCAGAGAAACAGCAGTTTCACTGATAATATTGATTGTATCTTTCAGACCGTTAGTCCAACAAGAAAATGACAAACAAAATTGAAAAGAGCAATAAATTTTCTATTACAATAGTCCCCATTTTACCCTGAAACTCGAGAACAAGTGGAGTAAGAAAAGTTTAAACTTATCTCAGGGGGCAAAATTTGTAAATTACGAAAACTTTGATCTCCTATTAAGGTAACTATTTTTAGACCTGGAGGGCAGAAAATTTCACAAAAACTTCTCTATTCGCTAAGCTTTCTGATGATATCGGATCAGTTTTTTGTTCTGACGCACGGAAGCAACTACTGGAGTGGGTAAAGCGACTACCAGCTACATTTTTCCCAAGGTAACATTTATTGTATTTAATGTTGTTAGCTTTTTTACAGTTAGCCCTTTATTATTTTAACCAAGTTCGTTTTTAAATTGATTTTCATCATTTGCGATGCATAGCCTAGCTCTTTTTCGTAGATTTGCCACAGTCACCCGCGAGGTAAGACGTCCGCGAAGCTTTTCATTGGACACCTCAGTTCGATAAACTTCAGCCTTCATGAATCCCCAAACAAAATAATCCATTGGGGTTAAGTCGGGAGATCTTGGTGGCTATGGAACAACGCCCCCTCGTCCAATCCAAGTGAGGAATGTGTTGTTTAAATGATGACGCACGGCTTGAATAAAGTGAGGAGGAGCACCGATTGTGTAATGATTCCCACTCCGATGTGCCGTGACACGCGCGCCTCCCTAAGCAAGGCAGTCTCGGATGCGTTAAATATGAGGCGTGGTACATGTGAAAAGATCGAACAACATACAGTTTTTGCACTCAATTTTTAATAACAAATCACGGGACAACAACAAATAACAATCGTGATTAACAATGATAACAATAATAACAGTAGTGATGGCAATTACAATATGTTTGTGATTGTTAAGCTTGTAGAAACGATGTTGCGGTTACGAACTCTTTCGCTGCGCTAGTCGGCTGACCGTTTTGACTAGCTACGCGTAACTCGACTGACTAACTGACTGTCTAACTGAGCTCAACTGTTCTAACCGAAATGTCTGACTCAACTGACGCGAGGGCGAAAATGTCGCTCCTTAAAAACGTGTATGAAAAGAGAAGGAGAAGCTCAGAGGAAAAGAGATGGATGCGAACGTTCCTGGAAAAACGCAAAGGAACGGAAATAGGTCCTTGATGAGTGAAAGTTAGGGGCGCGACTGGCCGACGCTCAGTCGCGACGGGAATGTGGAAAACAATTGAAAGATTCTAAGGGTTTCTAGGAAAAAACACTAACTGAACGGATGACGGAGTTAGGATAGCGCGCAAATCTGTTCGCCAAGTGTGGACATGCAGCGACCAGGTCCGCTGCATGGGAAGCAAACGGGAACCTATTGTAAGGACATACTGCGCTAAGGAGGCCAGCCACATAGACGATCAATAACTAGATCGAAGTGTACCAAGGATATTTTCATGGCAAATACCCTGGTTAAAAGACTAACTTGTTTGAGATTGGTACTATGCCCGCTGTTTACACACGTCGTATTTTTGCCCTCACGTTGGCACCTTCAAAGGAAGCCAACCATCCAGGACCGCGACTCTCCGAATTTGGGTGCCTTCAACGAAGCCGGTGGACGCTGATTATTGTTTCTATTACGCCTCGATAATCTTGCACCGAGTGTATCCCCGTAGACGATTCTTGCAAAGACGACAGGATAAATATATCCGGACTTCTCAAGCTCATCGTCAATAAATTACGCGGTTGCATCTATTTAGCGTTAGAATCTTACAATTAACGAGCAGCATTCTCTTTTGGTGGCGTGGAATCTGCCGATTATTATCGGAATGAAAAATAATAATATCGCTTAAATATCGAATGCTTCCCTTTTTGATATTTCCACTATTTCGATACCGGCCTGATACCAGAAATCAGACTGTAAATGTACGCGCGTCTACACGAAACGCTATATGAAATCTTTTCATATATAAAGGAACTCTACAAACGGTACGACTTGGGTTGCAGACGCCTGTTTCAAAGACTATAAATTTCAGAAAGACGCGTCGAAATTATTAACCCCTGCGGTCTAACTAAAACTACTTATCTGCACCAAGCCGACCGGCCGAAGGATTTGCCTCGTCCCGACCGCTTACGCTCCAGCGCCTGTATGTATACGCAGTCAACCGTCCCCTCAAAAACTTTTATTTGTTGGATCTGTTTATATCGTTATCCATCGGGGAAGCGAAAGCGGCTTCTCGGCTCATCGCGGGTTTGAGTGCTAGTGCCAGACCGTACGTACGAATCAAATTCTTATCACCGATAAAACCAGTGCACCGAATGTAATCATAGATTCAAACTCGTTAATTGAACCGGTAAAGTTCAAGATCGACACTGGTGCAGAAATTAATTTAATTGAACAATCTGCACTGCTGCCAGTGACGGGCGTAAACAAACTGAAAACCGTAGTTATAAAAGGCACTACCGACAGTACCGTTACTACTGTTAGTACGGTAGATATCTCCATTTTCAACCGCCAACGTTAGAATTAGGATTATACAGAAATAAGAACTAGAAATAGATAATAAGTTAGAACGCGATGGAAAGCGAGGTAAACAACACAAAGCGCCATATAACCAAGTGCCGGATGCGCCAACGATACTCGCGATTAACAATTTATAACACAGGATTCATAAGACACTTAAACATAAATTATAATAGCAATAGCCAAGCAATCACGAACTGAACTCCGTGTTAAACAACCACTTCCATCTACCTAAATATCATAGCCTTATCACTCTAAGACCACCCCGAGCAGAACTGGCAATCAACCGCCAACCATTACTATCTCGATCGTAATTATTCCTATATCTTACTATTGTAACTAGAGGGGGCGGGGGGTTAGTCACTACGCGAATTTTGCGCTCCTAGCAATAACCGATTGTATTAGTTCCCTCAACGAAAATCGATAACGTTGAGCGTCAGCTACCTATCGAGGTAGCGCCGTAACGCAATAGAGGCTTGAGAACATAATTTAACCTGGATCTCAAGGTTGGAGTTTTCCAAGGTGGACGTTCTCAAGCGCGGCTGCTTCCTATTCTATGTGACCTCAGTAAGCGCATAACGGAGAAGAGGGAGGGGGCAGGTGGCACGAAACGTGAATAACGAAGGGGACCTACTCTATCGAACGGGGCAGAGCGCGCTGACAATACACAACAGGAAAGGCCCGGGACCCCAGGTCGGCCTTGCCATTTACTTGACGATACTATGAGAGGAAAGACGCGGTGACACGTCCGTCATCGTGTTAGTCCGTTTTCAGCGATTCTGAGGACACTATAACGCGGACCGCAGCCGGCAACCTCCAACAGTTGTTCGGGGACAGCTTCTGGTGACCTTCCATCAGTCCGCATTCAGCCGTTCTGAGGACACTCTAACGTGGATCGCTGCGAGCAACCTACAACTGTTGTTCGGGGACATCTTCCCGTAACCTTCAGTTGTTCTTTCCGTCGATGAATGGAATGCTTTCAAGCGTTTCGCGAAACGATAGTCTACCAGCGTGAGGATTCAACGATTCGCGCGAAGATTCCGAAAGCGGCTGTGTTCGCGGGGTCCCGAGGGAGCTGGTTTTTGGGGCTGATGGGTTTTGTTGGATTCCACAGATTCCGACTCGCGGCGTAACGCGTCCATTTGCTACGTTAAAAACGTAATGATCATTTACTTACCTTTCGCTGCCTTGATCCCTTGTTTCAGGTAGCAGGATCGCCGTTGATCGCCGCCAGGAATAGATGCAGCGGCAAAGGAGGCCTTCGGAATAGTAATGGGCGTCAATTTCCGAGAAGTCGGAGTTGGGTCCGGAGCAGAAGCTGTCGAAGCAGATGCGGTTGGATGCAGGTACCTGTGGACTTGTGGAGCACTACCGAAATATTCGCGAGTTAATTTACGTAAGTAATTCTTCCGTCCCGCATATCGAGTTCTTCGTGAACCGCAATCACGACCCATTCACCAGATTTCTCTGTACTTTCACGTTCGGCTGGATAAGCGGTGGTCTGCTCTATCAAAACGTTCCAGAACTGATTTCTATACTCCTTTAAGGTGAAGAGTGCAACGGTGGTTGTATAGAAGACTCGTGGAAAAATCAACGCGATGTAATTATTATGCAGTGATTATTCAAGAGTGAAGGGCTTTGAAGAATTCGACACTTGATTTAAACTAAGCTACTTGAATATATTCTTAAGATACTTGGTTACACTTCGTAATTTTAAGTTAAACTAGGAAATAGAACTTGAACAATAAATGGGATTGGAAATAGAAATGGAAATAGTAACTATCCTTAACTCTACACCTTCCCAATTGGGAGCGCCCTAGGGCGTGAGAGTCGAATTACGACCAGTCGGTTCGAGTAGTTGAACCCTATTGTCGGTCCCAGGTCGAGCTCGCGACCTCCTCTGTTTCGCAAGGTGCTGAGGGTGCTACAGACGTAGTAGAGGACTGGGCGTTTCGCCGAGTGGGGTCTCGGCGCTGTGTGGCGGGTCCGGCGACGCGTGTCGCTGTTCCTTATAATTATGCAGATACAAAGATTAATACGATAACGGCGCAGATATATAGTCTTAGAACTAATAGTGTATGTTGTTGTGTCGTACATCGTATGTAGTGTAGTTTTCTTTACTAACCAGGATATAGCGCACACATAATACTCGGAGCGAGACGACGGAACTGAGGGAACGCTGGATGACGATGTCGATGTACATAGGGTTTTCTTAGTGTTTAGAGTTGAGTTACAATATATATGTATATGTATATGTACGGATATATGGATGTAGAGGTAAATGTGTGAATATAAAGGTATATATATATAGACGTTAGTAATCTAACGTTTATGGACATGATTAACAGAACGATCATAGAGTAGACATAGCTCCTGGTCGGGGTTCAGGGAGTAGATCGTGGTTGTCCTGGTACTCTGGTGCAGGATACCATTCGTATGGGTAGCGCAATAGAGATATTCGGCTGTCGTGGCTGCGTGTTGGCGATGACGCTTGACCACAGCTATATGCAGGAGGGACCATCCAGAGAGAGGGACAGGTAAGGGGGTCGCATTGGGGTCGACTTGCCGTGAAGGCGAAAAAACATTCAGGGGCGAGTATCCTGGAGGAGGTTAGTGGAGAAGTGCTGTGGCGGTGGCAGGCGGTAGGCCTGACGTAACAGAGCACACTCTGTTGAGGAACGCAGCGGGCAAGACAGGACTCCAACAGTTGTCCGCGGCCATTTTCTGACATTCAGCTGGTCTGTTTTCAACGATTCTGAGAACACATTGACGCTGACCGTAACAGACAACGTCTAACAGCTGTTGCGGGACATCTCTCGGGTCTCTGAGGGCAAACTAACGCGGGCCGCAGCGAGCAGCCTCCAAAAATGTTGCAAGGTGACAACCGCCGGTTACATTCAGCTTCTCCGCGCTTCCGCAACTGTGGAGCCACAATATAGCGAGCCGCGGGCAGCCGCCAACATTGTTGCACGGGTACATCCGCCGGTGACCCTCAGCCCGTCCGGTCTTCGGCGACTCTGGAGAGACAATATAGACACGTAATTCGTCTCCTAGGACCAGACATACCGTACCTGGGGTCACCAGAATTGGTTTCCTCTAACTACTTCTTGACGCTGGGCCATTAATAACTGCTCCTGGCGATCGCCAACCGCCTAATTCGACAACTGGTGCCGGATATTCCGTACCAGGGACCCCTTGAATTGGTTTTATTTAATTACTTATTGAAGCTGGGGCATTAATGCCCGTTACTGGAGTTCGCCGGCCGTCCAATTCGACTATTAGTGCCGTACATACCGTACAGGGCGCCCCTAGAATTGGTTTCATTTAAACACTTCTTGACGTTGGGCCATTAGTAGCAGCTTCTGGAGTTGGCCAGCCACCATATTCGACTCCTAGGGTCGGACATACCGTACCCGGGTAATACAGAATTGGTTTCATCTAACTACTTCTTGATGCTGCGCTACTAGTAACCGCCCCTGGAGTTCGCTAGCCACCTAATTCAACTCCTAAGGCCGGACATACCCTCAATGTGTCCTCTAGAACTGATTTTATCTAACAATTTCTTGGCTCTGAGACATTAATAACTGCTCCTGCAGATCGCCAACCATCCAATTCGACTATTAGTGTCGGACGTATCGTATCTGGGGCTCCTAGAAATAGTTCCATTTAATAACTTATTGACGCGGGGCCATTAGTAACTGCTTTAGGTGTTCTCAGGCCACCCAATTCGACTCCTAGAGCCGGACATACCGTACCAGGGGCATCTAGAATTCGTTTCCCCTAACTACTTCTTGACGCCTAATAAAACGAGTAGTAAGGGCACATGGTAGGGTACTTTCGACCATGCGTGTCGAATTAGGCGACTCGTGAATTTCTGGAGCGGATCATATTTGCCCAACGTCAATAAGTAATTAAATGATGCAAATTATAGGCGCCTATTATACGGAATGTGCGGCCCAAGGTTTCGAATTATGTTGCCTGCGAACGCTAGGGTGCTTACAAATGGCCTCGCGCCTATAATTAAATGAATTCAAATTTAGGGCCGCTAGGTACGGTATGTTCGAATCTAATTTGAGTCGAACTGGACAGCTAGCAAACTGCTGTAGCTGTTACTAATGGATCAGCCTCAGTAAGTAATTAATCGGAACTAATTCTAATAGGTCTAAGCACCTTATTCTGGCACTGGGTGTCGAATTATTCGGCTGTTTAACTCCTGGAGTGGCTACTGATGACCTAGCGTCAATAAGGTATTAAATGTATGTCCGACCCTGGATGTCGACATTAGCGGCTGCTGAACTCCCGGAACGGCTAGTGGTGGCCTCGCGTCAGTAGGTAATTAAATGGAACCAATTCTAGGGACTTCAGGTACAGCATGTGCGGTCCTGGGAGTCGGAATAGGAGGCTAGGGATCACCTGGAGCAGTTACCAATGGCACAGCGTAAAGAATTAATTAGATGAAACCAATTTCAGAGACCACAGGTATGGTATGTCCGGCCCTTGGACTCGAATTACGTACCTAGGGAACACAAGGAGCAGCTACTAATGGTACAGATTCAATAAATAGTTAAATGAAACCAATTCTAGGGGACCCATGTACGGTATGACCGGCCATAGGAGTGGAATAAGGCGGCGGGCCAACTCCAGGAGCGAATACTAATGTCCTAGCGTTACGTAGTAATTAGATGACAGCACTTCTGGAGGCCTCATGTACGGTATGTCCGCCCTTAGTGGTCGAAATATGCGGCTGGAGAACTCCTGCAGCGGTTGCTAATGGCCCAGAGTCAATATGTAATTAAGTGAAACCAATTCGAGGGGCTCCAGGCATGGTTTGTCCGTCCCTGGGAATCGAATTAGGCGGGTAGTGATCTCATGGAGCTGGTAGTTACGGCCTAGTGACAGCAAGTAATTAAATGAAACCAATTATTAGGGTCTTAGGAAGGGTATGTTCGGCCCTGGGATTCGAAGTATGCGGCTAGGAAGCTCCCATAGTGGTTACTAACGGTCCAGCGACAATAAGTAATTAAATGAGACCAATTCTAGGGGCCCCAGATATGGTATATCCACCCCTAGGGTACGAATTAAGCAGCTGATAAATTTATGGAGCTGTTATTAATGGCTCAGAGCCATAAATAATTAAATGGTACGTGTGACCTAGAATTGGTTTCATTTAATTACATGTATATTATGGTATGCTTTCATTTAATTACTTATTGACTCTGGGCCATTAGTAACAGCTCCAGGAGTTCGCCAACCTCCTAATTCGGCCCTTAGGGGCGTACATACCGTATCTGGGGCCCCTAGAATTGGTATCATTTAACTACTTATTGACGCTGAGCCATTAGTAATCGCTTCTGGAGTTCACCAGCCACCTAATTCGACTCCCAAATCAAGAAATACCATATTTTGGGCTCCTAGAATTGGTTTCATTTAATTACTTATTGACGCTAGTTTATTAGTAAGTGGTCCAGGGGTTCCCTAGCCGCCTAACTCGAATTCTAAGGCCTCATGTACTTATTGGATCCTGGCCATTAGTAACTCCTCCAGGATTTCGCCAGCAGACTATTTCGACCACTAGGGGCGGACATACCGCAACTGAGGCCTCCAGAATTGGTATCATTTTGTTACTAATTGGCGGTAGGCCATTATTAACTGCTCCAGGTACTGTCCAGCCGCATAAATCGGCTGCCAGGGACGGAGCTATACCCCGTAGTTGCCCTAGAAATTATTTACTTTTATTGCATATTGAGGCTGGGCCACAAGTAAATGGTCCAGGAAATCCCTAGCAGCCTAGTTCGACTCCCAGAGTCGAACATGCCGCACATGCGGTTTCTAGAATTGGTTCCATTTAATTACCTATTGACGCTGAGGCATTAGTAACCGTTTCTGGAGTTCTCCAACCGTCAAATTCGACCCCTAGGAGCGGATATACCGTATCCGTGTCCCCTAGTATTGCTTTCATTTAATTATTTAGTGGGTCTGAGCCACTAGATCCTGCTCCGGGAGTTCATCAGCTTCATAATTCAACTCCCAGAGCCGGAAATACCGTACCTGGGGCTCCTAGAATTGGTTTCACTTAATTACGTACTGGCTCTGGACCATTAGTAACCTCGTCCAGGAGTACGCGACCTCTTAATTCGACTCCTAGGGCCGGACAGACCGTATCTGGGGCCCCTAGAATTGGTTTAATCATTACATGTCGGTTTCATTTAATTACTTACTAACGCTCAGCGATTGGTAACTGGTCCAGGAATTCCCTAGCCGCCTAATTCGACTCCTAGAGCCCGAATTGCCGTACATTGGGCCCCCAGATTTGGTTTCATTTTATAACTTATTGAAGCTGCGCCACTACTAACTGTTCCAGGTGTTCTCAAGCATCATAATTAGACTCCTAGAGCCGGACATATCGTACTTGGGGCCTCTAGTATTTGCTTCATCTAGCGACTTCTTGGCGCTGGGCCACTGATGTTCGCTAGCCGTATAATTCTACACATAGGGCCGGATATGCTGTACCTGGAGCTCCTAGAATTGGTTTCAATTAATTAATTATTGTCGCCGGGGCACTCATAACCGTTCCCGGAGATCGGCAACCGTCTAATTCGACATTTGGTGGCGGACATACAGTACAAGACGCCCCTTCAATTGGTCTCATCTAATTATTTCTTAAGGCTGAGCCATTAGTAACCGCTCTTGGAGTTCGCCAGCCGCATAATTCGTATCCGGAGGACGGGCATAACATACTCGCGGCCTCTAGAATTGGTTTCATAAAATTATTTCTTGACGCTGGGCCATTAGTAACCGATGAAGGAGTTCGCCAGCCGCATAATACGAATCCTAAGTCCCAACATACCTAACCTGGGGCTCCTAGGATTAGTTTCATTTAATTACTTCTTGATGCTGGGCCATTATTAACTGTTCCAGGTGTTCCCTAGCCGCCTAATTCGGCTCGAAGGGCCGGACATATCGTATCTGGGGCAGCTAAAATCGGTTTGATTTAATTACTTATTGGTGCTAAGCCATTACTAATTGCTCGACGTGTTCACCAGCTGTATATTTCGACTCCAAGGACTGGACGTATCATGCCTTGGGCCCCTAGAATTGGTTTTATTTAACAACATATTGACGCTGGGCTATTAGGAACCGCTTTAGGGGCTCGCCAGCCATCCAATTTGTCTTCCATCACCAGACATATTAGATGTTGCAATTAACGTACAATATTAAAATGGCATATTCTACTAGTAGAAATCTAAATATCGAAGTGAGAATTGTGGTGTAATTAAAAAATAATTTAAAAGCAATGTTGTATAATATAGTTAAGGTTACAGGTAGCGGATTAAGGCTGGAGGAATGGCCAGTTAAAATTTCGGAAATATGTAATCCAATATTTAATAACAGGAGGTTTAGCGAAGCTATAGGAAGGGAGATGCGGAAATATATTAAGGCGAGTAGTAATAGAATTTTGAGTTGCGCCGACAGTGATGTAGGAAGTGATGAAATTAGCTATTCGGGACATTACCTATTCGGCATTACCTATTCGGGACCTGCGGTAATAATCAATACCTTTGAAGCATCTGGAACACCCGGGCATATGACTGAAAAGCTGGAAACATACCTGAAAAAAGGAAAAAGAATTAATATTTCCAGCCCTTTACAAGAGGAGTCACCAAATAAGGTTATCCCACCCAGTAAAGGACCGGAAATGGAACGGGATGCGGAGAAGGAACAAGGTGGCGATGATCACGTACTGCAGGAAGCGGCTTTGAGGATATTTACGGAGAGGGATGTAAAATATGTGGATAAACTACGGGAATTAAAGAAAAGAGTTAAGATTGATGTTATAGGTATAATTGGTATTAAAAAATATAGAAATAATGAAGATATTATAATAAGGATAAGAAATTTCAGCGAAGCGGAAATACTAACAAAAAGGATTAAAGATGCTTATTTTAACCTAGAAGTGTTGGCTGACATTAAGAAAAGATTATATATACAAAATCTAGAGGCGTCGGTGGAGGATATTGAGTTAAGACCAAGCATTCGTGAATATGCTAGCATAGATATGAAGAAAGTTAAAATCATTTAGAGGAAGAAAGGTTTCGCTGGCATGCACACTGTATGCATTGAGTTGCCAGGTAAAGCGATGACGGAATGCTTGTTAAAAGGAAACGGTGTTAAAATAGGTTGGTCGGTGGTTGGGATTAGGGAATTTTAGGAATATCGTAGGTTGCTACCGCTGCGCTAGCAGGGATCACAGGGCTGTGGACTGCCCTTCAGACGCTACCAAATGCTGCTACGGTTGTGGAAACTTTGAACATCTAATAACGAATTGCAAGGGCGAAGAAAGTGTTGGCGATAGAATAAATGAAGTAAGGGGTTACGTACCGCAGAAGACATACTTAGCTGATGAACATGGTAGTCCGAGAGGTCCTGATGGCCGGAATGGTGAACCTGTAAACAGAAACAAATACACAAGGAAATATATGAGTAGGGAAGGTCTTGGGACACCCTTGAGAAGGGAAGTTGTTAACGTAACAGAAAGAACAGGTTACAAGATTTCAAAGGTGATGAATAAGGAGAAGAAAAGTTTACTTAAGGATAATTCTGTCGAAGTGGGAAGACCCAGAAAACAGGGAGGTAGGATCGTCAGGGGGGTAGGTATACAAGTGGACCAAGTGAAACAGATGGAGGATAGAGAAAAGGATTGGAGGAAAGGAAACAATAATTATGGAGGGCATGAGGAAATGTGGAGCCAGGTGGTAAGAAGGAACACGAGGAACAAACAAAAAGAACTAGGGAAAACACCCAGAGTCGTAGTCAAAATAAAATAAACAACCGGCGCGACTAGGACGCTTGGTGGAGATAATGGAAGCGTTGGATTAAGATAACCAAGGAAGCAGGTGGCTGAGAACCTATAGATGGGTAAAGAGCAGAATCATTTTTATGATGATAAAAGGGAAAAGTTATAAGGATACCTTAACAATAACAAAAAGAGGAGTTACATGTCCGGCTGGTAATACCGGCATTAGGAGAATCAGACAGACACGCAATGGCGCGGTTCTGTTTGAAATGGAAGATGATGCGAACGTAAAAGACTGGAAAAAGAATAGAAAGAATTAGGGATGAGGGAAAGGAAGAAATGGAGATGAGGATATTAGAACGAAGGTTGTAATTAAAATAAGCAGCTTGGACATGCTGATAGAGGCTCAGGATGTTATCAATGCCATACAGGAGGTGATGAAGCTGGATGGGAACGATTTGGGATTGGGAAGGGATTGTGGTTCCGTAGCGATAATAACAAAGCGGTAATCTGGCTAAAAAATAGTATGGTTAACAGTGTGCGGTTTATAGAGCAAAAGGCTGGATGCATAGCCGTCAAAATACAGAACATGGTTTTTATGAGTTGTTATTTAAACCCGAACAAGGTATTTAACGAATTTTGTAGGTTCTGGGGTGAGTTGTAAGTGCTGATTAGAATGTTAAAAAGAGTTTTTGCAAGTTTAGTGCTAGTTTGTGGAGATTTGAATGCTCAAAATAATATGTGGGCAAATAGAAGCGACAGAAGCGGTAAGTTAATTGCGGAGTCGCTAAGCGAACTAAACATGATACGTCTTAACACTGAGAAGTCCCGGACCGATGGTGCGACGGATATCATTTCAGACTGGAGGGTCAGTGATACAGAAACTCTGAGCAATCACCGTTTCATCACGTTCAAGGTAAACAATCAGAACATAAATAGTAATAAAACTCTAAAAATAGCTGTTAGGACCGTTAAAATAAGTCAGAATTTGGATATTAAAAATGATGTGATAGTGCTGAAAATAGCGTTCAAAAAAGTGTCTGGTCGATTAAAAGCATTAAAGTAAATAGGCTGTTTAATGACAACGAAGACTGGGATGCGCAAGAGTTGGCAGGAAATTTGGAGGAAATGATAAGGTCTTTCTATGATAAAATCAACCAAGTTTGTAATTGTTGTATGAAAAGGGCTGATGGAAACAAAAAAAGACCAAAAAACACGTACTGGTGGAACGAGCGTACAGAAAAAGCCAGGAAGGTGTGTATTAAGGTTAGAAGGGACTTACAAAAGTTGAAAAAAGGCCAGAACGGACAGTCGTAAGATAGATCAGGTTATTGATAAATATAAAAAGGTTAAACATACATGCAGATACGAAATAATAAATAGCAAAAGAGACGCATGGAAGAGGTTGCTTATCGATGTTGAAAATAACCCCTAGGATCTAGCGTACCAGATTATCATGAGAAAATGATGCCGCATGCCAAAACGGTTTCCGGTCTGGAAGATCCGAAATCGATGCTGTTCTGGAGCTTAAGAACTATGTAAAAACTAGCAAAACGGATAAAAAACACACGGTCGCGGTATTTATAGATATTGAAAATGCTTTTAACACGGTAAAATGGACGGATCGGTGATCGAAGCGCTCGTTAGCATGGAAATCCCACGATACTTAATAGCTATGGTGCGTTCGTACTTTAACAATAGAAGCACTTACCTGGAAATGAGTAATAATAATATTAAAAACAAGGAAATAGTTATCACATGAGGGTATCTCCAGGGCTTCGCCCTGGGTCCTCTATTGTGGAATATAACATTTAATATCTTGATAAAGGATGAAAAGGTTAAAAACGTAGTATAAAATTTGGTAAAATTGTCAAAAAGTAAAAGGCCACGATGTTACAAATAAAATTTGCTTTCGTTATTTAGGAATTATTATCGACGATAAATTAAGTATCGCTACACATACACGCACATCAACTGCCAAATCGGCGGGAATTACGAATACGTGGCAAAGGATTATGCCCAATCTACACGGCCCTTCGCAACCAGAAAGGAAGGTCTTGGCCACCGTAGGAATTTCGGCAGCCCTTTAGCAGGTAAACAATAGCTGGAATGAGGAAGCCGGTAGAGTGTTAAATAAATTGTGTTTGGAAAAGGTCAGGCGTGTATGTGTGTTACGAATGTGCGCCGCGTGCAGAACAGCATCTGTGGCAGTTCTCGGAGTCTGGGCGGTTATTCCCCCATTTGATCTCTTAGCGGAAAAGCAAACGAAAATATTCAAGGGTACAAGAGAGATTTATGGATTTTTTCAAGGAAGGAAATTGGGAGGATTAAGAGAATCAGGAGTTTAGTGATGTTAGAGGAATGGCAGGGGAGATGGGCGGTGGAGACCGGGGAATCAGCCACTTGGGCCCGGAATGTGAATCCAGATGTCAATAAATGGGCAGAGAAGGCATGGAGCCACAAATTAACATCTCACTCAGTTTTTCACAGGCCATGGCGCCTTTAACCATTACTTCAAGCGTTTTAAAAGAAGAGCTAGTGATATTTGTGTGTACTGTAATTCCGGGGCCGTAGATAATGTGAGACACTAGTATTTTCGACTGTGAAGGTTTTACTAATTTGATTTCGGCAATTAGCGCGTGTTTCACTTTGATGTCTAGTGAAAATAAGCCTAAAATTCTAGTGGAAGCTATGCTTAGAAGTAAGAATTCGTGGACAGAAATTGAAAAAACTATTAACTTAAAATATACCAAGCCTTAAAGGACAAAAAGATGAATTACTTGGTTTCTAATCTAATCTAAAATATTAATTTAACCCAATTTGATGTGTTGAACATATATATGAGTAGTGCGCTGATATAGATAGGTAAATATGTAAAGTTAGTGCGAGGATTAGTTTAGTCGTTAATAGTTTAAGTTTTCTTTTTTTACTTTTTTATTAAATTAATTGATAATGGTACTCCTTGTTTAGCACTTACAATTAATGAAGTATTACTTTTAACATTGTATATTAATTGTGAATAGATTATTGGCTATACATAGCGTATTGGTCATAGCATCCATGCATGTGTACGGAATATTGTATATATATACTTTATGTATGAATGATGCATAAGTGTGTGTGAAATTGTGAAATCTTAAGTTGTTTTTATGAATGGGTTGTAAATAAATAATTGAGAAATATGATAACTAGTGAGAGTTTTGCGGATGCTGGTAACAAACCGATGGATGATATTCTCGGCTTAGTAATTTAGCGTGAGATGGTAAGCAACCGATGGTTGGTAAACTGGTCGATAAATGACCGGCATAGATAGTGTCGGTGGTCTGCAATACCGACTGACATTATCGACCAGTAATGCATACTGTTGGAGGGTAACATTACGTATTGCGAGCGTGTGAATGGTATACTATGACAGCGAAGCGAGTAATTATTGGTATGTATGAGTTGAATGAATGTTGCTGTGAAAGTCTAGGAAGATATTACCTGACAAAACCTAACACCTCCTAGAAGGCCCCACAGAGAGGGTCGTACCAACCAGGGGACTACGGCCAAAGCCGGTCCCAAGGCCGGTTGAAAACGTAGAGGGGCCTCACGCATCTAGGGCCCCTAAAATTGGATATATTTAATTACATATTGACGATAGGCTGTTAGTAACGTTTCCAGGTGTTCCCTGGGCAAATAGTTCGACTCCTAGGGCCGGACAAACCGTGCATAGGTCCTCTGGAATTGCTTTAATCTAATTACTACTCGACCCTGGGCCATTAGTAACCGATTAAGGAATTCGGCAGCCGTCTAATTCGAAACCTAGGACCAGAAATACCGTACCTGGGACCTCTGGAATTAGTTTCATTTAATTACTTAGTGACGCTAGGCCATTAGTGACGATTCCTGGTGTTGCCTAGGTACCCATTTCGATTCCTAGACCGGCCAAATCGAACATAAGGCCTCTGGAACTGCTTTTGTCTAACTACGACTTGACGATGGGCCATTAGTAACCGATGAAGGCGTTTGCCAGTCGTTTAATTCGACACCTAGGGCCGGAAATACCGTACCTGGGGCCTCTAGAATTGGTGACACTTAATTCCTTCATGGCGCTGGGCCATCAATCACGTTTGCAGGCTGTTCTCTAAGCACATAATTTGACTCCTAGTGTCAGGCAAGCCGTACCTAGGCCCACTGCAAACGTTTATATCTAACTACTACTTGACGCTGGGCCATTAATAACCGACCAAGGAGTTCGCCAGCCCTCTAATTCGACACCTAGGGCCGGATATACCGTAGGTGGCACCTCTATAACTGGATCATATAATTACTTATTGAAACTGGGCCGAATCAGTAACGTTTCCAGGAGATGTCTAGGTACCTAAATCTACTCCTAGGGTCAGGACAAACCGTACCTAGGGCCTGTGGAATTGCTTTTATCTAATTACTACTTGACGCCGGGTCATTAGAAACCGATCAAGGAGTTTGCCAGCCGTTTAATTCGACATCTAGGACCGGAAATACTGTACCTGGGGCCTCTAGAACTGGTTTCAGTTTATTATGTATTGAAGCTGGGCAATTAGTAACGATTGCAGGTGTTGTCTAGGCACATAATTCGACTCTTAACGCTCGACAAACCGTACCTAGGGCCTCTGGAATGGCTTTTATCTAACTACTACTTTACGTTGGGCCATTAGAAACAGACCAAGGAGTCCGCCAGCCATCTAATTCGACGCCTGGGGCCGGACATGCCGTACCTGGGGTCCCTAGGATTGATTTCATTTAGCCGCTTATTGACGCTGGGCCATGAGTCCCTACTCCAGCTGTTAACTAGGTACCCAATTCGACTACTAGGGCTGGACAGGCCGTACTGGCGGCCTCTAGAATTGGCTTTATCTAATTACATCTTGACTCTGGGCCACTAGTAGAGGTGCCAGGTGTTCCCTAGGCACATAATTCGACACCTGGGGCCGGACAAACAGTAGCCTAGTGCCTCTGGAATTGCTTTTGTCTAACTACTACCTGACGCAGGGCCATTACTAACGCATGAAGGATTTCGTCAGGAATTGGTTTCTTATTGACGCTGCGCCATTAGTAACTGTTCCAGGTGTTCAATAGGCTCATAATTCGACTCATAGGCCCAGAAGAACCGTATCTAGAGCTTCTTCAATTGCTTTTATCTAGCTACTGCCTGATGCTGCGCCATTAGTAACCGATCAAGGAGTTGACAGGCGGCCAAAGTCGACAGCTAGGAGACGATATACCGCACCTTGTGCCTCCGGAATTGGATTCGTTTAAGTACTTATAGGCTCTGCGCCATTGATGACCGCTCCAGCGTCGCGACCCGTTGTGCGTCGGTCTACGGCCCGAGT
Source organism: Xylocopa violacea (assembly GCA_963969225.1). NCBI lineage: Eukaryota > Metazoa > Arthropoda > Insecta > Hymenoptera > Apidae > Xylocopa > Xylocopa violacea. The sequence goes on along the minus strand of CAXAJV010000021.1, from coordinate 1,962,627 downwards.
GGGTGCCTGCGGCGTCGTAATCTTGCGCACGCGACAAACCCTCGGTCGCCCGGCCGGCTGCACTATTTCTGGGATAAGGGTAATCGATAAAATTTGTCCTATCTACTAGGGACGCGTAGATCAATATCCTTACAGCCGACGATGAGTCGGGACTGGTCTTCTCCCTACGTTAAAGTGTTGAATAAATAACACGATGTACAAAGAGAACAGATAAGTTCACCGGGGCGCTGTTGCGGGGCAAAGTCTCGTAGCAGGAACTTAAATGACGAAAAGTAAAAGTGGTGCATGGCGGTGCTGGTTTCTCCCTGCCCGCTCCCCTGGTATGGGCTTGGCCGGGCGAGTTGGGTAATGGGTGTTTTATTAGTCGCGCTTGCCGTATGGCGTGGAAGCACACTCGCGCTCCCTCCCGGGGCCGGGTTTAGAATATCTGTTGACCGCTCCAGGGTTTCGCCGTGAGCTAAATTCGACAAAGAGGAGGGGACATACGGTATCAGGGGCCCCAAGAATGGGTTTCATTTAAGTGTGAAGTAAGACGCGAAGTCACTAATGGCCCAGAGCTAATAAGTACTTAAATGAAACCAATTCTAGAGGCCATAGATACACGGGCTATCTGACACCGAGACTAAGTCTCGTTCGGCTGTAGGGGCATCCACGGGGAACCTCGGGGAGGCGGGCCCACCGCATGCTCGCGTGCATACTCGCTCTGATCCTGTACGGAGAAACACACATTATTAGTACATAATTTACAATTCGCGGAGGAGGAGGAGCGCTCGACGGAGGCAGTTAGCTGCGAAGATGTGCAGCGCTGCTCCGCCCTTCCCCGGCGCTCCGACAACGCCGGGGTGAGCCGTCCCCAAGAACGAGGGAGGGAATATTTCGGACTTGGATGGAGCAAGCCTATTCCAGAAAACCTTTCAGCTAGAGCGATTCTCTGCTAAAATCGGCGAGCGTGGAGAAGGCCTCTGGTGACGACACTAGATACGGTGCCGCCTCCGGCAAAATTTTATTTTGTCGTTTCCTATACGGATGGTCGGTGGTCTACCGGCAAGGTCGGCTTTCGAAGGCCGAACGGCCTTGCGTTTTCTGTCGGGACGGGCGCCTTCTCTTCGACCTAAAGTTTGCCTCTCGATCCAGCCACTCTTGAGGACAATTGCCTCCGTCTTTGTGGCCGAAATTTCGAGTTTGGCCGAGCTACACCAACTAAGGATTTGGTTCGCGACCTGTTGACCTTGGGTCTCGAGGTCGCGCCTACTATTTCCGCTTACTAGGACGAGGAGATCGTCCGCGTAAGCGATAAACCTATTCTCGACTGTGGTCTGAAGTGACCGCAGGAGATCGTCGAACATGAGGTTCCAGCAGGCGGGACCGAGTACGGAGCCTTGCGGACACCCCTCGTCGCCTGCTTCGAAACCTGTTCGGAAGTAATTGAGATCTTGACCCGTTGGCCGTCGAAGTAATTAGAAATTACTCCGAAAACATTCCGAGGGCAGTCTCGCTTTTTAAGGGAATTCAAAACTAAGGGCCACCAGACGTTGTCGAAGGCCCCGGAGATGTCGAAGAGCATTGCCGCCACGTATCGATCCTTCGAGGCATCGACCAGGCGGCGCAACTCCACGATAGCGTCCTCCGTCGACTTTCTGGGCGTGAACTCGAATTGCCGGTCGGACACTTTTCCAGGTGCCAACGACGTCTGATAAAGGCGCTTCTTAAGAAGCTTTTCGAAAAGTTTGCCTATTACCGAGAGGAGGTAGATCGGACGGTAGGATTTTGGATCCTTCTGGTCCTTCCCTTTCTTAAGAAGTACTCGTAGAGAGCCCTCCTTCCAGACGAAGGGAAAGACGCCCCATTGAAGGCATCCATTAAAAAGCCGTGTAATTTGGCCGGGAATGATTCTAGTGGCGGTCTTTAGCGCACGGACCTCGACGTGGTGCGGCCCTGGGGCTTTATTATTTTTGAATGTTCGAACGGTACCCACGACCTCTGCCTCCGTGATGGGGGCAGCGTCGGGAGTACCGGGCGCGATGCGTGCGCCTTCCCTAATGACACGTTGTTCCGGCGTGTCTTCTTCTTCCCGGTCGTCGGGGACGTGTGCCCTTAAGAGCAAGCTGGCTGTTTCGCGGCAATTGGATGTGGTTTCACTACCACACCGGAGAGTGCAGAGAACTCTCTCAACTCGGAGTACTTGAATGGATCCAATTCTAGGGACCCCAGATATTGTATGTCCGCTCCTTGGTGTCGAAATTGGTGGCTAGCGAACTCCTGGAGCGGTTACTAATGGCCAAGAGCCAATAAGTACTTGAATGGATCTAATTCTAGGGACCCTAGATATTGTATGTCCGCTCCTAGGTGTCGAATTTGGCGGCTGGCGAACTCCTGGTGCGGTGGTGGATACGTTACCATACACGCGTGCCTTCGCTATTAATTGCGAGAATCGCGGAATCATTCGTTGTCATGGAGGTATCGAAGTCACGAGATCCGCGAAACAGGTACGAACGCGAAATGTCACTGGTCGCAATTTTTGATCGCAGACACATCTGCGAGCATTATAACTCTACGCTAACCACCCTTTTGGAACGTCACCTCTTAGGAGCTCGCGCTTTTTCTCGGACTTTCTGCTGCCCCAGAGTGTAAACCACTCTTCTATGAACCCGATGTGCACTAAAAACACCCTGGAATTTTAATTCGACGATGTTGTCCCGTTTCCCTTTACGAACGACAGTGTTAATACGACACACGTATTTTTGTTGCATGCTTGGCTGGTTGTTTCTTTTGCGTGGACGTTTATTTTTCCTTGGGAAATGTACGAATGCCCGGAATTAAGGAAGGAGAAAAGTAGGCGACCATGCGATCAGCCTGCCCGGACGAGAACGATCGCCACGACTTTTTGCATAAGTAAAGGATCACCTACGAGCAGATAAGGTGCTCTGCTTACCCACGCGGATTGAACCATGATGAACGGTCGGGGCGTGCACTGACCGCCAACCTTTTTCCCTCGTCTTTGATCTTGTAACTTAAATTCTTTCTTGGGAAATTGGATCCATTCGGAGTGTGAACAAACGTGGAATAAACGCGAAATTTCGACGAGTTACCGTGAAATGCACGCTGGTGATCTTGCAGGGAAAATTCGAGGAACGATAATTTTATTTTCAGGAATAAATTGATACAAGTGTACGAATACTCAATTAATACTTCTCCAAATTGTAGAAAAAGTGCTACCACCTGGAAATTTTAATATTTCTTCCTTTATTGATGAATTCTTTTCGTCAAATAATCGCTGGATTATCAATTGACAGGTTTAAAGGTATGCTACGACTTTACGTTCATGAACTTCGCAGTTTACGTACCCGCGGACGGAGAGCTCTAATAAAAAATGCCGGCGAAGAACTTTCTCAATTCTCGCAGGTGCACGTGCGCGTTCATTGTAGTTCATTGTATCATTTCCTATACGCGGCGATAAGAAAGTGCAAGGTACAACGAAAGCTGCTTAAAGTCAGTCTAGGAAATTTCTAATTAAAATCTCGCAATCCCTCTCATCCGTGGAGGGGGGAGAAACTCACCTTAAACCTTCATGAAGTTTTAATAAAAACTTTAATGAAAATTATAAGAGCATTACAGTGCTGTAAGAAATAAAACCTTGCTGCGTTTATAAAAGCTTTCCCTGGGAAAAAATCGTTTGCTGGCTCCCGATAAAAATTCCTCTCATCACATTTCAGTCGTTGTTCGCCATAGACTATCGACCGTAGCACATCGTAGCGGATAAACAAACAAAAAAGGGAACGGTTAAGCTCGCCAACGGATCACGGCTCAATCTAGTATCGTCCGGAGCGCCGATTTAAAAGGTCGTTTGAAAAGGATCCAACATTAACGATACATTGCTTGCTTTTCAAAATGGGTAGCACGGGCCATTCGTTCGGTGGAGATTAAAGGTCCATTCTCACCGTCTATCCGAGAGATTAAAGCGCAGACCCTTGCGCCGGCCGCGAAATCGCTCGTGAAATAATAAGAGCATAGGCGCTGAACCGATGTAAACCCATCAAATGGAAAAATCGCTCAATTAGCGAGTGTTCTCGAAAGTAAATGAGTGATACCTATTGAGAACAAAAACAACTTCCCTCTTCTAAAGTGCAGTTCTGTGTAATCGAACAAAGATATATCTTCCCAAAAATAATCAATCCATTTTGAACCACTGAAACGTTTATTTTTGCTTTGAAAATATCATGCGAGCAGTTCCGCTGAATGCTGGTAAAAAGGAATCAATCGCGACGCGATCTAGATTGATTGGACTCCTGTCGGAATCGACAATCGGCGTGGGAGTGAATATTTTGAAAATCACAAACAGTTTTTCGTCTCGCGATACACATCACGGGAATGGAGACTTTTGTCTCCAATTATTTCCCAGCAGTTGGTTCGCTCGCGCATGCCTCCGCTATTATTCATCCATTCCCGACTTCGCGTGCCATTAAGGATCCCCTTTGTTCCCTCCTTGGTCCCCTTTTGAATTGCACGGAATGCTACGTCGCCGCGGAACTACATTCCATGGGTTCTTTCTTCTCGCGGACGGAAGAACGTACGCGACCACGTTCGAAATTGCATCCGTGGAATTCTCTCGACGAAAAATATCTTTTACCTCCTGCATTTTCCATGCAAATTGAATAACTTATTGAATAAGTTAGTTATTTTTTAGCGTCTTTAACGAGATATCGTCGCGAATTAAACGAGAGTCGAACAAGTGCCAGAGGGAAACGCCGTCATAGAACTCCTTGAAGTGACTAAAATCCTTAGAAAAATGCCACGCGAATTCCTCGATTGAACCAAGGAGGAATCGAATCCTCCGTAGACACGTGATCACAGCCATCTCTTTCGCGCACATGTACCGATCAAGCCTGTATAATTGTATGGATCCCGAATACGATTGAGCAAATTACGACAACATATGTTGTCATGGACGATGCAGAAGGAGCGACACTTAAGGCGAGGAGCTGACACAAATGTACAATATACCGTCGTAATTACATGCACCAGTTAAACGATCCAACAATGAGGATTCGCTGATCTCTTCGCGCTGAATTCCTTCTTCTGGTCGCGATTAAGAGATCGAACTTTAAAAGACGACAATTCAGATTCCGTTTGGATAAATTCACGACAGATTATCTCTGTTACACGTGTATCAATTTCTAAAATTACTGTAATTAACGATATTTCCTAATCTAGTAAAACAGATTATTTTCTCTTGATGAAGGCATTGCTCCCAACGTCCACATCCAGATAGTAATATGTACCACCCAGTATTCACCATATCCAGTTATTGTTGCTCTCTTTTCAAACAACTCTTTAAGTTTCTTACTCATGCTGGTTCCTTTCCGTAAACCGTCATATTCTCTAGTGAATTCGTCAAGCGATAAAACAAAAATGAACGATTTACAACATGAATAATTGATTTCAATAAGTGAAAGATAGAAAATGAATCCTTCGGATATTCCATTCAAATTATCACCCACGGATAAGAGAAGATTAAGAAATCAAAGTCAACGTTGAAATTACCCGTGGAGATAATCGAATTAAAGGCATCTGAGACCTCCAAGACGTCAATTTAAGATAGAAAGTGTTAGAATCGAAGACCAAGTTTAATACGCCCTGCAAGCAAGTATGCTCGCTTCACCTACATCGTCCAATAACCGTTTAACGAGACTCGATCGGACGTATCGATTTCTTCCAGCCTATCGCTGTCTCCGCGAAATCGCCGTTTCTGTCGATACATCCGACAACAAACCTGGCATGTGTCTATCCCGAAAGACGGGCGAAACGGGTTCCATTTTGTACGATTCAATCCTATCAATCGCGACTGCTCCTCGATAAAGTAACGGCTTTATTGAAACTCTGTAATTCCTATCGTTCCGACGGATATTTAACCCGCGAACGCGTCAAACCTGGACACGTGTCCCGGAAAGGAGATCATGTAATACAACCTTCGGTTCCGAGGCTTTCCGCCAGGACTCTGGCTTCGGGACGGGATGAGGAGGAAAGATTCAATAACTCACACGGGTCCTTTATATCACATTGCGTCGAACGTACCGGCTAAACGTAGCTGCGCGAAATTTATTGGACAACGAGGAAAGACCATGCCTCGCAACGGACCGAGTAAGTGATGAAACCGTGAAACGCGCAGGCAGCGTTAAAATAATGGATGCTCGCGTTGAATCGCAACAATCCACGGTTAGAGAGGATATAACGATTATAGCGCGAGGGGGTATTTTCTGGAAGAGCGATTAGGGGATCACTGTGCGGCCTGGCAACAATAAAATGTCGTTCAAAGAGATTATATTGGCTTTCGAGATAGCGTTAACCGAGTGCAGCAGTACTACCGCCAGCAGTAGAACAGAACAGATATCCCAGCTAACAAACTACTACGTTTTATTTCTCAAAATAAACTCCACGATATTAATGCACTTCACGTATCTGTAATACTTATGCATAAAGCGACACCGGAAGAGGCTTCTGCGCTGAATAACGTGACAAAGGAGACAGCGTAGCTCTGTTGCGGCGCCAAGGAATGCCACGTACCTAAGAAACGATATGAACAGTCTAACCGAAAGGGGCTATGCATCGGAGAACAGTGGCCTTCCTGAATTCTTTAGGAACTCATCTTCGACTGAGCAAGAGTGGAAGATTACGAAGGATATCAAAATAAACGCGAACAATCGCCCCCCCCCCCCCCCCGAGCAATCGCCCGTGAATAAAGCGAAACATTCGAAATCAAAGCTTCCTTCAACCCCTTCAGAACGACCACCCGCCTCTAAAAAAGCCGTTTTCCAAACAATCACGACGAAAAATAGGAAAATCGACGATCAGGCGGAACGGTTCGTTACAGTTACAGATGGTGGAACAAAAAATGATGAAGTGACGTTTAACAATCCTCTAATGATTTCGAAGGAGGAGCAACTCGTCAATTTAAGGGCGACAGAACCATTGAATCGAAATATTCAAATACGCGATGGCGACGTTAAACCTGATGAACCATCCGCCGGGTTTAACTTGAAAAATGATAGAGATCAAGCTAGCTCGTTGGATAATGGAACGGTGAAAGAAGTTAATTCGTTCGAAAAGGACGAAAAGAGGTTTAACGGACCTGCGCAACGACCGTATGACGGGTTTAACTCCTCGAGCACGATATCCACCACGGTGATCGATCATCCTACGAGAGAACGAAAGTCCAGGTCGTCCACGATGCGAACTTCGACATTGACGAGCCTGAAACTTGATTCAACTACAAAGGTCGGAGGCCTGGTGTCTGGACGAATTTCTATGCCGATGTGGGACAAGGTCGAGGATCAACGAAGAACGGCCTCGACCATGCAAATGGAATCCATCCAAGCGAAAGCCAGCAACGATGCTCCCGGAGTACTGACGGTCTCGTTGACACGTCCACTAGAATTCGTCTTGAGCATGCAGGATTCGCTCCCGTTAGATCAGCCTAGGAATGGTTCTCTGGGCAACTACCTTAACGAAAACCTCGCGCTTTCGTGTACAGAAAGGGAGCAACTTGCAGTTACCGTCGAAATATCGACCGTCGAATTGATTAATGACGAGAACCAATTTTCGTTCGCCTTTGACATGATCACCACTTCTTCTGAGCCAAACCACGAATATTTCGTCAACTCGTCACACGAGCTGGAGCCCCCGAATCAGTGGCCAGTTAAGCAGAGCGCGGTGGTTGAGGGTGATCTAGTGTTGGGTGGTCTAATGGTGATCCAGGAGAGGGAGAACACCATCACTTGCGGGCCAGTGATGCCGCAGGGTGGCGTTCACGCGCTCGAAGCGATGCTCTACACTCTGGACAGGCTCAACGATCGTGGAATTATACCCGGTGTCAAGATCGGCGCCCACATTCTCGACGACTGCGATAAGGATACGTACGGCTTGGAAATGGCTGTAGACTTTATCAAAGATACGTTCTGTTTTGTCAGTTAATCAGCTGACGGCTGATAATTCAATGCTCGTCGGTGTCCAATGTTGTAGATTGATATTTTGATTGACGAGCGCGATGCATTCGCGCGTCGGAAGTGTTAATTCGTACGAGTTTCAGCAATGCCCGCGAGATACGGTCAACGTGACTGATACGTTATTGATTAGAGAAACGATTCGAGTTAAACGACTAAGAAAATTAAATTTCTCTTTAAAGGAAAAAGATGTTCCTTTTCACCACATTGTTACTAATTATTTGCGAAGATCAGGAAAATAAAAAGAAGACCGCTTATTTGCTGACTTCATTCTTTTTGAGAGGTAAAGAGAATGTTCGCGATGCTTAAGTTCGTTCATTTCCAAGATACGAAAAGTTCCACCGAAATTGACAATGTGAAACTTCGCGAATGTCTCGCGGAGGTCTAACGGAACCATCGCGTACCCCGAATTTTTCAATCCGGGAATGCAACAATACAATCACATGCATCCACATTACAGAAAGAAAAATGAAATTCCGCGAATGTAGGTCAGGCTGTGGGCGCGGTTCCACTGAAACCGGGAAAATTTTAACTGCTTTGAAGGCTAGGAGAATCTAGTTGTTTTGCAGATCATAATTAGCAGCGACCATGGAAAGAAATGGTGAATTTCCAAGCAGACAGAAAGACTGATATTAACGCTTTGCACTCGGAGATCCACTCTGTTTTTTGAGAAATGAATGTTTCTCTGAAGTTTTTCATTGAAATGGAAATTTTTTATTGCTGGGAGGCGTTTGCAGCAAAAACTATTGCTAAAATAACAACATAGAAAGCTAATCGAATTGCAAAGCGCGGAAAAATAATCAAAACGAGTTATCTAGTTCTTCTTCAACGTAACCGGTGCTTATTTTTAATTTATCGTCACCATAAAATCGCGCGGTGCATTTTTCATCGGCGCTGAAACGTCACGATGGAACACTAAGCAAATATCTCTGGTCTCGGTGGATCTTCGTTTACCGCTGGAGAATTTTTATCAAACGCGTTCCGATGAAAATAGCCGAATCGTCATTACATTCGTGAGGCCCTTTTTTGTCGAATTCATTCGAGTTTCTAGTAGATTACACTTTGCAAGGAACGTACATTCAAGTGCGCAAAGAACGAAACGCTTGCGAAACTAAATAACTAATGTACACGGTGTACGCGAATACGTATGACAATTAACGTTGGAATGGCAATATGAGACTGCATCATGTTTTGACGATTGCAGACTCCGAAGGAAAAGGGATACAGACATCAGAAATACAAATTAATTTTCCTTAATCCAAATCTGTACGTCTCTCATCTTAATCTGATGTGTCTCAAAAAGTCAATCTCTTAGCACGCGATAAGAATGAAAAACGAAAACCGACGACCAGAACGCGGAGAAATACAGCCAATCGTTACTTACGTTCCATAGAAAAAGCGCTCGAATGAGCAACCCCCGTTCTGTCGCTTCGTCACCGTCAAAACCACGCCACGAACTCGCCTCCGCGTACTCAGAGATTCTCCGCGAAACTCGATAATAGACGTAAATCATGTTCCCACCGAGAAGTATGTTGTAAAACATTATCGCCGAGAGGTTAGGTTGGGTTAGGTTATATTACGTTATAGAGATAAATAATGTTCCCACCGAGAAGTATGTACCGACACGCCCAGAATCCAGTAAAACACAACCAAGGATGGACTAGGTTGGTTTAGGTTGGGTTATATTAGACTCTATTTATATACAATGTGCCCACCGAGAAGATGCGACCGACACGCACGGGATCTTGTAAAACACTATCACCGAGTGGTTAGGTGGTGTTGTTAGGTTATATTACGTTATAGACGTAAATAATGTTAAATAATGTTCCACCGAGGTGTAGGGGCCGATAATACCTGTATCATATAAATCACTACCACAGACGGACTAGGTTGGGTTAGGTTAGGGTATAGTACATTGTAGACGTATATAATGCACCGACTGTGAAGTTGGGGCTGACACACCACGACGGAGGAGATCAGCCTCCCGAACGGCGGCCTCGTTCTGCTCATGCAGCAGATCGGGGCGATCATTAACGACCGCTTAACAAGCTTCTGGGAGAGGGCGGAAAAGCGCTTCGCTCTCAAAGAGAAACGGCTGCGATCGGCGGGTAGAAGAACCCGCGAAAGCGGAGAAAAATGCTTCGCCGACAAAGAAGGAAAAGTCCGGCGGAGAAAGGGATGCGATGCTCCCCCCCCCTCCTCCGCCGGTGAAGAAACCGGCAAAAAAGGAAGGGAAGAAGAAGTCTCCCATCCAGAAGAGGATGGAAGACATTCAGAATGAACAGGTGCGGAAAGAAAGCGAGAAGAAATCTTCTCCCGCAGCAACCGCACCTGCCGCGTTGAACACGAGTGCAAGTAAGACGGAGACGCCGTGGACAAAAGTCCTTGGCCGCAAAACAAAGAGGGAAACAGCGACCACGACAAGCAAGCCCGCTGGCGCAACAAAAAAGGGACCGTCGCATGTAGCAACTGCGAAAACGGTACCAAAGGAGAAGCCGAAATTGGCTAAAAACCCGAGCACGGCCGCTATCGTCATTACGATAAGCAAGGATAGCCGTAAGACTTACGCCGAGCTGATGACAGCTCGGCAGTATATAAAGTTGTCAGAACTGGATATAGAAGAAGTGAAGCCCAGGAAGGCGCTAACCGGCGCACTTATTTTGGAGATAATCCTTACCGACGATAAGGAGGAAAAAGCAGATAAGCTCGCGCTAAGACTGAGCCAATTGTTCGCAACGACGTGCGGCGTGAAGGTCATGCGTCCATGCAAGCGGGCGGCCTTGAGAGTTTTCTAAATGGAAGACTCTCTAACGGTCGACGAAATCGTCGAGGCAGTCGCCGCGCAAGGCGGCTGCACTACCAACGATATAAAAGTCGGCCCTAGAAGGACAGAATATAATGACATGGGCACAATGCTCATGCAAAAGTAACGGAGAGCGGCAAGGTGAAAGTCACGCCGACCGGACACGGTTGCTTCGGTCAGTACCTGTGCGAGATCGGAAGAGAAGCCACGGCCGAATGTAACCAATTGCGGACACAGAGACGATTCTGCGCAGCACACGCTGGAACTCTGTCCGGCATGGGAAACGCTGCGCCACGCTCTCGTGGCAGAGATCGGACCGGACCTCTCGCCGACCAGAATCCTACCAAAGATGCTGAAAGGGGAGAGATATTGGGTTATATTATGCTATAGACGTAAACAATTTGCCCACCGGGAAGTATGGGCCGACACGTCCTGGATCTTGTAAAACACTACCATCGAGTGGTTAGGTTGAGTGATGTTAGGTTATATTACACTATAGATGTAAATAATGTTCCCACCGGGAACTAGGAGCCGTCACGCACGGGATCTTGTAAAACACTAACAGCGAGATGCTAGGTTGGGTTAGGACAGTTTATATAACGGAATAGACGTATATAATGTTTCCCCCGAGAAGAAGGGGCCGACACGCCAGGAAGGGTGTAAACTATTACCGCCGAGAAGTTAGGTTTGGTTAGGATAGGTTATATTTCGTTATGAACGTAAATAATATACCCTCCGAGAGGTAGGGGTCGACACGATTGGGCTCTTGTAAAACACTACCACCGAGTGGTTAGTACAAGATAGTAATGAATAAATTACAACATTATATATTATAATTATATTTATATTATATTATATGAATAAATGACAACAGTATATATTATAACATTATATACGTCTGTAACGTAATATAACCTCACATAACACAACCGAACCCCTCGGTGATAGTGTTTCACAAGGGCCCGGTCGTGTCGGCCCTTACGTACCGTTGGGAAAATTATTTACGTCTATAACGTAATATGACCTATCCCAGCCCAACCTAACCTCTCGGCGGTAATATTTTACAACATTCTTAGTGTGTCGGCTCCTACTTCACTGTGGGAACATTATTTACGTCTATAACGTAATATAACTTAAGCTAAACGAACCTAACCTCTCGACTGTAATATATGAAAACATGCCTGCTGCGAACATTGTTGCATGGGGAAATCTGCCGGTGAAATTCAGCATGTCTGCGCCACGGATAATCTGGAGACATAATATTTCGTGTGGCCTGCTGCCGCCAACTTTGTTGCACGGGTAAAACCGTCTCTGACCTTCAGCATGTCTGCGCCTCGGATAACCTGGAGACATAATATCGCGTGTCGCGCGCTGCCGCGAACATTGTTGCACGGGTAAAACTGCCGTTGAATTTCAGCCTGTCCGCGTCTCGGCTAATTAGGAGACATAATATCTCGAGTGGCGGGCACCCGCCAACACTGTTGCACGGGGAAAACTGCCGCTGACCTTCAGCATGTCCGTGCCTCGGATAATCCAGAAACATAATATCGCGAGTGGCGGGGAGCCGCCAACATTGTTGCACGGGTAAAACTGCCGTTGACGCTCAGCATGTCTGCGCCTCGGAAAAATCAGGAGACATAATATCGCGAGTTGCGGGCAGCCGCCAACATTGTTGCATGGGTAAAACTGACGCTGACCTTCAGCATGTCTGTGCCTCGGATAATATGGAGACATAACATCGCGCGCCGTGGGCTGCCGCGAAAATTGATGCACGGGGAATTCTGCCCGTGAAATTCAGCCTGCCCGCGTCTCGGTTAATACGGAAACATAATATCGCGTGTCGCCGGCAGACGCGAACATTGTTGCACGGAGAATTCTGCCCTTGGAATTCAACCTGTCCGCGCCTCAGCTAATACGGAGACATAATATCGTGTGTCGCGTGCGGCCGCGAACATTGTTGCACGGAGAACTCTGCCCGTGGAATTCAGCCTGTCCGCTCTTCGGCTAATATGGGGACATAATATCTCGAGTGGCGGGCTGCCGCGAACATTGTTGCAAGGGGAAATAACCCAATCCTGGCGAGTTGGTCTCTACGTCTCCGTGAGACCTTTTTATACATCAATAACGTTATATAACCTAACCTAACCCAACATAACCTCTCGGCGGTAATATTTGACAACATTCCTGGCGAGTCGGACCCTACCTCTCCGTGGGACATTTATATGCATCAATAACCTAATATGACGTAACCTAACCCAATCTAACCTCTCGGCGGTAATATTTGACAACATTCCTGGCGAGTCGGAATCTACTTCACCGTGGGACCATTACATACATCAATAACGTAATGTAAGCTAACCTAACCAAACGTAACATCTCGGGCGTAATGTTCAACCACATTCCTAGCTTGTCGGCACCTACTTCTCGCTGGGAGCATTGTATACGTCTACGACATAATATAACATAACCTAACCCAACCTAACCTCTCGAGGGTAATATTTGACAACACTCCTGGCGAGTCGGAATCTACTTCCCCGTGGGACCATTATATAGATCAATAACGTAATATAAGCTAGCCTAACCCAATCGAACATCTCGGGGGTAATGGTCAACCACAGTCCTGGCTTGTCGGCACTCACTTCTCTCTGGGAACATTGCATACGTCTATGACATAATATAACCTAACCTAAGGTTACCTAACATCTGGAATGTAGTATTTTACAACATTCCAGGCGGGTCGGCCCCCAGTTCTCCGTGGGCACATTATATACGTCTATATCGTAGTATAAGTCAACCTAACCTATTTTGCCCCTGGGTGATAATGTTTTACAGAATCCCGGTCTATAACGCTATATATCCTAACATAAGGCAACCTAACATCTCGAATGTAGTATTTTACAACATTCCAGGCAGGTCGGCCCCTACTTCTCGGTGGGAACATTATATACGTCTATATCGTAATATAACCTAACCTAACCCATCCAGACCCTCGCTGTTAATGTTTTACAGAATCCCGTTTGTGTCGTCTAGTACTTCTCGGTGCGGACATTATATAAGTCTATAACGTTATATATCCTAACGTAATGCAGTCTAACATGTCGAATGTAGTATTTTACAACATTCCAGGCGGGTCGGCCCCTACTTCACCGTGGGCACATTATATACGTCTATAACGTAACATAACCTATCCTAACACATCTAGACCCTCGCTGGTAATGTTTTACAGAATCCCGGTCTTGTCGGCCTGCTCTTCTCGGTGGGGATACTATATGCGTCTATAACGTTATATATCACAACCTAAGGCAACCTAACACCACGGATGTTTTATTTTCAAACATTCCTGCCGCGGTCGGCCCCTACTACTCGGTGGGAACGCTATATACGTCTATAACGTAATATAACCTATCCTAACCCATCTAGCCCCTCGCTGGAAATGTTTTACAGAATCCCGGTCGTGTCGGCCAATACTTCTTGGTGCGGCCATCATATATGTCTATAACGTTATATATCCTAACCTAAGGCAACGTAACACCTCGGATGTAGTATTTTACAAAATTCCTGGCGGGTCGGCCGTACTTCTCGGTGGGAACATTGTATACGTCTATAACGTAATATCACCTAACCTAAACCATCCTAGCCATTCGGTGACGTATATGATGTTCCCACACAGATGTAGGGCCCGACCGGCCAGGAATGTTGTAAAATACTACATCCGTGATGTTAGGCTGCCTTAGTTTAGGATATATGACGCTATAGACGTATGTAATGTACCCACCGAGACGTACGGGACTACACGAACTGGATTCTATAAGACATCACCAGCGAGGGACTACATGGGTTAGGTTAGGTTATATTACGTTATGGACGTATATAATTTCCCCACCGAGAAGTAGGGCCCGACCCGCCAGGAATGTTGTAAAATACTACATCCGAGAAGTTAGGCTGCCTTAGGTTAGTATATATAACGCTATAGAGGTATATAATGTCCACACCGAGATGTACGGGCCGACACGACCGGGATTCTGTAGAACATAACCAGCGGGGGGCTACATGGGTTAGGTTAGGTTAGATTACGTTATAGACGTATATAATGTTCCCACCGAGAAGTAGGGGCCGACCCGCTAGGAATGTTGGAAAATACTACATCCGAGATGGTAGGTTGCCTTAGGTTAGGATATATAACGTCATAGACGTATATAATGTCCACACAGAGAAGTACGGGCCGACACGACCCGGATTCTGAAAAACATTACCTGCGAGGGTCTAGATGGGTTTGGTTAGGTTATATTACGTTATAGACGTACATAATGTTCCCACCAAGAAGTAGGGCCCGACCCTCCAGGAATGTTGTAAAATTTTACATTTGAGATTTTGGCTGCCTTAGGTTTGGGTATATAACTCTATAGAGGTATATAATGTGCACACCGAGAAGCACGGGCAGACACGACCGGGATTCTGTAAAACTTTACCAGCGAGCGGCTAGATAGGTTAGGTTAGGTTATATTATATTATAGACGTATATAATGTTCCGAACGTGACGTAGGGGTCGACCCGCCAGGAATGTTGGAAAATACTGCATCCGAGATGTTAGGCTGCCTTCGGTTAGGATATATAACGCTACGTACGTATATAATGTCCAATCCGAGAAGTTCTGGCCGATACGACTTGGATTCTGTAAAACATTACCAGCGGGGGGCTAGATGGGTAAAGTTAGGTTATATTATGTTATAGACGTATATAATGTTATAGACGTATATAATGTCCCCACCGAGACGTACGGGACGACACGAAGGGGATTCTATTAAACATTACCAGCGAGTTGTTAGATGGTTTAGGTTAGGTTATATTACGTTATAGACGTATATAATGTTCCCACCGAGAAGTAGGGGCCGATACGACCGGGATTCTGTAAAACATTGCCAGCGGGAGGCTAGATGGGTTTGGTTAGGTTATATTACGTTATAGTTGTATACAATGTTCCCACCGAGAAGTAGGGGCCGACCCGCCAGGAATGTTGCAAAATACTACATCCGAGATGCAGGGTTGCCTTAGGTTAGGATACATAACGTTATAGACGTATATAATGTCCCCTCCGAGAAGTACGGGCCGACACGAACGGGATTTCGTAAAACATTACCAGCGAGGTGCTAGACGGGTTGTGTTAGGTTATATTACGTTATAGACGTATATAATGTTCCCACCGAGAAGTAGGGGCCGACCCGCTAGTAATGTTGGAAAATACTGCATCCGGGATGTTAGGTTGCCTTAGGTTAGGATGTATAACGTTATAGATGTATATAATGTCCCCACCCACAAGTACGGGCCGACACGACCGGGATTCTGTAAAACATTGCCAGCGTGGGGCTAGACGGGTTAGGTTAGGTTATATTACGTTATAGACGTATATAATGTTCCCACCGAGAAGTAGGGGCCGACCCGCCAGGAGTGTTGTAAAATTCTACATCCGAGATGGTTGGCTGCCTTCGGTTAGGATATATAACGCTATAGACGTATATAATGTTCAAACCGAGAAGTGCGGGCCGATACGACCGGTATTCTGTAAAACATTACCAGCGAGGGGATAGATGGGTTAGGTCAGGTTATATTACGTTATAGACGTATATAATGTTCCCACCGAGAAGTGGGGCCGACCCGCCGGGAATGTTGTAAAATACTACATCTGAGATATCAGGTTGCCTTAGGTTAGGATATATAACGTTATAGACATATATAATGTTCCCAACGAGAAGTAGGGTCCGACACGACAGGAATGTTGTCAAATATTACATCCGAGATGTTAGATACCCTTACGTTAGGATATAGAACGTTATAGACGTATATAATATTCCCACCGAGAAGTAGGGGCCGACCCGCCAGGAATGTCGTAAAATACTACATCCGAGATGTTAGGTTGCCTTAGGTTAGGATATATATCGTTATAGACGTATATAATGTCCCTACCGAGACGTACGGGGCTACACGAACGGGATTGTATAAGACATTACCAGCGAGAGCCTAGATGGGTTAGGTTAGGTTATATTACGTTATAGACGTATATAATGTTTCCACGGAGATGTAGGGGCCGACCCGCCAGGAATGTAGGAAAATACTGCATCCGAGATGATGGTTGCCTTAGGTTTGGATATATAACGTTATAGACGTATATAATGTCCACTCCGAGAAGTACGGTCCGCAACGACCGTTATTCCGAAAAATATTACGACCGAGGGTCTAGATGGATGTGGTTAGTTTATATTACGTTATAGACGTATATAATGTTTCCACGGAGATGTACGGGACGACACGAACGGGATTCTATAAAACATTACCAGCGAGTTGCTAGATGGTTTAGGTTAGGTTATATTACGGTATAGACGTATATAATGTTCCCACCGAGAAGTAGGGCCCGACTCGACAGGAGTGTTGTAAAATACTACATCCGAGATGTTAGGCTGCCTTCGGTTAGGATATATAACGCTATAGACGTATATAATGTCCAAACCGAGAAGTACGGGCCGATACGAACGGCATTCTGTAAAACATAACCAGCGGGGGCTAGATGGGTTAGGTTAGGTTATATTACGTTATAGACGTATATAATGTTCCCACCGAGAAGTTGGGCCGACCCTCCAGGAATGTTGTAAAATACTACATCGGAGATGTTAGGTTGCCATAGGTTAGGGTATATAACGCTATAGACGTATATAATGTCACCACCTAGACGTACGGGACGACACGAACGGGATTCTGTAAGACATTACCAGCGAGGGGCTAGATGGGTTAGGTTAGGTTATATTACGTCATAGTGGCATATAATGTTCCCACCGAGAAGTAGGGGCCGACCCACCAGGAATGTTGTAAAATACTACATCCGAGATGTTAGGTTGCCTTAGGTTAGGATATATAACGCAATAGACGTATATAATGTCCCCAGCGATACGTACGGGACGACACGAACGGGATTCTATAAAACATTACCAGCGAGGGGCTAGATGGGTTAGGCTAGGTTATGCTACGTTTTAGACGTATATAATGTTCCCACCGAGAAGTAGGGGCCGACCCGCCGGGAATGTTGTAAAATACTACATCCGAGATGTTAGGTTGCCTTAGGTTAGAATATATAACGTTATAGCCGTATATAATGTCCCCACCGAGACGTATGGGAAGCACGAACGGGATTCTATAAAACATTACCAGCGAGGGGCTAGATGGGTTAGGTTAGGTTATATTACGTTATAGACGCATATAATGTTCCCACCGAGAAGTAGGGGCGGACCCACCAGGAATGTTGTAAAATACTACATCCGAGATGTTAGGTTGCCTTAGGTTAGGATATATAACGCAATAGACGTATATAATGTCCCCAGCGAGACGTATGGGAAGCACGAACGGGATTCTATAAAACATTACCAGCGAGGGGCTAGATGGGTTAGGTTAGGTTATATTACGTTATAGACGTATATAATGTTCCCACCGAGAAGTAGGGGCGGACCCACCAGGAATGTTGTGAAATAGTACATCCGAGATGTTAGGTTGCCTTAGGTTAGGATATATAACGCAATAGACGTATATAATGTCCCCAGCGATACGTACGGGACGACACGAACGGGATTCTATAAAACATTACCAGCGAGGGGCTAGATGGGTTAGGCTAGGTTATATTACGTTATAGTCGTATATAATGTTCCCACCGAGAGGTAGGTGTCGACCCGCCGGAAATGTTGTAAAATACTACATCCGAGATGTTAGGTTGCCTTAGGTTAGAATATATAACGTTATAGCCGTATATAATGTCCCCACCGAGACGTATGGGAAGCACGAACGGGATTCTATAAAAAATTACCAGCGAGGGGCTAGATGGGTTAGGTTAGATTATATTACGTTATAGACGTATATAATGTTCCCACCGAGAAGTGGGGGCCGACCCACCAGGAATGTTGTAAAATACTACATCCGAGATGTTAGGTTACGTTAGGTTAGGATATATAACGCAATAGACGTATATAATGTCCCCAGCGATACGTACGGGACGACACGAACGGGATTCTATAAAACATTACCAGCGAGGGGCTAGATGGGTTAGGCTAGGTTATGTTACGTTTTAGACGTATATAATATTCCCACCGAGAGGTAGGTGTCGACCCGCCGGGAATGTTGTAAAATACTACATCCGAGATGTTAGGTTGCCTTAGGTTAGAATATATAACGTTATAGCCGTATATAATGTCCCCACCGAGACGTATGGGAAGCACGAACGGGATTCTATAAAACATTACCAGCGAGGGGCTAGATGGGTTAGGTTAGGTTATATTACGTTATAGACGTATATAATGTTCCCACCGAGAAGTAGGGGCGGACCCACCAGGAATGTTGTAAAATACTACATCCGAGATGTTAGGTTGCCTTAGGTTAGGATATATAACGCAATAGACGTATATAATGTCTCCAGCGATACGTACGGGACGACACGAACGGTATTCTATAAAACATTACCAGCGAGGGGCTAGATGGGTTAGGCTAGGTTATGCTACGTTATAGACGTATATAATGTTCCCACCGAGAAGTAGGGGCCGACCGTCCAGGAATGTTGTGAAATACTACATCCGAGATGTTAGGTTGGCTTAGGTTAGGATATTAAACGTTATAGACTTATATAGTGTTCCCACCGAGAAGTACCGGCCGACACGACCGGGATTCTGTAAAATATTACCAGCGAGGTAATGCCTTAGGTTAGGATATATAACGTTATAGACGTATATAATGTCCCCAAGGAGAAGTACGGGACGGTACGAAAGGGATTCTGTAAATCATTACCAAAGATGGTCTAGATGGGTTAGGTTAGGTTATATTACGTTATAGACGTATATAATGATCTCACCGAGAAGTAGGGGCCGACCCGCCAGGAATGTTGTGAAATACTTCATCCGAGATGTTAGGTTGCCTTAAGTTAGGATATATAACGTAATAGACGTACATAATGTCCCCACCGAGTAGTACGGGCCGGCACGAAAAGGATTCTATAAAATATTACCAAAGATGGGCTAGATGGGTTAGGTTAGGTTATATTACGTTATAGACGTATATAATGATCTCACCGAGAAGTAGGGGCCGACCCGCCAGGAATGTGGTAAAATAGTACATCCGAGATGTTAGGTTGCCTTAGGTTAGGATATATAACCCGATAGACGTATGTAATGTCCCCAGCGATACGTACGGGTCGACACGAACGGGATTCTATAAAACATTACCAGCGATGGGCTAGATGGGTTAGGCTAGGTTATGTTACGTTTTAGACGTATATAATGTTCCCACCGAGAAGTAGGTGTCGACCCGCCGGGAATGTTGTAAAATACTACATCCGAGATGTTAGGTTGCCTTAGGTTAGGATATTAAACGTTATAGATTTATATAATGTTCCCACCGAGAAGTACGGGCCGACACGACCGGGATTCCGTAAAATATTACCAGCGAGGTAATGCCTTAGGTTAGGATATATAACGTTATAGACGTATATAATGTCCCCAAGGAGAAGTACGGGACGGTACGAAAGGGATTCTGTAAAATATTACCAAAGATGGTCTAGATGGGTTAGGTTAGGTTATATTACGTTATAGACGTATATAATGATCTCACCGAGCAGTAGGGGCCGACCCGCCAGGAATGTTGTGAAATACATCATCCGAGATGTTAGGTTGCCTTAGGTTAGGATATATAACGTAATAGACGAACATAATGTCCCCACCGAGTAGTACGGGCCGGCACGAAAAGGATTCTATAAAATATTACCAAAGATGGGCTAGATGGGTTACGTTAGGTTATATTACGTTATAGACGTATATAATGATCTCACCGAGAAGTAGGGGCCGACCCGCCAGGAATGTTGTGAAATACTTCATCCGAGATGTTAGGTTGCCTTAGGTTAGGATATATAACGTAATAGACGAACATAATGTCCCCACCGAGTAGTACGGGCCGGCACGAAAAGGATTCTATAAAATATTACCAAAGATGGGCTAGATGGGTTAGGTTAGGTTGTATTACGTTATAGACCTATATAATGATCTCACCGAGAAGTAGGGGCCGACCCGCCAGGAATGTGGTAAAATAGTACATCCGAGATGTTAGGTTGCCTTGGGTTAGGATATATAACGCAATAGACGTATATAATGTCCCCAGCGATACGTACGGGACGACACAA
Source organism: Xylocopa violacea (assembly GCA_963969225.1). Lineage (NCBI taxonomy): Eukaryota > Metazoa > Arthropoda > Insecta > Hymenoptera > Apidae > Xylocopa > Xylocopa violacea. The sequence continues at coordinate 1,941,629 of CAXAJV010000021.1, read as the reverse complement.
ACGGGATTCTATAAAACATTACCAGCGAGGGGCTAGATGGGTTAGGCTATGTTATGTTACGTGTTAGACGTATATAATGTTCCCACCGAGAAGTAGGTGTCGACCCGCCGGGAATGTTGTAAAATACTACATCCGAGATGTTAGGTTGCCTTAGGTTAGGATATTAAACGTTATAGACTTATATAATGTTCCCACCGAGAAGTACGGGCCGACACGACCGGGATTCTGTAAAATATTACCAGCGAGGTAATGCCTTAGGTTAGGATATATAACGTTATAGACGTATATAATGTCCCCAAGGAGAAGTACGGGCCGGTACGAAAGGGATTCTGTAAAATATTACCAAAAATGGTCTAGATGGGTTAGGTTACTTTATATTACGTTATAGACGTATGTAATGATCTCACCGAGAAGTAGGGGCCGACCCGCCAGGAATGTTGTGAAATACTTCATCCGAGATGTTAGGTTGCCTTAGGTTAGAATATATAACGTAATAGACGTAAATAATGTCCCCAGCGATACGTACGGGACGACACGAACGGGATTCTATAAAATATTACCAAAGATGGGCTAGATGGGTTAGGTTAGGTTATATTACGTTATAGACGTATATAATGATCTCACCGAGAAGTAGGGGCCGACCCGCCAGGAATGTCGTGAAATACTTCATCCGAGATGTTAGGTTGCCTTAGGTTAGGATATATAACGTAATAGACGTACATAATGTCCCCACCGAGTAGTACGGGCCGGCACGAAAAGGATTCTATAAAATATTACCAAAGATGGGCTAGATGGGTTAGGTTAGGTTATATTACGTTATAGACGTATATAATGATCTCACCGAGAAGTAGGGGCCGACCCGCCAGGAATGTGGTAAAATAGTACATCCGAGATGTTAGGTTGCCTTAGGTTAGGATATATAACCCGATAGACGTATGTAATGTCCCCAGCGATACGTACGGGTCGGCACGAACGGGATTCTATAAAACATTACCAGCGAGGGGCTAGATGGGTTAGGCTAGGTTATGTTACGTTTTAGACGTATATAATGTTCCCACCGAGAAGTAGGTGTCGACCCGCCGGGAATGTTGTAAAATACTACATCCGAGATGTTAGGTTGCCTTAGGTTAGGATATTAAACGTTATAGATTTATATAATGTTCCCACCGAGAAGTACGGGCCGACACGACCGGGATTCCGTAAAATATTACCAGCGAGGTAATGCCTTAGGTTAGGATATATATCGTTATAGACGTATATAATGTCCCCAAGGAGAAGTACGGGACGGTACGAAAGGGATTCTGTAAAATATTACCAAAGATGGTCTAGATGGGTTAGGTTAGGTTATATTACGTTATAGACGTATATAATGATCTCACCGAGCAGTAGGGGCCGACCCGCCAGGAATGTTGTGAAATACATAATCCGAGATGTTAGGTTGCCTTAGGTTAGGATATATAACGTAATAGACGAACATAATGTCCCCACCGAGTAGTACGGGCCGGCACGAAAAGGATTCTATAAAATATTACCAAAGATGGGCTAGATGGGTTACGTTAGGTTATATTACGTTATAGACGTATATAATGATCTCACCGAGAAGTAGGGGCCGACCCGCCAGGAATGTTGTGAAATACTTCATCCGAGATGTTAGGTTGCCTTAGGTTAGGATATATAACGTAATAGACGTACATAATGTCCGCACCGAGTAGTACGGGCCGGCACGAAAAGGATTCTATAAAATATTACCAAAGATGGGCTAGATGGGTTAGGTTAGGTTATATTACGTTATAGACGTATATAATGTTCCCACCGAGAAGTAGGGGCCGACCCGCTAGGAATGTTGGAAAATACTACATCCGAGATGGTAGGTTGCCTTAGGTTAGGATATATAACGTCATAGACGTATATAATGTCCACACAGAGAAGTACGGGCCGACACGACCCGGATTCTGAAAAACATTACCTGCGAGGGTCTAGATGGGTTTGGTTAGGTTATATTACGTTATAGACGTACATAATGTTCCCACCAAGAAGTAGGGCCCGACCCTCCAGGAATGTTGTAAAATTTTACATTTGAGATTTTGGCTGCCTTAGGTTTGGGTATATAACTCTATAGAGGTATATAATGTGCACACCGAGAAGCACGGGCAGACACGACCGGGATTCTGTAAAACTTTACCAGCGAGCGGCTAGATAGGTTAGGTTAGGTTATATTATATTATAGACGTATATAATGTTCCGAACGTGACGTAGGGGTCGACCCGCCAGGAATGTTGGAAAATACTGCATCCGAGATGTTAGGCTGCCTTCGGTTAGGATATATAACGCTACGTACGTATATAATGTCCAATCCGAGAAGTTCTGGCCGATACGACTTGGATTCTGTAAAACATTACCAGCGGGGGGCTAGATGGGTAAAGTTAGGTTATATTATGTTATAGACGTATATAATGTTATAGACGTATATAATGTCCCCACCGAGACGTACGGGACGACACGAAGGGGATTCTATTAAACATTACCAGCGAGTTGTTAGATGGTTTAGGTTAGGTTATATTACGTTATAGACGTATATAATGTTCCCACCGAGAAGTAGGGGCCGATACGACCGGGATTCTGTAAAACATTGCCAGCGGGAGGCTAGATGGGTTTGGTTAGGTTATATTACGTTATAGTTGTATACAATGTTCCCACCGAGAAGTAGGGGCCGACCCGCCAGGAATGTTGCAAAATACTACATCCGAGATGCAGGGTTGCCTTAGGTTAGGATACATAACGTTATAGACGTATATAATGTCCCCTCCGAGAAGTACGGGCCGACACGAACGGGATTTCGTAAAACATTACCAGCGAGGTGCTAGACGGGTTGTGTTAGGTTATATTACGTTATAGACGTATATAATGTTCCCACCGAGAAGTAGGGGCCGACCCGCTAGTAATGTTGGAAAATACTGCATCCGGGATGTTAGGTTGCCTTAGGTTAGGATGTATAACGTTATAGATGTATATAATGTCCCCACCCACAAGTACGGGCCGACACGACCGGGATTCTGTAAAACATTGCCAGCGTGGGGCTAGACGGGTTAGGTTAGGTTATATTACGTTATAGACGTATATAATGTTCCCACCGAGAAGTAGGGGCCGACCCGCCAGGAGTGTTGTAAAATTCTACATCCGAGATGGTTGGCTGCCTTCGGTTAGGATATATAACGCTATAGACGTATATAATGTTCAAACCGAGAAGTGCGGGCCGATACGACCGGTATTCTGTAAAACATTACCAGCGAGGGGATAGATGGGTTAGGTCAGGTTATATTACGTTATAGACGTATATAATGTTCCCACCGAGAAGTGGGGCCGACCCGCCGGGAATGTTGTAAAATACTACATCTGAGATATCAGGTTGCCTTAGGTTAGGATATATAACGTTATAGACATATATAATGTTCCCAACGAGAAGTAGGGTCCGACACGACAGGAATGTTGTCAAATATTACATCCGAGATGTTAGATACCCTTACGATAGGATATAGAACGTTATAGACGTATATAATATTCCCACCGAGAAGTAGGGGCCGACCCGCCAGGAATGTCGTAAAATACTACATCCGAGATGTTAGGTTGCCTTAGGTTAGGATATATATCGTTATAGACGTATATAATGTCCCTACCGAGACGTACGGGGCTACACGAACGGGATTGTATAAGACATTACCAGCGAGAGCCTAGATGGGTTAGGTTAGGTTATATTACGTTATAGACGTATATAATGTTTCCACGGAGATGTAGGGGCCGACCCGCCAGGAATGTAGGAAAATACTGCATCCGAGATGATGGTTGCCTTAGGTTTGGATATATAACGTTATAGACGTATATAATGTCCACTCCGAGAAGTACGGTCCGCAACGACCGTTATTCCGAAAAATATTACGACCGAGGGTCTAGATGGATGTGGTTAGTTTATATTACGTTATAGACGTATATAATGTTTCCACGGAGATGTACGGGACGACACGAACGGGATTCTATAAAACATTACCAGCGAGTTGCTAGATGGTTTAGGTTAGGTTATATTACGGTATAGACGTATATAATGTTCCCACCGAGAAGTAGGGCCCGACTCGACAGGAGTGTTGTAAAATACTACATCCGAGATGTTAGGCTGCCTTCGGTTAGGATATATAACGCTATAGACGTATATAATGTCCAAACCGAGAAGTACGGGCCGATACGAACGGCATTCTGTAAAACATAACCAGCGGGGGCTAGATGGGTTAGGTTAGGTTATATTACGTTATAGACGTATATAATGTTCCCACCGAGAAGTTGGGCCGACCCTCCAGGAATGTTGTAAAATACTACATCGGAGATGTTAGGTTGCCATAGGTTAGGGTATATAACGCTATAGACGTATATAATGTCACCACCTAGACGTACGGGACGACACGAACGGGATTCTGTAAGACATTACCAGCGAGGGGCTAGATGGGTTAGGTTAGGTTATATTACGTCATAGTGGCATATAATGTTCCCACCGAGAAGTAGGGGCCGACCCACCAGGAATGTTGTAAAATACTACATCCGAGATGTTAGGTTGCCTTAGGTTAGGATATATAACGCAATAGACGTATATAATGTCCCCAGCGATACGTACGGGACGACACGAACGGGATTCTATAAAACATTACCAGCGAGGGGCTAGATGGGTTAGGCTAGGTTATGCTACGTTTTAGACGTATATAATGTTCCCACCGAGAAGTAGGGGCCGACCCGCCGGGAATGTTGTAAAATACTACATCCGAGATGTTAGGTTGCCTTAGGTTAGAATATATAACGTTATAGCCGTATATAATGTCCCCACCGAGACGTATGGGAAGCACGAACGGGATTCTATAAAACATTACCAGCGAGGGGCTAGATGGGTTAGGTTAGGTTATATTACGTTATAGACGCATATAATGTTCCCACCGAGAAGTAGGGGCGGACCCACCAGGAATGTTGTAAAATACTACATCCGAGATGTTAGGTTGCCTTAGGTTAGGATATATAACGCAATAGACGTATATAATGTCCCCAGCGAGACGTATGGGAAGCACGAACGGGATTCTATAAAACATTACCAGCGAGGGGCTAGATGGGTTAGGTTAGGTTATATTACGTTATAGACGTATATAATGTTCCCACCGAGAAGTAGGGGCGGACCCACCAGGAATGTTGTGAAATAGTACATCCGAGATGTTAGGTTGCCTTAGGTTAGGATATATAACGCAATAGACGTATATAATGTCCCCAGCGATACGTACGGGACGACACGAACGGGATTCTATAAAACATTACCAGCGAGGGGCTAGATGGGTTAGGCTAGGTTATATTACGTTATAGTCGTATATAATGTTCCCACCGAGAGGTAGGTGTCGACCCGCCGGGAATGTTGTAAAATACTACATCCGAGATGTTAGGTTGCCTTAGGTTAGAATATATAACGTTATAGCCGTATATAATGTCCCCACCGAGACGTATGGGAAGCACGAACGGGATTCTATAAAAAATTACCAGCGAGGGGCTAGATGGGTTAGGTTAGATTATATTACGTTATAGACGTATATAATGTTCCCACCGAGAAGTGGGGGCCGACCCACCAGGAATGTTGTAAAATACTACATCCGAGATGTTAGGTTACGTTAGGTTAGGATATATAACGCAATAGACGTATATAATGTCCCCAGCGATACGTACGGGACGACACGAACGGGATTCTATAAAACATTACCAGCGAGGGGCTAGATGGGTTAGGCTAGGTTATGTTACGTTTTAGACGTATATAATATTCCCACCGAGAGGTAGGTGTCGACCCGCCGGGAATGTTGTAAAATACTACATCCGAGATGTTAGGTTGCCTTAGGTTAGAATATATAACGTTATAGCCGTATATAATGTCCCCACCGAGACGTATGGGAAGCACGAACGGGATTCTATAAAACATTACCAGCGAGGGGCTAGATGGGTTAGGTTAGGTTATATTACGTTATAGACGTATATAATGTTCCCACCGAGAAGTAGGGGCGGACCCACCAGGAATGTTGTAAAATACTACATCCGAGATGTTAGGTTGCCTTAGGTTAGGATATATAACGCAATAGACGTATATAATGTCTCCAGCGATACGTACGGGACGACACGAACGGTATTCTATAAAACATTACCAGCGAGGGGCTAGATGGGTTAGGCTAGGTTATGCTACGTTATAGACGTATATAATGTTCCCACCGAGAAGTAGGGGCCGACCGTCCAGGAATGTTGTGAAATACTACATCCGAGATGTTAGGTTGGCTTAGGTTAGGATATTAAACGTTATAGACTTATATAGTGTTCCCACCGAGAAGTACCGGCCGACACGACCGGGATTCTGTAAAATATTACCAGCGAGGTAATGCCTTAGGTTAGGATATATAACGTTATAGACGTATATAATGTCCCCAAGGAGAAGTACGGGACGGTACGAAAGGGATTCTGTAAATCATTACCAAAGATGGTCTAGATGGGTTAGGTTAGGTTATATTACGTTATAGACGTATATAATGATCTCACCGAGAAGTAGGGGCCGACCCGCCAGGAATGTTGTGAAATACTTCATCCGAGATGTTAGGTTGCCTTAAGTTAGGATATATAACGTAATAGACGTACATAATGTCCCCACCGAGTAGTACGGGCCGGCACGAAAAGGATTCTATAAAATATTACCAAAGATGGGCTAGATGGGTTAGGTTAGGTTATATTACGTTATAGACGTATATAATGATCTCACCGAGAAGTAGGGGCCGACCCGCCAGGAATGTGGTAAAATAGTACATCCGAGATGTTAGGTTGCCTTAGGTTAGGATATATAACCCGATAGACGTATGTAATGTCCCCAGCGATACGTACGGGTCGACACGAACGGGATTCTATAAAACATTACCAGCGAGGGGCTAGATGGGTTAGGCTAGGTTATGTTACGTTTTAGACGTATATAATGTTCCCACCGAGAAGTAGGTGTCGACCCGCCGGGAATGTTGTAAAATACTACATCCGAGATGTTAGGTTGCCTTAGGTTAGGATATTAAACGTTATAGATTTATATAATGTTCCCACCGAGAAGTACGGGCCGACACGACCGGGATTCCGTAAAATATTACCAGCGAGGTAATGCCTTAGGTTAGGATATATAACGTTATAGACGTATATAATGTCCCCAAGGAGAAGTACGGGACGGTACGAAAGGGATTCTGTAAAATATTACCAAAGATGGTCTAGATGGGTTAGGTTACTTTATATTACGTTATAGACGTATGTAATGATCTCACCGAGAAGTAGGGGCCGACCCGCCAGGAATGTTGTGAAATACTTCATCCGAGATGTTAGGTTGCCTTAGGTTAGAATATATAACGTAATAGACGTAAATAATGTCCCCAGCGATACGTACGGGACGACACGAACGGGATTCTATAAAATATTACCAAAGATGGGCTAGATGGGTTAGGTTAGGTTATATTACGTTATAGACGTATATAATGATCTCACCGAGAAGTAGGGGCCGACCCGCCAGGAATGTCGTGAAATACTTCATCCAAGATGTTAGGTTGCCTTAGGTTAGGATATATAACGTAATAGACGTACATAATGTCCCCACCGAGTAGTACGGGCCGGCACGAAAAGGATTCTATAAAATATTACCAAAGATGGGCTAGATGGGTTAGGTTAGGTTATATTACGTTATAGACGTATATAATGATCTCACCGAGAAGTAGGGGCCGACCCGCCAGGAATGTGGTAAAATAGTACATCCGAGATGTTAGGTTGCCTTAGGTTAGGATATATAACCCGATAGACGTATGTAATGTCCCCAGCGATACGTACGGGTCGGCACGAACGGGATTCTATAAAACATTACCAGCGAGGGGCTAGATGGGTTAGGCTAGGTTATGTTACGTTTTAGACGTATATAATGTTCCCACCGAGAAGTAGGTGTCGACCCGCCGGGAATGTTGTAAAATACTACATCCGAGATGTTAGGTTGCCTTAGGTTAGGATATTAAACGTTATAGATTTATATAATGTTCCCACCGAGAAGTACGGGCCGACACGACCGGGATTCCGTAAAATATTACCAGCGAGGTAATGCCTTAGGTTAGGATATATAACGTTATAGACGTATATAATGTCCCCAAGGAGAAGTACGGGACGGTACGAAAGGGATTCTGTAAAATATTACCAAAGATGGTCTAGATGGGTTAGGTTAGGTTATATTACGTTATAGACGTATATAATGATCTCACCGAGCAGTAGGGGCCGACCCGCCAGGAATGTTGTGAAATACATAATCCGAGATGTTAGGTTGCCTTAGGTTAGGATATATAACGTAATAGACGAACATAATGTCCCCACCGAGTAGTACGGGCCGGCACGAAAAGGATTCTATAAAATATTACCAAAGATGGGCTAGATGGGTTACGTTAGGTTATATTACGTTATAGACGTATATAATGATCTCACCGAGAAGTAGGGGCCGACCCGCCAGGAATGTTGTGAAATACTTCATCCGAGATGTTAGGTTGCCTTAGGTTAGGATATATAACGTAATAGACGTACATAATGTCCGCACCGAGTAGTACGGGCCGGCACGAAAAGGATTCTATAAAATATTACCAAAGATGGGCTAGATGGGTTAGGTTAGGTTATATTACGTTATAGACCTATATAATGATCTCACCGAGAAGTAGGGGCCGACCCGCCAGGAATGTGGTAAAATAGTACATCCGAGATGTTAGGTTGCCTTGGGTTAGGATATATAACGCAATAGACGTATATAATGTCCCCAGCGATACGTACGGGACGACACAAACGGGATTCTATAAAACATTACCAGCGAGGGGCTAGATGGGTTAGGCTATGTTATGCTACGTTATAGACGTATATAATGTTCCCACCGAGAAGTAGGGGCCGACCGTCCAGGAATGTTGTGAAATACTACATCCGAGATGTTAGGTTGGCTTAGGTTAGGATATTAAACGTTATAGACTTATATAGTGTTCCCACCGAGAAGTACCGGCCGACACGACCGGGATTCTGTAAAATATTACCAGCGAGGTAATGCCTTAGGTTAGGATATATAACGTTATAGACGTATATAATGTCCCCAAGGAGAAGTACGGGACGGTACGAAAGGGATTCTGTAAATCATTACCAAAGATGGTCTAGATGGGTTAGGTTAGGTTATATTACGTTATAGACGTATATAATGATCTCACCGAGAAGTAGGGGCCGACCCGCCAGGAATGTTGTGAAATACTTCATCCGAGATGTTAGGTTGCCTTAAGTTAGGATATATAACGTAATAGACGTACATAATGTCCCCACCGAGTAGTACGGGCCGGCACGAAAAGGATTCTATAAAATATTACCAAAGATGGGCTAGATGGGTTAGGTTAGGTTATATTACGTTATAGACGTATATAATGATCTCACCGAGAAGTAGGGGCCGACCCGCCAGGAATGTGGTAAAATAGTACATCCGAGATGTTAGGTTGCCTTAGGTTAGGATATATAACCCGATAGACGTATGTAATGTCCCCAGCGATACGTACGGGTCGACACGAACGGGATTCTATAAAACATTACCAGCGAGGGGCTAGATGGGTTAGGCTAGGTTATGTTACGTTTTAGACGTATATAATGTTCCCACCGAGAAGTAGGTGTCGACCCGCCGGGAATGTTGTAAAATACTACATCCGAGATGTTAGGTTGCCTTAGGTTAGGATATTAAACGTTATAGATTTATATAATGTTCCCACCGAGAAGTACGGGCCGACACGACCGGGATTCCGTAAAATATTACCAGCGAGGTAATGCCTTAGGTTAGGATATATAACGTTATAGACGTATATAATGTCCCCAAGGAGAAGTACGGGACGGTACGAAAGGGATTCTGTAAAATATTACCAAAGATGGTCTAGATGGGTTAGGTTAGGTTATATTACGTTATAGACGTATATAATGATCTCACCGAGCAGTAGGGGCCGACCCGCCAGGAATGTTGTGAAATACATCATCCGAGATGTTAGGTTGCCTTAGGTTAGGATATATAACGTAATAGACGAACATAATGTCCCCACCGAGTAGTACGGGCCGGCACGAAAAGGATTCTATAAAATATTGCCAAAGATGGGCTAGATGGGTTACGTTAGGTTATATTACGTTATAGACGTATATAATGATCTCACCGAGAAGTAGGGGCCGACCCGCCAGGAATGTTGTGAAATACTTCATCCGAGATGTTAGGTTGCCTTAGGTTAGGATATATAACGTAATAGACGTACATAATGTCCGCACCGAGTAGTACGGGCCGGCACGAAAAGGATTCTATAAAATATTACCAAAGATGGGCTAGATGGGTTAAGTTAGGTTATATTACGTTATAGACCTATATAATGATCTCACCGAGAAGTAGGGGCCGACCCGCCAGGAATGTGGTAAAATAGTACATCCGAGATGTTAGGTTGCCTTGGGTTAGGATATATAACGCAATAGACGTATATAATGTCCCCAGCGATACGTACGGGACGACACAAACGGGATTCTATAAAACATTACCAGCGAGGGGCTAGATGGGTTAGGCTATGTTATGTTACGTGTTAGACGTATATAATGTTCCCACCGAGAAGTAGGTGTCGACCCGCCGGGAATGTTGTAAAATACTACATCCGAGATGTTAGGTTGCCTTAGGTTAGGATATTAAACGTTATAGACTTATATAATGTTCCCACCGAGAAGTACGGGCCGACACGACCGGGATTCTGTAAAATATTACCAGCGAGGTAATGCCTTAGGTTAGGATATATAACGTTACAGACGTATATAATGTCCCCAAGGAGAAGTACGGGCCGGTACGAAAGGGATTCTGTAAAATATTACCAAAAATGGTCTAGATGGGTTAGGTTACTTTATATTACGTTATAGACGTATATAATGATCTCACCGAGAAGTAGGGGCCGACCCGCCAGGAATGTTGTGAAATACTTCATCCGAGATGTTAGGTTGCCTTAGGTTAGAATATATAACGTAACAGACGTAAATAATGTCCCCAGCGATACGTACGGGACGACACGAACGGGATTCTATAAAATATTACCAAAGATGGGCTAGATGGGTTAGGTTAGGTTATATTACGTTATAGACGTATATAATGATCTCACCGAGAAGTAGGGGCCGACCCGCCAGGAATGTCGTGAAATACTTCATCCGAGATGTTAGGTTGCCTTAGGTTAGGATATATAACGTAATAGACGTACATAATGTCCCCACCGAGTAGTACGGGCCGGCACGAAAAGGATTCTATAAAATATTACCAAAGATGGGCTAGATGGGTTAGGTTAGGTTATATTACGTTATAGACGTATATAATGATCTCACCGAGAAGTAGGGGCCGACCCGCCAGGAATGTGGTAAAATAGTACATCCGAGATGTTAGGTTGCCTTAGGTTAGGATATATAACCCGATAGACGTATGTAATGTCCCCAGCGATACGTACGGGTCGACACGAACGGGATTCTATAAAACATTACCAGCGAGGGGCTAGATGGGTTAGGCTAGGTTATGTTACGTTTTAGACGTATATAATGTTCCCACCGAGAAGTAGGTGTCGACCCGCCGGGAATGTTGTAAAATACTACATCCGAGATGTTAGGTTGCCTTAGGTTAGGATATTAAACGTTATAGATTTATATAATGTTCCCACCGAGAAGTACGGGCCGACACGACCGGGATTCCGTAAAATATTACCAGCGAGGTAATGCCTTAGGTTAGGATATATAACGTTATAGACGTATATAATGTCCCCAAGGAGAAGTACGGGACGGTACGAAAGGGATTCTGTAAAATATTACCAAAGATGGTCTAGATGGGTTAGGTTAGGTTATATTACGTTATAGACGTATATAATGATCTCACCGAGAAGTAGGGGCCGACTCGCCAGGAATGTTGTGAAATACTTCATCCGAGATGTTAGGTTGCCTTAGGTTAGGATATATAACGTAATAGACGTACATAATGTCCCCACCGAGTAGTACGGGCCGGCACGAAAAGGATTCTATAAAATATTACCAAAGATGGTCTAGATGGGTTAGGTTAGGTTATATTACGTTGTAGACGTATATAATGATCTCACCGAGAAGTAGGGGCCGACCCGCCAGGAATGTGGTAAAATAGTACATCCGAGATGTTAGGTTGCCTTAGGTTAGGATATATAACGCAATAGACGTATATAATGTCCCCACCGAGACGTACGGGACGACACGAACGGGATTCTCTAAAACATTACCAGCGAGTTGCTAGATGGGTTAGGTTAGATTATACTAGGTTATAGACGTATATAGTGTTACCACCGAGAAGTAGGGGCCGACCCGGCAGGAATGTTGGAAAATGCTACATCCGAGATGTTAGGCTGTCTTAGGTTAGGATAAATAACGCTATAGACGTATGTAATGTCCGAACCGAGGCGTACGGGGCCACGAACGGAATTCTATTAAACGTTACCAGCGAGGGGCTAGATGCGTTAGGTTAGGTTATATTACGTTATAGACGTATATAATGATCCCACCGAGGCGTAGGGGCAGACCGCCAGGAATGTTGCAAAATACTGCATTCGAGATGTTAGGCTGCCTTAGGCTAGCATATATAACGCTATAGACGTATATAATGTCCCCACGGAGACGTACGCGACGACACGAACGGGATTCTGTAAAACATTACCAGCGACTGGCTAGATATGTTAGGCTATGTTATATTACGTTATAGACGTATATAATGTTCCCAACGGGCAGTAGGGGCCGACCCGCCAGGAATGTCCTAAAATACTACATCGGAGATGTTAGGCTTCCTTAGGTTAGGATATATAACGCTAGACACGTATGTAATTTCCCCACCGAGACGTAGGGGACGACAGGAACGGGATTCTCTTAAACATTACCAGCGAGGGGCTAGGTGGGTTACGATAGGTTATATTACGTTATAGACGTATATAATGATCCCACCGGGAAGTAGTTGCCGACCCGCCAGGAATGTTGGCAAATACTGCATCCGAGATGTTAGGCTGCCTTAGGCTAGGATATATAACTCTATAGACGTTTATATGGTCCCCACGTAGACGTACGGGACGACAAGAACGGGATTCTGTAAAACATTACCAGCGAGGGGCTAGATGGGTTAGGTTAGGTTATATTACGTTATAGACGTATATAATGTTCCCAACGAGCAGTAGTGGTCGATCAGCCAGGAATGTCGTAAAATACTACATCGGAGATGTTAGGCTGCCTTAGGTTAGAATATATAACGCTATAGACGTATATAATGTCCCCACCGAGACGTACGGGACGAAACGAACGGGATTCTATAAAACATTACCAGCGAGGGGCTAGATGGGTTATGTTAGGTTATATTACGTTATAGACGTATATAATGATCCCACCGAGACGTAGGGCCGACCCGCCAGGAATGTTGGAAAATACTACATCCGAGATGTGAGGCTGCCTTAGGTTAGGATATATAACGCTATAGGCGTATATAATGTCCCCACCGAGACGTACGGGACGACACGAACGGGATTCTCTAAAACATTACCAGCGAGTTGCTAGATGGGTTAGGTTAGATTATACTAGGTTATAGACGTATATAATGTTACCACCGAGAAGTAGGGGCCGACCCGGCAGGAATGTTGGAAAATGCTACATCCGAGATGTTAGGCTGTCTTAGGTTAGGATAAATAACGCTATAGACGTATGTAATGTCCGAACCGAGGCGTACGGGGCCACGAACGGAATTCTATTAAACGTTACCAGCGAGGGGCTAGATGCGTTAGGTTAGGTTATATTACGTTATAGACGTATATAATGATCCCACCGAGGCGTAGGGGCAGACCGCCAGGAATGTTGCAAAATACTGCATTCGAGATGTTAGGCTGCCTTAGGCTAGCATATATAACGCTATAGACGTATATAATGTCCCCACGGAGACGTACGCGACGACACGAACGGGATTCTGTAAAACATTACCAGCGACTGGCTAGATATGTTAGGCTATGTTATATTACGTTATAGACGTATATAATGTTCCCAACGGGCAGTAGGGGCCGACCCGCCAGGAATGTCCTAAAATACTACATCGGAGATGTTAGGCTGCCTTAGGTTAGGATATATAACGCTAGACACGTATGTAATTTCCCCACCGAGACGTAGGGGACGACAGGAAAGGGATTCTCTTAAACATTACCAGCGAGGGGCTAGGTGGGTTACGATAGGTTATATTACGTTATAGACGTATATAATGATCCCACCGGGAAGTAGTTGCCGACCCGCCAGGAATGTTGGAAAATACTACATCCGAGATGTGAGGCTGCCTTAGGTTAGGATATATAACGCTATAGGCGTATATAATGTCCCCACCGAGACGTACGGGACGACACGAACGGGATTCTCTAAAACATTACCAGCGAGTTGCTAGATGGGTTAGGTTAGATTATACTAGGTTATAGACGTATATAATGTTACCACCGAGAAGTAGGGGCCGACCCGGCAGGAATGTTGGAAAATGCTACATCCGAGATGTTAGGCTGTCTTAGGTTAGGATAAATAACGCTATAGACGTATGTAATGTCCGAACCGAGGCGTGCGGGGCCACGAACGGAATTCTATTAAACGTTACCAGCGAGGGGCTAGATGCGTTAGGTTAGGTTATATTACGTTATGGACGTATATAATGATCCCACCGAGAAGTAGGGGCCGACCCGCCAGGAATGTAGGAAAATACTACATCCGAGATGTTAGGTTGCCTTAGGTCAGGATATATAACGTTATAGACTTATATAATGTTCCCACCGAGAAGTACGGGCCGACACGACCGGGAGTCGGTAAAATATTACCAGCGAGGTGCTAGAGGGGTTGGGTTAGGTTATATTACGTTATAGACGTATATAATGTTCCCAACGAGCAGTAGGGGACGATCCGCCAGGAATGTCGTAAAATACTACATCGGAGATGTTAGCCTGCCTTAGGTTAGTATATATAACGCTAGACACGTATATAATGTCCCCACCGAGACGTACGCGACGACACGAACGGGATTCTGTAAAACATTACCAGCGACTGGCTAGATATGTTAGGCTATGTTATATTACGTTATAGACGTATATAATGTTCCCAACGGGCAGTAGGGGCCGACCCGCCAGGAATGTCCTAAAATACTACATCGGAGATGTTAGGCTGCCTTAGGTTAGGATATATAACGCTAGACACGTATGTAATTTCCCCACCGAGACGTAGGGGACGACAGGAACGGGATTCTCTTAAACATTACCAGCGAGGGGCTAGGTGGGTTACGATAGGTTATATTACGTTATAGACGTATATAATGATCCCACCGGGAAGTAGTTGCCGACCCGCCAGGAATGTTGGCAAATACTGCATCCGAGATGTTAGGCTGCCTTAGGCTAGGATATATAACTCTATAGACGTTTATATGGTCCCCACGTAGACGTACGGGACGACAAGAACGGGATTCTGTAAAACATTACCAGCGAGGGGCTAGATGGGTTAGGTTAGGTTATATTACGTTATAGACGTATATAATGTTCCCAACGAGCAGTAGTGGTCGATCAGCCAGGAATGTCGTAAAATACTACATCGGAGATGTTAGGCTGCCTTAGGTTAGAATATATAACGCTATAGACGTATATAATGTCCCCACCGAGACGTACGGGACGAAACGAACGGGATTCTATAAAACATTACCAGCGAGGGGCTAGATGGGTTATGTTAGGTTATATTACGTTATAGACGTATATAATGATCCCACCGAGACGTAGGGCCGACCCGCCAGGAATGTTGGAAAATACTACATCCGAGATGTGAGGCTGCCTTAGGTTAGGATATATAACGCTATAGGCGTATATAATGTCCCCACCGAGACGTACGGGACGACACGAACGGGATTCTCTAAAACATTACCAGCGAGTTGCTAGATGGGTTAGGTTAGATTATACTAGGTTATAGACGTATATAATGTTACCACCGAGAAGTAGGGGCCGACCCGGCAGGAATGTTGGAAAATGCTACATCCGAGATGTTAGGCTGTCTTAGGTTAGGATAAATAACGCTATAGACGTATGTAATGTCCGAACCGAGGCGTACGGGGCCACGAACGGAATTCTATTAAACGTTACCAGCGAGGGGCTAGATGCGTTAGGTTAGGTTATATTACGTTATAGACGTATATAATGATCCCACCGAGGCGTAGGGGCAGACCGCCAGGAATGTTGCAAAATACTGCATTCGAGATGTTAGGCTGCCTTAGGCTAGCATATATAACGCTATAGACGTATATAATGTCCCCACGGAGACGTACGCGACGACACGAACGGGATTCTGTAAAACATTACCAGCGACTGGCTAGATATGTTAGGCTATGTTATATTACGTTATAGACGTATATAATGTTCCCAACGGGCAGTAGGGGCCGACCCGCCAGGAATGTCCTAAAATACTACATCGGAGATGTTAGGCTGCCTTAGGTTAGGATATATAACGCTAGACACGTATGTAATTTCCCCACCGAGACGTAGGGGACGACAGGAAAGGGATTCTCTTAAACATTACCAGCGAGGGGCTAGGTGGGTTACGATAGGTTATATTACGTTATAGACGTATATAATGATCCCACCGGGAAGTAGTTGCCGACCCGCCAGGAATGTTGGCAAATACTGCATCCGAGATGTTAGGCTGCCTTAGGCTAGGATATATAACTCTATAGACGTTTATATGGTCCCCACGTAGACGTACGGGACGACAAGAACGGGATTCTGTAAAACATTACCAGCGAGGGGCTAGATGGGTTAGGTTAGGTTATATTACGTTATAGACGTATATAATGTTCCCAACGAGCAGTAGTGGTCGATCAGCCAGGAATGTCGTAAAATACTACATCGGAGATGTTAGGCTGCCTTAGGTTAGAATATATAACGCTATAGACGTATATAATGTCCCCACCGAGACGTACGGGACGAAACGAACGGGATTCTATAAAACATTACCAGCGAGGGGCTAGATGGGTTATGTTAGGTTATATTACGTTATAGACGTATATAATGATCCCACCGAGACGTAGGGGCCGACCCGCCAGGAATGTTGGAAAATACTACATCCGAGATGTGAGGCTGCCTTAGGTTAGGATATATAACGCTATAGGCGTATATAATGTCCCCACCGAGACGTACGGGACGACACGAACGGGATTCTCTAAAACATTACCAGCGAGTTGCTAGATGGGTTAGGTTAGATTATACTAGGTTATAGACGTATATAATGTTACCACCGAGAAGTAGGGGCCGACCCGGCAGGAATGTTGGAAAATGCTACATCCGAGATGTTAGGCTGTCTTAGGTTAGGATAAATAACGCTATAGACGTATGTAATGTCCGAACCGAGGCGTACGGGGCCACGAACGGAATTCTATTAAACGTTACCAGCGAGGGGCTAGATGCGTTAGGTTAGGTTATATTACGTTATGGACGTATATAATGATCCCACCGAGAAGTAGGGGCCGACCCGCCAGGAATGTAGGAAAATACTACATCCGAGATGTTAGGTTGCCTTAGGTCAGGATATATAACGTTATAGACTTATATAATGTTCCCACCGAGAAGTACGGGCCGACACGACCGGGAGTCGGTAAAATATTACCAGCGAGGTGCTAGAGGGGTTGGGTTAGGTTATATTACGTTATAGACGTATATAATGTTCCCAACGAGCAGTAGGGGACGATCCGCCAGGAATGTCGTAAAATACTACATCGGAGATGTTAGCCTGCCTTAGGTTAGTATATATAACGCTAGACACGTATATAATGTCCCCACCGAGACGTACGCGACGACACGAACGGGATTCTGTAAAACATTACCAGCGACTGGCTAGATATGTTAGGCTATGTTATATTACGTTATAGACGTATATAATGTTCCCAACGGGCAGTAGGGGCCGACCCGCCAGGAATGTCCTAAAATACTACATCGGAGATGTTAGGCTGCCTTAGGTTAGGATATATAACGCTAGACACGTATGTAATTTCCCCACCGAGACGTAGGGGACGACAGGAACGGGATTCTCTTAAACATTACCAGCGAGGGGCTAGGTGGGTTACGATAGGTTATATTACGTTATAGACGTATATAATGATCCCACCGGGAAGTAGTTGCCGACCCGCCAGGAACGTTGGCAAATACTGCATCCGAGATGTTAGGCTGCCTTAGGCTAGGATATATAACTCTATAGACGTTTATATGGTCCCCACGTAGACGTACGGGACGACAAGAACGGGATTCTGTAAAACATTACCAGCGAGGGGCTAGATGGGTTAGGTTAGGTTATATTACGTTATAGACGTATATAATGTTCCCAACGAGCAGTAGTGGTCGATCAGCCAGGAATGTCGTAAAATACTACATCGGAGATGTTAGGCTGCCTTAGGTTAGAATATATAACGCTATAGACGTATATAATGTCCCCACCGAGACGTACGGGACGAAACGAACGGGATTCTATAAAACATTACCAGCGAGGGGCTAGATGGGTTATGTTAGGTTATATTACGTTATAGACGTATATAATGATCCCACCGAGACGTAGGGCCGACCCGCCAGGAATGTTGGAAAATACTACATCCGAGATGTGAGGCTGCCTTAGGTTAGGATATATAACGCTATAGGCGTATATAATGTCCCCACCGAGACGTACGGGACGACACGAACGGGATTCTCTAAAACATTACCAGCGAGTTGCTAGATGGGTTAGGTTAGATTATACTAGGTTATAGACGTATATAATGTTACCACCGAGAAGTAGGGGCCGACCCGGCAGGAATGTTGGAAAATGCTACATCCGAGATGTTAGGCTGTCTTAGGTTAGGATAAATAACGCTATAGACGTATGTAATGTCCGAACCGAGGCGTACGGGGCCACGAACGGAATTCTATTAAACGTTACCAGCGAGGGGCTAGATGCGTTAGGTTAGGTTATATTACGTTATAGACGTATATAATGATCCCACCGAGGCGTAGGGGCAGACCGCCAGGAATGTTGCAAAATATTGCATTCGAGATGTTAGGCTGCCTTAGGCTAGCATATATAACGCTATAGACGTATATAATGTCCCCACGGAGACGTACGCGACGACACGAACGGGATTCTGTAAAACATTACCAGCGACTGGCTAGATATGTTAGGCTATGTTATATTACGTTATAGATGTATATAATGTTCCCAACGGGCAGTAGGGGCCGACCCGCCAGGAATGTCCTAAAATACTACATCGGAGATGTTAGGCTGCCTTAGGTTAGGATATATAACGCTAGACACGTATGTAATTTCCCCACCGAGACGTAGGGGACGACAGGAAAGGGATTCTCTTAAACATTACCCGCGAGGGGCTAGGTGGGTTACGATAGGTTATATTACGTTATAGACGTATATAATGATCCCACCGGGAAGTAGTTGCCGACCCGCCAGGAATGTTGGCAAATACTGCATCCGAGATGTTAGGCTGCCTTAGGCTAGGATATATAACTCTATAGACGTTTATATGGTCCCCACGTAGACGTACGGGACGACAAGAACGGGATTCTGTAAAACATTACCAGCGAGGGGCTAGATGGGTTAGGTTAGGTTATATTACGTTATAGACGTATATAATGTTCCCAACGAGCAGTAGTGGTCGATCAGCCAGGAATGTCGTAAAATACTACATCGGAGATGTTAGGCTGCCTTAGGTTAGAATATATAACGCTATAGACGTATATAATGTCCCCACCGAGACGTACGGGACGAAACGAACGGGATTCTATAAAACATTACCAGCGAGGATCTAGATGGGTTATGTTAGGTTATATTACGTTATAGACGTATATAATGATCCCACCGAGACGTAGGGGCCGACCCGCCAGGAATGTTGGAAAATACTACATCCGAGATGTGAGGCTGCCTTAGGTTAGGATATATAACGCTATAGGCGTATATAATGTCCCCACCGAGACGTACGGGACGACACGAACGGGATTCTCTAAAACATTACCAGCGAGTTGCTAGATGGGTTAGGTTAGATTATACTAGGTTATAGACGTATATAATGTTACCACCGAGAAGTAGGGGCCGACCCGGCAGGAATGTTGGAAAATGCTACATCCGAGATGTTAGGCTGTCTTAGGTTAGGATAAATAACGCTATAGACGTATGTAATGTCCGAACCGAGGCGTACGGGGCCACGAACGGAATTCTATTAAACGTTACCAGCGAGGGGCTAGATGCGTTAGGTTAGGTTATATTACGTTATGGACGTATATAATGATCCCACCGAGAAGTAGGGGCCGACCCGCCAGGAATGTAGGAAAATACTACATCCGAGATGTTAGGTTGCCTTAGGTCAGGATATATAACGTTATAGACTTATATAATGTTCCCACCGAGAAGTACGGGCCGACACGACCGGGAGTCGGTAAAATATTACCAGCGAGGTGCTAGAGGGGTTGGGTTAGGTTATATTACGTTATAGACGTATATAATGTTCCCAACGAGCAGTAGGGGACGATCCGCCAGGAATGTCGTAAAATACTACATCGGAGATGTTAGCCTGCCTTAGGTTAGTATATATAACGCTAGACACGTATATAATGTCCCCACCGAGACGTACGCGACGACACGAACGGGATTCTGTAAAACATTACCAGCGACTGGCTAGATATGTTAGGCTATGTTATATTACGTTATAGACGTATATAATGTTCCCAACGGGCAGTAGGGGCCGACCCGCCAGGAATGTCCTAAAATACTACATCGGAGATGTTAGGCTGCCTTAGGTTAGGATATATAACGCTAGACACGTATGTAATTTCCCCACCGAGACGTAGGGGACGACAGGAACGGGATTCTCTTAAACATTACCAGCGAGGGGCTAGGTGGGTTACGATAGGTTATATTACGTTATAGACGTATATAATGATCCCACCGGGAAGTAGTTGCCGACCCGCCAGGAATGTTGGCAAATACTGCATCCGAGATGTTAGGCTGCCTTAGGCTAGGATATATAACTCTATAGACGTTTATATGGTCCCCACGTAGACGTACGGGACGACAAGAACGGGATTCTGTAAAACATTACCAGCGAGGGGCTAGATGGGTTAGGTTAGGTTATATTACGTTATAGACGTATATAATGTTCCCAACGAGCAGTAGTGGTCGATCAGCCAGGAATGTCGTAAAATACTACATCGGAGATGTTAGGCTGCCTTAGGTTAGAATATATAACGCTATAGACGTATATAATGTCCCCACCGAGACGTACGGGACGAAACGAACGGGATTCTATAAAACATTACCAGCGAGGGGCTAGATGGGTTATGTTAGGTTATATTACGTTATAGACGTATATAATGATCCCACCGAGACGTAGGGGCCGACCCGCCAGGAATGTTGGAAAATACTACATCCGAGATGTGAGGCTGCCTTAGGTTAGGATATATAACGCTATAGGCGTATATAATGTCCCCACCGAGACGTACGGGACGACACGAACGGGATTCTCTAAAACATTACCAGCGAGTTGCTAGATGGGTTAGGTTAGATTATACTAGGTTATAGACGTATATAATGTTACCACCGAGAAGTAGGGGCCGACCCGGCAGGAATGTTGGAAAATGCTACATCCGAGATGTTAGGCTGTCTTAGGTTAGGATAAATAACGCTATAGACGTATGTAATGTCCGAACCGAGGCGTACGGGGCCACGAACGGAATTCTATTAAACGTTACCAGCGAGGGGCTAGATGCGTTAGGTTAGGTTATATTACGTTATGGACGTATATAATGATCCCACCGAGAAGTAGGGGCCGACCCGCCAGGAATGTAGGAAAATACTACATCCGAGATGTTAGGTTGCCTTAGGTCAGGATATATAACGTTATAGACTTATATAATGTTCCCACCGAGAAGTACGGGCCGACACGACCGGGAGTCGGTAAAATATTACCAGCGAGGTGCTAGAGGGGTTGGGTTAGGTTATATTACGTTATAGACGTATATAATGTTCCCAACGAGCAGTAGGGGACGATCCGCCAGGAATGTCGTAAAATACTACATCGGAGATGTTAGCCTGCCTTAGGTTAGTATATATAACGCTAGACACGTATATAATGTCCCCACCGAGACGTACGGGACGACACGAACGGGATTCTCTAAAACATTACCAGCGAGGGGCTAGATGGGTTACGATAGGTTATATTACGTTATAGACGTATATAGTGATCCCACCGGGAAGTAGTTGCCGAACCGCCAGGAATGTTGGCAAATAATGCATCCGAGATATTAGGTTGCCTTAGGCTAGCATATATAACGCTATAGACGTATATAATGTCCCCATGGAGACGTACGCGACGACACGAACGGGATTCTGTAAAACATTACCAGCGAGGGGCTAGATGGGTTATGTTAGGATATATAACGCTATAGACGTATATAATGTCCCCACCGAGACGTACGGGACGACACGAACGGGATTCTCTAAAACATTACCAGCGAGTTGCTAGATGGGTTAGGTTAGATTATGTTACGTTATAGACGTATATAATGTTTCCACCGAGAAGTAGGGCCGAACCGCCAGGAATGTTGTAAAACACTACATCCGAGATGTTAGGTTGCCTTACGTTAGGATATATAACGCTATAGAAGTATATAATGTCCCCACGGAGACGAACGGGACGACACGAACAGGTTTCTGTTAAACATTTCCAGCGAGGGGCTAAATGGGTTAGGTTAGGTTATATTACGTTATAGAGGTATATAATGTTCCCACCTAGAAGTAGGGGCCGACCCGCCAGGAATGTTGGAAAATACTAAATCCGAGATGTTACGTTGCCTTAGGTTAGGATATATAACGTTATAGACGTATATAATGTCCCCACCGAGACGTACGGGACGCACGAACGGGATTGTATAAAACATTACTAGCGAGGGGATAATGGGTTAGGTTAGGTTCTATTACGTTATAGACGTATATAATGTTCCCAACGAGAAGTAGGGGCCGACCCTCCAGGAATGATGTGAAATACTACATCCGAGATGTTAGGTTGCCTTAGGTTAGGATAAGTAACGCAATAGACGTATGTAATGTCCCCACGGAGACCTACGGCACGACACGAACGGGATTCTGTAAAACATTACCAGCGAGGGGCTAGATGGGTTAGGTTAGGCTATATTACGTTATAGACGTATATAATGTTCCCACCGAGAAGTAGGGGCCGACCCGCCAGGAATGTTGGAAAATACTAAATCCGAGATGTTAGGTTGCCTTAGGCTAGGATATATAACGTTATAGACGTATATAATGTCCCCACCGAGACGTACGGGACGACACGAACGGGATTCTGTAAAACATTACCAGCGAGGGGCTAGATGGGTTAGGCTAGGTTATATTATGTTATAGACGTATATAATGTTCCCACCGAGATGTAGGGGCCGACACGCCAGGAATGTTGGAAAATACTACATCCGAGATGTTAGGCTGCCTTAGGCTAGCATATATAACGCTATAGACGTATATAATGTCCCCACGGAGACGTACGGGACGACACGAACGGGATTCCCTAAAACATTACCAGCGAGGGGCTAGATGGGTTACGATAGGTTATATTACGTTATAGACGTATATAATGATCCCACCGGGAAGTAGTTTCCGACCCGCCAGGAATGTTGCAAAATCCTACATCCGAGGTGTTAGGCTGCCATAGGCTAGGATATATAACGCTATAGACATATATATGTTCCCCACGGAGACGTACGGGACGACACGAACGGGATTCTGTAAAACATTACCAGCGAGGGGCTAGATGGGTTAGGTTAGGTTATATTACGTTATAGAGGTATATAATGTTCCCACCTAGAAGTAGGGGCCGACCCGCCAGGAATGTTGGCAAATACTAAATCCGAGATGTTAGGTTGCCTTAGGCTAGGATATATAACGTTATAGACGTATATAATGTCCCCAGCGAGACGTACGGGACGCACGAACGGGATTGTATAAAACATTACTAGCGAGGGGCTAAATGGGTTAGGTTAGGTTATATTACGTTATAGACGTATATAATGTTCCCACCGAGAAGTAGGGGCCGACCCTCCAGGAATGATGTGAAATACTACATCCGAGATGTTAGGTTGCCTTAGGTTAGGATATATAACGCTATAGAAGTATATAATGTCCCCACGGAGACGTACGGGTCGACACGAACGGGATTCTCTAAAACATTACCAGCGAGGGGCTAGATGGGTTAGGTTAGGTTATATTACGTTATAGACGTATATAATGTTCCCACCTAGAAGTAGTGGCCGATCCGCCAGGAATGTTGGAAAAAACTACATCCGAGATGTTAGGTTGCCTTAGGGTAGGATATATAACGCTATAGACGTATGTAATTTCCCCACCGAGACGTACGGGACGACACGAACGGGATTCCCTAAAACATTACCAGCGAGGGGCTAGATGGGTTACGATAGGTTATATTACGTTATAGACGTATATAATGTTCCCACCGAGAAGTAGGGGTCGATCCGCCAGTAATGTCGTAAAATACTACATCGGAGATGTTAGGCTACCTTAGGTTAGGATATATAACGCTATAGACGTATATATGTTCCCCACGGAGACGTACGGGACGACACGAACGGGATTCTGTAAAACATTACCAGCGAGGGGCTAGATGGGTTAGGTTAGGTTATATTATGTTATAGAAGTGTATAATGATCCCACCTAGAAGCAGGGGCCGACCCGCTAGGAATGTTGGCAAATACTACATCCGATATGTTAGGCTACCTTAGGTTGGGATATATAAATCTATAGACGTATGTAATGTCCCCACCGAGACGTACGAGACGACACGATCGGGATTCTATAAAACATTAACAACTGGGGTTATATGGGTTAGGTTAGGTTATATTACGTTATAAACGTATATAATGTTTCCACCGAGAAGTAGGGCCGAACCGCCAGGAATGTTGTAAAACACTACATCCGAGATGTTAGGTTGCCTTACGTTAGGATATATAACGCTATAGAAGTATATAATGTCCCCACGGAGACGAACGGGACGACACGAACAGGTTTCTGTTAAACATTTCCAGCGAGGGGCTAAATGGGTTAGGTTAGGTTATATTACGTTATAGAGGTATATAATGTTCCCACCTAGAAGTAGGGGCCGACCCGCCAGGAATGTTGGAAAATACTAAATCCGAGATGTTACGTTGCCTTAGGTTAGGATATATAACGTTATAGACGTATATAATGTCCCCACCGAGACGTACGGGACGCACGAACGGGATTGTATAAAACATTACTAGCGAGGGGATAATGGGTTAGGTTAGGTTCTATTACGTTATAGACGTATATAATGTTCCCAACGAGAAGTAGGGGCCGACCCTCCAGGAATGATGTGAAATACTACATCCGAGATGTTAGGTTGCCTTAGGTTAGGATATATAACGCTATAGAAGTATATAATGTCCCCACGGAGACGTACGGGTCGACACGAACGGGATTCTCTAAAACATTACCAGCGAGGGGCTAGATGGGTTAGGTTAGGTTATATTACGTTATAGACGTATATAATGTTCCCACCTAGAAGTAGTGGCCGATCCGCCAGGAATGTTGGAAAAAACTACATCCGAGATGTTAGGTTGCCTTAGGGTAGGATATATAACGCTATAGACGTATGTAATTTCCCCACCGAGACGTACGGGACGACACGAACGGGATTCCCTAAAACATTACCAGCGAGGGGCTAGATGGGTTACGATAGGTTATATTACGTTATAGACGTATATAATGTTCCCACCGAGAAGTAGGGGTCGATCCGCCAGTAATGTCGTAAAATACTACATCGGAGATGTTAGGCTACCTTAGGTTAGGATATATAACGCTATAGACGTATATATGTTCCCCACGGAGACGTACGGGACGACACGAACGGGATTCTGTAAAACATTACCAGCGAGGGGCTAGATGGGTTAGGTTAGGTTATATTATGTTATAGAAGTGTATAATGATCCCACCTAGAAGCAGGGGCCGACCCGCTAGGAATGTTGGCAAATACTACATCCGATATGTTAGGCTACCTTAGGTTGGGATATATAAATCTATAGACGTATGTAATGTCCCCACCGAGACGTACGAGACGACACGATCGGGATTCTATAAAACATTAACAACTGGGGTTATATGGGTTAGGTTAGGTTATATTACGTTATAAACGTATATAATGTTTCCACCGAGAAGTAGGGCCGAACCGCCAGGAATGTTGTAAAACACTACATCCGAGATGTTAGGTTGCCTTACGTTAGGATATATAACGCTATAGTAGTATATAATGTCCCCACGGAGACGAACGGGACGACACGAACGGGATTCTGTAAAACATTACCAGCGACTGGCTAGATATGTTAGGCTATGTTATATTACGTTATAGACGTATATAATGTTCCCAACGGGCAGTAGGGGCCGACCCGCCAGGAATGTCCTAAAATACTACATCGGAGATGTTAGGCTGCCTTAGGTTAGGATATATAACGCTAGACACGTATGTAATTTCCCCACCGAGACGTAGGGGACGACAGGAACGGGATTCTCTTAAACATTACCAGCGAGGGGCTAGGTGGGTTACGATAGGTTATATTACGTTATAGACGTATATAATGATCCCACCGGGAAGTAGTTGCCGACCCGCCAGGAACGTTGGCAAATACTGCATCCGAGATGTTAGGCTGCCTTAGGCTAGGATATATAACTCTATAGACGTTTATATGGTCCCCACGTAGACGTACGGGACGACAAGAACGGGATTCTGTAAAACATTACCAGCGAGGGGCTAGATGGGTTAGGTTAGGTTATATTACGTTATAGACGTATATAATGTTCCCAACGAGCAGTAGTGGTCGATCAGCCAGGAATGTCGTAAAATACTACATCGGAGATGTTAGGCTGCCTTAGGTTAGAATATATAACGCTATAGACGTATATAATGTCCCCACCGAGACGTACGGGACGAAACGAACGGGATTCTATAAAACATTACCAGCGAGGGGCTAGATGGGTTATGTTAGGTTATATTACGTTATAGACGTATATAATGATCCCACCGAGACGTAGGGCCGACCCGCCAGGAATGTTGGAAAATACTACATCCGAGATGTGAGGCTGCCTTAGGTTAGGATATATAACGCTATAGGCGTATATAATGTCCCCACCGAGACGTACGGGACGACACGAACGGGATTCTCTAAAACATTACCAGCGAGTTGCTAGATGGGTTAGGTTAGATTATACTAGGTTATAGACGTATATAATGTTACCACCGAGAAGTAGGGGCCGACCCGGCAGGAATGTTGGAAAATGCTACATCCGAGATGTTAGGCTGTCTTAGGTTAGGATAAATAACGCTATAGACGTATGTAATGTCCGAACCGAGGCGTACGGGGCCACGAACGGAATTCTATTAAACGTTACCAGCGAGGGGCTAGATGCGTTAGGTTAGGTTATATTACGTTATAGACGTATATAATGATCCCACCGAGGCGTAGGGGCAGACCGCCAGGAATGTTGCAAAATATTGCATTCGAGATGTTAGGCTGCCTTAGGCTAGCATATATAACGCTATAGACGTATATAATGTCCCCACGGAGACGTACGCGACGACACGAACGGGATTCTGTAAAACATTACCAGCGACTGGCTAGATATGTTAGGCTATGTTATATTACGTTATAGACGTATATAATGTTCCCAACGGGCAGTAGGGGCCGACCCGCCAGGAATGTCCTAAAATACTACATCGGAGATGTTAGGCTGCCTTAGGTTAGGATATATAACGCTAGACACGTATGTAATTTCCCCACCGAGACGTAGGGGACGACAGGAAAGGGATTCTCTTAAACATTACCAGCGAGGGGCTAGGTGGGTTACGATAGGTTATATTACGTTATAGACGTATATAATGATCCCACCGGGAAGTAGTTGCCGACCCGCCAGGAATGTTGGCAAATACTGCATCCGAGATGTTAGGCTGCCTTAGGCTAGGATATATAACTCTATAGACGTTTATATGGTCCCCACGTAGACGTACGGGACGACAAGAACGGGATTCTGTAAAACATTACCAGCGAGGGGCTAGATGGGTTAGGTTAGGTTATATTACGTTATAGACGTATATAATGTTCCCAACGAGCAGTAGTGGTCGATCAGCCAGGAATGTCGTAAAATACTACATCGGAGATGTTAGGCTGCCTTAGGTTAGAATATATAACGCTATAGACGTATATAATGTCCCCACCGAGACGTACGGGACGAAACGAACGGGATTCTATAAAACATTACCAGCGAGGATCTAGATGGGTTATGTTAGGTTATATTACGTTATAGACGTATATAATGATCCCACCGAGACGTAGGGGCCGACCCGCCAGGAATGTTGGAAAATACTACATCCGAGATGTGAGGCTGCCTTAGGTTAGGATATATAACGCTATAGGCGTATATAATGTCCCCACCGAGACGTACGGGACGACACGAACGGGATTCTCTAAAACATTACCAGCGAGTTGCTAGATGGGTTAGGTTAGATTATACTAGGTTATAGACGTATATAATGTTACCACCGAGAAGTAGGGGCCGACCCGGCAGGAATGTTGGAAAATGCTACATCCGAGATGTTAGGCTGTCTTAGGTTAGGATAAATAACGCTATAGACGTATGTAATGTCCGAACCGAGGCGTACGGGGCCACGAACGGAATTCTATTAAACGTTACCAGCGAGGGGCTAGATGCGTTAGGTTAGGTTATATTACGTTATGGACGTATATAATGATCCCACCGAGAAGTAGGGGCCGACCCGCCAGGAATGTAGGAAAATACTACATCCGAGATGTTAGGTTGCCTTAGGTCAGGATATATAACGTTATAGACTTATATAATGTTCCCACCGAGAAGTACGGGCCGACACGACCGGGAGTCGGTAAAATATTACCAGCGAGGTGCTAGAGGGGTTGGGTTAGGTTATATTACGTTATAGACGTATATAATGATCCCACCGAGACGTAGGGGCCGACCCGCCAGGAATGTTGGAAAATACTACATCCGAGATGTGAGGCTGCCTTAGGTTAGGATATATAACGCTATAGGCGTATATAATGTCCCCACCGAGACGTACGGGACGACACGAACGGGATTCTCTAAAACATTACCAGCGAGTTGCTAGATGGGTTAGGTTAGATTATACTAGGTTATAGACGTATATAATGTTACCACCGAGAAGTAGGGGCCGACCCGGCAGGAATGTTGGAAAATGCTACATCCGAGATGTTAGGCTGTCTTAGGTTAGGATAAATAACGCTATAGACGTATGTAATGTCCGAACCGAGGCGTACGGGGCCACGAACGGAATTCTATTAAACGTTACCAGCGAGGGGCTAGATGCGTTAGGTTAGGTTATATTACGTTATGGACGTATATAATGATCCCACCGAGAAGTAGGGGCCGACCCGCCAGGAATGTAGGAAAATACTACATCCGAGATGTTAGGTTGCCTTAGGTCAGGATATATAACGTTATAGACTTATATAATGTTCCCACCGAGAAGTACGGGCCGACACGACCGGGAGTCGGTAAAATATTACCAGCGAGGTGCTAGAGGGGTTGGGTTAGGTTATATTACGTTATAGACGTATATAATGTTCCCAACGAGCAGTAGGGGACGATCCGCCAGGAATGTCGTAAAATACTACATCGGAGATGTTAGCCTGCCTTAGGTTAGTATATATAACGCTAGACACGTATATAATGTCCCCACCGAGACGTACGGGACGACACGAACGGGATTCTCTAAAACATTACCAGCGAGGGGCTAGATGGGTTACGATAGGTTATATTACGTTATAGACGTATATAGTGATCCCACCGGGAAGTAGTTGCCGAACCGCCAGGAATGTTGGCAAATAATGCATCCGAGATGTTAGGTTGCCTTAGGCTAGCATATATAACGCTATAGACGTATATAATGTCCCCATGGAGACGTACGCGACGACACGAACGGGATTCTGTAAAACATTACCAGCGAGGGGCTAGATGGGTTATGTTAGGATATATAACGCTATAGACGTATATAATGTCCCCACCGAGACGTACGGGACGACACAAACGGGATTCTGTAAAACATTACCAGCGAGGGGCGAGATGGGTTAGGCTAGGTTATATTATGTTATAGACGTATATAATGTTCCCACCGAGATGTAGGGGCCGACCCGCCAGGAATGTTGGAAAATACTACATCCGAGATGTTAGGCTGCCTTAGGCTAGCATATATAACGCTATAGACGTATATAATGTCCCCACGGAGACGTACGGGACGACACGAACGGGATTCCCTAAAACATTACCAGCGAGGGGCTAGATGGGTTACGATAGGTTATATTACGTTATAGACGTATATAATGATCCCACCGGGAAGTAGTTTCCGACCCGCCAGGAATGTTGCAAAATCCTACATCCGAGGTGTTAGGCTGCCATAGGCTAGGATATATAACGCTATAGACATATATATGTTCCCCACGGAGACGTACGGGACGACACGAACGGGATTCTGTAAAACATTACCAGCGAGGGGCTAGATGGGTTAGGTTAGGTTATATTACGTTATAGAGGTATATAATGTTCCCACCTAGAAGTAGGGGCCGACCCGCCAGGAATGTTGGCAAATACTAAATCCGAGATGTTAGGTTGCCTTAGGCTAGGATATATAACGTTATAGACGTATATAATGTCCCCAGCGAGACGTACGGGACGCACGAACGGGATTGTATAAAACATTACTAGCGAGGGGCTAAATGGGTTAGGTTAGGTTATATTACGTTATAGACGTATATAATGTTCCCACCGAGAAGTAGGGGCCGACCCTCCAGGAATGATGTGAAATACTACATCCGAGATGTTAGGTTGCCTTAGGTTAGGATATATAACGCTATAGAAGTATATAATGTCCCCACGGAGACGTACGGGTCGACACGAACGGGATTCTCTAAAACATTACCAGCGAGGGGCTAGATGGGTTAGGTTAGGTTATATTACGTTATAGACGTATATAATGTTCCCACCTAGAAGTAGTGGCCGATCCGCCAGGAATGTTGGAAAAAACTACATCCGAGATGTTAGGTTGCCTTAGGGTAGGATATATAACGCTATAGACGTATGTAATTTCCCCACCGAGACGTACGGGACGACACGAACGGGATTCCCTAAAACATTACCAGCGAGGGGCTAGATGGGTTACGATAGGTTATATTACGTTATAGACGTATATAATGTTCCCACCGAGAAGTAGGGGTCGATCCGCCAGTAATGTCGTAAAATACTACATCGGAGATGTTAGGCTACCTTAGGTTAGGATATATAACGCTATAGACGTATATATGTTCCCCACGGAGACGTACGGGACGACACGAACGGGATTCTGTAAAACATTACCAGCGAGGGGCTAGATGGGTTAGGTTAGGTTATATTATGTTATAGAAGTGTATAATGATCCCACCTAGAAGCAGGGGCCGACCCGCTAGGAATGTTGGCAAATACTACATCCGATATGTTAGGCTACCTTAGGTTGGGATATATAAATCTATAGACGTATGTAATGTCCCCACCGAGACGTACGAGACGACACGATCGGGATTCTATAAAACATTAACAACTGGGGTTATATGGGTTAGGTTAGGTTATATTACGTTATAAACGTATATAATGTTTCCACCGAGAAGTAGGGCCGAACCGCCAGGAATGTTGTAAAACACTACATCCGAGATGTTAGGTTGCCTTACGTTAGGATATATAACGCTATAGAAGTATATAATGTCCCCACGGAGACGAACGGGACGACACGAACAGGTTTCTGTTAAACATTTCCAGCGAGGGGCTAAATGGGTTAGGTTAGGTTATATTACGTTATAGAGGTATATAATGTTCCCACCTAGAAGTAGGGGCCGACCCGCCAGGAATGTTGGAAAATACTAAATCCGAGATGTTACGTTGCCTTAGGTTAGGATATATAACGTTATAGACGTATATAATGTCCCCACCGAGACGTACGGGACGCACGAACGGGATTGTATAAAACATTACTAGCGAGGGGATAATGGGTTAGGTTAGGTTCTATTACGTTATAGACGTATATAATGTTCCCAACGAGAAGTAGGGGCCGACCCTCCAGGAATGATGTGAAATACTACATCCGAGATGTTAGGTTGCCTTAGGTTAGGATAAGTAACGCAATAGACGTATGTAATGTCCCCACGGAGACCTACGGCACGACACGAACGGGATTCTGTAAAACATTACCAGCGAGGGGCTAGATGGGTTAGGTTAGGCTATATTACGTTATAGACGTATATAATGTTCCCACCGAGAAGTAGGGGCCGACCCGCCAGGAATGTTGGAAAATACTAAATCCGAGATGTTAGGTTGCCTTAGGCTAGGATATATAACGTTATAGACGTATATAATGTCCCCACCGAGACGTACGGGACGACACGAACGGGATTCTGTAAAACATTACCAGCGAGGGGCTAGATGGGTTAGGCTAGGTTATATTATGTTATAGACGTATATAATGTTCCCACCGAGATGTAGGGGCCGACCCGCCAGGAATGTTGGCAAATACTGCATCCGAGATGTTAGGCTGTCTTAGGCTAGGCCGTACAACGCTATAGACGTACATATGGTCCCCACGGAGACGTACGGGACGACACGAACGGGATTGTGTAAAACATTACCAGCGAGGGGCTAGATGGGTTAGGATAGGTTATATTACGTTATAGACGTATATAATGTTCCCACCGAGAAGTAGGGGCCGACCCTCCAGGAATGATGTGAAATACTACATGCGAGATGTTAGGTTGCCTTAGGTTAGGATATATAACGCTATAGAAGAATATAATGTCCCCACGGAGACGAACGGGACGACACGAACGGGTTTCTGTTAAACATTTCCAGCGAGGGGCTAAATGGGTTAGGTTAGGTTATATTACGTTATAGAGGTATATAATGTTCCCACCTAGAAGTAGGGGCCGACCCGCCAGGAATGTTGGAAAATACTAAATCCGAGATGTTAGGTTGCCTTAGGCTAGGATATATAACGTTATAGACGTATATAATGTCCCCACCGAGACGTACGGGACGACACGAACGGGATTCCCTAAAACATTACCAGCGAGGGGCTAGATGGGTTACGATAGGTTATATTACGTTATAGACGTATATAATGATCCCACCGGGAAGTAGTTTCCGATCCGCCAGGAATGTTGGAAAAAACTACATCCGAGATGTTAGGTTGCCTTAGGGTAGGATATATAACGCTATAGACGTATGTAATTTCCCCACCGAGACGTACGGGACGACACGAACGGGATTCCCTAAAACATTACCAGCGAGGGGCTAGATGGGTTACGATAGGTTATATTACGTTATAGACGTATATAATGTTCCCACCGAGAAGTAGGGGTCGATCCGCCAGTAATGTCGTAAAATACTACATCGGAGATGTTAGGCTACCTTAGGTTAGGATATATAACGCTATAGACGTATATATGTTCCCCACGGAGACGTACGGGACGACACGAACGGGATTCTGTAAAACATTACCAGCGAGGGGCTAGATGGGTTAGGTTAGGTTATATTATGTTATAGAAGTGTATAATGATCCCACCTAGAAGCAGGGGCCGACCCGCTAGGAATGTTGGCAAATACTACATCCGATATGTTAGGCTACCTTAGGTTGGGATATATAAATCTATAGACGTATGTAATGTCCCCACCGAGACGTACGAGACGACACGATCGGGATTCTATAAAACATTAACAACTGGGGTTATATGGGTTAGGTTAGGTTATATTACGTTATAAACGTATATAATGTTTCCACCGAGAAGTAGGGCCGAACCGCCAGGAATGTTGTAAAACACTACATCCGAGATGTTAGGTTGCCTTACGTTAGGATATATAACGCTATAGAAGTATATAATGTCCCCACGGAGACGAACGGGACGACACGAACGGGATTCTGTAAAACATTACCAGCGACTGGCTAGATATGTTAGGCTATGTTATATTACGTTATAGACGTATATAATGTTCCCAACGGGCAGTAGGGGCCGACCCGCCAGGAATGTCCTAAAATACTACATCGGAGATGTTAGGCTGCCTTAGGTTAGGATATATAACGCTAGACACGTATGTAATTTCCCCACCGAGACGTAGGGGACGACAGGAACGGAATTCTCTTAAACATTACCAGCGAGGGGCTAGGTGGGTTACGATAGGTTATATTACGTTATAGACGTATATAATGATCCCACCGGGAAGTAGTTGCCGACCCGCCAGGAACGTTGGCAAATACTGCATCCGAGATGTTAGGCTGCCTTAGGCTAGGATATATAACTCTATAGACGTTTATATGGTCCCCACGTAGACGTACGGGACGACAAGAACGGGATTCTGTAAAACATTACCAGCGAGGGGCTAGATGGGTTAGGTTAGGTTATATTACGTTATAGACGTATATAATGTTCCCAACGAGCAGTAGTGGTCGATCAGCCAGGAATGTCGTAAAATACTACATCGGAGATGTTAGGCTGCCTTAGGTTAGAATATATAACGCTATAGACGTATATAATGTCCCCACCGAGACGTACGGGACGAAACGAACGGGATTCTATAAAACATTACCAGCGAGGGGCTAGATGGGTTATGTTAGGTTATATTACGTTATAGACGTATATAATGATCCCACCGAGACGTAGGGCCGACCCGCCAGGAATGTTGGAAAATACTACATCCGAGATGTGAGGCT
The DNA here is from genome assembly GCA_963969225.1 of Xylocopa violacea. Lineage (NCBI taxonomy): Eukaryota > Metazoa > Arthropoda > Insecta > Hymenoptera > Apidae > Xylocopa > Xylocopa violacea. The sequence goes on along the minus strand of CAXAJV010000021.1, from coordinate 1,906,627 downwards.
GCCTTAGGTTAGGATATATAACGCTATAGGCGTATATAATGTCCCCACCGAGACGTACGGGACGACACGAACGGGATTCTCTAAAACATTACCAGCGAGTTGCTAGATGGGTTAGGTTAGATTATACTAGGTTATAGACGTATATAATGTTACCACCGAGAAGTAGGGGCCGACCCGGCAGGAATGTTGGAAAATGCTACATCCGAGATGTTAGGCTGTCTTAGGTTAGGATAAATAACGCTATAGACGTATGTAATGTCCGAACCGAGGCGTACGGGGCCACGAACGGAATTCTATTAAACGTTACCAGCGAGGGGCTAGATGCGTTAGGTTAGGTTATATTACGTTATAGACGTATATAATGATCCCACCGAGGCGTAGGGGCAGACCGCCAGGAATGTTGCAAAATATTGCATTCGAGATGTTAGGCTGCCTTAGGCTAGCATATATAACGCTATAGACGTATATAATGTCCCCACGGAGACGTACGCGACGACACGAACGGGATTCTGTAAAACATTACCAGCGACTGGCTAGATATGTTAGGCTATGTTATATTACGTTATAGACGTATATAATGTTCCCAACGGGCAGTAGGGGCCGACCCGCCAGGAATGTCCTAAAATACTACATCGGAGATGTTAGGCTGCCTTAGGTTAGGATATATAACGCTAGACACGTATGTAATTTCCCCACCGAGACGTAGGGGACGACAGGAAAGGGATTCTCTTAAACATTACCAGCGAGGGGCTAGGTGGGTTACGATAGGTTATATTACGTTATAGACGTATATAATGATCCCACCGGGAAGTAGTTGCCGACCCGCCAGGAATGTTGGCAAATACTGCATCCGAGATGTTAGGCTGCCTTAGGCTAGGATATATAACTCTATAGACGTTTATATGGTCCCCACGTAGACGTACGGGACGACAAGAACGGGATTCTGTAAAACATTACCAGCGAGGGGCTAGATGGGTTAGGTTAGGTTATATTACGTTATAGACGTATATAATGTTCCCAACGAGCAGTAGTGGTCGATCAGCCAGGAATGTCGTAAAATACTACATCGGAGATGTTAGGCTGCCTTAGGTTAGAATATATAACGCTATAGACGTATATAATGTCCCCACCGAGACGTACGGGACGAAACGAACGGGATTCTATAAAACATTACCAGCGAGGATCTAGATGGGTTATGTTAGGTTATATTACGTTATAGACGTATATAATGATCCCACCGAGACGTAGGGGCCGACCCGCCAGGAATGTTGGAAAATACTACATCCGAGATGTGAGGCTGCCTTAGGTTAGGATATATAACGCTATAGGCGTATATAATGTCCCCACCGAGACGTACGGGACGACACGAACGGGATTCTCTAAAACATTACCAGCGAGTTGCTAGATGGGTTAGGTTAGATTATACTAGGTTATAGACGTATATAATGTTACCACCGAGAAGTAGGGGCCGACCCGGCAGGAATGTTGGAAAATGCTACATCCGAGATGTTAGGCTGTCTTAGGTTAGGATAAATAACGCTATAGACGTATGTAATGTCCGAACCGAGGCGTACGGGGCCACGAACGGAATTCTATTAAACGTTACCAGCGAGGGGCTAGATGCGTTAGGTTAGGTTATATTACGTTATGGACGTATATAATGATCCCACCGAGAAGTAGGGGCCGACCCGCCAGGAATGTAGGAAAATACTACATCCGAGATGTTAGGTTGCCTTAGGTCAGGATATATAACGTTATAGACTTATATAATGTTCCCACCGAGAAGTACGGGCCGACACGACCGGGAGTCGGTAAAATATTACCAGCGAGGTGCTAGAGGGGTTGGGTTAGGTTATATTACGTTATAGACGTATATAATGTTCCCAACGAGCAGTAGGGGACGATCCGCCAGGAATGTCGTAAAATACTACATCGGAGATGTTAGCCTGCCTTAGGTTAGTATATATAACGCTAGACACGTATATAATGTCCCCACCGAGACGTACGCGACGACACGAACGGGATTCTGTAAAACATTACCAGCGACTGGCTAGATATGTTAGGCTATGTTATATTACGTTATAGACGTATATAATGTTCCCAACGGGCAGTAGGGGCCGACCCGCCAGGAATGTCCTAAAATACTACATCGGAGATGTTAGGCTGCCTTAGGTTAGGATATATAACGCTAGACACGTATGTAATTTCCCCACCGAGACGTAGGGGACGACAGGAACGGGATTCTCTTAAACATTACCAGCGAGGGGCTAGGTGGGTTACGATAGGTTATATTACGTTATAGACGTATATAATGATCCCACCGGGAAGTAGTTGCCGACCCGCCAGGAATGTTGGCAAATACTGCATCCGAGATGTTAGGCTGCCTTAGGCTAGGATATATAACTCTATAGACGTTTATATGGTCCCCACGTAGACGTACGGGACGACAAGAACGGGATTCTGTAAAACATTACCAGCGAGGGGCTAGATGGGTTAGGTTAGGTTATATTACGTTATAGACGTATATAATGTTCCCAACGAGCAGTAGTGGTCGATCAGCCAGGAATGTCGTAAAATACTACATCGGAGATGTTAGGCTGCCTTAGGTTAGAATATATAACGCTATAGACGTATATAATGTCCCCACCGAGACGTACGGGACGAAACGAACGGGATTCTATAAAACATTACCAGCGAGGGGCTAGATGGGTTATGTTAGGTTATATTACGTTATAGACGTATATAATGATCCCACCGAGACGTAGGGGCCGACCCGCCAGGAATGTTGGAAAATACTACATCCGAGATGTGAGGCTGCCTTAGGTTAGGATATATAACGCTATAGGCGTATATAATGTCCCCACCGAGACGTACGGGACGACACGAACGGGATTCTCTAAAACATTACCAGCGAGTTGCTAGATGGGTTAGGTTAGATTATACTAGGTTATAGACGTATATAATGTTACCACCGAGAAGTAGGGGCCGACCCGGCAGGAATGTTGGAAAATGCTACATCCGAGATGTTAGGCTGTCTTAGGTTAGGATAAATAACGCTATAGACGTATGTAATGTCCGAACCGAGGCGTACGGGGCCACGAACGGAATTCTATTAAACGTTACCAGCGAGGGGCTAGATGCGTTAGGTTAGGTTATATTACGTTATGGACGTATATAATGATCCCACCGAGAAGTAGGGGCCGACCCGCCAGGAATGTAGGAAAATACTACATCCGAGATGTTAGGTTGCCTTAGGTCAGGATATATAACGTTATAGACTTATATAATGTTCCCACCGAGAAGTACGGGCCGACACGACCGGGAGTCGGTAAAATATTACCAGCGAGGTGCTAGAGGGGTTGGGTTAGGTTATATTACGTTATAGACGTATATAATGTTCCCAACGAGCAGTAGGGGACGATCCGCCAGGAATGTCGTAAAATACTACATCGGAGATGTTAGCCTGCCTTAGGTTAGTATATATAACGCTAGACACGTATATAATGTCCCCACCGAGACGTACGGGACGACACGAACGGGATTCTCTAAAACATTACCAGCGAGGGGCTAGATGGGTTACGATAGGTTATATTACGTTATAGACGTATATAGTGATCCCACCGGGAAGTAGTTGCCGAACCGCCAGGAATGTTGGCAAATAATGCATCCGAGATGTTAGGTTGCCTTAGGCTAGCATATATAACGCTATAGACGTATATAATGTCCCCATGGAGACGTACGCGACGACACGAACGGGATTCTGTAAAACATTACCAGCGAGGGGCTAGATGGGTTATGTTAGGATATATAACGCTATAGACGTATATAATGTCCTCACCGAGACGTACGGGACGACACGAACGGGATTCTCTAAAACATTACCAGCGAGTTGCTAGATGGGTTAGGTTAGATTATGTTACGTTATAGACGTATATAATGTTTCCACCGAGAAGTAGGGCCGAACCGCCAGGAATGTTGTAAAACACTACATCCGAGATGTTAGGTTGCCTTACGTTAGGATATATAACGCTATAGAAGTATATAATGTCCCCACGGAGACGAACGGGACGACACGAACAGGTTTCTGTTAAACATTTCCAGCGAGGGGCTAAATGGGTTAGGTTAGGTTATATTACGTTATAGAGGTATATAATGTTCCCACCTAGAAGTAGGGGCCGACCCGCCAGGAATGTTGGAAAATACTAAATCCGAGATGTTACGTTGCCTTAGGTTAGGATATATAACGTTATAGACGTATATAATGTCCCAACCGAGACGTACGGGACGCACGAACGGGATTGTATAAAACATTACTAGCGAGGGGATAATGGGTTAGGTTAGGTTCTATTACGTTATAGACGTATATAATGTTCCCAACGAGAAGTAGGGGCCGACCCTCCAGGAATGATGTGAAATACTACATCCGAGATGTTAGGTTGCCTTAGGTTAGGATAAGTAACGCAATAGACGTATGTAATGTCCCCACGGAGACCTACGGCACGACACGAACGGGATTCTGTAAAACATTACCAGCGAGGGGCTAGATGGGTTAGGTTAGGCTATATTACGTTATAGACGTATATAATGATCCCACCGGGAAGTAGTTTCCGACCCGCCAGGAATGTTGCAAAATCCTACATCCGAGGTGTTAGGCTGCCATAGGCTAGGATATATAACGCTATAGACATATATATGTTCCCCACGGAGACGTACGGGACGACACGAACGGGATTCTGTAAAACATTACCAGCGAGGGGCTAGATGGGTTAGGTTAGGTTATATTACGTTATAGAGGTATATAATGTTCCCACCTAGAAGTAGGGGCCGACCCGCCAGGAATGTTGGCAAATACTAAATCCGAGATGTTAGGTTGCCTTAGGCTAGGATATATAACGTTATAGACGTATATAATGTCCCCAGCGAGACGTACGGGACGCACGAACGGGATTGTATAAAACATTACTAGCGAGGGGCTAAATGGGTTAGGTTAGGTTATATTACGTTATAGACGTATATAATGTTCCCACCGAGAAGTAGGGGCCGACCCTCCAGGAATGATGTGAAATACTACATCCGAGATGTTAGGTTGCCTTAGGTTAGGATATATAACGCTATAGAAGTATATAATGTCCCCACGGAGACGTACGGGTCGACACGAACGGGATTCTCTAAAACATTACCAGCGAGGGGCTAGATGGGTTAGGTTAGGTTATATTACGTTATAGACGTATATAATGTTCCCACCTAGAAGTAGTGGCCGATCCGCCAGGAATGTTGGAAAAAACTACATCCGAGATGTGAGGCTGCCTTAGGTTAGGATATATAACGCTATAGGCGTATATAATGTCCCCACCGAGACGTACGGGACGACACGAACGGGATTCTCTAAAACATTACCAGCGAGTTGCTAGATGGGTTAGGTTAGATTATACTAGGTTATAGACGTATATAATGTTACCACCGAGAAGTAGGGGCCGACCCGGCAGGAATGTTGGAAAATGCTACATCCGAGATGTTAGGCTGTCTTAGGTTAGGATAAATAACGCTATAGACGTATGTAATGTCCGAACCGAGGCGTACGGGGCCACGAACGGAATTCTATTAAACGTTACCAGCGAGGGGCTAGATGCGTTAGGTTAGGTTATATTACGTTATAGACGTATATAATGATCCCACCGAGGCGTAGGGGCAGACCGCCAGGAATGTTGCAAAATATTGCATTCGAGATGTTAGGCTGCCTTAGGCTAGCATATATAACGCTATAGACGTATATAATGTCCCCACGGAGACGTACGCGACGACACGAACGGGATTCTGTAAAACATTACCAGCGACTGGCTAGATATGTTAGGCTATGTTATATTACGTTATAGACGTATATAATGTTCCCAACGGGCAGTAGGGGCCGACCCGCCAGGAATGTCCTAAAATACTACATCGGAGATGTTAGGCTGCCTTAGGTTAGGATATATAACGCTAGACACGTATGTAATTTCCCCACCGAGACGTAGGGGACGACAGGAAAGGGATTCTCTTAAACATTACCAGCGAGGGGCTAGGTGGGTTACGATAGGTTATATTACGTTATAGACGTATATAATGATCCCACCGGGAAGTAGTTGCCGACCCGCCAGGAATGTTGGCAAATACTGCATCCGAGATGTTAGGCTGCCTTAGGCTAGGATATATAACTCTATAGACGTTTATATGGTCCCCACGTAGACGTACGGGACGACAAGAACGGGATTCTGTAAAACATTACCAGCGAGGGGCTAGATGGGTTAGGTTAGGTTATATTACGTTATAGACGTATATAATGTTCCCAACGAGCAGTAGTGGTCGATCAGCCAGGAATGTCGTAAAATACTACATCGGAGATGTTAGGCTGCCTTAGGTTAGAATATATAACGCTATAGACGTATATAATGTCCCCACCGAGACGTACGGGACGAAACGAACGGGATTCTATAAAACATTACCAGCGAGGGGCTAGATGGGTTATGTTAGGTTATATTACGTTATAGACGTATATAATGATCCCACCGAGACGTAGGGGCCGACCCGCCAGGAATGTTGGAAAATACTACATCCGAGATGTGAGGCTGCCTTAGGTTAGGATATATAACGCTATAGGCGTATATAATGTCCCCACCGAGACGTACGGGACGACACGAACGGGATTCTCTAAAACATTACCAGCGAGTTGCTAGATGGGTTAGGTTAGATTATACTAGGTTATAGACGTATATAATGTTACCACCGAGAAGTAGGGGCCGACCCGGCAGGAATGTTGGAAAATGCTACATCCGAGATGTTAGGCTGTCTTAGGTTAGGATAAATAACGCTATAGACGTATGTAATGTCCGAACCGAGGCGTACGGGGCCACGAACGGAATTCTATTAAACGTTACCAGCGAGGGGCTAGATGCGTTAGGTTAGGTTATATTACGTTATGGACGTATATAATGATCCCACCGAGAAGTAGGGGCCGACCCGCCAGGAATGTAGGAAAATACTACATCCGAGATGTTAGGTTGCCTTAGGTCAGGATATATAACGTTATAGACTTATATAATGTTCCCACCGAGAAGTACGGGCCGACACGACCGGGAGTCGGTAAAATATTACCAGCGAGGTGCTAGAGGGGTTGGGTTAGGTTATATTACGTTATAGACGTATATAATGTTCCCAACGAGCAGTAGGGGACGATCCGCCAGGAATGTCGTAAAATACTACATCGGAGATGTTAGCCTGCCTTAGGTTAGTATATATAACGCTAGACACGTATATAATGTCCCCACCGAGACGTACGGGACGACACGAACGGGATTCTCTAAAACATTACCAGCGAGGGGATAGATGGGTTACGATAGGTTATATTACGTTATAGACGTATATAGTGATCCCACCGGGAAGTAGTTGCCGAACCGCCAGGAATGTTGGCAAATAATGCATCCGAGATGTTAGGTTGCCTTAGGCTAGCATATATAACGCTATAGACGTATATAATGTCCCCATGGAGACGTACGCGACGACACGAACGGGATTCTGTAAAACATTACCAGCGAGGGGCTAGATGGGTTATGTTAGGATATATAACGCTATAGACGTATATAATGTCCCCACCGAGACGTACGGGACGACACGAACGGGATTCTGTAAAACATTACCAGCGAGGGGCTAGATGGGTTAGGCTAGGTTATATTATGTTATAGACGTATATAATGTTCCCACCGAGATGTAGGGGCCGACCCGCCAGGAATGTTGGAAAATACTACATCCGAGATGTTAGGCTGCCTTAGGCTAGCATATATAACGCTATAGACGTATATAATGTCCCCACGGAGACGTACGGGACGACACGAACGGGATTCCCTAAAACATTACCAGCGAGGGGCTAGATGGGTTACGATAGGTTATATTACGTTATAGACGTATATAATGATCCCACCGGGAAGTAGTTTCCGACCCGCCAGGAATGTTGCAAAATCCTACATCCGAGGTGTTAGGCTGCCATAGGCTAGGATATATAACGCTATAGACATATATATGTTCCCCACGGAGACGTACGGGACGACACGAACGGGATTCTGTAAAACATTACCAGCGAGGGGCTAGATGGGTTAGGTTAGGTTATATTACGTTATAGAGGTATATAATGTTCCCACCTAGAAGTAGGGGCCGACCCGCCAGGAATGTTGGCAAATACTAAATCCGAGATGTTAGGTTGCCTTAGGCTAGGATATATAACGTTATAGACGTATATAATGTCCCCAGCGAGACGTACGGGACGCACGAACGGGATTGTATAAAACATTACTAGCGAGGGGCTAAATGGGTTAGGTTAGGTTATATTACGTTATAGACGTATATAATGTTCCCACCGAGAAGTAGGGGCCGACCCTCCAGGAATGATGTGAAATACTACATCCGAGATGTTAGGTTGCCTTAGGTTAGGATATATAACGCTATAGAAGTATATAATGTCCCCACGGAGACGTACGGGTCGACACGAACGGGATTCTCTAAAACATTACCAGCGAGGGGCTAGATGGGTTAGGTTAGGTTATATTACGTTATAGACGTATATAATGTTCCCACCTAGAAGTAGTGGCCGATCCGCCAGGAATGTTGGAAAAAACTACATCCGAGATGTTAGGTTGCCTTAGGGTAGGATATATAACGCTATAGACGTATGTAATTTCCCCACCGAGACGTACGGGACGACACGAACGGGATTCCCTAAAACATTACCAGCGAGGGGCTAGATGGGTTACGATAGGTTATATTACGTTATAGACGTATATAATGTTCCCACCGAGAAGTAGGGGTCGATCCGCCAGTAATGTCGTAAAATACTACATCGGAGATGTTAGGCTACCTTAGGTTAGGATATATAACGCTATAGACGTATATATGTTCCCCACGGAGACGTACGGGACGACACGAACGGGATTCTGTAAAACATTACCAGCGAGGGGCTAGATGGGTTAGGTTAGGTTATATTATGTTATAGAAGTGTATAATGATCCCACCTAGAAGCAGGGGCCGACCCGCTAGGAATGTTGGCAAATACTACATCCGATATGTTAGGCTACCTTAGGTTGGGATATATAAATCTATAGACGTATGTAATGTCCCCACCGAGACGTACGAGACGACACGATCGGGATTCTATAAAACATTAACAACTGGGGTTATATGGGTTAGGTTAGGTTATATTACGTTATAAACGTATATAATGTTTCCACCGAGAAGTAGGGCCGAACCGCCAGGAATGTTGTAAAACACTACATCCGAGATGTTAGGTTGCCTTACGTTAGGATATATAACGCTATAGAAGTATATAATGTCCCCACGGAGACGAACGGGACGACACGAACAGGTTTCTGTTAAACATTTCCAGCGAGGGGCTAAATGGGTTAGGTTAGGTTATATTACGTTATAGAGGTATATAATGTTCCCACCTAGAAGTAGGGGCCGACCCGCCAGGAATGTTGGAAAATACTAAATCCGAGATGTTACGTTGCCTTAGGTTAGGATATATAACGTTATAGACGTATATAATGTCCCCACCGAGACGTACGGGACGCACGAACGGGATTGTATAAAACATTACTAGCGAGGGGATAATGGGTTAGGTTAGGTTCTATTACGTTATAGACGTATATAATGTTCCCAACGAGAAGTAGGGGCCGACCCTCCAGGAATGATGTGAAATACTACATCCGAGATGTTAGGTTGCCTTAGGTTAGGATAAGTAACGCAATAGACGTATGTAATGTCCCCACGGAGACCTACGGCACGACACGAACGGGATTCTGTAAAACATTACCAGCGAGGGGCTAGATGGGTTAGGTTAGGCTATATTACGTTATAGACGTATATAATGTTCCCACCGAGAAGTAGGGGCCGACCCGCCAGGAATGTTGGAAAATACTAAATCCGAGATGTTATGTTGCCTTAGGCTAGGATATATAACGTTATAGACGTATATAATGTCCCCACCGAGACGTACGGGACGACACGAACGGGATTCTGTAAAACATTACCAGCGAGGGGCTAGATGGGTTAGGCTAGGTTATATTATGTTATAGACGTATATAATGTTCCCACCGAGATGTAGGGGCCGACCCGCCAGGAATGTTGGCAAATACTGCATCCGAGATGTTAGGCTGTCTTAGGCTAGGCCGTACAACGCTATAGACGTACATATGGTCCCCACGGAGACGTACGGGACGACACGAACGGGATTGTGTAAAACATTACCAGCGAGGGGCTAGATGGGTTAGGATAGGTTATATTACGTTATAGACGTATATAATGTTCCCACCGAGAAGTAGGGGCCGACCCTCCAGGAATGATGTGAAATACTACATGCGAGATGTTAGGTTGCCTTAGGTTAGGATATATAACGCTATAGAAGAATATAATGTCCCCACGGAGACGAACGGGACGACACGAACGGGTTTCTGTTAAACATTTCCAGCGAGGGGCTAAATGGGTTAGGTTAGGTTATATTACGTTATAGAGGTATATAATGTTCCCACCTAGAAGTAGGGGCCGACCCGCCAGGAATGTTGGAAAATACTAAATCCGAGATGTTAGGTTGCCTTAGGCTAGGATATATAACGTTATAGACGTATATAATGTCCCCACCGAGACGTACGGGACGACACGAACGGGATTCCCTAAAACATTACCAGCGAGGGGCTAGATGGGTTACGATAGGTTATATTACGTTATAGACGTATATAATGATCCCACCGGGAAGTAGTTTCCGACCCGCCAGGAATGTTGCAAAATCCTACATCCGAGGTGTTAGGCTGCCATAGGCTAGGATATATAACGCTATAGACATATATATGTTCCCCACGGAGACGTACGGGACGACACGAACGGGATTCTGTAAAACATTACCAGCGAGGGGCTAGATGGGTTAGGTTAGGTTATATTACGTTATAGAGGTATATAATGTTCCCACCTAGAAGTAGGGGCCGACCCGCCAGGAATGTTGGCAAATACTAAATCCGAGATGTTAGGTTGCCTTAGGCTAGGATATATAACGTTATAGACGTATATAATGTCCCCAGCGAGACGTACGGGACGCACGAACGGGATTGTATAAAACATTACTAGCGAGGGGCTAAATGGGTTAGGTTAGGTTATATTACGTTATAGACGTATATAATGTTCCCACCGAGAAGTAGGGGCCGACCCTCCAGGAATGATGTGAAATACTACATCCGAGATGTTAGGTTGCCTTAGGTTAGGATATATAACGCTATAGAAGTATATAATGTCCCCACGGAGACGTACGGGTCGACACGAACGGGATTCTCTAAAACATTACCAGCGAGGGGCTAGATGGGTTAGGTTAGGTTATATTACGTTATAGACGTATATAATGTTCCCACCTAGAAGTAGTGGCCGATCCGCCAGGAATGTTGGAAAAAACTACATCCGAGATGTTAGGTTGCCTTAGGGTAGGATATATAACGCTATAGACGTATGTAATTTCCCCACCGAGACGTACGGGACGACACGAACGGGATTCCCTAAAACATTACCAGCGAGGGGCTAGATGGGTTACGATAGGTTATATTACGTTATAGACGTATATAATGTTCCCACCGAGAAGTAGGGGTCGATCCGCCAGTAATGTCGTAAAATACTACATCGGAGATGTTAGGCTACCTTAGGTTAGGATATATAACGCTATAGACGTATATATGTTCCCCACGGAGACGTACGGGACGACACGAACGGGATTCTGTAAAACATTACCAGCGAGGGGCTAGATGGGTTAGGTTAGGTTATATTATGTTATAGAAGTGTATAATGATCCCACCTAGAAGCAGGGGCCGACCCGCTAGGAATGTTGGCAAATACTACATCCGATATGTTAGGCTACCTTAGGTTGGGATATATAAATCTATAGACGTATGTAATGTCCCCACCGAGACGTACGAGACGACACGATCGGGATTCTATAAAACATTAACAACTGGGGTTATATGGGTTAGGTTAGGTTATATTACGTTATAAACGTATATAATGTTTCCACCGAGAAGTAGGGCCGAACCGCCAGGAATGTTGTAAAACACTACATCCGAGATGTTAGGTTGCCTTACGTTAGGATATATAACGCTATAGAAGTATATAATGTCCCCACGGAGACGAACGGGACGACACGAACAGGTTTCTGTTAAACATTTCCAGCGAGGGGCTAAATGGGTTAGGTTAGGTTATATTACGTTATAGAGGTATATAATGTTCCCACCTAGAAGTAGGGGCCGACCCGCCAGGAATGTTGGAAAATACTAAATCCGAGATGTTACGTTGCCTTAGGTTAGGATATATAACGTTATAGACGTATATAATGTCCCCACCGAGACGTACGGGACGCACGAACGGGATTGTATAAAACATTACTAGCGAGGGGATAATGGGTTAGGTTAGGTTCTATTACGTTATAGACGTATATAATGTTCCCAACGAGAAGTAGGGGCCGACCCTCCAGGAATGATGTGAAATACTACATCCGAGATGTTAGGTTGCCTTAGGTTAGGATAAGTAACGCAATAGACGTATGTAATGTCCCCACGGAGACCTACGGCACGACACGAACGGGATTCTGTAAAACATTACCAGCGAGGGGCTAGATGGGTTAGGTTAGGCTATATTACGTTATAGACGTATATAATGTTCCCACCGAGAAGTAGGGGCCGACCCGCCAGGAATGTTGGAAAATACTAAATCCGAGATGTTAGGTTGCCTTAGGCTAGGATATATAACGTTATAGACGTATATAATGTCCCCACCGAGACGTACGGGACGACACGAACGGGATTCTGTAAAACATTACCAGCGAGGGGCTAGATGGGTTAGGCTAGGTTATATTATGTTATAGACGTATATAATGTTCCCACCGAGATGTAGGGGCCGACCCGCCAGGAATGTTGGCAAATACTGCATCCGAGATGTTAGGCTGTCTTAGGCTAGGCCGTACAACGCTATAGACGTACATATGGTCCCCACGGAGACGTACGGGACGACACGAACGGGATTGTGTAAAACATTACCAGCGAGGGGCTAGATGGGTTAGGATAGGTTATATTACGTTATAGACGTATATAATGTTCCCACCGAGAAGTAGGGGCCGACCCTCCAGGAATGATGTGAAATACTACATGCGAGATGTTAGGTTGCCTTAGGTTAGGATATATAACGCTATAGAAGAATATAATGTCCCCACGGAGACGAACGGGACGACACGAACGGGTTTCTGTTAAACATTTCCAGCGAGGGGCTAAATGGGTTAGGTTAGGTTATATTACGTTATAGAGGTATATAATGTTCCCACCTAGAAGTAGGGGCCGACCCGCCAGGAATGTTGGAAAATACTAAATCCGAGATGTTAGGTTGCCTTAGGCTAGGATATATAACGTTATAGACGTATATAATGTCCCCACCGAGACGTACGGGACGACACGAACGGGATTCCCTAAAACATTACCAGCGAGGGGCTAGATGGGTTACGATAGGTTATATTACGTTATAGACGTATATAATGATCCCACCGGGAAGTAGTTTCCGACCCGCCAGGAATGTTGCAAAATCCTACATCCGAGGTGTTAGGCTGCCATAGGCTAGGATATATAACGCTATAGACATATATATGTTCCCCACGGAGACGTACGGGACGACACGAACGGGATTCTGTAAAACATTACCAGCGAGGGGCTAGATGGGTTAGGTTAGGTTATATTACGTTATAGAGGTATATAATGTTCCCACCGAGAAGTAGGGGCCGACCCTCCAGGAATGATGTGAAATACTACATCCGAGATGTTAGGTTGCCTTAGGTTAGGATATATAACGCTATAGAAGTATATAATGTCCCCACGGAGACGTACTTGTCGACACGTACGGGATTCTGTTAAACATTACCAGCGAGGGGCTAGATGGGTTAGGTTAGGTTATATTACGTTATAGACGTATATAATGATCCCACCGAGAAGTAGGGGCAGACCCACCAGGAATGTTGCAAAATACTATATCCGAGATGTTAGGCTGCCTTAGGCTAGGATATATAACACTATAGACGTACATAATGTTCCCACGGAGACGTACCGGACGACACGATCTGGATTCTGTAAAACATTACCAGCGAGGAGCTAGATGGGTTAGGTTAGGTTATATTACGTTATAGACGAATATAATGTTCCCAACGAGCAGTAGGGGTCGATCCGCCAGGAATGTCGTAAAATACTACATCGGAGATGTTAGGCTGCCTTAGGTTAGGATATATAACGCTATAGACGTATATATGTTCCCCACGGAGACGTACGGGACGACACGAACGGGATTCTGTAAAACATTACCAGCGAGGGGCTAGATGGGTTAGGTTAGGTTATATTATGTTATAGAAGTGTATAATGATCCCACCTAGAAGCAGGGGCCGACCCGCTAGGAATGTTGGCAAATACTACACCCGATATGTTAGGCTACCTTAGGTTGGGATATATAAATCTATAGACGTATGTAATGTCCCCACCGAGACGTACGAGACGACACGATCGGGATTCTATAAAACATTAACAACTGGGGGTATATGGGTTAGGTTAGGTTATATTACGTTATAAACGTATATATTGTTTCCACCGAGAAGTAGGGCCGAACCGCCAGGAATGTTGTAAAACACTACATCCGAGATGTTAGGTTGCCTTACGTTAGGATATATAACGCTATAGAAGTATATAATGTCCCCACGGAGACGAACGGGACGACACGAACGGGTTTCTGTTAAACATTTCCAGCGAGGGGCTAAATGGGTTAGGTTAGGTTATATTACGTTATAGAGGCATATAATGTTCCCACCTAGAAGTAGGGGCCGACCCGCCAGGAATGTTGGAAAATACTAAATCCGAGATGTTAGGTTGCCTTAGGTTAGGATATATAACGTTATAGACGTATATAATGTCCCCACCGAGACGTACGGGACGCACGAACGGGATTGTATAAAACATTACTGGCGAGGGGATAATGGGTTAGGTTAGGTTATATTACGTTATAGACGTATATAATGTTCCCAACGAGAAGTAGGGGCCGACCCTCCAGGAATGATGTGAAATACTACATCCGAGATGTTAGGTTGCCTTAGGTTAGGATAAGTAACGCAATAGACGTATGTAATGTCCCCACGGAGACCTACGGCACGACACGAACGGGATTCTGTAAAACATTACCAGCGAGGGGCTAGATGGCTTAGGTTAGGCTATATTACGTTATAGACGTATATAATGTTCCCACCGAGAAGTAGGGGCAGACCCAGAAGGAATGTTGGCAAATACTACATCCGAGATGTTAGGCTGCCTTAGGCTAGGATATATAACGTTATAGACGTATATAATGTCCCCACCGATACATACGGGACGACAGGAACGGGATTCTCTGAAACATTACCAGCGCGGGGCTAGATGGGTTAGGTTAGGGTATATTACGTTATAAACGTATATAATGTTCCCACCGAGAAGAAGGGCCGAACCGCCAGGAATGTTGTAAAACACTACATCCGAGATGTTAGGTTGCCTTAGGTTATGGTATATAACGCTATAGACGTATATATTGTCCCCACCGAAACGTACGGTACGACACGAACGGGATTTTGTAAAACATACCAACGAGGGGCTAGATGGGTTAGGTTATATGTCCCCACCGAGACGTACGGGACGACACGAACGGGATTCTCTAAAACATTACCAGCGAGGGGCTAGATGGGTTAGGTTACGTTATATTACGTTATAGACGCATATAATGTTCCTACCGAGAAGTAGGGGCCGACCCGCCAGGAATGTTGGCAAATACTGCATCCGAGATGTTAGGCTGCCTTAGGCTAGGTCGTACAACGCTATAGACGTACATATGGTCCCCACGGAGACGTACGGGACGCACGAACGGGATTGTATAAAACATTACTAGCGAGGGGCTAAATGGGTTAGGTTAGGTTATATTACGTTATAGACGTATATAATGTTCCCACCAAGAAGTAGGGGCCGACCCTCCAGGAATGATGTGAAATACTACATCCGAGATGTTAGGTTGCCTTAGGTTAGGATATATAACGCTATAGACGTATATATGTTCCCCACGGAGACGTACGGGACGACACGAACGGGATTCTGTAAAACATTACCAGCGAGGGGCTAGATGGGTTAGGTTAGGTTATATTATGTTATAGAAGTGTATAATGATCCCACCTAGAAGCAGGGGCCGACCCGCCAGGAATGTTGGCAAATACTACATCCGATATGTTAGGCTACCTTAGGTTAGGATATATAAATCTATAGACGTATCTAATGTCCCCACCGAGACGTACGAGACGACACGATCGGGATTCTATAAAACATTAACAACTGGGGGTAGATGGGTTAGGTTTGGTTATATTACGTTATAAA
This sequence comes from Xylocopa violacea, assembly GCA_963969225.1. NCBI lineage: Eukaryota > Metazoa > Arthropoda > Insecta > Hymenoptera > Apidae > Xylocopa > Xylocopa violacea. The sequence continues at coordinate 1,890,167 of CAXAJV010000021.1, read as the reverse complement.
CGTATATAATGTTTCCACCGAGAAGTAGGGCCGAACCGCCAGGAATGTTGTAAAACACTACATCCGAGATGTTAGGTTGCCTTACGTTAGGATATATAACGCTATAGAAGTATATAATGTCCCCACGGAGACGAACGGGACGACACGAACGGGTTTCTGTTAAACATTTCCAGCGAGGGGCTAAATGGGTTAGGTTAGGTTATATTACGTTATAGACGTATATAATGTTCCCACCGAGAAGTAGGGGCCGACCCTCCAGGAATGATGTGAAATACTACATCCCAGATGTTAGGTTACCTTAGGTTAGGATATATAACGCTATAGAAGTATATAATGTCCCCACGGAGACGTACGGGTCGACACGTACGGGATTCTGTTAAACATTACCAGCGAGGGGCTAGATGGGTTAGGTTAGGTTATATTACGTTATTGACGTATATAATGATCCCACCGAGAAGTAGGGGCAGACCCACCAGGAATGTTGCAAAATACTATATCCGAGATGTTAGGCTGCCTTAGGCTAGGATATATAACACTATAGACGTACATAATGTCCCCACGGAGACGTACCGGACGACACGATTTGGATTCTGTAAAACATTACCAGCGAGGTGCTAGATGGGTTAGGTTAGGTTATATTACGTTATAGACGAATATAATGTTCCCAACGAGCAGTAGGGGTCGATCCGCCAGGAATGTCGTAAAATACTACATCGGAGATGTTAGGCTGCCTTAGGTTAGGATATATAAAGCTAGACACGTATATAATGTCCCCACCGAGACGTACGGGACGACACGAACGGGATTCTCTAAAACATTACCAGCGAGGGGCTAGATGGGTTAGGTTAGGGTATATTACGTTATAAACGTATATAATGTTCCCACCGAGAAGAAGGGCCGATCCGCCAGGAATGTTGGCAAATACTGCATCCGAGATGTTAGGCTGTCTTAGGCTAGGCCGTACAACGCTATAGACGTACATATGGTCCCCTCGGAGACGTACGGGACGTCACGAACGGGATTCTGTGAAACATTACCAGCGAGGGGCTAGATGGGTTAGGTTAGGTTATATTACGTTATAGACGTATATAATGTTCCCACCGAGAAGTAGGGGCCGACCCTCCAGGAATGATGTGAAATACTACATCCGAGATGTTAGGTTGCCTTAGGTTAGGATATATAACGCTATAGAAGGATATAATGTCCCCACGGAGACGAACGGGACGACACGAACGGGTTTCTGTTAAACATTTCCAGCGAGGGGCTAAATGGGTTAGGTTAGGTTATATTACGTTATAGAGGTATATAATGTTCCCACCTAGAAGTAGGGGCCGACCCGCCAGGAATGTTGGAAAATACTAAATCCGAGATGTTAGGTTGCCTTAGGCTAGGATATATAACGTTATAGACGTATATAATGTCCCCACCGAGACGTACGGGACGACACGAACGGGATTCCCTAAAACATTACCAGCGAGGGGCTAGATGGGTTACGATAGGTTATATTACGTTATAGACGTATATAATGATCCCACCGGGAAGTAGTTTCCGACCCGCCAGGAATGTTGCAAAATCCTACATCCGAGGTGTTAGGCTGCCATAGGCTAGGATATATAACGCTATAGACATATATATGTTCCCCACGGAGACGTACGGGACGACACGAACGGGATTCTGTAAAACATTACCAGCGAGGGGCTAGATGGGTTAGGTTAGGTTATATTACGTTATAGAGGTATATAATGTTCCCACCTAGAAGTAGGGGCCGACCCGCCAGGAATGTTGGCAAATACTAAATCCGAGATGTTAGGTTGCCTTAGGCTAGGATATATAACGTTATAGACGTATATAATGTCCCCAGCGAGACGTACGGGACGCACGAACGGGATTGTATAAAACATTACTAGCGAGGGGCTAAATGGGTTAGGTTAGGTTATATTACGTTATAGACGTATATAATGTTCCCACCGAGAAGTAGGGGCCGACCCTCCAGGAATGATGTGAAATACTACATCCGAGATGTTAGGTTGCCTTAGGTTAGGATATATAACGCTATAGAAGTATATAATGTCCCCACGGAGACGTACGGGTCGACACGAACGGGATTCTCTAAAACATTACCAGCGAGGGGCTAGATGGGTTAGGTTAGGTTATATTACGTTATAGACGTATATAATGTTCCCACCTAGAAGTAGTGGCCGATCCGCCAGGAATGTTGGAAAAAACTACATCCGAGATGTTAGATTGCCTTAGGGTAGGATATATAACGCTATAGACGTATGTAATTTCCCCACCGAGACGTACGGGACGACACGAACGGGATTCCCTAAAACATTACCAGCGAGGGGCTAGATGGGTTACGATAGGTTATATTACGTTATAGACGTATATAATGATCCCACCGGGAAGTAGTTTCCGACCCGCCAGGAATGTTGCAAAATCCTACATCCGAGGTGTTAGGCTGCCATAGGCTAGGATATATAACGCTATAGACATATATATGTTCCCCACGGAGACGTACGGGACGACACGAACGGGATTCTGTAAAACATTACCAGCGAGGGGCTAGATGGGTTAGGTTAGGTTATATTACGTTATAGAGGTATATAATGTTCCCACCTAGAAGTAGGGGCCGACCCGCCAGGAATGTTGGCAAATACTAAATCCGAGATGTTAGGTTGCCTTAGGCAAGGATATATAACGTTATAGACGTATATAATGTCCCCAGCGAGACGTGCGGGACGCACGAACGGGATTGTATAAAACATTACTAGCGAGGGGCTAAATGGGTTAGGTTAGGTTATATTACGTTATAGACGTATATAATGTTCCCACCGAGAAGTAGGGGCCGACCCTCCAGGAATGATGTGAAATACTACATCCCAGATGTTAGGTTACCTTAGGTTAGGATATATAACGCTATAGAAGTATATAATGTCCCCACGGAGACGTACGGGTCGACACGTACGGGATTCTGTTAAACATTACCAGCGAGGGGCTAGATGGGTTAGGTTAGGTTATATTACGTTATTGACGTATATAATGATCCCACCGAGAAGTAGGGGCAGACCCACCAGGAATGTTGCAAAATACTATATCCGAGATGTTAGGCTGCCTTAGGCTAGGATATATAACACTATAGACGTACATAATGTCCCCACGGAGACGTACCGGACGACACGATTTGGATTCTGTAAAACATTACCAGCGAGGTGCTAGATGGGTTAGGTTAGGTTATATTACGTTATAGACGAATATAATGTTCCCAACGAGCAGTAGGGGTCGATCCGCCAGGAATGTCGTAAAATACTACATCGGAGATGTTAGGCTGCCTTAGGTTAGGATATATAAAGCTAGACACGTATATAATGTCCCCACCGAGACGTACGGGACGACACGAACGGGATTCTCTAAAACATTACCAGCGAGGGGCTAGATGGGTTAGGTTAGGGTATATTACGTTATAAACGTATATAATGTTCCCACCGAGAAGAAGGGCCGATCCGCCAGGAATGTTGGCAAATACTGCATCCGAGATGTTAGGCTGTCTTAGGCTAGGCCGTACAACGCTATAGACGTACATATGGTCCCCTCGGAGACGTACGGGACGACACGAACGGGATTCTGTGAAACATTACCAGCGAGGGGCTAGATGGGTTAGGTTAGGTTATATTACGTTATAGACGTATATAATGTTCCCACCGAGAAGTAGGGGCCGACCCTCCAGGAATGATGTGAAATACTACATCCGAGATGTTAGGTTGCCTTAGGTTAGGATATATAACGCTATAGAAGGATATAATGTCCCCACGGAGACGAACGGGACGACACGAACGGGTTTCTGTTAAACATTTCCAGCGAGGGGCTAAATGGGTTAGGTTAGGTTATATTACGTTATAGAGGTATATAATGTTCCCACCTAGAAGTAGGGGCCGACCCGCCAGGAATGTTGGAAAATACTAAATCCGAGATGTTAGGTTGCCTTAGGCTAGGATATATAACGTTATAGACGTATATAATGTCCCCACCGAGACGTACGGGACGACACGAACGGGATTCCCTAAAACATTACCAGCGAGGGGCTAGATGGGTTACGATAGGTTATATTACGTTATAGACGTATATAATGATCCCACCGGGAAGTAGTTTCCGACCCGCCAGGAATGTTGCAAAATCCTACATCCGAGGTGTTAGGCTGCCATAGGCTAGGATATATAACGCTATAGACATATATATGTTCCCCACGGAGACGTACGGGACGACACGAACGGGATTCTGTAAAACATTACCAGCGAGGGGCTAGATGGGTTAGGTTAGGTTATATTACGTTATAGAGGTATATAATGTTCCCACCGGGAAGTAGTTTCCGACCCGCCAGGAATGTTGCAAAATCCTACATCCGAGGTGTTAGGCTGCCATAGGCTAGGATATATAACGTTATAGACATATATATGTTCCCCACGGAGACGTACGGGACGACACGAACGGGATTCTGTAAAACATTACCAGCGAGGGGCTAGATGGGTTAGGTTAGGTTATATTACGTTATAGAGGTATATAATGTTCCCACCGAGAAGTAGGGGCCGACCCTCCAGGAATGATGTGAAATACTACATCCGAAATGTTAGGTTGCCTTAGGTTAGGATATATAACGCTATAGAAGTATATAATGTCCCCACGGAGACGTACTTGTCGACACGTACGGGATTCTGTTAAACATTACCAGCGAGGGGCTAGATGGGTTAGGTTAGGTTATATTACGTTATAGACGTATATAATGATCCCACCGAGAAGTAGGGGCAGACCCACCAGGAATGTTGCAAAATACTATATCCGAGATGTTAGGCTGCCTTAGGCTAGGATATATAACACTATAGACGTACATAATGTTCCCACGGAGACGTACCGGACGACACGATCTGGATTCTGTAAAACATTACCAGCGAGGAGCTAGATGGGTTAGGTTAGGTTATATTACGTTATAGACGAATATAATGTTCCCAACGAGCAGTAGGGGTCGATCCGCCAGGAATGTCGTAAAATACTACATCGGAGATGTTAGGCTGCCTTAGGTTAGGATATATAACGCTATAGACGTATATATGTTCCCCACGGAGACGAACGGGACGACACGAACGGGATTCTGTAAAACATTACCAGCGAGGGGCTAGATGGGTTAGGTTAGGTTATATTATGTTATAGAAGTGTATAATGATCCCACCTAGAAGCAGGGGCCGACCCGCTAGGAATGTTGGCAAATACTACATCCGATATGTTAGGCTACCTTAGGTTGGGATATATAAATCTATAGACGTATGTAATGTCCCCACCGAGACGTACGAGACGACACGATCGGGATTCTATAAAACATTAACAACTGGGGGTATATGGGTTAGGTTAGGTTATATTACGTTATAAACGTATATAATGTTTCCACCGAGAAGTAGGGCCGAACCGCCAGGAATGTTGTAAAACACTACATCCGAGATGTTAGGTTGCCTTACGTTAGGATATATAACGCTATAGAAGTATATAATGTCCCCACGGAGACGAACGGGACGACACGAACGGGTTTCTGTTAAACATTTCCAGCGAGGGGCTAAATGGGTTAGGTTAGGTTATATTACGTTATAGAGGTATATAATGTTCCCACCTAGAAGTAGGGGCCGACCCGCCAGGAATGTTGGAAAATACTAAATCCGAGATGTTAGGTTGCCTTAGGTTAGGATATATAACGTTATAGACGTATATAATGTCCCCACCGAGACGTACGGGACGCACGAACGGGATTGTATAAAACATTACTAGCGAGGGGATAATGGGTTAGGTTAGGTTATATTACGTTATAGACGTATATAATGTTCCCAACGAGAAGTAGGGGCCGACCCCCCAGGAATGATGTGAGATACTACATCCGAGATGTTAGGTTGCCTTAGGTTAGGATAAGTAACGCAATAGACGTATGTAATGTCCCCACGGAGACCTACGGCACGACACGAACGGGATTCTGTAAAACATTACCAGCGAGGGGCTAGATGGCTTAGGTTAGGCTATATTACGTTATAGACGTATATAATGTTCCCACCGAGAAGTAGGGGCAGACCCAGAAGGAATGTTGGCAAATACTACATCCGAGATGTTAGGCTGCCTTAGGCTAGGATATATAACGTTATAGACGTATATAATGTCCCCACCGATACATACGGGACGACAGGAACGGGATTCTCTGAAACATTACCAGCGCGGGGCTAGATGGGTTAGGTTAGGGTATATTACGTTATAAACGTATATAATGTTCCCACCGAGAAGAAGGGCCGAACCGCCAGGAATGTTGTAAAACACTACATCCGAGATGTTAGGTTGCCTTAGGTTATGGTATATAACGCTATAGACGTATATATTGTCCCCACCGAAACGTACGGTACGACACGAACGGGATTTTGTAAAACATACCAACGAGGGGCTAGATGGGTTAGGTTATATGTCCCCACCGAGACGTACGGGACGACACGAACGGGATTCTCTAAAACATTACCAGCGAGGGGCTAGATGGGTTAGGTTAGGTTATATTACGTTATAGACGCATATAATGTTCCTACCGAGAAGTAGGGGCCGACCCGCCAGGAATGTTGGCAAATACTGCATCCGAGATGTTAGGCTGCCTTAGGCTAGGTCGTACAACGCTATAGACGTACATATGGTCCCCACGGAGACGTACGGGACGCACGAACGGGATTGTATAAAACATTACTAGCGAGGGGCTAAATGGGTTAGGTTAGGTTATATTACGTTATAGACGTATATAATGTTCCCACCAAGAAGTAGGGGCCGACCCTCCAGGAATGATGTGAAATACTACATCCGAGATGTTAGGTTGCCTTAGGTTAGGATATATAACGCTATAGAAGTATATAATGTCCCCACGGAGACGTACGGGTCGACACGTACGGGATTCTCTAAAACATTACCAGCGAGGGGCTAGATGGGTTAGGTTAGGTTATATTACGTTATAGACGTATATAATGTTCCCACCTAGAAGTAGTGGCCGATCCGCCAGGAATGTTGGAAAAAACTACATCCGAGATGTTAGGTTGCCTTAGGGTAGGATATATAACGCTATAGACGTATGTAATTTCCCCACCGAGACGTACGGGACGACACGAACGGGATTCCCTAAAACATTACCAGCGAGGGGCTAGATGGGTTACGATAGGTTATATTACGTTATAGACGTCTATAATGTTCCCACCGAGAAGTAGGGACAGACCCACAAGGAATGTTGGCAAATACTACATCCGAGATGTTAGGCTGCCTTAGGCTAGGATATATAACGTTATAGACGTATATAATGTCCCCACCGATACATACGGGACGACAGGAACGGGATTCTCTGAAACATTACCAGCGCGGGGCTAGATGGGTTAGGTTAGGGTATATTACGTTATAAACGTATATAATGTTCCCACCGAGAAGAAGGGCCGAACCGCCAGGAATGTTGTAAAACACTACATCCGAGATGTTAGGTTGCCTTAGGTTATGATATATAACGCTATAGACGTATATATTGTCCCCACCGAAACGTACGGTACGACACGAACGGGATTTTGTAAAACATACCAACGAGGGGCTAGATGGGTTAGGTTATATGTCCCCACCGAGACGTACGGGACGACACGAACGGGATTCCCTAAAACATTACCAGCGAGGGGATAGATGGGTTACGATAGGTTATATTACGTTATAGACGTATATAATGATCCCACCGGGAAGTAGTTTCCGACCCGCCAGGAATGTTGGCAAATACTGCATCCGAGATGTTAGGCTGCCATAGGCTAGGATATATAACGCTATAGACATATATATGTTCCCCACGGAGACGTACGGGACGACACGAACGGGATTCTGTAAAACATTACCAGCGAGGGGCTAGATGGGTTAGGTTAGGTTATATTACGTTATAGAGGTATATAATGTTCCCACCTAGAAGTAGGGACCGACCCGCCAGGAATGATAGAAAGAACTACATCCGAGAAGTTAGGTTACCTTACGTTAGGATATATGACGCTATAGACATATGTAATGTCCCCACCGAGACGTACGGTTCGAGACAAACGGGATTCTATAAAACATTACCAGCAAGGTGCTAGATGGGTTAGGTTAGGTTGTATTACGTTATAGACGTATATAATGTTCCCACCGAGAAGTAGGGGCCGATCCGCCAGGAATAATGTGAAATACTACATCCGAATGTTAGGCTGCCTTAGGTTAGGATATATAACGCTAGAGACGTATATAATGTCCCCACGGAGATGTACGGGACAACACGGACGGGATTCTGTGAAACATTACCAGCGAGGGTCCAGATGGGGCAGGTTAGGTTATATTACGTTATAAACGTTTATAATGATCCCACCGTGAAGTAGGGGCCGACCCGCCAGGAATGTTGGCAAATACTACATCCGAGATGATAGGCTGCCTTAGGTTAGGATATATAAATCTATAGACGTATGTAATGTCCCCACCGAGACGTACGAGACGACACGATCGGGATTCTATAAAACATTAACAACTGGGGGTAGATGGGTTAGGTTAGGTTATATTACGTTATAAACGTATATAATGTTTCCACCGAGAAGTAGGGCCGAACCGCCAGGAATGTTGTAAAACACTACATCCGAGATGTTAGGTTGCCTTACGTTAGGATATATAACGCTATAGACGTATGTAATGTCCGAACCGAGGCGTACGGGGCCACGAACGGAATTCTAATAAACGCTACCAGCGAGGGGCTAGATGGGTTAGGTTAGGTTATATTACGTTATAGACGTATATAATGGTCCCACCGAGATGTAGGGGCCGACCCGCCAGGAATGTTGGCAAATACTACATCCGAGATGTTAGGCTGCCTTAGGTTAGGATATATAACGCTATAGACCTATGTAATGTCCCCACCGAGACGTACGAGACGACACGGACGGGATTCTCTAAAACATTACCAGCGCGGGGCTAGATGGGTTAGGTTAGGGTATATCACGTTATAAACGTATGTAATGAACCCAACGAGCAGTAGTGGCCGACCCGCCAGGAATGTTGGCAAATTCTACATCCGAGATGATAGGTTGCCTTAGGTTAGGATATATAACGCTATACACGTATATAATGTCCCCACCGAGACGTACGGAACGACACGAATGGGATTCTCTAAAACATTACCAGCGAGGGGCTAGATGGGTTAGGTTAGGTTATATTACGTTATAGACGTATATAATGTTCCCACCGAGAAGTAGGTGCCGACCCTCCAGGAATGATGTGAAATACTACATCCGAGATGTTAGGTTGCCTTAGGTTAGGATATATAACGCTATAGAAGTATATAATGTCCCCACGGAGACGTACGGGTCGACACGTACGGGATTCTGTTAAACATTACCAGCGTGGGGCTAGATGGGTTAGGTTAGGTTATATTACGTTATAGACGTATATAATGATCCCACCGAGAAGTAGGGGCAGACCCACCAGGAATGTTGCAAAATACTATATCCGAGATGTTAGGCTGCCTTAGGCTAGGATATATAACACTATAGACGTACATAATGTCCCCACGGAGACGTACCGCACGACACGATCTGGATTCTGTAAAACATTACCAGCGAGGGGCTAGATGGGTTAGGTTAGGTTATATTACGTTATAGACGAATATAATGTTCCCAACGAGCAGTAGGGGTCGATCCGCCAGGAATGTCGTAAAATACTACATCGGAGATGTTAGGCTGCCTTAGGTTAGGATATATAAAGCTAGACACGTATATAATGTCCCCACCGAGACGTACGGGACGACACGAACGGGATACTCTAAAACATTACCAGCGAGGGGCTAGATGGGTTAGGTTAGGTTATATTACGTTATAGACGTATATAATGTTCCCACCTAGAAGTAGTGGCCGATCCGCCAGGAATGTTGGAAAAAACTACATCGGAGATGTTAGGCTGCCTTAGGTTAGGATATATAAAGCTAGACACGTATATAATGTCCCCACCGAGACGTACGGGACGACACGAACGGGATACTCTAAAACATTACCAGCGAGGGGCTAGATGGGTTAGGTTAGGTTATATTACGTTATAGACGTATATAATGTTCCCACCTAGAAGTAGTGGCCGATCCGCCAGGAATGTTGGAAAAAACTACATCCGAGATGTTAGGTTGCCTTAGGGTAGGATATATAACGCTATAGACGTATGTAATTTCCCCACCGAGACGTACGGGACGACACGAACGGGATTCCCTAAAACATTACCAGCGAGGGGCTAGATGGGTTACGATAGGTTATATTACGTTATAGACGTATATAATGATCCCACCGGGAAGTAGTTTCCGACCCGCCAGGAATGTTGGCAAATACTGCATTCGAGATGTTAGGCTGCCTTGGGCTAGGATATATAACGCTATAGACGTATACATGTTCCCCACGGAGACGTACGGGACGACACGAACGGGATTCTGTAAAACATTACCAGCGAGGGGCTAGATGGGTTAGGTTAGGTTATATTATGTTATAGAAGTGTATAATGATCCCACCTAGAAGCAGGGGTAGACCAGACAGGAATGTTGCAAAATCCTACATCCGAGGTGTTAGGCTGCCATAGGCTAGGATATATAACGCTATAGACGTATATATGTTCCCCACGGAGACGTACGGGACGACACGAACGGGATTCTGTAAAACATTACCAGCGAGGGGCTAGATGGGTTAGGTTAGGTTATATTATGTTATAGAAGTGTATAATGATCCCACCTAGAAGCAGGGGCCGACCCGCCAGGAATGTTGGCAAATACTACATCCGATATGTTAGGCTACCTTAGGTTAGGATATATAAATCTATAGACGTATGTAATGTCCCCACCGAGACGTACGAGACGACACGATCGGGATTCTATAAAACATTAACAACTGGGGGTAGATGGGTTAGGTTTGGTTATATTACGTTATAAACGTATATAATGTTTCCACCGAGAAGTAGGGCCGAACCGCCAGGAATGTTGTAAAACACTACATCCGAGATGTTAGGTTGCCTTACGTTAGGATATATAACGCTATAGAAGTATATAATGTCCCCACGGAGACGAACGGGACGACACGAACGGGTTTCTGTTAAACATTTCCAGCGAGGGGCTAAATGGGTTAGGTTAGGTTATATTACGTTATAGAGGTATATAATGTTCCCACCTAGAAGTAGGGGCCGACCCTCCAGGAATGATGTGAAATACTACATCCGAGATGTTAGGTTGCCTTAGGTTAGGATAAGTAACGCAATAGACGTATGTAATGTCCCCACGGAGACCTACGGCACGACACGAACGGGATTCTGTAAAACATTACCAGCGAGGGGCTAGATGGGTTAGGTTAGGCTATATTACGTTATAGACGTATATAATGTTCCCACCGAGAAGTAGGGGCAGACCCACAAGGAATGTTGGCAAATACTACATCCGAGATGTTAGGCTGCCTTAGGCTAGGATATATAACGTTATAGACGTATATAATGTCCCCACCGATACATACGGGACGACAGGAACGGGATTCTCTGAAACATTACCAGCGCGGGGCTAGATGGGTTAGGTTAGGGTATATTACGTTATAAACGTATATAATGTTCCCACCGAGAAGAAGGGCCGAAACGCCAGGAATGTTGTAAAACACTACATCCGAGATGTTAGGTTGCCTTAGGTTATGATATATAACGCTATAGACGTATATATTGTCCCCACCGAAACGTACGGTACGACACGAACGGGATTTTGTAAAACATACCAACGAGGGGCTAGATGGGTTAGGTTATATGTCCCCACCGAGACGTACGGGACGACACGAACGGGATTCTCTAAAACATTACCAGCGAGGGGCTAGATGGGTTAGGTTAGGTTATATTACGTTATAGACGTATATAATGTTCCCACCTAGAAGTAGTGGCCGATCCGCCAGGAATGTTGGAAAAAACTACATCCGAGATGTTAGGTTGCCTTAGGGTAGGATATATAACGCTATAGACGTATGTAATTTCCCCACCGAGACGTACGGGACGACACGAACGGGATTCCCTAAAACATTACCAGCGAGGGGCTAGATGGGTTACGATAGGTTATATTACGTTATAGACGTATATAATGATCCCACCGGGAAGTAGTTTCCGACCCGCCAGGAATGTTGGCAAATACTGCATTCGAGATGTTAGGCTGCCTTGGGCTAGGATATATAACGCTATAGACGTATACATGTTCCCCACGGAGACGTACGGGACGACACGAACGGGATTCTGTAAAACATTACCAGCGAGGGGCTAGATGGGTTAGGTTAGGTTATATTATGTTATAGAAGTGTATAATGATCCCACCTAGAAGCAGGGGCCGACCCGCCAGGAATGTTGGCAAATACTACATCCGATATGTTAGGCTACCTTAGGTTAGGATATATAAATCTATAGACGTATCTAATGTCCCCACCGAGACGTACGAGACGACACGATCGGGATTCTATAAAACATTAACAACTGGGGGTAGATGGGTTAGGTTTGGTTATATTACGTTATAAACGTATATAATGTTTCCACCGAGAAGTAGGGCCGAACCGCCAGGAATGTTGTAAAACACTACATCCGAGATGTTAGGTTGCCTTACGTTAGGATATATAACGCTATAGAAGTATATAATGTCCCCACGGAGACGAACGGGACGACACGAACGGGTTTCTGTTAAACATTTCCAGCGAGGGGCTAAATGGGTTAGGTTAGGTTATATTACGTTATAGAGGTATATAATGTTCCCACCTAGAAGTAGGGGCCGACCCTCCAGGAATGATGTGAAATACTACATCCGAGATGTTAGGTTGCCTTAGGTTAGGATAAGTAACGCAATAGACGTATGTAATGTCCCCACGGAGACCTACGGCACGACACGAACGGGATTCTGTAAAACATTACCAGCGAGGGGCTAGATGGGTTAGGTTAGGCTATATTACGTTATAGACGTATATAATGTTCCCACCGAGAAGTAGGGGCAGACCCACAAGGAATGTTGGCAAATACTACATCCGAGATGTTAGGCTGCCTTAGACTAGGATATATAACGTTATAGACGTATATAATGTCCCCACCGATACATACGGGACGACAGGAACGGGATCCTCTGAAACATTACCAGCGCGGGGCTAGATGGGTTAGGTTAGGGTATATTACGTTATAAACGTATATAATGTTCCCACCGAGAAGAAGGGCCGAAACGCCAGGAATGTTGTAAAACACTACATCCGAGATGTTAGGTTGCCTTAGGTTATGATATATAACGCTATAGACGTATATATTGTCCCCACCGAAACGTACGGTACGACACGAACGGGATTTTGTAAAACATACCAACGAGGGGCTAGATGGGTTAGGTTATATGTCCCCACCGAGACGTACGGGACGACACGAACGGGATTCTGTAAAACATTACCAGCGAGGGGCTAGATGGGTTAGGTTAGGTTATATTACGTTATAGACGTATATAATGTTCCCACCTAGAAGTAGTGGCCGATCCGCCAGGAATGTTGGAAAAAACTACATCCGAGATGTTAGGTTGCCTTAGGGTAGGATATATAACGCTATAGACGTATGTAATTTCCCCACCGAGACGTACGGGACGACACGAACGGGATTCCCTAAAACATTACCAGCGAGGGGATAGATGGGTTACGATAGGTTATATTACGTTATAGACGTATATAATGATCCCACCGGGAAGTAGTTTCCGACCCGCCAGGAATGTTGGCAAATACTGCATCCGAGATGTTAGGCTGCCTTGGGCTAGGATATATAACGCTATAGACGTATATATGTTCCCCACGGAGACGTACGGGACGACACGAACGGGATTCTGTAAAACATTACCAGCGAGGGGCTAGATGGGTTAGGCTAGGTTATATTATGTTATAGAAGTGTATAATGATCCCACCTAGAAGCAGGGGTAGACCAGACAGGAATGTTGCAAAATCCTACATCCGAGGTGTTAGGCTGCCATAGGCTAGGATATATAACGCTATAGACATATATATGTTCCCCACGGAGACGTACGGGACGACACGAACGGGATTCTGTAAAACATTACCAGCGAGGGGCTAGATGGGTTAGGTTAGGTTATATTACGTTATAGAGGTATATAATGTTCCCACCTAGAAGTAGGGACCGACCCGCCAGGAATGATAGAAAGAACTACATCCGAGAAGTTAGGTTACCTTACGTTAGGATATATGACGCTATAGACATATGTAATGTCCCCACCGAGACGTACGGTTCGACACAAACGGGATTCTATAAAACATTACCAGCTAGGTGCTAGATGGGTTAGGTTAGGTTGTATTACGTTATAGACGTATATAATGTTCCCATCGAGAAGTATGGCCCGACCCTCCAGGAATGATGTGAAATACTACATCCGAGATGTTAGGTTGCCTTAGGTTAGGATATATAACGCTATAGAAGTATATAATGTCCCCACGGAGACGTACGGGTCGACACGTCCGGGATTCTGTTAAACATTACCAGCGAGGGGCCAGATGGGGTAGGTTAGGTTATATTACGTTATAAACGTTTATAATGATCCCACCGTGAAGTAGGGGCCGACCCGCCAGGAATGATGGCAAATACTACATCCGAGATGATAGGCTGCCTTAGGTTAGGACAAATAACGCTATAGACGTATGTAATGTCCGAACCGAGGCGTACGGGGCCACGAACGGAATTCTAATAAACGCTACCAGCGAGGGGCTAGATGGTTTAGGTTAGGTTATATTACGTTATAGACGTATATAATGTTCCCACCGAGATGTAGGGGCCGACCCGCCAGGAATGTTGGCAAATACTACATCCGAGATGTTTGGCTGCCTTAGGTTAGGATATATAACGCTATAGACGTATGTAATGTCCCCACCGAGACGTACGAGACGACACGGACGGGATTCTCTAAAACATTACCAGCGCGGGGCTAGATGGGTTAGGTTAGGGTATATCACCTTATAAACGTATGTAATGACCCCAACGAGCAGTAGTGGCCGACCCTCCAGGAATGTTGGCAAATTCTACATCCCAGATGATAGGTTGCCTTAGGTTAGGATATATAACGCTATACACGTATATAATGTCCCCACCGAGACGTACGGAACGACACGAATGGGATTCTCTAAAACATTACCAGCGAGGGGCTAAATGGGTTAGGTTAGGTTATATTACGTTATAGGCGTATATAATGTTCCCACCGAGAAGTAGGGCCGAACCGCCAGGAATGTCGTAAAATACTACAACGGAGATGTTAGGCTGCCTTAGGTTAGGATATATAACGCTAGACACGTATATAATGTCCCCACCGAGACGTACGGGACGACAAGAACGGGATTCTCTAAAACATTACCAGCGAGGGGCTAGATGGGTTAGGTTAGGTTATATTACGTTATAGACGTATATAATGTCCCCACCGAGAAGTAGGGGCCGACCCGCCAGGAATGTTGGCAAATACTGCATCCGAGATGTTAGGCTGCCTTAGGCTAGGTCGTACAACGCTATAGACGTACATATGGTCCCCACGGAGACGTACGGGGCGACACGAACGGGATTCTGTAAAACATTACCAGCGAGGGGCTAGATGGGTTAGGTTAGGTTATATTACGTTATAGACGTATATAATGTTCCCACCGAGAAGTAGGGGCCGACCCTCCAGGAATGATGTGAAATACTACATCCGAGATGTTAGGTTGCCTTAGGTTAGGATATATAACGCTATAGAAGAATATAATGTCCCCACGGAGACGAACGGGTCGATACGTACGGGATTCTGTTAAACATTACCAGCGAGGGGCTAGATGGGTTAGGTTAGGTTATATTACGTTATAGACGTATATAATGATCCTACCGAAAAGTAGGGGCCGACCCGCCAGGAATGATAGAAAGAACTACATCCGAGAAGTTAGGTTACCTTACGTTAGGATATATGACGCTATAGACGTATGTAATGTCCCCACCGAGACGTACGGTTCGACACAAACGGGATTCTATAAAACATTACCAGCAAGGTGCTAGATGGGTTAGGTTAGGTTGTATTACGTTATAGACGTATATAATGTTCCCACCGAGAAGTAGGGGCCGATCCGCCAGGAAAAATGTGAAATACTACATCCGAATGTTAGGCTGCCTTAGGTTAGGATATATAACGCTAGAGACGTATATAATGTCCCCACGGAGATGTACGGGACAACACGGACGGGATTCTGTGAAACATTACCAGCGAGGGGCCAGATGGGGTAGGTTAGGTTATATTACGTTATAAACGTTTATAATGATCCCACCGTGAAGTAGGGGCCGACCCGCCAGGAATGATGGCAAATACTACATCCGAGATGATAGGCTGCCTTAGGTTAGGACAAATAACGCTATAGACGCATGTAATGTCCGAACCGAGGCGTACGGGGCCACGAACGGAATTCTAATAAACGCTACCAGCGAGGGGCTAGATGGGTTAGGTTAGGTTATATTACGTTATAGACGTATATAATGTTCCCACCGAGATGTAGGGGCCGACCCGCCAGGAATGTTGGCAAATACTACATCCGAGATGTTAGGCTGCCTTAGGTTAGGATATATAACGCTATAGACGTATGTAATGTCCCCACCGAGACGTACGAGACGACACGGACGGGATTCTCTAAAACATTACCAGCGCGGGGCTAGATGGGTTAGGTTAGGGTATATCACGTTATAAACGTATGTAATGACCCCAACGAGCAGTAGTGGCCGACCCGCCAGGAATGTTGGCAAATTCTACATCCGAGATGATAGGTTGCCTTAGGTTAGGATATATAACGCTATACACGTATATAATGTCCCCACCGAGACGTACGGAACGACACGAATGGGATTCTCTAAAACATTAGCAGCGAGGGGCTAGATGGGTTAGGTTAGGTTATATTACGTTATAGACGTATATAATGTTCCCACCGAGAAGTAGGTGCCGACCCTCCAGGAATGATGTGAAATACTACATCCGAGATGTTAGGTTGCCTTAGGTTAGGATATATAACGCAATAGAAGTATATAATGTCCCCACGGAGACGTACGGGTCGACACGTACGGGATTCTGTTAAACATTACCAGCGAGGGGCTAGATGGGTTAGGTTAGGTTATATTATGTTATAGAAGTGTATAATGATCCCACCTAGAAGCAGGGGCCGACCCGCCAGGAATGTTGGCAAATACTACATCCGATATGTTAGGCTACCTTAGGTTAGGATATATAAATCTATAGACGTATGTAATGTCCCCACCGAGACGTACGAGACGACACGATCGGGATTCTATAAAACATTAACAACTGGGGGTAGATGGGTTAGGTTTGGTTATATTACGTTATAAACGTATATAATGTTTCCACCGAGAAGTAGGGCCGAACCGCCAGGAATGTTGTAAAACACTACATCCGAGATGTTAGGTTGCCTTACGTTAGGATATATAACGCTATAGAAGTATATAATGTCCCCACGGAGACGAACGGGACGACACGAACGGGTTTCTGTTAAACATTTCCAGCGAGGGGCTAAATGGGTTAGGTTAGGTTATATTACGTTATAGAGGTATATAATGTTCCCACCTAGAAGTAGGGGCCGACCCTCCAGGAATGATGTGAAATACTACATCCGAGATGTTAGGTTGCCTTAGGTTAGGATAAGTAACGCAATAGACGTATGTAATGTCCCCACGGAGACCTACGGCACGACACGAACGGGATTCTGTAAAACATTACCAGCGAGGGGCTAGATGGGTTAGGTTAGGCTATATTACGTTATAGACGTATATAATGTTCCCACCGAGAAGTAGGGGCAGACCCACAAGGAATGTTGGCAAATACTACATCCGAGATGTTAGGCTGCCTTAGACTAGGATATATAACGTTATAGACGTATATAATGTCCCCACCGATACATACGGGACGACAGGAACGGGATTCTCTGAAACATTACCAGCGCGGGGCTAGATGGGTTAGGTTAGGGTATATTACGTTATAAACGTATATAATGTTCCCACCGAGAAGAAGGGCCGAAACGCCAGGAATGTTGTAAAACACTACATCCGAGATGTTAGGTTGCCTTAGGTTATGATATATAACGCTATAGACGTATATATTGTCCCCACCGAAACGTACGGTACGACACGAACGGGATTTTGTAAAACATACCAACGAGGGGCTAGATGGGTTAGGTTATATGTCCCCACCGAGACGTACGGGACGACACGAACGGGATTCTGTAAAACATTACCAGCGAGGGGCTAGATGGGTTAGGTTAGGTTATATTACGTTATAGACGTATATAATGTTCCCACCTAGAAGTAGTGGCCGATCCGCCAGGAATGTTGGAAAAAACTACATCCGAGATGTTAGGTTGCCTTAGGGTAGGATATGTAACGCTATAGACGTATGTAATTTCCCCACCGAGACGTACGGGACGACACGAACGGGATTCCCTAAAACATTACCAGCGAGGGGATAGATGGGTTACGATAGGTTATATTACGTTATAGACGTATATAATGATCCCACCGGGAAGTAGTTTCCGACCCGCCAGGAATGTTGGCAAATACTGCATCCGAGATGTTAGGCTGCCTTGGGCTAGGATATATAACGCTATAGACGTATATATGTTCCCCACTGAGACGTACGGGACGACACGAACGGGATTCTGTAAAACATTACCAGCGAGGGGCTAGATGGGTTAGGCTAGGTTATATTATGTTATAGAAGTGTATAATGATCCCACCTAGAAGCAGGGGTAGACCAGACAGGAATGTTGCAAAATCCTACATCCGAGGTGTTAGGCTGCCATAGGCTAGGATATATAACGCTATAGACATATATATGTTCCCCACAGAGACGTACGGGACGACACGAACGGGATTCTGTAAAACATTACCAGCGAGGGGCTAGATGGGTTAGGTTAGCTTATATTACGTTATAGAGGTATATAATGTTCCCACCTAGAAGTAGGGGCCGACCCGCCAGGAATGTTGAAAAATACTAAATCCGAGATGTTAGGTTGCCTTAGGCTAGGATATATATCGTTATAGACGTATATAATGTCCCCACCGAGACGTACGTGACGACATGAACGGGATTTTGTAAAACATTACCAACGAGGGGCTAGATGGGTTAGGTTAGGTTATATTACGTTATAGACGTATATAATGTTCCCATCGAGAAGTATGGCCCGACCCTCCAGGAATGACGTGAAATACTACATCCGAGATGTTAGGTTGCCTTAGGTTAGGATATATAACGCTATAGAAGTATATAATGTCCCCACGGAGACGTACGGGTCGACACGTACGGGATTCTGTTAAACAGTACCAGCGAGGGGCTAGATGGGTTAGGTTAGGTTATATTACGTTATAGACGTATATAATGATCCTACCGAAAAGTAGGGGCCGACCCGCCAGGAATGATAGAAAGAACTACATCCGAGAAGTTAGGTTACCTTACGTTAGGATATATGACGCTATAGACGTATGTAATGTCCCCACCGAGACGTACGGTTCGACACAAACGGGATTCTATAATACATTACCAGCAAGGTGCTAGATGGGTTAGCTTAGGTTGTATTACGTTATAGACGTATATAATGTTCCCACCGAGAAGTAGGGGCCGATCCGCCAGGAATAATGTGAAATACTACATCCGAATGTTAGGCTGCCTTAGGTTAGGATATATAACGCTAGAGACGTATATAATGTCCCCACGGAGATGTACGGGACAACACGGACGGGATTCTGTGAAACATTACCAGCGAGGGGCCAGATGGGGTAGGTTAGGTTATATTACGTTATAAACGTTTATAATGATCCCACCGTGAAGTAGGGGCCGACCCGCCAGGAATGATGGCAAATACTACATCCGAGATGATAGGCTGCCTTAGGTTAGGACAAATAAAATTATAGACGTATGTAATGTCCGAACCGAGGCGTACGGGGCCACGAACGGAATTCTAATAAACGCTACCAGCGAGGGGCTAGATGGGTTAGGTTAGGTTATATTACGTTATAGACGTATATAATGTTCCCACCGAGATGTAGGGGCCGACCCGCCAGGAATGTTGGCAAATACTACATCAGAGATGTTTGGCTGCCTTAGGTTAGGATATATAACGCTATAGACGTATGTAATGTCCCCACCGAGACGTACGAGACGACACGGACGGGATTCTCTAAAACATTACCAGCGCGGGGCTAGATGGGTTAGGTTAGGGTATATCACCTTATAAACGTATGTAATGACCCCAACGAGCAGTAGTGGCCGACCCTCCAGGAATGTTGGCAAATTCTACATCCCAGATGATAGGTTGCCTTAGGTTAGGATATATAACGCTATACACGTATATAATGTCCCCACCGAGACGTACGGAACGACACGAATGGGATTCTCTAAAACATTACCAGCGAGGGGCTAGATGGGTTAGGTTAGGTTATATTACGTTATAGGCGTATATAATGTTCCCACCGAGAAGTAGGGCCGAACCGCCAGGAATGTCGTAAAATACTACAACGGAGATGTTAGGCTGCCTTAGGTTAGGATATATAACGCTATAGACGTATATATTGTCCCCACCGAAACGTACGGTACGACACGAACGGGATTTTGTAAAACATACCAACGAGGGGCTAGATGGGTTAGGTTATATGTCCCCACCGAGACGTACGGGACGACACGAACGGGATTCCCTAAAACATTACCAGCGAGGGGATAGATGGGTTACGATAGGTTATATTACGTTATAGACGTATATAATGATCCCACCGGAAAGTAGTTTCCGACCCGCCAGGAATGTTGGCAAATACTGCATCCGAGATGTTAGGCTGCCTTGGGCTAGGATATATAACGCTATAGACGTATATATGTTCCCCACGGAGACGTACGGGACGACACGAACGGGATTCTGTAAAACATTACCAGCGAGGGGCTAGATGGGTTAGGCTAGGTTATATTATGTTATAGAAGTGTATAATGATCCCACCTAGAAGCAGGGGTAGACCAGACAGGAATGTTGCAAAATCCTACATCCGAGGTGTTAGGCTGCCATAGGCTAGGATATATAACGCTATAGACATATATATGTTCCCCACGGAGACGTACGGGACGACACGAACGGGATTCTGTAAAACATTACCAGCGAGGGGCTAGATGGGTTAGGCTAGGTTATATTATGTTATAGAAGTGTATAATGATCCCACCTAGAAGCAGGGGTAGACCAGACAGGAATGTTGCAAAATCCTACATCCGAGGTGTTAGGCTGCCATAGGCTAGGATATATAACGCTATAGACATATATATGTTCCCCACAGAGACGTACGGGACGACACGAACGGGATTCTGTAAAACATTACCAGCGAGGGGCTAGATGGGTTAGGTTAGCTTATATTACGTTATAGAGGTATATAATGTTCCCACCTAGAAGTAGGGGCCGACCCGCCAGGAATGTTGAAAAATACTAAATCCGAGATGTTAGGTTGCCTTAGGCTAGGATATATATCGTTATAGACGTATATAATGTCCCCACCGAGACGTACGTGACGACATGAACGGGATTTTGTAAAACATTACCAACGAGGGGCTAGATGGGTTAGGTTAGGTTATATTACGTTATAGACGTATATAATGTTCCCATCGAGAAGTATGGCCCGACCCTCCAGGAATGACGTGAAATACTACATCCGAGATGTTAGGTTGCCTTAGGTTAGGATATATAACGCTATAGAAGTATATAATGTCCCCACGGAGACGTACGGGTCGACACGTACGGGATTCTGTTAAACAGTACCAGCGAGGGGCTAGATGGGTTAGGTTAGGTTATATTACGTTATAGACGTATATAATGATCCTACCGAAAAGTAGGGGCCGACCCGCCAGGAATGATAGAAAGAACTACATCCGAGAAGTTAGGTTACCTTACGTTAGGATATATGACGCTATAGACGTATGTAATGTCCCCACCGAGACGTACGGTTCGACACAAACGGGATTCTATAATACATTACCAGCAAGGTGCTAGATGGGTTAGCTTAGGTTGTATTACGTTATAGACGTATATAATGTTCCCACCGAGAAGTAGGGGCCGATCCGCCAGGAATAATGTGAAATACTACATCCGAATGTTAGGCTGCCTTAGGTTAGGATATATAACGCTAGAGACGTATATAATGTCCCCACGGAGATGTACGGGACAACACGGACGGGATTCTGTGAAACATTACCAGCGAGGGGCCAGATGGGGTAGGTTAGGTTATATTACGTTATAAACGTTTATAATGATCCCACCGTGAAGTAGGGGCCGACCCGCCAGGAATGATGGCAAATACTACATCCGAGATGATAGGCTGCCTTAGGTTAGGACAAATAACGCTATAGACGTATGTAATGTCCGAACCGAGGCGTACGGGGCCACGAACGGAATTCTAATAAACGCTACCAGCGAGGGGCTAGATGGGTTAGGTTAGGTTATATTACGTTATAGACGTATATAATGTTCCCACCGAGATGTAGGGGCCGACCCGCCAGGAATGTTGGCAAATACTACATCCGAGATGTTTGGCTGCCTTAGGTTAGGATATATAACGCTATAGACGTATGTAATGTCCCCACCGAGACGTACGAGACGACACGGACGGGATTCTCTAAAACATTACCAGCGCGGGGCTAGATGGGTTAGGTTAGGGTATATCACCTTATAAACGTATGTAATGACCCCAACGAGCAGTAGTGGCCGACCCTCCAGGAATGTTGGCAAATTCTACATCCCAGATGATAGGTTGCCTTAGGTTAGGATATATAACGCTATACACGTATATAATGTCCCCACCGAGACGTACGGAACGACACGAATGGGATTCTCTAAAACATTACCAGCGAGGGGCTAGATGGGTTAGGTTAGGTTATATTACGTTATAGGCGTATATAATGTTCCCACCGAGAAGTAGGGCCGAACCGCCAGGAATGTCGTAAAATACTACAACGGAGATGTTAGGCTGCCTTAGGTTAGGATATATAACGCTATAGACGTATATATTGTCCCCACCGAAACGTACGGTACGACACGAACGGGATTTTGTAAAACATACCAACGAGGGGCTAGATGGGTTAGGTTATATGTCCCCACCGAGACGTACGGGACGACACGAACGGGATTCCCTAAAACATTACCAGCGAGGGGATAGATGGGTTACGATAGGTTATATTACGTTATAGACGTATATAATGATCCCACCGGGAAGTAGTTTCCGACCCGCCAGGAATGTTGGCAAATACTGCATCCGAGATGTTAGGCTGCCTTGGGCTAGGATATATAACGCTATAGACGTATATATGTTCCCCACGGAGACGTACGGGACGACACGAACGGGATTCTGTAAAACATTACCAGCGAGGGGCTAGATGGGTTAGGCTAGGTTATATTATGTTATAGAAGTGTATAATGATCCCACCTAGAAGCAGGGGTAGACCAGACAGGAATGTTGCAAAATCCTACATCCGAGGTGTTAGGCTGCCATAGGCTAGGATATATAACGCTATAGACATATATATGTTCCCCACGGAGACGTACGGGACGACACGAACGGGATTCTGTAAAACATTACCAGCGAGGGGCTAGATGGGTTAGGTTAGGTTATATTACGTTATAGAGGTATATAATGTTCCCACCTAGAAGTAGGGACCGACCCGCCAGGAATGATAGAAAGAACTACATCCGAGAAGTTAGGTTACCTTACGTTAGGATATATGACGCTATAGACATATGTAATGTCCCCACCGAGACGTACGGTTCGACACAAACGGGATTCTATAAAACATTACCAGCAAGGTGCTAGATGGGTTAGGTTAGGTTGTATTACGTTATAGACGTATATAATGTTCCCATCGAGAAGTATGGCCCGACCCTCCAGGAATGATGTGAAATACTACATCCGAGATGTTAGGTTGCCTTAGGTTAGGATATATAACGCTATAGAAGTATATAATGTCCCCACGGAGACGTACGGGTCGACACGTACGGGATTCTGTTAAACATTACCAGCGAGGGGCCAGATGGGGTAGGTTAGGTTATATTACGTTATACACGTTTATAATGATCCCACCGTGAAGTAGGGGCCGACCCGCCAGGAATGATGGCAAATACTACATCCGAGATGATAGGCTGCCTTAGGTTAGGACAAATAACGCTATAGACGTATGTAATGTCCGAACCGAGGCGTACGGGGCCACGAACGGAATTCTAATAAACGCTACCAGCGAGGGGCTAGATGGTTTAGGTTAGGTTATATTACGTTATAGACGTATATAATGTTCCCACCGAGATGTAGGGGCCGACCCGCCAGGAATGTTGGCAAATACTACATCCGAGATGTTTGGCTGCCTTAGGTTAGGATATATAACGCTATAGACGTATGTAATGTCCCCACCGAGACGTACGAGACGACACGGACGGGATTCTCTAAAACATTACCAGCGCGGGGCTAGATGGGTTAGGTTAGGGTATATCACCTTAGAAACGTATGTAATGACCCCAACGAGCAGTAGTGGCCGACCCTCCAGGAATGTTGGCAAATTCTACATCCCAGATGATAGGTTGCCTTAGGTTAGGATATATAACGCTATACACGTATATAATGTCCCCACCGAGACGTACGGAACGACACGAATGGGATTCTCTAAAACATTACCAGCGAGGGGCTAAATGGGTTAGGTTAGGTTATATTACGTTATAGGCGTATATAATGTTCCCACCGAGAAGTAGGGCCGAACCGCCAGGAATGTCGTAAAATACTACAACGGAGATGTTAGGCTGCCTTAGGTTAGGATATATAACGCTAGACACGTATATAATGTCCCCACCGAGACGTACGGGACGACAAGAACGGGATTCTCTAAAACATTACCAGCGAGGGGCTAGATGGGTTAGGTTAGGTTATATTACGTTATAGACGTATATAATGTCCCCACCGAGAAGTAGGGGCCGACCCGCCAGGAATGTTGGCAAATACTGCATCCGAGATGTTAGGCTGCCTTAGGCTAGGTCGTACAACGCTATAGACGTACATATGGTCCCCACGGAGACGTACGGGGCGACACGAACGGGATTCTGTAAAACATTACCAGCGAGGGGCTAGATGGGTTAGGTTAGGTTATATTACGTTATAGACGTATATAATGTTCCCACCGAGATGTAGGGGCCGACCCGCCAGGAATGTTGGCAAATACTACATCCGAGATGTTAGGCTGCCTTAGGTTAGGATATATAACGCTATAGACGTATGTAATGTCCCCACCGAGACGTACGAGACGACACGGACGGGATTCTCTAAAACATTACCAGCGCGGGGCTAGATGGGTTAGGTTAGGGTATATCACGTTATAAACGTATGTAATGACCCCAACGAGCAGTAGTGGCCGACCCGCCAGGAATGTTGGCAAATTCTACATCCGAGATGATAGGTTGCCTTAGGTTAGGATATATAACGCTATACACGTATATAATGTCCCCACCGAGACGTACGGAACGACACGAATGGGATTCTCTAAAACATTAGCAGCGAGGGGCTAGATGGGTTAGGTTAGGTTATATTACGTTATAGACGTATATAATGTTCCCACCGAGAAGTAGGTGCCGACCCTCCAGGAATGATGTGAAATACTACATCCGAGATGTTAGGTTGCCTTAGGTTAGGATATATAACGCTATAGAAGTATATAATGTCCCCACGGAGACGTACGGGTCGACACGTACGGGATTCTGTTAAACATTACCAGCGAGGGGCTAGATGGGTTAGGTTAGGTTATATTACGTTATAGACGTATATAATGATCCCACCGAGAAGTAGGGGCAGACCCACCAGGAATGTTGCAAAATACTATATCCGAGATGTTAGGCTGCCTTAGGCTAGGATATATAACACTATAGACGTACATAATGTCCCAACGGAGACGTACCGGACGACACGATCTGGATTCTGTAAAACATTACCAGCGAGGTGCTAGAAGGGTTAGGTTAGGTTATATTACGTTATAGACGAATATAATGTTCCCAACGAGCAGTAGGGGTCGATCCGCCAGGAATGTCGTAAAATACTACATCGGAGATGTTAGGCTGCCTTAGGTTAGGATATATAAAGCTAGACACGTATATAATGTCCCCACCGAGACGTACGGGACGACACGAACGGGATTCTCTAAAACATTACCAGCGAGGGGCTAGATGGGTTAGGTTAGGTTATATTACGTTATAGACGTATATAATGTTCCCACCTAGAAGTAGTGGCCGATCCGCCAGGAATGTTGGAAAAAACTACATCCGAGATGTTAGGTTGCCTTAGGGTAGGATATATAACGCTACAGACGTATGTAATTTCCCCACCGAGACGTACGGGACGACACGAACGGGATTCCCTAAAACATTACCAGCGAGGGGATAGATGGGTTACGATAGGTTATATTACGTTATAGACGTATATAATGATCCCACCGGGAAGTAGTTTCCGACCCGCCAGGAATGTTGGCAAATACTGCATCCGAGATGTTAGGCTGCCATAGGCTAGGATATATAACGCTATAGACATATATATGTTCCCCACGGAGACGTACGGGTCGACACGAACGGGATTCTGTAAAACATTACCAGCGAGGGGCCAGATGAGTTAGGTTAGGTTATATTACGTTATAGAGGTATATAATGTTCCCACCTAGAAGTAGGGGCCGACCCGCCAGGAATGTTGAAAAATACTAAATCCGAGATGTTAGGTTGCCTTAGGCTAGGATATATATCGTTATAGACGTATATAATGTCCCCACCGAGACGTACGTGACGACATGAACGGGATTTTGTAAAACATTACCAACGAGGGGCTAGATGGGTTAGGTTAGGTTATATTACGTTATAGACGTATATAATGTTCCCATCGAGAAGTATGGCCCGACCCTCCAGGAATAATGTGAAATACTACATCCGAATGTTAGGCTGCCTTAGGTTAGGATATATAACGCTAGAGACGTATATAATGTCCCCACGGAGATGTACGGGACAACACGGACGGGATTCTGTGAAACATTACCAGCGAGGGGCCAGATGGGGTAGGTTAGGTTATATTACGTTATAAACGTTTATAATGATCCCAAAGTGAAGTAGGGGCCGACCCGCCAGGAATGATGGCAAATACTACATCCGAGATGATAGGTTGCCTTAGGTTAGGATATATAACGCTATACACGTATATAATGTCCCCACCGAGACGTACGGAACGACACGAATGGGATTCTCTAAAACATTACCAGCGAGGGGCTAGATGGGTTAGGTTAGGTTATATTACGTTATAGGCGTATATAATGTTCCCACCGAGAAGTAGGGCCGAACCGCCAGGAATGTCGTAAAATACTACAACGGAGATGTTAGGCTGCCTTAGGTTAGGATATATAACGCTAGACACGTATATAATGTCCCCACCGAGACGTACGGGACGACACGAACGGGATTCTCTAAAACATTACCAGCGAGGGGCTAGATGGGTTAGGTTAGGTTATATTACGTTATAGACGTATATAATGTCCCCACCGAGAAGTAGGGGCCGACCCGCCAGGAATGTTGGCAAATACTGCATCCGAGATGTTAGGCTGCCTTAGGCTAGGTCGTACAACGCTATAGACGTACATATGGTCCCCACGGAGACGTACGGGGCGACACGAACGGGATTCTGTAAAACATTACCAGCGAGGGGCTAGATGGGCTAGGTTAGGTTATATTACGTTATAGACGTATATAATGTTCCCACCGAGAAGTAGGGGCCGACCCTCCAGGAATGATGTGAAATACTACATCCGAGATGTTAGGTTGCCTTAGGTTAGGATATATAACGCTATAGAAGAATATAATGTCCCCACGGAGACGAACGGGTCGACACGTACGGGATTCTGTTAAACATTACCAGCGAGGGGCTAGATGGGTTAGGTTAGGTTATATTACGTTATAGACGTATATAATGATCCTACCGAAAAGTAGGGGCCGACCCGCCAGGAATGATAGAAAGAACTACATCCGAGAAGTTAGGTTACCTTACGTTAGGATATATGACGCTATAGACGTATGTAATGTCCCCACCGAGACGTACGGTTCGACACAAACGGGATTCTATAAAACATTACCAGCAAGGTGCTAGATGGGTTAGGTTAGGTTGTATTACGTTATAGACGTATATAATGTTCCCACCGAGAAGTAGGGGCCGATCCGCCAGGAATAATGTGAAATACTACATCCGAATGTTAGGCTGCCTTAGGTTAGGATATATAACGCTAGAGACGTATATAATGTCCCCACGGAGATGTACGGGACAACACGGACGGGATTCTGTGAAACATTACCAGCGAGGGGCCAGATGGGGTAGGTTAGGTTATATTACGTTATAAACGTTTATAATGATCCCACCGTGAAGTAGGGGCCGACCCGCCAGGAATGATGGCAAATACTACATCCGAGATGATAGGCTGCCTTAGGTTAGGACAAATAACGCTATAGACGTATGTAATGTCCGAACCGAGGCGTACGGGGCCACGAACGGAATTCTAATAAACGCTACCAGCGAGGGGCTAGATGGGTTAGGTTAGGTTATATTACGTTATAGACGTATATAATGTTCCCACCGAGATGTAGGGGCCGACCCGCCAGGAATGTTGGCAAATACTACATCCGAGATGTTAGGCTGCCTTAGGTTAGGATATATAACGCTATGGACGTATGTAATGTCCCCACCGAGACGTACGAGACGACACGGACGGGATTCTCTAAAACATTACCAGCGCGGGGCTAGATGGGTTAGGTTAGGGTATATCACCTTATAAACGTATGTAATGACCCCAACGAGCAGTAGTGGCCGACCCGCCAGGAATGTTGGCAAATTCTACATCCGAGATGATAGGTTGCCTTAGGTTAGGATATATAACGCTATACACGTATATAATGTCCCCACCGAGACGTACGGAACGACACGAATGGGATTCTCTAAAACATTACCAGCGAGGGGCTAGATGGGTTAGGTTAGGTTATATTACGTTATAGGCGTATATAATGTTCCCACCGAGAAGTAGGGCCGAACCGCCAGGAATGTCGTAAAATACTACAACGGAGATGTTAGGCTGCCTTAGGTTAGGATATATAACGCTAGACACGTATATAATGTCCCCACCGAGACGTACGGGACGACACGAACGGGATTCTCTAAAACATTACCAGCGAGGGGCTAGATGGGTTAGGTTAGGTTATATTACGTTATAGACGTATATAATGTCCCCACCGAGAAGTAGGGGCCGACCCGCCAGGAATGTTGGCAAATACTGCATCCGAGATGTTAGGCTGCCTTAGGCTAGGTCGTACAACGCTATAGACGTACATATGGTCCCCACGGAGACGTACGGGGCGACACGAACGGGATTCTGTAAAACATTACCAGCGAGGGGCTAGATGGGTTAGGTTAGGCTATATTACGTTATAGACGTATATAATGTTCCCACCGAGAAGTAGGGGCCGATCCGCCAGGAATAATGTGAAATACTACATCCGAATGTTAGGCTGCCTTAGGTTTGGATATATAACGCTAGAGACGTATATAATGTCCCCACGGAGATGTACGGGACAACACGGACGGGATTCTGTGAAACATTACCAGCGAGGGGTTAAATGGGTTAGGTTAGGTTATATTACGTTATAGAGGTATATAATGTTCCCACCTAGAAGTAGGGGCCGACCCGCCAGGAATGTTGGAAAATGCTAAATCCGAGATGTTAGGTTGCCTTAGGCTAGGATATATAACGTTATAGACGTATATAATGTCCCCAGCGAGACGTACGGGACGCACGAACGGGATTGTATAAAACATTACTAGCGAGGGGCTAAATGGGTTAGGTTAGGTTATATTACGTTATAGACGTATATAATGTTCCCACCGAGAAGTAGGTGCTGACCCGTCAGGAATGTTGGAAAATACAACATCTGACGTGTTAGGTGGCCTTAGGTTAGGATATATAACGCTATAGACGTATCTAATGACACAACCGTGACGTACGGGACTTCACGAACGGTATTATGCAAAAAATTACCAGCGAGGGGCTAGTTGGGTTAGGTTAAGTTATATTAAGTCATAGACGTATATAATGATCCCACAGAGAAGTACGGGCCGACACGACCGGGATTCTGTAAAACATTATCACCGAGGGGCAGGATGGGTTATGATAGTTTATATTAAGATATAGACGTATATAATATTCCCACCGAGAAGTAGGGACCGACCCGCCAGGAATGTTGGTAAATACTACATCCGAGATGTTAGGTTGCCTTAGATTGGGATGTATAACGTTATAGACGTATATAATGTACTCACCGAGACGTACGGGCCGATACGACCGGGATTCTGTAAAACATTATCACCGAGAGGCTAGATGGGTTAGGTATGGTTATATTATGTTATAGACGTATATAATGTTCCCACCGAGAAGTAGGGTCCGATGCGCCAGGAATGTTGTAAAATACTACATCCGAGATGTTAGCCTGCCTTAGGTTAGGATATATAACACTATAGACGTATATAATGTCCCAAATTAGACGTACGGGACGACAGGAACGGGCTTCTGTAAAACATTACCAGCGAGGGGCTAGATGGGTTAGGTTAGGCTATATTATGTCACAGACGTATATAATGTTCCCAACGAGAAGTAGGTGCCGACCCATCACGAATGTTGGAAAATACAACATCTGAGGTGTTAGGTGGCCTTAGGTTAGGATATATAACGCTATAGACGTATATAATGTCCCAAACTAGACGTACGGGACGACAGGAGCAGGATTCTGTAAAACATTACCAGCGAGAGGCTAGATGGGTTAGGCTAGGTTATATTATGTTATAGAAGTGTATAATGATCCCACCTAGAAGCAGGGGTAGACCAGACAGGAATGTTGCAAAATCCTACATCCGAGGTGTTAGGCTGCCATAGGCTAGGATATATAACGCTATAGACATATATATGTTCCCCACGGAGACGTACGGGACGACACGAACGGGATTCTGTAAAACATTACCAGCGAGGGGCTAGATGGGTTAGGTTAGGTTATATTACGTTATAGAGGTATATAATGTTCCCACCTAGAAGTAGGGGCCGACCCGCCAGGAATGTTGAAAAATACTAAATCCGAGATGTTAGGTTGCCTTAGGCTAGGATATATATCGTTATAGACGTATATAATGTCCCCACCGAGACGTACGTGACGACATGAACGGGATTTTGTAAAACATTACCAACGAGGGGCTAGATGGGTTAGGTTAGGTTATATTACGTTATAGACGTATATAATGCTCCCATCGAGAAGTATGGCCCGACCCTCCAGGAATGATGTGAAATACTACATCCGAGATGTTAGGTTGCCTTAGGTTAGGATATATAACGCTATAGAAGTATATAATGTCCCCACGGAGACGTACGGGTCGACACGTACGGGATTCTGTTAAACATTACCAGCGAGGGGCTAGATGGGTTAGGTTAGGTTATATTACGTTATAGACGTATATAATGATCCTACCGAAAAGTAGGGGCCGACCCGCCAGGAATGATAGAAAGAACTACATCCGAGAAGTTAGGTTACCTTACGTTAGGATATATGACGCTATAGACGTATGTAATGTCCCCACCGAGACGTACGGTTCGACACAAACGGGATTCTATAAAACATTACCAGCAAGGTGCTAGATGGGTTAGGTTAGGTTGTATTACGTTATAGACGTATATAATGTTCCCACCGAGAAGTAGGGGCCGATCCGCCAGGAATAATCTGAAATACTACATCCGAATGTTAGGCTGCCTTAGGTTAGGATATATAACGCTAGAGACGTATATAATGTCCCCACGGAGATGTACGGGACAACACGGACGGGATTCTGTGAAACATTACCAGCGAGGGGCCAGATGGGGTAGGTTAGGTTATATTACGTTATAAACGTTTATAATGATCCCACCGTGAAGTAGGGGCCGACCCGCCAGGAATGATGGCAAATACTACATCCGAGATGATAGGCTGCCTTAGGTTAGGACAAATAACGCTATAGACGTATGTAATGTCCGAACCGAGGCGTACGGGGCCACGAACGGAATTCTAATAAACGCTACCAGCGAGGGGCTAGATGGGTTAGGTTAGGTTATATTACGTTATAGACGTATATAATGTTCCCACCGAGATGTAGGGGCCGACCCGCCAGGAATGTTGGCAAATACTACATCCGAGATGTTAGGCTGCCTTAGGTTAGGATATATAACGCTATAGACGTATGTAATATCCCCACCGAGACGTACGAGACGACACGGACGGGATTCTCTAAAACATTACCAGCGCGGGGCTAGATGGGTTAGGTTAGGGTATATCACCTTATAAACGTATGTAATGACCCCAACGAGCAGTAGTGGCCGACCCGCCAGGAATGTTGGCAAATTCTACATCCGAGATGATAGGTTGCCTTAGGTTAGGATATATAACGCTATACACGTATATAATGTCCCCACCGAAACGTACGGAACGACACGAATGGGATTCTCTAAAACATTACCAGCGAGGGGCTAGATGGGTTAGGTTAGGTTATATTACGTTATAGACGTATATAATGTTCCCACCGAGAAGTAGGGGCCGACCCTCCAGGAATGATGTGAAATACTACATCCGAGATGTTAGGTTGCCTTAGGTTAGGATATATAACGCTATAGAAGAATATGTCCCCACGGAGACGAACGGGACGACACGAACGGGTTTCTGTTAAACATTTCCAGCGAGGGGTTAAATGGGTTAGGTTAGGTTATATTACGTTATAGAGGTATATAATGTTCCCACCTAGAAGGAGGGGCCGTCCCGCCAGGAATGTTGGAAAATGCTAAATCCGAGATGTTAGGTTGCCTTAGGCTAGGATATATATCGTTATAGACGTATATAATGTCCCCACCGAGACGTACGTGACGACATGAACGGGATTTTGTAAAACATTACCAACGAGGAGCTAGATGGGTTAGGTTAGGTTATATTACGTTATAGACGTATATAATGTTCCCACCGAGAAGTAGGGGCCGAACCTCCAGGAATGATGTGAAATACTACATCCGAGATGTTAGGTTGCCTTAGGTTAGGATATATAACGCTATAGAAGTATATAATGTCCCCACGGAGACGTTCGGGTCGACACGTACGGGAATCTGTTAAACATTACCAGCGAGGGGCTAGATGGGTTAGGTTAGGTTGTATTACGTTATAGACGTATATTATGATCCCACCGTGAAGTAGGGGC
Source organism: Xylocopa violacea (assembly GCA_963969225.1). Taxonomy (NCBI): domain Eukaryota; kingdom Metazoa; phylum Arthropoda; class Insecta; order Hymenoptera; family Apidae; genus Xylocopa; species Xylocopa violacea. Next base: position 1,856,750 of record CAXAJV010000021.1, on the reverse strand, counting down.
CGACCCGCCAGGAATGTTGGCAAATACTAAATCCGAGATGTTAGGTTGCCTTAGGCTAGGATATATAACGTTATAGACGTATATAATGTCCCCAGCGAGACGTACGGGACGCACGAACGGGATTGTATAAAACATTATCACCGAGAGGCTAGATGGGTTAGGTATGGTTATATTATGTTATAGACGTATATAATGTTCCCACCGAGAAGTAGGGTCCGATGTGCCAGGAATGTTGTAAAATACTACATCCGAGATGTTAGCCTGCCTTAGGTTAGGATATGTAACACTACAGACGTATATAATGTCCCAAATTAGACGTACGGGACGACAGGAACGGGCTTCTGTAAAACATTATCACCGAGGTGCTAGAAGGGTTAGGTTAGGTTATACTATATCATAGACGTATATAATATTCCCCCCCCCCCCAGAAGTAGGTGCCGACCCGTCAGGAATGTTGCAAAATATTACATCCGAGGTGTTGGGTGGCCTTAGGTTAGGACATATAACGCTATAGACGTATATAATGTCCCAAACTAGACGTACGGGACGACAGGAACAGGATTCTGTAAAACATTACCAGCGAGGGGCTAGATGGGTTAGGTTAGGTTATATTATGTCATAGACGTATATAATGTTCCCACCGAGAAGTAGGTGCCGACCCATCACGAATGTTGGAAAATACAACATCCGAGGTGCTAGGTTGCCTTAGGTTAGGATATATAACGCTATAGACGTATATAATGTCCCAAACTAGACTTACGGGACGACAGGAACGGGCTTCTGTAAAACATTACCAGCGAGGGGCTAGATGGGTTAGGTTAGGTTATATTATGTCATAGACGTATATAATGTTCCCACCGAGAAGTAGGTGCCGACCCATCACGAATGTTGGAAAATACAACATCCGAGGTGCTAGGTTGCCTTAGGTTAGGATATATAACGCTATAGACGTATATAATGTCCCAAACTTGACGTACGGGACGACAGGAACGGGCTTCTGTGAAACATTATCACCGAGGTGCTAGAAGGGTTAGGTTAGGTTATACCATATCATAGACGTATATAATGTTCCCACCGAGAAGTAGGTGCCGACCCGTCAGGAATGTTGGAAAATACTACATCCGAGGTGCTAGGTTGCCTTAGGTTAGGATATATAACGCTATAGACGTATATAATGTCCCAAACTAGACGTACGGGACGACAGGAGCAGGATTCTGTAAAACATTACCAGCGAGGGGCTAGATGGGTTAGGTTTGGTTATATTACGTTATAGACGTATATAATGTTCCCACCGAGAAGTAGGGTCCGATACGCCAGGAATGTTGGAAAATACTACATCCGAGGTGTTAGGTTGCCTTAGGTTAGGGTATATAACGCTATAGACGTATATAATGTCCCAACCGTGACATACGGGACTTCACGAACGGTATTATGTAAAAAATTACCAGCGAGGGGCTAGATGGGTTAGGTTAAGTTATATTATGTCATAGACGTATATAATGTTCCCACGGAGAAGTACGGGCCGACACGACCGGGATTCTGTAAAACATTATCACCGAGGTGCAGGATGGGTTATGATAGTTTATATTACGATATAGGCGTATATAATATTCCCACCGAGAAGTAGGGACCGACCCGCCAGGAATGTTGGTAAATACTACATCCGAGATGTTAGCCTGCCTTAGGTTAGGATATATAACGTTATAGACGTATATAATGTCCCCACCGATACATACGGGACGACAGGAACGGGATTCTCTGAAACATTACCAGCGCGGGGCTAGATGGGTTAGGTTAGGGTATATTACGTTATAAACGTATATAATGTTCCCACCGAGAAGAAGGGCCGAACCGCCAGGAATGTTGTAAAACACTACATCCGAGATGTTAGGTTGCCTTAGGTTATGATATATAACGCTATAGACGTATATAATGTCCCCACCGAAACGTACGGGACGACACGAACGGGATTTTGTAAAACATACCAATGCGGGGCTAGATGGGTTAGGTTATATGTCCCCACCGAGACGTACGGGACGACACGAACGGGATTCTCTAAAACATTACCAGCGAGGGGCTAGATGGGATAGGTTAGGTTATATTACGTTATAGACGTATATAATGTTCCCACCTAGAAGTAGTGGCCGATCCGCCAGGAATGTTGGAAAAAACTACATCCGAGATGTTAGGTTGCCTTAGGGTAGGATATATAACGCTATAGACGTATGTAATTTCCCCACCGAGACGTACGGGACGACACGAACGGGATTCCCTAAAACATTACCAGCGAGGGGCTAGATGGGTTACGATAGGTTATATTACGTTATAGACGTATATAATGATCCCACCGGGAAGTAGTTTCCGACCCGCCAGGAATGTTGGCAAATACTGCATCCGAGATGTTAGGCTGCCTTGGGCTAGGATATATAACGCTATAGACGTATATATGTTCCCCACGGAGACGTACGGGACGACACGAACTGGATTCTGTAAAACATTACCAGCGAGGGGCTAGATGGGTTAGGTTAGGTTATATTATGTTATAGAAGTGTATAATGATCCCACCAAGAAGCAGGGGTAGACCAGACAGGAATGTTGCAAAATCCTACATCCGAGGTGTTAGGCTGCCATAGGCTAGGATATATAACGCTATAGACGTATATATGTTCCCCACGGAGACGTACGGGACGACACGAACGGGATTCTGTAAAACATTACCAGCGAGGGGCTAGATGGGTTAGGTTAGGTTATATTATGTTATAGAAGTGTATAATGATCCCACCTAGAAGCAGGGGTAGACCAGACAGGAATGTTGCAAAATCCTACATCCGAGGTGTTAGGCTGCCATAGGCTAGGATATATAACGCTATAGACGTATATAATGTCCCCACGGAGACGTACGGGAATACACGAACGAGATTCTGTTAAACATTACAAGCGAGGCGCTAGATGGGTTATGTTAGGATATATTACGTTATAGACGTATATAATGTTCCCAACGAGCAGTAGGGGTCGATCCGCCGGGAATGTCGTAAAATACTACGTCGGAGATGTTAGGCTGCCTTAGGTTAGGATATATAACGCTAGACACGTATATAATGTCCCCACCGAGACGTACGTTACGACACGAACGGGATTCTGTATAACATTACCAGCGAGGGGCTAGATGGGTTAGGTTAGGTTATATTACGTTATAAACGTATATAATGTTCCCACCGAGAAGTAGGGGTCGACCCGCCAGGAATGATGTGAAATACTACATCCGAGATGTTAGGTTGCCTTAGGTTAGGATAAGTAACGCAATAGACGTATGTAATGTCCCCACGGAGACCTACGGCACGACACGAACGGGATTCTGTAAAACATTACCAGCGAGGGGCTAGATGGGTTAGGTTAGGCTATATTACGTTATAGACGTATATAATGTTCCCACCGAGAAGTAGGGGCAGACCCACAAGGAATGTTGGCAAATACTACATCCGAGATGTTAGGCTGCCTTTGGCTAGGATATATAACGTTATAGACGTATATAATGTCCCCACCGATACATACGGGACGACAGGAACGGGATTCTCTGAAACATTACCAGCGCGGGGCTAGATGGGTTAGGTTAGGGTATATTACGTTATAAACGTATATAATGTTCCCACCGAGAAGAAGGGCCGAACCGCCAGGAATGTTGTAAAACACTACATCCGAGATGTTAGGTTGCCTTATTTTATGATATATAACGCTATAGACGTATATAATGTCCCCACGGAAACGTACGGGACGACACGAACGGGATTTTGTAAAACATACCAACGAGGGGCTAGATGGGTTAGGTTAGGTTATATTACGTTATAGACGTATATAATGTTCCCACCGAGAAGTAGGGTCCGATACGCCAGGAATGTTGTAAAATACTGCATCCGAGATGTTAGCCTGCCTTAGGTTAGGATATATAACGCTATAGACGTATATAATGTCCAAAACTAGACGTACGGGACGACAGGAACGGGCTTCTGTAAAACATTACCAGCGAGGGGCTAGGTGGGTTAGGTTAGGTTATATTACGTTATAGACGTATATAATGTTCCCACCGAGAAGTAGGCGCCGACCCGTCAGGAATGTTGGAAAAGACTGCATCCGAGGTGTTAGGTTGCCTTAGGTTAGGGTATATAACGCTATAGACGTATATAATGTCCCAACCGTGACGTACGGGACTTCACGAACGGTATTATGTAAAAAATTACCAGCGAGGGGCTAGATGGGTTAGGTTAGTTTAGGTTATGTCATAGACGTATATAATGTTCCCACCGAGAAGTAGGGCCCGATACGCCAGGAATGTTGTAAAATACTACATCCGAGATGTTAACCTGCCATAGGTTAGGATATATAACGCTATAGACGTATATAATGTCCCAAACTAGACGTACGTGACGACAGGAACGGGCTTCTGTAAAACATTACCAGCGAAGGGCTAGATGGGTTAGGTTAGATTATGTTACGTTATAGACGTATATAATGTTCCCACCGAGAAGTAGGTGCCGACCCGTCAGGAATGTTGGAAAATACTACATCCGAGGTGTTAGGTGGACTTAGGTTAGGAAATATAACGCTATAGACGTATATAATGTCCCAACCGAGACGTACGGGACGACACGATCTGGATTCTGTAAAACATTACAAGCGAGGCGCTAGATGGGTTATGTTAGGATATATTACGTTATAGACGTATATAATGTTCCCAACGAGCAGTAGGGGTCGATCCGCCGGGAATGTCGTAAAATACTACGTCGGAGATGTTAGGCTGCCTTAGGTTAGGATATATAACGCTAGACACGTATATAATGTCCCCACCGAGACGTACGGGACGACACGAACGGGATTCTGTATAACATTACCAGCGAGGGGCTAGATGGGTTAGGTTAGGTTATATTACGTTATAAACGTATATAATGTTCCCACCGAGAAGTAGGGGTCGACCCGCCAGGAATGATGTGAAATACTACATCCGAGATGTTAGGTTGCCTTAGGTTAGGATAAGTAACGCAATAGACGTATGTAATGTCCCCACGGAGACCTACGGCACGACACGAACGGGATTCTGTAAAACATTACCAGCGAGGGGCTAGATGGGTTAGGTTAGGCTATATTACGTTATAGACGTATATAATGTTCCCACCGAGAAGTAGGGGCAGACCCACAAGGAATGTTGGCAAATACTACATCCGAGATGTTAGGCTGCCTTTGGCTAGGATATATAACGTTATAGACGTATATAATGTCCCCACCGATACATACGGGACGACAGGAACGGGATTCTCTGAAACATTACCAGCGCGGGGCTAGATGGGTTAGGTTAGGGTATAGTACGTTATAAACGTATATAATGTTCCCACCGAGAAGAAGGGCCGAACCGCCAGGAATGTTGTAAAACACTACATCCGAGATGTTAGGTTGCCTTATTTTATGATATATAACGCTATAGACGTATATAATGTCCCCACGGAAACGTACGGGACGACACGAACGGGATTTTGTAAAACATACCAACGAGGGGCTAGATGGGTTAGGTTAGGTTATATTACGTTATAGACGTATATAATGTTCCCACCGAGAAGTAGGGTCCGATACGCCAGGAATGTTGTAAAATACTGCATCCGAGATGTTAGCCTGCCTTAGGTTAGGATATATAACGCTATAGACGTATATAATGTCCAAAACTAGACGTACGGGACGACAGGAACGGGCTTCTGTAAAACATTACCAGCGAGGGGCTAGGTGGGTTAGGTTAGGTTATATTACGTTACAGACGTATATAATGTTCCCACCGAGAAGTAGGCGCCGACCCGTCAGGAATGTTGGAAAGACTGCATCCGAGGTGTTAGGTTGCCTTAGGTTAGGGTATATAACGCTATAGACGTATATAATGTCCCAACCGTGACGTACGGGACTTCACGAACGGTATTATGTAAAAAATTACCAGCGAGGGGCTAGATGGGTTAGGTTAGTTTAGGTTATGTCATAGACGTATATAATGTTCCCACCGAGAAGTAGGGTCCGATACGCCAGGAATGTTGTAAAATACTACATCCGAGATGTTAACCTGCCATAGGTTAGGATATATAACGCTATAGACGTATATAATGTCCCAAACTAGACGTACGTGACGACAGGAACGGGCTTCTGTAAAACATTACCAGCGAAGGGCTAGATGGGTTAGGTTAGATTATGTTACGTTATAGACGTATATAATGTTCCCACCGAGAAGTAGGTGCCGACCCGTCAGGAATGTTGGAAAATACTACATCCGAGGTGTTAGGTGGACTTAGGTTAGGAAATATAACGCTATAGACGTATATAATGTCCCAACCGAGACGTACGGGACGACACGATCTGGATTCTGTAAAACATTACCAGCGAGGTGCTAGATGGGTTAGGTTAGGTTATATTACGTTATAGACGAATATAATGTTCCCAACGAGCAGTAGGGGTCGATCCGCCAGGAATGTCGTAAAATACTACATCGGAGATGTTAGGCTGCCTTAGGTTAGGATATATAACGCTAGACACGTATATAATGTCCCCACCGAGACGTACGGGACGACACGAACGGGATTCTCTAAAACATTACCAGCGAGGGGCTAGATGGGTTAGGTTAGGTTATATTACGTTATAGACGTATATAATGTTCCCACCTAGAAGTAGTGGCCGATCCGCCAGGAATGTTGGAAAAAACTACATCCGAGATGTTAGGTTGCCTTAGGGTAGGATATATAACGCTATAGACGTATGTAATTTCCCCACCGAGACGTACGGGACAACACGAACGGGATTCCCTAAAACATTACCAGCGAGGGGCTAGATGGGTTACGATAGGTTATATTACGTTATAGACGTATATAATGATCCCACCGGGAAGTAGTTTCCGACACGCCAGGAATGTTGGCAAATACTGCATCCGAGATGTTAGGCTGCCTTGGGCTAGGATATATAACGCTATAGACGTATATATGTTCCCCACGGAGACGTACGGGACGACACGAACGGGATTCTGTAAAACATTACCAGCGAGGGGCTAGATGGGTTAGGTTAGGTTATATTATGTTATAGAAGTGTATAATGATCCCACCAAGAAGCAGGGGTAGACCAGACAGGAATGTTGCAAAATCCTACATCCGAGGTGTTAGGCTGCCATAGGCTAGGATATATAACGCTATAGACGTATATATGTTCCCCACGGAGACGTACGGGACGACACGAACGGGATTCTGTAAAACATTACCAGCGAGGGGCTAGATGGGTTAGGTTAGGTTATATTATGTTATAGAAGTGTATAATGATCCCACCTAGAAGCAGGGGTAGACCAGACAGGAATGTTGCAAAATCCTACATCCGAGGTGTTAGGCTGCAATAGGCTAGGATATATAACGCTATAGACGTATATAATGTCCCCACCGATACATACGGGACGACAGGAACGGGATTCTCTGAAACATTACCAGCGCGGGGCTAGATGGGTTAGGTTAGGGTATATTACGTTATAAACGTATATAATGTTCCCACCGAGAAGAAGGGCCGAACCGCCAGGAATGTTGTAAAATACTGCATCCGAGATGTTAGCCTGCCTTAGGTTAGGATATATAACGCTATAGACGTATATAATGTCCAAAACTAGACGTACGGGACGACAGGAACGGGCTTCTGTAAAACATTACCAGCGAGGTGCTAGATGGGTTAGGTTAGGTTATATTATGTCATAGACGTATATAATGTTCCCACCGAGAAGTAGGTGCCGACCCATCCCGAATGTTGGAAAATACAATATCCGAGGTGCTAGGTTGCCTTAGGTTAGGATATATAACGCTATAGACGTATATAATGTCCCAAACTAGACGTACGGGACGACAGGAACGGGCTTCTGTGAAACATTATCACCGAGGTGCTAGAAGGGTTAGGTTAGGTTATACCATATCATAGACGTATATAATGTTCCCCCCCAGAAGTAGGTGCCGACCCGTCAGGAATGTTGGAAAATACTACATCCGAGGTGTTAGGTGGCCTTAGGTTAGGACATATAACGCTATAGACGTATATAATGTCCCAAACTAGACGTACGGGACGACAGGAACAGGATTCTGTAAAACATTACCAGCGAGGGGATAGATGGGTTAGGTTAGGTTATATTATGTCATAGACGTATATAATGTTCCCACCAAGAAGTAGGGTCCGATACGCCAGGAATGTTGTAAAATACTACATCCGAGATGTTAGCCTGCCTTAGTTTTGGATATATAACGCTATAGACGTATATAATGTCCCAAACTAGACGTACGGGACGACAGGAACGGGCTTCTGTAAAACATTACCAGCGAGGGGCTAGGTGGGTTAGGTTAGGTTATATTACGTTATAGACGTATATAATGTTCCCACCGAGAAGTAGGCGCCGACCCGTCAGGAATGTTGGAAAAGACTGCATCCGAGGTGTTAGGTTGCCTTAGGTTAGGGTATATAACGCTATAGACGTATATAATGTCCCAACCGTGACGTACGGGACTTCACGAACGGTATTATGTAAAAAATTACCAGCGAGGGGCTAGATGGGTTAGGTTAGTTTAGGTTATGTCATAGACGTATATAATGTTCCCACCGAGAAGTAGGGTCCGATACGCCAGGAATGTTGTAAAATACTACATCCGAGATGTTAACCTGCCATAGGTTAGGATATATAACGCTATAGACGTATATAATGTCCCAAACTAGACGTACGTGACGACAGGAACGGGCTTCTGTAAAACATTACCAGCGAAGGGCTAGATGGGTTAGGTTAGATTATGTTACGTTATAGACGTATATAATGTTCCCACCGAGAAGTAGGTGCCGACCCGTCAGGAATGTTGGAAAATACTACATCCGAGGTGTTAGGTGGACTTAGGTTAGGAAATATAACGCTATAGACGTATATAATGTCCCAACCGAGACGTACGGGACGACACGGACGGGATTCTGTAAAACATTACCAGCGAGGGGCTAGATGGGTTAGGTTTGGTTATATTACGTTATAGACGTATATAATGTTCCCACCGAGTAGTAGGGTCCGATACGCCAGGAATGTTGGAAAATACTACATCCGAGGTGTTAGGTTGCCTTAGGTTAGGATATATAACGCTATAGACGTATATAATGTCCCAAACTAGACGTACGGGATGAGAGGAACGGGCTTCTGTAAAACATTATCACCGAGGTGCTAGAAGGGTTAGGTTAGGTTATACTATATCATAGACGTATATAATGTCCCCCCCCCCCCAGAAGTAGGTGCCGACCCGTCAGGAATGTTGCAAAATATTACATCCAAAGTGTTAGGTGGCCTTAGGTTAGGACATATAACGCTATAGACGTATATAATGTCCCAAACTAGACGTACGGGACGACAGGAACAGGATTCTGTAAAACATTACCAGCGAGGGGCTAGATGGGTTAGGTTAGGTTATATTATGTCATAGACGTATATAATGTTCCCACCGAGAAGTAGGTGCCGACCCATCACGAATGTTGGAAAATACAACATCCGAGGTGCTAGGTTGCCTTAGGTTAGGATATATAACGCTATAGACGTATATAATGTCCCAAACTAGACTTACGGGACGACAGGAACGGGCTTCTGTAAAACATTACCAGCGAGGGGCTAGATGGGTTAGGTTAGGTTATATTATGTCATAGACGTATATAATGTTCCCACCGAGAAGTAGGTGCCGACCCATCACGAATGTTGGAAAATACAACATCCGAGGTGCTAGGTTGCCTTAGGTTAGGATATATAACGCTATAGACGTATATAATGTCCCAAACTTGACGTACGGGACGACAGGAACGGGCTTCTGTGAAACATTATCACCGAGGTGCTAGAAGGGTTAGGTTAGGTTATACCATATCATAGACGTATATAATGTTCCCACCGAGAAGTAGGTGCCGACCCGTCAGGAATGTTGGAAAATACTACATCCGAGGTGTTAGGTTGCCTTAGGTTAGGATATATAACGCTATAGACGTATATAATGTCCCAACCGTGACATACGGGACTTCACGAACGGTATTATGTAAAAAATTACCAGCGAGGGGCTAGATGGGTTAGGTTAAGTTATATTATGTCATAGACGTATATAATGTTCCCACGGAGAAGTACGGGCCGACACGACCGGGATTCTGTAAAACATTATCACCGAGGTGCAGGATGGGTTATGATAGTTTATATTACGATATAGGCGTATATAATATTCCCACCGAGAAGTAGGGACCGACCCGCCAGGAATGTTGGTAAATACTACATCCGAGATGTTAGCCTGCCTTAGGTTAGGATATATAACGTTATAGACGTATATAATGTCCCCACGGAGACGTACGTGACGACACGATCTGGATTCTGTAAAACATTACCAGCGAGGTGCTAGATGGGTTAGGTTAGGTTATATTACGTTATAGACGAATATAATGTTCCCAACGAGCAGTAGGGGTCGATCCGCCAGGAATGTCGTAAAATACTACATCGGAGATGTTAGGTTGCCTTAGGGTAGGATATATAACGCTATAGACGTATGTAATTTCCCCACCGAGACGTACGGGACAACACGAACGGGATTCCCTAAAACATTACCAGCGAGGGGCTAGATGGGTTACGATAGGTTATATTACGTTATAGACGTATATAATGATCCCACCGGGAAGTAGTTTCCGACACGCCAGGAATGTTGGCAAATACTGCATCCGAGATGTTAGGCTGCCTTGGGCTAGGATATATAACGCTATAGACGTATATATGTTCCCCACGGAGACGTACGGGACGACACGAACGGGATTCTGTAAAACATTACCAGCGAGGGGCTAGATGGGTTAGGTTAGGTTATATTATGTTATAGAAGTGTATAATGATCCCACCAAGAAGCAGGGGTAGACCAGACAGGAATGTTGCAAAATCCTACATCCCAGGTGTTAGGCTGCCATAGGCTAGGATATATAACGCTATAGACGTATATATGTTCCCCACGGAGACGTACGGGACGACACGAACGGGATTCTGTAAAACATTACCAGCGAGGGGCTAGATGGGTTAGGTTAGGTTATATTATGTTATAGAAGTGTATAATGATCCCACCTAGAAGCAGGGGTAGACCAGACAGGAATGTTGCAAAATCCTACATCCGAGCTGTTAGGCTGCCATAGGCTAGGATATATAACGCTATAGACGTATATAATGTCCCCACGGAGACGTACGGGAATACACGAACGAGATTCTGTTAAACATTACCAGCGAGGCGCTAGATGGGTTAGGTTAGGTTATATTACGTTATAGACGTATATAATGTTCCCAACGAGCAGTAGGGGTCGATCCGCCGGGAATGTCGTAAAATACTACATCGGAGATGTTAGGCTGCCTTAGGTTAGGATATATAACGCTCGACACGTATATAATGTCCCCACCGAGACGTACGGGACGACACGAACGGGATTCTCTAAAACATTACCAGCGAGGGGCTAGATGGGTTAGGTTAGGTTATATTACGTTATAGACGTACATAATGTTCCCACCGAGAAGTAGGGGCCGACCCGCCAGGAATGTTGGCAAATACTGCATCCGAGATGTTAGGCTGCCTTAGGCTAGGTCGTACAACGCTATAGACGTACATATGGTCCCCACGGAGACGTACGGGACGACACGAACGGGATTCTGTATAACATTACCAGCGAGGGGCTAGATGGGTTAGGTTAGGTTATATTACGTTATAAACGTATATAATGTTCCCACCGAGAAGTAGGGGTCGACCCGCCAGGAATGATGTGAAATACTACATCCGAGATGTTAGGTTGCCTTAGGTTAGGATAAGTAACGCAATAGACGTATGTAATGTCCCCACGGAGACCTACGGCACGACACGAACGGGATTCTGTAAAACATTACCAGCGAGGGTCTAGATGGGTTAGGTTAGGCTATATTACGTTATAGACGTATATAATGTTCCCACCGAGAAGTAGGGGCAGACCCACAAGGAATGTTGGCAAATACTACATCCGAGATGTTAGGCTGCCTTTGGCTAGGCTATATAACGTTATAGACGTATATAATGTCCCCACCGATACATACGGGACGACAGGAACGGGATTCTCTGAAACATTACCAGCGCGGGGCTAGATGGGTTAGGTTAGGGTATATTACGTTATAAACGTATATAATGTTCCCACCGAGAAGAAGGGCCGAACCGCCAGGAATGTTGTAAAATACTACATCCGAGATGTTAACCTGCCTTAGGTTAGGATATATAACGCTATAGACGTATATAATGTCCCAAACTAGACGTACGTGACGACACGAACGGGATTTTGTAAAACATTACCAACGAGGGGCTAGATGGGCTAGGTTAGGTTATATTACGTTATAGACGTATATAATGTTCCCACCGAGAAGTAGGTGCCGCCCCTTAACGAATGTTGGAAAATACAACATTCGAGGTGCTAGGTTGCCTTAGGTTAGGATATATAACGCTATAGACGTATATAATGTCCCAAACTAGACTTACGGGAGGACAGGAACGGGCTTCTGTAAAACATTACCAGCGAGGGGCTAGATGGGTTAGGTTAGGTTATATTATGTCATAGACGTATATAATGTTCCCACCGAGAAGTAGGTGCCGACCCATCACGAATGTTGGAAAATACAACATCCGAGGTGCTAGGTTGCCTTAGGTTAGGATATATAACGCTATAGACGTATATAATGTCCCAAACTTGACGTACGGGACGACAGGAACGGGCTTCTGTGAAACATTATCACCGAGGTGCTAGAAGGGTTAGGTTAGGTTATACCATATCATAGACGTATATAATGTTCCCACCGAGAAGTAGGTGCCGACCCGTCAGGAATGTTGGAAAATACTACATCCGAGGTGTTAGGTTGCCTTAGGTTAGGATATATAACGCTATAGACGTATATAATGTCCCAACCGTGACATACGGGACTTCACGAACGGTATTATGTAAAAAATTACCAGCGAGGGGCTAGATGGGTTAGGTTAAGTTATATTATGTCATAGACGTATATAATGTTCCCACGGAGAAGTACGGGCCGACACGACCGGGATTCTGTAAAACATTATCACCGAGGTGCAGGATGGGTTATGATAGTTTATATTACGATATAGGCGTATATAATATTCCCACCGAGAAGTAGGGACCGACCCGCCAGGAATGTTGGTAAATACTACATCCGAGATGTTAGCCTGCCTTAGGTTAGGATATATAACGTTATAGACGTATATAATGTCCCCACGGAGACGTACGTGACGACACGATCTGGATTCTGTAAAACATTACCAGCGAGGTGCTAGATGGGTTAGGTTAGGTTATATTACGTTATAGACGAATATAATGTTCCCAACGAGCAGTAGGGGTCGATCCGCCAGGAATGTCGTAAAATACTACATCGGAGATGTTAGGCTGCCTTAGGTTAGGATATATAACGCTAGACACGTATATAATGTCCCCACCGAGACGTACGGGACGACACGAACGGGATTCTCTAAAACATTACCAGCGAGGGGCTAGATGGGTTAGGTTAGGTTATATTACGTTATAGACGTATATAATGTTCCCACCTAGAAGTAGTGGCCGATCCGCCAGGAATGTTGGAAAAAACTACATCCGAGATGTTAGGTTGCCTTAGGGTAGGATATATAACGCTATAGACGTATGTAATTTCCCCACCGATACGTACGGGACAACACGAACGGGATTCCCTAAAACATTACCAGCGAGGGGCTAGATGGGTTACGATAGGTTATATTACGTTATAGACGTATATAATGATCCCACCGGGAAGTAGTTTCCGACACGCCAGGAATGTTGGCAAATACTGCATCCGAGATGTTAGGCTGCCTTGGGCTAGGATATATAACGCTATAGACGTATATATGTTCCCCACGGAGACGTACGGGACGACACGAACGGGATTCTGTAAAACATTACCAGCGAGGGGCTAGATGGGTTAGGTTAGGTTATATTATGTTATAGAAGTGTATAATGATCCCACCAAGAAGCAGGGGTAGACCAGACAGGAATGTTGCAAAATCCTACATCCGAGGTGTTAGGCTGCCATAGGCTAGGATATATAACGCTATAGACGTATATATGTTCCCCACGGAGACGTACGGGACGACACGAACGGGATTCTGTAAAACATTACCAGCGAGGGGCTAGATGGGTTAGGTTAGGTTATATTATGTTATAGAAGTGTATAATGATCCCACCTAGAAGCAGGGGTAGACCAGACAGGAATGTTGCAAAATCCTACATCCGAGGTGTTAGGCTGCCATAGGCTAGGATATATAACGCTATAGACGTATATAATGTCCCCACGGAGACGTACGGGAATACACGAACGAGATTCTGTTAAACATTACCAGCGAGGCGCTAGATGGGTTAGGTTAGGTTATATTACGTTATAGACGTATATAATGTTCCCAACGAGCAGTAGGGGTCGATCCGCCGGGAATGTCGTAAAATACTACATCGGAGATGTTAGGCTGCCTTAGGTTAGGATATATAACGCTCGACACGTATATAATGTCCCCACCGAGACGTACGGGACGACACGAACGGGATTCTCTAAAACATTACCAGCGAGGGGCTAGATGGGTTAGGTTAGGTTATATTACGTTATAGACGTACATAATGTTCCCACCGAGAAGTAGGGGCCGACCCGCCAGGAATGTTGGCAAATACTGCATCCGAGATGTTAGGCTGCCTTAGGCTAGGTCGTACAACGCTATAGACGTACATATGGTCCCCACGGAGACGTACGGGACGACACGAACGGGATTCTGTATAACATTACCAGCGAGGGGCTAGATGGGTTAGGTTAGGTTATATTACGTTATAAACGTATATAATGTTCCCACCGAGAAGTAGGGGTCGACCCGCCAGGAATGATGTGAAATACTACATCCGAGATGTTAGGTTGCCTTAGGTTAGGATAAGTAACGCAATAGACGTATGTAATGTCCCCACGGAGACCTACGGCACGACACGAACGGGATTCTGTAAAACATTACCAGCGAGGGGCTAGATGGGTTAGGTTAGGCTATATTACGTTATAGACGTATATAATGTTCCCACCGAGAAGTAGGGGCAGACCCACAAGGAATGTTGGCAAATACTACATCCGAGATGTTAGGCTGCCTTTGGCTAGGATATATAACGTTATAGACGTATATAATGTCCCCACCGATACATACGGGACGACAGGAACGGGATTCTCTGAAACATTACCAGCGCGGGGCTAGATGGGTTAGGTTAGGGTATATTACGTTATAAACGTATATAATGTTCCCACCGAGAAGAAGGGCCGAACTGCCAGGAATGTTGTAAAATACTGCATCCGAGATGTTAGCCTGCCTTAGGTTAGGATATATAACGCTATAGACGTATATAATGTCCAAAACTAGACGTACGGGACGACAGGAACGGGCTTCTGTAAAACATTACCAGCGAGGTGCTAGATGGGTTAGGTTAGGTTATATTATGTCATAGACGTATATAATGTTCCCACCGAGAAGTAGGTGCCGACCCATCACGAATGTTGGAAAATACAATATCCGAGGTGCTAGGTTGCCTTAGGTTAGGATATATAACGCTATAGACGTATATAATGTCCCAAACTAGACGTACGGGACGACAGGAACGGGCTTCTGTGAAACATTATCACCGAGGTGCTAGAAGGGTTAGGTTAGGTTATACCATATCATAGACGTATATAATGTTCCCCCCCAGAAGTAGGTGCCGACCCGTCAGGAATGTCGGAAAATACTACATCCGAGGTGTTAGGTGGCCTTAGGTTAGGACATATAACGCTATAGACGTATATAATGTCCCAAACTAGACGTACGGGACGACAGGAACAGGATTCTGTAAAACATTACCAGCGAGGGGATAGATGGGTTAGGTTAGGTTATATTATGTCATAGACGTATATAATGTTCCCACCAAGAAGTAGGGTCCGATACGCCAGGAATGTTGTAAAATACTACATCCGAGATGTTAGCCTGCCTTAGTTTTGGATATATAACGCTATAGACGTATATAATGTCCCAAACTAGACGTACGGGACGACAGGAACGGGCTTCTGTAAAACATTACCAGCGAGGGGCTAGGTGGGTTAGGTTAGGTTATATTACGTTATAGACGTATATAATGTTCCCACCGAGAAGTAGGCGCCGACCCGTCAGGAATGTTGGAAAAGACTGCATCCGAGGTGTTAGGTTGCCTTAGGTTAGGGTATATAACGCTATAGACGTATATAATGTCCCAACCGTGACGTACGGGACTTCACGAACGGTATTATGTAAAAAATTACCAGCGAGGGGCTAGATGGGTTAGGTTAGTTTAGGTTATGTCATAGACGTATATAATGTTCCCACCGAGAAGTAGGGTCCGATACGCCAGGAATGTTGTAAAATACTACATCCGAGATGTTAACCTGCCATAGGTTAGGATATATAACGCTATAGACGTATATAATGTCCCAAACTAGACGTACGTGACGACAGGAACGGGCTTCTGTAAAACATTACCAGCGAAGGGCTAGATGGGTTAGGTTAGATTATGTTACGTTACAGACGTATATAATGTTCCCACCGAGAAGTAGGTGCCGACCCGTCAGGAATGTTGGAAAATACTACATCCGAGGTGTTAGGTGGACTTAGGTTAGGAAATATAACGCTATAGACGTATATAATGTCCCAACCGAGACGTACGGGACGACACGGACGGGATTCTGTAAAACATTACCAGCGAGGGGCTAGATGGGTTAGGTTTGGTTATTTTACGTTATAGACGTATATAATGTTCCCACCGAGTAGTAGGGTCCGATACGCCAGGAATGTTGGAAAATACTACATCCGAGGTGTTAGGTTGCCTTAGGTTAGGATATATAACGCTATAGACGTATATAATGTCCCAAACTAGACGTACGGGATGAGAGGAACGGGCTTCTGTAAAACATTATCACCGAGGTGTTAGAAGGGTTAGGTTAGGTTATACTATATCATAGACGTATATAATGTTCCCCCCCCCCCCAGAAGTAGGTGCCGACCCGTCAGGAATGTTGCAAAATATTACATCCGAGGTGTTAGGTGGCCTTAGGTTAGGACATATAACGCTATAGACGTATATAATGTCCCAAACTAGACGTACGCGACGACAGGAACAGGATTCTGTAAAACATTACCAGCGAGGGGCTAGATGGGTTAGGTTAGGTTATATTATGTCATAGACGTATATAATGTTCCCACCGAGAAGTAGGTGCCGACCCATCACGAATGTTGGAAAATACAACATCCGAGGTGCTAGGTTGCCTTAGGTTAGGATATATAACGCTATAGACGTATATAATGTCCCAAACTAGACTTACGGGACGACAGGAACGGGCTTCTGTAAAACATTACCAGCGAGGGGCTAGATGGGTTAGGTTAGGTTATATTATGTCATAGACGTATATAATGTTCCCACCGAGAAGTAGGTGCCGACCCATCACGAATGTTGGAAAATACAACATCCGAGGTGCTAGGTTGCCTTAGGTTAGGATATATAACGCTATAGACGTATATAATGTCCCAAACTTGACGTACGGGACGACAGGAACGGGCTTCTGTGAAACATTATCACCGAGGTGCTAGAAGGGTTAGGTTAGGTTATACCATATCATAGACGTATATAATGTTCCCACCGAGAAGTAGGTGCCGACCCGTCAGGAATGTTGGAAAATACTACATCCGAGGTGTTAGGTTGCCTTAGGTTAGGATATATAACGCTATAGACGTATATAATGTCCCAACCGTGACATACGGGACTTCACGAATGGTATTATGTAAAAAATTACCAGCGAGGGGCTAGATGGGTTAGGTTAAGTTATATTATGTCATAGACGTATATAATGTTCCCACGGAGAAGTACGGGCCGACACGACCGGGATTCTGTAAAACATTATCACCGAGGTGCAGGATGGGTTATGATAGTTTATATTACGATATAGGCGTATATAATATTCCCACCGAGAAGTAGGGACCGACCCGCCAGGAATGTTGGTAAATACTACATCCGAGATGTTAGCCTGCCTTAGGTTAGGATATATAACGTTATAGACGTATATAATGTCCCCACGGAGACGTACGTGACGACACGATCTGGATTCTGTAAAACATTACCAGCGAGGTGCTAGATGGGTTAGGTTAGGTTATATTACGTTATAGACGAATATAATGTTCCCAACGAGCAGTAGGGGTCGATCCGCCAGGAATGTCGTAAAATACTACATCGGAGATGTTAGGCTGCCTTAGGTTAGGATATATAACGCTAGACACGTATATAATGTCCCCACCGAGACGTACGGGACGACATGAACGGGATTCTCTAAAACATTACCAGCGAGGGGCTAGATGGGTTAGGTTAGGTTATATTACGTTATAGACGTATATAATGTTCCCACCTAGAAGTAGTGGCCGATCCGCCAGGAATGTTGGAAAAAACTACATCCGAGATGTTAGGTTGCCTTAGGGTAGGATATATAACGCTATAGACGTATGTAATTTCCCCACCGAGACGTACGGGACGACACGAACGGGATTCCCTAAAACATTACCAGCGAGGGACTAGATGGGTTACGATAGGTTATATTACGTTATAGACGTATATAATGATCCCACCGGGAAGTAGTTTCCGACACGCCAGGAATGTTGGCAAATACTGCATCCGAGATGTTAGGCTGCCTTGGGCTAGGATATATAACGCTATAGACGTATATCTGTTCCCCACGGAGACGTACGGGACGACACGAACGGGATTCTGTAAAACATTACCAGCGAGGGGCTAGATGGGTTAGGTTAGGTTATATTATGTTATAGAAGTGTATAATGATCCCACCAAGAAGCAGGGGTAGACCAGACAGGAATGTTGCAAAATCCTACATCCGAGGTGTTAGGCTGCCATAGGCTAGGATATATAACGCTATAGACGTATATATGTTCCCCACGGAGACGTCCGGGGCGACAGGAACGGGCTTCTGTAAAACATTACCAGCGAGGGGCTAGATGGGTTAGGTTAGGTTATATTATGTTATAGAAGTGTATAATGATCCCACCTAGAAGCAGGGGTAGACCAGACAGGAATGTTGCAAAATCCTACATCCGAGGTGTTAGGCTGCCATAGGCTAGGATATATAACGCTATAGACGTATATAATGTCCCCACGGAGACGTACGGGAATACACGAACGAGATTCTGTTAAACATTACCAGCGAGGCGCTAGATGGGTTAGGTTAGGTTATATTACGTTATAGACGTATATAATGTTCCCAACGAGCAGTAGGGGTCGATCCGCCGGGAATGTCGTAAAATACTACATCGGAGGTGTTAGGCTGCCTTAGGTTAGGATATATAACGCTAGACACGTATATAATGTCCCCACCGAGACGTACGGGACGACACGAACGGGATTCTCTAAAACATTACCAGCGAGGGGCTAGATGGGTTAGGTTAGGTTATACCATATCATAGACGTATATAATGTTCCCCCCCAGAAGTAGGTGCCGACCCGTCAGGAATGTTGGAAAATACTACATCCGAGGTGTTAGGTGGCCTTAGGTTAGGACATATAACGCTATAGACGTACATATGGTCCCCACGGAGAGGTACGGGACGACACGAACGGGATTCTGTATAACATTACCAGCGAGGGGCTAGATGGGTTAGGTTAGGTTATATTACGTTATAAACGTATATAATGTTCCCACCGAGAAGTAGGGGTCGACCCGCCAGGAATGATGTGAAATACTACATCCGAGATGTTAGGTTGCCTTAGGTTAGGATAAGTAACGCAATAGACGTATGTAATGTCCCCACGGAGACCTACGGCACGACACGAACGGGATTCTGTAAAACATTACCAGCGAGGGGCTAGATGGGTTAGGTTAGGCTATATTACGTTATAGACGTATATAATGTTCCCACCGAGAAGTAGGGGCAGACCCACAAGGAATGTTGGCAAATACTACATCCGAGATGTTAGGATGCCTTTGGCTAGGATATATAACGTTATAGACGTATATAATGTCCCCACCGATACATACGGGACGACAGGAACGGGATTCTCTGAAACGTTACCAGCGCGGGGCTAGATGGGTTAGGTTAGGGTATATTACGTTATAAACGTATATAATGTTCCCACCGAGAAGAAGGGCCGAACCGCCAGGAATGTTGTAAAACACTACATCCGAGATGTTAGGTGGCCTTAGGTTAGGACATATAACGCTATAGACGTATATAATGTCCCAAACTAGACGTACGGGACGACAGGAACAGGATTCTGTAAAACATTACCAGCGAGGGGCTAGATGGGTTAGGTTAGGTTATATTACGTTATAAACGTATATAATGTTCCCACCGAGAAGTAGGGGTCGACCCGCCAGGAATGATGTGAAATACTACATCCGAGATGTTAGGTTGCCTTAGGTTAGGATAAGTAACGCAATAGACGTATGTAATGTCCCCACGGAGACCTACGGCACGACACGAACGGGATTCTGTAAAACATTACCAGCGAGGGGCTAGATGGGTTAGGTTAGGCTATATTACGTTATAGACGTATATAATGTTCCCACCGAGAAGTAGGGGCAGACCCACAAGGAATGTTGGCAAATACTACATCCGAGATGTTAGGCTGCCTTTGGCTAGGATATATAACGTTATAGACGTATATAATGTCCCCACGGATACATACGGGACGACAGGAATGGGATTCTCTGAAACGTTACCAGCGCGGGGCTAGATGGGTTAGGTTAGGGTATATTACGTTATAAACGTATATAATGTTCCCACCGAGAAGAAGGGCCGAACCGCCAGGAATGTTGTAAAACACTACATCCGAGATGTTAGGTTGCCTTAGGTTATGATATATAACGCTATAGACGTATATAATGTCCCCACGGAAACGTACGGTACGACACGAACGGGATTTTGTAAAACATACCAACGAGGGGCTAGATGGGTTAGGTTAGGTTATATTACGTTATAGACGTATATAATGTTCCCACCGAGAAGTAGGTGCCGACCCGTCAGGAATGTTGGAAAATACTACATCCGAGGTGTTAGGTGGACTTAGGTTAGGAAATATAACGCTATAGACGTATATAATGTCCCAACCGAGACGTACCGGACGACACGGACGGGATTCTGTAAAACATTACCAGCGAGGGGCTAGATGGGTCAGGTTTGGTTATATTACGTTATAGACGTATATAATGTTCCCACCGAGAAGTAGGGTCCGATACGCCAGGAATGTTGGAAAATACTACATCCGAGGTGTTAGGTTGCCTTAGGTTAGGATATATAACGCTATAGACGTATATAATGTCCCAAACTAGACGTACGGGACGAGAGGAACGGGCTTCTGTAAAACATTATCACCGAGATGCTAGAAGGGTTAGGTTAGGTTATACTATATCATAGACGTATATAATGTTCCCACCGAGAAGTAGGGTCCGATACGCCAGGAATGTTGGAAAATACTACATCCGAGGTGTTAGGTTGCCTTAGGTTAGGATATATAACGCTATAGACGTATATAATGTCCCAAACTAGACGTACGGGACGAGAGGAACGGGCTTCTGTAAAACATTATCACCGAGGTACTAGAAGGGTTAGGTTAGGTTATACTATATCATAGACGTATATAATGTTCCCCCCCCCCCAGAAGTAGGTGCCGACCCGTCAGGAATGTTGCAAAATATTACATCCGAGGTGTTAGGTGGCCTTAGGTTAGGACATATAACGCTATAGACGTATATAATGTCCCAAACTAGACGTACGGGACGACAGGAACAGGATTCTGTAAAACATTACCAGCGAGGGGCTAGATGGGTTAGGTTAGGTTATATTATGTCATAGACGTATGTAATGTTCCCACCAAGAAGTAGGGTCCGATACGCCAGGAATGTTGTAAAATACTACATCCGAGATGTTAGCCTGCCTTAGTTTAGGATATATAACGCTATAGACGTATATAATGTCCCAAACTAGACGTACGGGACGACAGGAACGGGCTTCTGTAAAACATTACCAGCGAGGGGCTAGGTGGGTTAGGTTAGGTTATATTACGTTATAGACGTATATAATGTTCCCACCGAGAAGTAGGCGCCGACCCGTCAGGAATGTTGGAAAAGACTGCATCCGAGGTGTTAGGTTGCCTTAGGTTAGGGTATATAACGGTATAGACGTATATAATGTCCCAACCGTGACGTACGGGACTTCACGAACGGTATTATGTAAAAAATTACCAGCGAGGGGCTAGATGGGTTAGGTTAGGTTAGGTTATGTCATAGACGTATATAATGTTCCCACCGAGAAGTAGGGTCCGATACGCCAGGAATGTTGTAAAATACTACATCCGAGATGTTAACCTGCCTTAGGTTAGGATATATAACGCTATAGACGTATATAATGTCCCAAACTAGACGTACGTGACGACAGGAACGGGCTTCTGTAAAACAGTACCAGCGAAGTGCTAGATGGGTTAGGTTAGATTATATTACGTTATAGACGTATATAATGTTCCCACCGAGAAGTAGGTGCCGACCCGTCAGGATTGTTGGAAAATACTACATCCGAGGTGTTAGGTGGACTTAGGTTAGGAAATATAACGCTATAGACGTATATAATGTCCCAACCGAGACGTACGGGACGACACGGACGGGATTCTGTAAAACATTACCAGCGAGGGGCTAGATGGGTTAGGTTTGGTTATATTACGTTATAGACGTATATAATGTTCCCACCGAGAAGTAGGGTCCGATACGCCAGGAATGTTGGAAAATACTACATCCGAGGTGTTAGGTTGCCTTAGGTTAGGGTATATAACGCTATAGACGTATATAATGTCCTAACCGTGACGTACGGGACTACACGAACGTTATTATGTAAAAAATTACCAGCGAGGGGCTAGATGGGTTAGGTTAAGTTATATTATGTTATAGACGTATATAATGTCCCAACCGAGACGTACGGGACGACACGAAAGGTATTCTGTAAAAAATTACCATCGAGGGGCTAGAAGGGTTAGGTTAGGTTATACTATATCATAGACGTATATAATGTTCCCCCCCCCAGAAGTAGGTGCCGACCCGTCAGGAATGTTGCAAAATATTACATCCGAGGTGTTAGGTGGCCTTAGGTTAGGACATATAACGCTATAGACGTATATAATGTCCCATACTAGACGTACGGGACGACAGGAACAGGATTCTGTAAAACATTACCAGCGAGGGGCTAGATGGGTTAGGTTAGGTTATATTATGTCATAGACGTATGTAATGTTCCCACCAAGAAGTAGGGTCCGATACGCCAGGAATGTTGTAAAATACTACATCCGAGATGTTAGCCTGCCTTAGTTTAGGACATATAACGCTATAGACGTATATAATGTCCAAAACTAGACGTACGGCACGACAGGAACAGGATTCTGTAAAACATTACCAGCGAGGGGCTAGATGGGTTAGGTTAGGTTATATTATGTCATAGACGTATATAATGTTCCCACCGAGAAGTAGGGTCCGATACGCCAGGAATGTTGTAAAATACTACATCCGAGATGTTAGCCTGCCTTAGGTTAGGATATATAACGCTATAGACGTATATAATGTCCCAAACTAGACTTACGGGACGACAGGAACGGGCTTCTGTATAACATTACCAGCGAGGGGATAGATGGGTTAGGTTAGGTTATATTACGTTATAGACGTATATAATGTTCCCGCCGAGAAGTAGGTGCCGACCCGTCAGGAATGTTGTTAAATACTACATCCGAGATGGTAGCCTGCCTTAGGTTAGGATATATAACGCTATAGACGTATATAATGTCCCAACCGTGACGTACGGGACTACACGAACGTTATTATGTAAAAAATTACCAGCGAGGGGCTAGATGGGTTAGGTTAAGTTATATTATGTTGTAGACGTATATAATGTCCCAACCGAGACCTACGGGACGACACGAAAGGTATTCTGTAAAAAATTACCATCGAGGGGCTAGAAGGGTTAGGTTAGGTTATACTATATCATAGATGTATATAATGTTCCCACCGAGAAGTAGGTGCCGACCCGTCAGGAATGTTGGAAACTACCACATCCGAGGTGTTAGGCTGCCTTAGGTTAGGATATATAACGCTATAGACGAATATAATGTCCCAAACTAGACGTACGTGACGACAGGAACGGGCTTCTGTAAAACAGTACCAGCGAAGGGCTAGATGGGTTAGGTTAGATTATATTACGTTATAGACGTATATAATGTTCCCACCGAGAAGTAGGTGCCGACCCGTCAGGAATGTTGGAAAATACTACATCCGAGGTGTTAGGTGGACTTAGGTTAGGAAATATAACGCTATAGACGTATATAATGTCCCAACCGAGACGTACGGGACGACACGGACGGGATTCTGTAAAACATTACCAGCGAGGGGCTAGATGGGTTAGGTTTGGTTATATTACGTTATAGACGTATATAATGTTCCCACCGAGAAGTAGGGTCCGATACGCCAGGAATGTTGGAAAATACTACATCCGAGGTGTTAGGTTGCCTTAGGTTAGGGTATATAACGCTATAGACGTATATAATGTCCTAACCGTGACGTACGGGACTACACGAACGTTATTATGTAAAAAATTACCAGCGAGGGGCTAGTTGGGTTAGGTTAAGTTATATTATGTCATAGACGTTTATAATGTTCCCACAGAGAAGTACGGGCCGACACGACCGGGATTCGGTAAAACATTATCACCGAGGGGCAGGATGGGTTATGATAGTTTATATTACGATATAGACGTATACAATATTCCCACCGAGAAGTACGGACCGACCCGCCAGGAATGTTGGTAAATACTACATCCGAGATGTTAGGTTGCCTTAGTTTGGGATATATAACGTTATAGACGTATATAATGTACCCACCGAGACGTACGGGCCGACACGACCGGTATTCTGTAAAACCCTATCACCGAGGGGCTAGATGGGTTACGTTAGGTTATATTATGTTATAGACGTATGTAATGTTCCCACCGAGAAGTAGGTGCCGACCCGTCAGGAATGTTGGAAAATACTACATCCGAGGTGTTAGGTTGAATTAGGTTAGGATATATAAGGCTATAGACGTATATAATGTCACAACCGAGACGTACGGGACGACACGGACGGGAATCTGTAAAACATTATCACCGAGGGGCTAGAAGGGTTAGGATAGGTTATATTACGTTATAGACGTATATAATGTTCCCACCGAGATGTAGGGTCCGACCCGGCAGGAATGTTGGAAAATACTACATCCGAGGTGTTAGGTTGAATTAGGTTACGATATATAACGCTATAGACGTATATAATGTCCCAACCGAGACGTACGGGACGACACGAACGGGATTCTGTAAAACATTATCACCGAGGTGCTAGAAGGGTTAGGTTAGGTTATATTAGGTCATAGACGTATATAATGTTCCCACGGATAAGTACGGGCCGACACGACCGGGATTCTGTAAAACATTATCACCGAGGGGGAGCATGGGTTATGTTAGTTTATATTACGATATAGACGTATATAATGTTCCCACCGAGAAGTAGGGACCGACCCGCCAGGAATGTTGGTAAATACTACATCCGAGATGTTAGGTTGCCTTAGATTGGGATATATAACGTTATAGACGTATATAATGTACCCACCGAGACGTACGGCCCGACACGACCGGGATTCTGTAAAATATTACCAGCGAGGGGCTAGATGGGTTAGGTTAGGTTATATTATGTCATAGACGTATATAATGTGCCCACCGAGAAGTAGGTGCCGACCCGCCAGGAATGATGGAAAATACTACATCCGAGATGTTAGGTTGCCTTAGGTAGAGATATATAACGTTATAGACGTATATAATATCCCCACCAATACGTACGGGCCGACACGACTGGCACTCTGTAAAACATTATGTCCGAGGGGCAAGATGGGTTAGGTTAGGTTGTATTACGATATAGACGTATATAATGTTCCCACCGAGAAGTAGGGTCCGACCCGCCAGGAATGTCGGTAAATACTACATCCGACATGTTAGGTTGCCTTAGTTTGGGATATATAACGTTAAAGACGTATATAATGTACCCACGGAGACGTACGGGCCGACACGACCGGGATTCTGTAAAACATTATCACCGAGCGGCTAGATGGGTTAGGTTAGGTTATTTTACCTTATAGACGTATATAATGTTCCCACCGAGAGTAGGGACCGTTCCGCAAGGAATGTTGTAAAATACTACATCCGAGATGTTAGCCTACCTTAGGTTAGGATTTATAACGCTATAGACGTATATAATGTACCCACCGGGACGTACGGGCCGATACGACCGGTATTCTGCAAAACCCTATCACCGAGGGGCTAGATGGGGTAGGTTAGGTTATATTATGTTATAGACGTATATAATGTTCCCACCGAGAAGCAGGGTCCGACCCGCCAGGAATGTTGGAAAGTACTACATCCGAAATGTTAGCCTGCCTTAGGTTAGGATATATAACGCTATAGACGTATATAGTTGCCCATCCGAGTCGTACGGTCCGACACGACCGAGATTCTGTAAAACATTACCAGCGAGGGGCTAGATGGGTTAGGTTAGGTTATATTATGTCATAGACGTATATAATGTTCCCACAGAGAAGTAGGGTCCGATACGCCAGGAATGTTGTAAAATACTACATCCGAGATGTTAGGTTGCCTTAGTTTGGGATATATAACGTTATAGACGTATATAATGTACCCACCGAGATGTACGGGCCGACACGACCGGGGTTCTGTAAAACATTACCAGCAAGTGGCTAGATGGGTTAGGTTAGGTTATATTATGTCATAGACGTATATAATGTTCCCTCCGAGAAGTAGGTGCCGACCCGTCAGGAATGTTGGAAAATACTACACCCAAGGTGTTAGGTTGCCTTAGGTTAGGATATATAACGCCATAGACGTATATAATGTCCCAACCGAGACGTACGGGACGAGACGAACGCGATTCTGTAAAACATTATCACCGATCTGCTAGATGGGTTAGGTAAGGTTATATTACGTTATAGACGTAGATAACGTTCCCACCTAGAAGTAGTGGCCGACCCGCCAGGAATGATGGAAAATACTACATCCGAGTTCTTAGGCTGCCATAGGTTAGGGTATATAACGCTATAGACGTATATATTTGCCCATCCGAGACGTACGGGACGACACGAACGGGATTCTGTAAAACATTACCAGCGAGGGGCTAGATGGGTTAGGTTAGGCTATATTAGGTCATAGACGTATATAATGTCCCCACCGAGAAGTAGGGTGCGACCCGCCAGGAATGTTGGTAAATACTACATCCTACATCTTAGGTTGCCTTAGGTTGGGATATATAACGTTATAGACGTATATAAAGTCCCCACTGAGACGTACGGACCGAAACGAACGAGATTCTGATAAACATTATCACCGAGGGGCTAGATGGGTTAGGATAGGTTACGTTACGTTATAGACGTGTATAATGTTCCCACCGGCAAGTAGTGGCCGACCCGCCATGATTATTGGAAGATACTACATCCGAGATGTTAGGTTGCCTTAGATTGGGATATATGACGTTATAGTCGTATATAATGTCCCCACCGAGACGTACGGATCGACACGACCGGGATTCTGTAAAACATAATCACCGAAGTGCAAGATGGGTTAGGTTAGGTTATATTACGATATAGACGCATATAATGTTCCCACCGAGAGGTAGGGTCCGA
Source organism: Xylocopa violacea (assembly GCA_963969225.1). Lineage (NCBI taxonomy): Eukaryota > Metazoa > Arthropoda > Insecta > Hymenoptera > Apidae > Xylocopa > Xylocopa violacea. The sequence goes on along the minus strand of CAXAJV010000021.1, from coordinate 1,828,888 downwards.
ACCGCCAGGAATGTTGGTAAATACTACATCCGAGATATTAGGTTGCCTCAGGTTGGAATATATAACGTTATAGACGTATATAAAGTCCCCATCGGGACGTACGGGACGACACGAACGGGATTCTATAAAACATTATCACCGATGGGCTAGATGGGTTAGGTTAGGTTATATTATGTCATAGACGTATATAATGTTCCCACCGAGAAGTAGGTGCCGACCTGGCAGGAATGTTGGTAAATACTACATCCGACATGTTAGGTTGCCTTAGATTGGGATATATAACGTTATAGACGTATATAATGTACCCACAGAGACGTACGGGCCGACACGACCGCGATTCTGTAAAACATTATCACTGAGGGGCTAGATGGCTTAGGATAGGATATGTTGCGTTATAGACGTGTATGATGTTCCCACCGAGAAGTAGGGGCCGATGCTCCAGGAATTTTGTAAAATACTACATGCGAGATGTTAGCCTGCCTTAGGTTATGATATATAACGCTATAGACGTATATAATATCCCCAACGGGACGTACGGGACGACACGAACGGGATTCTGTAAAACATTATCACCGATGGGCTAGATGGGTTAGGTTAGGTTATATTATGTCATAGACGTATATAATGTTCCCACCGAGAAGTAGGTGCCGACCGGCCAGGAATGTTGGAAAATAATACATCCGAGATGTTAAGCTGCCTTAGGTTGGGATATATAACGTTATAGACGTATATAATATCCCAACCGAGACTTACGGGACGACACGAACGGGATTCTGTAAACTATTACCAGCGAGGGGCTAGATGGGTTAGGTTAGGTTATGTTACGCTATAGACGTATATAATGTTCCCACCGAGGAGTAGGGGCCGACCCGCCAGGAATGTTGGAAAATACTACATCCGACATGTTAGGCTGCGTTAGATTGGGATATATAACGTTATAGACGCATATAATGTTCCCACCGAGAAGTAGGGCCCGACACGCTTGGAATGTTGTCAAATATTACATCCGAGATGTTAGGTTGCCTTAGGTTAGGATATATAACGTTATAGACGCATATAATGTTCCCACAGCGAAGTAGGTTCCGACTCGTCAGGAATGTTGTCAAATGTTACATCCGAGGTGTTAGGTTGCCTTAGGTTAGGATATATAACGTTATAGACGCATATAATGTTCCCACAGAGAAGTAGGGCCCGACACGCTTGGAATGTTGTCAAATGTTACATCCGAGGTGTTAGGTTGCCTTAGGTTAGGTTATATAACGTTATAGACGCATATAACGTTCCCACCGAGAAGTAGGTCCGACACGCTTGGAACGTTGTCAAATATTACATCCGAGATGCTAGGTTGCCTTAGGTTAGGATATATAACGTTATAGACGTATATACTGTTCCCACCGTGAAGTAGGATCCGACACACCAGGAATATTGACAAATATTACATCCGAGTTGTTAGGTTGCCTTATTTTACGATATACAGCGTTATAGACGCATACAATGTTCCCACCGAGAAGTAGGGTCCGACAGGCTTGGAATGTTGTCAAATGTTACAAGCGAGGTGTTAGGTTGCCTTAGGTTAGGATATATAACGTTATAGACGCATATAATGTTCCACCCGAGAAGTAGGTCCGACACGCCTGGAATGTTATCAAATATTACACCCGAGATGTTAGGTTGCCTTAGGTTAGGACATACAGCGTTATAGACGTATATAATTTTCCCACCGAGAAGTAGGGTCCGACAGGTTTGGAATGTTGGCAAATATTACATACGAGTAGTTAGGTTGCCTTAGGTTAGGATATACAACGTTATAGACGCATATAACGTTCCCACCGAGAAGTAGGGCCCAACACGCCTGAAATGTTCTCAAATATTACATCCGAGTTGTTGGGTTGCCTTAGGTTAGGATATATAACGTTGTAGACGTATATACTGTTCCCACCGAGAAGTAGGCTCCGACACGCCTGGAATGTTGTCAAATATAACATCCGAGATGTTACGTTGCCTTAGCTTAGGACACATAACGTTATAGACGTATATACTGTTCCCACCGAGAAGTAGGGTCCGACACGCCGGGAATTTTGACAAATATTACATCCGAGTTGTTAGGTTGCCTTGTTTTAGGATATACAGCGTTATAGACGCATATATTGTTCCCACCGAGAAGTAGGGCCCAACACGCCTGAAATGTTCTCAAATATTACATCCGAGTTGTTGGGTTGCCTTAGGTTAGGATATATAACGTTGTAGACGTATATACTGTTCCCACCGAGAAGTAGGCTCCGACACGCCTGGAATGTTGTCAAATATAACATCCGAGATGTTACGTTGCCTTAGCTTAGGACACATAACGTTATAGACGTATATACTGTTCCCACCGAGAAGTAGGGTCCGACACGCCGGGAATTTTGACAAATATTACATCCGAGTTGTTAGGTTGCCTTGTTTTAGGATATACAGCGTTATAGACGCATATATTGTTCCCACCGAGAAGTAGGGCCCAACACGCCTGAAATGTTCTCAAATATTACATCTGAGTTGTTGGGTTGCCTTATTTTACGATATACAGCGTTATAGACGCATACAATGTTCCCACCGAGAAGTAGGGTCCGACAGGCTTGGAATGTTGTCAAATGTTACAACCGAGGTGTTAGGTTGCCTTAGGTTAGGATATATAACGTTATAGACGCATATAATGTTCCCACCGAGAAGTAGGTCCGACACGCCTGGAATGTTATCAAACATTACACCCGAGATGTTAGGTTGCCTTAGGTTAGGACATACAGCGTTATAGACGTATATAATTTTCCCACCGAGAAGTAGGGTCCGACAGGTTTGGAATGTTGGCAAATATTACATACGAGTAGTTAGGTTGCCTTAGGTTAGGATATACAACGTTATAGACGCATATAACGTTCCCACCGAGAAGTAGGGCCCAACACGCCTGAAATGTTCTCAAATATTACATCCGAGTTGTTGGGTTGCCTTAGGTTAGGATATATAACGTTGTAGACGTATATACTGTTCCCACCGAGAAGTAGGCTCCGACACGCCTGGAATGTTGTCAAATATAACATCCGAGATGTTACGTTGCCTTAGCTTAGGACACATAACGTTATAGACGTATATACTGTTCCCACCGAGAAGTAGGGTCCGACACGCCGGGAATTTTGACAAATATTACATCCGAGTTGTTAGGTGGCCTTGTTTTGGGATATACAGCGTTATAGACGCATATAATGTTCCCACCGAGAAGTAGGGCACAACACGCCTGAAATGTTCTCAAATATTACATCCGAGTTGTTGGGTTGCCTTAGGTTAGGATATACAACGTTATAGACGCATATAATGTTCCCACCGAGAAGTAGGGCCCGACACGCCTGGAGTGTTCTCAAATATTACATCCGAGTTTTTGGGTTGCCTTAGGTTAGGATATACAACGTTATAGACGCATACAATGTTCCCACCGAGAAGTAGGGTCCGACAGGTTTGGAATTTTGGCAAATATTACATCCGAGATGTTACGTTGCCTTCGGGTAGGACACATAACGTTATAGACGTATATACTGTTCCCACCGAGAAGTAGCTCCGACACGCTTGGAATGTTGTCAAATATTACATCCGAGATGTTAGGTTGCCTTAGGTTAGGACATATAACGTTATAGACGCATATAATGTTCCCACCGAGAAGTAGGGCCCGACACGGCAGGAATATTCTCAAATATTACACCCGAGTTATTAGGTTGCCTTAGGTTAGTATATATAACGTTATGGACGCATATAATGTTCCCACCGAGAAGTAAGGTCCGACAGGCTTGGAATGTTGTCAAATGTTACATCCGAGGTGTTAGGTTACCATAGGTTAGGATATATAACGTTATAGACGCATATAATGTTCCCACCGAGATGTAGGTCCGACACGCTTGGAATGTTGTCAAATATTACATCCGAGATGCTAGGTTGCCTTAGGTTAGGACATATAACGTTATAGAGGTATATACTGTTCCCACCGAGAAGTAGGGTCCGACTCGCCAGGAATGTTATCAAATAATACATCCGAGTTGTTAGGTTGCCTTATTCTAGGATATACAGCGTTATAGACGCATATAATGTTCCCACCGAGAAGTCGGGTCGGACACGCCTGGAATGTTGTTAAACGTTACATCCGAATTGTTAGTTTGCCTTTGGTCAGGATATATAACGTTATAGACGTATATACTTTTCCCACCTAGAAGTAGGGTTCGACACGCCAGGAATATTGTAAAATATTACGTCCTAGATGATAGGTTAACTTAGGTTGCGATATATAACGTTATAGACCTATACAATGTTCCCACCGAGAAGTCGGTTCCGACACGACTGGAATGTTGTCAACTGTTACATTCGAGGTGCTAGGTTGCCTTAGTTTAGGATATATAACGTTATAGACGCATATAATGTTCCCACTGAGATGTAGGGCCCGATACGCCTTGAATGTTGTCAAATATTACATCCGAGATGTTAGGTTGCCTTAGGTTATGATATATAACGTTATAGACGTATATACTGTTCCCACCGTGAAGTAGGGTCCGACACGCCAGGAATGTTGTCAAATGTTACATCCGAGGTGCTAGGTTGCCTTAGGTTAGGATATATAACGTTATAGACGCATATAATGTTCCCACCGAGAAGTAGAGCCCGACTCGCCAGAAATGTTGTCAAATGTTACATCCGAGGTGTTTGGTTGCCTTAGGTTAGGTTATATGACGTTATAGACGCATATAATGTTCCCACCGAGAAGTAGGTCCGACACGCCTGGATTGTTGTCAAATATTACATCCGAGATGTTAGGTTGCGATAGGTTCGGATATATAACGTTATAGACGTATATACTGTTCCCACCGTGAAGTAGGGCCCGACACACCAGGAATTTTGACAAATACTACATCCGAGTTGTTAGGTTGCCTTATTTTAGGATATACAGCGTTATAGACGCATACAATGTTCCCACCGAGAAGTAGGGTCGGAAAGGTTTGGTGTGTTGGCAAATATTACATCCGAGGAGTTAGGTTGCCTTAGGTTAGGATATACAACGCTATAGACGCATATAATGTTCCCACCGAGAAGTAGGGTCCGACACACCTGGAACGTTGTCAAATGTTACATCCGAGGTGTTAGATTGCCTTAGGTTAGGATATATAACGTTATAGACGCATATAATGTTCCCACTGAGAAGTAGGGCCCGATAAGCCTGGAATGTTGTCAAATATTACATCCGAGATGTTAGGTTGCCTTAGGTTATGATATATAACGTTATAGACGTATATACTGTTCCCACCGTGAAGTAGGGTCCGACACGCCAGGAATGTTGTCAAATGTTACATCCGAGGTGCTAGGTTGCCTTAGGTTAGGATATATAACGTTATAGACGCATATAATGTTCCCACCGAGAAGTAGAGCCCGACTCGCCAGAAATGTTGTCAAATGTTACATCCGAGGTGTTTGGTTGCCTTAGGTTAGGTTATATGACGTTATAGACGCATATAATGTTCCCACCGAGAAGTAGGTCCGACACGCCTGGATTGTTGTCAAATATTACATCCGAGATGTTAGGTTGCCTTAGGTTCGGATATATAACGTTATAGACGTATATACTGTTCCCACCGTGAAGTAGGGCCTGACACACCAGGAATTTTGACAAATACTACATCCGAGTTGTTAGGTTGCCTTATTTTAGGATATACAGCGTTATAGACGCATACAATGTTCCCACCGAGAAGTAGGGTCGGAAAGGTTTGGTGTGTTGGCAAATATTACATCCGAGGAGTTAGGTTGCCTTAGGTTAGGATATACAACGCTATAGACGCATATAATGTTCCCACCGAGAAGTAGGGTCCGACACACCTGGAACGTTGTCAAATGTTACATCCGAGGTGTTAGATTGCCTTAGGTTAGGATATATAACGTTATAGACGCATATAATGTTCCCACTGAGAAGTAGGGCCCGATAAGCCTGGAATGTTGTCAAATATTACATCCGAGATGTTAGGTTGCCTTAGGTTATGATATATAACGTTATAGACGTATATACTGTTCCCACCGTGAAGTAGGGTCCGACACGCCAGGAATGTTGTCAAATGTTACATTCGAGGTGCTAGGTTGCCTTAGGTTAAGATATATAACGTTATAGACGCATATAATGTTCCCACCGAGAAGTAGGGCCCGACTCGCCAGAAATGTTGTCAAATGTTACATCCGAGGTGTTTGGTTGCCTTAGGTTAGGATATATAACGTTATAGACGCATATAATGTTCCCACCGAGATGTAGGTCCGACACGCTTGGAATGTTGTCAAATATTACATCCGAGATGTTAGGTTGCCTTAGGTTAGGACATATAACGTTATAGAGGTATATGCTGTTCCCACCGAGAAGTAGGTACCGACTGGCCAGGAATGTTGTCAAATAATACATCCGAGTTGTTAGGTTGCCTTATGCTAGGATATACAGCGTTATAGACGCATACAATGTTCCCACCGAGAAGTAGGGTCCGACAGGTTTGGAATGTTGGCAAATATTACATACGAGTTGTTAGGTTGCCTTAGGTTAGGATATATACCGTTATAGACGCATATAATGTTCCCATCGAGATGTAGGGCCCGACACGCCTGGAATGTTCTCAAATATTACATCCGAGTTGTTGGGATGCCGTAGGTTAGGATATACAACATTATAGACGCATATAATGTTCCCACCGAGTAGTAGGGCCCGACATACATGGAATGTTGTCAAATATTACATCCGAGATGTTAGGTTGCCTTATTTTAGGATATACAGCGTTATAGACGCATATAATGTTTCCACCGAGAAGTAGGGTGCGACACGCCTGGAAAGTTGTCAAATATTAAATCCGTGTTGTTTCGTTGCTTTAGGTTAGGATATACAACGATATGGACGCATATAATGCTCCCAACGAGGGGTGGGGTCCGACACGCCAGGAATGTTGTCAAATATTACATCCGAGATGTTAGGTTGCCTTAGATTATGATATATAACGTTATAGATGTATATAATATTCCCACCGAAAAGTATGCTCCGACACGCCTGGAAAGTTGTAAATTGTTACATCCCAGATGTTATGATGCCTTACATTAGGGTATATACCGTTATAGACGTATATAATGTTCCCACCGAGAAGTAGGTCCGACACGCCTGGAATGTTGTCAAATATTACATCCGAGATGTTACTTTGCCTCAGGTTAGGATATATAACGTTATAGACTTATATACTGTTCCCACCGAGAAGTAGGGTCCGATACGCCAGGAATGATGACAAATATTACATCCGAGTTGTTAGGTTTCCGTATTTTAGGATATACAGCTCTATAGACGCATATAATGTTCCCACCGAGAAGTAAGTCCGACACGCGCGGAATGTTGTCAAATATTACATCCGAGATGTTACTTTGCCTCAGGTTAGGATATATAACGTTATAGACTTATATACTGTTCCCACCGAGAAGTAGGGTCCGATACGCCAGGAATGTTGTCAGATGTTACATCCGAGGTGTTAGGTTGCCTTAGGTTAGGATGTATAACGTTATAGACGCATATAATGTACCCACCGAGAAGTAGGGGACGAAACGCCAGGAATGTTGTAAAATATTACGTCCGTGACAATAGGTTACCTTAGGTTAGGATATATAACGTTATAGACGCATATAATGTTCCCACCGAGAAGTAGGTCCGACTCGCCAGGAATGTTGTCAAATGTAACATCCGAGGTGTTAGGTTGCCTTAAGTTAGGATATATAACGTTATATACGCACATAATGTTCCCAACGAGAAGTAGGGCCCCACACGCTTGGAATGTTGTCAAATGTTACATCCGAGGTATTAGGCGGCCTTAGGTTATGTTATATGACGCTATAGACGTATATAATGTTCCCACAGCGAAGTAGGGCCCGACACGCTTGGAATGTTGTCAAATGTTACATCCGAGGTGTTAGGTTGCCTTAGATTAGGTTATATGACGTTATAGACGCATATAATGTTCCCACCGAGAAGTAGGTCCGACACGCTTGGAATGTTGTCAAATATTACATCCGAAATGTTAGGTTGCCTTAGGTTAGGACATATAACGTTATAGAGGTATATGCTGTTCCCACCGAGAAGTAGGTACCGACTCGCCAGGAATGTTGTGAAATAATACATCCGAGTTGTTAGGTTGCCTTACTCTAGGATATACAGCGTTATAGACGCATACAATGTTCCCACCGAGAAGTAGGGTCCGACAGGTTTGGAATGTTGGCAAATATTACATACGAGTTGTTAGGTTGCCTTAGGTTAGGATATATACCGTTATAGACGCATATAATGTTCCCACCGAGAAGTAGGGCCCGACACACCTGGAATGTTGTCAAATGTTACATCCGAGGTGCTAGGTTGCCTTAGGTTAGGATATATAACGTTATAGACGCATATAGTGTGCCCACCGAGAAGGAGGGTCCGACTCGCCAGGAATGTTGTCAAATATTACATCCGAGATGTTAGGTTGCCTTAGGTTAGGACATATAACGTTATAGAGGTATATACTGTTCCCACCGAGAAGTAGGTACCGACTCGCCAGGAATGTTGTAAAATATTATGTCCGAGACAATAGGTTACCTTAGGTTAGGATATATAACGTTAAAGAGGTAAATACTGATCCCACCGATAAGTAGGTTCTGACACGCCTGGAATGTTGTCAAATGTTAAATCCGAGGAGTTAGGTTGCCTTAGGTTAGGATATATAACGTTATAGACGCATATAATATTCCCACCGAAAAGTATGCCTCGACACGCCCGGAAAGTTGTAAAATGTTACATCCGAGATGTTATGTTGCCTTACATTAGGGTATATACCGTTATGGACGTATATAATGATCCCACCGATAACTAGGGTCCGACACGCCAGGAATATTTTCAAATATTACACCCGAGATATTAGGTTGCCTTAGGTTAGGATATATAACGTTATAGATGCATATAATGCTCCCACCGTGATGTAGGGTCCGACTCGCCTGGGATGTTGGCAAATATTACATCCGAGATGTTAGGTTGCCTTAGGTTAGGATATATAGCGTTATAGAAGTATATACTGTTCCCACCGTGAAGTAGGGACTGAAACGCCAGGAATGTTGACAAATATTACATCCGAGTAATTAGGTTGCCTTATTTTAGGTTATACAGCTTTATAGACGCATATCATGTTTCCACCGAGAAGTAGGGTGCGACACGCCTGGAATGTTGTCAAATATTACATCCGAGTTGTTGGGTTGCCTCAGGTTAGGATATACAACGTTATAGACGCATATAATGTTCCCACCGAGAAGTAAGGTCCGACCGGGTTGAATTGTTGTCAAATGTTACATCCGAGTTGTTAGGTTGCCTCAGGTTAGGATATATAACGTTATAGACGCAAATAATGTTCCCACCGAGAAGTAGGTTCGACTCGCCAGGAATGTTGTCAAATGTTACATCCGAGGTGTTACGTTGCCTTAAGTTAGGATATATAATGTTATATACGCACATAACGTTCCCAACGATAAGTAGGGCCCCACACGCTTAGAATGTTGCCAAATGTTACATCCGAGGTGTTAGGCGGCCTCAGGTTAGGTTATATGACGTTATAGACGCATATAATGTTCCCACAGAGAAGTAGGGCCCGACACGCTTGGAATGTTGTCAAATGTTACATCCGAGGTGTTAGGTTGCCTTAGGTTAGGATATATAACGTTATAATCGCATATAATGTTCCCACCGAGAAGTAGGGGACGACACGCCAGGAATGTTAACAAATATTACATCCGAGATGTTATGTTGCCTTACATTAGTGTATATACCGTTATAGACGTATATAATGTCCCCACCGATAGGTAGGGTCCGACGCGCCAGGAATATTGTCAAATGTTACATCCGAGTCACTAGGTTGCCTTAGGTTAGGATATATAACGTTATAGAGGTAAATACTGTTCCCACCGATAGGTAGGGTCTGACACGCCTGGGATGTTGTCAAATATTACATGCGAATTGTTGGGTTGCCTAAGGTTAGGCTATACAACGTTATAGACGCATGTAATGTTCCCACCGAGAACTAGGCTCCGACACGCCTGGAATGTTGTCAAATATTACATCCGAGATGTTACGTTGCCTTAGGTTAGGACATATAACGTTATAGACGTATATACTGTTCCCACCGAGAAGTAGGGTCCGACACGCCAGGAATTTTGACAAACATTACAGCCGAGTTGTTAGATTGCCTTATTTTAGGATATACAGCGTTATAGACGTATATAATGTTCCCACCGATAAGTAGGGTCAAACACGCCAGGAATGTTGTCAAATATTACATCCGATGCTTTAGGTTGGCTTAGATTAGGATATATACCGTTATAGACGTATATAATATTCCCACCGAAAAGTATGCTCCGTCACGCCAGGAAAATTGTAAAATGTTACATCCGAGATGTTATGTTGCCTTACATTAGGGTATATACCGTTATAGACGCATATAATGTTCCCACCGAGAAGTAGGGTCCGACACGCCTGGAATGTTGTCAAATATTACATCCGAATTGTTGGGTTGCATTAGGTTAGGCTATACAACGTTATAGACGCATATAATATTCCGACCGAGAAGTAGGGTCCGACACAAAAGGAATGTTGTCAAATATTACATCCGGGATGTTAGGTTGCCTTAGATTAGGACATACAACGTTATAGACGCATATAATGCTCCCACCGAGGAGTAGGATCCGACACACCTGGAATGTTGTCAAATATTACTTCTGAGATGTTAGGTTGCCTTAGGTTAGTATATATAACGTTATAGATGTAAATACTGTTCCCACCGATAGGTAGGGTCCGACACGCCTGGAATGTTCTCAAATATTACATCCGAGTTGTTGGGATGCCTTAGGTTAGGATATACAACGTTATAGACGCATATAATGTTCCCACCGAGAAGTAGGTCCGACACGCCTGGAATGTTATCAAATATTACATCCGAGTTGTTAGGTTTCCCTAGTTTAGGATATACGACATTGTAGACGTATATAATGTTCCCACCGGGAAGTAGGGTCCGACACGCCTGGAATGTTGTCAAATGTTACATCCGAGGTGTTAGGTTGCCTTAGGTTAGGATATATAACGTTATAGACGCATATAGTGTGCCCACCGAGAAGGAGGGTCCGACTCGCCAGGAATGTTGTCAAATGTTACATCCGAGGTGTTAGGTTGCCTTAAGTTAGGATATATAACGTTATTAACGCATATAATGTTCCCACCGAGAAGTAGGGCCCCACACGCTTGGAATGTTGTCAAACGTTACATCCGAGATGTTAGGTTGCCTTAAGTTAGGATATATAACGTTATAGACGTATGTACTGTTCCCACCGAGAAGTAAGGTCCGATACGCCAGGAATTTTAACAAATATTACATCCGAGTTGTTAGGTTTCCCTAGTTTAGGATATACACCATTGTAGACGTATATAATGTTCCCACCGAGAAGTAGGGTCCGACACGCCTGGAATGTTGTCAAATGTTACATCCGAGGTGTTAGGTTTGCTTAGGTTAGGATATATAACGTTATAGACGCATATAATGTTCCCACCGAGAAGTAGGGCCCGACACGCTTGGAATGTTGTCAAATGTTACATACGAGGTGTAAGGGGGCCTTAGGTTAGGTTATATGACGTTATAGACGCATATAATGTTCCCACCGAGAAGTAGGTCCGACACGCTTGGAATGTTGTCAAATATTACATCCGAGATGTTAGGTTCCCTTAGGTTAGGACATATAACGTTATAGAGGTATATACTGTTCCTACGGAGAAATAGGGTCCGACTCGCCAGGAATGTTGTCAAATATTACATCCGAGTTGTTAGGTTGCCTTATTTTAGGATATACAGCTCTATAGACGCATATAATGTTCCCACCGAGAAGTAGGTCCGACACGCTTGGAATGTTGTCAAATGTTACATCCGAGGTGTTAGGTTGCCTTAGGTTAGGATATACAACGTTATAGACGTATACAATGTTCCGACCGAGAAGTAGGTTCCCACTCGCCAGGAATGTTGTCAAATATTACGTCCGAGGTGTTAGGTGGCCTTATTTTAATATATACAGCGTTATAGACGCATATAATGTTCCCACCGAAAAGTATGCTCCGACACGCCCGGAAAGTTGTAAAATGTAACATCCAAGATGTTATGTTGCCTTACATTAGGGTATATACCGTTATGGACGTATATAATGTTCCCACCGATAACTAGGGTCCGACACGCCAGGAATATTTTCAAATATTACACCCGAGTTATTAGGTTGCCTTAGGTTAGGATATATAACGTTATAGATGCATATAATGTTCCCACAGAGAAGTAGAGCCCGACACGCCTGGAATGTTGTCAAATGTTAAATCCGAGGAGTTAGGTTGCCTTAGGTTAGGATATATAACGTTATAGACGCATATAATATTCCCACCGAAAAGTATGCTCCGACACGCCCGGAAAGTTGTAAAATGTAACATCCAAGATGTTATGTTGCCTTACATTAGGGTATATACCGTTATGGACGTATATAATGTTCCCACCGATAACTAGGGTCCGACACGCCAGGAATATTTTCAAATATTACACCCGAGTTATTAGGTTGCCTTAGGTTAGGATATATAACGTTATAGATGCATATAATGTTCCCACAGAGAAGTAGGGCCCGACACGCCTGGAATGTTGTCAGATGTTACATCCGAGGTGTTAGGTTGCCTTAGGTTAGGATGTATAACGTTATAGACGCGTATAATGTACCCACCGAGAAGTAGGGGACGAAACGCCAGGAATGTTGTAAAATATTACGTCCGTGACAATAGGTTACCTTAGGTTAGGATATATAACGTTATAGACGCATATAATGTTCCCACCGAGAAGTAGGTCCGACTCGCCAGGAATGTTGTCAAATGTTACATCCGAGGTGTTAGGTTGCCAAAGGTTCGGATATATAACGTTATAGACGCATATAATATTCCCACCGAGAAGTAGGCTGCGACACGCCTGGAAAGTTGTCAAATATTACATCCGTGTTGTTTGGTTGACAAAGGTTAGGATATACGACGTTATAGACGCATATAATGTTCCCACCGAGAAGTAGCGTGCGACACGCCTGGAAAGTTGGCAAATATTACATCCGTGTAGTTTGGTTGCCTTAGGTTAGGATATGTAACTTTATAGACGCATATAATGCTCCAACCGAGGAGTAGGGTCCGACACACCTGGAATGTTGTAAAATGTTACATCCGAGATGTTATGTTGCCTTACATTAGGGTATATACCGTTATAGATGTATATAATGTTGCCACCGATAAGTAGGGTTCGACACGCCAGGAATATTGTCAAATATTACATCCGAGTTATTAGGTTGCCTTAGGTTAGGATATATAACGTTATAGACGTATATAATGTTCCCACCGGGAAGCAGGGCCCGACAATCAAGGAATGTGGATAAATGGTACCCCGAGAGGTTAGGTTGGGTTAGGTTAGGTTAGGTTATATTACGTTATTGATGTATATGAAGATCCCACGGAGACGTAGAGGCCAACTCGCCAAGTATGTGGTAACATATTACCGCCGAGATGATAGGTTGGGTTAGGTTAGGTTGTATTACGTTATTGAGATATATAAAGGTCACACGGTGACGTAGAGGCCAACAAGCCAGGAATGTTGTCAAATATTACGGCCGAGATAATAGGTTGGGTTAGGTTAGGTCATTTTACGTTCTTGATGTATATAAAGGTCCAACGCAGACGTAGAGGCCAACTCGCCAGGAATGTTGTCAAATATTACCGCCGAGATGATAGGTTGTGTTAGGTTAGGTTATATTACGTTATTGCTGTATATGAAGGTCAAACGGAGACGTAGAGGCCAACTCGCCAGGAATGATATCAAATATTACAACCGAGATGTTCGGTTGGATAAGGTTAGTTTATATTACGCTATTGATGTATATAACAGTCCCAGGGAGACGTAGAAGCCAACTCGCCAGGAATGTTGTCAAATATTACCGCCGACATGTTAGGTTGGATTAGGTTAGGTTATATTACGTTATAGATGTATATAAAGGTTCCACGGAGACGTAGAGGCCAACTCGCCAGGAATGTTGTCAAATATTACCGCCGAAATGATAGGTTGGATTAGGTTAGGTTATATTACGTTATTGATGTATATGAAGGACCCACGTAGACGTAGGGGCCAAATCGCCAGGAATATTGTCAAATATTACCGCCGAGATGATAGGTTCGGTTAGGTTAGGTTATATTACGTTATTGATGTATATAAAGGTCCCACGGAGACGTAGAGGCCAACAAGCCAGGAATGTTGCCAATTATTACCGCCGAGATGTTAGTTTGGGTTAGATTAGGTTATATTACGTTATTGATGTATATAAAGGTCCCACGGAGACGTAGAATCCAACTCGCCAGGAATGTTGCCAAATATTACCGCCGAGATGTTCGGTTGTGTTAGGTTAGGTTATATTTCGTTATTAATGTATGAAGGTCCCACGGAGACGTAGAGGCCAACTCGCCAGGAATGTTGTCAAATATTACAGCCGCGATATTAGATTGGGTTAGGGTAGGTTGTATTACGTCATAGACGTATACAGTATTCCCACCGAGAAGTAGGGCCCGACAATCAAGGAATGTGGTTAAATGGTACCCCGAGAGGTTAGGTTGGGGTTAGGTTACGTTATATTACGTTATTGATGTATATAAAGGTCCCACGGATACGTAGAGGCCAACTCGGCAGGAATGTTTTTAAATATTACCGCCGAGATGTTCGGTTGGGTTAGGTTAGGTTATATTACGCTATTGATGCATATAAAGTTCCCACGGATACGTAGAGGCCAACTCGGCAGGAATGTTGTCAAATATTACCGCCGAGATGTTAGGTTGGGTTAGGTTAGGTTATATTACGTTATTGATATATATAAAGGTCCAACGGAGACGTAGAGGCCACCAAGCCAGGAATGTGGTCAAATATTACTGCCGAGGTGTTAGGTTGGGTTAGGTTAGGTTATATTTCGTTATTGATGTATGTGAAGGTCCCACGGAGACGTAGAGGCCAACTCGCCAGGAATGTTTTCAAATATTACCGCCGAGATTTTAGGTTCGGTTAGGTTAGGTTATATTACGTTATTGATATATATAAAAGTCCCACGTTGACGTAGAGGCCAACAAGCCAGGAATGTTGTCAAATATTACGGCCGAGATAATAGGTTGGGTTAGGTTAGGTTATATTACGTTATTGATGTATATGAAGGACCCACGTAGACGTAGGGGCCAAATCGCCAGGAATATTGTCAAATATTACCGCCGCGATATTAGATTGGGTTAGGTTAGGTTATATTACGTTATTGATATATATAAAGGTCCAACGGAGACGTAGAGGCCACCAAGCCAGGAATGTGGTCAAATTTTACTGCCGAGGTGTTAGGTTGGGTTAGGTTAGGTTATATTTCGTTATTGATGTATGTGAAGGTCCCACGGAGACGTAGAGGCCAACTCGCCAGGAATGTTTTCAAATATTACAGCCGCGATGATAGGTTGGGTTAGGTTAGGTTATATTACGTTATTGATGTATATGAAGATCCCACGGAGACGTAGAGGCCAACTCGCCAGGTATGTGTTCAGATATTACCGCCGAGATGAAAGGTTGGGTTAGTTTTGGTTATATTTCGTTATTGATGTATATGAATGTCCCACGGAGACGCAGAGACCAACTCGCCAGGAATGTTGTCAAATATTACAGCCGAGATGTTAGTTTGGGTTAGGTTCGGTTATATTACGTTATTGATGTATATGAAGGACCCACGTAGACGTAGGGGCCAACTCGCCAGGAATGTTGTCAAATATTACCGCCGAGATGTTAGGTTGGGTTAGGCTAGGTTATATTACGTTATTGTTGTATATAAAGGTCCCACGGAGACGTAGAGGCGAACTCGCCAGGAATGTCGTCAAATATTACAGACGCGATGTTAGATTGGGTTAGGGTAGGTTGTATTACGTCATAGACGTATACAGTGTTCCCACCGAGAAGTAGGTCCCGACAATCAAGGAATGTGGTTAAATGGTACCCCGAGAGGTTAGGTTGGTTTAGGTTACGTTATATTACGTTATTGATGTATATGAAGGACCCACGTAGACGTAGGGGCCAAATCGCCAGGAATATTGTCAAATATTACCGCCGAGATGATAGGTTCGGTTAGGTTAGGTTATATTACGTTATTGATGTATATAAAGGTCCCACGGAGACGTAGAGGCCAACAAGCCAGGAATGTTGCCAAATATTACCGCCGAGATGTTAGTTTGGGTTAGATTAGGTTATATTACGTTATTGATGTATATAAAGGTCTCACGGAGACGTAGAATCCAACTCGCCAGGAATGTTGCCAAATATTACCGCCGAGATGTTCGGTTGTGTTAGGTTAGGTTATATTTCGTTATTAATGTATGAAGGTCCCACGGAGACGTAGAGGCCAACTCGCCAGGAATGTTGTCAAATATTACAGCCGAGATAATAGGTTGGGTTAGGTTAGGTTATATTACGTTATTGATGTATATGAAGGACCCACGGAGACGTAGAATCCAACTCGCCAGGAATGTTGCCAAATATTACCGCCGAGATGTTCGGTAGGGTTAGGTTAGGTTATATTTCGTTATTAATGTATGAAGGTCCCACGGAGACGTAGAGGCCAACTCGGCAGGAATGTTGTCAAATATTACCGCCGAGATGTTAGGTTGGGTTAGGTTAGGTTATATTACGTTATTGATATATATAAAGGTCCAACGGAGACGTAGAGGCCAACTCGCCAGGAATGTTGTCAAATATTACCGCCGAGATGATAGGTTGGGTTAGGTTAGGTTATATTACGTTATTGATGTATATAAAGGTCCCACGGAGACGTAGAGGCCAACAAGCCAGGAATGTTGCCAAATATTACCGCCGAGATGTTAGTTTGGGTTAGGTTAGGTTATATTACGTTATTGATGTATATGATGGACCCACGGAGACGTAGAATCCAACTCGCCAGGAATGTTGCCAAATATTACCGCCGAGATGTTCGGTTGGGTTAGGTTAGGTTATATTTCGTTATTAATGTATGAAGGTCCCACGGAGACGTAGAGGCCAACTCGCCAGGAATGTTGTCAAATATTACCGCCGAGATGATAGGTTGGGTTAGGTTAGGTTATATAACGTTATTGATGTATATAAAGGTCCCACGGAGGCGTAGAGGCCAACTCGCCAGGAATGTTGTCAAATATTACCGCCGACATGTTAGGTTGGATTAGGTTTGGTTATATTACGTTATTGATGTATATAAAGGTCCCACGGAGACGGAGAAGCCAATTCGCCAGGAATGTTGTCAAATATTACCGCCGAGATGTTAGGTTGGGTTAGGTTAGGTTATATTACGTTATTGATGTATATAAAGGTCCCACGGTGACGTAGAGGCCAACAAGCCAGGAATGTTGTCTAATATTACCGCCGATATGATAGGTTTGGTTAGGTTAGGTTATATTACGTTATAGATGTGTATAAAGCACCCGCGGAGACGTAGAGGCCAACTCGCCAGGAATGTTGTCAAGTATTAACGCCGACATGTTAGGTTGGGTTAGGTTTGGTTATGTTACGTTATTGATGTATATAAAGGTCCGCCGCAGACGTAGAGGCCAACTCTCCAGGAATGTTGTCAAATATTACCGCCGAGATGTCAGGTTGTGTTAGGTTAGGTTATATTACGTTATTGAGTTATATAGAGGTCCCACGGAGACGTAGAGGCCAACCCGCCAGGAATGATTTCAAATATTACCGCCGAGAGGTTAGGTTGGTTTAGGTTAGGTTGTATTACGCTATAGACGTATACGGTGTTCCCACCGAGAAGTAGGGCCCGACAAACAAGGAATTTGGATAAATGGTACCCCGAGAGGTTAGGTTGGGTTAGGTCAGGTTATATTACGTTATAGATGTGTATAAAGGACCCACGGGGACGTAGAGGCCAACTCGCCAGGATGTTGCCAAATATTACCGCCGAGATGATAGGTTGTGTTAGGTTAGGATATATTACGTTATTGATATATATATAAAGGTCCCACGGGGACGTAGAGGCCAACAAGCCAGGAATGTTGCCAAATATTACCGCCGAGATGTTAGTTTGGGTTAGGTTAGGTTATATTACGTTATTGATGTATATGATGGACCCACGGAGACGTAGAATCCAACTCGCCAGGAATGTTGCCAAATATTACCGCCGAGATGTTCGGTTGGGTTAGGTTAGGTTATATTTCGTTATTAATGTATGAAGGTCCCACGGAGACGTAGAGGCCAACAAGCCAGGAATGTTGCCAAATATTACCGCCGAGATGTTAGTTTGGGTTAGGTTAGGTTATATTACGTTATTGATGTATATAAAGGTCCCACGGAGATGTAGAGGCCAACTCGCCAGGAATGTTGTCAAATATTACAGCCGCGATATTAGATTGGGTTAGTGTAGGTTGTATTACGTCATTGACGTATACAGTGTTCCCACCGAGAAGTAGGGCCCGACAATCAAGGAATGTGGTTAAATGGTACCCCGAGAGGTTAGGTTGGGTTAGGTTACGTTATATTACGTTATTGATGTACATGAGGGTCCCACGGAGACGTAGAGGCCAACTCGCCAGGAATGTTGTCAAATATTACCGCCGAGATGATAGGTTGGGTTAGGTTAGGTTATATAACGTTATTGATGTATATAAAGGTCCCACGGAGGCGTAGAGGCCAACTCGCCAGGAATGTTGTCAAATATTACAGACGCGATGTTAGATTGGGTTAGGGTAGGTTGTATTACGTCATAGACGCATCCAGTGTTCCCACCGAGAAGTAGGTCCCGACAATCAAGGAATGTAGTTAAATGGTACCCCGAGAGGTCAGGTTGGGTTAGGTTACGTTATATTACGTTATTGATGTACATGAGGGTCCCACGGAGACGTAGAATCCAACTCGCCAGGAATGTTGCCAAATATTACCGCCGAGATGATAGGTTCGGTTAGGTTAGGTTATATTACGTTATTGATGTATATAAAGGTCCCACGGAGACGTAGATGTCAAGAAGCCAGGAATGTTGCCAAATATTACCGCCGAGATATTAGTTTGGGTTAGGTTAGGTTATATTACGCTATTGATGTATATAAAGGTCCCAAGGAGACGTAGAATCCAACTCGCCAGGAATGTTGCCAAATATTACCGCCGAGATGTTCGGTTGGGTTAGGTTAGGTTATATTTCGTTATTAATGTATGAAGGTCCCACGGAGACGTAGAGGCCAACAAGCCAGGAATGTTGCCAAATATTACCGCCGAGATGTTAGTTTGGGTTAGGTTAGGTTATATTACGTTATTGATGTATATGATGGACCCACGGAGACGTAGAATCCAACTCGCCAGGAATGTTGCCAAATATTACCGCCGAGATGTTCGGTTAGGTTAGGTTAGGTTATATTTCGTTATTAATGTATGAAGGTCCCACGGAGACGTAGAGGCCAACTCGCCAGGAATGTTGTCAAATATTACCGCCGAGATGATAGGTTGGGTTAGGTTAGGTTATATAACGTTATTGATGTATATAAAGGTCCGCCGCAGACGTAGAGGCCAACTCTCCAGGAATGTTGTCAAATATTACCGCCGACATGTTAGGTTGGATTAGGTTTGGTTATATTACGTTATTGATGTATATAAAGGTCCCACGGAGACGGAGAAGCCAACTCGCCAGGAATGTTGTCAAATATTACCGCCGAGATGTTAGGTTGGGTTAGGTTAGGTTATATTACGTTATTGATGTATATAAAGGTCCCACGGTGACGTAGAGGCCAACAAGCCAGGAATGTTGTCTAATATTACCGCCGATATGATAGGTTTGGTTAGGTTAGGTTATATTACGTTATAGATGTGTATAAAGCACCCACGGAGACGTAGAGGCCAACTCGCCAGGAATGTTGTCAAATATTACCGCCGAGATGTTAGGTTGGGTTAGGTTTGGTTATATTACGTTATTGATGTATATAAAGGTCCCACGGTGATGTAGAGGCCAACAAGCCAGGAATGTTGTCTAATATTACCGCCGATATGATAGGTTTGGTTAGGTTAGGTTATATTACGTTATAGATGTGTATAAAGCACCCACGGAGACGTAGAGGCCAACTCGCCAGGAATGTTGTCAAGTATTAACGCCGACATGTTAGGTTGGGTTAGGTTTGGTTATGTTACGTTATTGATGTATATAAAGGTCCGCCGCAGACGTAGAGGCCAACTCTCCAGGAATGTTGTCAAATATTACCGCCGAGATGTCAGGTTGTGTTAGGTTAGGTTATATTACGTTATTGAGTTATATAGAGGTCCCACGGAGACGTAGAGGCCAACCCGCCAGGAATGATTTCAAATATTACCGCCGAGAGGTTAGGTTGGTTTAGGTTAGGTTGTATTACGCTATAGACGTATACGGTGTTCCCACCGAGAAGTAGGGCCCGACAAACAAGGAATTTGGATAAATGGTACCCCGAGAGGTTAGGTTGGGTTAGGTCAGGTTATATTACGTTATAGATGTGTATAAAGGACCCACGGGGACGTAGAGGCCAACTCGCCAGGATGTTGCCAAATATTACCGCCGAGATGATAGGTTGTGTTAGGTTAGAATATATTATGTTATTGATATATATATAAAGGTCCCACGGGGACGTAGAGGCCAACAAGCCAGGAATGTTGCCAAATATTACCGCCGAGATGTTAGTTTGGGTTAGGTTAGGTTATATTACGTTATTGATGTATATAAAGGTCCCACGGAGATGTAGAGGCCAACTCGCCAGGAATGTTGTCAAATATTACAGCCGCGATATTAGATTGGGTTAGTGTAGGTTGTATTACGTCATTGACGTATACAGTGTTCCCACCGAGAAGTAGGGCCCGACAATCAAGGAATGTGGTTAAATGGTACCCCGAGAGGTTAGGTTGGGTTAGGTTACGTTATATTACGTTATTGATGTACATGAGGGTCCCACGGAGACGTAGAGGCCAACTCGCCAGGAATGTTGTCATATATTACCGCCGAGATGATAGGTTGGGTTAGGTTAGGTTATATAACGTTATTGATGTATATAAAGGTCCCACGGAGGCGTAGAGGCCAACTCGCCAGGAATGTTGTCAAATATTACAGACGCGATGTTAGATTGGGTTAGGGTAGGTTGTATTACGTCATAGACGCATCCAGTGTTCCCACCGAGAAGTAGGTCCCGACAATCAAGGAATGTAGTTAAATGGTACCCCGAGAGGTCAGGTTGGGTTAGGTTACGTTATATTACGTTATTGATGTACATGAGGGTCCCACGGAGACGTAGAATCCAACTCGCCAGGAATGTTGCCAAATATTACCGCCGAGATGATAGGTTCGGTTAGGTTAGGTTATATTACGTTATTGATGTATATAAAGGTCCCACGGAGACGTAGAGTTCAAGAAGCCAGGAATGTTGCCAAATATTACCGCCGAGATATTAGTTTGGGTTAGGTTAGGTTATATTACGCTATTGATGTATATAAAGGTCCCAAGGAGACGTAGAATCCAACTCGCCAGGAATGTTGCCAAATATTACCGCCGAGATGTTCGGTTGGGTTAGGTTAGGTTATATTTCGTTATTAATGTATGAAGGTCCCACGGAGACGTAGAGGCCATCTCGCCAGGAATGTTGTCAAATATTACCGCCGACATGTTAGGTTGGATTAGGTTTGGTTATATTACGTTATTGATGTATATAAAGGTCCCACGGAGACGGAGAAGCCAACTCGCCAGGAATGTTGTCAAATATTACCGCCGAGATGATAGGTTGGGTTAGGTTAGGTTATATTACGTTATTGATGTATATAAAGGTCCCACGGTGACGTAGAGGCCAACGAGCCAGGAAAGTTGTCTAATATTATTGCCGATATGATAGGTTTGGTTAGGTTAGGTTATATTACGTTATAGATGTGTATAAAGGACCCACGGAGACGTAGAGGCCAACTCGCCAGGAATGTTGTCAAGTATTAACGCGGACATGTTAGGTTGGGTTAGGTTTGGTTATGTTACGTTATTGATATATATAAAGGTTCCACGGAGACGTAGAGGCCAACAAGCCAGGAATGTTGCCAAATATTACCGCCGAGATGTTAGTTTGGGTTAGGTTGGGTTATATTACGTTATTGATGTATATGATGGACCCACGGAGACGTAGAATCCAACTCGCCAGGAATGTTGCCAAATATTACCGCCGAGATGTTCGGTTGGGTTAGGTTAGGTTATATTTCGTTATTAATGTATGAAGGTCCCACGGAGACGTAGAGGCCAACAAGCCAGGAATGTTGCCAAATATTACCGCCGAGATGTTAGTTTGGGTTAGGTTAGGCTATATTACGTTATTGATGTATATAAAGGTCCCACGGAGACGTAGAGGCCAACTCGCCAGGAATGTTGTCAAATATTACCGCCGAGATGATAGGTTGGGTTAGGTTAGGTTATATTACGTTATTGATGTATATAAAGGTCCCACGGAGGCGTAGAGGCCAACTCGCCAGGAATGTTGTCAAATATTACAGACGCGATGTTAGATTGGGTTAGGGTAGGTTGTATTACGTCATAGACGCATACAGTGTTCCCACCGAGAAGTAGGTCCCGACAATCAAGGAATGTAGTTAAATGGTACCCCGAGAGGTCAAGTTGGGTTAGGTTACATTATATTACGTTATTGATGTACATGAGGGTCCCACGGAGACGTAGAATCCAACTCGCCAGGAATGTTGCCAAATATTACCGCCGAGATGATAGGTTCGGTTAGGTTAGGTTATATTACGTTATTGATGTATATAAAGGTCCCACGGTGACGTAGAGGCCAACAAGCCAGGAATGTTGTCTAATATTACCGCCGAGATGATAGGTTTGGTTAGGTTATGTTATATTACGTTATAGATGTGTATAAAGGACCCACGGAGACGTAGAGGCCAACTCGCCAGGAATGTTGTCAAGTATTAACGCCGACATGTTTGGTTGGGTTAGGTTTGGTTATGTTACGTTATTGATGTATATAAAGGTCCGACGCAGATGTAGAGGCCAACTCGCCAGGAATGTTGTCAAATATTACCGCCGAGATGTTAGGTTGTGTTAGGTTAGGTTATATTACGTTCTTGATGTATATAAAGGTCCCACGGAGACGTAGAGGCCAACAAGCCAGGAATGTTGCCAAATATTACTGCCGAGATGTTAGTTTGGGTTAGGTTAGGTTATATTACGTTATTGATGTATATAAAGGTCCCACGGGGACGTAGAATCCAACTCGCCAGGAATGTTGCCAAATATTACCGCCGAGATGATAGGTTGTGTTAGGTTAGGTTATATTACGTTATTGATGTATATAAAGGTCCCACGGAGGCGTAGAGGCCAACAAGCTAGGAATGTTGCCAAATATTACCGCCGAGATGTTAGTTTGGGTTAGGTTAGGTTATATTACGTTATTGATGTATATGAAGGACCCACGGAGACGTAGAGGCCAACTCGCCAGGAGTGTTGTCAAATATTACCGCCGAGATGATAGGCTGGCTTAGGTTAGGATATTACGTTAATGATGTATATAAAGGTCCCACGGAGGCGTAGAGGCCAACTCGCCAGGAATGTTGTCAAATATTACAGACGCGATGTTAGATTGGGTTAGGGTAGGTTGTATTACGTCATAGACGCATACAGTGTTCCCACCGAGAAGTAGGTCCCGACAATCAAGGAATGTAGTTAAATGGTACCCCGAGAGGTCAGGTTGGGTTAGGTTACGTTATATTACGTTATTGATGTACATGAGGGTCCCACGGAGACGTAGAATCCAACTCGCCAGGAATGTTGCCAAATATTACCGCCGAGATGATAGGTTCGGTTAGGTTAGGTTATATTACGTTATTGATGTATATAAAGGTCCCACGGAGACGTAGAGGCCAAGAAGCCAGGAATGTTGCCAAATATTACCGCCGAGATATTAGTTTGGGTTAGGTTAGGTTATATTACGCTATTGATGTATATAAAGGTCCCAAGGAGACGTAGAATCCAACTCGCCAGGAATGTTGCCAAATATTACCGCCGAGATGTTCGGTTGGGTTAGGTTAGGTTATATTTCGTTATTAATGTATGAAGGTCCCACGGAGACGTAGAGGCCATCTCGCCAGGAATGTTGTCAAATATTACCGCCGACATGTTAGGTTGGATTAGGTTTGGTTCAATTACGTTATTGATGTATATAAAGGTCCCACGAAGACGGAGAAGCCAACTCGCCAGGAATGTTGTCAAATATTACCGCCGAGATATTAGTTTGGGTTAGGTTAGGTTATATTACGTTATTGATGTATATAAAGGTCCCACGGTGACGTAGAGGCCAACAAGCCAGGAAAGTTGTCTAATATTACCGCCGATATGATAGGTTTGGTTAGGTTAGGTTATATTACGTTATAGATGTGTATAAAGGACCCACGGAGACGTAGAGGCCAACTCGCCAGGAATGTTGTCAAGTATTAACGCCGACATGTTAGGCTGGGTTAGGTTTGGTTATGTTACGTTATTGATGTATATAAATGTCCGACGCAGACGTAGAGGCCAAATCTCCAGGAATGTTGTCAAATATTACCGCCGAGATGTCAGGTTGTGTTAGGTTAGGTTACATTACGTTATTGAGTTATATAGAGGTCCCACGGAGACGTAGAGGCCAACTCGCCAGGAATGATTTCAAATATTACCGCCGAGATGTTCGGTTGGTTTAGGTTAGGTTGTATTACGCTATAGACGTATACAGTGTTCCCACCGAGAAGTAGGGCCCGACAAACAAGGAATTTGGATAAATGGTACCCCGAGAGGTTAGGTTGGGTTAGGTTAGGTTATATTACGTTATAGATGTGTATAAAGGACCCACGGGGACGTAGAGGCCAACTCGCCAGGATGTTGCCAAATATTACCGCCGAGATGATAGGTTGTGTTAGGTTAGGTTATATTACGTTATTGATATATATAAAGGTCCCACGGAGACGTAGAGGCCAACAAGCCAGGAATGTTGCCAAATATTACCGCCGAGATGTTAGTTTGGGTTAGGTTAGGTTATATTGCGTTATTGATGTATATGAAGGGCCCACGTAGACGTAGGGGCCAACTCGCCAGGAATGTTGTCAAATATTACAGACGCGATGTTAGATTGGGTTAGGGTAGGTTGTATTACGTCATTGACGTATACAGTGTTCCCACCGAGAAGTAGGGCCCGACAATCAAGGAATGTGGTTAAATGGTACCCCGAGAGGTTAGGTTGGGTTAGGTTACGTTATATTACGTTATTGATGTACATGAGGGTCCCACGGAGACGTAGAGGCCAACAAGCCAGGAATGTTGCCAAATATTACCGCCGAGATGTTAGTTTGGGTTAGGTTAGGTTATATTGCGTTATTGATGTATATGAAGGGCCCACGTAGACGTAGGGGCCAACTCGCCAGGAATGTTGTCAAATATTACAGACGCGATGTTAGATTGGGTTAGGGTAGGTTGTATTACGTCATTGACGTATACAGTGTTCCCACCGAGAAGTAGGGCCCGACAATCAAGGAATGTGGTTAAATGGTACCCCGAGAGGTTAGGTTGGGTTAGGTTACGTTATATTACGTTATTGATGTACATGAGGGTCCCACGGAGACGTAGAGGCCAACTCGCCAGGAATGTTGTCAAATATTACCGCCGAGATGATAGGTTGGGTTAGGTTAGGTTATATTACGTTATTGATGTATATAAAGGTCCCACGGAGGCGTAGAGGCCAACTCGCCAGGAATGTTGTCAAATATTACAGACGCGATGTTAGATTGGGTTAGGGTAGGTTGTATTACGTCATAGACGCATACAGTGTTCCCACCGAGAAGTAGGTCCCGAAAATCAAGGAATGTAGTTAAATGGTACCCCGAGAGGTCAGGTTGGGTTAGGTTACATTATATTACGTTATTGATGTACATGAGGGTCCCACGGAGACGTAGAGGCCAACTCGCCAGGAATGTTGTCAAATATTACCGCCGAGATGTTAGTTTGGGTTAGGTTAGGTTATATTACGTTATTGATGTATATTAAGGACCCACGGAGACGTAGAATCCAACTCGCCAGGAATGTTGCCAAATATTACCGCCGAGATGTTCGGTTGGGTTAGGTTAGGTTATATTTCGTTATTAATGTATGAAGGTGCCACGGAGACGTAGAGGCCAACAAGCCAGGAATGTTGCCAAATATTACCGCCGAGATGTTAGTTTGGGTTAGGTTAGGTTATATTACGTTATTGATGTATATAAAGGTCCCACGGAGACGTAGAGGCCAACTCGCCAGTAATGTTGTCAAATATTACAGCCGCGATATTAGATTGTGTTAGGGTAGGTTGTATTACGTCATTGACGTATACAGTGTTCCCACCGAGAAGTAGGGCCCGACAATCAAGGAATGTGGTTAAATGGTACCCCGAGAGGTTAGGTTGGGTTAGGTTACGTTATATTACGTTATTGATGTACATGGGGGTCCCACGGAGACGTAGAGGCCAACTCGCCAGGAATGTTGTCAAATATTACAGCCGAGATGATAGGTTGGGTTAGGTTAGGTTATATAACGTTATTGATGTATATAAAGGTCCCACGGAGGCGTAGAGGCCAACTCGCCAGGAATGTTGTCAAATATTACAGACGCGATGTTAGATTGGGTTAGGGTAGGTTGTATTACGTCATAGACGCATCCAGTGTTCCCACCGAGAAGTAGGTCCCGACAATCAAGGAATGTAGTTAAATGGTACCCCGAGAGGTCTGGTTGGGTTAGGTTACGTTATATTACGTTATTGATGTACATGAGGGTCCCACGGAGACGTAGAATCCAACTCGCCAGGAATGTTGCCAAATATTACCGCCGAGATGATAGGTTGTGTTAGGTTAGGTTATATTACGTTATTGATGTATATAAAGGTCCCACGGAGACGTAGAGGCCAACAAGCCAGGAATGTTGCCAAATATTACCGCCGAGATGTTAGTTTGGGTTAGGTTAGGTTATATTACGTTATTGATGTATATGAAGGACCCACGGAGACGTAGAGGCCAACTCGCCAGGAATGTTGTCAAATATTACCGCCGAGATGATAGGTTGGGTTAGGTTAGGTTATATTACGTTATTGATGTATATAAAGGTCCCACGGAGGCGTAGAGGCCAACTCGCCAGGAATGTTGTCGAATATTACAGACGCGATGTTAGATTGGGTTAGGGAAGGTTGTATTACGTCATAGACGCATACAGTGTTCCCACCGAGAAGTAGGTCCCGACAATCAAGGAATGTAGTTAAATGGTACCCCCGGGAGGTCAGGTTGGGTTAGGTTACATTATATTACGTTATTGATGTACATGAGGGTCCCACGGAGACGTAGAATCCAACTCGCCAGGAATGTTGCCAAATATTACCGCCGAGATGATAGGTTCGGTTAGGTTAGGTTATATTACGTTATTGATGTATATAAAGGTCCCACGGAGACGTAGAGGCCAACAAGCCAGGAATGTTGCCAAATATTACCGCCGAGATGTTAGTTTGGGTTAGGTTAGGGTATATTACGTTATTGATGTATATAAAGGTCCCACGGAGACGTAGAATCCAACTCGCCAGGAATGTTGTCAAATATTACCGCCGAGATGTTAGGTTGGGTTAGGTTAGGTTATATTACGTTATTGATGTATATAAAGGTCCCACGGTGACGTAGAGGCCAACAAGCCAGGAATGTTGTCTAATATTACCGCCGATATGATAGGTTTGGTTAGGTTAGGTTATATTACGTTATAGATGTGTATAAAGCACCCACGGAGACGTAGAGGCCAACTCGCCAGGAATGTTGTCAAGTATTAACGCCGAGATGATAGGTTCGGTTAGGTTAGGTTATATTACGTTCTTGATGTATATAAAGGTCCCACGGAGACGTAGAGGCCAACAAGCCAGGAATGTTGCCAAATATTACTGCCGAGATGTTAGTTTGTGTTAGGTTAGGTTATATTACGTTATTGATGTATATAAAGGGCCCACGGAGACGTAGAATCCAACTCGCCAGGAATGTTGCCAAATATTACCGCCGAGATGATAGGTTGTGTTAGGTTAGGTTATATTACGTTATTGATGTATATAAAGGTCCCACGGAGACGTAGAGGCCAACAAGCCAGGAATGTTGCCAAATATTACCGCCGAGATGTTAGTTTGGGTTACGTTAGGTTATATTACGTTATTGATGTATATGAAGGACCCACGGAGACGTAGAGGCCAACTCGCCAGGAATGTCGTCAAATATTACCGCCGAGATGATAGGTTGGGTTAGGTTAGGTTATATTACGTTATTGATGTATATAAAGGTCTCACGGAGGCGTAGAGGCCAACTCGCCAGGAATGTTCTCATATATTACAGACGCGATGTTAGATTGGGTTAGGGTAGGTTGTATTACGTCATTGACGTATACAGTGTTCCCACCGAGAAGTAGGGTCCGACAATCAAGGAATGTGGTTAAATGGTACCCCGAGAGGTTAGGTTGGGTTAGGTTACGTTATATTACGTTATTGATGTACATGAGGGTCCCACGGAGACGTAGAATCCAACTCGCCAGGAATGTTGCCAAATATTACCGCCGAGATGATAGGTTCGGTTAGGTTAGGTTATATTACGTTATTGATGTATATAAAGGTCCCACGGTGACGTAGAGGCCAACAAGCCAGGAATGTTGTCTAATATTACCGCCGAGATGATAGGTTTGGTTAGGTTATGTTATATTACGTTATAGATGTGTATAAAGGACCCACGGAGACGTAGAGGCCAACTCGCCAGGAATGTTGTCAAGTATTAACGCCGACATGTTAGGTTGGGTTAGGTTTGGTTATGTTACGTTATTGATGTATATAAAGGTCCGACGCAGACGTAGAGGCCAACTCGCCAGGAATGTTGTCAAATATTACCGCCGAGATGTTAGGTTGTGTTAGGTTAGGTTATATTACGTTCTTGATGTATATAAAGGTCCCACGGAGACGTAGAGGCCAACAAGCCAGGAATGTTGCCAAATATTACTGCCGAGATGTTGGTTTGGGTTAGGTTATGTTATATTACGTTATAGATGTGTATAAAGGACCCACGGAGACGTAGAGGCCAACTCGCCAGGAATGTTGTCAAGTATTAACGCCGACATGTTAGGTTGGGTTAGGTTTGGTTATGTTACGTTATTGATGTATATAAAGGTCCGACGCAGACGTAGAGGCCAACTCGCCAGGAATGTTGTCAAATATTACCGCCGAGATGTTAGGTTGTGTTAGGTTAGGTTATATTACGTTCTTGATGTATATAAAGGTCCCACGGAGACGTAGAGGCCAACAAGCCAGGAATGTTGCCAAATATTACTGCCGAGATGTTGGTTTGGGTTAGGTTAGGTTATATTACGTTATTGATGTATATAAAGGTCCCACGGGGACGTAGAATCCAACTCGCCAGGAATGTTGCCAAATATTACCGCCGAGATGATAGGTTGTGTTAGGTTAGGTTATATTACGTTATTGATGTATATAAAGGTCCCACGGAGACGTAGAGGCCAACAAGCCAGGAATGTTGCCAAATATTACCGCCGAGATGTTAGTTTGGGTTACGTTAGGTTATATTACGTTATTGATGTATATGAAGGACCCACGGAGACGTAGAGGCCAACTCGCCAGGAATGTCGTCAAATATTACCGCCGAGATGATAGGTTGGGTTAGGTTAGGTTATATTACGTTATTGATGTATATAAAGGTCTCACGGAGGCGTAGAGGCCAACTCGCCAGGAATGTTCTCATATATTACAGACGCGATGTTAGATTGGGTTAGGGTAGGTTGTATTACGTCATTGACGTATACAGTGTTCCCACCGAGAAGTAGGGTCCGACAATCAAGGAATGTGGTTAAATGGTACCCCGAGAGGTTAGGTTGGGTTAGGTTACGTTATATTACGTTATTGATGTACATGAGGGTCCCACGGAGACGTAGAATCCAACTCGCCAGGAATGTTGCCAAATATTACCGCCGAGATGATAGGTTCGGTTAGGTTAGGTTATATTACGTTATTGATGTATATAAAGGTCCCACGGTGACGTAGAGGCCAACAAGCCAGGAATGTTGTCTAATATTACCGCCGAGATGATAGGTTTGGTTAGGTTATGTTATATTACGTTATAGATGTGTATAAAGGACCCACGGAGACGTAGAGGCCAACTCGCCAGGAATGTTGTCAAGTATTAACGCCGACATGTTAGGTTGGGTTAGGTTTGGTTATGTTACGTTATTGATGTATATAAAGGTCCGACGCAGACGTAGAGGCCAACTCGCCAGGAATGTTGTCAAATATTACCGCCGAGATGATAGGTTGTGTTAGGTTAGGTTATATTACGTTATTGATGTATATAAAGGTCCCACGGAGACGTAGAGGCCAACAAGCCAGGAATGTTGCCAAATATTACCGCCGAGATGTTAGTTTGGGTTAGGTTAGGTTATATTACGTTATTGATGTATATGAAGGACCCACGGAGGCGTAGAGGCCAACTCGCCAGGAATGTTGTCAAATATTACCGCCGAGATGATAGGTTGGGTTAGGTTAGGTTATATTACGTTATTGATGTATATAAAGGTCCCACGGAGGCGTAGAGGCCAACTCGCCAGGAATGTTGTCGAATATTACAGACGCGATGTTAGATTGGGTTAGGGTAGGTTGTATTACGTCATAGACGCATACAGTGTTCCCACCGAGAAGTAGGTCCCGACAATCAAGGAATGTAGTTAAATGGTACCCCCGAGAGGTCAGGTTGGGTTAGGTTACATTATATTACGTTATTGATGTACATGAGGGTCCCACGGAGACGTAGAA
The DNA here is from genome assembly GCA_963969225.1 of Xylocopa violacea. NCBI lineage: Eukaryota > Metazoa > Arthropoda > Insecta > Hymenoptera > Apidae > Xylocopa > Xylocopa violacea. The sequence goes on along the minus strand of CAXAJV010000021.1, from coordinate 1,797,885 downwards.
TCCAACTCGCCAGGAATGTTGCCAAATATTACCGCCGAGATGATAGGTTCGGTTAGGTTAGGTTATATTACGTTATTGATGTATATAAAGGTCCCACGGAGACGTAGAGGCCAACTCGCCAGGAATGTTGTCAAATATTACCGCCGAGATGATAGGTTGGGTTAGGTTAGGTTATATTACGTTATTGGTGTATATAAAGGTCTCACGGAGGCGTAGAGGCCAACTCGCCAGGAATGTTCTCAAATATTACAGACGCGATGTTAGATTGGGCTAGGGTAGGTTGTATTACGTCATAGACGCATACAGTGTTCCCACCGAGAAGTAGGTCCCGACAATCAAGGAATGTAGATAAATGGTACCCCGAGAGGTCAGGTTGGGTTAGGTTACATTATATTACGTTATTGATGTACATGAGGGTCCCACGGAGACGTAGAATCCAACTCGCCAGGAATGTTGCCAAATATTACCGCCGAGATGATAGGTTCGGTTAGGTTAGGTTATATTACGTTATTGATGTATATAAAGGTCCCACGGAGACGTAGAGGCCAAGAAGACAGGAATGTTGCCAAATATTACCGCCGAGATATTAGTTTGGGTTAGGTTAGGTTATATTACGCTATTGATGTATATAAAGGTCCCAAGGAGACGTAGAATCCAACTCGCCAGGAATGTTGCCAAATATTACCGCCGAGATGTTCGGTTGGGTTAGGTTAGGTTATATTTCGTTATTAATGTATGAAGGTCTCACGGAGACGTAGAGGCCATCTCGCCAGGAATGTTGTCAAATATTACCGCCGACATGTTAGGTTGGATTAGGTTTGGTTATATTACGTTATTGATGTATATAAAGGTCCCACGGAGACGGAGAAGCCAACTCGCCAGGAATGTTGTCAAATATTACCGCCGAGATGATAGGTTGGGTTAGGTTAGGTTATATTACGTTATTGATGTATATAAAGGTCCCACGGTGACGTAGAGGCCAACGAGCCAGGAAAGTTGTCTAATATTACCGCCGATATGATAGGTTTGGTTAGGTTAGGTTATATTACGTTATAGATGTGTATAAAGGACCCACGGAGACGTAGAGGCCAACTCGCCAGGAATGTTGTCAAGTATTAACGCCGACATGTTAGGTTGGGTTAGGTTTGGTTATGTTACGTTATTGATATATATAAAGGTCCCACGGAGACGTAGAGGCCAACAAGCCAGGAATGTTGCCAAATATTACCGCCGAGATGTTAGTTTGGGTTAGGTTGGGTTATATTACGTTATTGATGTATATGATGGACCCACGGAGACGTAGAATCCAACTCGCCAGGAATGTTGCCAAATATTACCGCCGAGATGTTCGGTTGGGTTAGGTTAGGTTATATTTCGTTATTAATGTATGAAGGTCCCACGGAGACGTAGAGGCCAACAAGCCAGGAATGTTGCCAAATATTACCGCCGAGATGTTAGTTTGGGTTAGGTTAGGTTATATTACGTTATTGATGTATATAAAGGTCCCACGGAGACGTAGAGGCCAACTCGCCAGGAATGTTGTCAAATATTACAGCCGCGATATTAGATTGGGTTAGGGTAGGTTGTATTACGTCATTGACGTATACAGTGTTCCCACCGAGAAGTAGGGCCCGACAATCAAGGAATGTGGTTAAATGGTACCCCGAGAGGTTAGGTTGGGTTAGGTTACGTTATATTACGTTATTGATGTACATGAAGGTCCCACGGAGACGTAGAATCCAACTCGCCAGGAATGTTGCCAAATATTACCGCCGAGATGATAGGTTCGGTTAGGTTAGGTTATATTACGTTATTGATGTATATAAAGGTCCCACGGTGAGGTAGAGGCCAACAAGCCAGGAATGTTGTCTAATATTACCGCCGAGATGATAGGTTTGGTTAGGTTATGTTATATTACGTTATAGATGTGTATAAAGGACCCACGGAGACGTAGAGGCCAACTCGCCAGGAATGTTGTCAAGTATTAACGCCGACATGTTAGGTTGGGTTAGGTTTGGTTATGTTACGTTATTGATGTATATAAAGGTCCGACGCAGACGTAGAGGCCAACTCGCCAGGAATGTTGTCAAATATTACCGCCGAGATGTTAGGTTGTGTTAGGTTAGGTTATATTACGTTCTTGATGTATATAAAGGTCCCACGGAGACGTAGAGGCCAACAAGCCAGGAATGTTGCCAAATATTACCGCCGAGATGTTAGTTTGGGTTAGGTTAGGTTATATTACGTTATTGATGTATATGAAGGACCCACGGAGGCGTAGAGGCCAACTCGGCAGGAATGTTGTCAAATATTACCGCCGAGATGATAGGTTGGGTTAGGTTAGGTTATATTACGTTATTGATGTATATAAAGGTCCCACGGAGGCGTAGAGGCCAACTCGCCAGGAATGTTGTCGAATATTACAGACGCGATGTTAGATTGGGTTAGGGTAGGTTGTATTACGTCATAGACGCATACAGTGTTCCCACCGAGAAGTAGGTCCCGACAATCAAGGAATGTAGTTAAATGGTACCCCCGAGAGGTCAGGTTGGGTTAGGTTACATTATATTACGTTATTGATGTACATGAGGGTCCCACGGAGACGTAGAATCCAACTCGCCAGGAATGTTGCCAAATATTACCGCCGAGATGATAGGTTCGGTTAGGTTAGGTTATATTACGTTATTGATGTATATAAAGGTCCCACGGAGACGTAGAGGCCAACACGCCAGGAATGTTGTCAAATATTACCGCCGAGATGATAGGTTGGGTTAGGTTAGGTTATATTACGTTATTGATGTATATAAAGGTCTCACGGAGGCGTAGAGGCCAACTCGCCAGGAATGTTCTCAAATATTACAGACGCGATGTTAGATTGGGTTAGGGTAGGTTGTATTACGTCATAGACGCATACAGTGTTCCCACCGAGAAGTAGGTCCCGACAATCAAGGAATGTAGATAAATGGTACCCCGAGAGGTCAGGTTGGGTTAGGTTACATTATATTACGTTATTGATGTACATGAGGGTCCCACGGAGACGTAGAATCCAACTCGCCAGGAATGTTGCCAAATATTACCGCCGAGATGATAGGTTCGGTTAGGTTAGGTTATATTACGTTATTGATGTATATAAAGGTCCCACGGAGACGTAGAGGCCAAGAAGCCAGGAATGTTGCCAAATATTACCGCCGAGATATTAGTTTGGGTTAGGTTAGGTTATATTACGCTATTGATGTATATAAAGGTCCCAAGGAGACGTAGAATCCAACTCGCCAGGAATGTTGCCAAATATTACCGCCGAGATGTTCGGTTGGGTTAGGTTAGGTTATATTTCGTTATTAATGTATGAAGGTCTCAGGGAGACGTAGAGGCCATCTCGCCAGGAATGTTGTCAAATATTACCGCCGACATGTTAGGTTGGATTAGGTTTGGTTATATTACGTTATTGATGTATATAAAGGTCCCACGGAGACGGAGAAGCCAACTCGCCAGGAATGTTATCAAATATTACCGCCGAGATGATAGGTTGGGTTAGGTTAGGTTATATTACGTTATTGATGTATATAAAGGTCCCACGGTGACGTAGAGGCCAACGAGCCAGGAAAGTTGTCTAATATTACCGCCGATATGATAGGTTTGGTTAGGTTAGGTTATATTACGTTATAGATGTGTATAAAGGACCCACGGAGACGTAGAGGCCAACTCGCCAGGAATGTTGTCAAGTATTAACGCCGACATGTTAGGTTGGGTTAGGTTTGGTTATGTTACGTTATTGATATATATAAAGGTCCCACGGAGACGTAGAGGCCAACAAGCCAGGAATGTTGCCAAATATTACCGCCGAGATGTTAGTTTGGGTTAGGTTGGGTTATATTACGTTATTGATGTATATGATGGACCCACGGAGACGTAGAATCCAACTCGCCAGGAATGTTGCCAAATATTACCGCCGAGATGTTCGGTTGGGTTAGGTTAGGTTATATTTCGTTATTAATGTATGAAGGTCCCACGGAGACGTAGAGGCCAACAAGCCAGGAATGTTGCCAAATATTACCGCCGAGATGTTAGTTTGGGTTAGGTTAGGTTATATTACGTTATTGATGTATATAAAGGTCCCACGGAGACGTAGAGGCCAACTCGCCAGGAATGTTGTCAAATATTACAGCCGCGATATTAGATTGGGTTAGGGTAGGTTGTATTACGTCATTGACGTATACAGTGTTCCCACCGAGAAGTAGGGCCCGACAATCAAGGAATGTGGTTAAATGGTACCCCGAGAGGTTAGGTTGGGTTAGGTTACGTTATATTACGTTATTGATGTACATGAAGGTCCCACGGAGACGTAGAATCCAACTCGCCAGGAATGTTGCCAAATATTACCGCCGAGATGATAGGTTCGGTTAGGTTAGGTTATATTACGTTATTGATGTATATAAAGGTCCCACGGTGACGTAGAGGCCAACAAGCCAGGAATGTTGTCTAATATTACCGCCGAGATGATAGGTTTGGTTAGGTTATGTTATATTACGTTATAGATGTGTATAAAGGACCCACGGAGACGTAGAGGCCAATTCGCCAGGAATGTTGTCAAGTATTAACGCCGACATGTTAGGTTGGGTTAGGTTTGGTTATGTTACGTTATTGATGTATATAAAGGTCCGACGCAGACGTAGAGGCCAACTCGCCAGGAATGTTGTCAAATATTACCGCCGAGATGTTAGGTTGTGTTAGGTTAGGTTATATTACGTTCTTGATGTATATAAAGGTCCCACGGAGACGTAGAGGCCAACAAGCCAGGAATGTTGCCAAATATTACCGCCGAGATGTTAGTTTGGGTTAGGTTAGGTTATATTACGTTATTGATGTATATGAAGGACCCACGGAGGCGTAGAGGCCAACTCGGCAGGAATGTTGTCAAATATTACCGCCGAGATGATAGGTTGGGTTAGGTTAGGTTATATTACGTTATTGATGTATATAAAGGTCCCACGGAGGCGTAGAGGCCAACTCGCCAGGAATGTTGTCGAATATTACAGACGCGATGTTAGATTGGGTTAGGGTAGGTTGTATTACGTCATAGACGCATACAGTGTTCCCACCGAGAAGTAGGTCCCGACAATCAAGGAATGTAGTTAAATGGTACCCCCGAGAGGTCAGGTTGGGTTAGGTTACATTATATTACGTTATTGATGTACATGAGGGTCCCACGGAGACGTAGAATCCAACTCGCCAGGAATGTTGCCAAATATTACCGCCGAGATGATTGGTTCGGCTAGGTTAGGTTATATTACGTTATTGATGTATATAAAGGTCCCACGGAGACGTAGAGGCCAACACGCCAGGAATGTTGTCAAATATTACCGCCGAGATGATAGGTTGGGTTAGGTTAGGTTATATTACGTTATTGATGTATATAAAGGTCTCACGGAGGCGTAGAGGCCAACTCGCCAGGAATGTTCTCAAATATTACAGACGCGATGTTAGATTGGGTTAGGGTAGGTTGTATTACGTCATAGACGCATACAGTGTTCCCACCGAGAAGTAGGTCCCGACAATCAAGGAATGTAGATAAATGGTACCCCGAGAGGTCAGGTTGGGTTAGGTTACATTATATTACGTTATTGATGTACATGAGGGTCCCACGGAGACGTAGAATCCAACTCGCCAGGAATGTTGCCAAATATTACCGCCGAGATGATAGGTTCGGTTAGGTTAGGTTATATTACGTTATTGATGTATATAAAGGTCCCACGGAGACGTAGAGGCCAAGAAGCCAGGAATGTTGCCAAATATTACCGCCGAGATATTAGTTTGGGTTAGGTTAGGTTATATTACGCTATTGATGTATATAAAGGTCCCAAGGAGACGTAGAATCCAACTAGCCAGGAATGTTGCCAAATATTACCGCCGAGATGTTCGGTTGGGTTAGGTTAGGTTATATTTCGTTATTAATGTATGAAGGTCTCACGGAGACGTAGAGGCCATCTCGCCAGGAATGTTGTCAAATATTACCGCCGACATGTTAGGTTGGATTAGGTTTGGTTATATTACGTTATTGATGTATATAAAGGTCCCACGGAGACGGACAAGCCAACTCGCCAGGAATGTTGTCAAATATTACCGCCGAGATGATAGGTTGGGTTAGGTTAGGTTATATTACGTTATTGATGTATATAAAGGTCCCACGGTGACGTAGAGGCCAACGAGCCAGGAAAGTTGTCTAATATTACCGCCGATATGATAGGTTTGGTTAGGTTAGGTTATATTACGTTATAGATGTGTATAAAGGACCCACGGAGACGTAGAGGCCAACTCGCCAGGAATGTTGCCAAATATTACCGCCGAGATGTTCGGTTGGGTTAGGTTAGGTTATAATTCGTTATTAATGTATGAAGGTCCCACGGAGACGTAGAGGCCAACAAGCCAGGAATGTTGCCAAATATTACCGCCGAGATGTTAGTTTGGGTTAGGCTAGGTTATATTACGTTATTGATGTATATAAAGGTCCCACGGAGACGTAGAGGCCAACTCGCCAGGAATGTTGTCAAATATTACAGCCGCGATATTAGATTGGGTTAGGGTAGGTTGTATTACGTCATTGACGTATACAGTGTTCCCACCGAGAAGTAGGGCCCGACAATCAAGGAATGTGGTTAAATGGTACCCCGAGAGGTTAGGTTGGGTTAGGTTACGTTATATTACGTTATTGATGTACATGAAGGTCCCACGGAGACGTAGAATCCAACTCGCCAGGAATGTTGCCAAATATTACCGCCGAGATGATAGGTTCGGTTAGGTTAGGTTATATTACGTTATTGATGTATATAAAGGTCCCACGGTGACGTAGAGGCCAACAAGCCAGGAATGTTGTCTAATATTACCGCCGAGATGATAGGTTTGGTTAGGTTATGTTATATTACGTTATAGATGTGTATAAAGGACCCACGGAGACGTAGAGGCCAACTCGCCAGGAATGTTGTCAAGTATTAACGCCGACATGTTAGGTTGGGTTAGGTTTGGTTATGTTATGTTATTGATGTATATAAAGGTCCGACGCAGACGTAGAGGCCAACTCGCCAGGAATGTTGTCAAATATTACCGCCGAGATGTTAGGTTGTGTTAGGTTAGGTTATATTACGTTCTTGATGTATATAAAGGTCCCACGGAGACGTAGAGGCCAACAAGCCAGGAATGTTGCCAAATATTACTGCCGAGATGTTAGTTTGGGTTAGGTTAGGTTATATTACGTTATTGATGTATATAAAGTTCCCAAGGAGACGTAGAATCCAACTCGCCAGGAATGTTGCCAAATATTACCGCCGAGATGTTCGGTTGGGTTAGGTTAGGTTATATTTCGTTATTAATGTATGAAGGTCTCACGGAGACGTAGAGGCCATCTCGCCAGGAATGTTGTCAAATATTACCGCCGAGATGATAGGTTCGGTTAGGTTAGGTTATATTACGTTATTGATGTATATAAAGGTCCCACGGAGACGTAGAGGCCAACTCGCCAGGAATGTTGTCAAATATTACCGCCGAGATGATAGGTTGGGTTAGGTTAGGTTATATTACGTTATTGATGTATATAAAGGTCTCACGGAGGCGTAGAGGCCAACTCGCCAGGAATGTTCTCAAATATTACAGACGCGATGTTAGATTGGGTTAGGGTAGGTTGTATTACGTCATAGACGCATACAGTGTTCCCACCGAGAAGTAGGTCCCGACAATCAAGGAATGTAGATAAATGGTACCCCGAGAGGTCAGGTTGGGTTAGGTTACATTATATTACGTTATTGATGTACATGAGGGTCCCACGGAGACGTAGAATCCAACTCGCCAGGAATGTTGCCAAATATTACCGCCGAGATGATAGGTTCGGTTAGGTTAGGTTATATTACGTTATTGATGTATATAAAGGTCCCACGGAGACGTAGAGGCCAAGAAGCCAGAAATGTTGCCAAATATTACCGCCAAGATATTAGTTTGGGTTAGGTTAGGTTATATTACGCTATTGATGTATATAAAGGTCCCAAGGAGACGTAGAATCCAACTCGCCAGGAATGTTGCCAAATATTACCGCCGAGATGTTCGGTTGGGTTAGGTTAGGTTATATTTCGTTATTAATGTATGAAGGTCTCACGGAGACGTAGAGGCCATCTCGCCAGGAATGTTGTCAAATATTACCGCCGACATGTTAGGTTGGATTAGGTTTGGTTATATTACGTTATTGAGGTATATAAAGGTCCCACGGAGACGGAGAAGCCAACTCGCCAGGAATGTTGTCAAATAATACCGCCGAGATGATAGGTTGGGTTAGGTTAGGTTATATTACGTTATTGATGTATATAAAGGTCCCACGGTGACGTAGAGGCCAACGAGCCAGGAAAGTTGTCTAATATTACCGCCGATATGATAGGTTTGGTTAGGTTAGGTTATATTACGTTATAGATGTGTATAAAGGACCCACGGAGACGTAGAGGCCAACTCGCCAGGAATGTTGTCAAGTATTAACGCCGACATGTTAGGTTGGGTTAGGTTTGGTTATGTTACGTTATTGATATATATAAAGGTCCCACGGAGACGTAGAGGCCAACAAGCCAGGAATGTTGCCAAATATTACCGCCGAGATGTTAGTTTGGGTTAGGTTGGGTTATATTACGTTATTGATGTATATGATGGACCCACGGAGACGTAGAATCCAACTCGCCAGGAATGTTGCCAAATATTACCGCCGAGATGTTCTGTTGGGTTAGGTTAGGTTATATTTCGTAATTAATGTATGAAGGTCCCACGGAGACGTAGAGGCCAACAAGCCAGGAATGTTGCCAAATATTACCGCCGAGATGTTAGTTTGGGTTAGGTTAGGTTATATTACGTTATTGATGTATATAAAGGTCCCACGGAGACGTAGAGGCCAACTCGCCAGGAATGTTGTCAAATATTACAGCCGCGATATTAGATTGGGTTAGGGTAGGTTGTATTACGTCATTGACGTATACAGTGTTCCCACCGAGAAGTAGGGCCCGACAATCAAGGAATGTGGTTAAATGGTACCCCGAGAGGTTAGGTTGGGTTAGGTTACGTTATATTACGTTATTGATGTACATGAAGGTCCCACGGAGACGTAGAATCCAACTCGCCAGGAATGTTGCCAAATATTACCGCCGAGATGATAGGTTCGGTTAGGTTAGGTTATATTACGTTATTGATGTATATAAAGGTCCCACGGTGACGTAGAGGCCAACAAGCCAGGAATGTTGTCAAATATTACCGCCGAGATGTTAGGTTGGGTTAGGTTACATTATAATACGTTATTGATGTACATGAGGGTCCCACGGAGACGTAGAATCCAACTCGCCAGGAATGTTGCCAAATATTACCGCCGAGATGATAGGTTCGGTTAGGTTAGGTTATATTACGTTATTGATGTATATAAAGGTCCCACGGAGACGTAGAGGCCAACAAGCCAGGAATGTTGCCAAATATTACCGCCGAGATGTTAGTTTGGGTTAGGTTAGGGTATATTACGTTATTGATGTATATAAAGGTCCCACGGAGACGTAGAATCCAACTCGCCAGGAATGTTGTCAAATATTACCGCCGAGATGTTAGGTTGGGTTAGGTTAGGTTATATTACGTTATTGATGTATATAAAGGTCCCACGGTGACGTAGAGGCCAACAAGCCAGGAATGTTGTCTAATATTACCGCCGATATGATAGGTTTGGTTAGGTTAGGTTATATTACGTTCTTGATGTATATAAAGGTCCCACGGAGACGTAGAGGCCAACAAGCCAGGAATGTTGCCAAATATTACTGCCGAGATGTTAGTTTGGGTTAGGTTAGGTTATATTACGTTATTGATGTATATAAAGGTCCCACGGAGACGTAGAATCCAACTCGCCAGGAATGTTGCCAAATATTACCGCCGAGATGTTCGGTTGGGTTAGGTTAGGTTATATTTCGTTATTAATGTATGAAGGTCCCACGGAGACGTAGAGGCCAACAAGCCAGGAATGTTGCCAAATATTACCGCCGAGATGTTAGTTTGGGTTAGGTTAGGTTATATTACGTTATTGATGTATATAAAGGTCCCACGGAGACGTAGGGGCCAACTCGCCGGGAATGTTGTCAAATATTGCCGCCGAGAGGTTAGGTTGTGTTAGGTTAGGTTATATTACGTTATTGATATATATCAAGGTCCAACGGAGACGTAGGGGCCAACTCGCCAGGAATATTGTCAAATATTGCCGCCGAGATGTTAGGTTGGGTTAGGTTACGTTATATTACGTTATTGATGTACATGAGGGTCCCAAGGAGACGTAGAATCCAACTCGCCAGGAATGTTGCCAAATATTACCGCCGAGATGATAGGTTCGGTTAGGTTAGGTTATATTACGTTATTGATGTATATAAAGGTCCCACGGTGACGTAGAGGCCAACAAGCCAGGAATGTTGTCTAATATTACCGCCGAGATGATAGGTTTGGTTAGGTTATGTTATATTACGTTATAGATGTGTATAAAGGACCCACGGAGACGTAGAGGCCAACTCGCCAGGAATGATGTCAAGTATTAACGCCGACATGTTAGGTTGGGTTAGGTTTGGTTATGTTACGTTATTGATGTATATAATGGTCCGACGCAGACGTAGAGGCCAACTCGCCAGGAATGTTGTCAAATATTACCGCCGAGATGTTAGGTTGTGTTAGGTTAGGTTATATTACGTTCTTGATGTATATAAAGGTCCCACGGAGACGTAGAGGCCAACAAGCCAGGAATGTTGCCAAATATTACCGCCGAGATGTTAGTTTGGGTTAGGTTAGGTTATATTACGTTATTGATGTATATGAAGGACCCACGGAGACGTAGAGGCCAACTCGCCAGGAATGTTGTCAAATATTACCGCCGAGATGATAGGTTGGGTTAGGTTAGGTTATATTACGTTATTGATGTATATAAAGGTCCCACGGAGGCGTAGAGGCCAACTCGCCAGGAATGTTGTCAAATATTACAGACGCGATGTTAGATTGGGTTAGGGTACGTTGTATTACGTCATAGACGCATACAGTGTTCCCACCGAGAAGTAGGTCCCGACAATCAAGGAATGTAGATAAATGGTACCCCGAGAGGTGAGGTTGGGTTAGGTTACATTATAATACGTTATTGATGTACATGAGGGTCCCACGGAGACGTAGAATCCAAGTCGCCAGGAATGTTGCCAAATATTACCGCCGAGATGATAGGTTCGGTTAGGTTAGGTTATATTACGTTATTGATGTATATAAAGGTCCCACGGAGGCGTAGAGGCCAACAAGCTAGGAATGTTGCCAAATATTACCGCCGAGATGATAGGTTCGGTTAGGTTAGGTTATATTACGTTATTGATGTATATAAAGGTCCCACGGAGACGTAGAGGCCAAGAAGCCAGGAATGTTGCCAAATATTACCGCCGAGATATTAGTTTGGGTTAGGTTAGGTTATATTACGCTATTGATGTATATAAAGGTCCCAAGGAGACGTAGAATCCAACTCGCCAGGAATGTTGCCAAATATTACCGCCGAGATGTTCGGTTGGGTTAGGTTAGGTTATATTTCGTTATTAATGTATGAAGGTCTCACGGAGACGTAGAGGCCATCTCGCCAGGAATGTTGTCAAATATTACCGCCGACATGTTAGGTTGGATTAGGTTTGGTTATATTACGTTATTGATGTATATAAAGCTCCCACGGAGACGGAGAAGCCAACTCGCCAGGAATGTTGTCAAATATTACCGCCGAGATGATAGGTTGGGTTAGGTTAGGTTATATTACGTTATTGATGTATATAAAGGTCCCACGGTGACGTAGAGGCCAACAAGCCAGGAATGTTGTCTAATATTACCGCCGAGATGATAGGTTTGGTTAGGTTATGTTATATTACGTTATAGATGTGTATAAAGGACCCACGGAGACGTAGAGGCCAACTCGCCAGGAATGATGTCAAGTATTAACGCCGACATGTTAGGTTGGGTTAGGTTTGGTTATGTTACGTTATTGATGTATATAATGGTCCGACGCAGACGTAGAGGCCAACTCGCCAGGAATGTTGTCAAATATTACCGCCGAGATGTTAGGTTGTGTTAGGTTAGGTTATATTACGTTCTTGATGTATATAAAGGTCCCACGGAGACGTAGAGGCCAACAAGCCAGGAATGTTGCCAAATATTACCGCCGAGATGTTAGTTTGGGTTAGGTTAGGTTATATTACGTTATTGATGTATATGAAGGACCCACGGAGACGTAGAGGCCAACTCGCCAGGAATGTTGTCAAATATTACCGCCGAGATGATAGGTTGGGTTAGGTTAGGTTATATTACGTTATTGATGTATATAAAGGTCCCACGGAGGCGTAGAGGCCAACTCGCCAGGAATGTTGTCAAATATTACAGACGCGATGTTAGATTGGGTTAGGGTACGTTGTATTACGTCATAGACGCATACAGTGTTCCCACCGAGAAGTAGGTCCCGACAATCAAGGAATGTAGATAAATGGTACCCCGAGAGGTGAGGTTGGGTTAGGTTACATTATAATACGTTATTGATGTACATGAGGGTCCCACGGAGACGTAGAATCCAAGTCGCCAGGAATGTTGCCAAATATTACCGCCGAGATGATAGGTTCGGTTAGGTTAGGTTATATTACGTTATTGATGTATATAAAGGTCCCACGGAGGCGTAGAGGCCAACAAGCTAGGAATGTTGCCAAATATTACCGCCGAGATGATAGGTTCGGTTAGGTTAGGTTATATTACGTTATTGATGTATATAAAGGTCCCACGGAGACGTAGAGGCCAAGAAGCCAGGAATGTTGCCAAATATTACCGCCGAGATATTAGTTTGGGTTAGGTTAGGTTATATTACGCTATTGATGTATATAAAGGTCCCAAGGAGACGTAGAATCCAACTCGCCAGGAATGTTGCCAAATATTACCGCCGAGATGTTCGGTTGGGTTAGGTTAGGTTATATTTCGTTATTAATGTATGAAGGTCTCACGGAGACGTAGAGGCCATCTCGCCAGGAATGTTGTCAAATATTACCGCCGACATGTTAGGTTGGATTAGGTTTGGTTATATTACGTTATTGATGTATATAAAGCTCCCACGGAGACGGAGAAGCCAACTCGCCAGGAATGTTGTCAAATATTACCGCCGAGATGATAGGTTGGGTTAGGTTAGGTTATATTACGTTATTGATGTATATAAAGGTCCCACGGTGACGTAGAGGCCAACGAGCCAGGAAAGTTGTCTAATATTACCGCCGATATGATAGGTTTGGTTAGGTTAGGTTATATTACGTTATAGATGTGTATAAAGGACCCACGGAGACGTAGAGGCCAACTCGCCAGGAATGTTGTCAAGTATTAACGCCGACATGTTAGGTTGGGTTAGGTTTGGTTATGTTACGTTATAGATGTGTATAAAGGACCCACGGAGACGTAGAGGCCAACTCGCCAGGAATGTTGTCAAGTATTAACGCCGACATGTTAGGTTGGGTTAGGTTTGGTTATGTTACGTTATTGATGTATATAAAGGTCCGACGCAGACGTAGAGGCCAACTCGCCAGGAATGTTGTCAAATATTACCGCCGAGATGTTAGGTTGTGTTAGGTTAGGTTATATTACGTTCTTGATGTATATAAAGGTCCCACGGAGACGTAGAGGCCAACAAGCCAGGAATGTTGCCAAATATTACCGCCGAGATGTTAGTTTGGGTTAGGTTAGGTTATATTACGTTATTGATGTATATGAAGGACCCACGGAGACGTAGAGGCCAACTCGCCAGGAATGTTGTCAAATATTACCGCCGAGATGATAGGTTGGGTTAGGTTAGGTTATATTACGTTATTGATGTATATAAAGGTCCCACGGAGGCGTAGAGGCCAACTCGCCAGGAATGTTGTCAAATATTACAGACGCGATGTTAGATTGGGTTAGGGTACGTTGTATTACGTCATAGACGCATACAGTGTTCCCACCGAGAAGTAGGTCCCGACAATCAAGGAATGTAGATAAATGGTACCCCGAGAGGTGAGGTTGGGTTAGGTTACATTATAATACGTTATTGATGTACATGAGGGTCCCACGGAGACGTAGAATCCAAGTCGCCAGGAATGTTGCCAAATATTACCGCCGAGATGATAGGTTCGGTTAGGTTAGGTTATATTACGTTATTGATGTATATAAAGGTCCCACGGAGGCGTAGAGGCCAACAAGCTAGGAATGTTGCCAAATATTACCGCCGAGATGATAGGTTCGGTTAGGTTAGGTTATATTACGTTATTGATGTATATAAAGGTCCCACGGAGACGTAGAGGCCAAGAAGCCAGGAATGTTGCCAAATATTACCGCCGAGATATTAGTTTGGGTTAGGTTAGGTTATATTACGCTATTGATGTATATAAAGGTCCCAAGGAGACGTAGAATCCAACTCGCCAGGAATGTTGCCAAATATTACCGCCGAGATGTTCGGTTGGGTTAGGTTAGGTTATATTTCGTTATTAATGTATGAAGGTCTCACGGAGACGTAGAGGCCATCTCGCCAGGAATGTTGTCAAATATTACCGCCGACATGTTAGGTTGGATTAGGTTTGGTTATATTACGTTATTGATGTATATAAAGCTCCCACGGAGACGGAGAAGCCAACTCGCCAGGAATGTTGTCAAATATTACCGCCGAGATGATAGGTTGGGTTAGGTTAGGTTATATTACGTTATTGATGTATATAAAGGTCCCACGGTGACGTAGAGGCCAACGAGCCAGGAAAGTTGTCTAATATTACCGCCGATATGATAGGTTTGGTTAGGTTAGGTTATATTACGTTATAGATGTGTATAAAGGACCCACGGAGACGTAGAGGCCAACTCGCCAGGAATGTTGTCAAGTATTAACGCCGACATGTTAGGTTGGGTTAGGTTTGGTTATGTTACGTTATAGATGTGTATAAAGGACCCACGGAGACGTAGAGGCCAACTCGCCAGGAATGTTGTCAAGTATTAACGCCGACATGTTAGGTTGGGTTAGGTTTGGTTATGTTACGTTATTGATGTATATAAAGGTCCGACGCAGACGTAGAGGCCAACTCGCCAGGAATGTTGTCAAATATTACCGCCGAGATGTTAGGTTGTGTTAGGTTAGGTTATATTACGTTCTTGATGTATATAAAGGTCCCACGGAGACGTAGAGGCCAACAAGCCAGGAATGTTGCCAAATATTACCGCCGAGATGTTAGTTTGGGTTAGGTTAGGTTATATTACGTTATTGATGTATATGAAGGACCCACGGAGACGTAGAGGCCAACTCGCCAGGAATGTTGTCAAATATTACCGCCGAGATGATAGGTTGGGTTAGGTTAGGTTATATTACGTTATTGATGTATATAAAGGTCCCACGGAGGCGTAGAGGCCAACTCGCCAGGAATGTTGTCAAATATTACAGACGCGATGTTAGATTGGGTTAGGGTAGGTTGTATTACGTCATAGACGCATACAGTGTTCCCACCGAGAAGTAGGTCCCGACAATCAAGGAATGTAGATAAATGGTACCCCGAGAGGTGAGGTTGGGTTAGGTTACATTATAATACGTTATTGATGTACATGAGGGTCCCACGGAGACGTAGAATCCAAGTCGCCAGGAATGTTGCCAAATATTACCGCCGAGATGATAGGTTCGGTTAGGTTAGGTTATATTACGTTATTGATGTATATAAAGGTCCCACGGAGGCGTAGAGGCCAACAAGCTAGGAATGTTGCCAAATATTACCGCCGAGATGATAGGTTCGGTTAGGTTAGGTTATATTACGTTATTGATGTATATAAAGGTCCCACGGAGACGTAGAGGCCAAGAAGCCAGGAATGTTGCCAAATATTACCGCCGAGATATTAGTTTGGGTTAGGATAGGTTATATTACGCTATTGATGTATATAAAGGTCCCAAGGAGACGTAGAATCCAACTCGCCAGGAATGTTGCCAAATATTACCGCCGAGATGTTCGGTTGGGTTAGGTTAGGTTATATTTCGTTATTAATGTATGAAGGTCTCACGGAGACGTAGAGGCCATCTCGCCAGGAATGTTGTCAAATATTACCGCCGACATGTTAGGTTGGATTAGGTTTGGTTATATTACGTTATTGATGTATATAAAGCTCCCACGGAGTGGGAGAAGCCAACTCGCCAGGAATGTTGTCAAATATTACCGCCGAGATGATAGGTTGGGTTAGGTTAGGTTATATTACGTTATTGATGTATATAAAGGTCCCACGGTGACGTAGAGGCCAACGAGCCAGGAAAGTTGTCTAATATTACCGCCGATATGATAGGTTTGGTTAGGTTAGGTTATATTACGTTATAGATGTGTATAAAGGACCCACGGAGACGTAGAGGCCAACTCGCCAGGAATGTTGTCAAGTATTAACGCCGACATGTTAGGTTGGGTTAGGTTTGGTTATGTTACGTTATTGATATATATAAAGGTCCCACGGAGACGTAGAGGCCAACAAGCCAGGAATGTTGCCAAATATTACCGCCGAGATGTTAGTTTGGGTTAGGTTGGGTTATATTACGTTATTGATGTATATGATGGACCCACGGAGACGTAGAATCCAACTCGCCAGGAATGTTGCCAAATATTACCGCCGAGATGTTCGGTTGGGTTAGGTTAGGTTATATTTCGTTATTAATGTATGAAGGTCCCACGGAGACGTAGAGGCCAACAAGCCAGGAATGTTGCCAAATATTACCGCCGAGATGTTAGTTTGGGTTAGGTTAGGTTATATTACGTTATTGATGTATATAAAGGTCCCACGGAGACGTAGAGGCCAACTCGCCAGGAATGTTGTCAAATATTACAGCCGCGATATTAGATTGGGTTAGGGTAGGTTGTATTACGTCATTGACGTATACAGTGTTCCCACCGAGAAGTAGGGCCCGACAATCAAGGAATGTGGTTAAATGGTACCCCGAGAGGTTAGGTTGGGTTAGGTTACGTTATATTACGTTATTGATGTACATGAAGGTCCCACGGAGACGTAGAATCCAACTCGCCAGGAATGTTGCCAAATATTACCGCCGAGATGATAGGTTCGGTTAGGTTAGGTTATATTACGTTATTGATGTATATAAAGGTCCCACGGTGACGTAGAGGCCAACAAGCCAGGAATGTTGTCTAATATTACCGCCGAGATGATAGGTTTGGTTAGGTTATGTTATATTACGTTATAGATGTGTATAAAGGACCCACGGAGACGTAGAGGCCAACTCGCCAGGAATGTTGTCAAGTATTAACGCCGACATGTTAGGTTGGGTTAGGTTTGGTTATGTTACGTTATTGATGTATATAAAGGTCCGACGCAGACGTAGAGGCCAACTCGCCAGGAATGTTGTCAAATATTACCGCCGAGATGTTAGGTTGTGTTAGGTTAGGTTATATTACGTTCTTGATGTATATAAAGGTCCCACGGAGACGTAGAGGCCAACAAGCCAGGAATGTTGCCAAATATTACTGCCGAGATGTTAGTTTGGGTTAGGTTAGGTTATATTACGTTATTGATGTATATAAAGGTCCCACGGGGACGTAGAATCCAACTCGCCAGGAATGTTGTCAAATATTACCGCCGAGATGATAGGTTGGGTTAGGTTAGGTTATATTACGTTATTGATGTATATAAAGGTCCGACGCAGACGTAGAGGCCAACTCGCCAGGAATGTCGTCAAATATTACCGCCGAGATGATAGGTTGGGTTAGGTTAGGTTATATTACGTTCTTGATGTATATAAAGGTCCCACGGAGGCGTAGAGGCCAACTCGCCAGGAATGTTGTCAAATATTACCGCCGAGATGTTAGTTTGGGTTAGGTTAGGTTATATTACGTTATTGATGTATATGAAGGACCCACGGAGACGTAGAGGCCAACTCGCCAGGAATGTTGTCAAATATTACCGCCGAGATGATAGGTTGGGTTAGGTTAGGTTATATTACGTTATTGATGTATATAAAGGTCCCACGGAGGCGTAGAGGCCAACTCGCCAGGAATGTTGTCAAATATTACAGACGCGATGTTAGATTGGGTTAGGGTAGGTTGTATTACGTCATAGACGCATACAGTGTTCCCACCGAGAAGTAGGTCCCGACAATCAAGGAATGTAGATAAATGGTACCCCGAGAGGTGAGGTTGGGTTAGGTTACATTATAATACGTTATTGATGTACATGAGGGTCCCACGGAGACGTAGAATCCAACTCGCCAGGAATGTTGCCAAATATTACCGCCGAGATGTTCGGTTGGGTTAGGTTAGGTTATATTTCGTTATTAATGTATGAAGGTCTCACGGAGACGTAGAGGCCATCTCGCCAGGAATGTTGTCAAATATTAACGCCGACATGTTAGGTTGGGTTAGGTTTGGTTATGTTACGTTATTGATATATATAAAGGTCCCACGGAGACGTAGAGGCCAACAAGCCAGGAATGTTGCCAAATATTACCGCCGAGATGTTAGTTTGGGTTAGGTTGGGTTATATTACGTTATTGATGTATATGATGGACCCACGGAGACGTAGAATCCAACTCGCCAGGAATGTTGCCAAATATTACCGCCGAGATGTTCGGTTGGGTTAGGTTAGGTTATATTTCGTTATTAATGTATGAAGGTCCCACGGAGACGTAGAGGCCAACAAGCCAGGAATGTTGCCAAATATTACCGCCGAGATGTTAGTTTGGGTTAGGTTAGGTTATATTACGTTATTGATGTATATAAAGGTCCCACGGAGACGTAGAGGCCAACTCGCCAGGAATGTTGTCAAATATTAACGCCGACATGTTAGGTTGGGTTAGGTTTGGTTATGTTACGTTATTGATGTATATAAAGGTCCGACGCAGACGTAGAGGCCAACTCGCCAGGAATGTTGTCAAATATTACCGCCGAGATGTTAGGTTGTGTTAGGTTAGGTTATATTACGTTCTTGATGTATATAAAGGTCCCACGGAGACGTAGAGGCCAACAAGCCAGGAATGTTGCCAAATATTACTGCCGAGATGTTAGTTTGGGTTAGGTTAGGTTATATTACGTTATTGATGTATATAAAGGTCCCACGGGGACGTAGAATCCAACTCGCCAGGAATGTTGTCAAATATTACCGCCGAGATGATAGGTTGGGTTAGGTTAGGTTATATTACGTTATTGATGTATATAAAGGTCCCACGGAGGCGTAGAGGCCAACTCGCCAGGAATGTTGTCAAATATTACAGACGCGATGTTAGATTGGGTTAGGGTAGGTTGTATTACGTCATAGACGCATACAGTGTTCCCACCGAGAAGTAGGTCCCGACAATCAAGGAATGTAGATAAATGATACCCCGAGAGGTGAGGTTGGGTTAGGTTACATTATAATACGTTATTGATGTACATGAGGGTCCCACGGAGACGTAGAATCCAACTCGCCAGGAATGTTGCCAAATATTACCGCCGAGATGATAGGTTCGGTTAGGTTAGGTTATATTACGTTATTGATGTATATAAAGGTCCCACGGAGACGTAGAGTCCAACAAGCCAGGAATGTTGCCAAATATTACCGCCGAGATGTTAGTTTGGGTTAGGTTAGGGTATATTACGTTATTGATGTATATAAAGGTCCCACGGAGACGTAGAATCCAACTCGCCAGGAATGTTGTCAAATATTACCGCCGAGATGTTAGGTTGGGTTAGGTTAGGTTATATTACGTTATTGATGTATATAAAGGTCCCACGGTGACGTAGAGGCCAACAAGCCAGGAATGTTGTCTAATATTACCGCCGATATGATAGGTTTGGTTAGGTTAGGTTATATTACGTTATAGATGTGTATAAAGCACCCACGGAGACGTAGAGGCCAACTCGCCAGGAATGTTGTCAAGTATTAACGCCGAGATGATAGGTTCGGTTAGGTTAGGTTATATTACGTTCTTGATGTATATAAAGGTCCCACGGAGACGTAGAGGCCAACAAGCCAGGAATGTTGCCAAATATTACCGCCGAGATGTTAGTTTGGGTTAGGTTAGGTTATATTACGTTATTGATGTATATAAAGGTCCCACGGAGACGTAGGGGCCAACTCGCCGGGAATGTTGTCAAATATTGCCGCCGAGAGGTTAGGTTGTGTTAGGTTAGGTTATATTACGTTATTGATATATATCAAGGTCCAACGGAGACGTAGAGGCCAACTCGCCAGGAATGTTGTCAAATATTGCCACCGAGATGTTAGGTTGGGTTAGGTTACGTTATATTACGTTATTGATGTACATGAGGGTCCCACGGAGACGTAGAATCCAACTCGCCAGGAATGTTGCCAAATATTACCGCCGAGATGATAGGTTCGGTTAGGTTAGGTTATATTACGTTATTGATGTATATAAAGGTCCCACGGTGACGTAGAGGCCAACAAGCCAGGAATGTTGTCTAATATTACCGCCGAGATGATAGGTTTGGTTAGGTTATGTTATATTACGTTATAGATGTGTATAAAGGACCCACGGAGACGTAGAGGCCAACTCGCCAGGAATGTTGTCAAGTATTAACGCCGACATGTTAGGTTGGGTTAGGTTTGGTTATGTTACGTTATTGATGTATATAAAGGTCCGACGCAGACGTAGAGGCCAACTCGCCAGGAATGTCGTCAAATATTACCGCCGAGATGATAGGTTGGGTTAGGTTAGGTTATATTACGTTCTTGATGTATATAAAGGTCCCACGGAGGCGTAGAGGCCAACTCGCCAGGAATGTTGTCAAATATTACCGCCGAGATGTTAGTTTGGGTTAGGTTAGGTTATATTACGTTATTGATGTATATGAAGGACCCACGGAGACGTAGAGGCCAACTCGCCAGGAATGTTGTCAAATATTACCGCCGAGATGATAGGTTGGGTTAGGTTAGGTTATATTACGTTATTGATGTATATAAAGGTCCCACGGAGGCGTAGAGGCCAACTCGCCAGGAATGTTGTCAAATATTACAGACGCGATGTTAGATTGGGTTAGGGTAGGTTGTATTACGTCATAGACGCATACAGTGTTCCCACCGAGAAGTAGGTCCCGACAATCAAGGAATGTAGATAAATGGTACCCCGAGAGGTGAGGTTGGGTTAGGTTACATTATAATACGTTATTGATGTACATGAGGGTCCCACGGAGACGTAGGATCCAACTCGCCAGGAATGTTGCCAAATATTACCGCCGAGATGTTAGGTTGGGTTAGGTTAGGTTATATTACGTTATTGATGTATATAAAGGTCCCACGGTGACGTAGAGGCCAACAAGCCAGGAATGTTGTCTAATATTACCGCCGATATGATAGGTTTGGTTAGGTTAGGTTATATTACGTTATAGATGTGTATAAAGCACCCACGGAGACGTAGAGGCCAACTCGCCAGGAATGTTGTCAAGTATTAACGCCGAGATGATAGGTTCGGTTAGGTTAGGTTATATTACGTTCTTGATGTATATAAAGGTCCCACGGAGACGTAGAGGCCAACAAGCCAGGAATGTTGCCAAATATTACCGCCGAGATGTTAGTTTGGGTTAGGTTAGGTTATATTACGTTATTGATGTATATAAAGGTCCCACGGAGACGTAGGGGCCAACTCGCCGGGAATGTTGTCAAATATTGCCGCCGAGAGGTTAGGTTGTGTTAGGTTAGGTTATATTACGTTATTGATATATATCAAGGTCCAACGGAGACGTAGGGGCCAACTCGCCAGGAATATTGTCAAATATTGCCACCGAGATGTTAGGTTGGGTTAGGTTACGTTATATTACGTTATTGATGTACATGAGGGTCCCACGGAGACGTAGAATCCAACTCGCCAGGAATGTTGCCAAATATTACCGCCGAGATGATAGGTTCGGTTAGGTTAGGTTATATTACGTTATTGATGTATATAAAGGTCCCACGGTGACGTAGAGGCCAACAAGCCAGGAATGTTGTCTAATATTACCGCCGAGATGATAGGTTTGGTTAGGTTATGTTATATTACGTTATAGATGTGTATAAAGGACCCACGGAGACGTAGAGGCCAACTCGCCAGGAATGATGTCAAGTATTAACGCCGACATGTTAGGTTGGGTTAGGTTTGGTTATGTTACGTTATTGATGTATATAAAGGTCCGACGCAGACGTAGAGGCCAACTCGCCAGGAATGTCGTCAAATATTACCGCCGAGGTGATAGGTTGGGTTAGGTTAGGTTATATTACGTTCTTGATGTATATAAAGGTCCCACGGAGGCGTAGAGGCCAACTCGCCAGGAATGTTGTCAAATATTACCGCCGAGATGTTAGTTTGGGTTAGGTTAGGTTATATTACGTTATTGATGTATATGAAGGACCCACGGAGACGTAGAGGCCAACTCGCCAGGAATGTTGTCAAATATTACCGCCGAGATGATAGGTTGGGTTAGGTTAGGTTATATTACGTTATTGATGTATATAAAGGTCCCACGGAGGCGTAGAGGCCAACTCGCCAGGAATGTTGTCAAATATTACAGACGCGATGTTAGATTGGGTTAGGGTAGGTTGTATTACGTCATAGACGCATACAGTGTTCCCACCGAGAAGTAGGTCCCGACAATCAAGGAATGTAGATAAATGGTACCCCGAGAGGTGAGGTTGGGTTAGGTTACATTATAATACGTTATTGATGTACATGAGGGTCCCACGGAGACGTAGAATCCAACTCGCCAGGAATGTTGCCAAATATTACCGCCGAGATGATAGGTTCGGTTAGGTTAGGTTATATTACGTTATTGATGTATATAAAGGTCCCACGGAGACGTAGAGGCCAACAAGCCAGGAATGTTGTCAAGTATTAACGCCGAGATGATAGGTTCGGTTAGGTTAGGTTATATTACGTTCTTGATGTATATAAAGGTCCCACGGAGACGTAGAGGCCAACAAGCCAGGAATGTTGCCAAATATTACCGCCGAGATGTTAGTTTGGGTTAGGTTAGGTTATATTACGTTATTGATGTATATAAAGGTCCCACGGAGACGTAGGGGCCAACTCGCCGGGAATGTTGTCAAATATTGCCGCCGAGATGTTCGGTTGGGTTAGGTTAGGTTATATTTCGTTATTAATGTATGAAGGTCCCACGGAGACGTAGAGGCCATCTCGCCAGAAATATTACCGCCGACATGTTAGGTTGGATTAGGTTTGGTTATATTACGTTATTGATGTATATAAAGGTCCCACGGTGACGTAGAGGCCAACAAGCCAGGAAAGTTGTCTAATATTTCCGCCGAGATGTTCGGTTGGGTTAGGTTAGGTTATATTTCGTTATTAATGTATGAAGGTCCCACGGAGACGTAGAGGCCATCTCGCCAGGAATGTTGTCAAATATTACCGCCGACATGTTAGGTTGGATTAGGTTTGGTTATATTACGTTATTGATGTATATAAAGGTCCCACGGAGACGGAGGAGCCAACTCGCCAGGAATGATGTCAAGTATTAACGCCGACATGTTAGGTTGGGTTAGGTTTGGTTATGTTACGTTATTGATGTATATAAAGGTCCGACGCAGACGTAGAGGCCAACTCGCCAGGAATGTTGTCAAATATTACCGCCGAGATGTTAGGTTGTGTTAGGTTAGGTTATATTACGTTATTGATGTATATAAAGGTCCCACGGAGACGTAGAGGCCAACAAGCCAGGAATGTTGCCAAATATTACCGCCGAGATGTTAGTTTGGGTTAGGTTAGGGTATATTACGCTATTGATGTATATAAAGGTCCCACGGAGACGTAGAATCCAACTCGCCAGGAATGTTGCCAAATATTACCGCCGAGATGTTCGGTTGGGTTAGGTTAGGTTATATTTCGTTATTAATGTATGAAGGTCCCACGGACACGTATAGGCCATCTCGCCAGGAATGTTGTCAAATATTACCGCCGACATTTTAGGTTGGATTAGGTTTGGTTATATTACGTTATTGATGTATATAAAGGTTCCACGGAGACGGAGAAGCCAACTCGCCAGGAATGTTGTCAAATATTACCGCCGAGATGTTAGGTTGTGTTAGGTTAGGTTATATTACGTTATTGATATATATAAAGGTCCCACGGAGACGTAGAGGCCAACAAGCCAGGAATGTTGCCAAATATTACCGCCGAGATGTTAGTTTGGGTTAGGTTAGGTTATATTACGTTATTGATGTATATGAAGGACCCACGGAGACGTAGAATCCAACTCGCCAGGAATGTTGCCAAATATTACCGCCGAGATGTTCGGTTGGATTAGGTTAGCTTATATTTCGTTATTAATGTATGAAGGTCCCACGGAGACGTAGAGGCCAACTCGCCAGGAATGTTGTCAAATATTACCGCCGAGATGTTAGTTTGGGTTAGGTTAGGTTATATTACGTTATTGATGTATATTAAGGACCCACGGAGACGTAGAATCCAACTCGCCAGGAATGTTGCCAAATATTACCGCCGAGATGTTAGGTTGTGTTAGGTTAGGTTATATTACGTTCTTGATGTATATAAAGGTCCCACGGAGACGTAGAGGCCAACAAGCCAGGAATGTTGCCAAATATTACCGCCGAGATGTTAGTTTGGGTTAGGTTAGGTTATATTACGTTATTGATGTATATGAAGGACCCACGGAGACGTAGAGGCCAACTCGCCAGGAATGTTGCCAAATATTACCGCCGAGATGTTAGTTTCGGTTAGGTTAGGTTATATTACGTTATTGATGTATATAAAGGTCCCACGGAGACGTAGAGGCCAACTTGACAGGAATGTTGTCAAATATTACAGCCGCGATATTAGATTGGGTTAGGGTAGGTTGTATTACGTCATAGACGCATACAGTGTTCCCACCGAGAAGTAGGTCCCGACAATCAAGGAATGTAGTTAAATGGTACCCCCGAGAGGTCAGGTTGGGTTAGGTTATATTATATTACGTTATTGATGTACATGAGGGTCCCACGGAGACGTAGAATCCAACTCGCCAGGAATGTTGCCAAATATTACCGCCGAGATGATAGGTTGGGTTAGGTTAGGTTATATTACGTTATTGATGTATATAAAGGTCCCACGGTGACGTAGAGGCCAACAAGCCAGGAATGTTGTCTAATATTACCGCCGATATGATAGGTTTGGTTAGGTTAGGTTATATTACGTTATAGATGTGTATAAAGCACCCACGGAGACGTAGAGGCCAACTCGCCAGGAATGTTGTCAAGTATTAACGCCGAGATGATAGGTTCGGTTAGGTTAGGTTATATTACGTTCTTGATGTATATAAAGGTCCCACGGAGACGTACAGGCCAACAAGCCAGGAATGTTGCCAAATATTACTGCCGAGATGTTAGTTTGGGTTAGGTTAGGTTATATTACGTTATTGATGTATATAAAGGTCCCACGGAGACGTAGAATCCAACTCGCCAGGAATGTTGCCAAATATTACCGCCGAGATGATAGGTTGTGTTAGGTTAGGTTATATTACGTTATTGATGTATATAAAGGTCCCACGGAGACGTAGAGGCCAACAAGCCAGGAATGTTGCCAAATATTACCGCCGAGATGTTAGTTTGGGTTACGTTAGGTTATATTACGTTATTGATGTATATGAAGGACCCACGGAGACGTAGAGGCCAACTCGCCAGGAATGTTGTCAAATATTACCGCCGAGATGATAGGTTGGGTTAGGTTAGGTTATATTACGTTATTGATGTATATAAAGGTCTCACGGAGGCGTAGATGCCAACTCGCCAGGAATGTTCTCAAATATTACAGACGCGATGTTAGATTGGGTTAGGGTAGGTTGTATTACGTCATAGACGCATACAGTGTTCCCACCGAGAAGTAGGTCCCGACAATCAAGGAATGTAGATAAATGGTACCCCGAGAGGTCAGGTTGGGTTCGGTTACATTATATTACGTTATTGATGTACATGAGGGTCCCACGGAGACGTAGAATCCAACTCGCCAGGAATGTTGCCAAATATTACCGCCGAGATTTTCGGTTGGGTTAGGTTAGGTTATATTTCGTTATTAATGTATGAAGGTCCCACGGAGACGTAGAGGCCAACAAGCCAGGAATGTTGCCAAATATTACCGCCGAGATGTTAGTTTGGGTTAGGTTAGGTTATATTACGTTATTGATGTATATAAAGGTCCCACGGAGACGTAGAGGCCAACTCGCCAGGAATGTTGTCAAATATTACAGCCGCGATATTAGATTGGGTTAGGGTAGGTTGTATTACGTCATTGACGTATACAGTGTTCCCACCGAGAAGTAGGGCCCGACAATCAAGGAATGTGGTTAAATGGTACCCCGAGAGGTTAGGTTGGGTTAGGTTACGTTATATTACGTTATTGATGTACATGAGGGTCCCACGGAGACGTAGAATCCAACTCGCCAGGAATGTTGCCAAATATTACCGCCGAGATGATAGGTTCGGTTAGGTTAGGTTATATTACGTTATTGATGTATATAAAGGTCCCACGGTGACGTAGAGGCCAACAAGCCAGGAATGTTGTCTAATATTACCGCCGAGATGATAGGTTTGGTTAGGTTATGTTATATTACGTTATAGATGTGTATAAAGGACCCACGGAGACGTAGAGGCCAACTCGCCAGGAATGTTGTCAAGTATTAACGCCGACATGTTAGGTTGGGTTAGGTTTGGTTATGTTACGTTATTGATGTATATAAAGGTCCGACGCAGACGTAGAGGCCAACTCGCCAGGAATGTTGTCAAATATTACCGCCGAGATGTTAGGTTGTGTTAGGTTAGGTTATATTACGTTCTTGATGTATATAAAGGTCCCACGGAGACGTAGAGGCCAACAAGCCAGGAATGTTGCCAAATATTACCGCCGAGATGTTAGTTTGGGTTAGGTTAGGTTATATTACGTTATTGATGTATATGAAGGACCCACGGAGACGTAGAGCCCAACTCGCCAGGAATGTTGTCAAATATTACCGCCGAGATGATAGGTTGGGTTAGGTTAGGTTATATTACGTTATTGATGTATATAAAGGTCCCACGGAGGCGTAGAGGCCAACTCGCCAGGAATGTTGTCAAATATTACAGACGCGATGTTAGATTGGGTTAGGGTAGGTTGTATTACGTCATAGACGCATACAGTGTTCCCACCGAGAAGTAGGTCCCGACAATCAAGGAATGTAGATAAATGGTACCCCGAGAGGTGAGGTTGGGTTAGGTTACATTATAATACGTTATTGATGTACATGAGGGTCCCACGGAGACGTAGAATCCAAGTCGCCAGGAATGTTGCCAAATATTACCGCCGAGATGATAGGTTCGGTTAGGTTAGGTTATATTACGTTATTGATGTATATAGAGGTCCCACGGAGGCGTAGAGGCCAACAAGCTAGGAATGTTGCCAAATATTACCGCCGAGATGATAGGTTCGGTTAGGTTAGGTTATATTACGTTATTGATGTATATAAAGGTCCCACGGAGACGTAGAGGCCAAGAAGCCAGGAATGTTGCCAAATATTACCGCCGAGATATTAGTTTGGGTTAGGTTAGGTTATATTACGCTATTGATGTATATAAAGGTCCCAAGGAGACGTAGAATCCATCTCGCCAGGAATGTTGTCAAATATTACCGCCGACATGTTAGGTTGGATTAGGTTTGGTTATATTACGTTATTGATGTATATAAAGGTCCCACGGAGACGGAGAAGCCAACTCGCCAGGAATGTTGTCAAATATTACCGCCGACATGTTAGGTTGGATTAGGTTTGGTTATATTACGTTATTGATGTATATAAAGGTCCCACGGAGACGGAGAAGCCAACTCGCCAGGAATGTTGTCAAATATTACCGCCGAGATGTTAGGTTGTGTTAGGTTAGGTTATATTACGTTATTGATATATATAAAGGTCCCACGGAGACGTAGAGGCCAACAAGCCAGGAATGTTGCCAAATATTACCGCCGAGATGTTATTTTGGGTTAGGTTAGGTTATATTACGTTATTGATGTATATGAAGGACCCACGGAGACGTAGAATCCAACTCGCCAGGAATGTTGCCAAATATTACCGCCGAGATGTTCGGTTGGGTTAGTTTAGGTTATATTTCGTTATTAATGTATGAAGGTCCCACGGAGACGTAGAGGCCAACTCGCCAGGAATGTTGTCAAATATTACCGCCGAGATGTTAGTTTGGGTTAGGTTAGGTTATATTACGTTATTGATGTATATTAAGGACCCACGGAGACGTAGAATCCAACTCGCCAGGAATGTTGCCAAATATTACCGCCGAGATGTTAGGTTGTGTTAGGTTAGGTTATATTACGTTCTTGATGTATATAAAGGTCCCACGGAGACGTAGAGGCCAACAAGCCAGGAATGTTGCCAAATATTACCGCCGAGATGTTAGTTTGGGTTAGGTTAGGTTATATTACGTTATTGATGTATATGAAGGACCCACGGAGACGTAGAGGCCAACTCGCCAGGAATGTTGCCAAATATTACCGCCGAGATGTTAGTTTGGGTTAGGTTAGGTTATATTACGTTATTGATGTATATAAAGGTCCCACGGAGACGTAGAGGCCAACTAGCCAGGAATGTTGTCAAATATTACAGCCGCGATATTAGATTGGGTTAGGGTAGGTTGTATTACGTCATAGACGCATACAGAGTTCCCACCGAGAAGTAGGTCCCGACAATCAAGGAATGTGGTTAAATGGTACCCCCGAGAGGTCAGGTTGGGTTAGGTTATATTATATTACGTTATTGATGTACATGAGGGTCCCACGGAGACGTAGAATCCAACTCGCCAGGAATGTTGCCAAATATTACCGCCGAGATGATAGGTTGGGTTAGGTTAGGTTATATTACGTTATTGATGTATATAAAGGTCCCACGGTGACGTAGAGGCCAACAAGCCAGGAATGTTGTCTAATATTACCGCCGATATGATAGGTTTGGTTAGGTTAGGTTATATTACGTTATAGATGTGTATAAAGCACCCACGGAGACGTAGAGGCCAACTCGCCAGGAATGTTGTCAAGTATTAACGCCGAGATGATAGGTTCGGTTAGGTTAGGTTATATTACGTTCTTGATGTATATAAAGGTCCCACGGAGACGTAGAGGCCAACAAGCCAGGAATGTTGCCAAATATTACTGCCGAGATGTTAGTTTGGGTTAGGTTAGGTTATATTACGTTATTGATGTATATGAAGGACCCACGGAGACGTAGAGGCCAACTCGCCAGGAATGTTGTCAAATATTACCGCCGAGATGATAAGTTGGGTTAGGTTAGGTTATATTACGTTATTGATGTATGTAAAGGTCTCACGGAGGCGTAGATGCCAACTCGCCAGGAATGTTCTCAAATACTACAGACGCGATGTTAGATTGGGTTAGGGTAGGTTGTATTACGTCATAGACGCATACAGTGTTCCCACCGAGAAGTAGATCCCGACAATCAAGGAATGTAGATAAATGGTACCCCGAGAGGTCAGGTTGGGTTCGGTTACATTATATTACGTTATTGATGTACATGAGGGTCCCACGGAGACGTAGAATCCAACTCGCCAGGAATGTTGCCAAATATTACCGCCGAGATGATAGGTTCGGTTAGGTTAGGTTATATTACGTTATTGATGTATATAAAGGTCCCACGGAGACGTAGAGGCCAAGAAGCCAGGAATGTTGCCAAATATTACCGCCGAGATATTAGTTTGGGTTAGGTTAGGTTATATTACGCTATTGATGTATATAAAGGTCCCAAGGAGACGTAGAATCCAACTCGCCAGGAATGTTGCCAAATATTACCGCCGAGATGTTCGGTTGGGTTAGGTTAGGTTATATTTCGTTATTAATGTATGAAGGTCCCACGGAGACGTAGAGGCCATCTCGCCAGGAATGTTGTCAAATATTACCGCCGACATGTTAGGTTGGATTAGGTTTGGTTATATTACGTTATTGATGTATATAAAGGTCCCACGGAGACGGAGAAGCCAACTCGCCAGGAATGTTGCCAAATATTACCGCCGAGATGATAGGTTCGGTTAGGTTAGGTTATATTACGTTATTGATGTATATAAAGGTCCCACGGTGACGTAGAGGCCAACAAGCCAGGAATGTTGTCTAATATTACCGCCGAGATGATAGGTTTGGTTAGGTTATGTTATATTACGTTATAGATGTGTATAAAGGACCCACGGAGACGTAGAGGCCAACTCGCCAGGAATGTTGTCAAGTATTAACGCCGACATGTTAGGTTGGGTTAGGTTTGGTTATGTTACGTTATTGATGTATATAAAGGTCCGACGCAGACGTAGAGGCCAACTCGCCAGGAATGTTGTCAAGTATTAACGCCGAGATGATAGGTTCGGTTAGGTTAGGTTATATTACGTTCCTGATGTATATAAAGGTCCCACGGAGACGTAGAGGCCAACAAGCCAGGAATGTTGCCAAATATTACTGCCGAGATGTTAGTTTGGGTTAGGTTAGGTTATATTACGTTATTGATGTATATGAAGGACCCACGGAGACGTAGAGGCCAACTCGCCAGGAATGTTGTCAAATATTACCGCCGAGATGATAAGTTGGGTTAGGTTAGGTTATATTACGTTATTGATGTATGTAAAGGTCTCACGGAGGCGTAGATGCCAACTCGCCAGGAATGTTCTCAAATACTACAGACGCGATGTTAGATTGGGTTAGGGTAGGTTGTATTACGTCATAGACGCATACAGTGTTCCCACCGAGAAGTAGATCCCGACAATCAAGGAATGTAGATAAATGGTACCCCGAGAGGTCAGGTTGGGTTCGGTTACATTATATTACGTTATTGATGTACATGAGGGTCCCACGGAGACGTAGAATCCAACTCGCCAGGAATGTTGCCAAATATTACCGCCGAGATGATAGGTTCGGTTAGGTTAGGTTATATTACGTTATTGATGTATATAAAGGTCCCACGGAGACGTAGAGGCCAAGAAGCCAGGAATGTTGCCAAATATTACCGCCGAGATATTAGTTTGGGTTAGGTTAGGTTATATTACGCTATTGATGTATATAAAGGTCCCAAGGAGACGTAGAATCCAACTCGCCAGGAATGTTGCCAAATATTACCGCCGAGATGTTCGGTTGGGTTAGGTTAGGTTATATTTCGTTATTAATGTATGAAGGTCCCACGGAGACGTAGAGGCCATCTCGCCAGGAATGTTGTCAAATATTACCGCCGACATGTTAGGTTGGATTAGGTTTGGTTATATTACGTTATTGATGTATATAAAGGTCCCACGGAGACGGAGAAGCCAACTCGCCAGGAATGTTGTCAAATATTACCGCCGAGATGATAGGTTGGGTTAGGTTAGGTTATATTACGTTATTGATGTATATAAAGGTCCCACGGTGACGTAGAGGCCAACGAGCCAGGAAAGTTGTCTAATATTACCGCCGATATGATAGGTTTGGTTAGGTTAGGTTATATTACGTTATAGATGTGTATAAAGGACCCACGGAGACGTAGAGGCCAACTCGCCAGGAATGTTGTCAAGTATTAACGCCGACATGTTAGGTTGGGTTAGGTTTGGTTATGTTACGTTATTGATATATATAAAGGTCCCACGGAGACGTAGAGGCCAACAAGCCAGGAATGTTGCCAAATATTACCGCCGAGATGTTAGTTTGGGTTAGGTTGGGTTATATTACGTCATTGATGTATATGATGGACCCACGGAGACGTAGAATCCAACTCGCCAGGAATGTTGCCAAATATTACCGCCGAGATGTTCGGTTGGGTTAGGTTAGGTTATATTTCGTTATTAATGTATGAAGGTCCCACGGAGACGTAGAGGCCAACAAGCCAGGAATGTTGCCAAATATTACCGCCGAGATGTTAGTTTGGGTTAGGTTAGGTTATATTACGTTATTGATGTATATAAAGGTCCCACGGAGACGTAGAGGCCAACTCGCCAGGAATGTTGTCAAATATTACAGCCGCGATATTAGATTGGGTTAGGGTAGGTTGTATTACGTCATTGACGTATACAGTGTTCCCACCGAGAAGTAGGGCCCGACAATCAAGGAATGTGGTTAAATGGTACCCCGAGAGGTTAGGTTGGGTTAGGTTACGTTATATTACGTTATTGATGTACATGAGGGTCCCACGAAGACCTAGAATCCAACTCGCCAGGAATGTTGCCAAATATTACCGCCGAGATGATAGGTTCGGTTAGGTTAGGTTATATTACGTTATTGATGTATATAAAGGTCCCACGGTGACGTAGAGGCCAACAAGCCAGGAATGTTGTCTAATATTACCGCCGAGATGATAGGTTTGGTTAGGTTATGTTATATTACGTTATAGATGTGTATAAAGGACCCACGGAGACGTAGAGGCCAACTCGCCAGGAATGTTGTCAAGTATTAACGCCGACATGTTAGGTTGGGTTAGGTTTGGTTATGTTACGTTATTGATGTATATAAAGGTCCGACGCAGACGTAGAGGCCAACTCGCCAGGAATGTTGTCAAATATTACCGCCGAGATGTTAGGTTGTGTTAGGTTAGGTTATATTACGTTCTTGATGTATATAAAGGTCCCACGGAGACGTAGAGGCCAACAAGCCAGGAATGTTGCCAAATATTACCGCCGAGATGTTAGTTTGGGTTAGGTTAGGTTATATTACGTTATTGATGTATATGAAGGACCCACGGAGACGTAGAGGCCAACTCGCCAGGAATGTTGTCAAATATTACCGCCGAGATGATAGGTTGGGTTAGGTTAGGTTATATTACGTTATTGATGTATATAAAGGTCCCACGGAGGCGTAGAGGCCAACTCGCCAGGAATGTTGTCAAATATTACAGACGCGATGTTAGATTGGGTTAGGGTAGGTTGTATTACGTCATAGACGCATACAGTGTTCCCACCGAGAAGTAGGTCCCGACAATCAAGGAATGTAGATAAATGGTACCCCGAGAGGTGAGGTTGGGTTAGGTTACATTATAATACGTTATTGATGTACATGAGGGTCCCACGGAGACGTAGAATCCAAGTCGCCAGGAATGTTGCCAAATATTACCGCCGAGATGATAGGTTCGGTTAGGTTAGGTTATATTACGTTATTGATGTATATAAAGGTCCCACGGAGGCGTAGAGGCCAACAAGCTAGGAATGTTGCCAAATATTACCGCCGAGATGATAGGTTCGGTTAGGTTAGGTTATATTACGTTATTGATGTATATAAAGGTCCCACGGAGGCGTAGAGGCCAACTCGCCAGGAATGTTGTCAAATATTACAGCCGCGATATTAGATTGGGTTAGGGTAGGTTGTATTACGTCATTGACGTAAATAGTGTTCCCACCGAGAAGTAGGGCCCGACAATCAAGGAATGTGGTTAAATGGTACCCCGAGAGGTCAGGTTGGGTTAGGTTACATTATATTACGTTATTGATGTACATGAGGGTCCCACGGAGACGTAGAATCCAACTCGCCAGGAATGTTGCCAAATATTACCGCCGAGATTTTCGGTTGGGTTAGGTTAGGTTATATTTCGTTATTAATGTATGAAGGTCCCACGGAGACGTAGAGGCCAACAAGCCAGGAATGTTGCCAAATATTACCGCCGAGATGTTAGTTTGGGTTAGGTTAGGTTATATTACGTTATTGATGTATATGAAGGACCCACGGAGACGTAGAGGCCAACTCGCCAGGAATGTTGTCAAATATTACCGCCGAGATGATAGGTTGGGTTAGGTTAGGTTATATTACGTTATTGATGTATATAAAGGTCCCACGGAGGCGTAGAGGCCAACTCGCCAGGAATGTTGTCAAATATTACAGACGCGATGTTAGATTGGGTTAGGGTAGGTTGTATTACGTCATAGACGCATACAGTGTTCCCACCGAGAAGTAGGTCCCGACAATCAAGGAATGTAGATAAATGGTACCCCGAGAGGTGAGGTTGGGTTAGGTTACATTATAATACGTTATTGATGTACATGAGGGTCCCACGGAGACGTAGAATCCAAGTCGCCAGGAATGTTGCCAAATATTACCGCCGAGATGATAGGTTCGGTTACGTTAGGTTATATTACGTTATTGATGTATATGAAGGACCCACGGAGACGTAGAGGCCAACTCGCCAGGAATGTTGCCAAATATTACCGCCGAGATGATAGGTTCGGTTAGGTTAGGTTATATTACGTTATTGATGTATATAAAGGTCTCACGGAGGCGTAGATGCCAACTCGCCAGGAATGTTCTCAAATATTACAGACGCGATGTTAGATTGGGTTAGGGTAGGTTGTATTACGTCATAGACGCATACAGTGTTCCCACCGAGAAGTAGGTCCCGACAATCAAGGAATGTAGATAAATGGTACCCCGAGAGGTCAGGTTGGGTTCGGTTACATTATATTACGTTATTGATGTACATGAGGGTCCCACGGAGACGTAGAATCCAACTCGCCAGGAATGTTGCCAAATATTACCGCCGAGATTTTCGGTTGGGTTAGGTTAGGTTATATTTCGTTATTAATGTATGAAGGTCCCACGGAGACGTAGAGGCCAACAAGCCAGGAATGTTGCCAAATATTACCGCCGAGATGTTAGTTTGGGTTAGGTTAGGTTATATTACGTTATTGATGTATATAAAGGTCCCACGGAGACGTAGAGGCCAACTCGCCAGGAATGTTGTCAAATATTACAGCCGCGATATTAGATTGGGTTAGGGTAGGTTGTATTACGTCATTGACGTATACAGTGTTCCCACCGAGAAGTAGGGCCCGACAATCAAGGAATGTGGTTAAATGGTACCCCGAGAGGTTAGGTTGGGTTAGGTTACGTTATATTACGTTATTGATGTACATGAGGGTCCCACGGAGACGTAGAATCCAACTCGCCAGGAATGTTGCCAAATATTACCGCCGAGATGATAGGTTCGGTTAGGTTAGGTTATATTACGTTATTGATGTATATAAAGGTCCCACGGTGACGTAGAGGCCAACAAGCCAGGAATGTTGTCTAATATTACCGCCGAGATGATAGGTTTGGTTAGGTTATGTTATATTACGTTATAGATGTGTATAAAGGACCCACGGAGACGTAGAGGCCAACTCGCCAGGAATGTTGTCAAGTATTAACGCCGACATGTTAGGTTGGGTTAGGTTTGGTTATGTTACGTTATTGATGTATATAAAGGTCCGACGCAGACGTAGAGGCCAACTCGCCAGGAATGTTGTCAAATATTACCGCCGAGATGTTAGGTTGTGTTAGGTTAGGTTATATTACGTTCTTGATGTATATAAAGGTCCCACGGAGACGTAGAGGCCAACAAGCCAGGAATGTTGCCAAATATTACCGCCGAGATGTTAGTTTGGGTTAGGTTAGGTTATATTACGTTATTGATGTATATGAAGGACCCACGGAGACGTAGAGGCCAACTCGCCAGGAATGTTGTCAAATATTACCGCCGAGATGATAGGTTGGGTTAGGTTAGGTTATATTACGTTATTGATGTATATAAAGGTCCCACGGAGGCGTAGAGGCCACCTCGCCAGGAATGTTGCCAAATATTACAGACGCGATGTTAGATTGGGTTAGGGTAGGTTGTATTACGTCATAGACGCATACAGTGTTCCCACCGAGAAGTAGGTCCCGACAATCAAGGAATGTAGATAAATGGTACCCCGAGAGGTGAGGTTGGGTTAGGTTACATTATAATACGTTATTGATGTACATGAGGGTCCCACGGAGACGTAGAATCCAAGTCGCCAGGAATGTTGCCAAATATTACCTCCGAGATGATAGGTTCGGTTAGGTTAGGTTATATTACGTTATTGATGTATATAAAGGTCCCACGGAGGCGTAGAGGCCAACAAGCTAGGAATGTTGCCAAATATTAACGCCGAGATGATAGGTTCGGTTAGGTTAGGTTATATTACGTTATTGATGTATATAAAGGTCCCACGGAGACGTAGAGGCCAAGAAGCCAGGAATGTTGCCAAATATTACCGCCGAGATATTAGTTTGGGTTAGGTTAGGTTATATTACGCTATTGATGTATATAAAGGTCCCAAGGAGACGTAGAATCCATCTCGCCAGGAATGTTGTCAAATATTACCGCCGACATGTTAGGTTGGATTAGGTTTGGTTATATTACGTTATTGATGTATATAAAGGTCCCACGGAGACGGAGAAGCCAACTCGCCAGGAATGTTGTCAAATATTACCGCCGAGATGTTAGGTTGGGTTAGGTTAGGTTATATTACGTTATTGATGTATATAAAGGTCCCACGGTGACGTAGAGGCCAACAAGCCAGGAAAGTTGTCTAATATTACCGCCGAGATGTTCGGTTGGGTTAGGTTAGGTTATATTTCGTTATTAATGTATGAAGGTCCCACGGAGACGTAGAGGCCATCTCGCCAGGAATGTTGTCAAATATTACCGCCGACATGTTAGGTTGGATTAGGTTTGGTTATATTACGTTATTGATGTATATAAAGGTCCCACGGAGACGGAGAAGCCAACTCGCCAGGAATGTTGTCAAATATTACCGCCGAGATGTTAGGTTGTGTTAGGTTAGGTTATATTACGTTATTGATATATATAAAGGTCCCACGGAGACGTAGAGGCCAACAAGCCAGGAATGTTGCCAAATATTACCGCCGAGATGTTATTTTGGGTTAGGTTAGGTTATATTACGTTATTGATGTATATGAAGGACCCACGGAGACGTAGAATCCAACTCGCCAGGAATGTTGCCAAATATTACCGCCGAGATGTTCGGTTGGGTTAGTTTAGGTTATATTTCGTTATTAATGTATGAAGGTCCCACGGAGACGTAGAGGCCAACTCGCCAGGAATGTTGTCAAATATTACAGCCGCGATATTAGATTGGGTTAGGGTAGATTGTATTACGTCATAGACGCATACAGTGTTCCCACCGAGAAGTAGGTCCCGACAATCAAGGAATGTGGTTAAATGGTACCCCCGAGAGGTCAGGTTGGGTTAGGTTATATTATATTACGTTATTGATGTACATGAGGGTCCCACGGAGACGTAGAATCCAACTCGCCAGGAATGTTGCCAAATATTACCGCCGAGATGATAGGTTGGGTTAGGTTAGGTTATATTACGTTATTGATGTATATAAAGGTCCCACGGAGACGTAGAGGCCAGCAAGCCAGGAATGTTGCCAAATATTACCGCCGAGATGTTAGTTTGGGTTAGGTTAGGGTATATTACGTTATTGATGTATATAAAGGTCCCACGGTGACGTAGAATCCAACTCGCCAGGAATGTTGTCAAATATTACCGCCGAGATGTTAGGTTGGGTTAGGTTAGGTTATATTACGTTATTGATGTATATAAAGGTCCCACGGTGACGTAGAGGCCAACAAGCCAGGAATGTTGTCTAATATTACCGCCGATATGATAGGTTTGGTTAGGTTAGGTTATATTACGTTATAGATGTGTATAAAGCACCCACGGAGACGTAGAGGCCAACTCGCCAGGAATGTTGTCAAGTATTAACGCCGAGATGATAGGTTCGGTTAGGTTAGGTTATATTACGTTCTTGATGTATATAAAGGTCCCACGGAGACGTAGAGGCCAACAAGCCAGGAATGTTGCCAAATATTACTGCCGAGATGTTAGTTTGGGTTAGGTTAGGTTATATTACGTTATTGATGTATATGAAGGACCCACGGAGACGTAGAGGCCAACTCGCCAGGAATGTTGTCAAATATTACCGCCGAGATGATAAGTTGGGTTAGGTTAGGTTATATTACGTTATTGATGTATGTAAAGGTCTCACGGAGGCGTAGATGCCAACTCGCCAGGAATGTTCTCAAATATTACAGACGCGATGTTAGATTGGGTTAGGGTAGGTTGTATTACGTCATAGACGCATACAGTGTTCCCACCGAGAAGTAGATCCCGACAATCAAGGAATGTAGATAAATGGTACCCCGAGAGGTCAGGTTGGGTTCGGTTACATTATATTACGTTATTGATGTACATGAGGGTCCCACGGAGACGTAGAATCCAACTCGCCAGGAATGTTGCCAAATATTACCGCCGAGATGATAGGTTCGGTTAGGTTAGGTTATATTACGTTATTGATGTATATAAAGGTCCCACGGAGACGTAGAGGCCAAGAAGCCAGGAATGTTGCCAAATATTACCGCCGAGATATTAGTTTGGGTTAGGTTAGGTTATATTACGCTATTGATGTATATAAAGGTCCCAAGGAGACGTAGAATCCAACTCGCCAGGAATGTTGCCAAATATTACCGCCGAGATGTTCGGTTGGGTTAGGTTAGGTTATATTTCGTTATTAATGTATGAAGGTCCCACGGAGACGTAGAGGCCATCTCGCCAGGAATGTTGTCAAATATTACCGCCGACATGTTAGGTTGGATTAGGTTTGGTTATATTACGTTATTGATGTATATAAAGGTCCCACGGAGACGGAGAAGCCAACTCGCCAGGAATGTTGTCAAATATTACCGCCGAGATGATAGGTTGGGTTAGGTTAGGTTATATTACGTTATTGATGTATATAAAGGTCCCACGGTGACGTAGAGGCCAACGAGCCAGGAAAGTTGTCTAATATTACCGCCGATATGATAGGTTTGGTTAGGTTAGGTTATATTACGTTATAGATGTGTATAAAGGACCCACGGAGACGTAGAGGCCAACTCGCCAGGAATGTTGTCAAGTATTAACGCCGACATGTTAGGTTGGGTTAGGTTTGGTTATGTTACGTTATTGATATATATAAAGGTCCCACGGAGACGTAGAGGCCAACAAGCCAGGAATGTTGCCAAATATTACCGCCGAGATGTTAGTTTCGGTTAGGTTGGGTTATATTACGTTATTGATGTATATGATGGACCCACGGAGACGTAGAATCCAACTCGCCAGGAATGTTGCCAAATATTACCGCCGAGATGTTCGGTTGGGTTAGGTTAGGTTATATTTCGTTATTAATGTATGAAGGTCCCACGGAGACGTAGAGGCCAACAAGCCAGGAATGTTGCCAAATATTACCGCCGAGATGTTAGTTTGGGTTAGGTTAGGTTATATTACGTTATTGATGTATATAAAGGTCCCACGGAGACGTAGAGGCCAACTCGCCAGGAATGTTGTCAAATATTACAGCCGCGATATTAGATTGGGTTAGGGTAGGTTGTATTACGTCATTGACGTATACAGTGTTCCCACCGAGAAGTAGGGCCC
This sequence comes from Xylocopa violacea, assembly GCA_963969225.1. Lineage (NCBI taxonomy): Eukaryota > Metazoa > Arthropoda > Insecta > Hymenoptera > Apidae > Xylocopa > Xylocopa violacea. The sequence continues at coordinate 1,758,637 of CAXAJV010000021.1, read as the reverse complement.
GACAATCAAGGAATGTGGTTAAATGGTACCCCGAGAGGTTAGGTTGGGTTAGGTTACGTTATATTACGTTATTGATGTACATGAGGGTCCCACGGAGACGTAGAATCCAACTCGCCAGGAATGTTGCCAAATATTACCGCCGAGATGATAGGTTCGGTTAGGTTAGGTTATATTACGTTATTGATGTATATAAAGGTCCCACGGTGACGTAGAGGCCAACAAGCCAGGAATGTTGTCTAATATTACCGCCGAGATGATAGGTTTGGTTAGGTTATGTTATATTACGTTATAGATGTGTATAAAGGACCCACGGAGACGTAGAGGCCAACTCGCCAGGAATGTTGTCAAGTATTAACGCCGACATGTTAGGTTGGGTTAGGTTTGGTTATGTTACGTTATTGATGTATATAAAGGTCCGACGCAGACGTAGAGGCCAACTCGCCAGGAATGTTGTCAAATATTACCGCCGAGATGTTAGGTTGTGTTAGGTTAGGTTATATTACGTTCTTGATGTATATAAAGGTCCCACGGAGACGTAGAGGCCAACAAGCCAGGAATGTTGCCAAATATTACCGCCGAGATGTTAGTTTGGGTTAGGTTAGGTTATATTACGTTATTGATGTATATGAAGGACCCACGGAGACGTAGAGGCCAACTCGCCAGGAATGTTGTCAAATATTACCGCCGAGATGATAGGTTGGGTTAGGTTAGGTTATATTACGTTATTGATGTATATAAAGGTCCCACGGAGGCGTAGAGGCCAACTCGCCAGGAATGTTGTCAAATATTACAGACGCGATGTTAGATTGGGTTAGGGTAGGTTGTATTACGTCATAGACGCATACAGTGTTCCCACCGAGAAGTAGGTCCCGACAATCAAGGAATGTAGATAAATGGTACCCCGAGAGGTGAGGTTGGGTTAGGCTACATTATAATACGTTATTGATGTACATGAGGGTCCCACGGAGACGTAGAATCCAAGTCGCCAGGAATGTTGCCAAATATTACCGCCGAGATGATAGGTTCGGTTAGGTTAGGTTATATTACGTTATTGATGTATATAAAGGTCCCACGGAGGCGTAGAGGCCAACAAGCTAGGAATGTTGCCAAATATTACCGCCGAGATGATAGGTTCGGTTAGGTTAGGTTATATTACGTTATTGATGTATATAAAGGTCCCACGGAGGCGTAGAAGCCAACTCGCCAGGAATGTTGTCAAATATTACAGCCGCGATATTAGATTGGGTTAGGGTAGGTTGTATTACGTCATTGACGTAAATAGTGTTCCCACCGAGAAGTAGGGCCCGACAATCAAGGAATGTGGTTAAATGGTACCCCGAGAGGTCAGGTTGGGTTAGGTTACATTATATTACGTTATTGATGTACATGAGGGTCCCACGGAGACGTAGAATCCATCTCGCCAGGAATGTTGTCAAATATTACCGCCGAGATGTTAGGTTGTGTTAGGTTAGGGTATATTACGTTCTTGATGTATATAAAGGTCCCACGGAGACGTAGAGGCCAACAAGCCAGGAATGTTGCCAAATATTACCGCCGAGATGTTAGTTTGGGTTAGGTTAGGTTATATTACGTTATTGATGTATATGAAGGACCCACGGAGACGTAGAGGCCAACTCGCCAGGAATGTTGTCAAATATTACCGCCGAGATGATAGGTTGGGTTAGGTTAGGTTATATTACGTTATTGATGTATATAAAGGTCCCACGGAGGCGTAGAGGCCAACTCGCCAGGAATGTTGTCAAATATTACAGACGCGATGTTAGATTGGGTTAGGGTAGGTTGTATTACGTCATAGACGCATACAGTGTTCCCACCGAGAAGTAGGTCCCGACAATCAAGGAATGTAGATAAATGGTACCCCGAGAGGTGAGGTTGGGTTAGGTTACATTATAATACGTTATTGATGTACATGAGGGTCCCACGGAGACGTAGAATCCAAGTCGCCAGGAATGTTGCCAAATATTACCGCCGAGATGATAGGTTCGGTTAGGTTAGGTTATATTACGTTATTGATGTATATAAAGGTCCCACGGAGGCGTAGAGGCCAACAAGCTAGGAATGTTGCCAAATATTACCGCCGAGATGATAGGTTCGGTTAGGTTAGGTTATATTACGTTATTGATGTATATAAAGGTCCCACGGAGACGTAGAGGCCAAGAAGCCAGGAATGTTGCCAAATATTACCGCCGAGATATTAGTTTGGGTTAGGTTAGGTTATATTACGCTATTGATGTATATAAAGGTCCCAAGGAGACGTAGAATCCATCTCGCCAGGAATGTTGTCAAATATTACCGCCGACATGTTAGGTTGGATTAGGTTTGGTTATATTACGTTATTGATGTATATAAAGGTCCCACGGAGACGGAGAAGCCAACTCGCCAGGAATGTTGTCAAATATTACCGCCGAGATGTTAGGTTGGGTTAGGTTAGGTTATATTACGTTATTGATGTATATAAAGGTCCCACGGTGACGTAGAGGCCAACAAGCCAGGAAAGTTGTCTAATATTACCGCCGAGATGTTCGGTTGGGTTAGGTTAGGTTATATTTCGTTATTAATGTATGAAGGTCCCACGGAGACGTAGAGGCCAACTCGCCAGGAATGTTGTCAAATATTACCGCCGAGATGTTAGTTTGGGTTAGGTTAGGTTATATTACGTTATTGATGTATATTAAGGACCCACGGAGACGTAGAATCCAACTCGCCAGGAATGTTGCCAAATATTACCGCCGAGATGTTCGGTTGGGTTAGGTTAGGTTATATTTCGTTATTAATGTATGAAGGTCCCACGGAGACGTAGAGGCCAACAAGCCAGGAATGTTGCCAAATATTACCGCCGAGATGTTAGTTTGGGTTAGGTTAGGTTATATTACGTTATTGATGTATATAAAGGTCCCACGGAGACGTAGAGGCCAACTCGCCAGTAATGTTGTCAAATATTACAGCCGCGATATTAGATTGGGTTAGGGTAGGTTGTATTACGTCATTGACGTATACAGTGTTCCCACCGAGAAGTAGGGCCCGACAATCAAGGAATGTGGTTAAATGGTACCCCGAGAGGTTAGGTTGGGTTAGGTTACGTTATATTACGTTATTGATGTACATGAGGGTCCCACGGAGACGTAGAGGCCAACTCGCCAGGAATGTTGTCAAATAGTACCGCCGACATGTTAGGTTGGATTAGGTTTGGTTATATTACGTTATTGATGTATATAAAGGTCACACAGAGACATAGAGGCCAACTCGCCAGGAGTGTTGTCAAATATTACCGCCAAGATGATAGGTTGGGTTAGGTTAGGTTATATTACGTTATTGATGCATATGAAGGACCTACATATACGTAGGGGCCAACTCGCCAGGAATATTGTCACATATTACCGCCGAGATGATAGGTTGGGTTAGGTTAGGTTATATTACGTTATTGAGATATATAAAGGTCCCACGGTGAGGTAGAGGCCAACAAGCAAGGAATGTTGTCAAATATTACCGCCGAGATAATAGGTTGGGTTAGGTTAGGTTATATTACGTTATTGATGTATATGAAGGACCCACGTAGACGTAGGGGCCAACTCGCCAGTGATATTGTCAAATATTACCGCCGAGATGATAGGTTCGGTTAGGTTAGGTTATATTACGTTATTGATGTATATAAAGGTCCCACGGAGACGTAGATGCCAACTCGTCAGGAATGTTGTCAAATATTACAGCCGAGATGATAGGTTGGGTTAGGTTAGGTTATATTACGTTATTGATGTATATGAAGGTCCCACGGAGACGTAGAGGCCAACACGCCAGGTATGTGTTCAGATATTACCGCCGAGAGGAAAGGTTGTGTTAGTTTGGGTTATATTTCGTTATTGATGTATATGAATGTCCCACGGAGACGGAGAGGCCAACTCGCCAGGAATGATTTCAAATATTACCGCCGAGATGATAGGTTGTGTTAGGTTAGGTTATATTACGTTATTGATGTATATAAAGGTCCCACGGAGACGTAGAGGCCAACAAGCCAGGAATGTTGCCAAATATTACCGCCGAGATGTTAGTTTGGGTTAGGTTAGGTTATATTACGTTATTGATGTATATAAAGGTCCCACGGAGGCGTAGAGGCCAACTCGCCAGGAATGTTGTCAAATATTACAGCCGCGATATTAGATTGGGTTAGGGTAGGTCGTATTACGTCATTGACGTAAATAGTGTTCCCACCGAGAAGTAGGGCCCGACAATCAAGGAATGTGGTTAAATGGTACCCCGAGAGGTCAGGTTGGGTTAGGTTACATTATATTACGTTATTGATGTACATGAGGGTCCCACGGAGACGTAGAATCCAACTCGCCAAGAATGTTGCCAAATATTACCGCCGAGATGATAGGTTCGGTTAGGTTAGGTTATATTACGTTATTGATGTATATAAAGGTCCCACGGAGACGTAGATGCCAAATCGTCAGGAATGTTGTCAAATATTACAGCCGAGATGATAGGTTGGGTTAGGTTAGGTTATATTACGTTATTGATGTATATGAAGGTCCCACGTAGACGTAGAGGCCAACACGCCAGGTATGTGTTCAGATATTACCGCCGAGAGGAAAGGTTGTGTTAGTTTGGGTTATATTTCGTTATTGATGTATATGAATGTCCCACGGAGACGGAGAGGCCAACTCGCCAGGAATGATTTCAAATATTACCGCCGAGATGATAGGTTGTGTTAGGTTAGGTTATATTACGTTATTGATGCATATAAAGGTCCCACGGAGACGTAGAGGCCAACAAGCCAGGAATGTTGCCAAATATTACCGCCGAGATGTTAGTTTGGGTTAGGTTAGGTTATATTACGTTATTGATGTATATGAAGGACCCACGGAGGCGCAGAGGCCAACTCGCCAGGAATGTTGTCAAATATTACCGCCGAGATGATAGGTTGGGTTAGGTTAGGTTATATTACGTTATTGATGTATATAAAGGTCCCACGGAGGCGTAGAGGCCAACTCGCCAGGAATGTTGTCAAATATTACAGCCGCGATATTAGATTGGGTTAGGGTAGGTTGTATTACGTCATTGACGTAAATAGTGTTCCCACCGAGAAGTAGGGCCCGACAATCAAGGAATGTGGTTAAATGGTACCCCGAGAGGTCAGGTTGGGTTAGGTTACATTATATTACGTTATTGATGTACATGAGGGTCCCACGGAGACGTAGAATCCAACTCGCCAGGAATGTTGCCAAATATTACCGCCGAGATGATAGGTTCGGTTAGGTTAGGTTATATTACGTTATTGATGTATATAAAGGTCCCACGGTGACGTAGAGGCCAACAAGCCAGGAATGTTGTCTAATATTACCGCCGAGATGATAGGTTTGGTTAGGTTATGTTATATTACGTTATAGATGTGTATAAAGGACCCACGGAGACGTAGAGGCCAACTCGCCAGGAATGTTGTCAAGTATTAACGCCGACATGTTAGGTTGGGTTAGGTTTGGTTATGTTACGTTATTGATGTATATAAAGGTCCGACGCAGACGTAGAGGCCAACTCGCCAGGAATGTTGTCAAATATTACCGCCGAGATGTTAGGTTGTGTTAGGTTAGGTTATATTACGTTCTTGATGTATATAAAGGTCCCACGGAGACGTAGAGGCCAACAAGCCAGGAATGTTGCCAAATATTACCGCCGAGATGTTAGTTTGGGTTAGGTTAGGTTATATTACGTTATTGATGTATATGAAGGACCCACGGAGACGTAGAGGCCAACTCGCCAGGAATGTTGTCAAATATTACCGCCGAGATGATAGGTTGGGTTAGGTTAGGTTATATTACGTTATTGATGTATATAAAGGTCCCACGGAGGCGTAGAGGCCAACTCGCCAGGAATGTTGTCAAATATTACAGCCGCGATATTAGATTGGGTTAGGGTAGGTTGTATTACGTCATTGACGTAAATAGTGTTCCCACCGAGAAGTAGGGCCCGACAATCAAGGAATGTGGTTAAATGGTACCCCGAGAGGTCAGGTTGGGTTAGGTTACATTATATTACGTTATTGATGTACATGAGGGTCCCACGGAGACGTAGAATCCAACTCGCCAGGAATGTTGCCAAATATTACCGCCGAGATGATAGGTTCGGTTAGGTTAGGTTATATTACGTTATTGATGTATATAAAGGTCCCACGGTGACGTAGAGGCCAACAAGCCAGGAATGTTGTCTAATATTACCGCCGAGATGATAGGTTTGGTTAGGTTATGTTATATTACGTTATAGATGTGTATAAAGGACCCACGGAGACGTAGAGGCCAACTCGCCAGGAATGTTGTCAAGTATTAACGCCGACATGTTAGGTTGGGTTAGGTTTGGTTATGTTACGTTATTGATGTATATAAAGGTCCGACGCAGACGTAGAGGCCAACTCGCCAGGAATGTTGTCAAATATTACCGCCGAGATGTTAGGTTGTGTTAGGTTAGGTTATATTACGTTCTTGATGTATATAAAGGTCCCACGGAGACGTAGAGGCCAACAAGCCAGGAATGTTGCCAAATATTACCGCCGAGATGTTAGTTTGGGTTAGGTTAGGTTATATTATGTTATTGATGTATATGAAGGACCCACGGAGACGTAGAGGCCAACTCGCCAGGAATGTTGTCAAATATTACCGCCGAGATGATAGGTTGGGTTAGGTTAGGTTATATTACGTTATTGATGTATATAAAGGTCCCACGGAGGCGTAGAGGCCAACTCGCCAGGAATGTTGTCAAATATTACAGACGCGATGTTAGATTGGGTTAGGGTAGGTTGTATTACGTCATAGACGCATACAGTGTTCCCACCGAGAAGTAGGTCCCGACAATCAAGGAATGTAGATAAATGGTACCCCGAGAGGTGAGGTTGGGTTAGGTTACATTATAATACGTTATTGATGTACATGAGGGTCCCACGGAGACGTAGAATCCAAGTCGCCAGGAATGTTGCCAAATATTACCGCCGAGATGATAGGTTCGTTAGGTTAGGTTATATTACGTTATTGATGTATATAAAGGTCCCACGGAGGCGTAGAGGCCAACAAGCTAGGAATGTTGCCAAATATTACCGCCGAGATGATAGGTTCGGTTAGGTTAGGTTATATTACGTTATTGATGTATATAAAGGTCCCACGGAGACGTAGAGGCCAAGAAGCCAGGAATGTTGCCAAATATTACCGCCGAGATATTAGTTTGGGTTAGGTTAGGTTATATTACGCTATTGATGTATATAAAGGTCCCAAGGAGACGTAGAATCCATCTCGCCAGGAATGTTGTCAAATATTACCGCCGACATGTTAGGTTGGATTAGGTTTGGTTATATTACGTTATTGATGTATATAAAGGTCCCACGGAGACGGAGAAGCCAACTCGCCAGGAATGTTGTCAAATATTACCGCCGAGATGTTAGGTTGGGTTAGGTTAGGTTATATTACGTTATTGATGTATATAAAGGTCCCACGGTGACGTAGAGGCCAACAAGCCAGGAAAGTTGTCTAATATTACCGCCGAGATGTTCGGTTGGGTTAGGTTAGGTTATATTACGTTATTGATGTATATAAAGGTCCCACGGAGACGTAGAGGCCAACAAGCCAGGAATGTTGTCAAATATTACCGCCGAGATAATAGTTTGGGTTAGGTTAGGTTATATTACGTTATTGATGTATATGAAGGACCCACGTAGACGTAGGGGCCAACTCGCCAGTAAAATTGTCAAATATTACCGCCGAGATGATAGGTTCGGTTAGGTTAGGTTATATTACGTTATTGATATATATAAAGGTCCCACGGAGACGTAGAGGCCAACAAGCCAGGAATGTTGCCAAATATTACCGCCGAGATGTTATTTTGGGTTAGGTTAGGTTATATTACGTTATTGATGTATATGAAGGACCCACGGAGACGTAGAATCCAACTCGCCAGGAATGTTGCCAAATATTACCGCCGAGATGTTCGGTTGGGTTAGGTTAGGTTATATTTCGTTATTAATGTATGAAGGTCCCACGGAGACGTAGAGGCCAACTCGCCAGGAATGTTGTCAAATATTACCGCCGAGATGTTAGTTTGGGTTAGGTTAGGTTATATTACGTTATTGATGTATATTAAGGACCCACGGAGACGTAGAATCCAACTCGCCAGGAATGTTGCCAAATATTACCGCCGAGATGTTCGGTTGGGTTAGGTTAGGTTATATTTCGTTATTAATGTATGAAGGTCCCACGGAGACGTAGAGGCCAACTCGCCAGGAATGTTGCCAAATATTACCGCCGAGATGTTAGTTTGGGTTAGGTTAGGTTATATTACGTTATTGATGTATATAAAGGTCCCACGGAGACGTAGAGGCCAACTCGCCAGTAATGTTGTCAAATATTACAGCCGCGATATTAGATTGGGTTAGGGTAGGTTGTTTTACGTCATTGACGTATACAGTGTTCCCACCGAGAAGTAGGGCCCGACAATCAAGGAATGTGGTTAAATGGTACCCCGAGAGGTTAGGTTGGGTTAGGTTACGTTATATTACGTTATTGATGTACATGAGGGTCCCACGGAGACGTAGAGGCCAACAAGCCAGGAATGTTGCCAAATATTACCGCCGAGATGTTAGTTTGGGTTAGGTTCGGTTATATTACGTTATTGATGTATATAAAGGTCACACGGAGACATAGAGGCCAACTCGCCAGGAATGTTGTCAAATATTACCGCCGAGATGATAGGTTGGGTTAGGTTAGGTTATATTACGTTATTGATGTATATGAAGGACCCACCTAGACGTAGGGGCCAACTCGCCAGGAATATTGTCACATATTACCGCCGACATATTAGGTTGGATTAGGTTTGTTTATATTACGTTATTGATGTATATAAAGGTCCCACGGTGTCGGAGAAGCCAACAAGCCAGGAATGTTGTCAAATATTACCGCCGAGATGTTAGGTTGGGTTAGGTTAGGTTATATTACGTTATTGATGTATATGAAGGACCCACGGAGACGTAGAATCCAACTCGCCAGGAATGTTGCCAAATATTACCGCCGAGATGTTCGGTTGGGTTAGGTTAGGTTATATTTCGTTATTAATGTATGAAGTCCCACGGAGACGTAGAGGCCAACAAGCCAGGAATGTTGCCAAATATTACCGCCGAGATGTTAGTTTGGGTTAGGTTAGGTTATATTACGTTATTGATGTATATAAAGGTCCCACGGAGACGTAGAGGCCAACTCGCCAGGAATGTTGTCAAATATTACCGCCGACATGTTAGGTTGGATTAGGTTTGGTTATATTACGTTATTGATGTATATAAAGGTCCCACGGAGACGTAGATGCCAACTCGTCAGGAATGTTGTCAAATATTACAGCCGAGATGATAGGTTGGGTTAGGTTAGGTTACATTACGTTATTGATGTATATGAAGGTCCCACGGAGACGTAGAGGCCAACACGCCAGGTATGTGTTCAGATATTACCGCCGAGAGGAAAGGTTGTGTTAGTTTGGGTTATATTTCGTTATTGATGTATATGAATGTCCCACGGAGACGGAGAGGCCAACTCGCCAGGAATGACTTCAAATATTACCGCCGAGATGATAGGTTGTGTTAGGTTAGGTTATATTACGTTATTGATGTATATAAAGGTCCCACGGAGACGTAGAGGCCAAAAGCCAGGAATGTTGCCAAATATTACCGCCGAGATGTTAGTTTGGGTTAGGTTAGGTTATATTACGTTATTGATGTATATGAAGGACCCACGGAGGCGCAGAGGCCAACTCGCCAGGAATGTTGTCAAATATTACCGCCGAGATGATAGGTTGGGTTAGGTTAGGTTATATTACGTTATTGATGTATATAAAGGTCCCACGGAGGCGTAGAGGCCAACTCGCCAGGAATGTTGTCAAATATTACAGCCGCGATATTAGATTGGGTTAGGGTAGGTTGTATTACGTCATTGACGTAAATAGTGTTCCCACCGAGAAGTAGGGCCCGACAATCAAGGAATGTGGTTAAATGGTACCCCGAGAGGTCAGGTTGGGTTAGGTTACATTATATTACGTTATTGATGTACATGAGGGTCCCACGGAGACGTAGAATCCAACTCGCCAAGAATGTTGCCAAATATTACCGCCGAGATGATAGGTTCGGTTAGGTTAGGTTATATTACGTTATTGATGTATATAAAGGTCCCACGGAGACGTAGAGGCCAACAAGCCAGGAATGTTGCCAAATATTACCGCCGAGTTGTTAGTTTGGGTTAGGTTAGGGTATATTACGTTATTGATGTATATAAAGGTCCCACGGAGACGTAGAATCCAACTCGCCAGGAATGTTGCCAAATATTACCGCCGAGATGTTCGGTTGGGTTAGGTTAGGTTATATTTCGTTATTAATGTATGAAGGTCCCACGGAGACGTAGAGGCCATCTCGCCAGGAATGTTGTCAAATATTACCGCCGACATTTTAGGTTGGATTAGGTTTGGTTATATTACGTTATTGATGTATATAAAGGTTCCACGGAGACGGAGAAGCCAACTCGCCAGGAATGTTGTCAAATATTACCGCCGAGATGTTAGGTTGTGTTAGGTTAGGTTATATTACGTTATTGATATATATAAAGGTCCCACGGAGACGTAGAGGCCAACTCGCCAGGAATGTTGTCAAATATTACCGCCGAGATGATAGGTTGGGTTAGGTTAGGTTATATTACGTTATTGATGTATATAAAGGTCCCACGGAGGCGTAGAGGCCAACTCGCCAGGAATGTTGTCAAATATTACAGCCGCGATATTAGATTGGGTTAGGGTAGGTTGTATTACGTCATTGACGTAAATAGTGTTCCCACCGAGAAGTAGGGCCCGACAATCAAGGAATGTGGTTAAATGGTACCCCGAGAGGTCAGGTTGGGTTAGGTTACATTATATTACGTTATTGATGTACATGAGGGTCCCACGGAGACGTAGAATCCAACTCGCCAGGAATGTTGCCAAATATTACCGCCGAGATGATAGGTTGGGTTAGGTTAGGTTATATTACGTTATTGATGTATATAAAGGTCCCACGGAGGCGTAGAGGCCAACTCGCCAGGAATGTTGTCAAATATTACAGCCGCGATATTAGATTGGGTTAGGGTAGGTTGTATTACGTCATTGACGTAAATAGTGTTCCCACCGAGAAGTAGGGCCCGACAATCAAGGAATGTGGTTAAATGGTACCCCGAGAGGTCAGGTTGGGTTAGGTTACATTATATTACGTTATTGATGTACATGAGGGTCCCACGGAGACGTAGAATCCAACTCGCCAGGAATGTTGCCAAATATTACCGCCGAGATGATAGGTTCGGTTAGGTTAGGTTATATTACGTTATTGATGTATATAAAGGTCCCACGGTGACGTAGAGGCCAACAAGCCAGGAATGTTGTCTAATATTACCGCCGAGATGATAGGTTTGGTTAGGTTATGTTATATTACGTTATAGATGTGTATAAAGGACCCACGGAGACGTAGAGGCCAACTCGCCAGGAATGTTGTCAAGTATTAACGCCGACATGTTAGGTTGGGTTAGGTTTGGTTATGTTACGTTATTGATGTATATAAAGGTCCGACGCAGACGTAGAGGCCAACTCGCCAGGAATGTTGTCAAATATTACCGCCGAGATGTTAGGTTGTGTTAGGTTAGGTTATATTACGTTCTTGATGTATATAAAGGTCCCACGGAGACGTAGAGGCCAACAAGCCAGGAATGTTGCCAAATATTACCGCCGAGATGTTAGTTTGGGTTAGGTTAGGTTATATTATGTTATTGATGTATATGAAGGACCCACGGAGACGTAGAGGCCAACTCGCCAGGAATGTTGTCAAATATTACCGCCGAGATGATAGGTTGGGTTAGGTTAGGTTATATTACGTTATTGATGTATATAAAGGTCCCACGGAGGCGTAGAGGCCAACTCGCCAGGAATGTTGTCAAATATTACAGACGCGATGTTAGATTGGGTTAGGGTAGGTTGTATTACGTCATAGACGCATACAGTGTTCCCACCGAGAAGTAGGTCCCGACAATCAAGGAATGTAGATAAATGGTACCCCGAGAGGTGAGGTTGGGTTAGGTTACATTATAATACGTTATTGATGTACATGAGGGTCCCACGGAGACGTAGAATCCAAGTCGCCAGGAATGTTGCCAAATATTACCGCCGAGATGATAGGTTCGTTAGGTTAGGTTATATTACGTTATTGATGTATATAAAGGTCCCACGGAGGCGTAGAGGCCAACAAGCTAGGAATGTTGCCAAATATTACCGCCGAGATGATAGGTTCGGTTAGGTTAGGTTATATTACGTTATTGATGTATATAAAGGTCCCACGGAGACGTAGAGGCCAAGAAGCCAGGAATGTTGCCAAATATTACCGCCGAGATATTAGTTTGGGTTAGGTTAGGTTATATTACGCTATTGATGTATATAAAGGTCCCAAGGAGACGTAGAATCCATCTCGCCAGGAATGTTGTCAAATATTACCGCCGACATGTTAGGTTGGATTAGGTTTGGTTATATTACGTTATTGATGTATATAAAGGTCCCACGGAGACGGAGAAGCCAACTCGCCAGGAATGTTGTCAAATATTACCGCCGAGATGTTAGGTTGGGTTAGGTTAGGTTATATTACGTTATTGATGTATATAAAGGTCCCACGGTGACGTAGAGGCCAACAAGCCAGGAAAGTTGTCTAATATTACCGCCGAGATGTTCGGTTGGGTTAGGTTAGGTTATATTACGTTATTGATGTATATAAAGGTCCCACGGAGACGTAGAGGCCAACAAGCCAGGAATGTTGTCAAATATTACCGCCGAGATAATAGTTTGGGTTAGGTTAGGTTATATTACGTTATTGATGTATATGAAGGACCCACGTAGACGTAGGGGCCAACTCGCCAGTAAAATTGTCAAATATTACCGCCGAGATGATAGGTTCGGTTAGGTTAGGTTATATTACGTTATTGATATATATAAAGGTCCCACGGAGACGTAGAGGCCAACAAGCCAGGAATGTTGCCAAATATTACCGCCGAGATGTTATTTTGGGTTAGGTTAGGTTATATTACGTTATTGATGTATATGAAGGACCCACGGAGACGTAGAATCCAACTCGCCAGGAATGTTGCCAAATATTACCGCCGAGATGTTCGGTTGGGTTAGGTTAGGTTATATTTCGTTATTAATGTATGAAGGTCCCACGGAGACGTAGAGGCCAACTCGCCAGGAATGTTGTCAAATATTACCGCCGAGATGATAGGTTGGGTTAGGTTAGGTTACATTACGTTATTGATGTATATGAAGGTCCCACGGAGACGTAGAGGCCAACACGCCAGGTATGTGTTCAGATATTACCGCCGAGAGGAAAGGTTGTGTTAGTTTGGGTTATATTTCGTTATTGATGTATATGAATGTCCCACGGAGACGGAGAGGCCAACTCGCCAGGAATGACTTCAAATATTACCGCCGAGATGATAGGTTGTGTTAGGTTAGGTTATATTACGTTATTGATGTATATAAAGGTCCCACGGAGACGTAGAGGCCAAAAGCCAGGAATGTTGCCAAATATTACCGCCGAGATGTTAGTTTGGGTTAGGTTAGGTTATATTACGTTATTGATGTATATGAAGGACCCACGGAGGCGCAGAGGCCAACTCGCCAGGAATGTTGTCAAATATTACCGCCGAGATGATAGGTTGGGTTAGGTTAGGTTATATTACGTTATTGATGTATATAAAGGTCCCACGGAGGCGTAGAGGCCAACTCGCCAGGAATGTTGTCAAATATTACAGCCGCGATATTAGATTGGGTTAGGGTAGGTTGTATTACGTCATTGACGTAAATAGTGTTCCCACCGAGAAGTAGGGCCCGACAATCAAGGAATGTGGTTAAATGGTACCCCGAGAGGTCAGGTTGGGTTAGGTTACATTATATTACGTTATTGATGTACATGAGGGTCCCACGGAGACGTAGAATCCAACTCGCCAAGAATGTTGCCAAATATTACCGCCGAGATGATAGGTTCGGTTAGGTTAGGTTATATTACGTTATTGATGTATATAAAGGTCCCACGGAGACGTAGAGGCCAACAAGCCAGGAATGTTGCCAAATATTACCGCCGAGTTGTTAGTTTGGGTTAGGTTAGGGTATATTACGTTATTGATGTATATAAAGGTCCCACGGAGACGTAGAATCCAACTCGCCAGGAATGTTGCCAAATATTACCGCCGAGATGTTCGGTTGGGTTAGGTTAGGTTATATTTCGTTATTAATGTATGAAGGTCCCACGGAGACGTAGAGGCCATCTCGCCAGGAATGTTGTCAAATATTACCGCCGACATTTTAGGTTGGATTAGGTTTGGTTATATTACGTTATTGATGTATATAAAGGTTCCACGGAGACGGAGAAGCCAACTCGCCAGGAATGTTGTCAAATATTACCGCCGAGATGTTAGGTTGTGTTAGGTTAGGTTATATTACGTTATTGATATATATAAAGGTCCCACGGAGACGTAGAGGCCAACAAGCCAGGAATGTTGCCAAATATTACCGCCGAGATGTTAGTTTGGGTTAGGTTAGGTTATATTACGTTATTGATGTATATGAAGGACCCACGGAGACGTAGAATCCAACTCGCCAGGAATGTTGCCAAATATTACCGCCGAGATGTTCGGTTGGGTTAGGTTAGGTTATATTTCGTTATTAATGTATGAAGGTCCCACGGAGACGTAGAGGCCAACTCGCCAGGAATGTTGCCAAATATTAGCGCCGAGATGTTAGTTTGGGTTAGGTTAGGTTATATTACGTTATTGATGTATATAAAGGTCCCACGGAGACGTAGAGGCCAACTCGCCAGTAATGTTGTCAAATATTACAGCCGCGATATTAGATTGGGTTAGGGTAGGTTGTATTACGTCATTGACGTATACAGTGTTCCCACCGAGAAGTAGGGCCCGACAATCAAGGAATGTGGTTAAATGGTACCCCGAGAGGTTAGGTTGGGTTAGGTTACGTTATATTACGTTATTGATGTACATGAGGGTCCCACGGAGACGTAGAGGCCAACTCGCCAGGAATGTTGTCAAATATTACCGCCGACATGTTAGGTTGGATTAGGTTAGGTTATATTACGTTATTGATGTATAGGAAGGACCCACATAGACGTAGGGGCCAACTCGCCAGGAATATTGTCACATATTACCGCCGAGATGATAGGTTGGGTTAGGTTAGGTTATATTACGTTATTGAGATATATAAAGGTCCCACGGTGAGGTAGAGGCCAACAAGCAAGGAATGTTGTCAAATATTACCGCCGAGATAATAGGTTGGGTTAGGTTAGGTTATATTACGTTATTGATGTATATGAAGGACCCACGTAGACGTAGGGGCCAACTTGCCAGTGATATTGTCAAATATTACCGCCGAGATGATAGGTTCGGTTAGGTTAGGTTATATTACGTTATTGATGTATATAAAGGTCCCACGGAGACGTAGATGCCAACTCGTCAGGAATGTTGTCAAATATTACAGCCCAGATGATAGGTTGGGTTAGGTTAGGTTATATTACGTTATTGATGTATATGAAGGACCCACGCAGACGTAGAGGCCAACTCGCCAGGAATGTTGTCAAATAATACCGCCGAGATGTTAGGTTGGGTTAGGTTAGGTTATATTACGTTATTGATGTATAGGAAGGACCCACATAGACGTAGGGGCCAACTCGCCAGGAATATTGTCACATATTACCGCCGAGATGATAGGTTGGGTTAGGTTTGGTTATATAACGTTATTGAGGTATATAAGGGTCCCACGGTGACGTAGAATCCAACTCGCCAGGAATGTTGCCAAATATTACCGCCGAGATGTTCGGTTGGGTTAGGTTCGGTTATATTACGCTATTGATGCATATAAAGGTCCCACGGAGACGTAGAGGCCAACTCGCCAGGAATGATTTCAAATATTACCGCCGAGATGTTAGGTTGGTTTAGGTTAGGTTATATTACGTTATTGATGTATATAAAGTTGCCACGCAGACGTAGAGGCCAACTCGCCAAGAATGTTGTCAAATATTACCGCCGAAATGTTAGGTTGTGTTAGGTTTGGTTATATTTCGTTATTGATGTATATAAAGGTCCCACGGATACGTAGAGGCCATCTCGGCAGGAATGTTGTCAAATATTACCGCCGAGATGGTAGGTTCGGTTAGGTTCGGTTATATTACGCTATTGATGCATATAAAGGTCCCACGGAGACGTAGAGGCCAACTCGCCAGGAATGTTGTCAAATATTACTGCCGAGATGTTAGGTTGGGTTAGGTTAGGTTATATTACGTTATTGATGTATATAAATGTCCCACAGAGACGTAGAAGCCAACTCGCCAGGAATGTTGTCAAATATTACCGCCGACATGTTAGGTTGGATTAGGTTAGGTTATATTACGCTATTGATGTATATGAAGGACCCACGTAGACGTAGGGGCCAACTCGCCAGGAATGATTTCAAATATTGCCGCCGAGATGATAGGTTGTGTTAGGTTAGGTTATATTACGTTATTGATGTATATAAAGGTCCCACGGAGACGTAGAGGCCAACAAGCCAGGAATGTTGCCAAATATTACCGCCGAGATGTTAGTTTGGGTTAGGTTAGGTTATATTACGTTATTGATGTACATGAGGGTCCCACGGAGACGTAGAATCCAACTCGCCAAGAATGTTGCCAAATATTACCGCCGAGATGATAGGTTCGGTTAGGTTAGGTTAT
The DNA here is from genome assembly GCA_963969225.1 of Xylocopa violacea. Lineage (NCBI taxonomy): Eukaryota > Metazoa > Arthropoda > Insecta > Hymenoptera > Apidae > Xylocopa > Xylocopa violacea. The sequence goes on along the minus strand of CAXAJV010000021.1, from coordinate 1,741,827 downwards.
ATTACGTTATTGATGTATATAAAGGTCCCACGGAGACGTAGAGGCCAACAAGCCAGGAATGTTGCCAAATATTACCGCCTAGATGTTAGTTTGGGTTAGGTTAGGGTATATTACGTTATTGATGTATATAAAGGTCCCACGGAGACGTAGAATCCAACTCGCCAGGAATGTTGCCAAATATTACCGCCGAGATGTTCGGTTGGGTTAGGTTAGGTTATATTTCGTTATTAATGTATGAAGGTCCCACGGAGACGTAGAGGCCATCTCGCCAGGAATGTTGTCAAATATTACCGCCGACATTTTAGGTTGGATTAGGTTTGGTTATATTACGTTATTGATGTATATAAAGGTTCCACGGAGACGGAGAAGCCAACTCGCCAGGAATGTTGTCAAATATTACCGCCGAGATGTTAGGTTGGTTTAGGTTAGGTTATATTACGTTATTGATGTATATAAAGTTGCCACGCAGACGTAGAGGCCAACTCGCCAAGAATGTTGTCAAATATTACCGCCGACATGTTAGGTTGTGTTAGGTTTGGTTATATTTCGTTATTGATGTATATAAAGGTCCCACGGATACGTACAGGCCATCTCGGCAGGAATGTTGTCAAATATTACCGCCGAGATGGTAGGTTCGGTTAGGTTCGGTTATATTACGCTATTGATGCATATAAAGGTCCCACGGAGACGTAGAGGCCAACTCGCCAGGAATGTTGTCAAATATTACTGCCGAGATGTTAGGTTGGGTTAGGTTAGGTTATATTACGTTATTGATGTATATAAATGTCCCACAGAGACGTAGAAGCCAACTCGCCAGGAATCTTGTCAAATATTACCGCCGACATGTTAGTTTGGATTAGGTTAGGTTATATTACGCTATTGATGTATATGAAGGACCCACGTAGACGTAGGGGCCAACTCGCCAGGAATATTGTCACATATTACCGCCGAGATGATAGGTTGGGTTAGGTTAGGTTATATTACGTTATTGAGATATATAAAGGTCCCACGGTGAGGTAGAGGCCAACAAGCAAGGAATGTTGTCAAATATTACCGCCGAGATAATAGGTTGGGTTAGGTTAGGTTATATTACGTTATTGATGTATATGAAGGACCCACGTAGACGTAGGGGCCAACTTGCCAGTGATATTGTCAAATATTACCGCCGAGATGATAGGTTCGGTTAGGTTAGGTTATATTACGTTATTGATGTATATAAAGGTCCCACGGAGACGTAGATGCCAACTCGCCAGGAATGTTGTCAAATATTACCGCCGACATGTTAGGTTGGATTAGGTTTGGTTATATTACGTCATTGATGTATATGAAGGACCCACGCAGACGTAGAGGCCAACTCGCCAGGAATGTTGTCAAATAATACCGCCGAGATGTTAGGTTGGGTTAGGTTAGGTTATATTACGTTATTGATGTATAGGAAGGACCCACATAGACGTAGGGGCCAACTCGCCAGGAATATTGTCACATATTACCGCCGAGATGATAGGTTGGGTTAGGTTAGGTTATATAACGTTATTGAGGTATATAAGGGTCCCACGGTGACGTAGAATCCAACTCGCCAGGAATGTTGTCAAATATTACCGCCGACATTTTAGGTTGGATTAGGTTTGGTTATATTACGTTATTGATGTATATAAAGGTTCCACGGAGACGGAGAAGCCAACTCGCCAGGAATGTTGTCAAATATTACCGCCGAGATGTTAGGTTGGTTTAGGTTAGGTTATATTACGTTATTGATGTATATAAAGTTGCCACGCAGACGTAGAGGCCAACTCGCCAAGAATGTTGTCAAATATTACCGCCGACATGTTAGGTTGTGTTAGGTTTGGTTATATTTCGTTATTGATGTATATAAAGGTCCCACGGATACGTACAGGCCATCTCGGCAGGAATGTTGTCAAATATTACCGCCGAGATGGTAGGTTCGGTTAGGTTCGGTTATATTACGCTATTGATGCATATAAAGGTCCCACGGAGACGTAGAGGCCAACTCGCCAGGAATGTTGTCAAATATTACCGCCGACATGTTAGTTTGGATTAGGTTAGGTTATATTACGCTATTGATGTATATGAAGGACCCACGTAGACGTAGGGGCCAACTCGCCAGGAATATTGTCACATATTACCGCCGAGATGATAGGTTGGGTTAGGTTAGGTTATATTACGTTATTGAGATATATAAAGGTCCCACGGTGAGGTAGAGGCCAACAAGCAAGGAATGTTGTCAAATATTACCGCCGAGATAATAGGTTGGGTTAGGTTAGGTTATATTACGTTATTGATGTATATGAAGGACCCACGTAGACGTAGGGGCCAACTTGCCAGTGATATTGTCAAATATTACCGCCGAGATGATAGGTTCGGTTAGGTTAGGTTATATTACGTTATTGATGTATATAAAGGTCCCACGGAGACGTAGATGCCAACTCGCCAGGAATGTTGTCAAATATTACCGCCGACATGTTAGGTTGGATTAGGTTTGGTTATATTACGTCATTGATGTATATGAAGGACCCACGCAGACGTAGAGGCCAACTCGCCAGGAATGTTGTCAAATAATACCGCCGAGATGTTAGGTTGGGTTATGTTAGGTTATATTACGTTATTGATGTATAGGAAGGACCCACATAGACGTAGGGGCCAACTCGCCAGGAATATTGTCACATATTACCGCCGAGATGATAGGTTGGGTTAGGTTAGGTTATATAACGTTATTGAGGTATATAAGGGTCCCACGGTGACGTAGAATCCAACTCGCCAGGAATGTTGCCAAATATTACCGCCGAGATGTTCGGTTGGGTTAGGTTCGGTTATATTACGCTATTGATGCATATAAAGGTCCCACGGAGACGTAGAGGCCAACTCGCCAGGAATGATTTCAAATATTACCGCCGAGATGTTAGGTTGGTTTAGGTTAGGTTATATTACGTTATTGATGTATATAAAGTTGCCACGCAGACGTAGAGGCCAACTCGCCAAGAATGTTGTCAAATATTACCGCCGACATGTTAGGTTGTGTTAGGTTTGGTTATATTTCGTTATTGATGTATATAAAGGTCCCACGGATACGTACAGGCCATCTCGGCAGGAATGTTGTCAAATATTACCGCCGAGATGGTAGGTTCGGTTAGGTTCGGTTATATTACGCTATTGATGCATATAAAGGTCCCACGGAGACGTAGAGGCCAACTCGCCAGGAATGTTGTCAAATATTACTGCCGAGATGTTAGGTTGGGTTAGGTTAGGTTATATTACGTTATTGATGTATATAAATGTCCCACAGAGACGTAGAAGCCAACTCGCCAGGAATGTTGTCAAATATTACCGCCGACATGTTAGGTTGGATTAGGTTAGGTTATATTACGCTATTGATGTATATGAAGGACCCACGTAGACGTAGGGGCCAACTCGCCAGGAATGATTTCAAATATTACCGCCGAGATGATAGGTTGTGTTAGGTTAGGTTATATTACGTTATTGATGTATATAAAGGTCCCACGGAGACGTAGAGGCCAACAAGCCAGGAATGTTGCCAAATATTACCGCCGAGATGTTAGTTTGGGTTAGGTTAGGTTATATTACGTTATTGATGTACATGAGGGTCCCACGGAGACGAGGAATCCAACTCGCCAAGAATGTTGCCAAATATTACCGCCGAGATGATAGGTTCGGTTAGGTTAGGTTATATTACGTTATTGATGTATATAAAGGTCCCACGGAGACGTAGAGGCCAACAAGCCAGGAATGTTGCCAAATATTACCGCCGAGATGTTAGTTTGGGTTAGGTTAGGGTATATTACGTTATTGATGTATATAAAGGTCCCACGGAGACGTAGAATCCAACTCGCCAGGAATGTTGCCAAATATTACCGCCGAGATGTTCGGTTGGGTTAGGTTAGGTTATATTTCGTTATTAATGTATGAAGGTCCCACGGAGACGTAGAGGCCATCTCGCCAGGAATGTTGTCAAATATTACCGCCGACATTTTAGGTTGGATTAGGTTTGGTTATATTACGCTATTGATGTATATAAAGGTTCCACGGAGACGGAGAAGCCAACTCGCCAGGAATGTTGTCAAATATTACCGCCGAGATGTTAGGTTGTGTTAGGTTAGGTTATATTACGTTATTGATATATATAAAGGTCCCACGGAGACGTAGAGGCCAACAAGCCAGGAATGTTGCCAAATATTACCGCCGAGATGTTAGTTTGGGTTAGGTTAGGTTATATTACGTTATTGATGTATATGAAGGACCCACGGAGACGTAGAATCCAACTCGCCAGGAATGTTGCCAAATATTACCGCCGAGATGTTCGGTTGGGTTAGGTTAGGTTATATTTCGTTATTAATGTATGAAGGTCCCACGGAGACGTAGAGGCCAACTCGCCAGGAATGTTGCCAAATATTACCGCCGAGAAGTTAGTTTGGGTTAGGTTCGGTTATATTACGCTATTGATGCATATAAAGGTCCCACGGAGACGTAGAGGCCAACTCGCCAGGAATGATTTCAAATATTACCGCCGAGATGTTAGGTTGGTTTAGGTTAGGTTATATTACGTTATTGATGTATATAAAGTTGCCACGCAGACGTAGAGGCCAACTCGCCAAGAATGTTGTCAAATATTACCGCCGACATGTTAGGTTGTGTTAGGTTTGGTTATATTTCGTTATTGATGTATATAAAGGTCCCACGGATACGTAGAGGCCATCTCGGCAGGAATGTTGTCAAATATTACCGCCGAGATGGTAGGTTCGGTTAGGTTCGGTTATATTACGCTATTGATGCATATAAAGGTCCCACGGAGACGTAGAGGCCAACTCGCCAGGAATGTTGTCAAATATTACTGCCGAGATGTTAGGTTGGGTTAGGTTAGGTTATATTACGTTATTGATGTATATAAATGTCCCACAGAGACGTAGAAGCCAACTCGCCAGGAATGTTGTCAAATATTACCGCCGACATATTAGGTTGGATTAGGTTAGGTTATATTACGCTATTGATGTATATGAAGGACCCACGTAGACGTAGGGGCCAACTCGCCAGGAATATTGTCAAATATTACCGCCGAGATGATAGGTTGGGTTAGGTTAGGTTATATCACGTTATTGATGTATATAAAGTTCCCACGCAGACGTAGAGGCCAACTCGCCAAGAATGTTGTCAAATATTACCGCCGACATGTTAGGTTGTGTTAGGTTTGGTTATATTTCGTTATTGATGTATATAAAGGTCCCACGGATACGTAGAGTCCAACTCGGCAGGAATGTTGTCAAATATTACCGCCGATATGTTAGGTTGGGTTACGTTAGGTTATATTACGTTATTGATATATATAAAGGTCCAACGGAGACGTAGAGGCCAACTCGCCAGGAATGTTGTCAAATATTACCGCCGAGATGATAGGTTGGGTTAAGTTAGGTTATATTTCGTTATTGATGTATATGAAGGTCCCACGGAGACGTAGAGGCCAACTCGCCAGGAATGTTGTCAAATATTACTGCAGAGATGTTAGGTTGGGTTAGGTTAGGTTATATTACGTTATTGATGTATATAAAGGTCCCACGGAGACGTAGAGGCCAACTCGCCAGGAATGTTGTCAAATATTACAGACGCGATGTTAGATTGGGTTAGGGTAGGTTGTATTACGTCATAGACGCATACAGTGTTCCCACAGAGAAGTAGGTCCCGACAGTCAAGGAATGTAGTTAAATGGTACCCCGAGAGGTCAGGTTGGGTTATGTTACGTTATATTACGTTATTGATGTACATGAGGGTCCCACGGAGACGTAGAGGCCAACTCGCCAGGAATGTTGTCAAATATTACCGCCGACATGTTAGGTTGGATTAGGTTTGGTTATATTACGTTATTGATGTTTATGAAGGTCGCACGCAGACGTAGAGGCCAACTCGCCAGGAATGTTGTCAAATAATACCGCCGAGAAGTTAGGTTTAGTTAGGTTAGGTTATATTACGTTATTGATGTATATGAAGGACCCACATAGACGTAGGGGCCAACTCGCCAGGAATATTGTCACATATTACCGCCGAGATGATAGGTTGGATTAGGTTAGGTTATATTACGTTATTGATGTATATGAAGGTCCCACGGAGACGTAGAGGCCAACAAGCCAGGAATGTTGCCAAATATTACCGCCGAGATGTTAGTTTGGGTTAGGTTCGGTTATATTACGTTATTGATGTATATAAAGGTCACACGGAGACATAGAGGCCAACTCGCCAGGAATGTTGTCAAATATTACCGCCGAGATGATAGGTTGGGTTAGGTTAGGTTATATTACGTTATTGATGTATATGAAGGACCCACCTAGACGTAGGGGCCAACTCGCCAGGAATATTGTCACATATTACCGCCGACATATTAGGTTGGATTAGGTTTGTTTATATTACGTTATTGATGTATATAAAGGTCCCACGGTGTCGGAGAAGCCAACAAGCCAGGAATGTTGTCAAATATTACAGCCGAGATGTTAGGTTGGGTTAGGTTAGGTTATATTACGTTATTGATGTATATGAAGGACCCACGGAGACGTAGAATCCAACTCGCCAGGAATGTTGCCAAATATTACCGCCGAGATGTTCGGTTGGGTTAGGTTAGGTTATATTTCGTTATTAATGTATGAAGTCCCACGGAGACGTAGAGGCCAACAAGCCAGGAATGTTGCCAAATATTACCGCCGAGATGTTAGTTTGGGTTAGGTTAGGTTATATTACGTTATTGATGTATATAAAGGTCCCACGGAGACGTAGAGGCCAACAAGCCAGGAATGTTGCCAAATATTACCGCCGAGATGTTAGTTTGGGTTAGGTTCGGTTATATTACGTTATTGATGTATATAAAGGTCACACGGAGACATAGAGGCCAACTCGCCAGGAATGTTGTCAAATATTACCGCCGAGATGATAGGTTGGGTTAGGTTAGGTTATATTACGTTATTGATGTATATGAAGGACCCACCTAGACGTAGGGGCCAACTCGCCAGGAATATTGTCACATATTACCGCCGAGATAATAGGTTCGGTTAGGTTAGGTTATATTACGTTATTGATGTATATAAAGGTCCCACGGAGACGTAGAGGCCAACTCGCCAGGAATGTTGTCAAATATTACCGCCGAGATGATAGGTTGGGTTAGGTTAGGTTATATTACGTTATTGATGTATATGAAGGACCCACCTAGACGTAGGGGCCAACTCGCCAGGAATATTGTCACATATTACCGCCGACATATTAGGTTGGATTAGGTTAGGTTATATCACGTTATTGATGCATATGAAGGACCCACATAGACGTAGGGGCCAACTCGCCAGGAATGTTGTCAAATATTACAGCCGAGATGATAGGTTGGGTTAGGTTAGGTTATGTTACGTTATTGATGTATATGAAGATCCCACGGAGACGTAGAGGCCAACTCGCCAGGTATGTGTTCAGACATTACCGCCGAGATGAAAGGTTGTGTTAGTTTGGGTTATATTTCGTTATTGATGTATATGAATGTCCCACGGAGACGGAGAGGCCAACTCGCCAGGAATGTTGTCAAATATTACCGCCAAGATGATAGGTTGGGTTAGGTTTGGTTATATTACGTTATTGATGCATATGAAGGACCCACATAGACGTAGGGGCCAACTCGCCAGGAATGTTGTCAAATATTACAGCCGAGATGATAGGTTGGGTTAGGTTAGGGTATATTACGTTATTGATGTATATGAAGATCCCACGGAGACGTAGAGGCCAACTCGCCAGGTATGTGTTCAGATATTACCGCCGAGATGAAAGGTTGTGTTAGATTGGGTTATATTTCGTTATTGATGTATATGAATGTCCCACGGAGACGGAGAGGCCAACTCGCCAGGAATGTTGTCAAATATTACCGCCAAGATGATAGGTTGGGTTAGGTTTGGTTATATTACGTTATTGATGCATATGAAGGACCCACATAGACGTAGGGGCCAACTCGCCAGGAATATTGTCAAATATTACCGCCGAGATAATAGGTTCGGTTAGGTTAGGTTGTATTACGTTATTGATGTATATAAAGGTCCCACGGAGACGTAGAGGTCAACTCGCCAGGAATGTTGTCAAATATTACAGCCGCGATATTAGATTGGGTTAGGGTAGGTTGTATTACGTCATTGACGTATACAGTGTTCCCACCGAGAAGTAGGGCCCGACAATCAAGGAATGTGGTTAAATGGTACCCCGAGAGGTTAGGTTGGGTTAGGTTACGTTATATTACGTTATTGATGTACATGAGGGTCCCACGGAGACGTAGAGGCCAACTCGCCAGGAATGTTGTCAAATATTACCGCCGAGATGATAGGTTGGGTTAAGTTATGTTATATTTCGTTATTGATGTATATGAAGGTCCCACGGAGACGTAGAGGCCAACTCGCCAGGAATGTTGTCAAATATTACAGCCGAGATGTTAGGTTGGGTTAGGTTAGGTTATATTACGTTATTGATGTATATAAAGGTCCCACGGAGACGTAGAGGCCAACTCGCCAGGAATGTAGTCAAATATTACCGCCGACATGTTAGGTTGGATTAGGTTAGGTTATATTATGTTATTGATGTATATGAAGGTCCCACGGAGACGTAGAGGCCAACAAGCCAGGAATGTTGCCAAATATTACCGCCGAGATGTTAGTTTGGGTTAGGTTCGGTTATATTACGTTATTGATGTATATAAAGGTCACACGGAGACATAGAGGCCAACTCGCCAGGAATGTTGTCAAATATTACCGCCGAGATGATAGGTTGGGTTAGGTTAGGTTATATTACGTTATTGATGTATATGAAGGACCCACCTAGACGTAGGGGCCAACTCGCCAGGAATATTGTCACATATTACCGCCGAGATAATAGGTTCGGTTAGGTTAGGTTATATTACGTTATTGATGTATATAAAGGTCCCACGGAGACGTAGAGGCCAACTCGCCAGGAATGTTGTCAAATATTACCGCCGAGATGATAGGTTGGGTTAGGTTAGGTTATATTACGTTATTGATGTATATGAAGGACCCACCTAGACGTAGGGGCCAACTCGCCAGGAATATTGTCACATATTACCGCCGACATATTAGGTTGGATTAGGTTTGTTTATATTATGTTATTGATGTATATAAAGGTCCCACGGAGTCGGAGAAGCCAACAAGCCAGGAATGTTGTCAAATATTACCGCCGAGATGTTAGGTTGGGTTAGGTTAGGTTATATTACGTTATTGATGTATATGAAGGACCCACGGAGACGTAGAATCCAACTCGCCAGGAATGTTGCCAAATATTACCGCCGAGATGTTCGGTTGGGTTAGGTTAGGTTATATTTCGTTATTAATGTATGAAGTCCCACGGAGACGTAGAGGCCAACAAGCCAGGAATGTTGCCAAATATTACCGCCGAGATGTTAGTTTGGGTTAGGTTAGGTTATATTACGTTATTGATGTATATAAAGGTCCCACGGAGACGTAGAGGCCAACTCGCCAGGAATGTTGTCAAATATTACAGCCGCGATATTAGATTGGGTTAGAGTAGGTTGTATTACGTCATTGACGTATTCAGTGTTCCCACCGAGAAGTAGGGCCCGACAATCAAGGAATGTGGTTAAATGGTACCCCGAGAGGTTAGTTTGGGTTAGGTTACGTTATATTACGTTATTGATGTACATGAGGGTCCCACGGAGACGTAGAGGCCAACTCGCCAGGAATGTTGCCAAATATTACCGCCGAGATAATAGGTTGGGTTAGGTTAGGTTATACAACGTTATTGATGTAAATGAAGGACCCACATAGACGTAGGGGCCAACTCGCCAGGAATGTTGTCAAATATTACAGCCGAGATGATAGGTTGGGTTAGGTTAGGTTATATTACGTTATTGATGTATATGAAGATCCCACGGAGACGTAGAGCCCAACTCGCCAGGTATGTGTTCAGACATTACCGCCGAGATGAAAGGTTGTGTTAGTTTGGGTTATATTTCGTTATTGATGTATATGAATGTCCCACGGTGACGTAGAGGCCAACAAGCCAGGAATGTTGTCAAATATTACCGCCGAGATAATAGGTTGGGTTAGGTTAGGTTATATTACGTTATTGATGTATATGAAGGTCCCACGGAGACGTAGAGGCCAACAAGCCAGGAATGTTGCCAAATATTACCGCCGCGATGTTAGTTTGGGTTAGGTTCGGTTATATTACGTTATTGATGTATATAAAGGTCACACGGAGACATAGAGGCCAACTCGCCAGGAATGTTGTCAAATATTACCGCCGAGATGATAGGTTGGGTTAGGTTAGGTTATATTACGTTATTGATGTATATGAAGGACCCACCTAGACGTAGGGGCCAACTCGCCAGGAATATTGTCACATATTACCGCCGAGATAATAGGTTCGGTTAGGTTAGGTTATATTACGTTATTGATGTATATAAAGGTCCCACGGAGACGTAGAGGCCAACTCGCCAGGAATGTTGTCAAATATTACCGCCGAGATGATAGGTTGGGTTAGGTTAGGTTATATTACGTTATTGATGTATATGAAGGACCCACCTAGACGTAGGGGCCAACTCGCCAGGAATATTGTCACATATTACCGCCGACATATTAGGTTGGATTAGGTTAGGTTATATCACGTTATTGATGCATATGAAGGACCCACATAGACGTAGGGGCCAACTCGCCAGGAATGTTGTCAAATATTACAGCCGAGATGATAGGTTGGGTTAGGTTAGGTTATGTTACGTTATTGATGTATATGAAGATCCCACGGAGACGTAGAGGCCAACTCGCCAGGTATGTGTTCAGACATTACCGCCGAGATGAAAGGTTGTGTTAGTTTGGGTTATATTTCGTTATTGATGTATATGAATGTCCCACGGAGACGGAGAGGCCAACTCGCCAGGAATGTTGTCAAATATTACCGCCAAGATGATAGGTTGGGTTAGGTTTGGTTATATTACGTTATTGATGCATATGAAGGACCCACATAGACGTAGGGGCCAACTCGCCAGGAATGTTGTCAAATATTACAGCCGAGATGATAGGTTGGGTTAGGTTCGGTTATATTACGTTATTGATGTATATGAAGATCCCACGGAGACGTAGAGGCCAACTCGCCAGGTATGTGTTCAGACATTACCGCCGAGATGAAAGGTTGTGTTAGTTTGGGTTATATTTCGTTATTGATGTATATGAATGTCCCACGGTGACGTAGAGGCCAACAAGCCAGGAATGTTGTCAAATATTACCGCCGAGATAATAGGTTGGGTTAGGTTAGGTTATATTACGTTATTGATGTATATGAAGGTCCCACGGAGACGTAGAGGCCAACAAGCCAGGAATGTTGCCAAATATTACCGCCGCGATGTTAGTTTGGGTTAGGTTCGGTTATATTACGTTATTGATGTATATAAAGGTCACACGGAGACATAGAGGCCAACTCGCCAGGAATGTTGTCAAATATTACCGCCGAGATGATAGGTTGGGTTAGGTTAGGTTATATTACGTTATTGATGTATATGAAGGACCCACCTAGACGTAGGGGCCAACTCGCCAGGAATATTGTCACATATTACCGCCGACATATTAGGTTGGATTAGGTTTGTTTATATTACGTTATTGATGTATATAAAGGTCCCACGGTGTCGGAGAAGCCAACAAGCCAGGAATGTTGTCAAATATTACCGCCGAGATGTTAGGTTGGGTTAGGTTAGGTTATATTACGTTATTGATGTATATGAAGGACCCACGGAGACGTAGAATCCAACTCGCCAGGAATGTTGCCAAATATTACCGCCGAGATGTTCGGTTGGGTTAGGTTAGGTTATATTTCGTTATTAATGTATGAAGTCCCACGGAGACGTAGAGGCCAACAAGCCAGGAATGTTGCCAAATATTACCGCCGAGATGTTAGTTTGGGTTAGGTTAGGTTATATTACGTTATTGATGTATATAAAGGTCCCACGGAGACGTAGAGGCCAACTCGCCAGGAATGTTGTCAAATATTACCGCCGACATGTTAGGTTGGATTAGGTTTGGTTATATTACGTTATTGATGTATATAAAGGTCACACAGAGACATAGAGGCCAACTCGCCAGGAGTGTTGTCAAATATTACCGCCAAGATGATAGGTTGGGTTAGGTTAGGTTATATTACGTTATTGATGCATATGAAGGACCCACATAGACGTAGGGGCCAACTCGCCAGGAATATTGTGACATATTACCGCCGAGATGATAGGTTGGGTTAGGTTAGGTTATATTACGTTATTGAGATATATAAAGGTCACACGGTGACGTAGAGGCCAACAAGCCAGGAATGTTGCCAAATATTACCGCCGAGATAATAGGTTGGATTAGGTTAGGTTATACAACGTTATTGATGTATATGAAGGACCCACGTAGACGTAGGGGCCAACTCGCCAGTAATATTGTCAAATATTACCGCCGAGATGATAGGTTCGGTTAGGTTAGGTTATATTACGTTATTGAAGTATATAAAGGTCCCACGGAGACGTAGAGGCCAACTCGCCAGGAATGTTGTCAAATATTACAGCCGCGATATTAGATTGGGTTAGGGTAGGTTGTATTACGTCATTGACGTATACAGTGTTCCCACCGAGAAGTAGGGCCCGACAATCAAGGAATGTGGTTAAATGGTACCCCGAGAGGTGAGGTTGGGTTAGGTTACGTTATATTACGTTATTGATGTACATGAGGGTCCCACGGAGACGTAGAGGCCAACTCGCCAGGAATGTTGTCAAATATTACCGCCGACATGTTAGGTAGGATTGGGTTTGGTTATATTACGTTATTGATGTATATAAAGGTCACACAGAGACATAGAGGCCAACTCGCCAGGAGTGTTGTCAAATATTACCGCCAAGATGATAGGTTGGGTTAGGTTAGGTTATATCACGTTATTGATGCATATGAAGGACCCACATAGACGTAGGGGCCAACTCGCCAGGAATGTTGTCAAATATTACAGCCGAGATGATAGGTTGGGTTAGGTTAGGTTATGTTACGTTATTGATGTATATGAAGATCCCACGGAGACGTAGAGGCCAACTCGCCAGGTATGTGTTCAGACATTACCGCCGAGATGAAAGGTTGTGTTAGTTTGGGTTATATTTCGTTATTGATGTATATGAATGTCCCACGGAGACGGAGAGGCCAACTCGCCAGGAATGTTGTCAAATATTACCGCCAAGATGATAGGTTGGGTTAGGTTTGGTTATATTACGTTATTGATGCATATGAAGGACCCACATAGACGTAGGGGCCAACTCGCCAGGAATGTTGTCAAATATTACAGCCGAGATGATAGGTTGGGTTAGGTTAGGGTATATTACGTTATTGATGTATATGAAGATCCCACGGAGACGTAGAGGCCAACTCGCCAGGTATGTGTTCAGATATTACCGCCGAGATGAAAGGTTGTGTTAGATTGGGTTATATTTCGTTATTGATGTATATGAATGTCCCACGGAGACGGAGAGGCCAACTCGCCAGGAATGTTGTCAAATATTACCGCCAAGATGATAGGTTGGGTTAGGTTTGGTTATATTACGTTATTGATGCATATGAAGGACCCACATAGACGTAGGGGCCAACTCGCCAGGAATATTGTCAAATATTACCGCCGAGATAATAGGTTCGGTTAGGTTAGGTTGTATTACGTTATTGATGTATATAAAGGTCCCACGGAGACGTAGAGGCCAACTCGCCAGGAATGTTGTCAAATATTACAGCCGCGATATTAGATTGGGTTAGGGTAGGTTGTATTACGTCATTGACGTATACAGTGTTCCCACCGAGAAGTAGGGCCCGACAATCAAGGAATGTGGTTAAATGGTACCCCGAGAGGTTAGGTTGGGTTAGGTTACGTTATATTACGTTATTGATGTACATGAGGGTCCCACGGAGACGTAGAGGCCAACTCGCCAGGAATGTTGTCAAATATTACCGCCGAGATGATAGGTTGGGTTAAGTTAGGTTATATTTCGTTATTGATGTATATGAAGGTCTCACGGAGACGTAGAGGCCAACTCGCCAGGAATGTTGTCAAATATTACAGCCGCGATATTAGATTGGGTTAGAGTAGGTTGTATTACGTCATTGACGTATTCAGTGTTCCCACCGAGAAGTAGGGCCCGACAATCAAGGAATGTGGTTAAATGGTACCCCGAGAGGTTAGTTTGGGTTAGGTTACGTTATATTACGCTATTGATGTACATGAGGGTCCCACGGAGACGTAGAGGCCAACTCGCCAGGAATGTTGTCAAATATTACCGCCGACATGTTAGGTTGGATTAGGTTTGGTTATATTACGTTATTGATGTATATAAAGGTCACACAGAGACATAGAGGCCAACTCGCCAGGAGTGTTGTCAAATATTACCGCCAAGATGATAGGTTGGGTTAGGTTAGGTTATACAACGTTATTGATGTAAATGAAGGACCCACATAGACGTAGGGGCCAACTCGCCAGGAATGTTGTCAAATATTACAGCCGAGATGATAGGTTGGGTTAGGTTAGGTTATATTACGTTATTGATGTATATGAAGATCCCACGGAGACGTAGAGGCCAACTCGCCAGGTATGTGTTCAGACATTACCGCCGAGATGAAAGGTTGTGTTAGTTTGGGTTATATTTCGTTATTGATGTATATGAATGTCCCACGGTGACGTAGAGGCCAACAAGCCAGGAATGTTGTCAAATATTACCGCCGAGATAATAGGTTGAGTTAGGTTAGGTTATATTACGTTATTGATGTATATGAAGGACCCACGTAGACGTAGGGGCCAACTCGCCAGTAATATTGTCAAATATTACCGCCGAGATGATAGGTTGGGTTAGGTTAGGTTATATTACGTTATTGATGTATATGAAGATCCCACGGAGACGTAGAGGCCAACACGCCAGGTATGTGTTCAGATATTACCGCCGAGATGAAAGGTTGTGTTAGTTTGGGTTATATTTCGTTATTGATGTATATGAATGTCCCACGGAGACGGAGAGGCCAACTCGCCAGGAATGTTGTCAAATATTACCACCGACCTGTTAGGTTGGATTAGGTTAGGTTATATTACGCTATTGATGTATATGAAGGACCCACGTAGACGTAGGGGCCAATTCGCCAGGAATATTGTCAAATATTACCGCCGAGATGATAGGTTGGGTTAGGTTAGGTTATATTACGTTATAGATGTATATAAAGGTTCCACGGAGGCGTAGAGGCCAACAAGCCAGGAATGTTGTCAAATATTACCGCCGAGATAATAGGTTGGGTTAGGTTAGGTTATATTACGTTATTGATGTATATGAAGGACCCACGTAGACGTAGGGGCCAACTCGCCAGTAATATTGTCAAATATTACCGCCGAGATGATAGGTTGGGTTAGGTTAGGTTATATTACGTTATTGATGTATATGAAGATCCCACGGAGACGTAGAGGCCAACTCGCCAGGAATGATTTCAAATATTACCGCCGAGATGTTAGGTTGGTTTAGGTTAGGTTATATTACGTTATTGAGATATATAAAGGTCACACGGTGACGTAGAGGCCAACAAGCCAGGAATGTTGTCAAATATTACGGCCGAGATAATAGGTTGGGTTAGGTTAGGTTATATTACGTTATTGATGTATATGAAGGACCCACGTAGACGTAGGGGCCAACTCGCCAGGAATATTGTCAAATATTACCGCCGAGATGATAGGTTCGGTTAGGTTAGGTTATATTACGTTATTGATGTACATGAGGGTCCCACGGAGACGTAGAGGCCAACTCGCCAGGAATGTTGTCAAATATTACCGCCGAGATGTTAGGTTGGGTTAGGTTAGGTTATATTACGTTATTGATGTATATGAAGGACCCACGGAGACGTAGAATCCAACTCGCCAGGAATGTTGCCAAATATTACCGCCGAGAAGTTCGGTTGGGTTAGGTTAGGTTATATTACGTTATTGATGTATATAAAGGTCCCACGGAGACGTAGAGGCCAACTCGCCAGGAATGTTGTCAAATATTACAGACGCGATGTTAGATTGGGTTAGGGTAGGTTGTATTACGTTATAGACCGCATACAGTGTTCCCACAGAGAAGTAGGTCCCGACAATCAAGGAATGCAGTTAAATGGTACTCCGAGAGGTTAGGTTGGGTTAGGTTACGTTATATTACGTTATTGATGTACATGAGGGTCCCACGGAGACGTAGAGGCCAACTCGCCAGGAATGTTGTCAAATATTACCGCCGACCTGTTAGGTTGGATTAGGTTAGGTTATATTACGCTATATATGTATATGAAGGACCCACGTAGACATAGGGGCCAACTCGCCAGGAATATTGTCAAATATTACCGCCGAGATGATAGGTTGGGTTAGGTTCGGTTATATTACGCTATTGATGCATATAAAGGTCCCACGGAGACGTAGAGGCCAACTCGCCAGGAATGATTTCAAATTTTACCGCCGAGATGTTAGGTCGGTTTAGGTTAGGTTATATTATGTTATTGATGTATATAAAGTTCCCACGCAGACGTAGAGGCCAACTCGCCAAGAATGTTGTCAAATATTACCGCCGACATGTTAGGTTGGGTTAGGTTAGGTTATATTACGTTATTGATGTATATAAAGGTCCCACGGAGACGTAGAGGCCAACTCGCCAGGAATGTTGTCAAATATTACAGACGCGATGTTAGATTAGGTTAGGGTAGGTTGTATTACGTCATAGACGCATACAGTGTTCCCACAGAGAAGTAGGGCCCGACAATCAAGGAATGTGGTTAAATGGTACCCCGAGAGGTTAGGTTGGGTTAGGTTACGTTATATTACGTTATTGATGTACATGAGGGTCCCACGGAGACGTAGAGGCCAACTCGCCAGGAATGTTGTCAAATATTACCGCCGACATGTCATGTTGGATTAGGTTTGGTTATATTACGTCATTGATGTATATAAAGGTCCCACGGAGTCGGAGAAGCCAACTCGCCAGGAATGTTGTCAAATATTACCGCCGAGATGATAGGTTGGGTTAGGTTAGGTTATATTACGTTATTGATGTATATGAAGGACCCACCTAGACGTAGGGGCCAACTCGCCAGGAATATTGTCACATATTACCGCCGAGATAATAGGTTCGGTTAGGTTAGGTTATATTACGTTATTGATGTATATAAAGGTCCCACGGAGACGTAGAGGCCAACTCGCCAGGAATGTTGTCAAATATTACCGCCGAGATGATAGGTTGGGTTAGGTTAGGTTATATTACGTTATTGATGTATATGAAGGACCCACCTAGACGTAGGGGCCAACTCGCCAGGAATATTGTCACATATTACCGCCGACATATTAGGTTGGATTAGGTTTGTTTATATTATGTTATTGATGTATATAAAGGTCCCACGGAGTCGGAGAAGCCAACAAGCCAGGAATGTTGTCAAATATTACCGCCGAGATGTTAGGTTGGGTTAGGTTAGGTTATATTACGTTATTGATGTATATGAAGGACCCACGGAGACGTAGAATCCAACTCGCCAGGAATGTTGCCAAATATTACCGCCGAGATGTTCGGTTGGGTTAGGTTAGGTTATATTTCGTTATTAATGTATGAAGTCCCACGGAGACGTAGAGGCCAACAAGCCAGGAATGTTGCCAAATATTACCGCCGAGATGTTAGTTTGGGTTAGGTTAGGTTATATTACGTTATTGATGTATATAAAGGTCCCACGGAGACGTAGAGGCCAACTCGCCAGGAATGTTGTCAAATATTACAGCCGCGATATTAGATTGGGTTAGAGTAGGTTGTATTACGTCATTGACGTATTCAGTGTTCCCACCGAGAAGTAGGGCCCGACAATCAAGGAATGTGGTTAAATGGTACCCCGAGAGGTTAGTTTGGGTTAGGTTACGTTATATTACGCTATTGATGTACATGAGGGTCCCACGGAGACGTAGAGGCCAACTCGCCAGGAATGTTGTCAAATATTACCGCCAACATGTTAGGTTGGATTAGGTTTGGTTATATTACGTTATTGATGTATATAAAGGTCACACAGAGACATAGAGGCCAACTCGCCAGGAGTGTTGTCAAATATTACCGCCAAGATGATAGGTTGGGTTAGGTTAGGTTATATTACGTTATTGATGCATATGAAGGACCCATATAGATGTAGGGGCCAACTCGCCAGGAATATTGTCACATATTACCGCCGAGATGATAGGTTGGGTTAGGTTAGGTTATATTACGTTATTGAGATATATAAAGGTCACACGGTGACGTAGAGGCCAACAAGCCAGGAATGTTGCCAAATATTACCGCCGAGATAATAGGTTGGGTTAGGTTAGGTTATACAACGTTATTGATGTATATGAAGGACCCACATAGACGTAGGGGCCAACTCGCCAGGAATGTTGTCAAATATTACAGCCGAGATGATAGGTTGGGTTAGGTTAGGTTATATTACGTTATTGATGTATATGAAGATCCCACGGAGACGTAGAGGCCAACTCGCCAGGTATGTGTTCAGACATTACCGCCGAGATGAAAGGTTGTGTTAGTTTGGGTTATATTTCGTTATTGATGTATATGAATGTCCCACGGTGACGTAGAGGCCAACAAGCCAGGAATGTTGTCAAATATTACCGCCGAGATAATAGGTTGAGTTAGGTTAGGTTATATTACGTTATTGATGTATATGAAGGACCCACGTAGACGTAGGGGCCAACTCGCCAGTAATATTGTCAAATATTACCGCCGAGATGATAGGTTGGGTTAGGTTAGGTTATATTACGTTATTGATGTATATGAAGATCCCACGGAGACGTAGAGGCCAACACGCCAGGTATGTGTTCAGATATTACCGCCGAGATGAAAGGTTGTGTTAGTTTGGGTTATATTTCGTTATTGATGTATATGAATGTCCCACGGAGACGGAGAGGCCAACTCGCCAGGAATGTTGTCAAATATTACCACCGACCTGTTAGGTTGGATTAGGTTAGGTTATATTACGCTATTGATGTATATGAAGGACCCACGTAGACGTAGGGGCCAATTCGCCAGGAATATTGTCAAATATTACCGCCGAGATGATAGGTTGGGTTAGGTTAGGTTATATTACGTTATAGATGTATATAAAGGTTCCACGGAGGCGTAGAGGCCAACAAGCCAGGAATGTTGTCAAATATCACCGCCGAGATAATAGGTTGGGTTAGGTTAGGTTATATTACGTTATTGATGTATATGAAGGACCCACGTAGACGTAGGGGCCAACTCGCCAGTAATATTGTCAAATATTACCGCCGAGATGATAGGTTGGGTTAGGTTAGGTTATATTACGTTATTGAGATATATAAAGGTCACACGGTGACGTAGAGGCCAACAAGCCAGGAATGTTGTCAAATATTACGGCCGAGATAATAGGTTGGGTTAGGTTAGGTTATATTACGTTATTGATGTATATGAAGGACCCACGTAGACGTAGGGGCCAACTCGCCAGGAATATTGTCAAATATTACCGCCGAGATGATAGGTTCGGTTAGGTTAGGTTATATTACGTTATTGATGTACATGAGGGTCCCACGGAGACGTAGAGGCCAACTCGCCAGGAATGTTGTCAAATATTACCGCCGAGATGTTAGGTTGGGTTAGGTTAGGTTTTATTACGTTATTGATGTATATGAAGGACCCACGGAGACGTAGAATCCAACTCGCCAGGAATGTTGCCAAATATTACCGCCGAGAAGTTCGGTTGGGTTAGGTTAGGTTATATTACGTTATTGATGTATATAAAGGTCCCACGGAGACGTAGAGGCCAACTCGCCAGGAATGTTGTCAAATATTACAGACGCGATGTTAGATTGGGTTAGGGTAGGTTGTATTACGTTATAGACCGCATACAGTGTTCCCACAGAGAAGTAGGTCCCGACAATCAAGGAATGTAGTTAAATGGTACTCCGAGAGGTTAGGTTGGGTTAGGTTACGTTATATTACGTTATTGATGTACATGAGGGTCCCACGGAGACGTAGAGGCCAACTCGCCAGGAATGTTGTCAAATATTACCGCCGACCTGTTAGGTTGGATTAGGTTAGGTTATATTACGCTATATATGTATATGAAGGACCCACGTAGACATAGGGGCCAACTCGCCAGGAATATTGTCAAATATTACCGCCGAGATGATAGGTTGGGTTAGGTTCGGTTATATTACGCTATTGATGCATATAAAGGTCCCACGGAGACGTAGAGGCCAACTCGCCAGGAATGATTTCAAATTTTACCGCCGAGATGTTAGGTCGGTTTAGGTTAGGTTATATTATATTATTGATGTATATAAAGTTCCCACGCAGACGTAGAGGCCAACTCGCCAAGAATGTTGTCAAATATTACCGCCGACATGTTAGGTTGGGTTAGGTTAGGTTATATTACGTTATTGATGTATATAAAGGTCCCACGGAGACGTAGAGGCCAACTCGCCAGGAATGTTGTCAAATATTACAGACGCGATGTTAGATTAGGTTAGGGTAGGTTGTATTACGTCATAGACGCATACAGTGTTCCCACAGAGAAGTAGGGCCCGACAATCAAGGAATGTGGTTAAATGGTACCCCGAGAGGTTAGGTTGGGTTAGGTTACGTTATATTACGTTATTGATGTACATGAGGGTCCCACGGAGACGTAGAGGCCAACTCGCCAGGAATGTTGTCAAATATTACCGCCGACATGTCATGTTGGATTAGGTTTGGTTATATTACGTTATTGATGTATATAAAGGTCCCACGGAGTCGGAGAAGCCAACTCGCCAGGAATGTTGTCAAATATTACCGCCGAGATGATAGGTTGGGTTAAGTTAGGTTATATTTCGTTATTGATGTATATGAAGGTCCCACGGAGACGTAGAGGCCAACTCGCCAGGAATGTTGTCAAATATTACCGCCGAGATAATAGGTTGGGTTAGGTTAGGTTATATTACGTTATTGATGTATATGAAGGACCCACGTAGACGTAGGTGCTAACTCGCCAGGAATATTGTCAAATATTACCGCCGAGATGGTAGGTTCGGTTAGGTTCGGTTATATTACGCCATTGATGCATATAAAGGTCCCACGGAGACGTAGACGCCAACTCGCCAGGAATGACTTTAAATATTACCGCCGAGATGTTAGGTTGGTTTAGGTTAGGTTATATTACGTTATTGATGTATATAAAGTTCCCACGCAGACGTAGAGGCCAACTCGCCAAGAATGTTGTCAAATATTACCGCCGACATGTTAGGTTGTGTTAGGTTTGGTTATATTTCGTTATTGATGTATATAAAGGTCCCACGGATACGTAGAGGCCAACTCGGCAGGAATGTTGTCAAATATTACCGCCGAGATGTTAGGTTGGGTTACGTTAGGTTATATTACGTTATTGATATATATAAAGGTCCAACGGAGACGTAGAGGCCAACTAGCCAGGAATGTTGTCAAATATTACCGCCGAGATGGTAGGTTGGGTTAAGTTAGGTTATATTTCGTTATTGATGTATATGAAGGTCCCACGGAGACGTAGAGGCCAACTCGCCAGGAATGTTGTCAAATATTACCGCCGAGATGTTAGGTTGGGTTACGTTAGGTTATATTACGTTATTGATATATATCAAGGTCCAACGGAGACGTAGGGGCCAACTCGCCAAGAATGTTGTCAAATATTACCGCCGACATGTTAGGTTGTGTTAGGTTTGGTTATATTTCGTTATTGATGTATATAAGGGTCCCACGGATACGTAGAGGCCAACTCGGCAGGAATGTTGTCAAATATTACCGCCGAGATGTTAGGTTGGGCGTTTATATTACGTTATTGATGTATATAAAGTTCCCACGCAGACGTAGAGGCCAACTCGCCAAGAATGTTGTCAAATATTACCGCCGAGATGTTAGATTAGGTTAGGTTAGGTTATATTACGTTATTGATGTATATGAAGGGCCCACGGAGACGTAGAATCCAACTCGCCAGGAATGTTGCCAAATATTACCGCCGAGATGTTCGGTTGGGTTAGGTTAGGTTATATTTCGTTATTAATGTATGAAGGTCCCACGGAGACTTAGAGGCCAACAAGCCAGGAATGTTGCCAAATATTACCGCCGAGATGTTAGGTTGGATTAGGTTTGGTTATATTACGTTATTGATGTATATAAAGGTCACACAGAGACATAGAGGCCAACTCGGCAGGAGTGTTGTCAAATATTACCGCCAAGATGATAGGTTGGGTTAGGTAAGGTTATATTACGTTATTGATGCATATGAAGGACCCACATAGACGTAGGGGCCAACTCGCCAGGAATATTGTCACATATTACCGCCGAGATGATAGGTTGGGTTAGGTTAGGTTATATTACGTTATTGAGATATATAAAGGTCCCACGGTGACGTAGAGGCCAACAAGCCAGGAATGTTGTCAAATATTACCGCCGAGATAATAGGTTGGGTTAGGTTAGGTTATATTACGTTATTGATGTATATGAAGGACCCACGTAGACGTAGGGGCCAACTCGCCAGTAATATTGTCAAATATTACCGCCGAGATGATAGGTTCGGTTAGGTTAGGTTATATTACGTTATTGATGTATATAAAGGTCCCACGGAGACGTAGAGGCCAACTCGTCAGGAATGTTGTCAAATATTACAGCCGAGATGATAGGTTGGGTTAGGTTAGGTTATATTACGTTATTGATGTATATGAAGATCCCACGGAGACGTAGAGGCCAACTCGCCAGGTATGTGTTCAGATATTACCGCCGAGATGAAAGGTTGTGTTAGTTTGGGTTATATTTCGTTATTGATGTATATGAATGTCCCACGGAGACGGAGAGGCCAACTCGCCAGGAATGTTGTCAAATATTACCGCCGACCTGTTAGATTGGATTAGGTTAGGTTATATTACGCTATTGATGTATATGAAGGACCCACGTAGACGTAGGGGCCAACTCGCCAGGAATGTTGTCAAATATTACAGCCGACATGTTAGGTTGTGTTAGATTTGGTTATATTACGTTATTGATGTATATAAAGGTCCCACGGAGACGTAGAGGCCAACTCGCCAGGAATGTTGTCAAATATTACAGACGCGATGTTAGATTGGGTTAGGGTAGGTTGTATTACGTCATAGACGCATACAGTGTTCCCATAGAGAAGTAGGTCCCGACAATCAAGGAATGTAGTTAAATGGTACCCCGAGAGGTTAGGTTGGGTTAGGTTACGTTATATTACGTTATTGATGTACATGAGGGTCCCACGGAGACGTAGAGGCCAACTCGCCAGGAATGTTGTCAAATATTACCGCCGACATGTTAGGTTGGATTAGGTTTGGTTATATTACGTTATTGATGTATATGAAGGTCGCACGCAGACGTAGAGGCCAACTCGCCAGGAATGTTGTCAAATAATACCGCCGAGATGTTAGGTTTAGTTAGGTTAGGTTATATTACGTTATTGATGTATATGAAGGACCCACATAGACGTAGGGGCCAACTCGCCAGGAATATTGTCACATATTACCGCCGAGATGATAGGTTGGGTTAGGTTAGGTTATATAACGTTATTGAGGTATATGAAGGACCCACGTAGACGTAGGGGCCAACTCGCCAGGAATATTGTCAAATATTACCGCCGAGATGGTAGGTTCGGTTAGGTTCGGTTATATTACGCTATTTATGCATATAAAGGTCCCACGGAGACGTAGAGGCCAACTCGCCAGGAATGATTTCAAATATTACCGCCGAGATGTTAGGTTGGTTTAGGTTAGGTTATATTACGTTATTGATGTATATAAAGTTCCCACGCAGACGTAGAGGCCAACTCGCCAAGAATGTTGTCAAATATTACCGCCGACATGTTAGGTTGTGTCAGGTTTGGTTATATTTCGTTATTGATGTATATAAAGGTCCCACGGATACGTAGAGGCCAACTCGGCAGGAATGTTGTCAAATATTACAGACGCGATGTTAGATTGGGTTAGGGTAGGTTGTATTACGTCATAGACGCATACAGTGTTCCCACAGAGAAGTAGGTCCCGACTAATCAAGGAATGTAGTTAAATGGTACCCCGAGAGGTTAGGTTGGGTTAGGTTACGTTATATTACGGTATTGATGTACATGCGGGTCCCACGGAGACGTAGAGGCCAACTCGCCAGGAATGTTGTCAAATATAACCGCCGACATGTTCGGTTGGGTTAGGTTAGGTTATATTTCGTTATTAATGTATGAAGGTCCCACGGAGACTTAGAGGCCAACAAGCCAGGAATGTTGCCAAATATTACCGCCGAGATGTTAGTTTGGGTTAGGTTAGGTTATATTACGTTATTGATGTATATAAAGGTCCCACGGAGACGTAGAGGCCAACTCGCCAGGAATGTTGTCAAATATTACAGCCGCGATATTAGATTGGGTTAGGGTAGGTTGTATTACGTCATTGACGTATACAGTGTTCCCACCGAGAAGTAGGGCCCGACAATCAAGGAATGTGGTTAAATGGTACCCCGAGATGTTAGGTTGGGTTAGGTTACGTTATATTACGTTATTGATGTACATGAGGGTCCCACGGAGACGTAGAGGCCAACTCGCCAGGAATGTTGTCAAATATTACCGCCGACATGTTAGGTTGGATTAGGTTTGGTTATATTACGTTATTGATGTATATAAAAGTCACACAGAGACATAGAGGCCAACTCGCCAGGAGTGTTGTCAAATATTACCGCCAAGATGATAGGTTGGGTTAGGTAAGGTTATATTACGTTATTGATGCATATGAAGGACCCACATAGACGTAGGGGCCAACTCGCCAGGAATATTGTCACATATTACCGCCGAGATGATAGGTTGGGTTAGGTTAGGTTATATTACGTTATTGAGATATATAAAGGTCCCACGGTGACGTAGAGGCCAACAAGCCAGGAATGTTGTCAAATATTACCGCCGAGATAATAGGTTGGGTTAGGTTAGGTTATATTACGTTATTGATGTATATGAAGGTCCCACGTAGACGTAGGGGCCAACTCGCCAGTAATATTGTCAAATATTACCGCCGAGATGATAGGTTCGGTTAGGTTAGGTTATATTACGTTATTGATGTATATAAAGGTCCCACGGAGACGTAGAGGCCAACTCGTCAGGAATGTTGTCAAATATTACAGCCGAGATGATAGGTTGGGTTAGGTTAGGATATATTACGTTATTGATGTATATGAAGATCCCACGGAGACGTAGAGGCCAACTCGCCAGGTATGTGTTCAGATATTACCGCCGAGATGAAAGGTTGTGTTAGTTTGGGTTATATTTCGTTATTGATGTATATGAATGTCCCACGGAGACGGAGAGGCCAACTCGCCAGGAATGTTGTCAAATATTACCGCCGACCTGTTAGGTTGGATTAGGTTAGGTTATATTACGCTATTGATGTATATGAAGGACCCACGTAGACGTAGGGGCCAACTCGCCAGGAATATTGTCAAATATTACCGCCGAGATGGTAGGTTGGGTTAGGTTAGTTTATATTACGTTATTGATGTATATAAAGGTTCCACGGAGGCGTAGAGGCCAACAAGCCAGGAATGTTGTCAAATATTACCGCCGAGATAATAGGTTGGGTTAGGTTAGGTTATATTACGTTATTGATGTATATGAAGGACCCACGTAGACGTAGGGGCCAACTCGCCAGGAATATTGTCAAATATTACCGCCGAGATGGTAGGTTCGGTTAGGTTCGGTTATATTACGCTATTGATGCATATAAAGGTCCCACGGAGACGTAGAGGCCAACTCGCCAGGAATGATTTCAAATATTACCGCCGAGCTGTTAGGTTGGTTTAGGTTAGGTTATATTACGTTATTGATGTATATAAAGTTCCCACGCAGACGTAGAGGCCAACTCGCCAAGAATGTTGTCAAATATTACCGCCGACATGTTAGGTTGTGTTAGATTTGGTTATATTTCGTTATTGATGTATATAAAGGTCCCACGGATACGTAGAGGCCAACTCGGCAGGAATGTTGTCAAATATTACCGCCGAGATGTTAGGTTGGGTTACGTTAGGTTATATTACGTTATTGATATATATAAAGGTCCGACGGAGACGTAGAGGCCAACTCGCCAGGAATGTTGTCAAATATTACCGCCGAGATGATAGGTTGGGTTAAGTTAGGTTATATTTCGTTATTGATGTATATGAAGGTCCCACGGAGACGTAGAGGCCAACTCGCCAGGAATGTTGTCAAATATTACTGCCGAGATGTTATGTTGGGTTAGGTTAGGTTATATTACGTTATTGATGTATATAAAGGTCGCACGGAGACGTAGAGGCCAACTCGCCAAGAATGTTGTCAAATATTACCGCCGACATGTTAGGTTGTGTTAGGTTTGGTTATATTTCGTTATTGATGTATATAAAGGTCCCACGGATACGTAGAGGCCAACTCGGCAGGAATGTTGTCAAATATTACAGACGCGATGTTAGATTGGGTTAGGGTAGGTTGTATTACGTCATAGACGCATACAGTGTTCCCACAGAGAAGTAGGTCCCGACAATCAAGGAATGTAGTTAAATGGTACCCCGAGAGGTTAGGTTGGGTTAGGTTACGTTATATTACGGTATTGATGTACATGCGGGTCCCACGGAGACATAGAGGCCAACTCGCCAGGAATGTTGTCAAATATAACCGCCGACATGTTAGGTTGGATTAGGTTTGGTTATATTACGTTACTGATGTATATGAAGGTCCCACGCAGACGTAGAGGCCAACTCGCCAGGAATGTTGTCAAATATTACCGCCGAGATGATAGGTTGGGTTAGGTTAGGTTATATAACGTTATTGAGGTATATAAAGGTCCCACGGTGACGTAGAATCCAACTCGCCAGGAATGTTGCCAAATATTACCGCCGAGATGTTCGGTTGGGTTAGGTTCGGTTATATTACGCTATTGATGCATATAAAGGTCCCACGGAGACGTAGAGGCCAACTCGACAGGAATGATTTCAAATATTACCGCCGAGATGTTAGGTTGGGTTACGTTAGGTTATATTACGTTATTGATGTATATAAAGGTCACACGGAGACATAGAGGCCAACTCGCCAGGAATGTTGTCAAATATTACCGCCGAGATGATAGGTTGGGTTAGGTTAGGTTATATTACGTTATTGATGTATATGAAGGACCCACCTAGACGTAGGGGCCAACTCGCCAGGAATGTTGCCAAATATTACCGCCGAGATGTTCGGTTGGGTTAGGTTAGGTTATATTACGTTATTGAGATATATAAAGGTCCCACGGTGACGTAGAGGCCAACAAGCCAGGAATGTTATCAAATATTACCGCCGAGATAATAGGTTGGGTTAGGTTAGGTTATATTACGTTATTGATGCATATAAAGGACCCACGTAGACGTAGGGGCCAACTCGCCAGTAATATTGTCAAATATTACCGCCGAGATGATAGGTTCGGTTAGGTTAGGTTATATTACGTTATTGATGTATATAAAGGTCCCACGGAGACGTAGAATCCAACTCGCCAGGAATGTTTCCAAATATTACCGCCGAGATGTTAGGTTGGATTAGGTTTGTTTATATTACGTTATTGATGTATATAAAGGTCCCACGGAGACGGAGAAGCCAACTCGCCAGGAATGTTGTCAAATATTACCGCCGAGATAATAGGTTGGGTTAGGTTAGGTTATATTACGTTATTGATGTATATGAAGGACACACGTAGACGTAGGGGCGAACTCGCCAGGAATATTGTCAAATACTACCGCCGAGATGGTAGGTTCGGTTAGGTTCGGTTATATTACGCTATTGATGCATATAAAGGTCCCACGGAGACGTAGAGGCCAACTCGCCAGGAATGATTTCAAATATTACCGCCGAGATATTAGGTTGGTTTAGGTTAGGTTATATTACGTTATTGATGTATATAAAATTCCCACGCAGACGTAGAGGCCAACTCGCCAAGAATGTTGTCAAATATTACCTCCGACATGTTAGGTTGTGTTAGGTTTGGTTATATTTCGTTATTGATGTATATAAAGGTCCCACGGATACGTAGAGGCCAACTCGGCAGGAATGTTGTCAAATATTACCGCCGAGATGTTAGGTTGGGTTACGTTAGGTTATATTACGTTATTGATATATATAAAGGTCCGACGGAGACGTAGAGGCCAACTCGCCAGGAATGTTGTCAAATATTACCGCCGAGATGTTAGATTGGGTTAGGGTAGGTTGTATTACGTCATAGACGCATACAGTGTTCCCACAGAGAAGTAGGTCCCGACAATCAAGGAATGTAGTTAAATGGTACCCCGAGAGGTTAGGTTGGGTTAGGTTACGTTATATTACGTTATTGATGTACATGAGGGTCCCACGGAGACGTAGAGGCCAACTCGCCAGGAATGTTGTCAAATATTACCGCCGACATGTTAGGTTGGATTAGGTTTGGTTATATTACGTTATTGATGTATATGAAGGTCGCACGCAGACGTAGAGGCCAACTCGCCAGGAATGTTGTCAAATAATACCGCCGAGATGTTAGGTTTAGTTAGGTTAGGTTATATAACGTTATTGAGGTATATGAAGGACCCACGTAGACGTAGGGGCCAAATCGCCAGGAATATTGTCAAATATTACCGCCGAGATGGTAGGTTCGGTTAGGTTCGGTTATATTACGCTATTTATGCATATAAAGGTCCCACGGAGACGTAGAGGCCAACTCGCCAGGAATGATTTCAAATATTACCGCCGAGATGTTAGGTTGGTTTAGGTTAGGTTATATTACGTTATTGATGTATATAAAGTTCCCACGCAGACGTAGAGGCCAACTCGCCAAGAATGTTGTCAAATATTACCGCCGACATGTTAGGTTGTGTTAGGTTTGGTTATATTTCGTTATTGATGTATATAAAGGTCCCACGGATACGTAGAGGCCAACTCGGCAGGAATGTTGTCAAATATTACAGACGCGATGTTAGATTGGGTTAGGGTAGGTTGTATTACGTCATAGACGCATACAGTGTTCCCACAGAGAAGTAGGTCCCGACAATCAAGGAATGTAGTTAAATGGTACCCCGAGAGGTTAGGTTGGGTTAGGTTACGTTATATTACGGTATTGATGTACATGCGGGTCCCACGGAGACATAGAGGCCAACTCGCCAGGAATGTTGTCAAATATAACCGCCGACATGTTAGGTTGGATTAGGTTTGGTTATATTACGTTACTGATGTATATGAAGGTCCCACGCAGACGTAGAGGCCAACTCGCCAGGAATGTTGTCAAGTAATACCGCCGAGATGTTAGGTTGGGTTAGGTTAGGTTATATTACGTTATTGATGTATATGAAGGACCCACATAGACGTAGGGGCCAACTCGCAAGGAATATTGTCACATATTACCGCCGAGATGATAGGTTGGGTTAGGTTAGGTTATATAACGTTATTGAGGTATATGAAGGACCCACGTAGACGTAGGGGCCAACTCGCCAGGAATATTGTCAAATATTACCGCCGAGATGGTAGGTTCGGTTAGGTTCGGTTATATTACGCTATTTATGCATATAAAGGTCCCACGGAGACGTAGAGGCCAACTCGCCAGGAATGATTTCAAATATTACCGCCGAGATGTTAGGTTGGTTTAGGTTAGGTTATATTACGTTATTGATGTATATAAAGTTCCCACGCAGACGTAGAGGCCAACTCGCCAAGAATGTTGTCAAATATTACCGCCGACATGTTAGGTTGTGTTAGGTTTGGTTATATTTCGTTATTGATGTATATAAAGGTCCCACGGATACGTAGAGGCCAACTCGGCAGGAATGTTGTCAAATATTACAGACGCGATGTTAGATTGGGTTAGGGTAGGTTGTATTACGTCAT
Source organism: Xylocopa violacea (assembly GCA_963969225.1). Taxonomy (NCBI): domain Eukaryota; kingdom Metazoa; phylum Arthropoda; class Insecta; order Hymenoptera; family Apidae; genus Xylocopa; species Xylocopa violacea. The sequence continues at coordinate 1,711,885 of CAXAJV010000021.1, read as the reverse complement.
AGACGCATACAGTGTTCCCACAGAGAAGTAGGTCCCGACAATCAAGGAATGTAGTTAAATGGTACCCCGAGAGGTTAGGTTGGGTTAGGTTACGTTATATTACGGTATTGATGTACATGCGGGTCCCACGGAGACATAGAGGCCAACTCGCCAGGAATGTTGTCAAATATAACCGCCGACATGTTAGGTTGGATTAGGTTTGGTTATATTACGTTACTGATGTATATGAAGGTCCCACGCAGACGTAGAGGCCAACTCGCCCGGAATGTTGTCAAATATTACCGCCGACATGTTAGGTTGGATTAGGTTTGGTTATATTACGTTATTGATGTATATGAAGGTCGCACGCAGACGTAGAGGCCAACTCGCCAGGAATGTTGTCAAATAATACCGCCGAGATGTTAGGTTTAGTTAGGTTAGGTTATATTACGTTATTGATGTATATGAAGGACCCACATAGACGTAGGGGCCAACTCGCCAGGAATATTGTCACATATTACCGCCGAGATGATAGGTTGGGTTAGGTTAGGTTATATAACGTTATTGAGGTATATGAAGGACCCACGTAGACGTAGGGGCCAACTCGCCAGGAATATTGTCAAATATTACCGCCGAGATGGTAGGTTCGGTTAGGTTCGGTTATATTACGCTATTTATGCATATAAAGGTCCCACGCAGACGTAGAGGCCAACTCGCCAAGAATGTTGTCAAATATTACCGCCGACATGTTAGGTTGTGTTAGGCTTGGTTATATTTCGTTATTGATGTATATAAAGGTCCCACGGATACGTAGAGGCCAACTCGGCAGGAATGTTGTCAAATATTACAGACGCGATGTTAGATTGGGTTAGGGTAGGTTGTATTTCGTCATAGACGCATACAGTGTTCCCACAGAGAAGTAGGTCCCGACAATCAAGGAATGTAGTTAAATGGTACCCCGAGAGGTTAGGTTGGGTTAGGTTACGTTATATTACGGTATTGATGTACATGCGGGTCCCACGGAGACATAGAGGCCAACTCGCCAGGAATGTTGTCAAATAATACCGCCGAGATGTTAGGTTTAATTAGGTTAGGTTATATTACGTTATTGATGTATATGAAGGACCCACATAGACGTAGGGGCCAACTCGCCAGGAATATTGTCACATATTACCGCCGAGATGATAGGTTGGGTTAGGTTAGGTTATATAACGTTATTGAGGTATATGAAGGACCCACGTAGACGTAGGGGCCAACTCGCCAGGAATATTGTCAAATATTACCGCCGAGATGGTAGGTTCGGTTAGGTTCGGTTATATTACGCTATTTATGCATATAAAGGTCCCACGGAGACGTAGAGGCCAACTCGCCAGGAATGATTTCAAATATTACCGCCGAGATGTTAGGTTGGTTTAGGTTAGGTTATATTACGTTATTGATGTATATAAAGTTCCCACGCAGACGTAGAGGCCAACTCGCCAAGAATGTTGTCAAATATTACCGCCGACATGTTAGGTTGTGTTAGGTTTGGTTATATTTCGTTATTGATGTATATAAAGGTCCCACGGATACGTAGAGGCCAACTCGGCAGGAATGTTGTCAAATATTACAGACGCGATGTTAGATTGGGTTAGGGTAGGTTGTATTACGTCATAGACGCATACAGTGTTCCCACAGAGAAGTAGGTCCCGACAATCAAGGAATGTAGTTAAATGGTACCCCGAGAGGTTAGGTTGGGTTAGGTTACGTTATATTACGGTACTGATGTACATGCGGGTCCCACGGAGACATAGAGGCCAACTCGCCAGGAATGTTGTCAAATATAACCGCCGACATGTTAGGTTGGATTAGGTTTGGTTATATTACGTTACTGATGTATATGAAGGTCCCACGCAGACGTAGAGGCCAACTCGCCCGGAATGTTGTCAAATATTACCGCCGACATGTTAGGTTGGATTAGGTTTGGTTATATTACGTTACTGATGTATATGAAGGTCCCACGCAGACGTAGAGGCCAACTCGCCAGGAATGTTGTCAAGTAATACCGCCGAGATGTTAGGTTGGGTTAGGTTAGGTTATATTACGTTATTGATGTATATGAAGGACCCACATAGACGTAGGGGCCAACTCGCCAGGAATATTGTCACATATTACCGCCGAGATGATAGGTTGGGTTAGGTTAGGTTATATAACGTTATTGAGGTATATAAAGGTCCCACGGTGACGTAGAATCCAACTCGCCAGGAATGTTGCCAAATATTACCGCCGAGATGTTCGGTTGGGTTAGGTTCGGTTATATTACGCTATTGATGCATATAAAGGTCCCACGGAGACGTAGAGGCCAACTCGACAGGAATGATTTCAAATATTACCGCCGAGATGTTAGGTTGGTTTAGGTTAGGTTATATTACGTTATTGATGTATATAAAGTTCCCACGCAGACGTAGAGGCCAACTCGCCAAGAATGTTGTCAAATATTACCGCCGAGATGATAGGTTGGGTTAGGTTAGGTTATATTACGTTATTGATGTATATGAAGGACCCACCTAGACGTAGGGGCCAACTCGCCAGGAATGTTGCCAAATATTACCGCCGAGATGTTCGGTTGGGTTAGGTTAGGTTATATTACGTTACTGAGATATATAAAGGTCCCACGGTGACGTAGAGGCCAACAAGCCAGGAATGTTATCAAATATTACCGCCGAGATAATAGGTTGGGTTAGGTTAGGTTATATTACGTTATTGATGCATATAAAGGACCCACGTAGACGTAGGGGCCAACTCGCCAGTAATATTGTCAAATATTACCGCCGAGATGATAGGTTCGGTTAGGTTAGGTTATATTACGTTATTGATGTATATAAAGGTCCCACGGAGACGTAGAATCCAACTCGCCAGAAATGTTGCCAAATATTACCGCCGAGATGTTAGGTTGGATTAAGTTTGGTTATATTACGTTATTGATGTATATAAAGGTCCCACGGAGACGGAGAAGCCAACTCGCCAGGAATGTTGTCAAATATTACCGCCGAGATAATAGGTTGGGTTAGGTTAGGTTAAATTACGTTATTGATGTATATGAAGGACACACGTAGACGTAGGGGCGAACTCGCCAGGAATATTGTCAAATATTACCGCCGAGATGGTAGGTTCGGTTAGGTTCGGTTATATTACGCTATTGATGCATATAAAGGTCCCACGGAGACGTAGAGGCCAACTCGCCAAGAATGTTGTCAAATATTACCTCCGACATGTTAGGTTGTGTTAGGTTTGGTTATATTTCGTTATTGATGTATATAAAGGTCCCACGGATACGTAGAGGCCAACTCGGCAGGAATGTTGTCAAATATTACCGCCGAGATGTTAGGTTGGATTAGGTTTGGTTATATTACGTTATTGATGTATATAAAGGTCCCACGGAGACGGAGAAGCCAACTCGCCAGGAATGTTGTCAAATATTACCGCCGAGATAATAGGTTGGGTTAGGTTAGGTTATATTACGTTATTGATGTATATGAAGGACACACGTAGACGTAGGGGCGAACTCGCCAGGAATATTGTCAAATATTACCGCCGAGATGGTAGGTTCGGTTAGGTTCGGTTATATTACGCTATTGATGCATATAAAGGTCCCACGGAGACGTAGAGGCCAACTCGCCAGGAATGATTTCAAATATTACCGCCGAGATATTAGGTTGGTTTAGGTGAGGTTATATTACGTTATTGATGTATATAAAGTTCCCACGCAGACGTAGAGGCCAACTCGCCAAGAATGTTGTCAAATATTACCTCCGACATGTTAGGTTGTGTTAGGTTTGGTTATATTTCGTTATTGATGTATATAAAGGTCCCACGGATACGTAGAGGCCAACTCGGCAGGAATGTTGTCAAATATTACCGCCGAGATGTTAGGTTGGGTTACGTTAGGTTATATTACGTTATTGATATATATAAAGGTCCAACGGAGACGTAGAGGCCAACTCGCCAGGAATGTGGTCAAATATTACCGCCGAGATAATAGGTTGGGTTAGGTTAGGTTATATTACGTTATTGATGCATATAAAGGACCCACGTAGACGTAGGGGCCAACTCGCCAGTAATATTGTCAAATATTACCGCCGAGATGATAGGTTCGGTTAGGTTAGGTTATATTACGTTATTGATGTATATAAAGGTCCCACGGAGACGTAGAATCCAACTCGCCAGAAATGTTGCCAAATATTACCGCCGAGATGTTAGGTTGGATTAGGTTTGGTTATATTACGTTATTGATGTATATAAAGGTCCCACGGAGACGGAGAAGCCAACTCGCCAGGAATGTTGTCAAATATTACCGCCGAGATAATAGGTTGGCTTAGGTTAGGTTATATTACGTTATTGATGTATATGAAGGACACACGTGGACGTAGGGGCGAACTCGCCAGGAATATTGTCAAATATTACCGCCGAGATGGTAGGTTCGGTCAGGTTCGGTTATATTACGCTATTGATGCATATAAAGGTCCCACGGAGACGTAGAGGCCAACTCGCCAAGAATGTTGTCAAATATTACCTCCGACATGTTAGGTTGTGTTAAGTTTGGTTATATTTCGTTATTGATGTATATAAAGGTCCCACGGATACGTAGAGGCCAACTCGGCAGGAATGTTGTCAAATATTACCGCCGAGATGTTAGGTTGGATTAGGTTTGGTTATATTACGTTATTGATGTATATAAAGGTCCCACGGAGACGGAGAAGCCAACTCGCCAGGAATGTTGTCAAATATTACCGCCGAGATAATAGGTTGGGTTAGGTTAGGTTATATTACGTTATTGATGTATATGAAGGACACACGTAGACGTAGGGGCGAACTCGCCAGGAATATTGTCAAATATTACCGCCGAGATGGTAGGTTCGGTTAGGTTCGGTTATATTACGCTATTGATGCATATAAAGGTCCCACGGAGACGTAGAGGCCAACTCGCCAGGAATGATTTCAAATATTACCGCCGAGATATTAGGTTGGTTTAGGTTATGTTATATTACGTTATTGATGTATATAAAATTCCCACGCAGACGTAGAGGCCAACTCGCCAAGAATGTTGTCAAATATTACCTCCGACATGTTAGGTTGTGTTAGGTTTGGTTATATTTCGTTATTGATGTATATAAAGGTCCCACGGATACGTAGAGGCCAACTCGGCAGGAATGTTGTCAAATATTACCGCCGAGATGTTAGGTTGGATTAGGTTTGGTTATATTACGTTATTGATGTATATAAAGGTCCCACGGAGACGGAGAAGCCAACTCGCCAGGAATGTTGTCAAATATTACCGCCGAGATAATAGGTTGGGTTAGGTTAGGTTATATTACGTTATTGATGTATATGAAGGACACACGTAGACGTAGGGGCGAACTCGCCAGGAATATTGTCAAATATTACCGCCGAGATGTTAGGTTCGGTTAGGTTCGGTTATATTACGCTATTGATGCATATAAAGGTCCCACGGAGACGTAGAGGCCAACTCGCCAGGAATGATTTCAAATATTACCGCCGAGATATTAGGTTGGTTTAGGTTAGGTTATATTACGTTATTGATGTATATAAAGTTCCCACGCAGACGTAGAGGCCAACTCGCCAAGAATGTTGTCAAATATTACCTCCGACATGTTAGGTTGTGTTAGGTTTGGTTATATTTCGTTATTGATGTATATAAAGGTCCCACGGATACGTAGAGGCCAACTCGGCAGGAATGTTGTCAAATATTACCGCCGAGATGTTAGGTTGGGTTACGTTAGGTTATATTACGTTATTGATATATATAAAGGTCCAACGGAGACGTAGAGGCCAACTCGCCAGGAATGTGGTCAAATATTACCGCCGAGATGATAGGTTGGGTTAGGTTAGGTTATATCACGTTATTGATGCATATGAAGGACCCACGGATACGTAGAGGCCAACTCGGCAGGAATGTTGTCAAATATTACCGCCGAGATGTTAGGTTGGGTTACGTTAGGTTATATTACGTTATTGATATATATAAAGGTCCAACGGAGACGTAGAGGCCAACTCGCCAGGAATGTGGTCAAATATTACCGCCGAGATGATAGGTTGGGTTAAGTTAGGTTATATTACGTTATTGATGTATATAAATGTCCCACGGAGACGTAGAGGCCAACTCGCCAGGAATGTTGTCAAATAGTACAGACGCGATGTTAGATTGGGTTAGCGTAGGTTGTATTACGTCATAGACGCATACAGTGTTCCCACAGAGAAGTAGGTCCCGACAATCAAGGAATGTAGTTAAATGGTACCCCGAGAAGTTAGGTTGGGTTAGGTTACGTTATATTACGTTATTGATGTACATGAGGGTCCCACGGGGACGTAGAGGCCAACTCGCCAGGAATGTTGCCAAATATTACCGCCGAGATGATAGGTTGTGTTAGGTTAGGTTATATTACGTTATTGATATATATAAAGGTCCCACGGAGACGTAGAGGCCAACTCGCCAGGAATGTTGTCAAATATTACCGCCGACATGTTAGGTTGGATTAGGTTTGGTTATATTACGTTATTGATGTATATGAAGGTCGCACGCAGACGTAGAGGCCAACTCGCCAGGAATGTTGTCAAATAATACCGCCGAGATGTTAGGTTTAGTTAGGTTAGGTTATATTACGTTATTGATGTATATGAAGGACCCACATAGACGTAGGGGCCAACTCGCCAGGAATATTGTCACATATTACCGCCGAGATGATAGGTTGGGTTAGGTTAGGTTATATAACGTTATTGAGGTATATGAAGGACCCACGTAGACGTAGGGGCCAACTCGCCAGGAATATTGTCAAATATTACCGCCGAGATGGTAGGTTCGGTTAGGTTCGGTTATATTACGCTATTTATGCATATAAAGGTCCCACGGAGACGTAGAGGCCAACTCGCCAGGAATGATTTCAAATATTACCGCCGAGATGTTAGGTTGGTTTAGGTTAGGATATATTACGTTATTGATGTATATAAAGTTCCCACGCAGACGTAGAGGCCAACTCGCCAAGAATGTTGTCAAATATTACCGCCGACATGTTAGGTTGTGTTAGGTTTGGTTATATTTCGTTATTGATGTATATAAAGGTCCCACGGATACGTAGAGGCCAACTCGGCAGGAATGTTGTCAAATATTACAGACGCGATGTTAGATTGGGTTAGGGTAGGTTGTATTACGTCATAGACGCATACAGTGTTCCCACAGAGAAGTAGGTCCCGACAATCAAGGAATGTAGTTAAATGGTACCCCGAGAGGTTAGGTTGGGTTAGGTTACGTTATATTACGGTATTGATGTACATGCGGGTCCCACGGAGACATAGAGGCCAACTCGCCAGGAATGTTGTCAAATATAACCGCCGACATGTTAGGTTGGATTAGGTTTGGTTATATTACGTTACTGATGTATATGAAGGTCCCACGCAGACGTAGAGGCCAACTCGCCAAGAATGTTGTCAAATATTACCGCCGACATGTTAGGTTGTGTTAGGTTTGGTTATATTTCGTTATTGATGTATATAAAGGTCCCACGGATACGTAGAGGCCAACTCGGCAGGAATGTTGTCAAATATTACAGACGCGATGTTAGATTGGGTTAGGGTAGGTTGTATTACGTCATAGACGCATACAGTGTTTCCACAGAGAAGTAGGTCCCGACAATCAAGGAATGTAGTTAAATGGTACCCCGAGAGGTTAGGTTGGGTTAGGTTACGTTATATTACGGTATTGATGTACATGCGGGTCCCACGGAGACATAGAGGCCAACTCGCCAGGAATGTTGTCAAATATAACCGCCGACATGTTAGGTTGGATTAGGTTTGGTTATATTACGTTACTGATGTATATGAAGGTCCCACGCAGACGTAGTGGCCAACTCGCCAGGAATGTTGTCAAGTAATACCGCCGAGATGTTAGGTTGGGTTAGGTTAGGTTATATTACGTTATTGATGTATATGAAGGACCCACATAGACGTAGGGGCCAACTCGCCAGGAATATTGTCACATATTACCGCCGAGATGATAGGTTGGGTTAGGTTAGGTTATATAACGTTATTGAGGTATATAAAGGTCCCACGGTGACGTAGAATCCAACTCGCCAGGAATGTTGCCAAATATTACCGCCGAGATGTTCGGTTGGGTTAGGTTCGGTTATATTACGCTATTGATGCATATAAAGGTCCCACGGAGACGTAGAGGCCAACTCGACAGGAATGATTTCAAATATTACCGCCGAGATGATAGGTTGGGTTAGGTTAGGTTATATTACGTTATTGATGTATATGAAGGACCCACCTAGACGTAGGGGCCAACTCGCCAGGAATGTTGCCAAATATTACCGCCGAGATGTTCGGTTGGGTTAGGTTAGGTTATATTACGTTACTGAGATATATAAAGGTCCCACGGTGACGTAGAGGCCAACAAGCCAGGAATGTTATCAAATATTACCGCCGAGATAATAGGTTGGGTTAGGTTAGGTTATATTACGTTATTGATGCATATAAAGGACCCACGTAGACGTAGGGGCCAACTCGCCAGTAATATTGTCAAATATTACCGCCGAGATGATAGGTTCGGTTAGGTTAGGTTATATTACGTTATTGATGTATATAAAGGTCCCACGGAGACGTAGAATCCAACTCGCCAGGAATGTTGCCAAATATTACCGCCGAGATGTTAGGTTGGATTAGGTTTGGTTATATTACGTTATTGATGTATATAAAGGTCCCACGGAGACGGAGAAGCCAACTCGCCAGGAATGTTGTCAAATATTACCGCCGAGATAATAGGTTGGGTTAGGTTAGGTTATATTACGTTATTGATGTATATGAAGGACACACGTAGACGTAGGGGCGAACTCGCCAGGAATATTGTCAAATATTACCGCCGAGATGGTAGGTTCGGTTAGGTTCGGTTATATTACGCTATTGATGCATATAAAGGTCCCACGGAGACGTAGAGGCCAACTCGCCAGGAATGATTTCAAATATTACCGCCGAGATATTAGGTTGGTTTAGGTTATGTTATATTACGTTATTGATGTATATAAAATTCCCACGCAGACGTAGAGGCCAACTCGCCAAGAATGTTGTCAAATATTACCTCCGACATGTTAGGTTGTGTTAGGTTTGGTTATATTTCGTTATTGATGTATATAAAGGTCCCACGGATACGTAGAGGCCAACTCGGCAGGAATGTTGTCAAATATTACCGCCGAGATGTTAGGTTGGATTAGGTTTGGTTATATTACGTTATTGATGTATATAAAGGTCCATACGGAGACGGAGAAGCCAACTCGCCAGGAATGTTGTCAAATATTACCGCCGAGATAATAGGTTGGGTTAGGTTAGGTTATATTACGTTATTGATGTATATGAAGGACACACGTAGACGTAGGGGCGAACTCGCCAGGAATATTGTCAAATATTACCGCCGAGATGGTAGGTTCGGTTAGGTTCGGTTATATTACGCTATTGATGCATATAAAGGTCCCACGGAGACGTAGAGGCCAACTCGCCAGGAATGATTTCAAATATTACCGCCGAGATATTAGGTTGGTTTAGGTTAGGTTATATTACGTTATTGATGTATATAAAGTTCCCACGCAGACGTAGAGGCCAACTCGCCAAGAATGTTGTCAAATATTACCTCCGACATGTTAGGTTGTGTTAGGTTTGGTTATATTTCGTTATTGATGTATATAAAGGTCTCACGGATACGTAGAGGCCAACTCGCCAAGAATGTTGTCAAATATTACCGCCGAGATAATAGGTTGGGTTAGGTTAGGTTATATTACGTTATTGATGTATATGAAGGACACACGTAGACGTAGGGGCGAACTCGCCAGGAATATTGTCAAATATTACCGCCGAGATGTTAGGTTCGGTTAGGTTCGGTTATATTACGCTATTGATGCATATAAAGGTCCCGCGGAGACGTAGAGGCCAACTCGCCAGGAATGATTTCAAATATTACCGCCGAGATATTAGGTTGGTTTAGGTTAGGTTATATTACGTTATTGATGTATATAAAGTTCCCACGCAGACGTAGAGGCCAACTCGCCAAGAATGTTGTCAAATATTACCTCCGACATGTTAGGTTGTGTTAGGTTTGGTTATATTTCGTTATTGATGTATATAAAGGTCCCACGGATACGTAGAGGCCAACTCGGCAGGAATGTTGTCAAATATTACCGCCGAGATGTTAGGTTGGGTTACGTTAGGTTATATTACGTTATTGATATATATAAAGGTCCAACGGAGACGTAGAGGCCAACTCGCCAGGAATGTGGTCAAATATTACCGCCGAGATGATAGGTTGGGTTAGGTTAGGTTATATCACGTTATTGATGCATATGAAGGACCCACGGATACGTAGAGGCCAACTCGGCAGGAATGTTGTCAAATATTACCGCCGAGATGTTAGGTTGGGTTACGTTAGGTTATATTACGTTATTGATATATATAAAGGTCCAACGGAGACGTAGAGGCCAACTCGCCAGGAATGTGGTCAAATATTACCGCCGAGATGATAGGTTGGGTTAGGTTAGGTTATATTACGTTATTGATGTATATAAATGTCCCACGGAGACGTAGAGGCCAACTCGCCAGGAATGTTGTCAAATAGTACAGACGCGATGTTAGATTGGGTTAGCGTAGGTTGTATTACGTCATAGACGCATACAGTGTTCCCACAGAGAAGTAGGTCCCGACAATCAAGGAATGTAGTTAAATGGTACCCCGAGAAGTTAGGTTGGGTTAGGTTACGTTATATTACGTTATTGATGTACATGAGGGTCCCACGGGGACGTAGAGGCCAACTCGCCAGGAATGTTGCCAAATATTACCGCCGAGATGATAGGTTGTGTTAGGTTAGGTTATATTACGTTATTGATATATATAAAGGTCCCACGGAGACGTAGAGGCCAACTCGCCAGGAATGTTGTCAAATATTACCGCCGACATGTTAGGTTGGATTAGGTTTGGTTATATTACGTTATTGATGTATATGAAGGTCGCACGCAGACGTAGAGGCCAACTCGCCAGGAATGTTGTCAAATAATACCGCCGAGATGTTAGGTTTAGTTAGGTTAGGTTATATTACGTTATTGATGTATATGAAGGACCCACATAGACGTAGGGGCCAACTCGCCAGGAATATTGTCACATATTACCGCCGAGATGATAGGTTGGGTTAGGTTAGGTTATATAACGTTATTGAGGTATATGAAGGACCCACGTAGACGTAGGGGCCAACTCGCCAGGAATATTGTCAAATATTACCGCCGAGATGGTAGGTTCGGTTAGGTTCGGTTATATTACGCTATTTATGCATATAAAGGTCCCACGGAGACGTAGAGGCCAACTCGCCAGGAATGATTTCAAATATTACCGCCGAGATGTCAGGTTGGTTTAGGTTAGGTTATATTACGTTATTGATGTATATAAAGTTCCCACGCAGACGTAGAGGCCAACTCGCCAAGAATGTTGTCAAATATTACCGCCGACATGTTAGGTTGTGTTAGGTTTGGTTATATTTCGTTATTGATGTATATAAAGGTCCCACGGATACGTAGAGGCCAACTCGGCAGGAATGTTGTCAAATATTACAGACGCGATGTTAGATTGGGTTAGGGTAGGTTGTATTACGTCATAGACGCATACAGTGTTCCCACAGAGAAGTAGGTCCCGACAATCAAGGAATGTAGTTAAATGGTACCCCGAGAGGTTAGGTTGGGTTAGGTTACGTTATATTACGGTATTGATGTACATGCGGGTCCCACGGAGACATAGAGGCCAACTCGCCAGGAATGTTGTCAAATATAACCGCCGACATGTTAGGTTGGATTAGGTTTGGTTATATTACGTTACTGATGTATATGAAGGTCCCACGCAGACGTAGAGGCCAACTCGCCAAGAATGTTGTCAAATATTACCGCCGACATGTTAGGTTGTGTTAGGTTTGGTTATATTTCGTTATTGATGTATATAAAGGTCCCACGGATACGTAGAGGCCAACTCGGCAGGAATGTTGTCAAATATTACAGACGCGATGTTAGATTGGGTTAGGGTAGGTTGTATTACGTCATAGACGCATACAGTGTTTCCACAGAGAAGTAGGTCCCGACAATCAAGGAATGTAGTTAAATGGTACCCCGAGAGGTTAGGTTGGGTTAGGTTACGTTATATTACGGTATTGATGTACATGCGGGTCCCACGGAGACATAGAGGCCAACTCGCCAGGAATGTTGTCAAATATAACCGCCGACATGTTAGGTTGGATTAGGTTTGGTTATATTACGTTACTGATGTATATGAAGGTCCCACGCAGACGTAGTGGCCAACTCGCCAGGAAAGTTGTCAAGTAATACCGCCGAGATGTTAGGTTGGGTTAGGTTAGGTTATATTACGTTATTGATGTATATGAAGGACCCACATAGACGTAGGGGCCAACTCGCCAGGAATATTGTCACATATTACCGCCGAGATGATAGGTTGGGTTAGGTTAGGTTATATAACGTTATTGAGGTATATAAAGGTCCCACGGTGACGTAGAATCCAACTCGCCAGGAATGTTGCCAAATATTACCGCCGAGATGTTCGGTTGGGTTAGGTTCGGTTATATTACGCTATTGATGCATATAAAGGTCCCACGGAGACGTAGAGGCCAACTCGACAGGAATGATTTCAAATATTACCGCCGAGATGATAGGTTGGGTTAGGTTAGGTTATATTACGTTATTGATGTATATGAAGGACCCACCTAGACGTAGGGGCCAACTCGCCAGGAATGTTGCCAAATATTACCGCCGAGATGTTCGGTTGGGTTAGGTTAGGTTATATTACGTTACTGAGATATATAAAGGTCCCACGGTGACGTAGAGGCCAACAAGCCAGGAATGTTATCAAATATTACCGCCGAGATAATAGGTTGGGTTAGGTTAGGTTATATTACGTTATTGATGCATATAAAGGACCCACGTAGACGTAGGGGCCAACTCGCCAGTAATATTGTCAAATATTACCGCCGAGATGATAGGTTCGGTTAGGTTAGGTTATATTACGTTATTGATGTATATAAAGGTCCCACGGAGACGTAGAATCCAACTCGCCAGGAATGTTGCCAAATATTACCGCCGAGATGTTAGGTTGGATTAGGTTTGGTTATATTACGTTATTGATGTATATAAAGGTCCCACGGAGACGGAGAAGCCAACTCGCCAGGAATGTTGTCAAATATTACCGCCGAGATAATAGGTTGGGTTAGGTTAGGTTATATTACGTTATTGATGTATATGAAGGACACACGTAGACGTAGGGGCGAACTCGCCAGGAATATTGTCAAATATTACCGCCGAGATGGTAGGTTCGGTTAGGTTCGGTTATATTACGCTATTGATGCATATAAAGGTCCCACGGAGACGTAGAGGCCAACTCGCCAGGAATGATTTCAAATATTACCGCCGAGATATTAGGTTGGTTTAGGTTATGTTATATTACGTTATTGATGTATATAAAATTCCCACGCAGACGTAGAGGCCAACTCGCCAAGAATGTTGTCAAATATTACCTCCGACATGTTAGGTTGTGTTAGGTTTGGTTATATTTCGTTATTGATGTATATAAAGGTCCCACGGATACGTAGAGGCCAACTCGGCAGGAATGTTGTCAAATATTACCGCCGAGATGTTACGTTGGATTAGGTTTGGTTATATTACGTTATTGATGTATATAAAGGTCCATACGGAGACGGAGAAGCCAACTCGCCAGGAATGTTGTCAAATATTACCGCCGAGATAATAGGTTGGGTTAGGTTAGGTTATATTACGTTATTGATGTATATGAAGGACACACGTAGACGTAGGGGCGAACTCGCCAGGAATATTGTCAAATATTACCGCCGAGATGGTAGGTTCGGTTAGGTTCGGTTATATTACGCTATTGATGCATATAAAGGTCCCACGGAGACGTAGAGGCCAACTCGCCAGGAATGATTTCAAATATTACCGCCGAGATATTAGGTTGGTTTAGGTTAGGTTATATTACGTTATTGATGTATATAAAGTTCCCACGCAGACGTAGAGGCCAACTCGCCAAGAATGTTGTCAAATATTACCTCCGACATGTTAGGTTGTGTTAGGTTTGGTTATATTTCGTTATTGATGTATATAAAGGTCCCACGGATACGTAGAGGCCAACTCGCCAAGAATGTTGTCAAATATTACCGCCGAGATGATAGGTTGGGTTAGGTTAGGTTATATTACGTTATTGATGTATATGAAGGACCCACCTAGACGTAGGGGCCAACTCGCCAGGAATGTTGCCAAATATTACCGCCGAGATGTTCGGTTGGGTTAGGTTAGGTTATATTACGTTACTGAGATATATAAAGGTCCCACGGTGACGTAGAGGCCAACTCGCCAGGAATGTTGTCAAATATTACCGCCGAGATAATAGGTTGGGTTAGGTTAGGTTATATTACGTTATTGATGTATATGAAGGACACACGTAGACGTAGGGGCGAACTCGCCAGGAATATTGTCAAATATTACCGCCGAGATGGTAGGTTCGGTTAGGTTCGGTTATATTACGCTATTGATGCATATAAAGGTCCCACGGAGACGTAGAGGCCAACTCGCCAGGAATGATTTCAAATATTACCGCCGAGATATTAGGTTGGTTTAGGTTAGGTTATATTACGTTATTGATGTATATAAAGTTCCCACGCAGACGTAGAGGCCAACTCGCCAAGAATGTTGTCAAATATTACCTCCGACATGTTAGGTTGTGTTAGGTTTGGTTATATTTCGTTATTGATGTATATAAAGGTCCCACGGATACGTAGAGGCCAACTCGGCAGGAATGTTGTCAAATATTACCGCCGAGATGTTAGGTTGGGTTACGTTAGGTTATATTACGTTATTGATATATATAAAGGTCCAACGGAGACGTAGAGGCCAACTCGCCAGGAATGTGGTCAAATATTACCGCCGAGATGATAGGTTGGGTCAGGTTAGGTTATATCACGTTATTGATGCATATGAAGGACCCAGATAGACGTAGGGGCCAACTCGCCAGGAATGTTGTCAAATATTACCGCCGAGATAATAGGTTGGGTTAGGTTAGGTTATATTACGTTATTGATGCATATAAAGGACCCACGTAGACGTAGGGGCCAACTCGCCAGTAATATTGTCAAATATTACCGCCGAGATGATAGGTTCGGTTAGGTTAGGTTATATTACGTTATTGATGTATATAAAGGTCCCACGGAGACGTAGAATCCAACTCGCCAGGAATGTTGCCAAATATTACCGCCGAGATGTTAGGTTGGATTAGGTTTGGTTATATTACGTTATTGATGTATATAAAGGTCCCACGGAGACGGAGAAGCCAACTCGCCAGGAATGTTGTCAAATATTACCGCCGAGATAATAGGTTGGGTTAGGTTAGGTTATATTACGTTATTGATGTATATGAAGGACACACGTAGACGTAGGGGCGAACTCGCCAGGAATATTGTCAAATATTACCGCCGAGATGGTAGGTTCGGTTAGGTTCGGTTATATTACGCTATTGATGCATATAAAGGTCCCACGGAGACGTAGAGGCCAACTCGCCAGGAATGATTTCAAATATTACCGCCGAGATATTAGGTTGGTTTAGGTTATGTTATATTACGTTATTGATGTATATAAAATTCCCACGCAGACGTAGAGGCCAACTCGCCAAGAATGTTGTCAAATATTACCTCCGACATGTTAGGTTGTGTTAGGTTTGGTTATATTACGTTATTGATGTATATAAAGGTCCCACGGATACGTAGAGGCCAACTCGGCAGGAATGTTGTCAAATATTACCGCCGAGATGTTAGGTTGGATTAGGTTTGGTTATATTACGTTATTGATGTATATAAAGGTCCCACGGAGACGGAGAAGCCAACTCGCCAGGAATGTTGTCAAATATTACCGCCGAGATAATAGGTTGGGTTAGGTTAGGTTATATTACGTTATTGATGTATATGAAGGACACACGTAGACGTAGGGGCGAACTCGCCAGGAATATTGTCAAATATTACCGCCGAGATGGTAGGTTCGGTTAGGTTCGGTTATATTACGCTATTGATGCATATAAAGGTCCCACGGAGACGTAGAGGCCAACTCGCCAGGAATGATTTCAAATATTACCGCCGAGATATTAGGTTGGTTTAGGTTAGGTTATATTACGTTATTGATGTATATAAAGTTCCCACGCAGACGTAGAGGCCAACTCGCCAAGAATGTTGTCAAATATTACCTCCGACATGTTAGGTTGTGTTAGGTTTGGTTATATTTCGTTATTGATGTATATAAAGGTCCCACGGATACGTAGAGGCCAACTCGGCAGGAATGTTGTCAAATATTACCGCCGAGATGTTAGGTTGGGTTACGTTAGGTTATATTACGTTATTGATATATATATAAAGGTCCAACGGAGACGTAGAGGCCAACTCGCCAGGAATGTGGTCAAATATTACCGCCGAGATGATAGGTTGGGTTAGGTTAGGTTATATCACGTTATTGATGCATATGAAGGACCCACGGATACGTAGAGGCCAACTCGGCAGGAATGTTGTCAAATATTACCGCCGAGATGTTAGGTTGGGTTACGTTAGGTTATATTACGTTATTGATATATTTAAAGGTCCAACGGAGACGTAGAGGCCAACTCGCCAGGAATGTGGTCAAATATTACCGCCGAGATGATAGGTTGGGTTAAGTTAGGTTATATTACGTTATTGATGTATATAAATGTCCCACGGAGACGTAGAGGCCAACTCGCCAGGAATGTTGTCAAATAGTACAGACGCGATGTTAGATTGGGTTAGCGTAGGTTGTATTACGTCATAGACGCATACAGTGTTCCCACAGAGAAGTAGGTCCCGACAATCAAGGAATGTAGTTAAATGGTACCCCGAGAAGTTAGGTTGGGTTAGGTTACGTTATATTACGTTATTGATGTACATGAGGGTCCCACGGGGACGTAGAGGCCAACTCGCCAGGAATGTTGCCAAATATTACCGCCGAGATGATAGGTTGTGTTAGGTTAGGTTATATTACGTTATTGATATATATAAAGGTCCCACGGAGACGTAGAGGCCAACTCGCCAGGAATGTTGTCAAATATTACCGCCGACATGTTAGGTTGGATTAGGTTTGGTTATATTACGTTATTGATGTATATGAAGGTCGCACGCAGACGTAGAGGCCAACTCGCCAGGAATGTTGTCAAATAATACCGCCGAGATGTTAGGTTTAGTTAGGTTAGGTTATATTACGTTATTGATGTATATGAAGGACCCACATAGACGTAGGGGCCAACTCGCCAGGAATATTGTCACATATTACCGCCGAGATGATAGGTTGGGTTAGGTTAGGTTATATAACGTTATTGAGGTATATGAAGGACCCACGTAGACGTAGGGGCCAACTCGCCAGGAATATTGTCAAATATTACCGCCGAGATGGTAGGTTCGGTTAGGTTCGGTTATATTACGCTATTTATGCATATAAAGGTCCCACGGAGACGTAGAGGCCAACTCGCCAGGAATGATTTCAAATATTACCGCCGAGATGTTAGGTTGGTTTAGGTTAGGTTATATTACGTTATTGATGTATATAAAGTTCCCACGCAGACGTAGAGGCCAACTCGCCAAGAATGTTGTCAAATATTACCGCCGACATGTTAGGTTGTGTTAGGTTTGGTTATATTTCGTTATTGATGTATATAAAGGTCCCACGGATACGTAGAGGCCAACTCGGCAGGAATGTTGTCAAATATTACAGACGCGATGTTAGATTGGGTTAGGGTAGGTTGTATTACGTCATAGACGCATACAGTGTTCCCACAGAGAAGTAGGTCCCGACAATCAAGGAATGTAGTTAAATGGTACCCCGAGAGGTTAGGTTGGGTTAGGTTACGTTATATTACGGTATTGATGTACATGCGGGTCCCACGGAGACATAGAGGCCAACTCGCCAGGAATGTTGTCAAATATAACCGCCGACATGTTAGGTTGGATTAGGTTTGGTTATATTACGTTACTGATGTATATGAAGGTCCCACGCAGACGTAGAGGCCAACTCGCCAAGAATGTTGTCAAATATTACCGCCGACATGTTAGGTTGTGTTAGGTTTGGTTATATTTCGTTATTGATGTATATAAAGGTCCCACGGATACGTAGAGGCCAACTCGGCAGGAATGTTGTCAAATATTACAGACGCGATGTTAGATTGGGTTAGGGTAGGTTGTATTACGTCATAGACGCATACAGTGTTTCCACAGAGAAGTAGGTCCCGACAATCAAGGAATGTAGTTAAATGGTACCCCGAGAGGTTAGGTTGGGTTAGGTTACGTTATATTACGGTATTGATGTACATGCGGGTCCCACGGAGACATAGAGGCCAACTCGCCAGGAATGTTGTCAAATATAACCGCCGACATGTTAGGTTGGATTAGGTTTGGTTATATTACGTTACTGATGTATATGAAGGTCCCACGCAGACGTAGTGGCCAACTCCCCAGGAATGTTGTCAAGTAATACCGCCGAGATGTTAGGTTGGGTTAGGTTAGGTTATATTACGTTATTGATGTATATGAAGGACACACGTAGACGTAGGGGCGAACTCGCCAGGAATATTGTCAAATATTACCGCCGAGATGGTAGGTTCGGTTAGGTTCGGTTATATTACGCTATTGATGCATATAAAGGTCCCACGGAGACGTAGAGGCCAACTCGCCAGGAATGATTTCAAATATTACCGCCGAGATATTAGGTTGGTTTAGGTTAGGTTATATTACGTTATTGATGTATATAAAGTTCCCACGCAGACGTAGAGGCCAACTCGCCAAGAATGTTGTCAAATATTACCTCCGACATGTTAGGTTGTGTTAGGTTTGGTTATATTTCGTTATTGATGTATATAAAGGTCCCACGGATACGTAGAGGCCAACTCGGCAGGAATGTTGTCAAATATTACCGCCGAGATGTTAGGTTGGGTTACGTTAGGTTATATTACGTTATTGATATATATAAAGGTCCAACGGAGACGTAGAGGCCAACTCGCCAGGAATGTGGTCAAATATTACCGCCGAGATGATAGGTTGGGTTAGGTTAGGTTATATCACGTTATTGATGCATATGAAGGACCCAGATAGACGTAGGGGCCAACTCGCCAGGAATATTGTCACATATTACCGCCGAGATGATAGGTTGGGTTAGGTTAGGTTATATTACGTTATTGAGATATGTAAAGGTCCCACGGTGACGTAGAGGCCAACAAGCCAGGAATGTTGTCAAATATTACCGCCGAGATAATAGGTTGGGTTAGGTTAGGTTATATTACGTTATTGATGCATATAAAGGATCCACGTAGACGTAGGGGCCAACTCGCCAGTAATATTGTCAAATATTACCGCCGAGATGATAGGTTCGGTTAGGTTAGGTTATATTACGTTATTGATGTATATAAAGGTCCCACGGAGACGTAGAATCCAACTCGCCAGGAATGTTGCCAAATATTACCGCCGAGATGTTAGGTTGGATTAGGTTTGGTTATATTACGTTATTGATGTATATAAAGGTCCCACGGAGACGGAGAAGCCAACTCGCCAGGAATGTTGTCAAATATTACCGCCGAGATAATAGGTTGGGTTAGGTTAGGTTATATTACGTTATTGATGTATATGAAGGACACACGTAGACGTAGGGGCGAACTCGCCAGGAATATTGTCAAATATTACCGCCGAGATGGTAGGTTCGGTTAGGTTCGGTTATATTACGCTATTGATGCATATAAAGGTCCCACGGAGACGTAGAGGCCAACTCGCCAGGAATGATTTCAAATATTACCGCCGAGATATTAGGTTGGTTTAGGTTATGTTATATTACGTTATTGATGTATATAAAATTCCCACGCAGACGTAGAGGCCAACTCGCCAAGAATGTTGTCAAATATTACCTCCGACATGTTAGGTTGTGTTAGGTTTGGTTATATTTCGTTATTGATGTATATAAAGGTCCCACGGATACGTAGAGGCCAACTCGGCAGGAATGTTGTCAAATATTACCGCCGAGATGTTAGGTTGGATTAGGTTTGGTTATATTACGTTATTGATGTATATAAAGGTCCCACGGAGACGGAGAAGCCAACTCGCCAGGAATGTTGTCAAATATTACCGCCGAGATAATAGGTTGGGTTAGGTTAGGTTATATTACGTTATTGATGTATATGAAGGACACACGTAGACGTAGGGGCGAACTCGCCAGGAATATTGTCAAATATTACCGCCGAGATGGTAGGTTCGGTTAGGTTCGTTTATATTACGCTATTGATGCATATAAAGGTCCCACGGAGACGTAGAGGCCAACTCGCCAGGAATGATTTCAAATATTACCGCCGAGATATTAGGTTGGTTTAGGTTAGGTTATATTACGTTATTGATGTATATAAAGTTCCCACGCAGACGTAGAGGCCAACTCGCCAAGAATGTTGTCAAATATTACCTCCGACATGTTAGGTTGTGTTAGGTTTGGTTATATTTCGTTATTGATGTATATAAAGGTCCCACGGATACGTAGAGGCCAACTCGGCAGGAATGTTGTCAAATATTACCGCCGAGATGTTAGGTTGGGTTACGTTAGGTTTTATTACGTTATTGATATATATAAAGGTCCAACGGAGACGTAGAGGCCAACTCGCCAGGAATGTGGTCAAATATTACCGCCGAGATGATAGGTTGGGTTAGGTTAGGTTATATCACGTTATTGATGCATATGAAGGACCCACGGATACGTAGAGGCCAACTCGGCAGGAATGTTGTCAAATATTACCGCCGAGATGTTAGGTTGGGTTACGTTAGGTTATATTACGTTATTGATATATATAAAGGTCCAACGGAGACGTAGAGGCCAACTCGCCAGGAATGTGGTCAAATATTACCGCCGAGATGATAGGTTGGGTTAAGTTAGGTTATATTACGTTATTGATGTATATAAAGGTCCCACGGAGACGTAGAATCCAACTCGCCAGGAATGTTGCCAAATATTACCGCCGAGATGTTAGGTTGGATTAGGTTTGGTTATATTACGTTATTGATGTATATAAAGGTCCCACGGAGACGGAGAAGCCAACTCGCCAGGAATGTTGTCAAATATTACCGCCGAGATAATAGGTTGGGTTAGGTTAGGTTATATTACGTTATTGATGTATATGAAGGACACACGTAGACGTAGGGGCGAACTCGCCAGGAATATTGTCAAATATTACCGCCGAGATGGTAGGTTCGGTTAGGTTCGGTTATATTACGCTATTGATGCATATAAAGGTCCCACGGAGACGTAGAGGCCAACTCGCCAGGAATGATTTCAAATATTACCGCCGAGATATTAGGTTGGTTTAGGTTATGTTATATTACGTTATTGATGTATATAAAATTCCCACGCAGACGTAGAGGCCAACTCGCCAAGAATGTTGTCAAATATTACCTCCGACATGTTAGGTGGTGTTAGGTTTGGTTATATTTCGTTATTGATGTATATAAAGGTCCCACGGATACGTAGAGGCCAACTCGGCAGGAATGTTGTCAAATATTACCGCCGAGATGTTAGGTTGGATTAGGTTTGGTTATATTACGTTATTGATGTATATAAAGGTCCCACGGAGACGGAGAAGCCAACTCGCCAGGAATGTTGTCAAATATTACCGCCGAGATAATAGGTTGGGTTAGGTTAGGTTATATTACGTTATTGATGTATATGAAGGACACACGTAGACGTAGGGGCGAACTCGCCAGGAATATTGTCAAATATTACCGCCGAGATGGTAGGTTCGGTTAGGTTCGGTTATATTACGCTATTGATGCATATAAAGGTCCCACGGAGACGTAGAGGCCAACTCGCCAGGAATGATTTCAAATATTACCGCCGAGATATTAGGTTGGTTTAGGTTAGGTTATATTACGTTATTGATGTATATAAAGTTCCCACGCAGACGTAGAGGCCAACTCGCCAAGAATGTTGTCAAATATTACCTCCGACATGTTAGGTTGTGTTAGGTTTGGTTATATTTCGTTATTGATGTATATAAAGGTCCCACGGATACGTAGAGGCCAACTCGGCAGGAATGTTGTCAAATATTACCGCCGAGATGTTAGGTTGGGTTACGTTAGGTTATATTACGTTATTGATATATATAAAGGTCCAACGGAGACGTAGAGGCCAACTCGCCAGGAATGTGGTCAAATATTACCGCCGAGATGATAGGTTGGGTTAGGTTAGGTTATATCACGTTATTGATGCATATGAAGGACCCACGGATACGTAGAGGCCAACTCGGCAGGAATGTTGTCAAATATTACCGCCGAGATGTTAGGTTGGGTTACGTTAGGTTATATTACGTTATTGATATATATAAAGGTCCAACGGAGACGTAGAGGCCAACTCGCCAGGAATGTGGTCAAATATTACCGCCGAGATGATAGGTTGGGTTAAGTTAGGTTATATTACGTTATTGATGTATATAAATGTCCCACGGAGACGTAGAGGCCAACTCGCCAGGAATGTTGTCAAATAGTACAGACGCGATGTTAGATTGGGTTAGCGTAGGTTGTATTACGTCATAGACGCATACAGTGTTCCCACAGAGAAGTAGGTCCCGACAATCAAGGAATGTAGTTAAATGGTACCCCGAGAAGTTAGGTTGGGTTAGGTTACGTTATATTACGTTATTGATGTACATGAGGGTCCCACGGGGACGTAGAGGCCAACTCGCCAGGAATGTTGCCAAATATTACCGCCGAGATGATAGGTTGTGTTAGGTTAGGTTATATTACGTTATTGATATATATAAAGGTCCCACGGAGACGTAGAGGCCAACTCGCCAGGAATGTTGTCAAATATTACCGCCGACATGTTAGGTTGGATTAGGTTTGGTTATATTACGTTATTGATGTATATGAAGGTCGCACGCAGACGTAGAGGCCAACTCGCCAGGAATGTTGTCAAATAATACCGCCGAGATGTTAGGTTTAGTTAGGTTAGGTTATATTACGTTATTGATGTATATGAAGGACCCACATAGACGTAGGGGCCAACTCGCCAGGAATATTGTCACATATTACCGCCGAGATGATAGGTTGGGTTAGGTTAGGTTATATAACGTTATTGAGGTATATGAAGGACCCACGTAGACGTAGGGGCCAACTCGCCAGGAATATTGTCAAATATTACCGCCGAGATGGTAGGTTCGGTTAGGTTCGGTTATATTACGCTATTTATGCATATAAAGGTCCCACGGAGACGTAGAGGCCAACTCGCCAGGAATGATTTCAAATATTACCGCCGAGATGTTAGGTTGGTTTAGGTTAGGTTATATTACGTTATTGATGTATATAAAGTTCCCACGCAGACGTAGAGGCCAACTCGCCAAGAATGTTGTCAAATATTACCGCCGACATGTTAGGTTGTGTTAGGTTTGGTTATATTTCGTTATTGATGTATATAAAGGTCCCACGGATACGTAGAGGCCAACTCGGCAGGAATGTTGTCAAATATTACAGACGCGATGTTAGATTGGGTTAGGGTAGGTTGTATTACGTCATAGACGCATACAGTGTTCCCACAGAGAAGTAGGTCCCGACAATCAAGGAATGTAGTTAAATGGTACCCCGAGAGGTTAGGTTGGGTTAGGTTACGTTATATTACGGTATTGATGTACATGCGGGTCCCACGGAGACATAGAGGCCAACTCGCCAGGAATGTTGTCAAATATAACCGCCGACATGTTAGGTTGGATTAGGTTTGGTTATATTACGTTACTGATGTATATGAAGGTCCCACGCAGACGTAGAGGCCAACTCGCCAAGAATGTTGTCAAATATTACCGCCGACATGTTAGGTTGTGTTAGGTTTGGTTATATTTCGTTATTGATGTATATAAAGGTCCCACGGATACGTAGAGGCCAACTCGGCAGGAATGTTGTCAAATATTACAGACGCGATGTTAGATTGGGTTAGGGTAGGTTGTATTACGTCATAGACGCATACAGTGTTTCCACAGAGAAGTAGGTCCCGACAATCAAGGAATGTAGTTAAATGGTACCCCGAGAGGTTAGGTTGGGTTAGGTTACGTTATATTACGGTATTGATGTACATGCGGGTCCCACGGAGACATAGAGGCCAACTCGCCAGGAATGTTGTCAAATATAACCGCCGACATGTTAGGTTGGATTAGGTTTGGTTATATTACGTTACTGATGTATATGAAGGTCCCACGCAGACGTAGTGGCCAACTCGCCAGGAATGTTGTCAAGTAATACCGCCGAGATGTTAGGTTGGGTTAGGTTAGGTTATATTACGTTATTGATGTATATGAAGGACACACGTAGACGTAGGGGCGAACTCGCCAGGAATATTGTCAAATATTACCGCCGAGATGGTAGGTTCGGTTAGGTTCGGTTATATTACGCTATTGATGCATATAAAGGTCCCACGGAGACGTAGAGGCCAACTCGCCAGGAATGATTTCAAATATTACCGCCGAGATATTAGGTTGGTTTAGGTTAGGTTATATTACGTTATTGATGTATATAACGTTCCCACGCAGACGTAGAGGCCAACTCGCCAAGAATGTTGTCAAATATTACCTCCGACATGTTAGGTTGTGTTAGGTTTGGTTATATTTCGTTATTGATGTATATAAAGGTCCCACGGATACGTAGAGGCCAACTCGGCAGGAATGTTGTCAAATATTACCGCCGAGATGTTAGGTTGGGTTACGTTAGGTTATATTACGTTATTGATATATATAAAGGTCCAACGGAGACGTAGAGGCCAACTCGCCAGGAATGTGGTCAAATATTACCGCCGAGATGATAGGTTGGGTTAGGTTAGGTTATATCACGTTATTGATGCATATGAAGGACCCAGATAGACGTAGGGGCCAACTCGCCAGGAATATTGTCACATATTACCGCCGAGATGATAGGTTGGGTTAGGTTAGGTTATATTACGTTATTGAGATATATAAAGGTCCCACGGTGACGTAGAGGCCAACAAGCCAGGAATGTTGTCAAATATTACCGCCGAGATAATAGGTTGGGTTAGGTTAGGTTATATTACGTTATTGATGCATATAAAGGATCCACGTAGACGTAGGGGCCAACTCGCCAGTAATATTGTCAAATATTACCGCCGAGATGATAGGTTCGGTTAGGTTAGGTTATATTACGTTATTGATGTATATAAAGGTCCCACGGAGACGTAGAATCCAACTCGCCAGGAATGTTGCCAAATATTACCGCCGAGATGTTAGGTTGGATTAGGTTTGGTTATATTACGTTATTGATGTATATAAAGGTCCCACGGAGACGGAGAAGCCAACTCGCCAGGAATGTTGTCAAATATTACCGCCGAGATAATAGGTTGGGTTAGGTTAGGTTATATTACGTTATTGATGTATATGAAGGACACACGTAGACGTAGGGGCGAACTCGCCAGGAATATTGTCAAATATTACCGCCGAGATGGTAGGTTCGGTTAGGTTCGGTTATATTACGCTATTGATGCATATAAAGGTCCCACGGAGACGTAGAGGCCAACTCGCCAGGAATGATTTCAAATATTACCGCCGAGATATTAGGTTGGTTTAGGTTAGGTTATATTACGTTATTGATGTATATAAAGTTCCCACGCAGACGTAGAGGCCAACTCGCCAAGAATGTTGTCAAATATTACCTCCGACATGTTAGGTTGTGTTAGGTTTGGTTATATTTCGTTATTGATGTATATAAAGGTCCCACGGATACGTAGAGGCCAACTCGGCAGGAATGTTGTCAAATATTACCGCCGAGATGTTAGGTTGGGTTACGTTAGGTTATATTACGTTATTGATATATATAAAGGTCCAACGGAGACGTAGAGGCCAACTCGCCAGGAATGTGGTCAAATATTACCGCCGAGATGATAGGTTGGGTTAAGTTAGGTTATATTACGTTATTGATGTATATAAATGTCCCACGGAGACGTAGAGGCCAACTCGCCAGGAATGTTGTCAAATGTTACAGACGCGATGTTAGATTGGGTTAGCGTAGGTTGTATTACGTCATAGACGCATACAGTGTTCCCACAGAGAAGTAGGTCCCGACAATCAAGGAATGTAGTTAAATGGTACCCCGAGAAGTTAGGTTGGGTTAGGTTACGTTATATTACGTTATTGATGTACATGAGGGTCCCACGGAGACGTAGAGGCCAACTCGCCAGGAATGTTGTCAAATATTACCGCCGAGATGTTAGTTTGGGTTAGGTTAGGTTATATTACGTTATTGAGTTATATAGAGGACCCACGGGGACGTAGAGGCCAACTCGCCAGGAATGTTGCCAAATATTACCGCCGAGATGATAGGTTGTGTTAGGTTAGGTTATATTACGTTATTGATATATATAAAGGTCCCACGGAGACGTAGAGGCCAACAAGCCAGGAATGTTGCCAAATATTACCGCCGAGATGTTAGTTTGGGTTAGGTTAGGTTATATTACGTTATTGATGTATATGAACGACCCACGGAGACGTAGAGGCCAACTCGCCAGGAATGTTGTCAAATATTACCGCCGAGATGATAGGTTGGGTTAGGTTAGGTTATATTACGTTATTGATGTATATAAAGGTCCCACGAAGGCGTAGAGGCCAACTCGCCAGGAATGTTGTCAAATATTACAGACGCGATGTTAGATTGGGTTAGGGTAGGTTGTATTACGTCATAGACGCATACAGTGTTCCCACCGAGAAGTAGGTCCCGACAATCAAGGAATGTAGTTAAATGGTACCCCGAGAGGTCAGGTTGGGTTAGGTTACGTTATATTACGTTATTGATGTACATGAGGGTCCCACGGAGACGTAGAATCCAACTCGCCATGAATGTTGCCAAATATTACCGCCGAGATGATAGGTTGTGTTAGGTTAGGTTATATTACGTTATTGATGTATATAAAGGTCCCACGGAGACGTAGAATCCAACTCGCCAGGAATGTTGCCAAATATTACCGCCGAGATGTTCTGTTGGGTTAGGTTAGGTTATATTTCGTTATTGATGTATATAAAGGTCCCACGGTGACGTAGAGGCCAACAAGCCAGGAATGTTGTCTAATATTACCGCCGAGATGTTAGGTTGGGTTACGTTAGGTTATATTACGTTATTGATATATATAAAGGTCCAACGGAGACGTAGAGGCCAACTCGCCAGGAATGTGGTCAAATATTACCGCCGAGATGATAGGTTGGGTTAAGTTAGGTTATATTACGTTATTGATGTATATAAATGTCCCACGGAGACGTAGAGGCCAACTCGCCAGGAATGTTGTCAAATAGTACAGACGCGATGTTAGATTGGGTTAGCGTAGGTTGTATTACGTCATAGACGCATACAGTGTTCCCACAGAGAAGTAGGTCCCGACAATCAAGGAATGTAGTTAAATGGTACCCCGAGAAGTTAGGTTGGGTTAGGTTACGTTATATTACGTTATTGATGTACATGAGGGTCCCACGGGGACGTAGAGGCCAACTCGCCAGGAATGTTGCCAAATATTACCGCCGAGATGATAGGTTGTGTTAGGTTAGGTTATATTACGTTATTGATATATATAAAGGTCCCACGGAGACGTAGAGGCCAACTCGCCAGGAATGTTGTCAAATATTACCGCCGACATGTTAGGTTGGATTAGGTTTGGTTATATTACGTTATTGATGTATATGAAGGTCGCACGCAGACGTAGAGGCCAACTCGCCAGGAATGTTGTCAAATAATACCGCCGAGATGTTAGGTTTAGTTAGGTTAGGTTATATTACGTTATTGATGTATATGAAGGACCCACATAGACGTAGGGGCCAACTCGCCAGGAATATTGTCACATATTACCGCCGAGATGATAGGTTGGGTTAGGTTAGGTTATATAACGTTATTGAGGTATATGAAGGACCCACGTAGACGTAGGGGCCAACTCGCCAGGAATATTGTCAAATATTACCGCCGAGATGGTAGGTTCGGTTAGGTTCGGTTATATTACGCTATTTATGCATATAAAGGTCCCACGGAGACGTAGAGGCCAACTCGCCAGGAATGATTTCAAATATTACCGCCGAGATGTTAGGTTGGTTTAGGTTAGGTTATATTACGTTATTGATGTATATAAAGTTCCCACGCAGACGTAGAGGCCAACTCGCCAAGAATGTTGTCAAATATTACCGCCGACATGTTAGGTTGTGTTAGGTTTGGTTATATTTCGTTATTGATGTATATAAAGGTCCCACGGATACGTAGAGGCCAACTCGGCAGGAATGTTGTCAAATATTACAGACGCGATGTTAGATTGGGTTAGGGTAGGTTGTATTACGTCATAGACGCATACAGTGTTCCCACAGAGAAGTAGGTCCCGACAATCAAGGAATGTAGTTAAATGGTACCCCGAGAGGTTAGGTTGGGTTAGGTTACGTTATATTACGGTATTGATGTACATGCGGGTCCCACGGAGACATAGAGGCCAACTCGCCAGGAATGTTGTCAAATATAACCGCCGACATGTTAGGTTGGATTAGGTTTGGTTATATTACGTTACTGATGTATATGAAGGTCCCACGCAGACGTAGAGGCCAACTCGCCAAGAATGTTGTCAAATATTACCGCCGACATGTTAGGTTGTGTTAGGTTTGGTTATATTTCGTTATTGATGTATATAAAGGTCCCACGGATACGTAGAGGCCAACTCGGCAGGAATGTTGTCAAATATTACAGACGCGATGTTAGATTGGGTTAGGGTAGGTTGTATTACGTCATAGACGCATACAGTGTTTCCACAGAGAAGTAGGTCCCGACAATCAAGGAATGTAGTTAAATGGTACCCCGAGAGGTTAGGTTGGGTTAGGTTACGTTATATTACGGTATTGATGTACATGCGGGTCCCACGGAGACATAGAGGCCAACTCGCCAGGAATGTTGTCAAATATAACCGCCGACATGTTAGGTTGGATTAGGTTTGGTTATATTACGTTACTGATGTATATGAAGGTCCCACGCAGACGTAGTGGCCAACTCGCCAGGAATGTTGTCAAGTAATACCGCCGAGATGTTAGGTTGGGTTAGGTTAGGTTATATTACGTTATTGATGTATATGAAGGACACACGTAGACGTAGGGGCGAACTCGCCAGGAATATTGTCAAATATTACCGCCGAGATGGTAGGTTCGGTTAGGTTCGGTTATATTACGCTATTGATATATATAAAGGTCCAACGGAGACGTAGAGGCCAACTCGCCAGGAATGTGGTCAAATATTACCGCCGAGATGATAGGTTGGGTTAGGTTAGGTTATATCACGTTATTGATGTATATGAACGACCCACGGAGACGTAGAGGCCAACTCGCCAGGAATGTTGTCAAATATTACCGCCGAGATGATAGGTTGGGTTAGGTTAGGTTATATTACGTTATTGATGTATATAAAGGTCCCACGAAGGCGTAGAGGCCAACTCGCCAGGAATGTTGTCAAATATTACAGACGCGATGTTAGATTGGGTTAGGGTAGGTTGTATTACGTCATAGACGCATACAGTGTTCCCACCGAGAAGTAGGTCCCGACAATCAAGGAATGTAGTTAAATGGTACCCCGAGAGGTCAGGTTGGGTTAGGTTACGTTATATTACGTTATTGATGTACATGAGGGTCCCACGGAGACGTAGAATCCAACTCGCCATGAATGTTGCCAAATATTACCGCCGAGATGATAGGTTGTGTTAGGTTAGGTTATATTACGTTATTGATGTATATAAAGGTCCCACGGAGACGTAGAATCCAACTCGCCAGGAATGTTGCCAAATATTACCGCCGAGATGTTCTGTTGGGTTAGGTTAGGTTATATTTCGTTATTGATGTATATAAAGGTCCCACGGTGACGTAGAGGCCAACAAGCCAGGAATGTTGTCTAATATTACCGCCGAGATGTTA
Source organism: Xylocopa violacea (assembly GCA_963969225.1). NCBI lineage: Eukaryota > Metazoa > Arthropoda > Insecta > Hymenoptera > Apidae > Xylocopa > Xylocopa violacea. Next base: position 1,681,849 of record CAXAJV010000021.1, on the reverse strand, counting down.
GGTTGGGTTACGTTAGGTTATATTACGTTATTGATATATATAAAGGTCCAACGGAGACGTAGAGGCCAACTCGCCAGGAATGTGGTCAAATATTACCGCCGAGATGATAGGTTGGGTTAAGTTAGGTTATATTACGTTATTGATGTATATAAATGTCCCACGGAGACGTAGAGGCCAACTCGCCAGGAATGTTGTCAAATAGTACAGACGCGATGTTAGATTGGGTTAGCGTAGGTTGTATTACGTCATAGACGCATACAGTGTTCCCACAGAGAAGTAGGTCCCGACAATCAAGGAATGTAGTTAAATGGTACCCCGAGAAGTTAGGTTGGGTTAGGTTACGTTATATTACGTTATTGATGTACATGAGGGTCCCACGGGGACGTAGAGGCCAACTCGCCAGGAATGTTGCCAAATATTACCGCCGAGATGATAGGTTGTGTTAGGTTAGGTTATATTACGTTATTGATATATATAAAGGTCCCACGGAGACGTAGAGGCCAACTCGCCAGGAATGTTGTCAAATATTACCGCCGACATGTTAGGTTGGATTAGGTTTGGTTATATTACGTTATTGATGTATATGAAGGTCGCACGCAGACGTAGAGGCCAACTCGCCAGGAATGTTGTCAAATAATACCGCCGAGATGTTAGGTTTAGTTAGGTTAGGTTATATTACGTTATTGATGTATATGAAGGACCCACATAGACGTAGGGGCCAACTCGCCAGGAATATTGTCACATATTACCGCCGAGATGATAGGTTGGGTTAGGTTAGGTTATATAACGTTATTGAGGTATATGAAGGACCCACGTAGACGTAGGGGCCAACTCGCCAGGAATATTGTCAAATATTACCGCCGAGATGGTAGGTTCGGTTAGGTTCGGTTATATTACGCTATTTATGCATATAAAGGTCCCACGGAGACGTAGAGGCCAACTCGCCAGGAATGATTTCAAATATTACCGCCGAGATGTTAGGTTGGTTTAGGTTAGGTTATATTACGTTATTGATGTATATAAAGTTCCCACGCAGACGTAGAGGCCAACTCGCCAAGAATGTTGTCAAATATTACCGCCGACATGTTAGGTTGTGTTAGGTTTGGTTATATTTCGTTATTGATGTATATAAAGGTCCCACGGATACGTAGAGGCCAACTCGGCAGGAATGTTGTCAAATATTACAGACGCGATGTTAGATTGGGTTAGGGTAGGTTGTATTACGTCATAGACGCATACAGTGTTCCCACAGAGAAGTAGGTCCCGACAATCAAGGAATGTAGTTAAATGGTACCCCGAGAGGTTAGGTTGGGTTAGGTTACGTTATATTACGGTATTGATGTACATGCGGGTCCCACGGAGACATAGAGGCCAACTCGCCAGGAATGTTGTCAAATATAACCGCCGACATGTTAGGTTGGATTAGGTTTGGTTATATTACGTTACTGATGTATATGAAGGTCCCACGCAGACGTAGAGGCCAACTCGCCAAGAATGTTGTCAAATATTACCGCCGACATGTTAGGTTGTGTTAGGTTTGGTTATATTTCGTTATTGATGTATATAAAGGTCCCACGGATACGTAGAGGCCAACTCGGCAGGAATGTTGTCAAATATTACAGACGCGATGTTAGATTGGGTTAGGGTAGGTTGTATTACGTCATAGACGCATACAGTGTTTCCACAGAGAAGTAGGTCCCGACAATCAAGGAATGTAGTTAAATGGTACCCCGAGAGGTTAGGTTGGGTTAGGTTACGTTATATTACGGTATTGATGTACATGCGGGTCCCACGGAGACATAGAGGCCAACTCGCCAGGAATGTTGTCAAATATAACCGCCGACATGTTAGGTTGGATTAGGTTTGGTTATATTACGTTACTGATGTATATGAAGGTCCCACGCAGACGTAGAGGCCAACTCGCCAAGAATGTTGTCAAATATTACCGCCGACATGTTAGGTTGTGTTAGGTTTGGTTATATTTCGTTATTGATGTATATAAAGGTCCCACGGATACGTAGAGGCCAACTCGGCAGGAATGTTGTCAAATATTACAGACGCGATGTTAGATTGGGTTAGGGTAGGTTGTATTACGTCATAGACGCATACAGTGTTTCCACAGAGAAGTAGGTCCCGACAATCAAGGAATGTAGTTAAATGGTACCCCGAGAGGTTAGGTTGGGTTAGGTTACGTTATATTACGGTATTGATGTACATGCGGGTCCCACGGAGACATAGAGGCCAACTCGCCAGGAATGTTGTCAAATATAACCGCCGACATGTTAGGTTGGATTAGGTTTGGTTATATTACGTTACTGATGTATATGAAGGTCCCACGCAGACGTAGTGGCCAACTCGCCAGGAATGTTGTCAAGTAATACCGCCGAGATGTTAGGTTGGGTTAGGTTAGGTTATATTACGTTATTGATGTATATGAAGGACACACGTAGACGTAGGGGCGAACTCGCCAGGAATATTGTCAAATATTACCGCCGAGATGGTAGGTTCGGTTAGGTTCGGTTATATTACGCTATTGATATATATAAAGGTCCAACGGAGACGTAGAGGCCAACTCGCCAGGAATGTGGTCAAATATTACCGCCGAGATGATAGGTTGGGTTAGGTTAGGTTATATCACGTTATTGATGTATATGAACGACCCACGGAGACGTAGAGGCCAACTCGCCAGGAATGTTGTCAAATATTACCGCCGAGATGATAGGTTGGGTTAGGTTAGGTTATATTACGTTATTGATGTATATAAAGGTCCCACGAAGGCGTAGAGGCCAACTCGCCAGGAATGTTGTCAAATATTACAGACGCGATGTTAGATTGGGTTAGGGTAGGTTGTATTACGTCATAGACGCATACAGTGTTCCCACCGAGAAGTAGGTCCCGACAATCAAGGAATGTAGTTAAATGGTACCCCGAGAGGTCAGGTTGGGTTAGGTTACGTTATATTACGTTATTGATGTACATGAGGGTCCCACGGAGACGTAGAATCCAACTCGCCATGAATGTTGCCAAATATTACCGCCGAGATGATAGGTTGTGTTAGGTTAGGTTATATTACGTTATTGATGTATATAAAGGTCCCACGGAGACGTAGAATCCAACTCGCCAGGAATGTTGCCAAATATTACCGCCGAGATGTTCTGTTGGGTTAGGTTAGGTTATATTTCGTTATTGATGTATATAAAGGTCCCACGGTGACGTAGAGGCCAACAAGCCAGGAATGTTGTCTAATATTACCGCCGAGATGTTAGGTTGGGTTACGTTAGGTTATATTACGTTATTGATATATATAAAGGTCCAACGGAGACGTAGAGGCCAACTCGCCAGGAATGTGGTCAAATATTACCGCCGAGATGATAGGTTGGGTTAAGTTAGGTTATATTACGTTATTGATGTATATAAATGTCCCACGGAGACGTAGAGGCCAACTCGCCAGGAATGTTGTCAAATAGTACAGACGCGATGTTAGATTGGGTTAGCGTAGGTTGTATTACGTCATAGACGCATACAGTGTTCCCACAGAGAAGTAGGTCCCGACAATCAAGGAATGTAGTTAAATGGTACCCCGAGAAGTTAGGTTGGGTTAGGTTACGTTATATTACGTTATTGATGTACATGAGGGTCCCACGGGGACGTAGAGGCCAACTCGCCAGGAATGTTGCCAAATATTACCGCCGAGATGATAGGTTGTGTTAGGTTAGGTTATATTACGTTATTGATATATATAAAGGTCCCACGGAGACGTAGAGGCCAACTCGCCAGGAATGTTGTCAAATATTACCGCCGACATGTTAGGTTGGATTAGGTTTGGTTATATTACGTTATTGATGTATATGAAGGTCGCACGCAGACGTAGAGGCCAACTCGCCAGGAATGTTGTCAAATAATACCGCCGAGATGTTAGGTTTAGTTAGGTTAGGTTATATTACGTTATTGATGTATATGAAGGACCCACATAGACGTAGGGGCCAACTCGCCAGGAATATTGTCACATATTACCGCCGAGATGATAGGTTGGGTTAGGTTAGGTTATATAACGTTATTGAGGTATATGAAGGACCCACGTAGACGTAGGGGCCAACTCGCCAGGAATATTGTCAAATATTACCGCCGAGATGGTAGGTTCGGTTAGGTTCGGTTATATTACGCTATTTATGCATATAAAGGTCCCACGGAGACGTAGAGGCCAACTCGCCAGGAATGATTTCAAATATTACCGCCGAGATGTTAGGTTGGTTTAGGTTAGGTTATATTACGTTATTGATGTATATAAAGTTCCCACGCAGACGTAGAGGCCAACTCGCCAAGAATGTTGTCAAATATTACCGCCGACATGTTAGGTTGTGTTAGGTTTGGTTATATTTCGTTATTGATGTATATAAAGGTCCCACGGATACGTAGAGGCCAACTCGGCAGGAATGTTGTCAAATATTACAGACGCGATGTTAGATTGGGTTAGGGTAGGTTGTATTACGTCATAGACGCATACAGTGTTCCCACAGAGAAGTAGGTCCCGACAATCAAGGAATGTAGTTAAATGGTACCCCGAGAGGTTAGGTTGGGTTAGGTTACGTTATATTACGGTATTGATGTACATGCGGGTCCCACGGAGACATAGAGGCCAACTCGCCAGGAATGTTGTCAAATATAACCGCCGACATGTTAGGTTGGATTAGGTTTGGTTATATTACGTTACTGATGTATATGAAGGTCCCACGCAGACGTAGAGGCCAACTCGCCAAGAATGTTGTCAAATATTACCGCCGACATGTTAGGTTGTGTTAGGTTTGGTTATATTTCGTTATTGATGTATATAAAGGTCCCACGGATACGTAGAGGCCAACTCGGCAGGAATGTTGTCAAATATTACAGACGCGATGTTAGATTGGGTTAGGGTAGGTTGTATTACGTCATAGACGCATACAGTGTTTCCACAGAGAAGTAGGTCCCGACAATCAAGGAATGTAGTTAAATGGTACCCCGAGAGGTTAGGTTGGGTTAGGTTACGTTATATTACGGTATTGATGTACATGCGGGTCCCACGGAGACATAGAGGCCAACTCGCCAGGAATGTTGTCAAATATAACCGCCGACATGTTAGGTTGGATTAGGTTTGGTTATATTACGTTACTGATGTATATGAAGGTCCCACGCAGACGTAGTGGCCAACTCGCCAGGAATGTTGTCAAGTAATACCGCCGAGATGTTAGGTTGGGTTAGGTTAGGTTATATTACGTTATTGATGTATATGAAGGACACACGTAGACGTAGGGGCGAACTCGCCAGGAATATTGTCAAATATTACCGCCGAGATGGTAGGTTCGGTTAGGTTCGGTTATATTACGCTATTGATATATATAAAGGTCCAACGGAGACGTAGAGGCCAACTCGCCAGGAATGTGGTCAAATATTACCGCCGAGATGATAGGTTGGGTTAGGTTAGGTTATATCACGTTATTGATGCATATGAAGGACCCAGATAGACGTAGGGGCCAACTCGCCAGGAATATTGTCACATATTACCGCCGAGATGATAGGTTGGGTTAGGTTAGGTTATATTACGTTATTGAGATATATAAAGGTCCCACGGTGACGTAGAGGCCAACAAGCCAGGAATGTTGTCAAATATTACCGCCGAGATAATAGGTTGGGTTAGGTTAGGTTATATTACGTTATTGATGCATATAAAGGATCCACGTAGACGTAGGGGCCAACTCGCCAGTAATATTGTCAAATATTACCGCCGAGATGATAGGTTCGGTTAGGTTAGGTTATATTACGTTATTGATGTATATAAAGGTCCCACGGAGACGTAGAATCCAACTCGCCAGGAATGTTGCCAAATATTACCGCCGAGATGTTAGGTTGGATTAGGTTTGGTTATATTACGTTATTGATGTATATAAAGGTCCCACGGAGACGGAGAAGCCAACTCGCCAGGAATGTTGTCAAATATTACCGCCGAGATAATAGGTTGGGTTAGGTTAGGTTATATTACGTTATTGATGTATATGAAGGACACACGTAGACGTAGGGGCGAACTCGCCAGGAATATTGTCAAATATTACCGCCGAGATGGTAGGTTCGGTTAGGTTCGGTTATATTACGCTATTGATGCATATAAAGGTCCCACGGAGACGTAGAGGCCAACTCGCCAGGAATGATTTCAAATATTACCGCCGAGATATTAGGTTGGTTTAGGTTAGGTTATATTACGTTATTGATGTATATAAAGTTCCCACGCAGACGTAGAGGCCAACTCGCCAAGAATGTTGTCAAATATTACCTCCGACATGTTAGGTTGTGTTAGGTTTGGTTATATTTCGTTATTGATGTATATAAAGGTCCCACGGATACGTAGAGGCCAACTCGGCAGGAATGTTGTCAAATATTACCGCCGAGATGTTAGGTTGGGTTACGTTAGGTTATATTACGTTATTGATATATATAAAGGTCCAACGGAGACGTAGAGGCCAACTCGCCAGGAATGTGGTCAAATATTACCGCCGAGATGATAGGTTGGGTTAAGTTAGGTTATATTACGTTATTGATGTATATAAATGTCCCACGGAGACGTAGAGGCCAACTCGCCAGGAATGTTGTCAAATGTTACAGACGCGATGTTAGATTGGGTTAGCGTAGGTTGTATTACGTCATAGACGCATACAGTGTTCCCACAGAGAAGTAGGTCCCGACAATCAAGGAATGTAGTTAAATGGTACCCCGAGAAGTTAGGTTGGGTTAGGTTACGTTATATTACGTTATTGATGTACATGAGGGTCCCACGGAGACGTAGAGGCCAACTCGCCAGGAATGTTGTCAAATATTACCGCCGAGATGTTAGTTTGGGTTAGGTTAGGTTATATTACGTTATTGAGTTATATAGAGGACCCACGGGGACGTAGAGGCCAACTCGCCAGGAATGTTGCCAAATATTACCGCCGAGATGATAGGTTGTGTTAGGTTAGGTTATATTACGTTATTGATATATATAAAGGTCCCACGGAGACGTAGAGGCCAACAAGCCAGGAATGTTGCCAAATATTACCGCCGAGATGTTAGTTTGGGTTAGGTTAGGTTATATTACGTTATTGATGTATATGAACGACCCACGGAGACGTAGAGGCCAACTCGCCAGGAATGTTGTCAAATATTACCGCCGAGATGATAGGTTGGGTTAGGTTAGGTTATATTACGTTATTGATGTATATAAAGGTCCCACGAAGGCGTAGAGGCCAACTCGCCAGGAATGTTGTCAAATATTACAGACGCGATGTTAGATTGGGTTAGGGTAGGTTGTATTACGTCATAGACGCATACAGTGTTCCCACCGAGAAGTAGGTCCCGACAATCAAGGAATGTAGTTAAATGGTACCCCGAGAGGTCAGGTTGGGTTAGGTTACGTTATATTACGTTATTGATGTACATGAGGGTCCCACGGAGACGTAGAATCCAACTCGCCATGAATGTTGCCAAATATTACCGCCGAGATGATAGGTTGTGTTAGGTTAGGTTATATTACGTTATTGATGTATATAAAGGTCCCACGGAGACGTAGAATCCAACTCGCCAGGAATGTTGCCAAATATTACCGCCGAGATGTTCTGTTGGGTTAGGTTAGGTTATATTTCGTTATTGATGTATATAAAGGTCCCACGGTGACGTAGAGGCCAACAAGCCAGGAATGTTGTCTAATATTACCGCCGAGATATTAGGTTTGGTTAGGTTAGGTTATATTACGTTATAGATGTGTATAAAGGACCCACGGAGACGTAGAGGCCAACTCGCCAGGAATGTTGTCAAGTATTAACGCCGACATGTTAGGTTGGGTTAGGTTTGGTTATGTTACGTTATTGATGTATATAAAGGTCCGACGCAGACGTAGAGGCCAAGTCTCCAGGAATGTTGTCAAATATTACCGCCGAGATGTCAGGTTGTGTTAGGTTAGGTTATATTACGTTATTGAGTTATATAGAGGTCCCACGGAGACGTAGAGGCCAACTCGCCAGGAATGTTGTCAAATATTACCGCCGACATGTTAGGTTGGATTAGGTTTGGTTATATTACGTTATTGATGTATATAAAGGTCACACAGAGACATAGAGGCCAACTCGCCAGGAGTGTTGTCAAATATTACCGCCAAGATGATAGGTTGGGTTAGGTTAGGTTATATTACGTTATTGATGCATATGAAGGAACCACATAGACGTAGGGGCCAACTCGCCAGGAATATTGTCACATATTACCGCCGAGATGATAGTTTGGGTTAGGTTAGGTTATATTACGTTATTGATGTATATGAAGAACCCACGGAGACGTAGAATCTAACTCGCCAGGAATGTTGCCAAATATTACCGCCGAGATGTTCGGTTGGGTTAGGTTAGGTTATATTTCGTTATTAATGTATGAAGGTCCCACGGAGAGGTAGAGGCCAACAAGCCAGGAATGTTGCCAAATATTACCGCCGAGATGTTCGGTTGGGTTAGGTTAGGTTATATTTCGTTATTAATGTATGAAGGTCCCACGGAGAGGTAGAGGCCAACAAGCCAGGAATGTTGCCAAATATTACCGCCGAGATGTTAGTTTGGGTTAGGTTAGGTTATATTACGTTATTGATGTATATAAAGGTCCCACGGAGACGTAGAGGCCAACTCGCCAGGAATGTTGTCAAATATTACAGCCGCGATATTAGATTGGGTTAGGGTAGCTTGTATTACGTCATTGACGTATACAGTGTTCCCACCGAGAAGTAGGGCCCGACAATCAAGGAATGTGGTTAGATGGTAGCCCGAGAGGTTAGGTTGGGTTAGGTTACGTTATATTACGTTATTGATGTACATGAGGGTCCCACGGAGACGTAGAGGCCAACTCGCCAGGAATGTTGTCAAATATTACCGCCGACATGTTAGGTTGGATTAGGTTTGGTTATATCACGTTATTGATGTATATAAAGGTCACGCAGAGACATAGAGGCCAACTCGCCAGGAGTGTTGTCAAATATTACCGCCAAGATGATAGGTTGGGTTAGGTTAGGTTATATCACGTTATTGATGCATATGAAGGACCCAGATAGACGTAGGGGCCAACTCGCCAGGAATATTGTCACATATTACCGCCGAGATGATAGGTTGGGGTAGGTTAGGTTATATTACGTTATCGAGATATATAAAGGTCCCACGGTGACGTAGAGGCCAACAAGCCAGGAATGTTATCAAATATTACCGCCGAGATAATAGGTTGGGTTAGGTTAGGTTATATTACGTTATTGATGCATATAAAGGACCCACGGAGACGGAGAAGCCAACTCGCCAGGAATGTTGTCAAATATTACCGCTGAGATAATAGGTTGGGTTAGGTTAGGTTATATTACGTTATTGATGTATATGGAGGACACACGTAGACGTAGGGGCGAACTCGCCAGGAATATTGTCAAATATTACCGCCGAGATGGTAGGTTCGGTTAGGTACGGTTATATTACGCTATTGATGCATATAAAGGTCCCACGGAGACGTAGAGGCCAACTCGCCAGGAATGATTTCAAATATTACCGCCGAGATATTAGGTTGGTTTAGGTTAGGTTATATTACGTTATTGATGTATATAAAGTTCCCACGCAGACGTAGAGGCCAACTCGCCAAGAATGTTGTCAAATATTACCTCCGACATGTTAGGTTGTGTTAGGTTTGGTTATATTTCGTTATTGATGTATATAAAGGTCCCACGGATACGTAGAGGCCAACTCGGCAGGAATGTTGTCAAATATTACCGCCGAGATGTTAGGTTGGGTTACGTTAGGTTATATTACGTTATTGATATATATATAAAGGTCCAACGGAGACGTAGAGGCCAACTCGCCAGGAATGTGGTCAAATATTACCGCCGAGATGATAGGTTGGGTTAGGTTAGGTTATATCACGTTATTGATGCATATGAAGGACCCAGATAGACGTAGGGGCCAACTCGCCAGGAATATTGTCACATATTACCGCCGAGATGATAGGTTGGGTTAGGTTAGGTTATATTACGTTATTGAGATATATAAAGGTCCCACGGTGACGTAGAGGCCAACAAGCCAGGAATGTTGTCAAATATTATCGCCGAGATAATAGGTTGGGTTAGGTTAGGTTATATTACGTTATTGATGCATATAAAGGACCCACGTAGACGTAGGGGCCAACTCGCCAGTAATATTGTCAAATATTACCGCCGAGATGATAGGTTCGGTTAGGTTAGGTTATATTACGTTATTGATGTATATAAAGGTCCCACGGAGACGTAGAATCCAACTCGCCAGGAATGTTGCCAAATATTACCGCCGAGATGTTAGGTTGGATTAGGTTTGGTTATATTACGTTATTGATGTATATAAAGGTCCCACGGAGACGGAGAAGCCAACTCGCCAGGAATGTTGTCAAATATTACCGCCGAGATAATAGGTTGGGTTAGGTTAGGTTATATTACGTTATTGATGTATATGAAGGACACACGTAGACGTAGGGGCGAACTCGCCAGGAATATTGTCAAATATTACCGCCGAGATGGTAGGTTCGGTTAGGTTCGGTTATATTACGCTATTGATGCATATAAAGGTCCCACGGAGACTTAGAGGCCAACTCGCCAGGAATGTTGTCAAATATTACCGCCGAGATGATAGGTTGGGTTAGGTTAGGTTATATTACGTTATTGATGTATATAAAGGTCCCACGAAGGCGTAGAGGCCAACTCGCCAGGAATGTTGTCAAATATTACAGACGCGATGTTAGATTGGGTTAGGGTAGGTTGTATTACGTCATAGACGCATACAGTGTTCCCACCGAGAAGTAGGTCCCGACAATCAAGGAATGTAGTTAAATGGTACCCCGAGAGGTCAGGTTGGGTTAGGTTACGTTATATTACGTTATTGATGTACATGAGGGTCCCACGGAGACGTAGAATCCAACTCGCCATGAATGTTGCCAAATATTACCGCCGAGATGATAGGTTGTGTTAGGTTAGGTTATATTACGTTATTGATGTATATAAAGTTCCCACGCAGACGTAGAGGCCAACTCGCCAAGAATGTTGTCAAATATTACCTCCGACATGTTAGGTTGTGTTAGGTTTGGTTATATTTCGTTATTGATGTATATAAAGGTCCCACGGATACGTAGAGGCCAACTCGGCAGGAATGTTGTCAAATATTACCGCCGAGATGTTAGGTTGGGTTACGTTAGGTTATATTACGTTATTGATATATATAAAGGTCCAACGGAGACGTAGAGGCCAACTCGCCAGGAATGTGGTCAAATATTACCGCCGAGATGATAGGTTGGGTTAAGTTAGGTTATATTACGTTATTGATGTATATAAATGTCCCACGGAGACGTAGAGGCCAACTCGCCAGGAATGTTGTCAAATGTTACAGACGCGATGTTAGATTGGGTTAGCGTAGGTTGTATTACGTCATAGACGCATACAGTGTTCCCACAGAGAAGTAGGTCCCGACAATCAAGGAATGTAGTTAAATGGTACCCCGAGAAGTTAGGTTGGGTTAGGTTACGTTATATTACGTTATTGATGTACATGAGGGTCCCACGGAGACGTAGAGGCCAACTCGCCAGGAATGTTGTCAAATATTACCGCCGAGATGTTAGTTTGGGTTAGGTTAGGTTATATTACGTTATTGAGTTATATAGAGGACCCACGGGGACGTAGAGGCCAACTCGCCAGGAATGTTGCCAAATATTACCGCCGAGATGATAGGTTGTGTTAGGTTAGGTTATATTACGTTATTGATATATATAAAGGTCCCACGGAGACGTAGAGGCCAACAAGCCAGGAATGTTGCCAAATATTACCGCCGAGATGTTAGTTTGGGTTAGGTTAGGTTATATTACGTTATTGATGTATATGAACGACCCACGGAGACGTAGAGGCCAACTCGCCAGGAATGTTGTCAAATATTACCGCCGAGATGATAGGTTGGGTTAGGTTAGGTTATATTACGTTATTGATGTATATAAAGGTCCCACGAAGGCGTAGAGGCCAACTCGCCAGGAATGTTGTCAAATATTACAGACGCGATGTTAGATTGGGTTAGGGTAGGTTGTATTACGTCATAGACGCATACAGTGTTCCCACCGAGAAGTAGGTCCCGACAATCAAGGAATGTAGTTAAATGGTACCCCGAGAGGTCAGGTTGGGTTAGGTTACGTTATATTACGTTATTGATGTACATGAGGGTCCCACGGAGACGTAGAATCCAACTCGCCATGAATGTTGCCAAATATTACCGCCGAGATGATAGGTTGTGTTAGGTTAGGTTATATTACGTTATTGATGTATATAAAGGTCCCACGGAGACGTAGAATCCAACTCGCCAGCAATGTTGCCAAATATTACCGCCGAGATGTTCTGTTGGGTTAGGTTAGGTTATATTTCGTTATTGATGTATATAAAGGTCCCACGGTGACGTAGAGGCCAACAAGCCAGGAATGTTGTCTAATATTACCGCCGAGATGTTAGGTTGGGTTACGTTAGGTTATATTACGTTATTGATATATATAAAGGTCCAACGGAGACGTAGAGGCCAACTCGCCAGGAATGTGGTCAAATATTACCGCCGAGATGATAGGTTGGGTTAAGTTAGGTTATATTACGTTATTGATGTATATAAATGTCCCACGGAGACGTAGAGGCCAACTCGCCAGGAATGTTGTCAAATAGTACAGACGCGATGTTAGATTGGGTTAGCGTAGGTTGTATTACGTCATAGACGCATACAGTGTTCCCACAGAGAAGTAGGTCCCGACAATCAAGGAATGTAGTTAAATGGTACCCCGAGAAGTTAGGTTGGGTTAGGTTACGTTATATTACGTTATTGATGTACATGAGGGTCCCACGGGGACGTAGAGGCCAACTCGCCAGGAATGTTGCCAAATATTACCGCCGAGATGATAGGTTGTGTTAGGTTAGGTTATATTACGTTATTGATATATATAAAGGTCCCACGGAGACGTAGAGGCCAACTCGCCAGGAATGTTGTCAAATATTACCGCCGACATGTTAGGTTGGATTAGGTTTGGTTATATTACGTTATTGATGTATATGAAGGTCGCACGCAGACGTAGAGGCCAACTCGCCAGGAATGTTGTCAAATAATACCGCCGAGATGTTAGGTTTAGTTAGGTTAGGTTATATTACGTTATTGATGTATATGAAGGACCCACATAGACGTAGGGGCCAACTCGCCAGGAATATTGTCACATATTACCGCCGAGATGATAGGTTGGGTTAGGTTAGGTTATATAACGTTATTGAGGTATATGAAGGACCCACGTAGACGTAGGGGCCAACTCGCCAGGAATATTGTCAAATATTACCGCCGAGATGGTAGGTTCGGTTAGGTTCGGTTATATTACGCTATTTATGCATATAAAGGTCCCACGGAGACGTAGAGGCCAACTCGCCAGGAATGATTTCAAATATTACCGCCGAGATGTTAGGTTGGTTTAGGTTAGGTTATATTACGTTATTGATGTATATAAAGTTCCCACGCAGACGTAGAGGCCAACTCGCCAAGAATGTTGTCAAATATTACCGCCGACATGTTAGGTTGTGTTAGGTTTGGTTATATTTCGTTATTGATGTATATAAAGGTCCCACGGATACGTAGAGGCCAACTCGGCAGGAATGTTGTCAAATATTACAGACGCGATGTTAGATTGGGTTAGGGTAGGTTGTATTACGTCATAGACGCATACAGTGTTCCCACAGAGAAGTAGGTCCCGACAATCAAGGAATGTAGTTAAATGGTACCCCGAGAGGTTAGGTTGGGTTAGGTTACGTTATATTACGGTATTGATGTACATGCGGGTCCCACGGAGACATAGAGGCCAACTCGCCAGGAATGTTGTCAAATATAACCGCCGACATGTTAGGTTGGATTAGGTTTGGTTATATTACGTTACTGATGTATATGAAGGTCCCACGCAGACGTAGAGGCCAACTCGCCAAGAATGTTGTCAAATATTACCGCCGACATGTTAGGTTGTGTTAGGTTTGGTTATATTTCGTTATTGATGTATATAAAGGTCCCACGGATACGTAGAGGCCAACTCGGCAGGAATGTTGTCAAATATTACAGACGCGATGTTAGATTGGGTTAGGGTAGGTTGTATTACGTCATAGACGCATACAGTGTTTCCACAGAGAAGTAGGTCCCGACAATCAAGGAATGTAGTTAAATGGTACCCCGAGAGGTTAGGTTGGGTTAGGTTACGTTATATTACGGTATTGATGTACATGCGGGTCCCACGGAGACATAGAGGCCAACTCGCCAGGAATGTTGTCAAATATAACCGCCGACATGTTAGGTTGGATTAGGTTTGGTTATATTACGTTACTGATGTATATGAAGGTCCCACGCAGACGTAGTGGCCAACTCGCCAGGAATGTTGTCAAGTAATACCGCCGAGATGTTAGGTTGGGTTAGGTTAGGTTATATTACGTTATTGATGTATATGAAGGACACACGTAGACGTAGGGGCGAACTCGCCAGGAATATTGTCAAATATTACCGCCGAGATGGTAGGTTCGGTTAGGTTCGGTTATATTACGCTATTGATATATATAAAGGTCCAACGGAGACGTAGAGGCCAACTCGCCAGGAATGTGGTCAAATATTACCGCCGAGATGATAGGTTGGGTTAGGTTAGGTTATATCACGTTATTGATGCATATGAAGGACCCAGATAGACGTAGGGGCCAACTCGCCAGGAATATTGTCACATATTACCGCCGAGATGATAGGTTGGGTTAGGTTAGGTTATATTACGTTATTGAGATATATAAAGGTCCCACGGTGACGTAGAGGCCAACAAGCCAGGAATGTTGTCAAATATTACCGCCGAGATAATAGGTTGGGTTAGGTTAGGTTATATTACGTTATTGATGCATATAAAGGATCCACGTAGACGTAGGGGCCAACTCGCCAGTAATATTGTCAAATATTACCGCCGAGATGATAGGTTCGGTTAGGTTAGGTTATATTACGTTATTGATGTATATAAAGGTCCCACGGAGACGTAGAATCCAACTCGCCAGGAATGTTGCCAAATATTACCGCCGAGATGTTAGGTTGGATTAGGTTTGGTTATATTACGTTATTGATGTATATAAAGGTCCCACGGAGACGGAGAAGCCAACTCGCCAGGAATGTTGTCAAATATTACCGCCGAGATAATAGGTTGGGTTAGGTTAGGTTATATTACGTTATTGATGTATATGAAGGACACACGTAGACGTAGGGGCGAACTCGCCAGGAATATTGTCAAATATTACCGCCGAGATGGTAGGTTCGGTTAGGTTCGGTTATATTACGCTATTGATGCATATAAAGGTCCCACGGAGACGTAGAGGCCAACTCGCCAGGAATGATTTCAAATATTACCGCCGAGATATTAGGTTGGTTTAGGTTAGGTTATATTACGTTATTGATGTATATAAAGTTCCCACGCAGACGTAGAGGCCAACTCGCCAAGAATGTTGTCAAATATTACCTCCGACATGTTAGGTTGTGTTAGGTTTGGTTATATTTCGTTATTGATGTATATAAAGGTCCCACGGATACGTAGAGGCCAACTCGGCAGGAATGTTGTCAAATATTACCGCCGAGATGTTAGGTTGGGTTACGTTAGGTTATATTACGTTATTGATATATATAAAGGTCCAACGGAGACGTAGAGGCCAACTCGCCAGGAATGTGGTCAAATATTACCGCCGAGATGATAGGTTGGGTTAAGTTAGGTTATATTACGTTATTGATGTATATAAATGTCCCACGGAGACGTAGAGGCCAACTCGCCAGGAATGTTGTCAAATGTTACAGACGCGATGTTAGATTGGGTTAGCGTAGGTTGTATTACGTCATAGACGCATACAGTGTTCCCACAGAGAAGTAGGTCCCGACAATCAAGGAATGTAGTTAAATGGTACCCCGAGAAGTTAGGTTGGGTTAGGTTACGTTATATTACGTTATTGATGTACATGAGGGTCCCACGGAGACGTAGAGGCCAACTCGCCAGGAATGTTGTCAAATATTACCGCCGAGATGTTAGTTTGGGTTAGGTTAGGTTATATTACGTTATTGAGTTATATAGAGGACCCACGGGGACGTAGAGGCCAACTCGCCAGGAATGTTGCCAAATATTACCGCCGAGATGATAGGTTGTGTTAGGTTAGGTTATATTACGTTATTGATATATATAAAGGTCCCACGGAGACGTAGAGGCCAACAAGCCAGGAATGTTGCCAAATATTACCGCCGAGATGTTAGTTTGGGTTAGGTTAGGTTATATTACGTTATTGATGTATATGAACGACCCACGGAGACGTAGAGGCCAACTCGCCAGGAATGTTGTCAAATATTACCGCCGAGATGATAGGTTGGGTTAGGTTAGGTTATATTACGTTATTGATGTATATAAAGGTCCCACGAAGGCGTAGAGGCCAACTCGCCAGGAATGTTGTCAAATATTACAGACGCGATGTTAGATTGGGTTAGGGTAGGTTGTATTACGTCATAGACGCATACAGTGTTCCCACCGAGAAGTAGGTCCCGACAATCAAGGAATGTAGTTAAATGGTACCCCGAGAGGTCAGGTTGGGTTAGGTTACGTTATATTACGTTATTGATGTACATGAGGGTCCCACGGAGACGTAGAATCCAACTCGCCATGAATGTTGCCAAATATTACCGCCGAGATGATAGGTTGTGTTAGGTTAGGTTATATTACGTTATTGATGTATATAAAGGTCCCACGGAGACGTAGAATCCAACTCGCCAGGAATGTTGCCAAATATTACCGCCGAGATGTTCTGTTGGGTTAGGTTAGGTTATATTTCGTTATTGATGTATATAAAGGTCCCACGGTGACGTAGAGGCCAACAAGCCAGGAATGTTGTCTAATATTACCGCCGAGATATTAGGTTTGGTTAGGTTAGGTTATATTACGTTATAGATGTGTATAAAGGACCCACGGAGACGTAGAGGCCAACTCGCCAGGAATGTTGTCAAGTATTAACGCCGACATGTTAGGTTGGGTTAGGTTTGGTTATGTTACGTTATTGATGTATATAAAGGTCCGACGCAGACGTAGAGGCCAAGTCTCCAGGAATGTTGTCAAATATTACCGCCGAGATGTCAGGTTGTGTTAGGTTAGGTTATATTACGTTATTGAGTTATATAGAGGTCCCACGGAGACGTAGAGGCCAACTCGCCAGGAATGTTGTCAAATATTACCGCCGACATGTTAGGTTGGATTAGGTTTGGTTATATTACGTTATTGATGTATATAAAGGTCACACAGAGACATAGAGGCCAACTCGCCAGGAGTGTTGTCAAATATTACCGCCAAGATGATAGGTTGGGTTAGGTTAGGTTATATTACGTTATTGATGCATATGAAGGAACCACATAGACGTAGGGGCCAACTCGCCAGGAATATTGTCACATATTACCGCCGAGATGATAGTTTGGGTTAGGTTAGGTTATATTACGTTATTGATGTATATGAAGAACCCACGGAGACGTAGAATCTAACTCGCCAGGAATGTTGCCAAATATTACCGCCGAGATGTTCGGTTGGGTTAGGTTAGGTTATATTTCGTTATTAATGTATGAAGGTCCCACGGAGAGGTAGAGGCCAACAAGCCAGGAATGTTGCCAAATATTACCGCCGAGATGTTCGGTTGGGTTAGGTTAGGTTATATTTCGTTATTAATGTATGAAGGTCCCACGGAGAGGTAGAGGCCAACAAGCCAGGAATGTTGCCAAATATTACCGCCGAGATGTTAGTTTGGGTTAGGTTAGGTTATATTACGTTATTGATGTATATAAAGGTCCCACGGAGACGTAGAGGCCAACTCGCCAGGAATGTTGTCAAATATTACAGCCGCGATATTAGATTGGGTTAGGGTAGCTTGTATTACGTCATTGACGTATACAGTGTTCCCACCGAGAAGTAGGGCCCGACAATCAAGGAATGTGGTTAGATGGTAGCCCGAGAGGTTAGGTTGGGTTAGGTTACGTTATATTACGTTATTGATGTACATGAGGGTCCCACGGAGACGTAGAGGCCAACTCGCCAGGAATGTTGTCAAATATTACCGCCGACATGTTAGGTTGGATTAGGTTTGGTTATATCACGTTATTGATGTATATAAAGGTCACGCAGAGACATAGAGGCCAACTCGCCAGGAGTGTTGTCAAATATTACCGCCAAGATGATAGGTTGGGTTAGGTTAGGTTATATCACGTTATTGATGCATATGAAGGACCCAGATAGACGTAGGGGCCAACTCGCCAGGAATATTGTCACATATTACCGCCGAGATGATAGGTTGGGGTAGGTTAGGTTATATTACGTTATCGAGATATATAAAGGTCCCACGGTGACGTAGAGGCCAACAAGCCAGGAATGTTATCAAATATTACCGCCGAGATAATAGGTTGGGTTAGGTTAGGTTATATTACGTTATTGATGCATATAAAGGACCCACGGAGACGGAGAAGCCAACTCGCCAGGAATGTTGTCAAATATTACCGCTGAGATAATAGGTTGGGTTAGGTTAGGTTATATTACGTTATTGATGTATATGGAGGACACACGTAGACGTAGGGGCGAACTCGCCAGGAATATTGTCAAATATTACCGCCGAGATGGTAGGTTCGGTTAGGTACGGTTATATTACGCTATTGATGCATATAAAGGTCCCACGGAGACGTAGAGGCCAACTCGCCAGGAATGATTTCAAATATTACCGCCGAGATATTAGGTTGGTTTAGGTTAGGTTATATTACGTTATTGATGTATATAAAGTTCCCACGCAGACGTAGAGGCCAACTCGCCAAGAATGTTGTCAAATATTACCTCCGACATGTTAGGTTGTGTTAGGTTTGGTTATATTTCGTTATTGATGTATATAAAGGTCCCACGGATACGTAGAGGCCAACTCGGCAGGAATGTTGTCAAATATTACCGCCGAGATGTTAGGTTGGGTTACGTTAGGTTATATTACGTTATTGATATATATATAAAGGTCCAACGGAGACGTAGAGGCCAACTCGCCAGGAATGTGGTCAAATATTACCGCCGAGATGATAGGTTGGGTTAGGTTAGGTTATATCACGTTATTGATGCATATGAAGGACCCAGATAGACGTAGGGGCCAACTCGCCAGGAATATTGTCACATATTACCGCCGAGATGATAGGTTGGGTTAGGTTAGGTTATATTACGTTATTGAGATATATAAAGGTCCCACGGTGACGTAGAGGCCAACAAGCCAGGAATGTTGTCAAATATTATCGCCGAGATAATAGGTTGGGTTAGGTTAGGTTATATTACGTTATTGATGCATATAAAGGACCCACGTAGACGTAGGGGCCAACTCGCCAGTAATATTGTCAAATATTACCGCCGAGATGATAGGTTCGGTTAGGTTAGGTTATATTACGTTATTGATGTATATAAAGGTCCCACGGAGACGTAGAATCCAACTCGCCAGGAATGTTGCCAAATATTACCGCCGAGATGTTAGGTTGGATTAGGTTTGGTTATATTACGTTATTGATGTATATAAAGGTCCCACGGAGACGGAGAAGCCAACTCGCCAGGAATGTTGTCAAATATTACCGCCGAGATAATAGGTTGGGTTAGGTTAGGTTATATTACGTTATTGATGTATATGAAGGACACACGTAGACGTAGGGGCGAACTCGCCAGGAATATTGTCAAATATTACCGCCGAGATGGTAGGTTCGGTTAGGTTCGGTTATATTACGCTATTGATGCATATAAAGGTCCCACGGAGACTTAGAGGCCAACTCGCCAGGAATGTTGTCAAATATTACCGCCGAGATGATAGGTTGGGTTAGGTTAGGTTATATTACGTTATTGATGTATATAAAGGTCCCACGAAGGCGTAGAGGCCAACTCGCCAGGAATGTTGTCAAATATTACAGACGCGATGTTAGATTGGGTTAGGGTAGGTTGTATTACGTCATAGACGCATACAGTGTTCCCACCGAGAAGTAGGTCCCGACAATCAAGGAATGTAGTTAAATGGTACCCCGAGAGGTCAGGTTGGGTTAGGTTACGTTATATTACGTTATTGATGTACATGAGGGTCCCACGGAGACGTAGAATCCAACTCGCCATGAATGTTGCCAAATATTACCGCCGAGATGATAGGTTGTGTTAGGTTAGGTTATATTACGTTATTGATGTATATAAAGGTCCCACGGAGACGTAGAATCCAACTCGCCAGGAATGTTGCCAAATATTACCGCCGAGATGTTCTGTTGGGTTAGGTTAGGTTATATTTCGTTATTGATGTATATAAAGGTCCCACGGTGACGTAGAGGCCAACAAGCCAGGAATGTTGTCTAATATTACCGCCGAGATAATAGGTTTGGTTAGGTTAGGTTATATTACGTTATAGATGTGTATAAAGGACCCACGTAGACGTAGGGGCCAACTCGCCAGTAAAATTGTCAAATATTACAGCCGCGATATTAGATTGGGTTAGGGTAGCTTGTATTACGTCATTGACGTATACAGTGTTCCCACCGAGAAGTAGGGCCCGACAATCAAGGAATGTGGTTAGATGGTAGCCCGAGAGGTTAGGTTGGGTTAGGTTACGTTATATTACGTTATTGATGTACATGAGGGTCCCACGGAGACGTAGAGGCCAACTCGCCAGGAATGTTGTCAAATATTACCGCCGACATGTTAGGTTGGATTAGGTTTGGTTATATTACGTTATTGATGTATATAAAGGTCACACAGAGACATAGAGGCCAACTCGCCAGGAGTGTTGTCAAATATTACCGCCAAGATGTTAGGTTGGGTTAGGTTAGGTTATATTACGTTATTGATGCATATGAAGGACCCACATAGACGTAGGGGCCAACTCGCCAGGAATATTGACACATATCACCGCCGAGATGATAGGTTGGGTTAGGTTAGGTTATATTACGTTATTGAGATATATAAAGGTCCCACGGTGACGTAGAGGCCAACAAGCCAGGAATGTTGTCAAATATTACCGCCGAGATAATAGGTTGGGTTAGGTTAGGTTATATTACGTTATTGATGTATATGAAGGACCCACGTAGACGTAGGGGCCAACTCGCCAGTTATATTATCAAATATTACCGCCGAGATGATAGGTTCGCTTAGGTTAGGTTATATTACGTTATTGATGTATATAAAGGTCCCACGGAGACGTAGAATCCAACTCGCCAGGAATGTTGTAAAATATTACAGCCGCGATATTAGATTGGGTTAGGGTAGGTTGTATTACGTCATTGACGTATACAGTGTTCGCACCGAGAAGTACGGCCCGACAATCAAGGAATGTGGTTAAATGGTACCCCGAGAGGTTAGGTTGGGTTAGGTTACGTTATATTACGTTATTGATGTACATGAGGGTCCCACGGAGACGTAGAGGCCAACTCGCCAGGAATGTTGTCAAATATTACCGCCGACATGTTAGGTTGGATTAGGTTTGGTTATATCACGTTATTGATGTATATAAAGGTCACGCAGAGACATAGAGGCCAACTCGCCAGGAGTGTTGTCAAATATTACCGCCAAGATGATAGGTTGGGTTAGGTTAGGTTATATCACGTTATTGATGCATATGAAGGACCCAGATAGACGTAGGGGCCAACTCGCCAGGAATATTGTCACATATTACCGCCGAGATGATAGGTTGGGGTAGGTTAGGTTATATTACGTTATTGAGATATATAAAGGTCCCACGGTGACGTAGAGGCCAACAAGCCAGGAATGTTATCAAATATTACCGCCGAGATAATAGGTTGGGTTAGGTTAGGTTATATTACGTTATTGATGCATATAAAGGACCCACGGAGACGGAGAAGCCAACTCGCCAGGAATGTTGTCAAATATTACCGCTGAGATAATAGGTTGGGTTAGGTTAGGTTATATTACGTTATTGATGTATATGGAGGACACACGTAGACGTAGGGGCGAACTCGCCAGGAATATTGTCAAATATTACCGCCGAGACGGTAGGTTCGGTTAGGTTCGGTTATATTACGCTATTGATGCATATAAAGGTCCCACGGAGACGTAGAGGCCAACTCGCCAGGAATGATTTCAAATATTACCGCCGAGATATTAGGTTGGTTTAGGTTAGGTTATATTACGTTATTGATGTATATAAAGTTCCCACGCAGACGTAGAGGCCAACTCGCCAAGAATGTTGTCAAATATTACCTCCGACATGTTAGGTTGTGTTAGGTTTGGTTATATTTCGTTATTGATGTATATAAAGGTCCCACGGATACGTAGAGGCCAACTCGGCAGGAATGTTGTCAAATATTACCGCCGAGATGTTAGGTTGGGTTACGTTAGGTTATATTACGTTATTGATATATATATAAAGGTCCAACGGAGACGTAGAGGCCAACTCGCCAGGAATGTGGTCAAATATTACCGCCGAGATGATAGGTTGGGTTAGGTTAGGTTATATCACGTTATTGATGCATATGAAGGACCCAGATAGACGTAGGGGCCAACTCGCCAGGAATATTGTCACATATTACCGCCGAGATGATAGGTTGGGTTAGGTTAGGTTATATTACGTTATTGAGATATATAAAGGTCCCACGGTGACGTAGAGGCCAACAAGCCAGGAATGTTGTCAAATATTATCGCCGAGATAATAGGTTGGGTTAGGTTAGGTTATATTACGTTATTGATGCATATAAAGGACCCACGTAGACGTAGGGGCCAACTCGCCAGTAATATTGTCAAATATTACCGCCGAGATGATAGGTTCGGTTAGGTTAGGTTATATTACGTTATTGATGTATATAAAGGTCCCACGGAGACGTAGAATCCAACTCGCCAGGAATGTTGCCAAATATTACCGCCGAGATGTTAGGTTGGATTAGGTTTGGTTATATTACGTTATTGATGTATATAAAGGTCCCACGGAGACGGAGAAGCCAACTCGCCAGGAATGTTGTCAAATATTACCGCCGAGATAATAGGTTGGGTTAGGTTAGGTTATATTACGTTATTGATGTATATGAAGGACACACGTAGACGTAGGGGCGAACTCGCCAGGAATATTGTCAAATATTACCGCCGAGATGGTAGGTTCGGTTAGGTTCGGTTATATTACGCTATTGATGCATATAAAGGTCCCACGGAGACTTAGAGGCCAACTCGCCAGGAATGTTGTCAAATATTACCGCCGAGATGATAGGTTGGGTTAGGTTACGTTATATTACGTTATTGATGTATATAAAGGTCCCACGATGGCGTAGAGGCCAACTCGCCAGGAATGTTGTCAAATATTACAGACGCGATGTTAGATTGGGTTAGGGTAGGTTGTATTACGTCATAGACGCATACAGTGTTCCCACCGAGAAGTAGGTCCCGACAATCAAGGAATGTAGTTAAATGGTACCCCGAGAGGTCAGGTTGGGTTAGGTTACGTTATATTACGTTATTGATGTACATGAGGGTCCCACGGAGACGTAGAATCCAACTCGCCATGAATGTTGCCAAATATTACCGCCGAGATGATAGGTTGTGTTAGGTTAGGTTATATTACGTTATTGATGTATATAAAGGTCCCACGGAGACGTAGAATCCAACTCGCCAGGAATGTTGCCAAATATTACCGCCGAGATGTTCTGTTGGGTTAGGTTAGGTTATATTTCGTTATTGATGTATATAAAGGTCCCACGGTGACGTAGAGGCCAACAAGCCAGGAATGTTGTCTAATATTACCGCCGAGATAATAGGTTTGGTTAGGTTAGGTTATATTACGTTATAGATGTGTATAAAGGACCCACGGAGACGTAGGGGCCAACTCGCCAGTAAAATTGTCAAATATTACAGCCGCGATATTAGATTGGGTTAGGGTAGCTTGTATTACGTCATTGACGTATACAGTGTTCCCACCGAGAAGTAGGGCCCGACAATCAAGGAATGTGGTTAGATGGTAGCCCGAGAGGTTAGGTTGGGTTAGGTTACGTTATATTACGTTATTGATGTACATGAGGGTCCCACGGAGACGTAGAGGCCAACTCGCCAGGAATGTTGTCAAATATTACCGCCGACATGTTAGGTTGGATTAGGTTTGGTTATATTACGTTATTGATGTATATAAAGGTCACACAGAGACATAGAGGCCAACTCGCCAGGAGTGTTGTCAAATATTACCGCCAAGATGTTAGGTTGGGTTAGGTTAGGTTATATTACGTTATTGATGCATATGAAGGACCCACATAGACGTAGGGGCCAACTCGCCAGGAATATTGACACATATCACCGCCGAGATGATAGGTTGGGTTAGGTTAGGTTATATTACGTTATTGAGATATATAAAGGTCCCACGGTGACGTAGAGGCCAACAAGCCAGGAATGTTGTCAAATATTACCGCCGAGATAATAGGTTGGGTTAGGTTAGGTTATATTACGTTATTGATGTATATGAAGGACCCACGTAGACGTAGGGGCCAACTCGCCAGTTATATTATCAAATATTACCGCCGAGATGATAGGTTCGCTTAGGTTAGGTTATATTACGTTATTGATGTATATAAAGGTCCCACGGAGACGTAGAATCCAACTCGCCAGGAATGTTGTAAAATATTACAGCCGCGATATTAGATTGGGTTAGGGTAGGTTGTATTACGTCATTGACGTATACAGTGTTCGCACCGAGAAGTACGGCCCGACAATCAAGGAATGTGGTTAAATGGTACCCCGAGAGGTTAGGTTGGGTTAGGTTACGTTATATTACGTTATTGATGTACATGAGGGTCCCACGGAGACGTAGAGGCCAACTCGCCAGGAATGTTGTCAAATATTACCGCCGACATGTTAGGTTGGATTAGGTTTGGTTATATCACGTTATTGATGTATATAAAGGTCACGCAGAGACATAGAGGCCAACTCGCCAGGAGTGTTGTCAAATATTACCGCCAAGATGATAGGTTGGGTTAGGTTAGGTTATATCACGTTATTGATGCATATGAAGGACCCAGATAGACGTAGGGGCCAACTCGCCAGGAATATTGTCACATATTACCGCCGAGATGATAGGTTGGGGTAGGTTAGGTTATATTACGTTATTGAGATATATAAAGGTCCCACGGTGACGTAGAGGCCAACAAGCCAGGAATGTTATCAAATATTACCGCCGAGATAATAGGTTGGGTTAGGTTAGGTTATATTACGTTATTGATGCATATAAAGGACCCACGGAGACGGAGAAGCCAACTCGCCAGGAATGTTGTCAAATATTACCGCTGAGATAATAGGTTGGGTTAGGTTAGGTTATATTACGTTATTGATGTATATGGAGGACACACGTAGACGTAGGGGCGAACTCGCCAGGAATATTGTCAAATATTACCGCCGAGATGGTAGGTTCGGTTAGGTTCGGTTATATTACGCTATTGATGCATATAAAGGTCCCACGGAGACGTAGAGGCCAACTCGCCAGGAATGATTTCAAATATTACCGCCGAGATATTAGGTTGGTTTAGGTTAGGTTATATTACGTTATTGATGTATATAAAGTTCCCACGCAGACGTAGAGGCCAACTCGCCAAGAATGTTGTCAAATATTACCTCCGACATGTTAGGTTGTGTTAGGTTTGGTTATATTTCGTTATTGATGTATATAAAGGTCCCACGGATACGTAGAGGCCAACTCGGCAGGAATGTTGTCAAATATTACCGCCGAGATGTTAGGTTGGGTTACGTTAGGTTATATTACGTTATTGATATATATATAAAGGTCCAACGGAGACGTAGAGGCCAACTCGCCAGGAATGTGGTCAAATATTACCGCCGAGATGATAGGTTGGGTTAGGTTAGGTTATATCACGTTATTGATGCATATGAAGGACCCAGATAGACGTAGGGGCCAACTCGCCAGGAATATTGTCACATATTACCGCCGAGATGATAGGTTGGGTTAGGTTAGGTTATATTACGTTATTGAGATATATAAAGGTCCCACGGTGACGTAGAGGCCAACAAGCCAGGAATGTTGTCAAATATTATCGCCGAGATAATAGGTTGGGTTAGGTTAGGTTATATTACGTTATTGATGCATATAAAGGACCCACGTAGACGTAGGGGCCAACTCGCCAGTAATATTGTCAAATATTACCGCCGAGATGATAGGTTCGGTTAGGTTAGGTTATATTACGTTATTGATGTATATAAAGGTCCCACGGAGACGTAGAATCCAACTCGCCAGGAATGTTGCCAAATATTACCGCCGAGATGTTAGGTTGGATTAGGTTTGGTTATATTACGTTATTGATGTATATAAAGGTCCCACGGAGACGGAGAAGCCAACTCGCCAGGAATGTTGTCAAATATTACCGCCGAGATAATAGGTTGGGTTAGGTTAGGTTATATTACGTTATTGATGTATATGAAGGACACACGTAGACGTAGGGGCGAACTCGCCAGGAATATTGTCAAATATTACCGCCGAGATGGTAGGTTCGGTTAGGTTCGGTTATATTACGCTATTGATGCATATAAAGGTCCCACGGAGACTTAGAGGCCAACTCGCCAGGAATGTTGTCAAATATTACCGCCGAGATGATAGGTTGGGTTAGGTTAGGTTATATTACGTTATTGATGTATATAAAGGTCCCACGATGGCGTAGAGGCCAACTCGCCAGGAATGTTGTCAAATATTACAGACGCGATGTTAGATTGGGTTAGGGTAGGTTGTATTACGTCATAGACGCATACAGTGTTCCCACCGAGAAGTAGGTCCCGACAATCAAGGAATGTAGTTAAATGGTACCCCGAGAGGTCAGGTTGGGTTAGGTTACGTTATATTACGTTATTGATGTACATGAGGGTCCCACGGAGACGTAGAATCCAACTCGCCATGAATGTTGCCAAATATTACCGCCGAGATGATAGGTTGTGTTAGGTTAGGTTATATTACGTTATTGATGTATATAAAGGTCCCACGGAGACGTAGAATCCAACTCGCCAGGAATGTTGCCAAATATTACCGCCGAGATGTTCTGTTGGGTTAGGTTAGGTTATATTTCGTTATTGATGTATATAAAGGTCCCACGGTGACGTAGAGGCCAACAAGCCAGGAATGTTGTCTAATATTACCGCCGAGATAATAGGTTTGGTCAGGTTAGGTTATATTACGTTATAGATGTGTATAAAGGACCCACGGAGACGTAGAGGCCAACTCGCCAGGAATGTTGTCAAGTATTAACGCCGACATGTTAGGTTGGGTTAGGTTTGGTTATGTTACGTTATTGATGTATATAAAGGTCCGACGCAGACGTAGAGGCCAAGTCTCCAGGAATGTTGTCAAATATTACCGCCGAGATGTCAGGTTGTGTTAGGTTAGGTTATATTACGTTATTGAGTTATATAGAGGTCCCACGGAGACGTAGAGGCCAACTCGCCAGGAATGTTGTCAAATATTACCGCCGACATGTTAGGTTGGATTAGGTTTGGTTATATTACGTTATTGATGTATATAAAGGTCACACAGAGACATAGAGGCCAACTCGCCAGGAGTGTTGTCAAATATTACCGCCAAGATGATAGGTTGGGTTAGGTTAGGTTATATTACGTTATTGATGCATATGAAGGAACCACATAGACGTAGGGGCCAACTCGCCAGGAATATTGTCACATATTACCGCCGAGATGATAGTTTGGGTTAGGTTAGGTTATATTACGTTATTGATGTATATGAAGAACCCACGGAGACGTAGAATCTAACTCGCCAGGAATGTTGCCAAATATTACCGCCGAGATGTTCGGTTGGGTTAGGTTAGGTTATATTTCGTTATTAATGTATGAAGGTCCCACGGAGAGGTAGAGGCCAACAAGCCAGGAATGTTGCCAAATATTACCGCCGAGATGTTCGGTTGGGTTAGGTTAGGTTATATTTCGTTATTAATGTATGAAGGTCCCACGGAGAGGTAGAGGCCAACAAGCCAGGAATGTTGCCAAATATTACCGCCGAGATGTTAGTTTGGGTTAGGTTAGGTTATATTACGTTATTGATGTATATAAAGGTCCCACGGAGACGTAGAGGCCAACTCGCCAGGAATGTTGTCAAATATTACAGCCGCGATATTAGATTGGGTTAGGGTAGCTTGTATTACGTCATTGACGTATACAGTGTTCCCACCGAGAAGTAGGGCCCGACAATCAAGGAATGTGGTTAGATGGTAGCCCGAGAGGTTAGGTTGGGTTAGGTTACGTTATATTACGTTATTGATGTACATGAGGGTCCCACGGAGACGTAGAGGCCAACTCGCCAGGAATGTTGTCAAATATTACCGCCGACATGTTAGGTTGGATTAGGTTTGGTTATATTACGTTATTGATGTATATAAAGGTCACACAGAGACATAGAGGCCAACTCGCCAGGAGTGTTGTCAAATATTACCGCCAAGATGTTAGGTTGGGTTAGGTTAGGTTATATTACGTTATTGATGCATATGAAGGACCCACATAGACGTAGGGGCCAACTCGCCAGGAATATTGACACATATCACCGCCGAGATGATAGGTTGGGTTAGGTTAGGTTATATTACGTTATTGAGATATATAAAGGTCCCACGGTGACGTAGAGGCCAACAAGCCAGGAATGTTGTCAAATATTACCGCCGAGATAATAGGTTGGGTTAGGTTAGGTTATATTACGTTATTGATGTATATGAAGGACCCACGTAGACGTAGGGGCCAACTCGCCAGTTATATTGTCAAATATTACCGCCGAGATGATAGGTTCGCTTAGGTTAGGTTATATTACGTTATTGATGTATATAAAGGTCCCACGGAGACGTAGAATCCAACTCGCCAGGAATGTTGTAAAATAATACAGCCGCGATATTAGATTGGGTTAGGGTAGGTTGTATTACGTCATTGACGTATACAGTGTTCGCACCGAGAAGTACGGCCCGACAATCAAGGAATGTGGTTAAATGGTACCCCGAGAGGTTAGGTTGGGTTAGGTTACGTTATATTACGTTATTGATGTACATGAGGGTCCCACGGAGACGTAGAGGCCAACTCGCCAGGAATGTTGTCAAATATTACCGCCGACATGTTAGGTTGGATTAGGTTTGGTTATATCACGTTAGTGATGTATATAAAGGTCACGCAGAGACATAGAGGCCAACTCGCCAGGAGTGTTGTCAAATATTACCGCCAAGATGATAGGTTGGGTTAGGTTAGGTTATATCACGTTATTGATGCATATGAAGGACCCAGATAGACGTAGGGGCCAACTCGCCAGGAATATTGTCACATATTACCGCCGAGATGATAGGTTGGGGTAGGTTAGGTTATATTACGTTATTGAGATATATAAAGGTCCCACGGTGACGTAGAGGCCAACAAGCCAGGAATGTTATCAAATATTACCGCCGAGATAATAGGTTGGGTTAGGTTAGGTTATATTACGTTATTGATGCATATAAAGGACCCACGGAGACGGAGAAGCCAACTCGCCAGGAATGTTGTCAAATATTACCGCTGAGATAATAGGTTGGGTTAGGTTAGGTTATATTACGTTATTGATGTATATGGAGGACACACGTAGACGTAGGGGCGAACTCGCCAGGAATATTGTCAAATATTACCGCCGAGATGGTAGGTTCGGTTAGGTTCGGTTATATTACGCTATTGATGCATATAAAGGTCCCACGGAGACTTAGAGGCCACCTCGCCAGGAATGATTTCAAATATTACCGCCGAGATATTAGGTTGGTTTAGGTTAGGTTATATTACGTTATTGATGTATATAAAGTTCCCACGCAGACGTAGAGGCCAACTCGCCAAGAATGTTGTCGAATATTACCCGAGATAATAGGTTGGGTTAGGTTAGGTTATATTACGTCATTGATGTATATAAAGTTCCCACG
This sequence comes from Xylocopa violacea, assembly GCA_963969225.1. Lineage (NCBI taxonomy): Eukaryota > Metazoa > Arthropoda > Insecta > Hymenoptera > Apidae > Xylocopa > Xylocopa violacea. The sequence goes on along the minus strand of CAXAJV010000021.1, from coordinate 1,651,856 downwards.
CAGACGTAGAGGCCAACTCGCCAAGAATGTTGTCGAATATTACCCGAGATAATAGGTTGGGTTAGGTTAGGTTATATTACGTCATTGATGTATATAAAGGTCCCACGGAGACGTGGAGGCCAACTCGCCAGGAATGTTGTCAAATATTACAGACGCTATGTTAGGTTGGGTTACGTTAGGTTATATTACGTTATTGATATATATAAATGTCCAACGGAGACGTAGAGGCCAACTCGCCAGGAATGTGGTCAAATATTACCGCCGAGATGATAGGTTGGGTTAAGTTAGGTTATATTACGTTATTGATGTATATAAATGTCACACGGAGACGTAGAGGCCAACTCGCCAGGAATGTTGTCAAATATTACAGACGCGATGTTAGATTGGGTTAGCGTAGGTTGTATTACGTCATAGACGCATACAGTGTTCCCACAGAGAAGTAGGTCCCGACAATCAAGGAATGTAGTTAAATGGTACCCCGAGAAGTTAGGTTGGGTTAGGTTACGTTATATTACGTTATTGATGTACATGAGGGTCCCACGGAGACGTAGAGGCCAACTCGCCAGGAATGTTGTCAAATATTACCGCCGAGATGTTAGTTTGGGTTAGGTTAGGTTATATTACGTTATTGAGTTATATAGAGGACCCACGGGGACGTAGGGGCCAACTCGCCAGGAATATTGTCACATATTACCGCCGAGATGACAAGTTGGGTTAGGTTAGGTTATATTACGTTATTGAGGTATATAAAAGTCCCACGGTGACGTAGAAGCCAACAAGCCAGGAATGTTGTCAAATATTACGGCAGAGATAATAGGTTGGGTTAGGGTAGGTTGTATTACGTCATAGACGTATACAGTGTTCCCACCGAGAAGTAGGGCCCGACAATCAAGGAATGTGGTTAAATGGTACCCCGAGAGGTTAGGTTGGGTTAGGTTAGGTTATATTACGTTATTGATGTATATGAAGGGCCCACCTAGACGTAGGGGCCAACACGCCAGGAATATTGTCACATATTACTGCCGAGATGATAGGTTGGGTTAGGTTAGGTTATATTACGTTATTGAGGTATATAAAAGTCCCACGGTGACGTAGAGGCCAACAAGCCAGGAATGTTGTCAAATATTACCGCCGAGATGGTAGGTTCGGTTAGGTTCGGTTATATTACGCTATTGATGCATATAAAGGTCCCACGGAGACGTAGAGGCCAACTCGCCAGGAATGATTTCAAATATTACCGCCGAGATATTAGGTTGGTTTAGGTTAGGTTATATTACGTTATTGATGTATATAAAGTTCCCACGCAGACGTAGAGGCCAACTCGCCAAGAATGTTGTCAAATATTACCTCCGACATGTTAGGTTGTGTTAGGTTTGGTTATATTTCGTTATTGATGTATATAAAGGTCCCACGGATACGCAGAGGCCAACTCGGCAGGAATGTTGTCAAATATTACCGCCGAGATGTTAGGTTGGGTTACGTTAGGTTATATTACGTTATTGATATATATAAAGGTCCAACGGAGACGTAGACGCCAACTCGCCAGGAATGTGGTCAAATATTACCGCCGAGATGATAGGTTGGGTTAGGTTAGGTTATATCACGTTATTGATGCATATGAAGGACCCAGATAGACGTAGGGGCCAACTCGCCAGGAATATTGTCACATATTACCGCCGAGATGATAGGTTGGGTTAGGTTAGGTTATATTACGTTATTGAGATATATAAAGGTCCCACGGTGACGTAGAGGCCAACAAGCCAGGAATGTTGTCAAATATTATCGCCGAGATAATAGGTTGGGTTAGGTTAGGTTATATTACGTTATTGATGCATATAAAGGACCCACGTAGACGTAGGGGCCAACTCGCCAGTAATATTGTCAAATATTACCGCCGAGATGATAGGTTCGGTTAGGTTAGGTTATATTACGTTATTGATGTATATAAAGGTCCCACGGAGGCGTAGAGGCCAACTCGCCAGGAATGTTGTCAAATATTACAGACGCTATGTTAGATTGGTTTAGGGTAGGTTATATTACGTTATTGACGTATATAAAGGTCACACGGAGACATAGAGGCCAACTCGCCAGGAATGTTGTTAAATATTACCGCGAGATGATAGGTTGGGTTAGGTTAGGTTATATTACGTTATTGATTTATATGAAGGACCCACCTAGACGTAGGGGCCAACTCGCCAGGAATATTGTCACATATTACCGCCGAGATGACAATTTGGGTTAGGTTAGGTTATATTACGTTATTGAGGTATATAAAAGTCCCACGGTGACGTAGAAGCCAACAAGCCAGGAATGTTGTCAAATATTACGGCAGAGATAATAGGTTGGGTTAGGGTAGGTTGTATTACGTCATAGACGTATACAGTGTTCCCACCGAGAAGTAGGGCCCGACAATCAAGGAATGTGGTTAAATGGTACCCCGAGAGGTTAGGTTGGGTTAGGTTAGGTTATATTACGTTATTGATGTATATGAAGGGCCCACCTAGACGTAGGGGCCAACACGCCAGGAATATTGTCACATATTACTGCCGAGATGATAGGTTGGGTTAGGTTAGGTTATATTACGTTATTGAGGTATATAAAAGTCCCACGGTGACGTAGAGGCCAACAAGCCAGGAATGTTGTCAAATATTACCGCCGAGATGGTAGGTTCGGTTAGGTTCGGTTATATTACGCTATTGATGCATATAAAGGTCCCACGGAGACGTAGAGGCCAACTCGCCAGGAATGATTTCAAATATTACCGCCGAGATATTAGGTTGGTTTAGGTTAGGTTATATTACGTCATTGATATATATGAAGGACCCACGGTAACGTAGAGGCCAACAAGCCAGGAATGTTGTCAAATATTACCTCCGACATGTTAGGTTGTGTTAGGTTTGGTTATATTTCGTTATTGATGTATATAAAGGTCCCACGGATACGTAGAGGCCAACTCGGCAGGAATGTTGTCAAATATTACCGCCGAGCTGTTAGGTTGGGTTACGTTAGGTTATATTACGTTATTGATATATATAAAGGTCCAACGGAGACGTAGAGGCCAACTCGCCAGGAATGTGGTCAAATATTACCGCCGAGATGATAGGTTGGGTTAGGTTAGGTTATATCACGTTATTGATGCATATGAAGGACCCAGATAGACGTAGGGGCCAACTCGCCAGGAATATTGTCACATATTACCGCCGAGATGATAGGTTGGGTTAGGTTAGGTTATATTACGTTATTGAGATATATAAAGGTCCCACGGTGACGTAGAGGCCAACAAGCCAGGAATGTTGTCAAATATTATCGCCGAGATAATAGGTTGGGTTAGGTTAGGTTATATTACGTTATTGATGCATATAAAGCACCCACGTAGACGTAGGGGCCAACTCGCCAGTAATATTGTCAAATATTACCGCCGAGATGATAGGTTCGGTTAGGTTAGGTTATCTTACGTTATTGATGTATATAAAGGTCCCACGGAGACGTAGAATCCAACTCGCCAGGAATGTTGCCAAATATTACCGCCGAGATGTTAGGTTGGATTAGGTTTGGTTATATTACGTTATTGATGTATATAAAGGTCCCACGGAGACGGAGAAGCCAACTCGCCAGGAATGTTGTCAAATATTACCGCCGAGATAATAGGTTGGGTTAGGTTAGGTTATATTACGTTATTGATGTATATGAAGGACACACGTAGACGTAGGGGCGAACTCGCCAGGAATATTGTCAAATATTACCGCCGAGATGGTAGGTTCGGTTAGGTTCGGTTATATTACGCTATTGATGCATATAAAGGTCCCACGGAGACGTAGAGGCCACCTCGCCAGGAATGATTTCAAATATTACCGCCGAGACATTAGGTTGGTTTAGGTTAGGTTATATTACGTTATTGATGTATATAAAGTTCCCACGCAGACGTAGAGGCCAACTCGCCAAGAATGTTGTCAAATATTACCTCCGACATGTTAGGTTGTGTTAGGTTTGGTTATATTTCGTTATTGATGTATATAAAGGTCCCACGGATACGTAGAGGCCAACTCGGCAGGAATGTTGTCAAATATTACCGCCGAGATGTTAGGTTGGGTTACGTTAGGTTATATTACGTTATTGATATATATAAAGGTCCAACGGAGACGTAGAGGCCAACTCGCCAGGAATGTGGTCAAATATTACCGCCGAGATGATAGGTTGGGTTAGGTTAGGTTATATTACGTTATTGATGTATATGAAGGACCCACGGAGACGTAGAGGCCAACTCGCCAGGAATGTTGTCAAATATTACCGCCGAGATGATAGGTTGGGTTAGGTTAGGTTATATTACGTTATTGATGTATATAAATGTCACACGGAGACGTAGAGGCCAACTCGCCAGGAATGTTGTCAAATATTACAGACGCGATGTTAGATTGGGTTAGCGTAGGTTGTATTACGTCATAGACGCATACAGTGTTCCCACAGAGAAGTAGGTCCCGACAATCAAGGAATGTAGTTAAATGGTACCCCGAGAAGTTAGGTTGGGTTAGGTTACGTTATATTACGTTATTGATGTACATGAGGGTCCCACGGAGACGTAGAGGCCAACTCGCCAGGAATGTTGTCAAATATTACCGCCGAGATGTTAGTTTGGGTTAGGTTAGGTTATATTACGTTATTGAGTTATATAGAGGACCCACGGGGACGTAGAGGCCAACTCGCCAGGAATGTTGCCAAATATTACCGCCGAGATGATAGGTTGTGTTAGGTTAGGTTATATTACGTTATTGATATATATAAAGGTCCCACGGAGACGTAGAGGCCAACAAGCCAGGAATGTTGCCAAATATTACCGCCGAGATGATAGGTTGGGTTAGGTTAGGTTATATTACGTTATTGATGTATATAAAGGTCCCACGGAGGCGTAGAGGCCAACTCGCCAGGAATGTTGTCAAATATTACAGACGCTATGTTAGATTGGTTTAGGGTAGGTTATATTACGTTATTGACGTATATAAAGGTCACACGGAGACATAGAGGCCAACTCGCCAGGAATGTTGTTAAATATTACCGCGAGATGATAGGTTGGGTTAGGTTAGGTTATATTACGTTATTGATTTATATGAAGGACCCACCTAGACGTAGGGGCCAACTCGCCAGGAATATTGTCACATATTACCGCCGAGATGATAGGTTGGGTTAGGTTAGGTTATATTACGTTATTGAGGTATATAAAAGTCCCACGGTGACGTAGATGCCAACAAGCCAGGAATGTTGCCAAATATTACGGCCGAGATAATAGCTTGGGTTAGGTTAGGTTATATTACGTCATTGATGTATATGAAGCACCCACGGTAACGTAGAGGCCAACAAGCCAGGAATGTTGTCAAATATTACCTCCGACATGTTAGGTTGTGTTAGGTTTGGTTATATTTCGTTATTGATGTATATAAAGGTCCCACGGATACGTAGAGGCCAACTCGGCAGGAATGTTGTCAAATATTACCGCCGAGATGTTAGGTTGGGTTACGTTAGGTTATATTACGTTATTGATATATATAAAGGTCCAACGGAGACGTAGAGGCCAACTCGCCAGGAATGTGGTCAAATATTACCGCCGAGATGATAGGTTGGGTTAGGTTAGGTTATATCACGTTATTGATGCATATGAAGGACCCAGATCGACGTAGGGGCCAACTCGCCAGGAATATTGTCACATATTACCGCCGAGATGATAGGTTGGGTTAGGTTAGGTTATATTACGTTATTGAGATATATAAAGGTCCCACGGTGACGTAGAGGCCAACAAGCCAGGAATGTTGTCAAATATTATCGCCGAGATAATAGGTTGGGTTAGGTTAGGTTATATTACGTTATTGATGCATATAAAGGACCCACGTAGACGTAGGGGCCAACTCGCCAGTAATATTGTCAAATATTACCGCCGAGATGATAGGTTCGGTTAGGTTAGGTTATATTACGTTATTGATGTATATAAAGGTCCCACGGAGACGGAGAAGCCAACTCGCCAGAAATGTTGCCAAATATTACCGCCGAGATGTTAGGTTGGATTAGGTTTGGTTATATTACGTTATTGATGTATATAAAGGTCCCACGGAGACGGAGAAGCCAACTCGCCAGGAATGTTGTCAAATATTACCGCCGAGATAATAGGTTGGGTTAGGTTAGGTTATATTACGTTATTGATGTATATGAAGGACACACGTAGACGTAGGGGCGAACTCGCCAGGAATATTGTCAAATATTACCGCCGAGATGGTAGGTTCGGTTAGGTTCGGTTATATTACGCTATTGATGCATATAAAGGTCCCACGGAGACGTAGAGGCCACCTCGCCAGGAATGATTTCAAATATTACCGCCGAGATATTAGGTTGGTTTAGGTTAGGTTATATTACGTTATTGATGTATATAAAGTTCCCACGCAGACGTAGAGGCCAACTCGCCAGGAATGTTGTCAAATATTACCGCCGAGATGTTAGTTTGGGTTAGGTTAGGTTATATTACGTTATTGAGTTATATAGAGGACCCACGGGGACGTAGAGGCCAACTCGCCAGGAATGTTGCCAAATATTACCGCCGAGATGATAGGTTGTGTTAGGTTAGGTTATATTACGTTATTGATATATATAAAGGTCCCACGGAGACGTAGGGGCCAACAAGCCAGGAATGTTGCCAAATATTACCGCCGAGATGTTAGTTTGGGTTAGGTTAGGTTATATTACGTTATTGATATATATGAAGGACCCACGGAGACGTAGAGGCCAACTCGCCAGGAATGTTGTCAAATATTACCGCCGAGATGATAGGTTGGGTTAGGTTAGGTTATATTACGTTATTGATGTATATAAAGGTCCCACGGAGGCGTAGAGGCCAACTCGCCAGGAATGTTGTCAAATATTACAGACGCTATGTTAGATTGGTTTAGGGTAGGTTATATTACGTTATTGACGTATATAAAGGTCACACGGAGACATAGAGGCCAACTCGCCTGGAATGTTGTTAAATATTACCGCGAGATGATAGGTTGGGTTAGGTTAGGTTATATCACGTTATTGATGCATATGAAGGACCCAGATAGACGTAGGGGCCAACTCGCCAGGAATATTGTCACATATTACCGCCGAGATGATAGGTTGGGTTAGGTTAGGTTATATTACGTTATTGAGATATATAAAGGTCCCACGGTGACGTAGAGGCCAACAAGCCAGGAATGTTGTCAAATATTATCGCCGAGATAATAGGTTGGGTTAGGTTAGGTTATATTACGTTATTGATGCATATAAAGGACCCACGTAGACGTAGGGGCCAACTCGCCAGTAATATTGTCAAATATTACCGCCGAGATGATAGGTTCGGTTAGGTTAGGTTATATTACGTTATTGATGTATATAAAGGTCCCACGGAGACGTAGAATCCAACTCGCCAGGAATGTTGCCAAATATTACCACCGAGATGTTAGGTTGGATTAGGTTTGGTTATATTACGTTATTGATGTATATAAAGGTCCCACGGAGACGGAGAAGCCAACTCGCCAGGAATGTTGTCAAATATTACCGCCGAGATAATAGGTTGGGTTAGGTTAGGTTATATTACGTTATTGATGTATATGAAGGACACACGTAGACGTAGGGGCGAACTCGCCAGGAATATTGTCAAATATTACCGCCGAGATGGTAGGTTCGGTTAGGTTCGGTTATATTACGCTATTGATGCATATAAAGGTCCCACGGAGACGTAGAGGCCACCTCGCCAGGAATGATTTCAAATATTACCGCCGAGACATTAGGTTGGTTTAGGTTAGGTTATATTACGTTATTGATGTATATAAAGTTCCCACGCAGACGTAGAGGCCAACTCGCCAAGAATGTTGTCAAATATTACCTCCGACATGTTAGGTTGTGTTAGGTTTGGTTATATTTCGTTATTGATGTATATAAAGGTCCCACGGATACGTAGAGGCCAACTCGGCAGGAATGTTGTCAAATATTACCGCCGAGATGTTAGGTTGGGTTACGTTAGGTTATATTACGTTATTGATATATATAAAGGTCCAACGGAGACGTAGAGGCCAACTCGCCAGGAATGTGGTCAAATATTACCGCCGAGATGATAGGTTGGGTTAAGTTAGGTTATATTACGTTATTGATGTATATAAATGTCACACGGAGACGTAGAGGCCAACTCGCCAGGAATGTTGTCAAATATTACAGACGCGATGTTAGATTGGGTTAGCGTAGGTTGTATTACGTCATAGACGCATACAGTGTTCCCACAGAGAAGTAGGTCCCGACAATCAAGGAATGTAGTTAAATGGTACCCCGAGAAGTTAGGTTGGGTTAGGTTACGTTATATTACGTTATTGATGTACATGAGGGTCCCACGGAGACGTAGAGGCCAACTCGCCAGGAATGTTGTCAAATATTACCGCCGAGATGTTAGTTTGGGTTAGGTTAGGTTATATTACGTTATTGAGTTATATAGAGGACCCACGGGGACGTAGAGGCCAACTCGCCAGGAATGTTGCCAAATATTACCGCCGAGATGATAGGTTGTGTTAGGTTAGGTTATATTACGTTATTGATATATATAAAGGTCCCACGGAGACGTAGAGGCCAACAAGCCAGGAATGTTGCCAAATATTACCGCCGAGATGATAGGTTGGGTTAGGTTAGGTTATATTACGTTATTGATGTATATAAAGGTCCCACGGAGGCGTAGAGGCCAACTCGCCAGGAATGTTGTCAAATATTACAGACGCTATGTTAGATTGGTTTAGGGTAGGTTATATTACGTTATTGACGTATATAAAGGTCACACGGAGACATAGAGGCCAACTCGCCAGGAATGTTGTTAAATATTACCGCGAGATGATAGGTTGGGTTAGGTTAGGTTATATTACGTTATTGATTTATATGAATGACCCACCTAGACGTAGGGGCCAACTCGCCAGGAATATTGTCACATATTACCGCCGAGATGATAGGTTGGGTTAGGTTAGGTTATATTACGTTATTGAGGTATATAAAAGTCCCACGGTGACGTAGAGGCCAACAAGCCAGGAATGTTGCCAAATATTACGGCCGAGATAATAGGTTGGGTTAGGTTAGGTTATATTACGTCATTGATGTATATGAAGGACCCACGGTAACGTAGAGGCCAACAAGCCAGGAATGTTGTCAAATATTACCTCCGACATGTTAGGTTGTGTTAGGTTTGGTTATATTTCGTTATTGATGTATATAAAGGTCCCACGGATACGTAGAGGCCAACTCGGCAGGAATGTTGTCAAATATTACCGCCGAGATGTTAGGTTGGGTTACGTTAGGTTATATTACGTTATTGATATATATAAAGGTCCAACGGAGACGTAGAGGCCAACTCGCCAGGAATGTGGTCAAATATTACCGCCGAGATGATAGGTTGGGTTAGGTTAGGTTATATCACGTTATTGATGCATATGAAGGACCCAGATCGACGTAGGGGCCAACTCGCCAGGAATATTGTCACATATTACCGCCGAGATGATAGGTTGGGTTAGGTTAGGTTATATTACGTTATTGAGATATATAAAGGTCCCACGGTGACGTAGAGGCCAACAAGCCAGGAATGTTGTCAAATATTATCGCCGAGATAATAGGTTGGGTTAGGTTAGGTTATATTACGTTATTGATGCATATAAAGGACCCACGTAGACGTAGGGGCCAACTCGCCAGTAATATTGTCAAATATTACCGCCGAGATGATAGGTTCGGTTAGGTTAGGTTATATTACGTTATTGATGTATATAAAGGTCCCACGGAGACGGAGAAGCCAACTCGCCAGAAATGTTGCCAAATATTACCGCCGAGATGTTAGGTTGGATTAGGTTTGGTTATATTACGTTATTGATGTATATAAAGGTCCCACGGAGACGGAGAAGCCAACTCGCCAGGAATGTTGTCAAATATTACCGCCGAGATAATAGGTTGGGTTAGGTTAGGTTATATTACGTTATTGATGTATATGAAGGACACACGTAGACGTAGGGGCGAACTCGCCAGGAATATTGTCAAATATTACCGCCGAGATGGTAGGTTCGGTTAGGTTGGGTTATATTACGCTATTGATGCATATAAAGGTCCCACGGAGACGTAGAGGCCACCTCGCCAGGAATGATTTCAAATATTACCGCCGAGATATTAGGTTGGTTTAGGTTAGGTTATATTACGTTATTGATGTATATAAAGTTCCCACGCAGACGTAGAGGCCAACTCGCCAGGAATGTTGTCAAATATTACCGCCGAGATGTTAGTTTGGGTTAGGTTAGGTTATATTACGTTATTGAGTTATATAGAGGACCCACGGGGACGTAGAGGCCAACTCGCCAGGAATGTTGCCAAATATTACCGCCGAGATGATAGGTTGTGTTAGGTTAGGTTATATTACGTTATTGATATATATAAAGGTCCCACGGAGACGTAGAGGCCAACAAGCCAGGAATGTTGCCAAATATTACCGCCGAGATGTTAGTTTGGGTTAGGTTAGGTTATATTACGTTATTGATGTATATGAAGGACCCACGGAGACGTAGAGGCCACCTCGCCAGGAATGTTGTCAAATATTACCGCCGAGATGATAGGTTGGGTTAGGTTAGGTTATATTACGTTATTGATGTATATAAAGGTCCCACGGAGGCGTAGAGGCCAACTCGCCAGGAATGTTGTCAAATATTACAGACGCTATGTTAGATTGGTTTAGGGTAGGTTATATTACGTTATTGACGTATATAAAGCTCACACGGAGACATAGAGGCCAACTCGCCTGGAATGTTGTTAAATATTACCGCGAGATGATAGGTTGGGTTAGGTTAGGTTATATTACGTTATTGATTTATATGAAGGACCCACCTAGACGTAGGGGCCAACTCGCCAGGAATATTGTCACATATTACCGCCGAGATGACAAGTTGGGTTAGGTTAGGTTATATTACGTTATTGAGGTATATAAAAGTCCCACGGTGACGTAGAAGCCAACAAGCCAGGAATGTTGTCAAATATTACGGCCGAGATAATAGGTTGGGTTAGGTTAGGTTATATTACGTTATTGATGTATATAAAGGTCCCACGGAGAAGTAGAATCCAACTCGCCAGGAATGTTGCCAAATATTACCGCCGAGATGTTCGGTTGGGTTAGGTTAGGTTATATTTCGTTATTAATGTATGAAGTTCCCACGGAGACGTAGAGGCCAACTCGCCAGGAATGTAGCCAAATATTACCGCCGAGATGATAGGTTGTGTTAGGTTAGGTTATATTACGTTATTGATATATATAAAGGTCCCACGGAGACGTAGAGGCCAACAAGCCAGGAATGTTGCCAATTATTACCGCCGAGATGTTAGTTTGGGTTAGGTTAGGTTATATTACGTTATTGATGTATATAAAGGTCCCACGGAGACGTAGAGGCCAACTCGCCAGGAATGTTGTCAAATATTACAGCCGCGATATTAGATTGGGTTAGGGTAGGTTGTATTACGTCAGTGACGTATACAGTGTTCCCACCGAGAAGTAGGGCCCGACAATAAAGGAATGTGGTTAAATGGTACCCCGAGAGGTTAGGTTGGGTTAGGTTACGTTATATTACGTTATTGATGTACATGAGGGTCCCACGGAGACGTAGAGGCCAACTCGCCAGGAATGTTGTCAAATATTACCGCCGACATGTTAGGTTGGATTAGGTTTGGTTATATTACGTTACTGATGTATATAAAGGTCACACAGAGACATAGCGGCCAACTCGCCAGGAGTGTTGTCAAATATTACCGCCAAGATGATAGGTTGGGTTAGGTTAGGTTATATTACGTTATTGATGCATATGAAGGACCCACATAGACGTAGGGGCCAACTCGCCAGTAATATTGTCAAATATTACCGCCGAGATGATAGGTTCGGTTAGGTTAGGTTATATTACGTTATTGATGTATATAAAGGTCCCACGGAGACGTAGAGGCCAACAAGCCAGGAATGTGGCCAAATATTACCGACGAGATGTTCGGTTGGGTTAGGTTAGGTTATATTTCGTTATTAATGTATGAAGGTCCCACGGAGACGTAGAGGCCATATCGCCAGGAATGTTGTCAAATATTACCGCCGACATGTTAGGTTGGATTAGGTTTGGTTATATTACGTTATTGATGTATATAAAGGTCCCACGGAGACGGAGAAGCCAACTCGCCAGGAATGTTGTCAAATATTACCGCCGAGATGTTAGGTTGGGTTAGGTTAGGTTATATTACGTTATTGATGTATATAAAGGTCCCACGGTGACGTAGAGGCCAACAAGCCAGGAATGTCGTCTAATATTACCGCCGAGATGATAGGTTTGGTTAGGTTAGGTTATATTACGTTATAAATGTGTATAAAGGACCCACGGAGACGTAGAGGCCAACTCGCCAGGAATGTTGTCAAGTATTAACGCCGACATGTTAGGTTGGGTTAGGTTTGGTTATGTTACGTTATTGATGTATATAAAGGTCCGACGCAGACTTAGAGGCCAACTCGCCAGGAATGTTGTCAAATATTACAGACGCGATGTTAGATTGGGTTAGGGTAGGTTGTATTACGTCATAGACGCATACAGTGTTCCCACCGAGAAGTAGGTCCCGACAATCAAGGAATGTAGTTAAATGGTACCCCGAGAGGTCAGGTTGGGATAGGTTACGTTATATTACGTTATTGATGTACATGAGGGTCCCACGGAGACGTAGAATCCAACTCGCCCGGAATGTTGCCAAATATTACCGCCGAGATGATAGGTTGTGTTAGGTTAGGTTATATTACGTTATTGATGTATATAAAGGTCCCACGGAGACGTAGAGGCCAACAAGCCAGGAATGTTGCCAAATATTACCGCCGAGATGTTAGTTTGGGTTAGGTTAGGTTATATTACGTTATTGATGTATATGAAGGACCCACGGAGACGTAGAGGCCAACTCGCCAGGAATGTTGTCAAATATTACCGCCGAGATGATAGGTTGGGTTGGGTTAGGTTATATTACGTTATTGATGTATATAAAGGTCCCACGGAGGCGTAGAGGCCAACTCGCCAGGAATGTTGTCAAATATTACAGACGCGACGTTATATTGGGTTAGGGTAGGTTGTATTACGTCATAGACGCATACAGTGTTCCCACCGAGAAGTAGGTCCCGACAATCAAGGAATGTAGTTAAATGGTACCCCGAGAGGTCAGGTTTTGTTAGGTTACGTTATATTACGTTATTGATGTACATGAGGGTCCCACGGAGACGTAGAATCCAACTCGCCAGGAATGTTGCCAAATATTACCGCCGAGATGATAGGTTCGGTTAGGTTAGGTTATATTACGTTATTGATGTATATAAAGGTCCCACGGAGACGTAGAGGCCAACAAGCCAGGAATGTTGCCAAATATTACCGCCGAGATGTTAGTTTGGGTTAGGTTAGGTTATATTACGTTATTGATGTATATGAAGGACCCACGGAGACGTAGAGGCCAACTCGCCAGGAATGTTGTCAAATATTACCGCCGAGATGATAGGTTGGGTTAGGTTAGGTTATATTACGTTATTGATGTATATAAAGGTCCCACGGAGGCGTAGAGGCCAACTCGCCAGGAATGCTGTCAAATATTACAGACGCGATGTTAGATTGGGTTAGGGTAGGTTGTATTACGTCATAGACGCATACAGTGTTCCCACCGAGAAGTAGGTCCCGACAATCAAGGAATGTAGTTAAATGGTACCCCGAGAGGTCAGGTTGGGTTAGGTTACGTTATATTACGTTATTGATGTACATGAGGGTCCCACGGAGACGTAGAATCCAACTCGCCAGGAATGTTGCCAAATATTACCGCCGAGATGATAGGTTCGGTTAGGTTAGGTTATATTACGTTATTGATGTATATAAAGGTCCCACGGAGACGTAGAGGCCAACAAGCCAGGAATGTTGCCAAATATTACCGCCGAGATGTTAGTTTGGGTTAGGTTAGGTTATATTACATTATTGATGTATATGAAGGACCCACGGAGACGTAGAATCCAACTCGCCAGGAATGTTGCCAAATATTACCGCCGAGATGTTCGGTTGGGTTAGGTTAGGTTATATTTCGTTATTAATGTATGAAGGTCCCACGGAGACGTAGAGGCCAACAAGCCAGGAATGTTGCCAAATATTACCGCCGAGATGTTACATTGGGTTAGGTTAGGTTATATTACGTTATTGAGTTATATAGAGGTCCCACGGAGACGTAGAGGCCAACTCTCCAGGAATGATTTCAAATATTACCGCCGAGATGTTAGGTTCGTTTAGGTTAGGTTGTATTACGCTATAGACGTATACAGTGTTCCCACCGAGAAGTAGGGCCCGACAATCAAAGAATGTGGTTAAATTGTACCCCGAGAGGTTAGGTTGGGTTAGGTTACGTTATATTACGTTATTGATGTACATGAGGGTCCCACGGAGACGTAGAGGCCAACTCGCCAGGAATGTTGTCAAGTATTAACGCCGACATGTTAGGTTGGGTTAGGTTTGGTTATGTTACGTTATTGATGTATATAAAGGTCCGACGCAGACGTAGAGGCCAACTCGCCAGGAATGTTGTCAAATATTACTGCCGACATGTTAGTTTGGGTTAGGTTAGGTTATATTACGTTATTGATGTATATGAAGGACATACGGAGACGTAGAGGCCAACTCGCCAGGAATGTTATCAAATATTACCGCCGAGATGATAGGTTGGGTTAGGTTAGGTTATATTACGTTATTGATGTATATAAAGGTCCCACGGAGGCGTAGAGGCCAACTCGCCAGGAATGTTGTCAAATATTACAGACGCGATGTTAGATTGGGTTAGGGTAGGTTGTATTACGTCATAGAAGCATACAGTGTTCCCACCGAGAAGTAGGTCCCGACAATCAAGGAATGTAGTTAAATGGTACCCCGAGAGGTCAGGTTGGGATAGGTTACGTTATATTACGTTATTGATGTACATGAGGGTCCCACGGAGACGTAGAATCCAACTCGCCCGGAATGTTGCCAAATATTACCGCCGAGATGATAGGTTGTGTTAGGTTAGGTTATATTACGTTATTGATGTATATAAAGGTCCCACGGAGACGTAGAGGCCAACAAGCCAGGAATGTTGCCAAATATTACCGCCGAGATGTTAGTTTGGGTTAGGTTAGGTTATATTACGTTATTGATGTATATGAAGGACCCACGGAGACGTAGAGGCCAACTCGCCAGGAATGTTGTCAAATATTACCGCCGAGATGATAGGTTGGGTTGGGTTAGGTTATATTACGTTATTGATGTATATAAAGGTCCCACGGAGGCGTAGAGGCCAACTCGCCAGGAATGTTGTCAAATATTACAGACGCGACGTTATATTGGGTTAGGGTAGGTTGTATTACGTCATAGACGCATACAGTGTTCCCACCGAGAAGTAGGTCCCGACAATCAAGGAATGTAGTTAAATGGTACCCCGAGAGGTCAGGTTTTGTTAGGTTACGTTATATTACGTTATTGATGTACATGAGGGTCCCACGGAGACGTAGAATCCAACTCGCCAGGAATGTTGCCAAATATTACCGCCGAGATGATAGGTTCGGTTAGGTTAGGTTATATTACGTTATTGATGTATATAAAGGTCCCACGGAGACGTAGAGGCCAACAAGCCAGGAATGTTGCCAAATATTACCGCCGAGATGTTAGTTTGGGTTAGGTTAGGTTATATTACGTTATTGATGTATATGAAGGACCCACGGAGACGTAGAGGCCAACTCGCCAGGAATGTTGTCAAATATTACAGACGCGACGTTATATTGGGTTAGGGTAGGTTGTATTACGTCATAGACGCATACAGTGTTCCCACCGAGAAGTAGGTCCCGACAATCAAGGAATGTAGTTAAATGGTACCCCGAGAGGTCAGGTTTTGTTAGGTTACGTTATATTACGTTATTGATGTACATGAGGGTCCCACGGAGACGTAGAATCCAACTCGCCAGGAATGTTGCCAAATATTACCGCCGAGATGATAGGTTCGGTTAGGTTAGGTTATATTACGTTATTGATGTATATAAAGGTCCCACGGAGACGTAGAGGCCAACAAGCCAGGAATGTTGCCAAATATTACCGCCGAGATGTTAGTTTGGGTTAGGTTAGGTTATATTACGTTATTGATGTATATGAAGGACCCACGGAGACGTAGAGGCCATCTCGCCAGGAATGTTGTCAAATATTACCGCCGACATGTTAGGTTGGATTAGGTTTGGTTATATTACGTTATTGATGTATATAAAGGTCCCACGGAGACGGAGAAGCCAACTCGCCAGGAATTTCGTCAAATATTACCGCCGAGATGTTAGGTTGGGTTAGGTTAGGTTATATTACGTTATTGATGTATATAAAGGTCCCACGGTGACGTAGAGGCCAACAAGCCAGGAATGTTGTCAAATATTACCGCCGAAATGATAGGTTTGGTTAGGTTAGGTTATATTACGTTATAGATGTGTATAAAGGACCCACGGAGACGTAGAGGCCAACTCGCCAGGAATGTTGTCAAGTATTAACGCCGACATGTTAGGTTGGGTTAGGTTTGGTTATGTTACGTTATTGATGTATATAAAGGTCCGACGCAGACGTAGAGGCCAACTCTCCAGGAATGTTGTCAAATATTACCGCCGAGATGTCAGGTTGTGTTAGGTTAGGTTATATTACGTTATTGAGTTATATAGAGGTCCCACGGAGACGTAGAGGCCAACTCGCCAGGAATGATTTCAAATATTACCGCCGAGATATTAGGTTGGTTTAGGTTAGGTTGTATTACGCTATAGACGTATACAGTGTTCCCACCGAGAAGTAGGGCCCGACAAACAAGGAATTTGGATAAATGTTACCCCGAGAGGTTAGGTTGGGTTAGGTTAGGTTATATTACGTTATAGATGTGTATAAAGGACCCACGGGGACGTAGAGGCCAACTCGCCAGGAATGTTGCCAAATATTACCGCCGAGATGATAGGTTGTGTTAGGTTAGGTTATATTACGTTATTGATATATATAAAGGTCCCACGGAGACGTAGAGGC
Organism: Xylocopa violacea; assembly: GCA_963969225.1. Taxonomy (NCBI): domain Eukaryota; kingdom Metazoa; phylum Arthropoda; class Insecta; order Hymenoptera; family Apidae; genus Xylocopa; species Xylocopa violacea. The sequence continues at coordinate 1,634,757 of CAXAJV010000021.1, read as the reverse complement.
CAACAAGCCAGGAATGTTGCCAAATATTACCGCCGAGATGTTAGTTTGGGTTAGGTTAGGTTATATTACGTTATTGATGTATATGAAGGACCCACGGAGACGTAGAATCCAACTCGCCAGGAATGTTGCCAAATATTACCGCCGAGATGTTCGGTTGGGTTAGGTTAGGTTATATTTCGTTATTAATGTATGAAGGTCCCACGGAGACGTAGAGGCCAACAAGCCAGGAATGTTGCCAAATATTACCGCCGAGATGTTAGTTTGGGTTAGGTTAGGTTATATTACGTTATTGATGTATATGAAGGACCCACGGAGACGTAGAGGCCAACTCGCCAGGAATGTTGTCAAATATTACCGCCGAGATGATAGGTTGGGTTAGGTTAGGTTATATTACGTTATTGATGTATATAAAGGTCCCACGGAGGCGTAGAGGCCAACTCGCCAGGAATGCTGTCAAATATTACAGACGCGATGTTAGATTGGGTTAGGGTAGGTTGTATTACGTCACAGACGCATACAGTGTTCCCACCGAGAAGTAGGTCCCGACAATCAAGGAATGTAGTTAAATGGTACCCCGAGAGGTCAGGTTGGGTTAGGTTACGTTATATTACGTTATTGATGTACATGAGGGTCCCACGGAGACGTAGAATCCAACTCGCCAGGAATGTTGCCAAATATTACCGCCGAGATGATAGGTTGTGTTAGGTTAGGTGATATTACGTTATTGATATATATAAAGGTCCCACGGAGACGTATAGGCCAACAAGCCAGGAATGTTGCCAAATATTACCGCCGACATGTTAGGTTGGATTAGGTTTGGTTATATTACGTTATTGATGTATATAAAGGTCCCACGGAGACGGAGAAGCCAACTCGCCAGGAATGTTGTCAAATATTACCGCCGAGATGTTAGGTTGGGTTAGGTTAGGTTTAATTACGTTATTGATGTATATAAAGGTCCCACGGTGACGTAGAATCCAACTCGCCAGGAATGTTGCCAAATATTACCGACGAGATGTTCGGTTGGGTTAGGTTAGGTTATATTACGTTATTGATGTATATAAAGGTCCCACGGAGACGTAGAGGCCATCTCGCCAGGAATGTTGTCAAATATTACCGCCGACATGTTAGGTTGGATTAGGTTTGGTTATATTACGTTATTGATGTATATAAAGGTCCCACGGAGACGGAGAAGTCAACTCGCCAGGAATGTTGTCAAATATTACCGCCGAGATGTTAGGTTGGGTTAGGTTAGGTTATATTACGTTATTGATGTATATAAAGGTCCCACGGTGACGTAGAGGCCAACAAGCCAGGAATGTCGTCTAATATTACCGCCGAGATGATAGGTTTGGTTAGGTTAGGTTATATTACGTTATAAATGTGTATAAAGGACCCACGGAGACGTAGAGGCCAACTCGCCAGGAATGTTGTCAAGTATTAACGCCGACATGTTAGGTTGGGTTAGGTTTGGTTATGTTACGTTATTGATGTATATAAAGGTCCGACGCAGACGTAGAGGCCAACTCTCCAGGAATGTTGTCAAATATTACCGCCGAGATGTCAGGTTGTGTTAGGTTAGGTTATATTACGTTATTGAGTTATATAGAGGTCCCACGGAGACGTAGAGGCCAACTCGCCGGGAATGATTTCAAATATTACCGCCGAGATGTTAGGTTGGTTTAGGTTAGGTTGTATTACGCTATAGACGTATACAGTTTTCCCACCGAGAAGTAGGGCGCGACAAACAAGGAATTTGTATAAATGGTACCCCGAGAGGTCAGGTTGGGTTAGGTTAGGTTATATTACGTTATAGATGTGTATAAAGGACCCACGGGGACGTAGAGGCCAACTCGCCAGGAATGTTGCCAAATATTACCGCCGAGATGATAGGTTGGGTTAGGTTAGGTTATATTACGTTATTGATGTATATGAAGGACCCACGGAGACGTAGAATCCAACTCGCCAGGAATGTTGCCAAATATTACCGCCGAGATGTTAGTTTGGGTTAGGTTAGGTTATATTACGTTATTGATGTATATGAAGGACCCACGGAGACGTAGAATCCAACTCGCCAGGAATGTTGCCAAATATTACCGCCGAGATGTTCGGTTGGGTTAGGTTAGGTTATATTTCGTTATTAATGTATGAAGGTCCCACGGAGACGTAGAGGCCAACAAGCCAGGAATGTTGCCAAATATTACCGCCGAGATGTTAGTTTGGGTTAGGTTAGGTTATATTACATTATTGATGTATATGAAGGACCCACGGAGACGTAGAATCCAACTCGCCAGGAATGTTGCCAAATATTACCGCCGAGATGTTCGGTTGGGTTAGGTTAGGTTATATTTCGTTATTAATGTATGAAGGTCCCACGGAGACGTAGAGGCCAACAAGCCAGGAATGTTGCCAAATATTACCGCCGAGATGTTACATTGGGTTAGGTTAGGTTATATTACGTTATTGAGTTATATAGAGGTCCCACGGAGACGTAGAGGCCAACTCTCCAGGAATGATTTCAAATATTACCGCCGAGATGTTAGGTTGGTTTAGGTTAGGTTGTATTACGCTATAGACGTATACAGTGTTCCCACCGAGAAGTAGGGCCCGACAATCAAAGAATGTGGTTAAATTGTACCCCGAGAGGTTAGGTTGGGTTAGGTTACGTTATATTACGTTATTGATGTACATGAGGGTCCCACGGAGACGTAGAATCCAACTCGCCAGGAATGTTGCCAAATATTACCGCCGAGATGATAGGTTCGGTTAGGTTAGGTTATATTACGTTATTGATGTATATAAAGGTCCCACGGAGACGTAGAGGCCAACAAGCCAGGAATGTTGCCAAATATTACCGCCGAGATGTTAGTTTGGGTTAGGTTAGGTTATATTACGTTATTGATGTATATGAAGGACCCACGGAGACGTAGAGGCCAACTCGCCAGGAATGTTGTCAAATATTACCGCCGAGATGATAGGTTGGGTTAGGTTAGGTTATATTACGTTATTGATGTATATAAAGGTCCCACGGAGGCGTAGAGGCCAACTCGCCAGGAATGTTGTCAAATATTACAGACGCGACGTTATATTGGGTTAGGGTAGGTTGTATTACGCCATAGACGCATACAGTGTTCCCACCGAGAAGTAGGTCCCGACAATCAAGGAATGTAGTTAAATGGTACCCCGAGAGGTCAGGTTGGGTTAGGTTACGTTATATTACGTTATTGATGTACATGAGGGTCCCACGGAGACGTAGAAACCAACTCGCCAGGAATGTTGCCAAATATTACCGCCGAGATGATAGGTTCGGTTAGGTTAGGTTATATTACGTTATTGATGTATATAAATGTCCCACGGAGACGTAGAGGCCAACAAGCCAGGAATGTTCCCAAATATTACCGCCGAGATGTTAGTTTGGGTTAGCTTAGGTTATATTACGTTATTGATGTATATGAAGGACCCACGGAGACGTAGAATCCAACTCGCCAGGAATGTTGCCAAATATTACCGACGAGATGTTCGGTTGGGTTAGGTTAGGTTATATTACGTCATTGATGTATATAAAGGTCCCACGGAGACGTAGAGGCCATCTCGCCAGGAATGTTGTCAAATATTACAGCCGACATGTTAGGTTGGATTAGGTTTGCTTATATTACGTTATTGATGTATATAAAGGTCCCACGGAGACGGAGAAGCCAACTCGCCAGGAATGTCGTCAAATATTACCGCCGAGATGTTAGGTTGGGTTAGGTTAGGTTATATTACGTTATTGATGTATATAAAGGTCCCACGGTGACGTAGAGGCCAACAAGCCAGGAATGTTGTCTAATATTACCGCCGAAATGATAGGTTTGGTTAGGTTAGGTTATATTACGTTATAGATGTGTATAAAGGACCCACGGAGACGTAGAGGCCAACTCGCCAGGAATGTTGTCAAGTATTAACGCCGACATGTTAGGTTGGGTTAGGTTTGGTTATGTTACGTTATTGATGTATATAAAGGTCCGACGCAGACGTAGAGGCCAACTCTCCAGGAATGTTGTCAAATATTACCGCCGAGATGATAGGTTGTGTTAGGTTAGGTTATATTACGTTATTGATATATTTAAAGGTCCCACGGAGACGTATAGGCCAACAAGCCAGGAATGTTGCCAAATATTACCGCCGAGATGTTAGTTTGGGTTAGGTTAGGTTATATTACGTTATTGATGTATATGAAGGACCCACGGAGACGTAGAATCCAACTCGCCAGGAATGTTGCCAAATATTACCGCCGACATGTTAGGTTGGATTAGGTTTGGTTATATTACGTTATTGATGTATATAAAGGTCCCACGGAGACGGAGAAGCCAACTCGCCAGGAATATTGTCAAATATTACCGCCGAGATGTTAGGTTGGGTTAGGTTAGGTTATATTACGTTCTTGATGTATATAAAGGTCCCACGGAGACGTAGAGGCCAACAAGCCAGGAATGTTGCCAAATATTACTGCCGAGATGTTAGTTTGGGTTAGGTTAGGTTATATTACGTTATTGATGTATATAGAGGTCCCACGGAGGCGTAGAGGCCAACTCGCCAGGAATGTTGTCAAATATTACAGACGCGATGTTAGATTGGGTTAGGGTAGGTTGTATTACGTCACAGACGCATACAGTGTTCCCACCGAGAAGTAGGTCCCGACAATCAAGGAATGTAGTTAAATAGTACCCCGAGAGGTCAGGTTGGGTTAGGTTACGCTATATTACGTTATTGATGTACATGAGGGTCCCACGGAGACGAAGAATCCAACTCGCCAGGAATGTTGCCAAATATTACCGCCGAGATGATAGGTTCGGTTAGGTTAGGTTATATTACGTTATTGATGTATATAAAGGTCCCACGGAGACGTAGATGCCAACAAGCCAGGAATGTTGCCAAATATTACCGCCGAGATGTTAGTTTGGGTTAGGTTAGGTTATATTACGTTATTGATGTATATAAAGGTCCCACGGAGACGTAGAATCCAACTCGCCAGGAATGTTGCCAAATATTACTGCCGAGATGTTCGGTTGGGTTAGGTTAGGTTATATTTCGTTATTAATGTATGAAGGTCCCACGGAGACGTAGAGGACAACTCGCCAGGAATGTTGCCAAATATTACCGCCGAGATGATAGGTTCGGTTAGGTTAGGTTATATTACGTTATTGATGTATATAAAGGTCCCACGGAGACGTAGAGGCCAACAAGCCAGGAATGTTGTCAAATATTACCGCCGAGATAATAGGTTGGGTTAGATTAGGTTATATTACGTTATTGATGTATATGAAGGACCCACGTAGACGTAGGGGCCAACTCGCCAGTAAAATTGTCAAATATTACCGCCGAGATGATAGGTTCGGTTAGGTTAGGTTATATTACGTTATTGATGTATATAAAGGTCCCACGGAGACGTAGAGGCCAACAAGCCAGGAATATTGCCAAATATTACCGCCGAGATGATAGGTTCGGTTAGGTTAGGTTATATTACGTTATTGATGTATATAAAGGTCCCACGGAGACGTAGAGGCCAACAAGCCAGGAATGTTGCCAAATATTACCGCCGAGATGATAGGTTGTGTTAGGTTAGGTTATATTACGTTATTGATGTATATAAAGGTCCCACGGAGGCGTAGAGGCCAACAAGCCAGGAATGTTGCCAAATATTACCGCCGAGATGTTAGTTTGGGTTAGGTTAGGTTATATTACGTTATTGATGTATATAAAGGTCCCACGGAGACGTAGAATCCAACTCGCCAGGAATGTTGCCAAATATTACCGCCGAGATGTTCGGTTGGGTTAGGTTGGGTTATATTTCGTTATTAATGTATGAAGGTCCCACGGAGACGTAGAGGCCAACTCGCCAGGAATGTTGACAAATATTACCGCCGACATGTTAGGTTGGATTAGGTTTGGTTATATTACGTTATTGATGTATATATAGGTCCCACGGAGACGTAGAGGCCAACAAGCCAGGAATGTTGTCAAATATTACCGCCGAGATGTTAGGTTGGGTTAGGTTAGGTTATATTTCGTTATTGATGTATATAAAGGTACCACGGTGACGTAGAGGCCAACAAGCCAGGAATGTTGTCTAATATTACCGCCGAGATGATAGGTTTGGTTAGGTTAGGTTATATTACGTTATAGATGTGTATAAAGGACCCACGGAGACGTAGATGCCAACTCGCCAGGAATGTTGTCAAGTATTAACGCCGACATGTTACGTTGGGTTAGGTTTGGTTATGTTAGGTTATAGATGTGTATAAAGGACCCACGGGGACGTAGAGGCCAACTCGCCAGGAATGTTGCCAAATATTACCGCCGAGATGATAGGTTGTGTTAGGTTAGGTTATATTACGTTATTGATATATATAAAGGTCCCACGGAGACGTAGAGGCCAACTCGCCAGGAATGTTGTCAAATATTACAGCCGCGATATTAGATTGGGTTAGGGTAGGTTGTATTACGTCATTGACGTATACAGCGTTCCCACCGAGAAGTAGGGCCCAACAATCAAGGAATGTGGTTAAATGGTACCCCGAGAGGTTAGGTTGGGTTAGGTTACGTTATATTACGTTATTGATGTACATGAGGGTCCCACGGAGACGTAGAGGCCAACTCGCCAGGAATGTTGTCAAATATTACCGCCGACATGTTAGGTTGGATTAGGTTTGGTTATATTACGTTATTGATGTACATGAGGGTCCCACGGAGACGTAGAGGCCAACTCGCCAGGAGTGTTGTCAAATATTACCGCCAAGATGATAGGTTGGGTTAGGTTAGGTTATATTACGTTATTGATGCATATGAAGGACCCACATAGACGTAGGGGCCAACTCGCCAGGAATATTGTCAGATATTACCGCCGAGATGATAGGTTGGGTTAGGTTAGGTTATATTACGTTATTGAGATATATAAAGGTCCCACGGTGACGTAGAGGCCAACAAGACAGGAATGTTGTCAAATATTACCGCCGAGATAATAGGTTGGGTTAGGTTAGGTTATATTACGTTATTGATGTATTTGAAGGACCCACCTAGACGTAGGGGCCAACTCGCCAGGAATATTGTCACATATTACCGCCGAGATGATAGGTTGGGTTAGGTTAGGTTATATTACGTTATTAAGGTATATAAAAGTCCCACGGTGACGTAGAGGCCAACAAGCCAGGAATGTTGTCAAATATTGCGGCAGAGATAATAGGTTGGGTTAGGGTAGGTTGTATTACGTCATAGACGTATACAGTGTTCCCACCGAGAAGTGGGGCCCGACAATCAAGGAATGTGGTTAAATGGCACCCCGAGAGGTTAGGTTGGGTTAGGTTAGGTTATATTACGTTATTGATGTATATGAAGGGCCCACCTAGACGTAGGGGCCAACTCGCCAGGAATATTGTCACATATTACCGCCGAGATGATAGGTTGGGTTAGGTTAGGTTATATTACGTTATTGATGTATATAAAGGTCCCACGGAGACGTAGAGGCCAACAAGCCAGGAATGTTGCCAAATATTACCGCCGAGAAGTTAGTTTGGGTTAGGTTAGGTTATATTACGTTATTAATGTATATGAAGGACCCACGGAGACGTAGAGGCCAACTCGCCAGGAATGTTGTCTAATATTACCGCCGAGATGATAGGTTGGGTTAGGTTAGGTTATATTTCGTTATTGATGTATATAAAGGTCCCACGGAGGCGTAGAGGCCAACTCGCCAGGAATGCTGTCAAATATTACAGACGCGATGTTAGTTTGGGTTAGGTTAGGTTATATTACGTTATTGATGTATATAAAGGTCCCACGGAGACGTAGAATCAAACTCGCCAGGAATGTTGCCAAATATTACCGCCGATATGTTCGGTTGGGTTAGGTTAGGTTATATTTCGTTATTAATGTATGAAGGTCCCACGGAGTCGTAGAGGCCAACTCGCCAGGAATGTTGTCAAATATTACAGCCGCGATATTAGATTGGGTTAGGGTAGGTTGTATTACGTCATAGACGTATACAGTGTTCCCACCGAGAAGTAGGGCCCGACAATCAAGGAATGTGGTTAAATGGTACCCCGAGAGGTTAGGTTGGGTTAGGTTACGTTATATTACGTTATTGATGTACATGAGGGTCCCACGGAGACGTAGAGGCCAACTCGCCAGGAACGTTGTCAAATATTACCGCCGACATGTTAGGTTGGATTAGGTTTGGTTATATTACGTTATTGATGTATATAAAGGTCCCACGGAGACGGAGAAGCCAACTCGCCAGGAATATTGTCAAATATTACCGCCGAGATGTTAGGTTGGGTTAGGTTAGGTTATATTACGTTCTTGATGTATATAAAGGTCCCACGGAGACGTAGAGGCCAACAAGCCAGGAATGTTGCCAAATATTACTGCCGAGATGTTAGTTTGGGTTAGGTTAGGTTATATTACGTTATTGATGTATATAGAGGTCCCACGGAGGCGTAGAGGCCAACTCGCCAGGAATGTTGTCAAATATTACAGACGCGATGTTAGATTGGGTTAGGGTAGGTTGTATTACGTCACAGACGCATACAGTGTTCCCACCGAGAAGTAGGTCCCGACAATCAAGGAATGTAGTTAAATAGTACCCCGAGAGGTCAGGTTGGGTTAGGTTACGCTATATTACGTTATTGATGTACATGAGGGTCCCACGGAGACGAAGAATCCAACTCGCCAGGAATGTTGCCAAATATTACCGCCGAGATGATAGGTTCGGTTAGGTTAGGTTATATTACGTTATTGATGTACATAAAGGTCCCACGGAGACGTAGATGCCAACAAGCCAGGAATGTTGCCAAATATTACCGCCGAGATGTTAGTTTGGGTTAGGTTAGGTTATATTACGTTATTGATGTATATAAAGGTCCCACGGAGACGTAGAATCCAACTCGCCAGGAATGTTGCCAAATATTACTGCCGAGATGTTCGGTTGGGTTAGGTTAGGTTATATTTCGTTATTAATGTATGAAGGTCCCACGGAGACGTAGAGGACAACTCGCCAGGAATGTTGCCAAATATTACCGCCGAGATGATAGGTTCGGTTAGGTTAGGTTATATTACGTTATTGATGTATATAAAGGTCCCACGGAGACGTAGAGGCCAACAAGCCAGGAATGTTGTCAAATATTACCGCCGAGATAATAGGTTGGGTTAGATTAGGTTATATTACGTTATTGATGTATATGAAGGACCCACGTAGACGTAGGGGCCAACTCGCCAGTAAAATTGTCAAATATTACCGCCGAGATGATAGGTTCGGTTAGGTTAGGTTATATTACGTTATTGATGTATATAAAGGTCCCACGGAGACGTAGAGGCCAACAAGCCAGGAATATTGCCAAATATTACCGCCGAGATGATAGGTTCGGTTAGGTTAGGTTATATTACGTTATTGATGTATATAAAGGTCCCACGGAGACGTAGAGGCCAACAAGCCAGGAATGTTGCCAAATATTACCGCCGAGATGATAGGTTGTGTTAGGTTAGGTTATATTACGTTATTGATGTATATAAAGGTCCCACGGAGACGTAGAGGCCAACAAGCCAGGAATGTTGCCAAATATTACCGCCGAGATGTTAGTTTGGGTTAGGTTAGGTTATATTACGTTATTGATGTATATAAAGGTCCCACGGAGACGTAGAATCCAACTCGCCAGGAATGTTGCCAAATATTACCGCCGAGATGTTCGGTTGGGTTAGGTTAGGTTATATTTCGTTATTAATGTATGAAGGTCCCACGGAGACGTAGAGGCCAACTCGCCAGGAATGTTGACAAATATTACCGCCGACATGTTAGGTTGGATTAGGTTTGGTTATATTACGTTATTGATGTATATATAGGTCCCACGGAGACGTAGAGGCCAACAAGCCAGGAATGTTGTCAAATATTACCGCCGAGATGTTAGGTTGGGTTAGGTTAGGTTATATTTCGTTATTGATGTATATAAAGGTACCACGGTGACGTAGAGGCCAACAAGCCAGGAATGTTGTCTAATATTACCGCCGAGATGATAGGTTTGGTTAGGTTAGGTTATATTACGTTATAGATGTGTATAAAGGACCCACGGAGACGTAGATGCCAACTCGCCAGGAATGTTGTCAAGTATTAACGCCGACATGTTACGTTGGGTTAGGTTTGGTTATGTTAGGTTATAGATGTGTATAAAGGACCCACGGGGACGTAGAGGCCAACTCGCCAGGAATGTTGCCAAATATTACCGCCGAGATGATAGGTTGTGTTAGGTTAGGTTATATTACGTTATTGATATATATAAAGGTCCCACGGAGACGTAGAGGCCAACTCGCCAGGAATGTTGTCAAATATTACAGCCGCGATATTAGATTGGGTTAGGGTAGGTTGTATTACGTCATTGACGTATACAGCGTTCCCACCGAGAAGTAGGGCCCAACAATCAAGGAATGTGGTTAAATGGTACCCCGAGAGGTTAGGTTGGGTTAGGTTACGTTATATTACGTTATTGATGTACATGAGGGTCCCACGGAGACGTAGAGGCCAACTCGCCAGGAATGTTGTCAAATATTACCGCCGACATGTTAGGTTGGATTAGGTTTGGTTATATTACGTTATTGATGCATATAAAGGTCACACAGAGACATAGAGGCCAACTAGCCAGGAGTGTTGTCAAATATTACCGCCAAGATGATAGGTTGGGTTAGGTTAGGTTATATTACGTTATTGAGGTATATAAAAGTCCCACGGTGACGTAGAGGCCAACAAGCCAGGAATGTTGTCAAATATTGCGGCAGAGATAATAGGTTGGGTTAGGGTAGGTTGTATTACGTCATAGACGTATACAGTGTTCCCACCGAGAAGTAGGGCCCGACAATCAAGGAATGTGGTTAAATGGTACCCCGAGAGGTTAGGTTGGGTTAGGTTAGGTTATATTACGTTATTGATGTATATGAAGGGCCCACCTAGACGTAGGGGCCAACTCGCCAGGAATATTGTCACATATTACCGCCGAGATGATAGGTTGGGTTAGGTTAGGTTATATTACGTTATTGATGTATATAAAGGTCCCACGGAGACGTAGAGGCCAACAAGCCAGGAATGTTGCCAAATATTACCGCCGAGATGTTAGTTTGGGTTAGGTTAGGTTATATTACGTTATTGATGTATATAAAGGTCCCACGGAGGCGTAGAGGCCAACTCGCCAGGAATGCTGTCAAATATTACAGACGCGATGTTAGATTGGGTTAGGATAGGTTGTATTACGTCATAGACACATACAGTGTTCCCACCGAGAAGTAGGTCCCGACAATCAAGGAATGTAGTTAAATAGTACCCCGAGAGGTCAGGTTGGGTTAGGTTACGCTATATTACGTTATTGATGTACATGAGGGTCGCACGGAGACGTAGAATCCAACTCGCCAGGAATGTTGCCAAATATTACCGCCGAGATGATAGCTTCGGTTAGGTTAGGTTATATTACGTTATTGATGTATATAAAGGTCCCACGGAGACGTAGAATACAACTCGCCAGGAATGTTGCCAAATATCACCGCCGAGATGTTCGGTTGGGTTAGGTTAGGTTATATTTCGTTATTAATGTATGAAGGTCCCACGGAGACGTAGAGGCCAACTCGCCAGGAATGTTGTCAAATATTACCGCCGACATGTTAGGTTGGGTTAGGTTAGGTTATATTACGTTATTGAGATATGTAAAGGTCCCACGGTGACGTAGAGACCAACAAGCCAGGAATGTTGTCAAATATTACCGCCGAGATAATAGGTTGGATTAGGTTAGGTTATATTTCGTTATTGATGTATATGAAGGACCCACGTAGACGTAGGGGCCAACTCGCCAGTAATATTGTCAAATATTACCGCCGAGATGACAGGTTCGGTTAGGTTAGGTTATATTACGTTATTGATGTATATAAAGGTCCCACGGAGACGTAGAGGCCAACAAGCCAGGAATGTTGCCAAATATTACCGCCGAGATGATAGGTTCGGTTAGCTTAGGTTATATTACGTTATTGATGTATATAAAGGTCCCACGGAGACGTAGAGGCCAACAAGCCAGGAATGTTGCCAAATATTACCGCCGAGATGATAGGTTGTGTTAGGTTAGGTTATATTACGTTATTGATGTATATAAAGGTCCCACGGACACGTAGAGGCCAACAAGCCAGGAATGTTGCCAAATATTACCGCCGAGATATTAGTTTGGGTTAGGTTAGGTTATATTACGTTATTGAGTTATATAGAGGTCCCACGGAGGCGTAGAGGCCAACTCGCCAGGAATGATTTCAAATATTACCGCCGAGATGTTAGGTTGGTTTAGGTTAGGTTGTATTACGCTATAGACGTATACAGTGTTCCCACCGAGAAGTAGGGCCCGACAATCAAAGAATGTGGTTAAATTGTACCCCGAGATGTTAGGTTGGGTTAGGTTACGTTATATTACGTTATTGATGTACATGAGGGTCCCACGGAGACGTAGAGGCCATCTCGCCAGGAATGTTGTCAAGTATTAACGCCGACATGTTAGGTTGGGTTAGGTTTGGTTATGTTACGTTATTGATGTATATAAAGGTCCGACGCAGACGTAGAGGCCAACTCTCCAGGAATGTTGTCACATATTACCGCCGAGATGTTAGGTTGGGTTAGGTTAGGTTATATTACGTTCTTGATGTATATAAAGGTCCCACGGAGACGTAGAGGCCAACAAGCCAGGAATGTTGCCAAATATTACTGCCGAGATGTTAGTTTGGGTTAGGTTAGGTTATATTACGTTATTGATGTATATAGAGGTCCCACGGAGGCGTAGAGGCCAACTCGCCAGAAATGTTGTCAAATATTACAGACGCGATGTTAGATTGGGTTAGGGTAGGTTGTATTACGTCACAGACGCATACAGTGTTCCCACCGAGAAGTAGGTCCCGACAATCAAGGAATGTAGTTAAATAGTACCCCGAGAGGTCAGGTTGGGTTAGGTTACGCTATATTACGTTATTGATGTACATGAGGGTCCCACGGAGACGAAGAATCCAACTCGCCAGGAATGTTGCCAAATATTACCGCCGAGATGATAGGTTCGGTTAGGTTAGGTTATATTACGTTATTGATGTATATAAAGGTCCCACGGAGACGTAGAGGCCATCTCGCCAGGAATGTTGTCAAATATTACCGCCGACATGTTAGGTTGGATTAGGTTTGCTTATATTACGTTATTGATGTATATAAAGGTCCCACGGAGACGGAGAAGCCAACTCGCCAGGAATGTCGTCAAATATTACCGCCGAGATGTTAGGTTGGGTTAGGTTAGGTTATATTACGTTATTGATGTATATAAAGGTCCCACGGTGACGTAGAGGCCAACAAGCCAGGAATGTTGTCTAATATTACCGCCGAAATGATAGGTTTGGTTAGGTTAGGTTATATTACGTTATAGATGTGTATAAAGGACCCACGGAGACGTAGAGGCCAACTCGCCAGGAATGTTTTCAAGTATTAACGCCGACATGTTAGGTTGGGTTAGGTTTGGTTATGTTACGTTATTGATGTATATAAAGGTCCGACGCAGACGTAGAGGCCAACTCTCCAGGAATGTTGTCAAATATTACCGCCGAGATGATAGGTTGTGTTAGGTTAGGTTATATTACGTTATTGATATATATAAAGGTCCCACGGAGACGTATAGGCCAACAAGCCAGGAATGTTGCCAAATATTACCGCCGAGATGTTAGTTTGGGTTAGGTTAGGTTATATTACGTTATTGATGTATATGAAGGACCCACGGAGACGTAGAATCCAACTCGCCAGGAATGTTGCCAAATATTACCGCCGAGATGTTCGGTTGGGTTAGGTTAGGTTATATTTCGTTATTAATGTATGAAGGTCCCACGGAGACGTAGAGGCCAACATGCCAGGAATGTTGCCAAATATTACCGCCGAGATGTTAGTTTGGGTTAGGTTAGGTTATATTACGTTATTGATGTATATAAAGGTCCCACGGAGACGTAGAGGCCAACTCGCCAGGAATGTTGTCAAATATTACAGCCGCGATATTAGATTGGGTTAGGGTAGGTTGTATTACGTCATAGACGTATACAGTGTTCCCACCGAGAAGTAGGGCCCGACAATCAAGGAATGTGGTTAAATGGTACCCCGAGAGGTTAGGTTGGGTTAGGTTACGTTATATTACGTTATTGATGTACATGAGGGTCCCACGGAGACGTAGAGGCCAACTCGCCAGGAGTGTTGTCAAATATTACCGCCAAGATGATAGGTTGGGTTAGGTTAGGTTATATTACGTTATTGATGCATATGAAGGACCCACATAGACGTAGGGGCCAACTCGCCAGGAATATTGTCAGATATTACCGCCGAGATGATAGGTTGGGTTAGGTTAGGTTATATTACGTTATTGAGATATATAAAGGTCCCACGGTGACGTAGAGGCCAACAAGACAGGAATGTTGTCAAATATTACCGCCGAGATAATAGGTTGGGTTAGGTTAGGTTATATTACGTTATTGATGTATTTGAAGGACCCACCTAGACGTAGGGGCCAACTCGCCAGGAATATTGTCACATATTACCGCCGAGATGATAGGTTGGGTTAGGTTAGGTTATATTACGTTATTAAGGTATATAAAAGTCCCACGGTGACGTAGAGGCCAACAAGCCAGGAATGTTGTCAAATATTGCGGCAGAGATAATAGGTTGGGTTAGGGTAGGTTGTATTACGTCATAGACGTATACAGTGTTCCCACCGAGAAGTGGGGCCCGACAATCAAGGAATGTGGTTAAATGGCACCCCGAGAGGTTAGGTTGGGTTAGGTTAGGTTATATTACGTTATTGATGTATATGAAGGGCCCACCTAGACGTAGGGGCCAACTCGCCAGGAATATTGTCACATATTACCGCCGAGATGATAGGTTGGGTTAGGTTAGGTTATATTACGTTATTGATGTATATAAAGGTCCCACGGAGACGTAGAGGCCAACAAGCCAGGAATGTTGCCAAATATTACCGCCGAGAAGTTAGTTTGGGTTAGGTTAGGTTATATTACGTTATTAATGTATATGAAGGACCCACGGAGACGTAGAGGCCAACTCGCCAGGAATGTTGTCAAATATTACAGCCGAGATGATAGGTTGGGTTAGGTTAGGTTATATTTCGTTATTGATGTATATAAAGGTCCCACGGAGGCGTAGAGGCCAACTCGCCAGGAATGCTGTCAAATATTACAGACGCGATGTTAGTTTGGGTTAGGTTAGGTTATATTACGTTATTGATGTATATAAAGGTCCCACGGAGACGTAGAATCAAACTCGCCAGGAATGTTGCCAAATATTACCGCCGATATGTTCGGTTGGGTTAGGTTAGGTTATATTTCGTTATTAATGTATGAAGGTCCCACGGAGTCGTAGAGGCCAACTCGCCAGGAATGTTGTCAAATATTACAGCCGCGATATTAGATTGGGTTAGGGTAGGTTGTATTACGTCATAGACGTATACAGTGTTCCCACCGAGAAGTAGGGCCCGACAATCAAGGAATGTGGTTAAATGGTACCCCGAGAGGTTAGGTTGGGTTAGGTTACGTTATATTACGTTATTGATGTACATGAGGGTCCCACGGAGACGTAGAGGCCAACTCGCCAGGAACGTTGTCAAATATTACCGCCGACATGTTAGGTTGGATTAGGTTTGGTTATATTACGTTATTGATGTATATAAAGGTCCCACGGAGACGGAGAAGCCAACTCGCCAGGAATATTGTCAAATATTACCGCCGAGATGTTAGGTTAGGTTAGGTTAGGTTATATTACGTTCTTGATGTATATAAAGGTCCCACGGAGACGTAGAGGCCAACAAGCCAGGAATGTTGCCAAATATTACTGCCGAGATGTTAGTTTGGGTTAGGTTAGGTTATATTACGTTATTGATGTATATAGAGGTCCCACGGAGGCGTAGAGGCCAACTCGCCAGGAATGTTGTCAAATATTACAGACGCGATGTTAGATTGGGTTAGGGTAGGTTGTATTACGTCACAGACGCATACAGTGTTCCCACCGAGAAGTAGGTCCCGACAATCAAGGAATGTAGTTAAATAGTACCCCGAGAGGTCAGGTTGGGTTAGGTTACGCTATATTACGTTATTGATGTACATGAGGGTCCCACGGAGACGAAGAATCCAACTCGCCAGGAATGTTGCCAAATATTACCGCCGAGATGATAGGTTCGGTTAGGTTAGGTTATATTACGTTATTGATGTATATAAAGGTCCCACGGAGACGTAGATGCCAACAAGCCAGGAATGTTGCCAAATATTACCGCCGAGATGTTAGTTTGGGTTAGGTTAGGTTATATTACGTTATTGATGTATATAAAGGTCCCACGGAGACGTAGAATCCAACTCGCCAGGAATGTTGCCAAATATTACTGCCGAGATGTTCGGTTGGGTTAGGTTAGGTTATATTTCGTTATTAATGTATGAAGGTCCCACGGAGACGTAGAGGACAACTCGCCAGGAATGTTGCCAAATATTACCGCCGAGATGATAGGTTCGGTTAGGTTAGGTTATATTACGTTATTGATGTATATAAAGGTCCCACGGAGACGTAGAGGCCAACAAGCCAGGAATGTTGTCAAATATTACCGCCGAGATAATAGGTTGGGTTAGATTAGGTTATATTACGTTATTGATGTATATGAAGGACCCACGTAGACGTAGGGGCCAACTCGCCAGTAAAATTGTCAAATATTACCGCCGAGATGATAGGTTCGGTTAGGTTAGGTTATATTACGTTATTGATGTATATAAAGGTCCCACGGAGACGTAGAGGCCAACAAGCCAGGAATGTTGCCAAATATTACCGCCGAGATGTTAGTTTGGGTTAGGTTAGGTTATATTACGTTATTGATGTATATAAAGGTCCCACGGAGACGTAGAATCCAACTCGCCAGGAATGTTGCCAAATATTACCGCCGAGATGTTCGGTTGGGTTAGGTTAGGTTATATTTCGTTATTAATGTATGAAGGTCCCACGGAGACGTAGAGGCCAACTCGCCAGGAATGTTGACAAATATTACCGCCGACATGTTAGGTTGGATTAGGTTTGGTTATATTACGTTATTGATGTATATATAGGTCCCACGGAGACGTAGAGGCCAACAAGCCAGGAATGTTGTCAAATATTACCGCCGAGATGTTAGGTTGGGTTAGGTTAGGTTATATTTCGTTATTGATGTATATAAAGGTACCACGGTGACGTAGAGGCCAACAAGCCAGGAATGTTGTCTAATATTACCGCCGAGATGATAGGTTTGGTTAGGTTAGGTTATATTACGTTATAGATGTGTATAAAGGACCCACGGAGACGTAGATGCCAACTCGCCAGGAATGTTGTCAAGTATTAACGCCGACATGTTACGTTGGGTTAGGTTTGGTTATGTTAGGTTATAGATGTGTATAAAGGACCCACGGGGACGTAGAGGCCAACTCGCCAGGAATGTTGCCAAATATTACCGCCGAGATGATAGGTTGTGTTAGGTTAGGTTATATTACGTTATTGATATATATAAAGGTCCCACGGAGACGTAGAGGCCAACTCGCCAGGAATGTTGTCAAATATTACAGCCGCGATATTAGATTGGGTTAGGGTAGGTTGTATTACGTCATTGACGTATACAGCGTTCCCACCGAGAAGTAGGGCCCAACAATCAAGGAATGTGGTTAAATGGTACCCCGAGAGGTTAGGTTGGGTTAGGTTACGTTATATTACGTTATTGATGTACATGAGGGTCCCACGGAGACGTAGAGGCCAACTCGCCAGGAATGTTGTCAAATATTACCGCCGACATGTTAGGTTGGATTAGGTTTGGTTATATTACGTTATTGATGCATATAAAGGTCACACAGAGACATAGAGGCCAACTAGCCAGGAGTGTTGTCAAATATTACCGCCAAGATGATAGGTTGGGTTAGGTTAGGTTATATTACGTTATTGAGGTATATAAAAGTCCCACGGTGACGTAGAGGCCAACAAGCCAGGAATGTTGTCAAATATTGCGGCAGAGATAATAGGTTGGGTTAGGGTAGGTTGTATTACGTCATAGACGTATACAGTGTTCCCACCGAGAAGTAGGGCCCGACAATCAAGGAATGTGGTTAAATGGTACCCCGAGAGGTTAGGTTGGGTTAGGTTAGGTTATATTACGTTATTGATGTATATGAAGGGCCCACCTAGACGTAGGGGCCAACTCGCCAGGAATATTGTCACATATTACCGCCGAGATGATAGGTTGGGTTAGGTTAGGTTATATTACGTTATTGATGTATATAAAGGTCCCACGGAGACGTAGAGGCCAACAAGCCAGGAATGTTGCCAAATATTACCGCCGAGATGTTAGTTTGGGTTAGGTTAGGTTATATTACGTTATTGATGTATATAAAGGTCCCACGGAGGCGTAGAGGCCAACTCGCCAGGAATGCTGTCAAATATTACAGACGCGATGTTAGATTGGGTTAGGATAGGTTGTATTACGTCATAGACGCATACAGTGTTCCCACCGAGAAGTAGGTCCCGACAATCAAGGAATGTAGTTAAATAGTACCCCGAGAGGTCAGGTTGGGTTAGGTTACGCTATATTACGTTATTGATGTACATGAGGGTCGCACGGAGACGTAGAATCCAACTCGCCAGGAATGTTGCCAAATATTACCGCCGAGATGATAGCTTCGGTTAGGTTAGGTTATATTACGTTATTGATGTATATAAAGGTCCCACGGAGACGTAGAATACAACTCGCCAGGAATGTTGCCAAATATCACCGCCGAGATGTTCGGTTGGGTTAGGTTAGGTTATATTTCGTTATTAATGTATGAAGGTCCCACGGAGACGTAGAGGCCAACTCGCCAGGAATGTTGTCAAATATTACCGCCGACATGTTAGGTTGGGTTAGGTTAGGTTATATTACGTTATTGAGATATGTAAAGGTCCCACGGTGACGTAGAGACCAACAAGCCAGGAATGTTGTCAAATATTACCGCCGAGATAATAGGTTGGATTAGGTTAGGTTATATTTCGTTATTGATGTATATGAAGGACCCACGTAGACGTAGGGGCCAACTCGCCAGTAATATTGTCAAATATTACCGCCGAGATGACAGGTTCGGTTAGGTTAGGTTATATTACGTTATTGATGTATATAAAGGTCCCACGGAGACGTAGAGGCCAACAAGCCAGGAATGTTGCCAAATATTACCGCCGAGATGATAGGTTCGGTTAGCTTAGGTTATATTACGTTATTGATGTATATAAAGGTCCCACGGAGACGTAGAGGCCAACAAGCCAGGAATGTTGCCAAATATTACCGCCGAGATGATAGGTTGTGTTAGGTTAGGTTATATTACGTTATTGATGTATATAAAGGTCCCACGGACACGTAGAGGCCAACAAGCCAGGAATGTTGCCAAATATTACCGCCGAGATGTTAGTTTGGGTTAGGTTAGGTTATATTACGTTATTGAGTTATATAGAGGTCCCACGGAGACGTAGAGGCCAACTCGCCAGGAATGATTTCAAATATTACCGCCGAGATGTTAGGTTGGTTTAGGTTAGGTTGTATTACGCTATAGACGTATACAGTGTTCCCACCGAGAAGTAGGGCCCGACAATCAAAGAATGTGGTTAAATTGTTCCCCGAGATGTTAGGTTGGGTTAGGTTACGTTATATTACGTTATTGATGTACATGAGGGTCCCACGGAGACGTAGAGGCCATCTCGCCAGGAATGTTGTCAAGTATTAACGCCGACATGTTAGGTTGGGTTAGGTTTGGTTATGTTACGTTATTGATGTATATAAAGGTCCGACGCAGACGTAGAGGCCAACTGTCCAGGAATGTTGTCAAATATTACCGCCGAGATGTTAGGTTGGGTTAGGTTAGGTTATATTACGTTCTTGATGTATATAAAGGTCCCACGGAGACGTAGAGGCCAACAAGCCAGGAATGTTGCCAAATATTACTGCCGAGATGTTAGTTTGGGTTAGGTTAGGTTATATTACGTTATTGATGTATATAGAGGTCCCACCGAGGCGTAGAGGCCAACTCGCCAGGAATGTTGTCAAATATTACAGACGCGATGTTAGATTGGGTTAGGGTAGGTTGTATTACGTCACAGACGCATACAGTGTTCCCACCGAGAAGTAGGTCCCGACAATCAAGGAATGTAGTTAAATAGTACCCCGAGAGGTCAGGTTGGGTTAGGTTACGCTATATTACGTTATTGATGTACATGAGGGTCCCACGGAGACGAAGAATCCAACTCGCCAGGAATGTTGCCAAATATTACCGCCGAGATGATAGGTTCGGTTAGGTTAGGTTATATTACGTTATTGATGTATATAAAGGTCCCACGGAGACGTAGAATCCAACTCGCCAGGAATGTTGCCAAATATTACTGCCGAGATGTTCGGTTGGGTTAGGTTAGGTTATATTTCGTTATTAATGTATGAAGGTCCCACGGAGACGTAGAGGCCAACTCGCCAGGAATGTTGACAAATATTACCGCCGACATGTTAGGTTGGATTAGGTTTGGTTATATTACGTTATTGATGTATATATAGGTCCCACGGAGACGTAGAGGCCAACAAGCCAGGAATGTTGTCAAATATTACCGCCGAGATGTTAGGTTGGGTTAGGTTAGGTTATATTTCGTTATTGATGTATATAAAGGTACCACGGTGACGTAGAGGCCAACAAGCCAGGAATGTTGTCTAATATTACCGCCGAGATGATAGGTTTGGTTAGGTTAGGTTATATTACGTTATAGATGTGTATAAAGGACCCACGGAGACGTAGATGCCAACTCGCCAGGAATGTTGTCAAGTATTAACGCCGACATGTTACGTTGGGTTAGGTTTGGTTATGTTAGGTTATAGATGTGTATAAAGGACCCACGGGGACGTAGAGGCCAACTCGCCAGGAATGTTGCCAAATATTACCGCCGAGATGATAGGTTGTGTTAGGTTAGGTTATATTACGTTATTGATATATATAAAGGTCCCACGGAGACGTAGAGGCCAACTCGCCAGGAATGTTGTCAAATATTACAGCCGCGATATTAGATTGGGTTAGGGTAGGTTGTATTACGTCATTGACGTATACAGCGTTCCCACCGAGAAGTAGGGCCCAACAATCAAGGAATGTGGTTAAATGGTACCCCGAGAGGTTAGGTTGGGTTAGGTTACGTTATATTACGTTATTGATGTACATGAGGGTCCCACGGAGACGTAGAGGCCAACTCGCCAGGAATGTTGTCAAATATTACCGCCGACATGTTAGGTTGGATTAGGTTTGGTTATATTACGTTATTGATGCATATAAAGGTCACACAGAGACATAGAGGCCAACTAGCCAGGAGTGTTGTCAAATATTACCGCCAAGATGATAGGTTGGGTTAGGTTAGGTTATATTACGTTATTGACGTATATAAAAGTCCCACGGTGACGTAGAGGCCAACAAGCCAGGAATGTTGTCAAATATTGCGGCAGAGATAATAGGTTGGGTTAGGGTAGGTTGTATTACGTCATAGACGTATACAGTGTTCCCACCGAGAAGTAGGGCCCGACAATCAAGGAATGTGGTTAAATGGTACCCCGAGAGGTTAGGTTGGGTTAGGTTAGGTTATATTACGTTATTGATGTATATGAAGGGCCCACCTAGACGTAGGGGCCAACTCGCCAGGAATATTGTCACATATTACCGCCGAGATGATAGGTTGGGTTAGGTTAGGTTATATTACGTTATTGATGTATATAAAGGTCCCACGGAGACGTAGAGGCCAACAAGCCAGGAATGTTGCCAAATATTACCGCCGAGATGTTAGTTTGGGTTAGGTTAGGTTATACTACGTTATTGATGTATATAAAGGTCCCACGGAGGCGTAGAGGCCAACTCGCCAGGAATGCTGTCAAATATTACAGACGCGATGTTAGATTGGGTTAGGATAGGTTGTATTACGTCATAGACACATACAGTGTTCCCACCGAGAAGTAGGTCCCGACAATCAAGGAATGTAGTTAAATAGTACCCCGAGAGGTCAGGTTGGGTTAGGTTACGCTATATTACGTTATTGATGTACATGAGGGTCGCACGGAGACGTAGAATCCAACTCGCCAGGAATGTTGCCAAATATTACCGCCGAGATGATAGCTTCGGTTAGGTTAGGTTATATTACGTTATTGATGTATATAAAGGTCCCACGGAGACGTAGAATACAACTCGCCAGGAATGTTGCCAAATATCACCGCCGAGATGTTCGGTTGGGTTAGGTTAGGTTATATTTCGTTATTAATGTATGAAGGTC
This sequence comes from Xylocopa violacea, assembly GCA_963969225.1. Taxonomy (NCBI): domain Eukaryota; kingdom Metazoa; phylum Arthropoda; class Insecta; order Hymenoptera; family Apidae; genus Xylocopa; species Xylocopa violacea. Next base: position 1,612,379 of record CAXAJV010000021.1, on the reverse strand, counting down.
CCACGGAGACGTAGAGGCCAACTCGCCAGGAATGTTGTCAAATATTACCGCCGACATGTTAGGTTGGGTTAGGTTAGGTTATATTACGTTATTGAGATATGTAAAGGTCCCACGGTGACGTAGAGACCAACAAGCCAGGAATGTTGTCAAATATTACCGCCGAGATAATAGGTTGGATTAGGTTAGGTTATATTTCGTTATTGATGTATATGAAGGACCCACGTAGACGTAGGGGCCAACTCGCCAGTAATATTGTCAAATATTACCGCCGAGATGACAGGTTCGGTTAGGTTAGGTTATATTACGTTATTGATGTATATAAAGGTCCCACGGAGACGTAGAGGCCAACAAGCCAGGAATGTTGCCAAATATTACCGCCGAGATGATAGGTTCGGTTAGCTTAGGTTATATTACGTTATTGATGTATATAAAGGTCCCACGGAGACGTAGAGGCCAACAAGCCAGGAATGTTGCCAAATATTACCGCCGAGATGATAGGTTGTGTTAGGTTAGGTTATATTACGTTATTGATGTATATAAAGGTCCCACGGACACGTAGAGGCCAACAAGCCAGGAATGTTGCCAAATATTACCGCCGAGATATTAGTTTGGGTTAGGTTAGGTTATATTACGTTATTGAGTTATATAGAGGTCCCACGGAGGCGTAGAGGCCAACTCGCCAGGAATGATTTCAAATATTACCGCCGAGATGTTAGGTTGGTTTAGGTTAGGTTGTATTACGCTATAGACGTATACAGTGTTCCCACCGAGAAGTAGGGCCCGACAATCAAAGAATGTGGTTAAATTGTACCCCGAGATGTTAGGTTGGGTTAGGTTACGTTATATTACGTTATTGATGTACATGAGGGTCCCACGGAGACGTAGAGGCCATCTCGCCAGGAATGTTGTCAAGTATTAACGCCGACATGTTAGGTTGGGTTAGGTTTGGTTATGTTACGTTATTGATGTATATAAAGGTCCGACGCAGACGTAGAGGCCAACTCTCCAGGAATGTTGTCAAATATTACCGCCGAGATGTTAGGTTGGGTTAGGTTAGGTTATATTACGTTCTTGATGTATATAAAGGTCCCACGGAGACGTAGAGGCCAACAAGCCAGGAATGTTGCCAAATATTACTGCCGAGATGTTAGTTTGGGTTAGGTTAGGTTATATTACGTTATTGATGTATATAGAGGTCCCACGGAGGCGTAGAGGCCAACTCGCCAGAAATGTTGTCAAATATTACAGACGCGATGTTAGATTGGGTTAGGGTAGGTTGTATTACGTCACAGACGCATACAGTGTTCCCACCGAGAAGTAGGTCCCGACAATCAAGGAATGTAGTTAAATAGTACCCCGAGAGGTCAGGTTGGGTTAGGTTACGCTATATTACGTTATTGATGTACATGAGGGTCCCACGGAGACGAAGAATCCAACTCGCCAGGAATGTTGCCAAATATTACCGCCGAGATGATAGGTTCGGTTAGGTTAGGTTATATTACGTTATTGATGTATATAAAGGTCCCACGGAGACGTAGAGGCCATCTCGCCAGGAATGTTGTCAAATATTACCGCCGACATGTTAGGTTGGATTAGGTTTGCTTATATTACGTTATTGATGTATATAAAGGTCCCACGGAGACGGAGAAGCCAACTCGCCAGGAATGTCGTCAAATATTACCGCCGAGATGTTAGGTTGGGTTAGGTTAGGTTATATTACGTTATTGATGTATATAAAGGTCCCACGGTGACGTAGAGGCCAACAAGCCAGGAATGTTGTCTAATATTACCGCCGAAATGATAGGTTTGGTTAGGTTAGGTTATATTACGTTATAGATGTGTATAAAGGACCCACGGAGACGTAGAGGCCAACTCGCCAGGAATGTTTTCAAGTATTAACGCCGACATGTTAGGTTGGGTTAGGTTTGGTTATGTTACGTTATTGATGTATATAAAGGTCCGACGCAGACGTAGAGGCCAACTCTCCAGGAATGTTGTCAAATATTACCGCCGAGATGATAGGTTGTGTTAGGTTAGGTTATATTACGTTATTGATATATATAAAGGTCCCACGGAGACGTATAGGCCAACAAGCCAGGAATGTTGCCAAATATTACCGCCGAGATGTTAGTTTGGGTTAGGTTAGGTTATATTACGTTATTGATGTATATGAAGGACCCACGGAGACGTAGAATCCAACTCGCCAGGAATGTTGCCAAATATTACCGCCGAGATGTTCGGTTGGGTTAGGTTAGGTTATATTTCGTTATTAATGTATGAAGGTCCCACGGAGACGTAGAGGCCAACATGCCAGGAATGTTGCCAAATATTACCGCCGAGATGTTAGTTTGGGTTAGGTTAGGTTATATTACGTTATTGATGTATATAAAGGTCCCACGGAGACGTAGAGGCCAACTCGCCAGGAATGTTGTCAAATATTACAGCCGCGATATTAGATTGGGTTAGGGTAGGTTGTATTACGTCATAGACGTATACAGTGTTCCCACCGAGAAGTAGGGCCCGACAATCAAGGAATGTGGTTAAATGGTACCCCGAGAGGTTAGGTTGGGTTAGGTTACGTTATATTACGTTATTGATGTACATGAGGGTCCCACGGAGACGTAGAGGCCAACTCGCCAGGAGTGTTGTCAAATATTACCGCCAAGATGATAGGTTGGGTTAGGTTAGGTTATATTACGTTATTGATGCATATGAAGGACCCACATAGACGTAGGGGCCAACTCGCCAGGAATATTGTCAGATATTACCGCCGAGATGATAGGTTGGGTTAGGTTAGGTTATATTACGTTATTGAGATATATAAAGGTCCCACGGTGACGTAGAGGCCAACAAGACAGGAATGTTGTCAAATATTACCGCCGAGATAATAGGTTGGGTTAGGTTAGGTTATATTACGTTATTGATGTATTTGAAGGACCCACCTAGACGTAGGGGCCAACTCGCCAGGAATATTGTCACATATTACCGCCGAGATGATAGGTTGGGTTAGGTTAGGTTATATTACGTTATTAAGGTATATAAAAGTCCCACGGTGACGTAGAGGCCAACAAGCCAGGAATGTTGTCAAATATTGCGGCAGAGATAATAGGTTGGGTTAGGGTAGGTTGTATTACGTCATAGACGTATACAGTGTTCCCACCGAGAAGTGGGGCCCGACAATCAAGGAATGTGGTTAAATGGCACCCCGAGAGGTTAGGTTGGGTTAGGTTAGGTTATATTACGTTATTGATGTATATGAAGGGCCCACCTAGACGTAGGGGCCAACTCGCCAGGAATATTGTCACATATTACCGCCGAGATGATAGGTTGGGTTAGGTTAGGTTATATTACGTTATTGATGTATATAAAGGTCCCACGGAGACGTAGAGGCCAACAAGCCAGGAATGTTGCCAAATATTACCGCCGAGAAGTTAGTTTGGGTTAGGTTAGGTTATATTACGTTATTAATGTATATGAAGGACCCACGGAGACGTAGAGGCCAACTCGCCAGGAATGTTGTCAAATATTACCGCCGAGATGATAGGTTGGGTTAGGTTAGGTTATATTTCGTTATTGATGTATATAAAGGTCCCACGGAGGCGTAGAGGCCAACTCGCCAGGAATGCTGTCAAATATTACAGACGCGATGTTAGTTTGGGTTAGGTTAGGTTATATTACGTTATTGATGTATATAAAGGTCCCACGGAGACGTAGAATCAAACTCGCCAGGAATGTTGCCAAATATTACCGCCGATATGTTCGGTTGGGTTAGGTTAGGTTATATTTCGTTATTAATGTATGAAGGTCCCACGGAGTCGTAGAGGCCAACTCGCCAGGAATGTTGTCAAATATTACAGCCGCGATATTAGATTGGGTTAGGGTAGGTTGTATTACGTCATAGACGTATACAGTGTTCCCACCGAGAAGTAGGGCCCGACAATCAAGGAATGTGGTTAAATGGTACCCCGAGAGGTTAGGTTGGGTTAGGTTACGTTATATTACGTTATTGATGTACATGAGGGTCCCACGGAGACGTAGAGGCCAACTCGCCAGGAACGTTGTCAAATATTACCGCCGACATGTTAGGTTGGATTAGGTTTGGTTATATTACGTTATTGATGTATATAAAGGTCCCACGGAGACGGAGAAGCCAACTCGCCAGGAATATTGTCAAATATTACCGCCGAGATGTTAGGTTGGGTTAGGTTAGGTTATATTACGTTCTTGATGTATATAAAGGTCCCACGGAGACGTAGAGGCCAACAAGCCAGGAATGTTGCCAAATATTACTGCCGAGATGTTAGTTTGGGTTAGGTTAGGTTATATTACGTTATTGATGTATATAGAGGTCCCACGGAGGCGTAGAGGCCAACTCGCCAGGAATGTTGTCAAATATTACAGACGCGATGTTAGATTGGGTTAGGGTAGGTTGTATTACGTCACAGACGCATACAGTGTTCCCACCGAGAAGTAGGTCCCGACAATCAAGGAATGTAGTTAAATAGTACCCCGAGAGGTCAGGTTGGGTTAGGTTACGCTATATTACGTTATTGATGTACATGAGGGTCCCACGGAGACGAAGAATCCAACTCGCCAGGAATGTTGCCAAATATTACCGCCGAGATGATAGGTTCGGTTAGGTTAGGTTATATTACGTTATTGATGTATATAAAGGTCCCACGGAGACGTAGATGCCAACAAGCCAGGAATGTTGCCAAATATTACCGCCGAGATGTTAGTTTGGGTTAGGTTAGGTTATATTACGTTATTGATGTATATAAAGGTCCCACGGAGACGTAGAATCCAACTCGCCAGGAATGTTGCCAAATATTACTGCCGAGATGTTCGGTTGGGTTAGGTTAGGTTATATTTCGTTATTAATGTATGAAGGTCCCACGGAGACGTAGAGGACAACTCGCCAGGAATGTTGCCAAATATTACCGCCGAGATGATAGGTTCGGTTAGGTTAGGTTATATTACGTTATTGATGTATATAAAGGTCCCACGGAGACGTAGAGGCCAACAAGCCAGGAATGTTGTCAAATATTACCGCCGAGATAATAGGTTGGGTTAGATTAGGTTATATTACGTTATTGATGTATATGAAGGACCCACGTAGACGTAGGGGCCAACTCGCCAGTAAAATTGTCAAATATTACCGCCGAGATGATAGGTTCGGTTAGGTTAGGTTATATTACGTTATTGATGTATATAAAGGTCCCACGGAGACGTAGAGGCCAACAAGCCAGGAATATTGCCAAATATTACCGCCGAGATGATAGGTTCGGTTAGGTTAGGTTATATTACGTTATTGATGTATATAAAGGTCCCACGGAGACGTAGAGGCCAACAAGCCAGGAATGTTGCCAAATATTACCGCCGAGATGATAGGTTGTGTTAGGTTAGGTTATATTACGTTATTGATGTATATAAAGGTCCCACGGAGACGTAGAGGCCAACAAGCCAGGAATGTTGCCAAATATTACCGCCGAGATGTTAGTTTGGGTTAGGTTAGGTTATATTACGTTATTGATGTATATAAAGGTCCCACGGAGACGTAGAATCCAACTCGCCAGGAATGTTGCCAAATATTACCGCCGAGATGTTCGGTTGGGTTAGGTTAGGTTATATTTCGTTATTAATGTATGAAGGTCCCACGGAGACGTAGAGGCCAACTCGCCAGGAATGTTGACAAATATTACCGCCGACATGTTAGGTTGGATTAGGTTTGGTTATATTACGTTATTGATGTATATATAGGTCCCACGGAGACGTAGAGGCCAACAAGCCAGGAATGTTGTCAAATATTACCGCCGAGATGTTAGGTTGGGTTAGGTTAGGTTATATTTCGTTATTGATGTATATAAAGGTACCACGGTGACGTAGAGGCCAACAAGCCAGGAATGTTGTCTAATATTACCGCCGAGATGATAGGTTTGGTTAGGTTAGGTTATATTACGTTATAGATGTGTATAAAGGACCCACGGAGACGTAGATGCCAACTCGCCAGGAATGTTGTCAAGTATTAACGCCGACATGTTACGTTGGGTTAGGTTTGGTTATGTTAGGTTATAGATGTGTATAAAGGACCCACGGGGACGTAGAGGCCAACTCGCCAGGAATGTTGCCAAATATTACCGCCGAGATGATAGGTTGTGTTAGGTTAGGTTATATTACGTTATTGATATATATAAAGGTCCCACGGAGACGTAGAGGCCAACTCGCCAGGAATGTTGTCAAATATTACAGCCGCGATATTAGATTGGGTTAGGGTAGGTTGTATTACGTCATTGACGTATACAGCGTTCCCACCGAGAAGTAGGGCCCAACAATCAAGGAATGTGGTTAAATGGTACCCCGAGAGGTTAGGTTGGGTTAGGTTACGTTATATTACGTTATTGATGTACATGAGGGTCCCACGGAGACGTAGAGGCCAACTCGCCAGGAATGTTGTCAAATATTACCGCCGACATGTTAGGTTGGATTAGGTTTGGTTATATTACGTTATTGATGCATATAAAGGTCACACAGAGACATAGAGGCCAACTAGCCAGGAGTGTTGTCAAATATTACCGCCAAGATGATAGGTTGGGTTAGGTTAGGTTATATTACGTTATTGAGGTATATAAAAGTCCCACGGTGACGTAGAGGCCAACAAGCCAGGAATGTTGTCAAATATTGCGGCAGAGATAATAGGTTGGGTTAGGGTAGGTTGTATTACGTCATAGACGTATACAGTGTTCCCACCGAGAAGTAGGGCCCGACAATCAAGGAATGTGGTTAAATGGTACCCCGAGAGGTTAGGTTGGGTTAGGTTAGGTTATATTACGTTATTGATGTATATGAAGGGCCCACCTAGACGTAGGGGCCAACTCGCCAGGAATATTGTCACATATTACCGCCGAGATGATAGGTTGGGTTTGGTTAGGTTATATTACGTTATTGATGTATATAAAGGTCCCACGGAGACGTAGAGGCCAACAAGCCAGGAATGTTGCCAAATATTACCGCCGAGATGTTAGTTTGGGTTAGGTTAGGTTATATTACGTTATTGATGTATATAAAGGTCCCACGGAGGCGTAGAGGCCAACTCGCCAGGAATGCTGTCAAATATTACAGACGCGATGTTAGATTGGGTTAGGATAGGTTGTATTACGTCATAGACGCATACAGTGTTCCCACCGAGAAGTAGGTCCCGACAATCAAGGAATGTAGTTAAATAGTACCCCGAGAGGTCAGGTTGGGTTAGGTTACGCTATATTACGTTATTGATGTACATGAGGGTCGCACGGAGACGTAGAATCCAACTCGCCAGGAATGTTGCCAAATATTACCGCCGAGATGATAGCTTCGGTTAGGTTAGGTTATATTACGTTATTGATGTATATAAAGGTCCCACGGAGACGTAGAATACAACTCGCCAGGAATGTTGCCAAATATCACCGCCGAGATGTTCGGTTGGGTTAGGTTAGGTTATATTTCGTTATTAATGTATGAAGGTCCCACGGAGACGTAGAGGCCAACTCGCCAGGAATGTTGTCAAATATTACCGCCGACATGTTAGGTTGGGTTAGGTTAGGTTATATTACGTTATTGAGATATGTAAAGGTCCCACGGTGACGTAGAGACCAACAAGCCAGGAATGTTGTCAAATATTACCGCCGAGATAATAGGTTGGATTAGGTTAGGTTATATTTCGTTATTGATGTATATGAAGGACCCACGTAGACGTAGGGGCCAACTCGCCAGTAATATTGTCAAATATTACCGCCGAGATGACAGGTTCGGTTAGGTTAGGTTATATTACGTTATTGATGTATATAAAGGTCCCACGGAGACGTAGAGGCCAACAAGCCAGGAATGTTGCCAAATATTACCGCCGAGATGATAGGTTCGGTTAGCTTAGGTTATATTACGTTATTGATGTATATAAAGGTCCCACGGAGACGTAGAGGCCAACAAGCCAGGAATGTTGCCAAATATTACCGCCGAGATGATAGGTTGTGTTAGGTTAGGTTATATTACGTTATTGATGTATATAAAGGTCCCACGGACACGTAGAGGCCAACAAGCCAGGAATGTTGCCAAATATTACCGCCGAGATGTTAGTTTGGGTTAGGTTAGGTTATATTACGTTATTGAGTTATATAGAGGTCCCACGGAGACGTAGAGGCCAACTCGCCAGGAATGATTTCAAATATTACCGCCGAGATGTTAGGTTGGTTTAGGTTAGGTTGTATTACGCTATAGACGTATACAGTGTTCCCACCGAGAAGTAGGGCCCGACAATCAAAGAATGTGGTTAAATTGTACCCCGAGATGTTAGGTTGGGTTAGGTTACGTTATATTACGTTATTGATGTACATGAGGGTCCCACGGAGACGTAGAGGCCATCTCGCCAGGAATGTTGTCAAGTATTAACGCCGACATGTTAGGTTGGGTTAGGTTTGGTTATGTTACGTTATTGATGTATATAAAGGTCCGACGCAGACGTAGAGGCCAACTGTCCAGGAATGTTGTCAAATATTACCGCCGAGATGTTAGGTTGGGTTAGGTTAGGTTATATTACGTTCTTGATGTATATAAAGGTCCCACGGAGACGTAGAGGCCAACAAGCCAGGAATGTTGCCAAATATTACTGCCGAGATGTTAGTTTGGGTTAGGTTAGGTTATATTACGTTATTGATGTATATAGAGGTCCCACCGAGGCGTAGAGGCCAACTCGCCAGGAATGTTGTCAAATATTACAGACGCGATGTTAGATTGGGTTAGGGTAGGTTGTATTACGTCACAGACGCATACAGTGTTCCCACCGAGAAGTAGGTCCCGACAATCAAGGAATGTAGTTAAATAGTACCCCGAGAGGTCAGGTTGGGTTAGGTTACGCTATATTACGTTATTGATGTACATGAGGGTCCCACGGAGACGAAGAATCCAACTCGCCAGGAATGTTGCCAAATATTACCGCCGAGATGATAGGTTCGGTTAGGTTAGGTTATATTACGTTATTGATGTATATAAAGGTCCCACGGAGACGTAGAATCCAACTCGCCAGGAATGTTGCCAAATATTACTGCCGAGATGTTCGGTTGGGTTAGGTTAGGTTATATTTCGTTATTAATGTATGAAGGTCCCACGGAGACGTAGAGGACAACTCGCCAGGAATGTTGCCAAATATTACCGCCGAGATGATAGGTTCGGTTAGGTTAGGTTATATTACGTTATTGATGTATATAAAGGTCCCACGGAGACGTAGAGGCCAACAAGCCAGGAATGTTGTCAAATATTACCGCCGAGATAATAGGTTGGGTTAGATTAGGTTATATTACGTTATTGATGTATATGAAGGACCCACGTAGACGTAGGGCCCAACTCGCCAGTAAAATTGTCAAATATTACCGCCGAGATGATAGGTTCGGTTAGGTTAGGTTATATTACGTTATTGATGTATATAAAGGTCCCACGGAGACGTAGAGGCCAACAAGCCAGGAATGTTGCCAAATATTACCGCCGAGATGATAGGTTCGGTTAGGTTAGGTTATATTACGTTATTGATGTATATAAAGGTCCCACGGAGACGTAGAGGCCAACAAGCCAGGAATGTTGCCAAATATTACCGCCGAGATGATAGGTTGTGTTAGGTTAGGTTATATTACGTTATTGATGTATATAAAGGTCCCACGGAGACGTAGAATCCAACTCGCCAGGAATGTTGCCAAATATTACCGCCGAGATGTTCGGTTGGGTTAGGTTAGGTTATATTTCGTTATTAATGTATGAAGGTCCCACGGAGACGTAGAGGCCAACTCGCCAGGAATGTTGACAAATATTACCGCCGACATGTTAGGTTGGATTAGGTTTGGTTATATTACGTTATTGATGTATATATAGGTCCCACGGAGACGTAGAGGCCAACAAGCCAGGAATGTTGTCAAATATTACCGCCGAGATGTTAGGTTGGGTTAGGTTAGGTTATATTTCGTTATTGATGTATATAAAGGTACCACGGTGACGTAGAGGCCAACAAGCCAGGAATGTTGTCTAATATTACCGCCGAGATGATAGGTTTGGTTAGGTTAGGTTATATTACGTTATAGATGTGTATAAAGGACCCACGGAGACGTAGATGCCAACTCGCCAGGAATGTTGTCAAGTATTAACGCCGACATGTTACGTTGGGTTAGGTTTGGTTATGTTAGGTTATAGATGTGTATAAAGGACCCACGGGGACGTAGAGGCCAACTCGCCAGGAATGTTGCCAAATATTACCGCCGAGATGATAGGTTGTGTTAGGTTAGGTTATATTACGTTATTGATATATATAAAGGTCCCACGGAGACGTAGAGGCCAACTCGCCAGGAATGTTGTCAAATATTACAGCCGCGATATTAGATTGGGTTAGGGTAGGTTGTATTACGTCATTGACGTATACAGCGTTCCCACCGAGAAGTAGGGCCCAACAATCAAGGAATGTGGTTAAATGGTACCCCGAGAGGTTAGGTTGGGTTAGGTTACGTTATATTACGTTATTGATGTACATGAGGGTCCCACGGAGACGTAGAGGCCAACTCGCCAGGAATGTTGTCAAATATTACCGCCGACATGTTAGGTTGGATTAGGTTTGGTTATATTACGTTATTGATGCATATAAAGGTCACACAGAGACATAGAGGCCAACTAGCCAGGAGTGTTGTCAAATATTACCGCCAAGATGATAGGTTGGGTTAGGTTAGGTTATATTACGTTATTGACGTATATAAAAGTCCCACGGTGACGTAGAGGCCAACAAGCCAGGAATGTTGTCAAATATTGCGGCAGAGATAATAGGTTGGGTTAGGGTAGGTTGTATTACGTCATAGACGTATACAGTGTTCCCACCGAGAAGTAGGGCCCGACAATCAAGGAATGTGGTTAAATGGTACCCCGAGAGGTTAGGTTGGGTTAGGTTAGGTTATATTACGTTATTGATGTATATGAAGGGCCCACCTAGACGTAGGGGCCAACTCGCCAGGAATATTGTCACATATTACCGCCGAGATGATAGGTTGGGTTAGGTTAGGTTATATTACGTTATTGATGTATATAAAGGTCCCACGGAGACGTAGAGGCCAACAAGCCAGGAATGTTGCCAAATATTACCGCCGAGATGTTAGTTTGGGTTAGGTTAGGTTATATTACGTTATTGATGTATATAAAGGTCCCACGGAGGCGTAGAGGCCAACTCGCCAGGAATGCTGTCAAATATTACAGACGCGATGTTAGATTGGGTTAGGGTAGGTTGTATTACGTCATAGACGCATACAGTGTTCCCACCGAGAAGTAGGTCCCGACAATCAAGGAATGTAGTTAAATAGTACCCCGAGAGGTCAGGTTGGGTTAGGTTACGCTATATTACGTTATTGATGTACATGAGGGTCGCACGGAGACGTAGAATCCAACTCGCCAGGAATGTTGCCAAATATTACCGCCGAGATGATAGCTTCGGTTAGGTTAGGTTATATTACGTTATTGATGTATATAAAGGTCCCACGGAGACGTAGAATACAACTCGCCAGGAATGTTGCCAAATATTACCGCCGAGATGTTCGGTTGGGTTAGGTTAGGTTATATTTCGTTATTAATGTATGAAGGTCCCACGGAGACGTAGAGGCCAACTCGCCAGGAATGTTGTCAAATATTACCGCCGACATGTTATGTTGGGTTAGGTTAGGTTATATTACGTTATTGAGATATGTAAAGGTCCCACGGTGACGTAGAGACCAACAAGCCAGGAATGTTGTCAAATATTACCGCCGAGATAATAGGTTGGATTAGGTTAGGTTATATTTCGTTATTGATGTATATGAAGGACCCACGTAGACGTAGGGGCCAACTCGCCAGTAATATTGTCAAATATTACCGCCGAGATGACAGGTTCGGTTAGGTTAGGTTATATTACGTTATTGATGTATATAAAGGTCCCACGGAGACGTAGAGGCCAACAAGCCAGGAATGTTGCCAAATATTACCGCCGAGATGATAGGTTCGGTTAGCTTAGGTTATATTACGTTATTGATGTATATAAAGGTCCCACGGAGACGTAGAGGCCAACAAGCCAGGAATGTTGCCAAATATTACCGCCGAGATGTTAGTTTGGGTTAGGTTAGGTTATATTACGTTATTGATGTATATAAAGGTCCCACGGAGACGTAGAATCCAACTCGCCAGGAATGTTGCCAAATATTACCGCCGAGATGTTCGGTTGGGTTAGGTTAGGTTATATTTCGTTATTAATGTATCAAGGTCCCACGGAGACGTAGAGGCCAACTCGCCAGGAATGTTGTCAAATATTACCGCCGAGATGTTAGTTTGGGTTAGGTTAGGTTATATTACGTTATTGATGTATATAAAGGTCCCACGGAGACGTAGAATCAAACTCGCCAGGAATGTTGCCAAATATTACCGCCGATATGTTCGGTTGGGTTAGGTTAGGTTATATTTCGTTATTAATGTATGAAGGTCCCACGGAGACGTAGAGGCCAACTCGCCAGGAATGTTGTCAAATATTACAGCCGCGATATTAGATTGGGTTAGGGTAGGTTGTATTACGTCATAGACGTATACAGTGTTCCCACCGAGAAGTAGGGCCCGACAATCAAGGAATGTGGTTAAATGGTACCCCGAGAGGTTAGGTTGGGTTAGGTTACGTTATATTACGTTATTGATGTACATGAGGGTCCCACGGAGACGTAGAGGCCAACTCGCCAGGAATGTTGTCAAATATTACCGCCGACATGTTAGGTTGGATTAGGTTTGGTTATATTACGTTATTGATGTATATAAAGGTCCCACGGAGACGGAGAAGCCAACTCGCGAGGAATATTGTCATATATTACCGCCGAGATGTTAGGTTGGGTTAGGTTAGGTTATATTACGTTCTTGATGTATATAAAGGTCCCACGGAGACGTAGAGGCCAACAAGCCAGGAATGTTGCCAAATATTACTGCCGAGATGTTAGTTTGGGTTAGGTTAGGTTATATTACGTTATTGATGTATATAGAGGTCCCACGGAGGCGTAGAGGCCAACTCGCCAGGAATGTTGTCAAATATTACAGACGCGATGTTAGATTGGGTTAGGGTAGGTTGTATTACGTCACAGACGCATACAGTGTTCCCACCGAGAAGTAGGTCCCGACAATCAAGGAATGTAGTTAAATAGTACCCCGAGAGGTCAGGTTGGGTTAGGTTACGCTATATTACGTTATTGATGTACATGAGGGTCCCACGGAGACGAAGAATCCAACTCGCCAGGAATGTTGCCAAATATTACCGCCGAGATGATAGGTTCGGTTAGGTTAGGTTATATTACGTTATTGATGTATATAAAGGTCCCACGGAGACGTAGATGCCAACAAGCCAGGAATGTTGCCAAATATTACCGCCGAGATGTTAGTTTGGGTTAGGTTAGGTTATATTACGTTATTGATGTATATAAAGGTCCCACGGAGACGTAGAATCCAACTCGCCAGGAATGTTGCCAAATATTACTGCCGAGATGTTCGGTTGGGTTAGGTTAGGTTATATTTCGTTATTAATGTATGAAGGTCCCACGGAGACGTAGAGGACAACTCGCCAGGAATGTTGCCAAATATTACCGCCGAGATGATAGGTTCGGTTAGGTTAGGTTATATTACGTTATTGATGTATATAAAGGTCCCACGGAGACGTAGAGGCCAACAAGCCAGGAATGTTGTCAAATATTACCGCCGAGATAATAGGTTGGGTTAGATTAGGTTATATTACGTTATTGATGTATATGAAGGACCCACGTAGACGTAGGGGCCAACTCGCCAGTAAAATTGTCAAATATTACCGCCGAGATGATAGGTTCGGTTAGGTTAGGTTATATTACGTTATTGATGTATATAAAGGTCCCACGGAGACGTAGAGGCCAACAAGCCAGGAATATTGCCAAATATTACCGCCGAGATGATAGGTTCGGTTAGGTTAGGTTATATTACGTTATTGATGTATATAAAGGTCCCACGGAGACGTAGAGGCCAACAAGCCAGGAATGTTGCCAAATATTACCGCCGAGATGATAGGTTGTGTTAGGTTAGGTTATATTACGTTATTGATGTATATAAAGGTCCCACGGAGACGTAGAGGCCAACAAGCCAGGAATGTTGCCAAATATTACCGCCGAGATGTTAGTTTGGGTTAGGTTAGGTTATATTACGTTATTGATGTATATAAAGGTCCCACGGAGACGTAGAATCCAACTCGCCAGGAATGTTGCCAAATATTACCGCCGAGATGTTCGGTTGGGTTAGGTTAGGTTATATTTCGTTATTAATGTATGAAGGTCCCACGGAGACGTAGAGGCCAACTCGCCAGGAATGTTGACAAATATTACCGCCGACATGTTAGGTTGGATTAGGTTTGGTTATATTACGTTATTGATGTATATATAGGTCCCACGGAGACGTAGAGGCCAACAAGCCAGGAATGTTGTCAAATATTACCGCCGAGATGTTAGGTTGGGTTAGGTTAGGTTATATTTCGTTATAGATGTGTATAAAGGACCCACGGAGACGTAGATGCCAACTCGCCAGGAATGTTGTCAAGTATTAACGCCGACATGTTACGTTGGGTTAGGTTTGGTTATGTTAGGTTATAGATGTGTATAAAGGACCCACGGGGACGTAGAGGCCAACTCGCCAGGAATGTTGCCAAATATTACCGCCGAGATGATAGGTTGTGTTAGGTTAGGTTATATTACGTTATTGATATATATAAAGGTCCCACGGAGACGTAGAGGCCAACTCGCCAGGAATGTTGTCAAATATTACAGCCGCGATATTAGGTTGGGTTAGGGTAGGTTGTATTACGTCATTGACGTATACAGCGTTCCCACCGAGAAGTAGGGCCCAACAATCAAGGAATGTGGTTAAATGGTACCCCGAGAGGTTAGGTTGGGTTAGGTTACGTTATATTACGTTATTGATGTACATGAGGGTCCCACGGAGACGTAGAGGCCAACTCGCCAGGAATGTTGTCAAATATTACCGCCGACATGTTAGGTTGGATTAGGTTTGGTTATATTACGTTATTGATGCATATAAAGGTCACACAGAGACATAGAGGCCAACTAGCCAGGAGTGTTGTCAAATATTACCGCCAAGATGATAGGTTGGGTTAGGTTAGGTTATATTACGTTATTGAGGTATATAAAAGTCCCACGGTGACGTAGAGGCCAACAAGCCAGGAATGTTGTCAAATATTGCGGCAGAGATAATAGGTTGGGTTAGGGTAGGTTGTATTACGTCATAGACGTATACAGTGTTCCCACCGAGAAGTAGGGCCCGACAATCAAGGAATGTGGTTAAATGGTACCCCGAGAGGTTAGGTTGGGTTAGGTTAGGTTATATTACGTTATTGATGTATATGAAGGGCCCACCTAGACGTAGGGGCCAACTCGCCAGGAATATTGTCACATATTACCGCCGAGATGATAGGTTGGGTTAGGTTAGGTTATATTACGTTATTGATGTATATAAAGGTCCCACGGAGACGTAGAGGCCAACAAGCCAGGAATGTTGCCAAATATTACCGCCGAGATGTTAGTTTGGGTTAGGTTAGGTTATATTACGTTATTGATGTATATAAAGGTCCCACGGAGGCGTAGAGGCCAACTCGCCAGGAATGCTGTCAAATATTACAGACGCGATGTTAGATTGGGTTAGGATAGGTTGTATTACGTCATAGACGCATACAGTGTTCCCACCGAGAAGTAGGTCCCGACAATCAAGGAATGTAGTTAAATAGTACCCCGAGAGGTCAGGTTGGGTTAGGTTACGCTATATTACGTTATTGATGTACATGAGGGTCGCACGGAGACGTAGAATCCAACTCGCCAGGAATGTTGCCAAATATTACCGCCGAGATGATAGCTTCGGTTAGGTTAGGTTATATTACGTTATTGATGTATATAAAGGTCCCACGGAGACGTAGAATACAACTCGCCAGGAATGTTGCCAAATATCACCGCCGAGATGTTCGGTTGGGTTAGGTTAGGTTATATTTCGTTATTAATGTATGAAGGTCCCACGGAGACGTAGAGGCCAACTCGCCAGGAATGTTGTCAAATATTACCGCCGACATGTTAGGTTGGGTTAGGTTAGGTTATATTACGTTATTGAGATATGTAAAGGTCCCACGGTGACGTAGAGACCAACAAGCCAGGAATGTTGTCAAATATTACCGCCGAGATAATAGGTTGGATTAGGTTAGGTTATATTTCGTTATTGATGTATATGAAGGACCCACGTAGACGTAGGGGCCAACTCGCCAGTAATATTGTCAAATATTACCGCCGAGATGATAGGTTCGGTTAGGTTAGGTTATATTACGTTATTGATGTATATAAAGGTCCCACGGAGACGTAGAGGCCAACAAGCCAGGAATATTGCCAAATATTACCGCCGAGATGATAGGTTCGGTTAGGTTAGGTTATATTACGTTATTGATGTATATAAAGGTCCCACGGAGACGTAGAGGCCAACAAGCCAGGAATGTTGCCAAATATTACCGCCGAGATGATAGGTTGTGTTAGGTTAGGTTATATTACGTTATTGATGTATATAAAGGTCCCACGGAGACGTAGAGGCCAACAAGCCAGGAATGTTGCCAAATATTACCGCCGAGATGTTAGTTTGGGTTAGGTTAGGTTATATTACGTTATTGATGTATATAAAGGTCCCACGGAGACGTAGAATCCAACTCGCCAGGAATGTTGCCAAATATTACCGCCGAGATGTTCGGTTGGGTTAGGTTAGGTTATATTTCGTTATTAATGTATGAAGGTCCCACGGAGACGTAGAGGCCAACTCGCCAGGAATGTTGACAAATATTACCGCCGACATGTTAGGTTGGATTAGGTTTGGTTATATTACGTTATTGATGTATATATAGGTCCCACGGAGACGTAGAGGCCAACAAGCCAGGAATGTTGTCAAATATTACCGCCGAGATGTTAGGTTGGGTTAGGTTAGGTTATATTTCGTTATAGATGTGTATAAAGGACCCACGGAGACGTAGATGCCAACTCGCCAGGAATGTTGTCAAGTATTAACGCCGACATGTTACGTTGGGTTAGGTTTGGTTATGTTAGGTTATAGATGTGTATAAAGGACCCACGGGGACGTAGAGGCCAACTCGCCAGGAATGTTGCCAAATATTACCGCCGAGATGATAGGTTGTGTTAGGTTAGGTTATATTACGTTATTGATATATATAAAGGTCCCACGGAGACGTAGAGGCCAACTCGCCAGGAATGTTGTCAAATATTACAGCCGCGATATTAGGTTGGGTTAGGGTAGGTTGTATTACGTCATTGACGTATACAGCGTTCCCACCGAGAAGTAGGGCCCAACAATCAAGGAATGTGGTTAAATGGTACCCCGAGAGGTTAGGTTGGGTTAGGTTACGTTATATTACGTTATTGATGTACATGAGGGTCCCACGGAGACGTAGAGGCCAACTCGCCAGGAATGTTGTCAAATATTACCGCCGACATGTTAGGTTGGATTAGGTTTGGTTATATTACGTTATTGATGCATATAAAGGTCACACAGAGACATAGAGGCCAACTAGCCAGGAGTGTTGTCAAATATTACCGCCAAGATGATAGGTTGGGTTAGGTTAGGTTATATTACGTTATTGAGGTATATAAAAGTCCCACGGTGACGTAGAGGCCAACAAGCCAGGAATGTTGTCAAATATTGCGGCAGAGATAATAGGTTGGGTTAGGGTAGGTTGTATTACGTCATAGACGTATACAGTGTTCCCACCGAGAAGTAGGGCCCGACAATCAAGGAATGTGGTTAAATGGTACCCCGAGAGGTTAGGTTGGGTTAGGTTAGGTTATATTACGTTATTGATGTATATGAAGGGCCCACCTAGACGTAGGGGCCAACTCGCCAGGAATATTGTCACATATTACCGCCGAGATGATAGGTTGGGTTAGGTTAGGTTATATTACGTTATTGATGTATATAAAGGTCCCACGGAGACGTAGAGGCCAACAAGCCAGGAATGTTGCCAAATATTACCGCCGAGATGTTAGTTTGGGTTAGGTTAGGTTATATTACGTTATTGATGTATATAAAGGTCCCACGGAGGCGTAGAGGCCAACTCGCCAGGAATGCTGTCAAATATTACAGACGCGATGTTAGATTGGGTTAGGATAGGTTGTATTACGTCATAGACGCATACAGTGTTCCCACCGAGAAGTAGGTCCCGACAATCAAGGAATGTAGTTAAATAGTACCCCGAGAGGTCAGGTTGGGTTAGGTTACGCTATATTACGTTATTGATGTACATGAGGGTCGCACGGAGACGTAGAATCCAACTCGCCAGGAATGTTGCCAAATATTACCGCCGAGATGATAGCTTCGGTTAGGTTAGGTTATATTACGTTATTGATGTATATAAAGGTCCCACGGAGACGTAGAATACAACTCGCCAGGAATGTTGCCAAATATCACCGCCGAGATGTTCGGTTGGGTTAGGTTAGGTTATATTTCGTTATTAATGTATGAAGGTCCCACGGAGACGTAGAGGCCAACTCGCCAGGAATGTTGTCAAATATTACCGCCGACATGTTAGGTTGGGTTAGGTTAGGTTATATTACGTTATTGAGATATGTAAAGGTCCCACGGTGACGTAGAGACCAACAAGCCAGGAATGTTGTCAAATATTACCGCCGAGATAATAGGTTGGATTAGGTTAGGTTATATTTCGTTATTGATGTATATGAAGGACCCACGTAGACGTAGGGGCCAACTCGCCAGTAATATTGTCAAATATTACCGCCGAGATGACAGGTTCGGTTAGGTTAGGTTATATTACGTTATTGATGTATATAAAGGTCCCACGGAGACGTAGAGGCCAACAAGCCAGGAATGTTGCCAAATATTACCGCCGAGATGATAGGTTCGGTTAGCTTAGGTTATATTACGTTATTGATGTATATAAAGGTCCCACGGAGACGTAGAGGCCAACAAGCCAGGAATGTTGCCAAATATTACCGCCGAGATGATAGGTTGTGTTAGGTTAGGTTATATTACGTTATTGATGTATATAAAGGTCCCACGGACACGTAGAGGCCAACAAGCCAGGAATGTTGCCAAATATTACCGCCGAGATGTTAGTTTGGGTTAGGTTAGGTTATATTACGTTATTGAGTTATATAGAGGTCCCACGGAGACGTAGAGGCCAACTCGCCAGGAATGATTTCAAATATTACCGCCGAGATGTTAGGTTGGTTTAGGTTAGGTTGTATTACGCTATAGACGTATACAGTGTTCCCACCGAGAAGTAGGGCCCGACAATCAAAGAATGTGGTTAAATTGTACCCCGAGATGTTAGGTTGGGTTAGGTTACGTTATATTACGTTATTGATGTACATGAGGGTCCCACGGAGACGTAGAGGCCATCTCGCCAGGAATGTTGTCAAGTATTAACGCCGACATGTTAGGTTGGGTTAGGTTTGGTTATGTTACGTTATTGATGTATATAAAGGTCCGACGCAGACGTAGAGGCCAACTGTCCAGGAATGTTGTCAAATATTACCGCCGAGATGTTAGGTTGGGTTAGGTTAGGTTATATTACGTTCTTGATGTATATAAAGGTCCCACGGAGACGTAGAGGCCAACAAGCCAGGAATGTTGCCAAATATTACTGCCGAGATGTTAGTTTGGGTTAGGTTAGGTTATATTACGTTATTGATGTATATAGAGGTCCCACCGAGGCGTAGAGGCCAACTCGCCAGGAATGTTGTCAAATATTACAGACGCGATGTTAGATTGGGTTAGGGTAGGTTGTATTACGTCACAGACGCATACAGTGTTCCCACCGAGAAGTAGGTCCCGACAATCAAGGAATGTAGTTAAATAGTACCCCGAGAGGTCAGGTTGGGTTAGGTTACGCTATATTACGTTATTGATGTACATGAGGGTCCCACGGAGACGAAGAATCCAACTCGCCAGGAATGTTGCCAAATATTACCGCCGAGATGATAGGTTCGGTTAGGTTAGGTTATATTACGTTATTGATGTATATAAAGGTCCCACGGAGACGTAGAATCCAACTCGCCAGGAATGTTGCCAAATATTACTGCCGAGATGTTCGGTTGGGTTAGGTTAGGTTATATTTCGTTATTAATGTATGAAGGTCCCACGGAGACGTAGAGGACAACTCGCCAGGAATGTTGCCAAATATTACCGCCGAGATGATAGGTTCGGTTAGGTTAGGTTATATTACGTTATTGATGTATATAAAGGTCCCACGGAGACGTAGAGGCCAACAAGCCAGGAATGTTGTCAAATATTACCGCCGAGATAATAGGTTGGGTTAGATTAGGTTATATTACGTTATTGATGTATATGAAGGACCCACGTAGACGTAGGGCCCAACTCGCCAGTAAAATTGTCAAATATTACCGCCGAGATGATAGGTTCGGTTAGGTTAGGTTATATTACGTTATTGATGTATATAAAGGTCCCACGGAGACGTAGAGGCCAACAAGCCAGGAATGTTGCCAAATATTACCGCCGAGATGATAGGTTCGGTTAGGTTAGGTTATATTACGTTATTGATGTATATAAAGGTCCCACGGAGACGTAGAGGCCAACAAGCCAGGAATGTTGCCAAATATTACCGCCGAGATGATAGGTTGTGTTAGGTTAGGTTATATTACGTTATTGATGTATATAAAGGTCCCACGGAGACGTAGAATCCAACTCGCCAGGAATGTTGCCAAATATTACCGCCGAGATGTTCGGTTGGGTTAGGTTAGGTTATATTTCGTTATTAATGTATGAAGGTCCCACGGAGACGTAGAGGCCAACTCGCCAGGAATGTTGACAAATATTACCGCCGACATGTTAGGTTGGATTAGGTTTGGTTATATTACGTTATTGATGTATATATAGGTCCCACGGAGACGTAGAGGCCAACAAGCCAGGAATGTTGTCAAATATTACCGCCGAGATGTTAGGTTGGGTTAGGTTAGGTTATATTTCGTTATTGATGTATATAAAGGTACCACGGTGACGTAGAGGCCAACAAGCCAGGAATGTTGTCTAATATTACCGCCGAGATGATAGGTTTGGTTAGGTTAGGTTATATTACGTTATAGATGTGTATAAAGGACCCACGGAGACGTAGATGCCAACTCGCCAGGAATGTTGTCAAGTATTAACGCCGACATGTTACGTTGGGTTAGGTTTGGTTATGTTAGGTTATAGATGTGTATAAAGGACCCACGGGGACGTAGAGGCCAACTCGCCAGGAATGTTGCCAAATATTACCGCCGAGATGATAGGTTGTGTTAGGTTAGGTTATATTACGTTATTGATATATATAAAGGTCCCACGGAGACGTAGAGGCCAACTCGCCAGGAATGTTGTCAAATATTACAGCCGCGATATTAGATTGGGTTAGGGTAGGTTGTATTACGTCATTGACGTATACAGCGTTCCCACCGAGAAGTAGGGCCCAACAATCAAGGAATGTGGTTAAATGGTACCCCGAGAGGTTAGGTTGGGTTAGGTTACGTTATATTACGTTATTGATGTACATGAGGGTCCCACGGAGACGTAGAGGCCAACTCGCCAGGAATGTTGTCAAATATTACCGCCGACATGTTAGGTTGGATTAGGTTTGGTTATATTACGTTATTGATGCATATAAAGGTCACACAGAGACATAGAGGCCAACTAGCCAGGAGTGTTGTCAAATATTACCGCCAAGATGATAGGTTGGGTTAGGTTAGGTTATATTACGTTATTGACATATATAAAAGTCCCACGGTGACGTAGAGGCCAACAAGCCAGGAATGTTGTCAAATATTGCGGCAGAGATAATAGGTTGGGTTAGGGTAGGTTGTATTACGTCATAGACGTATACAGTGTTCCCACCGAGAAGTAGGGCCCGACAATCAAGGAATGTGGTTAAATGGTACCCCGAGAGGTTAGGTTGGGTTAGGTTAGGTTATATTACGTTATTGATGTATATGAAGGGCCCACCTAGACGTAGGGGCCAACTCGCCAGGAATATTGTCACATATTACCGCCGAGATGATAGGTTGGGTTAGGTTAGGTTATATTACGTTATTGATGTATATAAAGGTCCCACGGAGACGTAGAGGCCAACAAGCCAGGAATGTTGCCAAATATTACCGCCGAGATGTTAGTTTGGGTTAGGTTAGGTTATATTACGTTATTGATGTATATAAAGGTCCCACGGAGGCGTAGAGGCCAACTCGCCAGGAATGCTGTCAAATATTACAGACGCGATGTTAGATTGGGTTAGGGTAGGTTGTATTACGTCATAGACGCATACAGTGTTCCCACCGAGAAGTAGGTCCCGACAATCAAGGAATGTAGTTAAATAGTACCCCGAGAGGTCAGGTTGGGTTAGGTTACGCTATATTACGTTATTGATGTACATGAGGGTCGCACGGAGACGTAGAATCCAACTCGCCAGGAATGTTGCCAAATATTACCGCCGAGATGATAGCTTCGGTTAGGTTAGGTTATATTACGTTATTGATGTATATAAAGGTCCCACGGAGACGTAGAATACAACTCGCCAGGAATGTTGCCAAATATTACCGCCGAGATGTTCGGTTGGGTTAGGTTAGGTTATATTTCGTTATTAATGTATGAAGGTCCCACGGAGACGTAGAGGCCAACTCGCCAGGAATGTTGTCAAATATTACCGCCAAAATGTTATGTTGGGTTAGGTTAGGTTATATTACGTTATTGAGATATGTAAAGGTCCCACGGTGACGTAGAGACCAACAAGCCAGGAATGTTGTCAAATATTACCGCCGAGATAATAGGTTGGATTAGGTTAGGTTATATTTCGTTATTGATGTATATGAAGGACCCACGTAGACGTAGGGGCCAACTCGCCAGTAATATTGTCAAATATTACCGCCGAGATGACAGGTTCGGTTAGGTTAGGTTATATTACGTTATTGATGTATATAAAGGTCCCACGGAGACGTAGAGGCCAACAAGCCAGGAATGTTGCCAAATATTACCGCCGAGATGATAGGTTCGGTTAGCTTAGGTTATATTACGTTATTGATGTATATAAAGGTCCCACGGAGACGTAGAGGCCAACAAGCCAGGAATGTTGCCAAATATTACCGCCGAGATGTTAGTTTGGGTTAGGTTAGGTTATATTACGTTATTGATGTATATAAAGGTCCCACGGAGACGTAGAATCCAACTCGCCAGGAATGTTGCCAAATATTACCGCCGAGATGTTCGGTTGGGTTAGGTTAGGTTATATTTCGTTATTAATGTATCAAGGTCCCACGGAGACGTAGAGGCCAACTCGCCAGGAATGTTGTCAAATATTACCGCCGAGATGTTAGTTTGGGTTAGGTTAGGTTATATTACGTTATTGATGTATATAAAGGTCCCACGGAGACGTAGAATCAAACTCGCCAGGAATGTTGCCAAATATTACCGCCGATATGTTCGGTTGGGTTAGGTTAGGTTATATTTCGTTATTAATGTATGAAGGTCCCACGGAGACGTAGAGGCCAACTCGCCAGGAATGTTGTCAAATATTACAGCCGCGATATTAGATTGGGTTAGGGTAGGTTGTATTACGTCATAGACGTATACAGTGTTCCCACCGAGAAGTAGGGCCCGACAATCAAGGAATGTGGTTAAATGGTACCCCGAGAGGTTAGGTTGGGTTAGGTTACGTTATATTACGTTATTGATGTACATGAGGGTCCCACGGAGACGTAGAGGCCAACTCGCCAGGAATGTTGTCAAATATTACCGCCGACATGTTAGGTTGGATTAGGTTTGGTTATATTACGTTATTGATGTATATAAAGGTCCCACGGAGACGGAGAAGCCAACTCGCGAGGAATATTGTCATATATTACCGCCGAGATGTTAGGTTGGGTTAGGTTAGGTTATATTACGTTCTTGATGTATATAAAGGTCCCACGGAGACGTAGAGGCCAACAAGCCAGGAATGTTGCCAAATATTACTGCCGAGATGTTAGTTTGGGTTAGGTTAGGTTATATTACGTTATTGATGTATATAAAGGTCCCACGGAGACGTAGAATCCAACTCGCCAGGAATGTTGCCAAATATTACCGCCGAGATGATAGGTTCGGTTAGGTTAGGTTATATTACGTTATTGATGTATATAAAGGTCCCACGGAGACGTAGAGGCCAACAAGCCAGGAATGTTGCCAAATATTACCGCCGAGATGTTAGTTTGGGTTAGGTTAGGTTATATTACGTTATTGATGTATATAAAGGTCCCACGGAGACGTAGGATCCAACTCGCCAGGAATGTTGCCAAATATTACCGCCGAGATGATAGGTTGGGTTAGGTTAGGTTATATTTCGTTATTAATGTATGAAGGTCCCACGGAGACGTAGAGGCCAACTCGCCAGGAATGTTGTCAAATATTACCGCCGAGATGATAGGTTCGGTTAGGTTAGGTTACGTTACGTTATTGATGTATATAAACGTCCCACGGAGACGTAGAGGCCAACAAGCCAGGAATGTTGTCAAATATTACCGCCGAGATAATAGGTTGGGTTAGGTTAGGTTATATATACGTTATTGATGTATATGAAGGACCCACGTAGACGTAGGGGCCAACTCGCCAGTAAAATTGTCAAATATTACCGCCGAGATGATAGGTTCGGTTAGGTTAGGTTATATTACGTTATTGATGTATATAAAGGTCCCACGGAGACGTAGAGGCCAACAAGCCAGGAATGTTGCCAAATATTACCGCCGAGATGATAGGTTCGGTTAGGTTAAGTTATATTACGTTATTGATGTATATAAAGGTCCCACGGAGACGTAGAGGCCAACAAGCCAGGAATGTTGCCAAATATTACCGCCGAGATGATAGGTTGTGTTAGGTTAGGTTATATTACGTTATTGATGTATATAAAGGTCCCACGGAGACGTAGAGGCCAACAAGCCAGGAATGTTGCCAAATATTACCGCCGAGATGTTAGTTTGGGTTAGGTTAGGTTATATTACGTTATTGAGTTATATAGAGGTCCCACGGAGACGTAGAGGCCAATTCGCCAGGAATGATTTCAAATATTACCGCCGAGATGTTAGGTTGGTTTAGGTTAGGTTGTATTACGCTATAGACGTATACAGTGTTCCCACCGAGAAGTAGGGCCCGACAATCAAGGAATGTAGTTAAATAGTACCCCGAGAGGTCAGGTTGGGTTAGGTTACGTTATATTACGTTATTGATGTACATGAGGGTCGCACGGAGACGTAGAATCCAACTCGCCAGGAATGTTGCCAAATATTACCGCCGAGATGATAGCTTCGGTTAGGTTAGGTTATATTACGTTATTGATGTATATAAAGGTCCCACGGAGACGTAGAATACAACTCGCCAGGAATGTTGCCAAATATTACCGCCGAGATGTTCGGTTGGGTTAGGTTAGGTTATATTTCGTTATTAATGTATGAAGGTCCCACGGAGACGTAGAGGCCAACTCGCCAGGAATGTTGTCAAATATTACCGCCGACATGTTATGTTGGGTTAGGTTAGGTTATATTACGTTATTGAGATATGTAAAGGTCCCACGGTGACGTAGAGACCAACAAGCCAGGAATGTTGTCAAATATTACCGCCGAGATAATAGGTTGGATTAGGTTAGGTTATATTTCGTTATTGATGTATATGAAGGACCCACGTAGACGTAGGGGCCAACTCGCCAGTAATATTGTCAAATATTACCGCCGACATGACAGGTTCGGTTAGGTTAGGTTATATTACGTTATTGATGTATATAAAGGTCCCACGGAGACGTAGAGGCCAACAAGCCAGGAATGTTGCCAAATATTACCGCCGAGATGATAGGTTCGGTTAGCTTAGGTTATATTACGTTATTGATGTATATAAAGGTCCCACGGAGACGTAGAGGCCAACAAGCCAGGAATGTTGCCAAATATTACCGCCGAGATGTTAGTTTGGGTTAGGTTAGGTTATATTACGTTATTGATGTATATAAAGGTCCCACGGAGACGTAGAATCCAACTCGCCAGGAATGTTGCCAAATATTACCGCCGAGATGTTCGGTTGGGTTAGGTTAGGTTATATTTCGTTATTAATGTATGAAGGTCCCACGGAGACGTAGAGGCCAACTCGCCAGGAATGTTGTCAAATATTACCGCCGAGATGTTAGTTTGGGTTAGGTTAGGTTATATTACGTTATTGATGTATATAAAGGTCCCACGGAGACGTAGAATCAAACTCGCCAGGAATGTTGCCAAATATTACCGCCGATATGTTCGGTTGGGTTAGGTTAGGTTATATTTCGTTATTAATGTATGAAGGTCCCACGGAGACGTAGAGGCCAACTCGCCAGGAATGTTGTCAAATATTACAGCCGCGATATTAGATTGGGTTAGGGTAGGTTGTATTACGTCATAGACGTATACAGTGTTCCCACCGAGAAGTAGGGCCCGACAATCAAGGAATGTGGTTAAATGGTACCCCGAGAGGTTAGGTTGGGTTAGGTTACGTTATATTACGTTATTGATGTACATGAGGGTCCCACGGAGACGTAGAGGCCAACTCGCCAGGAATGTTGTCAAATATTACCGCCGACATGTTAGGTTGGATTAGGTTTGGTTATATTACGTTATTGATGTATATAAAGGTCCCACGGAGACGGAGAAGCCAACTCGCGAGGAATATTGTCATATATTACCGCCGAGATGTTAGGTTGGGTTAGGTTAGGTTATATTACGTTCTTGATGTATATAAAGGTCCCACGGAGACGTAGAGGCCAACAAGCCAGGAATGTTGCCAAATATTACTGCCGAGATGTTAGTTTGGGTTAGGTTAGGTTATATTACGTTATTGATGTATATAAAGGTCCCACGGAGACGTAGAATCCAACTCGCCAGGAATGTTGCCAAATATTACCGCCGAGATGATAGGTTCGGTTAGGTTAGGTTATATTACGTTATTGATGTATATAAAGGTCCCACGGAGACGTAGAGGCCAACAAGCCAGGAATGTTGCCAAATATTACCGCCGAGATGTTAGTTTGGGTTAGGTTAGGTTATATTACGTTATTGATGTATATAAAGGTCCCACGGAGACGTAGGATCCAACTCGCCAGGAATGTTGCCAAATATTACCGCCGAGATGATAGGTTGGGTTAGGTTAGGTTATATTTCGTTATTAATGTATGAAGGTCCCACGGAGACGTAGAGGCCAACTCGCCAGGAATGTTGTCAAATATTACCGCCGAGATGATAGGTTCGGTTAGGTTAGGTTATGTTACGTTATTGATGTATATAAACGTCCCACGGAGACGTAGAGGCCAACAAGCCAGGAATGTTGTCAAATATTACCGCCGAGATAATAGGTTGGGTTAGGTTAGGTTATATATACGTTATTGATGTATATGAAGGACCCACGTAGACGTAGGGGCCAACTCGCCAGTAAAATTGTCAAATATTACCGCCGAGATGATAGGTTCGGTTAGGTTAGGTTATATTACGTTATTGATGTATATAAAGGTCCCACGGAGACGTAGAGGCCAACAAGCCAGGAATGTTGCCAAATATTACCGCCGAGATGATAGGTTCGGTTAGGTTAAGTTATATTACGTTATTGATGTATATAAAGGTCCCACGGAGACGTAGAGGCCAACAAGCCAGGAATGTTGCCAAATATTACCGCCGAGATGATAGGTTGTGTTAGGTTAGGTTATATTACGTTATTGATGTATATAAAGGTCCCACGGAGACGTAGAGGCCAACAAGCCAGGAATGTTGCCAAATATTACCGCCGAGATGTTAGTTTGGGTTAGGTTAGGTTATATTACGTTATTGAGTTATATAGAGGTCCCACGGAGACGTAGAGGCCAATTCGCCAGGAATGATTTCAAATATTACCGCCGAGATGTTAGGTTGGTTTAGGTTAGGTTGTATTACGCTATAGACGTATACAGTGTTCCCACCGAGAAGTAGGGCCCGACAATCAAGGAATGTAGTTAAATAGTACCCCGAGAGGTCAGGTTGGGTTAGGTTACGTTATATTACGTTATTGATGTACATGAGGGTCCCACGGAGACGTAGAATCCAAATCGCCAGGAATGTTGCCAAATATTACCGCCGAGATGATAGGTTGTGTTAGGTTAGGTTATATTACGTTATTGATATATATAAAGGTCCCACGGAGACGTAGAGGCCAACAAGCCAGGAATGTTGCCAAATATTACCGCCGAGATGTTAGTTTGGGTTAGGTTAGGTTATATTACGTTATTGATGTATATGAAGGACCCACGGAGACGAAGAATCCAACTCGCCAGGAATGTTGCCAAATATTACCGCCGAGATGTTAGTTTGGGTTAGGTTAGGTTATATTACGTTATTGATGTATATAAAGGTCCCACGGAGGCGTAGAGGCCAACTCGCCAGGAATGCTGTCAAATATTACAGACGCGATGTTAGATTGGGTTAGGGTAGGTTGTACTACGTCATAGACGCATACAGTGTTCCCACCGAGAAGTAGGTCCCGACAATCAAGGAATGTAGTTAAATAGTACCCCGAGAGGTCAGGTTGGGCTAGGTTACGCTATATTACGTTATTGATGTACATGAGGGTCGCACGGAGACGTAGAATCCAACTCGCCAGGAATGTTGCCAAATATTACCGCCGAGATGATAGGTTGTGTTAGGTTAGGTTATATTACGTTATTGATATATATAAAGGTCCCACGGAGACGTAGAGGCCAACAAGCCAGGAATGTTGCCAAATATTACCGCCGAGATGTTAGTTTGGGTTAGGTTAGGTTATATTACGTTATTGATGTATATGAAGGACCCACGGAGACGTAGAATCCAACTCGCCAGGAATGTTGCCAAATATTACCGCCGAGATGATAGGTTCGGTTAGGTTAGGTTATATTACGTTATTGATGTATATAAAGGTCCCACGGAGACGTAGAATCAAACTCGCCAGGAATGTTGCCAAATATTACCGCCGATATGTTCGGTTGGGTTAGGTTAGGTTATATTTCGTTATTGATGTATATGAAGGACCCACGTAGACGTAGGGGCCAACTCGCCAGTAATATTGTCAAATATTACAGCCGCGATATTAGATTGGGTTAGGGTAGGTTGTATTACGTCATAGACGTATACAGTGTTCCCACCGAGAAGTAGGGCCCGACAATCAAGGAATGTGGTTAAATGGTACCCCGAGAGGTTAGGTTGGGTTAGGTTACGTTATATTACGTTATTGATGTACATGAGGGTCCCACGGAGACGTAGAGGCCAACTCGCCAGGAATGTTGTCAAATATTACCGCCGACATGTTAGGTTGGATTAGGTTTGGTTATATTACGTTATTGATGTATATAAAGGTCCCACGGAGACGGAGAAGCCAACTCGCGAGGAATATTGTCATATAATACCGCCGAGATGTTAGGTTGGGTTAGGTTAGGTTATATTACGTTCTTGATGTATATAAAGGTCCCACGGAGACGTAGAGGCCAACAAGCCAGGAATGTTGCCAAATATTACTGCCGAGATGTTAGTTTGGGTTAGGTTAGGTTATATTACGTTATTGATGTATATAAAGGTCCCACGGAGACGTAGAATCCAACTCGCCAGGAATGTTGCCAAATATTACCGCCGAGATGATAGGTTCGGTTAGGTTAGGTTATATTACGTTATTGATGTATATAAAGGTCCCACGGAGACGTAGAGGCCAACAAGCCAGGAATGTTGCCAAATATTACCGCCGAGATGTTAGTTTGGGTTAGGTTAGGTTATATTACGTTATTGATGTATATAAAGGTCCCACGGAGACGTAGGATCCAACTCGCCAGGAATGTTGCCAAATATTACCGCCGAGATGTTCGGTTGGGTTAGGTTAGGTTATATTTCGTTATTAATGTATGAAGGTCCCACGGAGACGTAGAGGCCAACTCGCCAGGAATGTTGTCAAATATTACCGCCGAGATGATAGGTTCGGTTAGGTTAGGTTATATTACGTTATTGATGTATATAAAGGTCCCACGGAGACGTAGAGGCCAACAAGCCAGGAATGTTGTCAAATATTACCGCCGAGATAATAGGTTGGGTTAGGTTAGGTTATATATACGTTATTGATGTATATGAAGGACCCACGTAGACGTAGGGGCCAACTCGCCAGTAAAATTGTCAAATATTACCGCCGAGATGATAGGTTCGGTTAGGTTAGGTTATATTACGTTATTGATGTATATAAAGGTCCCACGGAGACGTAGAGGCCAACAAGCCAGGAATGTTGCCAAATATTACCGCCGAGATGATAGGTTCGGTTAGGTTAAGTTATATTACGTTATTGATGTATATAAAGGTCCCACGGAGACGTAGAGGCCAACAAGCCAGGAATGTTGCCAAATATTACCGCCGAGATGATAGGTTGTGTTAGGTTAGGTTATATTACGTTATTGATGTATATAAAGGTCCCACGGAGACGTAGAGGCCAACAAGCCAGGAATGTTGCCAAATATTACCGCCGAGATGTTAGTTTGGGTTAGGTTAGGTTATATTACGTTATTGAGTTATATAGAGGTCCCACGGAGACGTAGAGGCCAATTCGCCAGGAATGATTTCAAATATTACCGCCGAGATGTTAGGTTGGTTTAGGTTAGGTTGTATTACGCTATAGACGTATACAGTGTTCCCACCGAGAAGTAGGGCCCGACAATCAAGGAATGTAGTTAAATAGTACCCCGAGAGGTCAGGTTGGGTTAGGTTACGTTATATTACGTTATTGATGTACATGAGGGTCCCACGGAGACGTAGAATCCAAATCGCCAGGAATGTTGCCAAATATTACCGCCGAGATGATAGGTTGTGTTAGGTTAGGTTATATTACGTTATTGATATATATAAAGGTCCCACGGAGACGTAGAGGCCAACAAGCCAGGAATGTTGCCAAATATTACCGCCGAGATGTTAGTTTGGGTTAGGTTAGGTTATATTTCGTTATTAATGTATGAAGGTCCCACGGAGACGTAGAGGCCAACTCGCCAGGAATGTTGTCAAATATTACCGCCGAGATGTTAGTTTGGGTTAGGTTAGGTTATATTACGTTATTGATGTATATAAAGGTCCCACGGAGACGTAGAATCAAACTCGCCAGGAATGTTGCCAAATATTACCGCCGATATGTTCGGTTGGGTTAGGTTAGGTTATATTTCGTTATTAATGTATGAAGGTCCCACGGAGACGTAGAGGCCAACTCGCCAGGAATGTTGTCAAATATTACAGCCGCGATATTAGATTGGGTTAGGGTAGGTTGTATTACGTCATAGACGTATACAGTGTTCCCACCGAGAAGTAGGGCCCGACAATCAAGGAATGTGGTTAAATGGTACCCCGAGAGGTTAGGTTGGGTTAGGTTACGTTATATTACGTTATTGATGTACATGAGGGTCCCACGGAGACGTAGAGGCCAACTCGCCAGAAATGTTGTCAAATATTACCGCCGACATGTTAGGTTGGATTAGGTTTGGCTATATTACGTTATTGATGTATATAAAGGTCCCACGGAGACGGAGAAGCCAACTCGCGAGGGATATTGTCATATATTACCGCCGAGATGTTAGGTTGGGTTAGGTTAGGTTATATTACGTTCTTGATGTATATAAAGGTCCCACGGAGACGTAGAGGCCAACAAGCCAGGAATGTTGCCAAATATTACTGCCGAGATGTTAGTTTGGGTTAGGTTAGGTTATATTACGTTATTGATGTATATAAAGGTCCCACGGAGACGTAGAATCCAACTCGCCAGGAATGTTGCCAAATATTACCGCCGAGATGATAGGTTCGGTTAGGTTAGGTTATATTACGTTATTGATGTATATAAAGGTCCCACGGAGACGTAGAGGCCAACAAGCCAGGAATGTTGCCAAATATTACCGCCGAGATGTTAGTTTGGGTTAGGTTAGGTTATATTACGTTATTGATGTATATAAAGGTCCCACGGAGACGTAGGATCCAACTCGCCAGGAATGTTGCCAAATATTACCGCCGAGATGTTCGGTTGGGTTAGGTTAGGTTATATTTCGTTATTAATGTATGAAGGTCCCACGGAGACGTAGAGGCCAACTCGCCAGGAATGTTGTCAAATATTACCGCCGAGATGATAGGTTCGGTTAGGTTAGGTTATATTACGTTATTGATGTATATAAAGGTCCCACGGAGACGTAGAGGCCAACAAGCCAGGAATGTTGTCAAATATTACCGCCGAGATAATAGGTTGGGTTAGGTTAGGTTATATATACGTTATTGATGTATATGAAGGACCCACGTAGACGTAGGGGCCAACTCGCCAGTAAAATTGTCAAATATTACCGCCGAGATGATAGGTTCGGTTAGGTTAGGTTATATTACGTTATTGATGTATATAAAGGTCCCACGGAGACGTAGAGGCCAACAAGCCAGGAATGTTGCCAAATATTACCGCCGAGATGATAGGTTCGGTTAGGTTAAGTTATATTACGTTATTGATGTATATAAAGGTCCCACGGAGACGTAGAGGCCAACAAGCCAGGAATGTTGCCAAATATTACCGCCGAGATGATAGGTTGTGTTAGGTTAGGTTATATTACGTTATTGATGTATATAAAGGTCCCACGGAGACGTAGAGGCCAACAAGCCAGGAATGTTCCCAAATATTACCGCCGAGATGTTAGTTTGGGTTAGGTTAGGTTATATTACGTTATTGAGTTATATAGAGGTCCCACGGAGACGTAGAGGCCAATTCGCCAGGAATGATTTCAAATATTACCGCCGAGATGTTAGGTTGGTTTAGGTTAGGTTGTATTACGCTATAGACGTATACAGTGTTCCCACCGAGAAGTAGGGCCCGACAATCAGGGAATGTAGTTAAATAGTACCCCGAGAGGTCAGGTTGGGTTAGGTTACGTTATATTACGTTATTGATGTACATGAGGGTCCCACGGAGACGTAGAATCCAAATCGCCAGGAATGTTGCCAAATATTACCGCCGAGATGATAGGTTGTGTTAGGTTAGGTTATATTACGTTATTGATATATATAGGTCCCACGGAGACGTAGAGGCCAACAAGCCAGGAATGTTGCCAAATATTACCGCCGAGATGTTAGTTTGGGTTAGGTTAGGTTATATTACGTTATTGATGTATATGAAGGACCCACGGAGACGTAGAATCCAACTCGCCAGGAATGTTGCCAAATATTACCGCCGAGATGTTCGGTTGGGTTAGGTTAGGTTATATTTCGTTATTAATGTATGAAGGTCCCACGGAGACGTAGAGGCCAACAAGCCAGGAATGTTGCCAAATATTACCGCCGAGATGTTAGTTTGGGTTAGGTTAGGCTATATTACGTTATTGATGTATATAAACGTCCCACGGAGACGTAGAGGCCAACTCGCCAGGAATGTTGTCAAATATTACAGCCGCGATATTAGATTGGGTTAGGGTAGGTTGTATTACGTCATTGACGTATACAGCGTTCCCACCGAGAAGTAGGGCCCGACAATCAAGGAATGTGGTTAAATGGTACCCCGAGAGGTTAGGTTGGGTTAGGTTAGGTTATATTACGTTATTGATGTATATAAAGGTCCCACGGAGACGTAGAGGCCAACAAGCCAGGAATGTTGCCAAATATTACCGCCGAGATGTTAGTTTGGGTTAGGTTAGGTTATATTACGTTATTGATGTATATAAAGGTCCCACGGAGACGTAGAATCCAACTCGCCAGGAATGTTGCCAAATATTACCGCCGAGATGTTCGGTTGGGTTAGGTTAGGTTATATTTCGTTATTAATGTATGAAGGTCCCACGGAGACGTAGAGGCCAACTCGCCAGGAATGTTGTCAAATATTACCGCCGACATGTTAGGTTGGATTAGGGTTGGTTATATTACGTTATTGATGTATATATAGGTCCCACGGAGACGTAGAGGCCAACAAGCCAGGAATGTTGTCAAATATTACCGCCGTGATGATAGGTTGGGTTAGGTTAGGTTATATTACGTTATTGATGTATATAAAGGTACCACGGTGACGTAGAGGCCAACAAGCCAGGAATGTTGTCTAATATTACCGCCGAGATGATAGGTTTGGTTAGGTTAGGTTATATTACGTTATAGATGTGTATAAAGGACCCACGGAGACGTAGATTCCAACTCGCCAGGAATGTTGTCAAGTATTAACGCCGACATGTTACGTTGGGTTAGGTTTGGTTATGTTAGGTTATAGATGTGTATAAAGGACCCACGGGGACGTAGAGGCCAACTCTAACAGGACTGTTGTCAAATATTACCGCCGAGATGTCAGGTTGTGTTAGGTTAGGTTATATTAGGTTATTGAGTTATATAGAGGTCCCACGGAGACGTAGAGGCCAACTCGCCAGGAATGATTTCAAATATTACCGCCGAGATGTTAGGTTGGTTTAGGTTAGGTTGTATTACGCTATAGACGTATACAGTGTTCCCACCGAGAAGTAGGGCCCGACAAACAAGGAATTTGGATAAATGGTACCCCGAGAGGTTAGGTTGCGTTAGGTTAGGTTATATTACGTTATAGATGTGTATAAAGGACCCACGGGGACGTAGAGGCCAACTCGCCAGGAATGTTGCCAAATATTACCACCGAGATGATAGGTTGTGTTAGGTTAGGTTATATTACGTTATTGATATATATAAAGGTCCCACGGAGACGTAGAGGCCAACAAGCCAGGAATGTTGCCAAATATTACCGCCGAGATGTTAGTTTGGGTTAGGTTAGGTTATATTACGTTATTGATGTATATGAAGGACCCACGGAGACGTAGAATCCAACTCGCCAGGAATGTTGCCAAATATTACCGCCGAGATGTTCGGTTGGGTTAGGTTAGGTTATATTTCGTTATTACTGTATGAAGGTCCCACGGAGACGTAGAGGCCAACAAGCCAGGAATGTTGCCAAATATTACCGCCGAGATGTTAGTTTGGGTTAGGTTAGGCTATATTACGTTATTGATGTATATAAACGTCCCACGGAGACCTAGAGGCCAAGTCGCCAGGAATGTTGTCAAATATTACAGCCGCGATATTAGATTGGGTTAGGGTAGGTTGTATTACGTCATTGACGTATACAGCGTTCCCACCGAGAAGTAGGGCCCGACAATCAAGGTATGTGGTTAAATGGTACCCCGAGAGGTTAGGTTGGGTTAGGTTAGGTTATATTACGTTATTGATGTATATGAAGGGCCCACCTAGACGTAGGGGCCAAGTCGCCAGGAATATTGTCACATATTACCGCCGAGATGATAGGTTGGGTTAGGTTAGGTTATATTACGTTATTGATGTATATAAAGGTCCCACGGAGACGTAGAGGCCAACAAGCCAGGAATGTTGCCAAATATTACCGCCGAGATGTTAGTTTGGGTTAGGTTAGGTTATATTACGTTATTGATGTATATGAAGGACCCACGGAGACGTAGAGGCCAACTCGCCAGGAATGTTGTCAAATATTACCGCCGAGATGTTAGGTTGGGTTAGGTTAGGTTATATTACGTTATTGATGTATATAAAGGTACCACGGTGACGTAGAGGCCAACAAGCCAGGAATGTTGTCTAATATTACCGCCGAGATGATAGGTTTGGTTAGGTTAGGTTATATTACGTTATAGATGTGTATAAAGGACCCACGGAGACGTAGATGCCAACTCGCCAGGAATGTTGTCAAGTATTAACGCCGACATGTTACGTTGGATTAGGTTTGGTTATGTTAGGTTATAGATGTGTATAAAGGACCCACGGGGACGTAGAGGCCAACTCTAACAGGAATGTTGTCAAATATTACCGCCGAGATGTCAGGTTGTGTTAGGTTAGGTTATATTAGGTTATTGAGTTATATAGAGGTCCCACGGAGACGTAGAGGCCAACTCGCCAGGAATGATTTCAAATATTACCGCCGAGATGTTAGGTTGGTTTAGGTTAGGTTGTATTACGCTATAGACGTATACAGTGTTCCCACCGAGAAGTAGGGCCCGACAAACAAGGAATTTGGATAAATGGTACCCCGAGAGGTTAGGTTGCGTTAGGTTAGGTTATATTACGTTATAGATGTGTATAAAGGACCCACGGGGACGTAGAGGCCAACTCGCCAGGAATGTTGCCAAATATTACCGCCGAGATGATAGGTTGTGTTAGGTTAGGTTATATTACGTTATTGATATATATAAAGGTCCCACGGAGACGTAGAGGCCAACAAGCCAGGAATGTTGCCAAATATTACCGCCGAGATGTTAGTTTGGGTTAGGTTAGGTTATATTACGTTATTGATGTATATGAAGGTCCCACGGAGACGTAGAGGCCAACTCGCCAGGAATGTTGTCAAATATTACCGCCGACATGTTAGGTTGGATTAGGTTTGGTTATATTACGTTATTGTTGTATATAAAGGTCCCACGGAGACGTAGAGGCCAACAAGCCAGGAATGTTGTCAAATATTACCGCCGAGATGTTAGGTTGCGTTAGGTTAGGTTATATTACGTTATTGATGTATATAAAGGTCCCACGGTGACGTACGGGCCAACAAGCCAGGAATGTTGTATAATATTACCGCCGAGATGATAGGTTTGGTTAGGTTAGGTTATATTACGTTATAGATGTGTATAAAGGACCCACGGAGACGTAGATGCCAACTCGCCAGGAATGTTGTCAAGTATTACCGCCGAGATGTCAGGTTGTGTTAGGTTAGGTTATATTACGTTATTGAGTTATATAGAGGTCCCACGGAGACGTAGAGACCAACTCGCCAGGAATGATTTCAAATATTACCGCCGAAATGTTAGGTTGGTTTAGGTTAGGTTGTATTACGCTATAGACGTGTACAGTGTTCCCACCGAGAAGTAGGGCCCGACAAACAAGGAATTTGGATAAATGGTACCCCGAGAGGTTAGGTTGGGTTAGGTTACGTTATATTACGTTATTGATTTACATGAGGGTCCCACGGAGACGTAGAGGCCATCTCGCCAGGAATGTTGTCAAGTATTAACGCCGACATGTTGGGTTTGGTTAGGTTAGGTTATATTACGTTATAGATGTGTATAAAGGACCCACGGAGACGTAGATGCCAACTCGCCAGGAATGTTGTCAAGTATTACCGCCGAGATGTCAGGTTGTGTTAGGTTAGGTTATATTACGTTATTGAGTTATATAGAGGTCCCACGGAGACGTAGAGACCAACTCGCCAGGAATGATTTCAAATATTACCGCCGAAATGTTAGGTTGGTTTAGGTTAGGTTGTATTACGCTATAGACGTGTACAGTGTTCCCACCGAGAAGTAGGGCCCGACAAACAAGGAATTTGGATAAATGGTACCCCGAGAGGTTAGGTTGGGTTAGGTTACGTTATATTACGTTATTGATGTACATGAGGGTCCCACGGAGACGTAGAGGCCATCTCGCCAGGAATGTTGTCAAGTATTAACGCCGACATGTTGGGTTGGGTTAGGTTTGGTTATGTTACGTTATTGATGTATATAAAGGTCCGACGCAGACGTAGAGGCCAACTCTCCAGGAATGTTGTCAAATATTACCGCCGAGATGTCAGGTTGTGTGAGGTTAGGTTATATTACGTTATTGAGTTATATAGAGGTCCCACGGAGACGTAGAGGCCAACTCGCCAGGAATGATTTCAAATATTACCGCCGAAATGTTAGGTTGGTTTAGGTTAGGTTGTATTACGCTATAGACGTGTACAGTGTTCCCACCGAGAAGTAGGGCCCGACAAACAAGGAATTTGGATAAATGGTACCCCGAGAGGTTAGGTTGGGTTAGGTTAGGTTATATTACGTTATAGATGTGTATAAAGGATCCACGGGGACGTAGAGGCCAACTCGCCAGGAATGTTGCCAAATATTACCGCCGAGATGATAGGTTGTGTTAGGTTAGGTTATATTACGTTATTGATATATATATAAAGGTCCCACGGAGACGTATAGGCTAACAAGCCAGGAATGTTGCCAAATATTACCGCCGAGATGTAATTTGGGTTAGGTTAGGTTATATTACGTTATTGATGTATATGAAGGACCCACGGAGACGTAGAATCCAACTCGCCAGGAATGTTGCCAAATATTACCGCCGAGATGTTCGGTTGGGTTAGGTTAGGTTATATTTCGTTATTAATGTATGAAGGTCCCACGGAGACGTAGAGGCCAACAAGCCAGGAATGTTGCCAAATATTACCGCCGATATGTTAGTTTGGGTTAGGTTAGGTTATATTACGTTATTGATGTATATAAAGGTCCCACGGAGACGTAGAGGCCAACCCGCCAGGAATGTTGTCAAATATTACAGCCGCGATATTAGATTGGGTTAGGGTAGATTGTATTACGTCATAGACGTATACAGTGTTCCCACCGAGAAGTAGGGCCCGACAATCAAGGAATGTGGTTAAATGGTACCCCGAGAGGTTAGGTTGGGTTAGGTTAGGTTATATTACGTTATTGATGTATATAAAGGTCCCACGGAGACGTAGAATCCAACTCGCCAGGAATGTTGCCAAATATTACCGCCGAGATGTTCGGTTGGGTTAGGTTAGGTTATATTTCGTTATTAATGTATGAAGGTCCCACGGAGACGTAGAGGCCAACTCGCCAGGAATGTTGTCAAATATTACCGCCGACATGTTAGGTTGGATTAGGTTTGGTTATATTACGTTATTGATGTATATAAAGGTCCCACGGAGACGTAGAATCCAAATCGCCAGGAATGTTGCCAAATATTACCGCCGAGATGATAGGTTGTGTTAGGTTAGGTTATATTACGTTATTGATATATATAAAGGTCCCACGGAGACGTAGAGGCCAACAAGCCAGGAATGTTGCCAAATATTACCGCCGAGATGTTAGTTTGGGTTAGGTTAGGTTATATTACGTTATTGATGTATATGAAGGACCCACGGAGACGTAGAATCCAACTCGCCAGGAATGTTGCCAAATATTACCGCCGAGATGTTCGGTTGGGTTAGGTTAGGTTATATTTCGTTATTAATGTATGAAGGTCCCACGGAGACGTAGAGGCCAACAAGCCAGGAATGTTGCCAAATATTACCGCCGAGATGTTAGTTTGGGTTAGGTTAGGCTATATTACGTTATTGATGTATATAAACGTCCCACGGAGACGTAGAGGCCAACTCGCCAGGAATGTTGTCAAATATTACAGCCGCGATATTAGATTGGGTTAGGGTAGGTTGTATTACGTCATTGACGTATACAGCGTTCCCACGGAGAAGTAGGGCCCGACAATCAAGGAATGTGGTTAAATGGTACCCCGAGAGGTTAGGTTGGGTTAGGTTAGGTTATATTACGTTATTGATGTATATAAAGGTCCCACGGAGACGTAGAGGCCAACAAGCCAGGAATGTTGCCAAATATTACCGCCGAGATGTTAGTTTGGGTTAGGTTAGGTTATATTACGTTATTGATGTATATAAAGGTCCCACGGAGACGTAGAATCCAACTCGCCAGGAATGTTGCCAAATATTACCGCCGAGATGTTCGGTTGGGTTAGGTTAGGTTATATTTCGTTATTAATGTATGAAGGTCCCACGGAGACGTAGAGGCCAACTCGCCAGGAATGTTGTCAAATATTACCGCCGACATGTTAGGTTGGATTAGGGTTGGTTATATTACGTTATTGATGTATATATAGGTCCCACGGAGACGTAGAGGCCAACAAGCCAGGAATGTTGTCAAATATTACCGCCGAGATGTTAGGTTGGGTTAGGTTAGGTTATATTACGTTATTGATGGATATAAAGGTACCACGGTGACGTAGAGGCCAACAAGCCAGGAATGTTGTCTAATATTACCGCCGAGATGATAGGTTTGGTTAGGTTAGGTTATATTACGTTATAGATGTGTATAAAGGACCCACGGAGACGTAGATGCCAACTCGCCAGGAATGTTGTCAAATATTAACGCCGACATGTTACGTTGGGTTAGGTTTGGTTATATTAGGTTATAGATGTGTACAAAGGACCCACGGGGACGTAGAGGCCAACTCTAACAGGAATGTTGTCAAATATTACCGCCGAGATGTCAGGTTGTGTTAGGTTAGGTTATATTAGGTTATTGAGTTATATAGAGGTCCCACGGAGACGTAGAGGCCAACTCGCCAGGAATGATTTCAAATATTACCGCCGAGATGTTAGGTTGGTTTAGGTGAGGTTGTATTACGCTATAG
This sequence comes from Xylocopa violacea, assembly GCA_963969225.1. NCBI lineage: Eukaryota > Metazoa > Arthropoda > Insecta > Hymenoptera > Apidae > Xylocopa > Xylocopa violacea. The sequence continues at coordinate 1,572,066 of CAXAJV010000021.1, read as the reverse complement.
ACGTATACAGTGTTCCCACCGAGAAGTAGGGCCCGACAAACAAGGAATTTGGATAAATGGTACCCCGAGAGGTTAGGTTGCGTTAGGTTAGGTTATATTACGTTATAGATGTGTATAAAGGACCCACGGGGACGTAGAGGCCAACTCGCCAGGAATGTTGCCAAATATTACCGCCGAGATGATAGGTTGTGTTAGGTTAGGTTATATTACGTTATTGATATATATAAAGGTCCCACGGAGACGTAGAGGCCAACAAGCCAGGAATGTTGCCAAATATTACCGCCGAGATGTTAGTTTGGGTTAGGTTAGGTTATATTACGTTATTGATGTATATGAAGGTCCCACGGAGACGTAGAGGCCAACTCGCCAGGAATGTTGTCAAATATTACCGCCGACATGTTAGGTTGGATTAGGTTTGGTTATATTACGTTACTGTTGTATATAAAGGTCCCACGGAGACGTAGAGGCCAACAAGCCAGGAATGTTGTCAAATATTACCGCCGAGATGTTAGGTTGGGTTAGGTTAGGTTATATTACGTTATTGATGTATATAAAGGTCCCACGGTGACGTACGGGCCAACAAGCCAGGAATGTTGTATAATATTACCGCCGAGATGATAGGTTTGGTTAGGTTAGGTTATATTACGTTATAGATGTGTATAAAGGACCCACGGAGACGTAGATGCCAACTCGCCAGGAATGTTGTCAAGTATTACCGCCGAGATGTCAGGTTGTGTTAGGTTAGGTTATATTACGTTATTGAGTTATATAGAGGTCCCACGGAGACGTAGAGACCAACTCGCCAGGAATGATTTCAAATATTACCGCCGAAATGTTAGGTTGGTTTAGGTTAGGTTGTATTACGCTATAGACGTGTACAGTGTTCCCACCGAGAAGTAGGGCCCGACAAACAAGGAATTTGGATAAATGGTACCCCGAGAGGTTAGGTTGGGTTAGGTTACGTTATATTACGTTATTGATGTACATGAGGGTCCCACGGAGACGTAGAGGCCATCTCGCCAGGAATGTTGTCAAGTATTAACGCCGACATGTTGGGTTGGGTTAGGTTTGGTTATGTTACGTTATTGATGTATATAAAGGTCCGACGCAGACGTAGAGGCCAACTCTCCAGGAATGTTGTCAAATATTACCGCCGAGATGTCAGGTTGTGTGAGGTTAGGTTATATTACGTTATTGAGTTATATAGAGGTCCCACGGAGACGTAGAGGCCAACTCGCCAGGAATGATTTCAAATATTACCGCCGAAATGTTAGGTTGGTTTAGGTTAGGTTGTATTACGCTATAGACGTGTACAGTGTTCCCACCGAGAAGTAGGGCCCGACAAACAAGGAATTTGGATAAATGGTACCCCGAGAGGTTAGGTTGGGTTAGGTTAGGTTATATTACGTTATAGATGTGTATAAAGGATCCACGGGGACGTAGAGGCCAACTCGCCAGGAATGTTGCCAAATATTACCGCCGAGATGATAGGTTGTGTTAGGTTAGGTTATATTACGTTATTGATATATATATAAAGGTCCCACGGAGACGTATAGGCCAACAAGCCAGGAATGTTGCCAAATATTACCGCCGAGATGTAATTTGGGTTAGGTTAGGTTATATTACGTTATTGATGTATATGAAGGACCCACGGAGACGTAGAATCCAACTCGCCAGGAATGTTGCCAAATATTACCGCCGAGATGTTCGGTTGGGTTAGGTTAGGTTATATTTCGTTATTAATGTATGAAGGTCCCACGGAGACGTAGAGGCCAACAAGCCAGGAATGTTGCCAAATATTACCGCCGATATGTTAGTTTGGGTTAGGTTAGGTTATATTACGTTATTGATGTATATAAAGGTCCCACGGAGACGTAGAGGCCAACCCGCCAGGAATGTTGTCAAATATTACAGCCGCGATATTAGATTGGGTTAGGGTAGATTGTATTACGTCATAGACGTATACAGTGTTCCCACCGAGAAGTAGGGCCCGACAATCAAGGAATGTGGTTAAATGGTACCCCGAGAGGTTAGGTTGGGTTAGGTTAGGTTATATTACGTTATTGATGTATATAAAGGTCCCACGGAGACGTTGAATCCAACTAGCCAGGAATGTTGCCAAATATTACCGCCGAGATGTTCGGTTGGGTTAGGTTAGGTTATATTTCGTTATTAATGTATGAAGGTCCCACGGAGACGTAGAGGCCAACTCGCCAGGAATGTTGTCAAATATTACCGCCGACATGTTAGGTTGGATTAGGTTTGGTTATATTACGTTATTGATGTATATAAAGGTCCCACGGAGACGGAGAAGCCAACTCGCGAGGAATATTGTCAAATATTACCGCCGAGATGTTAGGTTGGGTTAGGTTAGGTTATATTACGTTCTTGATGTATATAAAGGTCCCACGGAGACGTAGAGGCCAACAAGCCAGAAATGTTGCCAGATATTACCGCCGAGATGTTAGTTTGGGTTAGGTTAGGTTATATTACGTTATTGATGTATATAAAGGTCCCACGGAGACGTAGAATCCAACTCGCCAGGAATGTTGCCAAATATTACCGCCGAGATGTTCGGTTGGGTTAGGTTAGGTTATATTACGTTATTGATGTATATAAAGGTCCCACGGAGACGTAGAGGCCAACAAGCCAGGAATGTTGCCAAATATTACCGCCGAGATGTTAGTTTGGGTTAGGTTAGGTTATATTACGTTATTGAGTTATATAGAGGTCCCACGGAGACGTAGAGGCCAATTCGCCAGGAATGATTTCAAATATTACCGCCGAGATGTTAGGTTGGTTTAGGTTAGGTTGTATTACGCTATAGACGTATACAGTGTTCCCACCGAGAAGTAGGGCCCGACAATCAAGGAATGTAGTTAAATAGTACCCCGAGAGGTCAGGTTGGGTTAGGTTACGTTATATTACGTTATTGATGTACATGAGGGTCCCACGGAGACGTAGAATCCAAATCGCCAGGAATGTTGCCAAATATTACCGCCGAGATGATAGGTTGTGTTAGGTTAGGTTATATTACGTTATTGATATATATAAAGGTCCCACGGAGACGTAGAGGCCAACAAGCCAGGAATGTTGCCAAATATTACCGCCGAGATGTTAGTTTGGGTTAGGTTAGGTTATATTACGTTATTGATGTATATGAAGGACCCACGGAGACGTAGAATCCAACTCGCCAGGAATGTTGCCAAATATTACCGCCGAGATGTTCGGTTGGGTTAGGTTAGGTTATATTTCGTTATTAATGTATGAAGGTCCCACGGAGACGTAGAGGCCAACAAGCCAGGAATGTTGCCAAATATTACCGCCGAGATGTTAGTTTGGGTTAGGTTAGGCTATATTACGTTATTGATGTATATAAACGTCCCACGGAGACGTAGAGGCCAACTCGCCAGGAATGTTGTCAAATATTACAGCCGCGATATTAGATTGGGTTAGGGTAGGTTGTATTACGTCATTGACGTATACAGCGTTCCCACGGAGAAGTAGGGCCCGACAATCAAGGAATGTGGTTAAATGGTACCCCGAGAGGTTAGGTTGGGTTAGGTTAGGTTATATTACGTTATTGATGTATATAAAGGTCCCACGGAGACGTAGAGGCCAACAAGCCAGGAATGTTGCCAAATATTACCGCCGAGATGTTAGTTTGGGTTAGGTTAGGTTATATTACGTTATTGATGTATATAAAGGTCCCACGGAGACGTAGAATCCAACTCGCCAGGAATGTTGCCAATTATTACCGCCGAGATGTTCGGTTGGGTTAGGTTAGGTTATATTTCGTTATTAATGTATGAAGGTCCCACGGAGACGTAGAGGCCAACTCGCCAGGAATGTTGTCAAATATTACCGCCGACATGTTAGGTTGGATTAGGGTTGGTTATATTACGTTATTGATGTATATATAGGTCCCACGGAGACGTAGAGGCCAACAAGCCAGGAATGTTGTCAAATATTACCGCCGAGATGTTAGGTTGGGTTAGGTTAGGTTATATTACGTTATTGATGGATATAAAGGTACCACGGTGACGTAGAGGCCAACAAGCCAGGAATGTTGTCTAATATTACCGCCGAGATGATAGGTTTGGTTAGGTTAGGTTATATTACGTTATAGATGTGTATAAAGGACCCACGGAGATGTAGATGCCAACTCGCCAGGAATGTTGTCAAATATTAACGCCGACATGTTACGTTGGGTTAGGTTTGGTTATATTAGGTTATAGATGTGTACAAAGGACCCACGGGGACGTAGAGGCCAACTCTAACAGGAATGTTGTCAAATATTACCGCCGAGATGTCAGGTTGTGTTAGGTTAGGTTATATTAGGTTATTGAGTTATATAGAGGTCCCACGGAGACGTAGAGGCCAACTCGCCAGGAATGATTTCAAATATTACCGCCGAGATGTTAGGTTGGTTTTGGTGAGGTTGTATTACGCTATAGACGTATACAGTGTTCCCACCGAGAAGTAGGGCCCGACAAACAAGGAATTTGGATAAATGGTACCCCGAGAGGTTAGGTTGCGTTAGGTTAGGTTATATTACGTTATAGATGTGTATAAAGGACCCACGGGGACGTAGAGGCCAACTCGCCAGGAATGTTGCCAAATATTACCGCCGAGATGATAGGTTGTGTTAGGTTAGGTTATATTACGTTATTGATATATATAAAGGTCCCACGGAGACGTAGAGGCCAACAAGCCAGGAATGTTGCCAAATATTACCGCCGAGATGTTAGTTTGGGTTAGGTTAGGTTATATTACGTTATTGATGTATATGAAGGACCCACGGAGACGTAGAATCCAACTCGCCAGGAATGTTGCCAAATATTACCGCCGAGATGTTCGGTTGGGTTAGGTTAGGTTATATTTCGTTATTACTGTATGAAGGTCCCACGGAGACGTAGAGGCCAACAAGCCAGGAATGTTGCCAAATATTACCGCCGAGATGTTAGTTTGGGTTAGGTTAGGCTATATTACGTTATTGATGTATATAAACGTCCCACGGAGACCTAGAGGCCAAGTCGCCAGGAATGTTGTCAAATATTGCAGCCGCGATATTAGATTGGGTTAGGGTAGGTTGTATTACGTCATTGACGTATACAGCGTTCCCACCGAGAAGTAGGGCCCGACAATCAAGGTATGTGGTTAAATGGTACCCCGAGAGGTTAGGTTGGGTTAGGTGAGGTTATATTACGTTATTGATGTATATGAAGGGCCCACCTAGACGTAGGGGCCAACTCGCCAGGAATATTGTCACATGTTACCGCCGAGATGATAGGTTGGGTTAGGTTAGGTTATATTACGTTATTGATGTATATAAAGGTCCCACGGAGACGTAGAGGCCAACAAGCTAGGAATGTTGCCAAATATTACCGCCGAGATGTTAGTTTGGGTTAGGTTAGGTTATATTACGTTATTGATGTATATGAAGGACCCACGGAGACGTAGAGGCCAACTCGCCAGGAATGTTGTCAAATATTACCGCCGAGATGATAGGTTGGGTTAGGTTAGGTTATATTACGTTATTGATGTATATAAAGGTCCCACGGAGAAGTAGAGGCCAACTCGCCAGGAATGTTGTCAAATATTACAGCCGCGATATTAGATTGGGTTAGGGTAGGTTGTATTACGTCATATACAGTGTTCCCACCGAGAAGTAGGGCCCGACAATCAAGGAATGTGGTTAAATGGTATCCCGAGATGTTAGGTTGGGTAAGGTTACGTTATATTACGTTATTGATGTACATGAGGGTCCCACGGAGACGTAGAGGCCAACTCGCCAGGAATGTTGTCAAATATTACCGCCGACATGTTAGGTTGGATTAGGTTTGGTTATATTTCGTTATTAATGTATGAAGGTCCCACGGAGACGTAGAGGCCAACAAGCCAGGAATGTTGCCAAATATTACCGCCGAGATGTTAGTTTGGGTTAGGTTAGGCTATATTACGTTATTGATGTATATAAACGTCCCACGGAGACGTAGAGGCCAACTCGCCAGGAATGTTGTCAAATATTACAGCCGCGATATTAGATTGGGTTAGGGTAGGTTGTATTACGTCATTGACGTATACAGCGTTCCCACCGAGAAGTAGGGCCCGACAATCAAGGAATGTGGTTAAATGGTACCCCGAGAGGTTAGGTTGGGTTAGGTTAGGTTATATTACGTTATTGATGTATATAAAGGTCCCACGGAAACGTAGAGGCCAACAAGCCAGGAATGTTGCCAAATATTACCGCCGAGATGTTAGTTTGGGTTAGGTTAGGTTATATTACGGTATTGATGTATATAAAGGTCCCACGGAGACGTAGAATCCAACTCGCCAGGAATGTTGCCAAATATTACCGCCGAGATGTTCGGTTGGGTTAGGTTAGGTTATATTTCGTTATTAATGTATGAAGGTCCCACGGAGACGTAGAGGCCAACTCGCCAGGAATGTTGTCAAATATTACCGCCGACATGTTAGGTTGGATTAGGGTTGGTTATATTACGTTATTGATGTATATATAGGTCCCACGGAGACGTAGAGGCCAACAAGCCAGGAATGTTGTCAAATATTACCGCCGAGATGTTAGGTTGGGTTAGGTTAGGTTATATTACGTTATTGATGTATATAAAGGTACCACGGTGACGTAGAGGCCAACAAGCCAGGAATGTTGTCTAATATTACCGCCGAGATGATAGGTTTGGTTAGGTTAGGTTATATTACGTTATAGATGTGTATAAAGGACCCACGGAGACGTAGATGCCAACTCGCCAGGAATGTTGTCAAGTATTAACGCCGACATGTTACGTTGGGTTAGGTTTGGTTATGTTAGGTTATAGATGTGTATAAAGGACCCACGGGGACGTAGAGGCCAACTCTAACAGGAATGTTGTCAAATATTACCGCCGAGATGTCAGGTTGTGTTAGGTTAGGTTATATTAGGTTATTGAGTTATATAGAGGTCCCACGGAGACGTAGAGGCCAACTCGCCAGGAATGATTTCAAATATTACCGCCGAGATGTTAGGTTGGTTTAGGTTAGGTTGTATTACGCTATAGACGTATACAGTGTTCCCACCGAGAAGTAGGGCCCGACAAACAAGGAATTTGGATAAATGGTACCCCGAGAGGTTAGGTTGCGTTAGGTTAGGTTATATTACGTTATAGATGTGTATAAAGGACCCACGGGGACGTAGAGGCCAACTCGCCAGGAATGTTGCCAAATATTACCGCCGAGATGATAGGTTGGGTTAGGTTAGGTTATATTTCGTTATTAATGTATGAAGGTCCCACGGAGACGTAGAGGCCAACTCGCCAGGAATGTTGTCAAATATTACCGCCGACATGTTAGGTTGGATTAGGGTTGGTTATATTACGTTATTGATGTATATATAGGTCCCACGGAGACGTAGAGGCCAACAAGCCAGGAATGTTGTCAAATATTACCGCCGAGATGTTAGGTTGGGTTAGGTTAGGTTATATTACGTTATTGATGTATATAAAGGTACCACGGTGACGTAGAGGCCAACAAGCCAGGAATGTTGTCTAATATTACCGCCGAGATGATAGGTTTGGTTAGGTTAGGTAATATTACGTTATAGATGTGTATAAAGGACCCACGGAGACGTAGATGCCAACTCGCCAGGAATGTTGTCAAGTATTAACGCCGACATGTTACGTTGGGTTAGGTTTGGTTATGTTAGGTTATAGATGTGTATAAAGGACCCACGGGGACGTAGAGGCCAACTCTAACAGGAATGTTGTCAAATATTACCGCCGAGATGTCAGGTTGTGTTAGGTTAGGTTATATTAGGTTATTGAGTTATATAGAGGTCCCACGGAGACGTAGAGGCCAACTCGCCAGGAATGATTTCAAATATTACCGCCGAGATGTTAGGTTGGTTTAGGTTAGGTTGTATTACGCTATAGACGTATACAGTGTTCCCACCGAGAAGTAGGGCCCGACAAACAAGGAATTTGGATAAATGGTACCCCGAGAGGTTAGGTTGCGTTAGGTTAGGTTATATTACGTTATAGATGTGTATAAAGGACCCACGGGGACGTAGAGGCCAACTCGCCAGGAATGTTGCCAAATATTACCGCCGGGATGATAGGTTGTGTTAGGTTAGGTTATATTACGTTATTGATATATATAAAGGTCCCACGGAGACGTAGAGGCCAACAAGCCAGGAATGTTGCCAAATATTACCGCCGAGATGTTAGTTTGGGTTAGGTTAGGTTATATTACGTTATTGATGTATATGAAGGACCCACGGAGACGTAGAATCCAACTCGCCAGGAATGTTGCCAAATATTACCGCCGAGATGTTCGGTTGGGTTAGGTTAGGTTATATTTCGTTATTACTGTATGAAGGTCCCACGGAGACGTAGAGGCCAACAAGCCAGGAATGTTGCCAAATATTACCGCCGAGATGTTAGTTTGGGTTAGGTTAGGCTATATTACGTTATTGATGTATATAAACGTCCCACGGAGACCTAGAGGCCAAGTCGCCAGGAATGTTGTCAAATATTACAGCCGCGATATTAGATTGGGTTAGGGTAGGTTGTATTACGTCATTGACGTATACAGCGTTCCCACCGAGAAGTAGGGCCCGACAATCAAGGTATGTGGTTAAATGGTACCCCGAGAGGTTAGGTTGGGTTAGGTTAGGTTATATTACGTTATTGATGTATATGAAGGGCCCACCTAGACGTAGGGGCCAACTCGCCAGGAATATTGTCACATATTACCGCCGAGATGATAGGTTGGGTTAGGTTAGGTTATATTACGTTATTGATGTATATAAAGGTCCCACGGAGACGTAGAGGCCAACAAGCCAGGAATGTTGCCAAATATTACCGCCGAGATGTTAGTTTGGGTTAGGTTAGGTTATATTACGTTATTGATGTATATGAAGGACCCACGGAGACGTAGAGGCCAACTCGCCAGGAATGTTGTCAAATATTACCGCCGAGATGATAGGTTGGGTTAGGTTAGGTTATATTACGTTATTGATGTATATAAAGGTCCCACGGAGACGTAGAGGCCAACAAGCCAGGAATGTTGCCAAATATTACCGCCGAGATGTTAGTTTGGGTTAGGTTAGGTTATATTACGTTATTGATGTATATAAAGGTCCCACGGAGACGTAGAATCCAACTCGCCAGGAATGTTGCCAAATATTACCGCCGAGATGTTCGGTTGGGTTAGGTTAGGTTATATTTCGTTATTAATGTATGAAGGTCCCACGGAGACGTAGAGGCCAACTCGCCAGGAATGTTGTCAAATATTACCGCCGGCATGTTAGGTTGGATTAGGTTTGGTTATATTACGTTATTGATGTGTATAAAGGACCCACGGGGACGTAGAGGCCAACAAGCCAGGAATGTTGTCAAATATTACCGCCGAGATGTTAGGTTGGGTTAGGTTAGGTTATATTACGTTATTGATATATATAAAGGTCCCACGGAGACGTAGAGGCCAACAAGCCAGGAATGTTGCCAAATATTACCGCCGAGATGTTAGTTTGGGTTAGGTTAGGTTATATTACGTTATTGATGTATATGAAGGACCCACGGAGACGTAGAATCCAACTCGTCAGGAATGTTGTCAAATATTACCGCCGAGATGTTCGGTTGGGTTAGGTTAGGTTATATTTCGTTATTAATGTATGAAGGTCCCACGGAGACGTAGAGGCCAACTCGCCAGGAATGTTGTCAAATATTACAGCCGCGATATTAGATTGGGTTAGGGTAGGTTGTATTACGTCATAGACGTATACAGTGTTCCCACCGAGAAGTAGGGCCCGACAATCAAGGAATGTGGTTAAATGGTACCCCGAGAGGTTAGGTTGGGTTAGGTTACGTTATATTACGTTATTGATGTACATGAGGGTCCCACGGAGACGTAGAGGCCAACTCGCCAGGAATGTTGTCAAATATTACCGCCGACATGTTAGGTTGGATTAGGTTTGGTTATATTACGTTATTGATGTATATGAAGGACCCACGTAGACGTAGGGGCCAACTCGCCAGGAATATTGGCAAATATTACCGCCGAGATGATAGGTTCGGTTAGGTTAGGTTATATTACGTTATTGATGTATATAAAGGTCCCACGGAGAAGTAGAGGCCAACTCGCCAGGAATGTTGTCAAATATTACAGCCGCGATATTAGATTGGGTTAGGGTAGGTTGTATTACGTCATATACAGTGTTCCCACCGAGAAGTAGGGCCCGACAATCAAGGAATGTGGTTAAATGGTATCCCGAGAGGTTAGGTTGGGTTAGGTTACGTTATATTACGTTATTGATGTACATGAGGGTCCCACGGAGACGTAGAGGCCAACTCGCCAGGAATGTTGTCAATTATTACCGCCGACATGTTAGGTTGGATTAGGTTTGGTTATATTTCGTTATTAATGTATGAAGGTCCCACGGAGACGTAGAGGACAACTCGCCAGGAATGTTGTCAAATATTACCGCCGACATGTTAGGTTGGATTAGGTTTGGTTATATTACGTTATTGATGTATATAAAGGTCCCACGGAGACGTAGAGGCCAACAAGCCAGGAATGTTGTCAAATATTACCGCCGAGATGTTAGGTTGGGTTAGGTTAGGTTATATTACGTTATTGATGTATATAAAGGTCCCACGGAGAAGTAGAGGCCAACTCGCCAGGAATGTTGTCAAATATTACAGCCGCGATATTAGATTGGGTTAGGGTAGGTTGTATTACGTCATATACAGTGTTCCCACCGAGAAGTAGGGCCCGACAATCAAGGAATGTGGTTAAATGGTATCCCGAGAGGTTAGGTTGGGTTAGGTTACGTTATATTACGTTATTGATGTACATGAGGGTCCCACGGAGACGTAGAGGCCAACTCGCCAGGAATGTTGTCAAATATTACCGCCGACATGTTAGGTTGGATTAGGTTTGGTTATATTTCGTTATTAATGTATGAAGGTCCCACGGAGACGTAGAGGCCAACAAGCCAGGAATGTTGCCAAATATTACCGCCGAGATGTTAGTTTGGGTTAGGTTAGGCTATATTACGTTATTGATGTATATAAACGTCCCACGGAGACGTAGAGGCCAACTCGCCAGGAATGTTGTCAAATATTACAGCCGCGATATTAGATTGGGTTAGGGTAGGTTGTATTACGTCATTGACGTATACAGCGTTCCCACCGAGAAGTAGGGCCCGACAATCAAGGAATGTGGTTAAATGGTACCCCGAGAGGTTAGGTTGGGTTAGGTTAGGTTATATTACGTTATTGATGTATATAAAGGTCCCACGGAGACGTAGAGGCCAACAAGCCAGGAATGTTGCCAAATATTACCGCCGAGATGTTAGTTTGGGTTAGGTTAGGTTATATTACGTTATTGATGTATATAAAGGTCCCACGGAGACGTAGAATCCAACTCGCCAGGAATGTTGCCAAATATTACCGCCGAGATGTTCGGTTGGGTTAGGTTAGGTTATATTTCGTTATTAATGTATGAAGGTCCCACGGAGACGTAGAGGCCAACTCGCCAGGAATGTTGTCAAATATTACCGCCGACATGTTAGGTTGGATTAGGGTTGGTTATATTACGTTATAGATGTGTATAAAGGACCCACGGAGACGTAGATGCCAACTCGCCAGGAATGTTGTCAAGTATTAACGCCGACATGTTACGTTGGGTTAGGTTTGGTTATGTTAGGTTATAGATGTGTATAAAGGACCCACGGGGACGTAGAGGCCAACTCTAACAGGAATGTTGTCAAATATTACCGCCGAGATGTCAGGTTGTGTTAGGTTATGTTATATTACGTTATTGAGTTATATAGAGGTCCCACGGAGACGTAGAGGCCAACTCGCCAGGAATGATTTCAAATATTACCGCCGAGATGTTAGGTTGGTTTAGGTTAGGTTGTATTACGCTATAGACGTATACAGTGTTCCCACCGAGAAGTAGGGCCCGACAAACAAGGAATTTGGATAAATGGTACCCCGAGAGGTTAGGTTGGGTTAGGTTAGGTTATATTACGTTATAGATGTGTATAAAGGACCCACGGGGACGTAGAGGCCAACTCGCATGGAATGTTGCCAAATATTACCGCCGAGATGATAGGTTGTGTTAGGTTAGCTTATATTACGTTATTGATATATATAAAGGTCCCACGGAGACGTAGAGGCCAACAAGCCAGGAATGTTGCCAAATATTACCGCCGAGATGTTAGTTTGGGTTAGGTTAGGTTATATTACGTTATTGATGTATATAAAGGTACCACGCTGACGTAGAGGCCAACAAGCCAGGAATGTTGTCTAATATTACCACCGAGATGATAGGTTTGGTTAGGTTAGGTTATATTACGTTATAGATGTGTATAAAGGACCCACGGAGACGTAGAGGCCAACTCGCCAGGAATGTTGTCAAATATTACCGCCGAGATGTTCGGTTGGGTTAGGTTAGGTTATATTTCGTTATTAATGTATGAAGGTCCCACGGAGACGTAGAGGCCAACTCGCCAGGAATGTTGTCAAATATTACAGCCGCGATATTAGATTGGGTTAGGGTAGGTTGTATTACGTCATAGACGTATACAGTGTTCCCACCGAGAAGTAGGGCCCGACAATCAAGGAATGTGGTTAAATGGTACCCCGAGAGGTTAGGTTGGGTTAGGTTACGTTATATTACGTTATTGATGTACATGAGGGTCCCACGGAGACGTAGAGGCCAACTCGCCAGGAATGTTGTCAAATATTACCGCCGACATGTTAGGTTGGATTAGGTTTGGTTATATTACGTTATTGATGTATATGAAGGACCCACGTAGACGTAGGGGCCAACTCGCCAGGAATATTGGCAAATATTACCGCCGAGATGATAGGTTCGGTTAGGTTAGGTTATATTACGTTATTGATGTATATAAAGGTCCCACGGAGAAGTAGAGGCCAACTCGCCAGGAATGTTGTCAAATATTACAGCCGCGATATTAGATTGGGTTAGGGTAGGTTGTATTACGTCATATACAGTGTTCCCACCGAGAAGTAGGGCCCGACAATCAAGGAATGTGGTTAAATGGTATCCCGAGAGGTTAGGTTGGGTTAGGTTACGTTATATTACGTTATTGATGTACATGAGGGTCCCACGGAGACGTAGAGGCCAACTCGCCAGGAATGTTGTCAAATATTACCGCCGACATGTTAGGTTGGATTAGGTTTGGTTATATTACGTTATTGATGTATATAAAGGTCCCACGGAGACGGAGAAGCCAACTCGCCAGGAATGTTGTCAAATATTACCGCCGAGATGATAGGTTGTGTTAGGTTAGGTTATATTACGTTATTGATATATATAAAGGTCCCACGGAGACGTAGAGGCCAACAAGCCAGGAATGTTGCCAAATATTACCGCCGAGATGTTAGTTTGGGTTAGGTTAGGTTATATTACGTTATTGATGTATATGATGGACCCACGGAGACGTAGAATCCAACTGGTCAGGAATGTTGCCAAATATTACCGCCGAGATGTTCGGTTGGGTTAGGTTAGGTTATATTTCGTTATTAATGTATGAAGGTCCCACGGAGACGTAGAGGCCAACTCGCCAGGAATGTTGTCAAATATTACAGCCGCGATATTAGATAGGGTTAGGATAGGTTGTATTACGTCATAGACGTATACAGTGTTCCTACCGAGAAGTAGGGCCCGACAATCAAGGAATGTGGTTAAATGGTACCCCGAGAGGTTAGGTTGGGTTAGGTTAGGTTATATTACGTTATTGATGTATATAAAGGTCCCACGGAAACGTAGAGGCCAACAAGCCAGGAATGTTGCCAAATATTACCGCCGAGATGTTAGTTTGGGTTAGGTTAGGTTATATTACGTTATTGATGTATATAAAGGTCCCACGGAGACGTAGAATCCAACTCGCCAGGAATGTTGCCAAATATTACCGCCGAGATGTTCGGTTGGGTTAGGTTAGGTTATATTTCGTTATTAATGTATGAAGGTCCCACGGAGACGTAGAGGCCAACTCGCCAGGAATGTTGTCAAATATTACCGCCGACATGTTAGGTTGGATTAGGGTTGGTTATATTACGTTATTGATGTATATATAGGTCCCACGGAGACGTAGAGGCCAACAAGCCAGGAATGTTGTCAAATATTACCGCCGAGATGTTAGGTTGGGTTAGGTTAGGTTATATTACGTTATTGATGTATATAAAGGTACCACGGTGACGTAGAGGCCAACAAGCCAGGAATGTTGTCTAATATTACCGCCGAGATGATAGGTTTGGTTAGGTTAGGTTATATTACGTTATAGATGTGTATAAAGGACCCACGGAGACGTAGATGCCAACTCGCCAGGAATGTTGTCAAGTATTAACGCCGACATGTTACGTTGGGTTAGGTTTGGTTATGTTAGGTTATAGATGTGTATAAAGGACCCACGGGGACGTAGAGGCCAACTCTAACAGGAATGTTGTCAAATATTACCGCCGAGATGTCAGGTTGTGTTAGGTTAGGTTATATTAGGTTATTGAGTTATATAGAGGTCCCACGGAGACGTAGAGGCCAACTCGCCAGGAATGATTTCAAATATTACCGCCGAGATGTTAGGTTGGTTTAGGTTAGGTTGTATTACGCTATAGACGTATACAGTGTTCCCACCGAGAAGTAGGGCCCGACAAACAAGGAATTTGGATAAATGGTACCCCGAGAGGTTAGGTTGCGTTAGATTAGGTTATATTACGTTATAGATGTGTATAAAGGACCCACGGGGACGTAGAGGCCAACTCGCCAGGAATGTTGCCAAATATTACCGCCGAGATGATAGGTTGGGTTAGGTTAGGTTATATTTCGTTATTAATGTATGAAGGTCCCACGGAGACGTAGAGGCCAACTCGCCAGGAATGTTGTCAAATATTACCGCCGACATGTTAGGTTGGATTAGGGTTGGTTATATTACGTTATTGATGTATATATAGGTCCCACGGAGACGTAGAGGCCAACAAGCCAGGAATGTTGTCAAATATTACCGCCGAGATGTTAGGTTGGGTTAGGTTAGGTTATATTACGTTATTGATGTATATAAAGGTACCACGGTGACGTAGAGGCCAACAAGCCAGGAATGTTGTCTAATATTACCGCCGAGATGATAGGTTTGGTTAGGTTAGGTAATATTACGTTATAGATGTGTATAAAGGACCCACGGAGACGTAGATGCCAACTCGCCAGGAATGTTGTCAAGTATTAACGCCGACATGTTACGTTGGGTTAGGTTTGGTTATGTTAGGTTATAGATGTGTATAAAGGACCCACGGGGACGTAGAGGCCAACTCTAACAGGAATGTTGTCAAATATTACCGCCGAGATGTCAGGTTGTGTTAGGTTAGGTTATATTAGGTTATTGAGTTATATAGAGGTCCCACGGAGACGTAGAGGCCAACTCGCCAGGAATGATTTCAAATATTACCGCCGAGATGTTAGGTTGGTTTAGGTTAGGTTGTATTACGCTATAGACGTATACAGTGTTCCCACCGAGAAGTAGGGCCCGACAAACAAGGAATTTGGATAAATGGTACCCCGAGAGGTTAGGTTGCGTTAGGTTAGGTTATATTACGTTATAGATGTGTATAAAGGACCCACGGGGACGTAGAGGCCAACTCGCCAGGAATGTTGCCAAATATTACCGCCGGGATGATAGGTTGTGTTAGGTTAGGTTATATTACGTTATTGATATATATAAAGGTCCCACGGAGACGTAGAGGCCAACAAGCCAGGAATGTTGCCAAATATTACCGCCGAGATGTTAGTTTGGGTTAGGTTAGGTTATATTACGTTATTGATGTATATGAAGGACCCACGGAGACGTAGAATCCAACTCGCCAGGAATGTTGCCAAATATTACCGCCGAGATGTTCGGTTGGGTTAGGTTAGGTTATATTTCGTTATTACTGTATGAAGGTCCCACGGAGACGTAG
Source organism: Xylocopa violacea (assembly GCA_963969225.1). Lineage (NCBI taxonomy): Eukaryota > Metazoa > Arthropoda > Insecta > Hymenoptera > Apidae > Xylocopa > Xylocopa violacea. Next base: position 1,556,092 of record CAXAJV010000021.1, on the reverse strand, counting down.
AGGCCAACAAGCCAGGAATGTTGCCAAATATTACCGCCGAGATGTTAGTTTGGGTTAGGTTAGGCTATATTACGTTATTGATGTATATAAACGTCCCACGGAGACCTAGAGGCCAAGTCGCCAGGAATGTTGTCAAATATTACAGCCGCGATATTAGATTGGGTTAGGGTAGGTTGTATTACGTCATTGACGTATACAGCGTTCCCACCGAGAAGTAGGGCCCGACAATCAAGGTATGTGGTTAAATGGTACCCCGAGAGGTTAGGTTGGGTTAGGTTAGGTTATATTACGTTATTGATGTATATGAAGGGCCCACCTAGACGTAGGGGCCAACTCGCCAGGAATATTGTCACATATTACCGCCGAGATGATAGGTTGGGTTAGGTTAGGTTATATTACGTTATTGATGTATATAAAGGTCCCACGGAGACGTAGAGGCCAACAAGCCAGGAATGTTGCCAAATATTACCGCCGAGATGTTAGTTTGGGTTAGGTTAGGTTATATTACGTTATTGATGTATATGAAGGACCCACGGAGACGTAGAGGCCAACTCGCCAGGAATGTTGTCAAATATTACCGCCGAGATGATAGGTTGGGTTAGGTTAGGTTATATTACGTTATTGATGTATATAAAGGTCCCACGGAGACGTAGAGGCCAACAAGCCAGGAATGTTGCCAAATATTACCGCCGAGATGTTAGTTTGGGTTAGGTTAGGTTATATTACGTTATTGATGTATATAAAGGTCCCACGGAGACGTAGAATCCAACTCGCCAGGAATGTTGCCAAATATTACCGCCGAGATGTTCGGTTGGGTTAGGTTAGGTTATATTTCGTTATTAATGTATGAAGGTCCCACGGAGACGTAGAGGCCAACTCGCCAGGAATGTTGTCAAATATTACCGCCGGCATGTTAGGTTGGATTAGGTTTGGTTATATTACGTTATTGATGTGTATAAAGGACCCACGGGGACGTAGAGGCCAACAAGCCAGGAATGTTGTCAAATATTACCGCCGAGATGTTAGGTTGGGTTAGGTTAGGTTATATTACGTTATTGATATATATAAAGGTCCCACGGAGACGTAGAGGCCAACAAGCCAGGAATGTTGCCAAATATTACCGCCGAGATGTTAGTTTGGGTTAGGTTAGGTTATATTACGTTATTGATGTATATGAAGGACCCACGGAGACGTAGAATCCAACTCGTCAGGAATGTTGTCAAATATTACCGCCGAGATGTTCGGTTGGGTTAGGTTAGGTTATATTTCGTTATTAATGTATGAAGGTCCCACGGAGACGTAGAGGCCAACTCGCCAGGAATGTTGTCAAATATTACAGCCGCGATATTAGATTGGGTTAGGGTAGGTTGTATTACGTCATAGACGTATACAGTGTTCCCACCGAGAAGTAGGGCCCGACAATCAAGGAATGTGGTTAAATGGTACCCCGAGAGGTTAGGTTGGGTTAGGTTACGTTATATTACGTTATTGATGTACATGAGGGTCCCACGGAGACGTAGAGGCCAACTCGCCAGGAATGTTGTCAAATATTACCGCCGACATGTTAGGTTGGATTAGGTTTGGTTATATTACGTTATTGATGTATATGAAGGACCCACGTAGACGTAGGGGCCAACTCGCCAGGAATATTGGCAAATATTACCGCCGAGATGATAGGTTCGGTTAGGTTAGGTTATATTACGTTATTGATGTATATAAAGGTCCCACGGAGAAGTAGAGGCCAACTCGCCAGGAATGTTGTCAAATATTACAGCCGCGATATTAGATTGGGTTAGGGTAGGTTGTATTACGTCATATACAGTGTTCCCACCGAGAAGTAGGGCCCGACAATCAAGGAATGTGGTTAAATGGTATCCCGAGAGGTTAGGTTGGGTTAGGTTACGTTATATTACGTTATTGATGTACATGAGGGTCCCACGGAGACGTAGAGGCCAACTCGCCAGGAATGTTGTCAAATATTACCGCCGACATGTTAGGTTGGATTAGGTTTGGTTATATTTCGTTATTAATGTATGAAGGTCCCACGGAGACGTAGAGGACAACTCGCCAGGAATGTTGTCAAATATTACCGCCGACATGTTAGGTTGGATTAGGTTTGGTTATATTACGTTATTGATGTATATAAAGGTCCCACGGAGACGTAGAGGCCAACAAGCCAGGAATGTTGTCAAATATTACCGCCGAGATGTTAGGTTGGGTTAGGTTAGGTTATATTACGTTATTGATGTATATAAAGGTCCCACGGAGAAGTAGAGGCCAACTCGCCAGGAATGTTGTCAAATATTACAGCCGCGATATTAGATTGGGTTAGGGTAGGTTGTATTACGTCATATACAGTGTTCCCACCGAGAAGTAGGGCCCGACAATCAAGGAATGTGGTTAAATGGTATCCCGAGAGGTTAGGTTGGGTTAGGTTACGTTATATTACGTTATTGATGTACATGAGGGTCCCACGGAGACGTAGAGGCCAACTCGCCAGGAATGTTGTCAAATATTACCGCCGACATGTTAGGTTGGATTAGGTTTGGTTATATTTCGTTATTAATGTATGAAGGTCCCACGGAGACGTAGAGGCCAACAAGCCAGGAATGTTGCCAAATATTACCGCCGAGATGTTAGTTTGGGTTAGGTTAGGCTATATTACGTTATTGATGTATATAAACGTCCCACGGAGACGTAGAGGCCAACTCGCCAGGAATGTTGTCAAATATTACAGCCGCGATATTAGATTGGGTTAGGGTAGGTTGTATTACGTCATTGACGTATACAGCGTTCCCACCGAGAAGTAGGGCCCGACAATCAAGGAATGTGGTTAAATGGTACCCCGAGAGGTTAGGTTGGGTTAGGTTAGGTTATATTACGTTATTGATGTATATAAAGGTCCCACGGAGACGTAGAGGCCAACAAGCCAGGAATGTTGCCAAATATTACCGCCGAGATGTTAGTTTGGGTTAGGTTAGGTTATATTACGTTATTGATGTATATAAAGGTCCCACGGAGACGTAGAATCCAACTCGCCAGGAATGTTGCCAAATATTACCGCCGAGATGTTCGGTTGGGTTAGGTTAGGTTATATTTCGTTATTAATGTATGAAGGTCCCACGGAGACGTAGAGGCCAACTCGCCAGGAATGTTGTCAAATATTACCGCCGACATGTTAGGTTGGATTAGGGTTGGTTATATTACGTTATAGATGTGTATAAAGGACCCACGGAGACGTAGATGCCAACTCGCCAGGAATGTTGTCAAGTATTAACGCCGACATGTTACGTTGGGTTAGGTTTGGTTATGTTAGGTTATAGATGTGTATAAAGGACCCACGGGGACGTAGAGGCCAACTCTAACAGGAATGTTGTCAAATATTACCGCCGAGATGTCAGGTTGTGTTAGGTTATGTTATATTACGTTATTGAGTTATATAGAGGTCCCACGGAGACGTAGAGGCCAACTCGCCAGGAATGATTTCAAATATTACCGCCGAGATGTTAGGTTGGTTTAGGTTAGGTTGTATTACGCTATAGACGTATACAGTGTTCCCACCGAGAAGTAGGGCCCGACAAACAAGGAATTTGGATAAATGGTACCCCGAGAGGTTAGGTTGGGTTAGGTTAGGTTATATTACGTTATAGATGTGTATAAAGGACCCACGGGGACGTAGAGGCCAACTCGCATGGAATGTTGCCAAATATTACCGCCGAGATGATAGGTTGTGTTAGGTTAGCTTATATTACGTTATTGATGTATATAAAGGTCCCACGGAGACGTAGAGGCCAACAAGCCAGGAATGTTGCCAAATATTACCGCCGAGATGTTAGTTTGGGTTAGGTTAGGTTATATTACGTTATTGATGTATATAAAGGTACCACGCTGACGTAGAGGCCAACAAGCCAGGAATGTTGTCTAATATTACCACCGAGATGATAGGTTTGGTTAGGTTAGGTTATATTACGTTATAGATGTGTATAAAGGACCCACGGAGACGTAGAGGCCAACTCGCCAGGAATGTTGTCAAACATTACCGCCGAGATGTTCGGTTGGGTTAGGTTAGGTTATATTTCGTTATTAATGTATGAAGGTCCCACGGAGACGTAGAGGCCAACTCGCCAGGAATGTTGTCAAATATTACAGCCGCGATATTAGATTGGGTTAGGGTAGGTTGTATTACGTCATAGACGTATACAGTGTTCCCACCGAGAAGTAGGGCCCGACAATCAAGGAATGTGGTTAAATGGTACCCCGAGAGGTTAGGTTGGGTTAGGTTACGTTATATTACGTTATTGATGTACATGAGGGTCCCACGGAGACGTAGAGGCCAACTCGCCAGGAATGTTGTCAAATATTACCGCCGACATGTTAGGTTGGATTAGGTTTGGTTATATTACGTTATTGATGTATATGAAGGACCCACGTAGACGTAGGGGCCAACTCGCCAGGAATATTGGCAAATATTACCGCCGAGATGATAGGTTCGGTTAGGTTAGGTTATATTACGTTATTGATGTATATAAAGGTCCCACGGAGACGTAGAATCCAACTCGCCAGGAATGTTGCCAAATATTACCGCCGAGATGTTCGGTTGGGTTAGGTTAGGTTATATTTCGTTAATAATGTATGAAGGTCCCACGGAGACGTAGAGGCCAACTCGCCAGGAATGTTGTCAAATATTACAGCCGCGATATTAGATTGGGTTAGGATAGGTTGTATTACGCTATAGACGTATACAGTGTTCCCACCGAGAAGTAGGGCCCGACAAACAAGGAATTTGGATAAATGGTACCCCGAGAGGTTAGGTTGGGCTAGGTTAGGTTATATTACGTTATAGATGTGTATAAAGGACCCACGGGGACGTAGAGGCCAACTCGCCAGGAATGTTGCCAAATATTACCGCCGAGATGATAGGTTGTGTTAGGTTAGGTTATATTACGTTATTGATATATATAAAGGTCCCACGGAGACGTAGAGGCCAACAAGCCAGGAATGTTGCCAAATATTACCGCCGAGATGTTAGTTTGGGTTAGGTTAGGTTATATTACGTTATTGATGTATATGATGGACCCACGGAGACGTAGAATCCAACTCGTCAGGAATGTTGCCAAATATTACCGCCGAGATGTTCGGTTGGGTTAGGTTAGGTTATATTTCGTTATTAATGTATGAAGGTCCCACGGAGACGTAGAGGCCAACTCGCCAGGAATGTTGTCAAATATTACAGCCGCGATATTAGATAGGGTTAGGATAGGTTGTATTACGTCATAGACGTATACAGTGTTCCTACCGAGAAGTAGGGCCCGACAATCAAGGAATGTGGTTAAATGGTACCCCGAGAGGTTAGGTTGGGTTATGTTACGTTATATTACGTTATTCATGTACATGAGGGTCCCACGGAGACGTAGAGGCCAACTCGCCAGGAATGTTGTCAAATATTACCGCCGACGTGTTAGGTTGGATTAGGTTTGGTTATATTACGTTATTGATGTATATAAAGGTCCCACGGAGATGGAGAAGCCAACTCGCCAGGAATGTTGTCAAATATTACCGCCGAGATGTTAGGTTGGGTTAGGTTAGGTTATATTACGTTATTGATGTATATGAAGGACCCACGGAGACGTAGAATCCAACTCGTCAGGAATGTTGTCAAATATTACCGCCGAGATGTTCGGTTGGGTTAGGTTAGGTTATATTTCGTTATTAATGTATGAAGGTCCCTCGGAGACGTAGAGGCCAACAAGCCAGGAATGTTGTCAAATATTACCGCCGAGATGTTAGGTTGGGTTAGGTTAGGTTATATTACGTTATTGATATATATAAAGGTCCCACGGAGACGTAGAGGCCAACAAGCCAGGAATGTTGCCAAATATTACCGCCGAGATGTTAGTTTGGGTTAGGTTAGGTTATATTACGTTATTGATGTATATGAAGGACCCACGGAGACGTAGAATCCAACTCGTCAGGAATGTTGTCAAATATTACCGCCGAGATGTTCGGTTGGGTTAGGTTAGGTTATATTTCGTTATTAATGTATGAAGGTCCCTCGGAGACGTAGAGGCCAACTCGCCAGGAATGTTGTCAAATATTACAGCCGCGATATTAGATTTGGTTAGGGTAGGTTGTATTACGTCATAGACGTATACAGTGTTCCCACCGAGAAGTAGGGCCCGACAATCAAGGAATGTGGTTAAATGGTACCCCGAGAGGTTAGGTTGGGTTAGGTTACGTTATATTACGTTATTGATGTACATGAGGGTCCCACGGAGACGTAGAGGCCAACTCGCCAGGAATGTTGTCAAATATTACCGCCGACATGTTAGGTTGGATTAGGTTTGGTTATATTACGTTATTGATGTATATGAAGGACCCACGTAGACGTAGGGGCCAACTCGCCAGGAATATTGGCAAATATTACCGCCGAGATGATAGGTTCGGTTAGGTTAGGTTATATTACGTTATTGATGTATATAAAGGTCCCACGGAGAAGTAGAGGCCAACTCGCCAGGAATGTTGTCAAATATTACAGCCGCGATATTAGATTGGGTTAGGGTAGGTTATATTACGTTATTGATGTATATAAAGGTCCCACGTTGACGTACGGGCCAACAAGCCAGGAATGTTGTATAATATTACCGCCGAGATGATAGGTTTGGTTAGGTTAGGTTATATTACGTTATAGATGTGTATAAAGGACCCACGGAGACGTAGATGCCAACTCGCCAGGAATGTTGTCAAGTATTAACGCCGACATGTTACGTTGGGTTAGGTTTGGTTATGTTAGGTTATAGATGTGTATAAAGGACCCACGGGGACGTAGAGGCCAACTCTCCAGGAATGTTGTCAAATATTACCGCCGAGATGTCAGGTTGTGTTAGGTTAGGTTATATTACGTTATTGAGTTATATAGAGGTCCCACGGAGACGTAGAGGCCAACTCGCCAGGAATGATTTCAAATATTACCGCCGAGATGTTAGGTTGGTTTAGGTTAGGTTGTATTACGCTATAGACGTATACAGTGTTCCCACCGAGAAGTAGGGCCCGACAAACAAGGAATTTGGATAAATGGTACCCCGAGAGGTTAGGTTGGGTTAGGTTAGGTTATATTACGTTATAGATGTGTATAAAGGACCCACGGGGACGTAGAGGCCAACTCGCATGGAATGTTGCCAAATATTACCGCCGAGATGATAGGTTGTGTTAGGTTAGCTTATATTACGTTATTGATGTATATAAAGGTCCCACGGAGACGTAGAGGCCAACAAGCCAGGAATGTTGCCAAATATTACCGCCGAGATGTTAGTTTGGGTTAGGTTAGGTTATATTACGTTATTGATGTATATAATGGTCCCACGGAGACGTAGAATCCAACTCGCCAGGAATGTTGCCAAATATTACCGCCGAGATGTTCGGTTGGGTTAGGTTAGGTTATATTACGTTATTGATGTATATATAGGTCCCACGGAGGCGTAGAGGCCAACAAGCCAGGAATGTTGTCAAATATTACCGCCGAGATGTTAGGTTGGGTTAGGTTAGGTTATATTACGTTATTGATGTACATAAAGGTACCACGCTGACGTAGAGGCCAACAAGCCAGGAATGTTGTCTAATATTACCGCCGAGATGATAGGTATGGTTAGGTTAGGTTATATTACGTTATAGATGTGTATAAAGGACCCACGGAGACGTAGAGGCCAACTCGCCAGGAATGTTGTCAAATATTACCGCCGAGATGTTCGGTTGGGTTAGGTTAGGTTATATTTCGTTATTAATGTATGAAGGTCCCACGGAGACGTAGAGGCCAACTCGCCAGGAATGTTGTCAAATATTACAGCCGCGATATTAGATTGGGTTAGGGTAGGTTGTATTACGTCATAGACGTATACAGTGTTCCCACCGAGAAGTAGGGCCCGACAATCAAGGAATGTGGTTAAATGGTACCCCGAGAGGTTAGGTTGGGTTAGGTTACGTTATATTACGTTATTGATGTACATGAGGGTCCCACGGAGACGTAGAGGCCAACTCGCCAGGAATGTTGTCAAATATTACCGCCGACATGTTAGGTTGGATTAGGTTTGGTTATATTACGTTATTGATGTATATGAAGGACCCACGTAGACGTAGGGGCCAACTCGCCAGGAATATTGGCAAATATTACCGCCGAGATGATAGGTTCGGTTAGGTTAGGTTATATTACGTTATTGATGTATATAAAGGTCCCACGGAGAAGTAGAGGCCAACTCGCCAGGAATGTTGTCAAATATTACAGCCGCGATATTAGATTGGGTTAGGGTAGGTTGTATTACGTCATATACAGTGTTCCCACCGAGAAGTAGGGCCCGACAATCAAGGAATGTGGTTAAATGGTATCCCGAGAGGTTAGGTTGGGTTAGGTTACGTTATATTACGTTATTGATGTACATGAGGGTCCCACGGAGACGTAGAGGCCAACTCGCCAGGAATGTTGTCAAATATTACCGCCGACATGTTAGGTTGGATTAGCTTTGGTTATATTACGTTATTGATGTATATAAAGGTCCCACGGAGACGGAGAAGCCAACTCGCCAGGAATGTTGTCGAATATTACGGCCGAGATGTTAGGTTGGGTTAGGTTGGGTTATATTACGTTATTGATGTATATAAAGGTCCCACGAAGACGTAGAGGCCAACAAGTCAGGAATGTGGCCAAATATTACCGCCGAGATGTTAGTTTGGATTAGGTTAGGTTATATTACGTTATTGATGTATATAAAGGTCCCACGGAGACGTAGAATCCAACTCGCCAGGAATGTTGCCAAATATTACCGCCGAGATGTTCGGTGGGTTAGGTTAGGTTATATTTCGTTATTAATGTATGAAGGTCCCACGGAGACGTAGAGGCCAACTCGCCAGGAATGTTGTCAAATATTACAGCCGCGATATTAGATTGGGTTAGGATAGGTTGTATTACGCTATAGACGTATACAGTGTTCCCACCGAGAAGTAGGGCCCGACAAACAAGGAATTTGGATAAATGGTACCCCGAGAGGTTAGGTTGGGCTAGGTTAGGTTATATTACGTTATAGATGTGTATAAAGGACCCACGGGGACGTAGAGGCCAACTCGCCAGGAATGTTGCCAAATATTACCGCCGAGATGATAGGTTGTGTTAGGTTAGGTTATATTACGTTATTGATATATATAAAGGTCCCACGGAGACGTAGAGGCCAACAAGCCAGGAATGTTGCCAAATATTACCGCCGAGATGTTAGTTTGGGTTAGGTTAGGTTATATTACGTTATTGATGTATATGAAGGACCCACGGAGACGTAGAATCCAACTCGTCAGGAATGTTGCCAAATATTACCGCCGAGATGTTCGGTTGGGTTAGGTTAGGTTATATTTCGTTATTAATGTATGAAGGTCCCACGGAGACGTAGAGGCCAACACGCCAGGAATGTTGTCAAATATTACAGCCGTGATATTAGATTGGGTTAGGATAGGTTGTATTACGTCATAGACGTATACAGTGTTCCTACCGAGAAGTAGGTCCCGACAATCAAGGAATGTGGTTAAATGGTACCCCGAGAGGTTAGGTTGGGTTATGTTACGTTATATTACGTTATTGATGTACATGAGGGTCCCACGGAGACGTAGAGGCCAACTCGCCAGGAATGTTGTCAAATATTACCGCCGACGTGTTAGGTTGGATTAGGTTTGGTTATATTACGTTATTGATGTATATAAAGGTCCCACGGAGATGGAGAAGCCAACTCGCCAGGAATGTTGTCAAATATTACCGCCGAGATGTTAGGTTGGGTTAGGTTAGGTTATACTACGTTATTGACGTATATGAAGGACCCACATAGACGTAGGAGCCAGCTCGCCAGGAATGTTGTCGAATATTACCGCCGAGATGATAGGTTGGGTTAGGTTAGGTTATATTACGTTATTGATATATATAAAGGTCCCACGGAGACGTAGAGGCCAACAAGCCAGGAATGTTGCCAAATATTACCGCCGAGATGATAGGTTCGGTTAGCTTAGGTTATATTACGTTATTGATGTATATAAAGGTCCCACGGAGACGTAGAGGCCAACAAGCCAGGAATGATGTCAAATATTACCGCCGAGATAATAGGTTGGGTTAGGTTAGGTTATATTACGTTATTGATGTATATGAAGGATCCACGTAGACGTAGGGGCCAACTCGCCAGTAATATTGTCAAATATTACCGCCGAAATGATAGGTTCGGTTAGGTTAGGTTATATTACGTTATTGATGTATATAAAGGTACCACGCTGACGTAGAGGCCAACAAGCCAGGAATGTTGTCTAATATTACCGCCGAGATGATAGGTTTGGTTAGGTTAGGTTATATTACGTTATAGATGTGTATAAAGGACCCACGGAGACGTAGAGGCCAACTCGCCAGGAATGTTGTCAAGTATTAACGCCGACATGTTAGGTTGGGTTAGGTTTGGTTATGTTACGTTATTGATGTATATAAAGGTCCGACGCAGACGTAGAGGCCAACTCTAACAGGAATGTTGTCAAATATTACCGCCGAGATGTCAGGTTGTGTTAGGTTAGGTTATATTACGTTATTGAGTTATATAGAGGTCCCACGGAGACGTAGAGGCCAACTCGCCAGGAATGATTTCAAATATTACCGCCGAGATGTTAGGTTGGTTTAGGTTAGGTTGTATTACGCTATAGACGTATACAGTGTTCCCACCGAGAAGTAGGGCCCGACAAACAAGGAATTTGGATAAATGGTACCCCGAGAGGTTAGGTTGGGCTAGGTTAGGTTATATTACGTTATAGTGTGTATAAAGGGCACACGGGGACGTAGAGGCCAACTCGCCAGGAATGTTGCCAAATATTACCGCCGAGATGATAGGTTGGGTTAAGTTAGGTTATATTTCGTTATTGATGTATATGAAGGTCCCACGGAGACGTAGATGCCAACTCGCCAGGAATGTTGTCAAATATTACCGCCGAGATGTTAGGTTGGGTTAGGTTAGGTTATATTACGTTATTGATGTATATAAAGGTCACACGGAGACGTAGAGGCCAACTCGCCAGGAATGTTGTCAAATATTACAGACGCGATGTTAGATTGGCTTAGGGTAGGTTGTATTACGTCATAGACGCATACAGTGTTCCCACCGAGAAGTAGGTCCCGACAATCAAGGAATGTAGTTAAATGGTACCCCGAGAGGTCAGGTTGGGTTAGGTTACGTTATATTACGTTATTGATGTACATGAGGGTGACACGGAGACGTAGAGGCCAACTCGCCAGGAATGTTGTCAAATATTACAGCCGCGATATTAGATTGGGTTAGGATAGGTTGTATTACGTCATAGACGTATACAGTGTTCCTACCGAGAAGTAGGGCCCGACAATCAAGGAATGTGGTTAAATGGTACCCCGAGAGGTTAGGTTGGGTTATGTTAGGTTATACTACGTTATTGATGTATATGAAGGACCCACATAGACGTAGGAGCCAACTCGCCAGGAATGTTGTCGAATATTACCGCCGAGACGATAGGTTGGGTTAGGTTAGGTTATATTACGTTATTGATGTATATAAAGGTCCCACGGAGACGTAGAGGCCAACAAGCCAGGAATGTTGTCAAATATTGCCGCCGAGATAATAGGTTGGGTTAGGTTAGGTTATATTACGTTATTGATGTATATGAAGGACCCACGTAGACGTAGGGGCCAACTCGCCAGTAATATTGTCAAATATTACCGCCGAAATGATAGGTTGTGTTAGGTTAGGTTATATTACGTTATTGATATATATAAAGGTCCCACGGAGACGTAGAGGCCAACAAGCCAGGAATGTTGCCAAATATTACCGCCGAGATGTTAGTTTGGATTAGGTTAGGTTATATTACGTTATTGATGTATATAAAGGTCCCACGGAGACGTAGAATCCAACTCGCCAGGAATGTTGCCAAATATTACCGCCGAGATGTTCGGTTGGGTTAGGTTAGGTTATATTTCGTTATTAATGTATGAAGGTCCCACGGAGACGTAGAGGCCAACTCGCCAGTAATGTTGTCAAATATTACCGCCGACGTGTTAGGTTGGATTAGGTTTGGTTATATTACGTTATTGATGTATATAAAGGTCCCACGGAGATGGAGAAGCCAACTCGCCAGGAATGTTGTCAAATATTACCGCCGAGATGTTTGGTTGGGTTAGGTTAGGTTATACTACGTTATTGATGTATATGAAGGACCCACATAGACGTAGGAGCCAGCTCGCCAGGAATGTTGTCGAATATTACCGCCGAGATGATAGGTTGGGTTAAGTTAGGTTATATTTCGTTATTGATGTATATGAAGGTCCCACGGAGACGTAGATGCCAACTCGCCAGGAATGTTGTCAAATATTACCGCCGAGATGTCAGGTTGTGTTAGGTTAGGTTATATTACGTTATTGAGTTATATAGAGGTCCCACGGAGACGTAGAGGCCAACTCGCCAGGAATGATTTCAAATATTACCGCCGAGATGTTAGGTTGGTTTAGGTTAGGTTGTATTACGCTATAGACGTATACAGTGTTCCCACCGAGAAGTAGGGCCCGACAAACAAGGAATTTGGATAAATGGTACCCCGAGAGGTTAGGTTGGGTTAGGTTAGGTTATATTACGTTATAGATGTGTATAAAGGACCCACGGGGACGTAGAGGCCAACTCGCATGGAATGTTGCCAAATATTACCGCCGAGATGATAGGTTGTGTTAGGTTAGCTTATATTACGTTATTGATGTATATAAAGGTCCCACGGAGACGTAGAGGCCAACAAGCCAGGAATGTTGCCAAATATTACCGCCGAGATGTTAGTTTGGGTTAGGTTAGGTTATATTACGTTATTGATGTATATAATGGTCCCACGGAGACGTAGAATCCAACTCGCCAGGAATGTTGCCAAATATTACCGCCGAGATGTTCGGTTGGGTTAGGTTAGGTTATATTACGTTATTGATGTATATATAGGTCCCACGGAGGCGTAGAGGCCAACAAGCCAGGAATGTTGTCAAATATTACCGCCGAGATGTTAGGTTGGGTTAGGTTAGGTTATATTACGTTATTGATGTACATAAAGGTACCACGCTGACGTAGAGGCCAACAAGCCAGGAATGTTGTCTAATATTACCGCCGAGATGATAGGTATGGTTAGGTTAGGTTATATTACGTTATAGATGTGTATAAAGGACCCACGGAGACGTAGAGGCCAACTCGCCAGGAATGTTGTCAAATATTACCGCCGAGATGTTCGGTTGGGTTAGGTTAGGTTATATTTCGTTATTAATGTATGAAGGTCCCACGGAGACGTAGAGGCCAACTCGCCAGGAATGTTGTCAAATATTACAGCCGCGATATTAGATTGGGTTAGGGTAGGTTGTATTACGTCATATACAGTGTTCCCACCGAGAAGTAGGGCCCGACAATCAAGGAATGTGGTTAAATGGTATCCCGAGAGGTTAGGTTGGGTTAGGTTACGTTATATTACGTTATTGATGTACATGAGGGTCCCACGGAGACGTAGAGGCCAACTCGCCAGGAATGTTGTCAAATATTACCGCCGACATGTTAGGTTGGATTAGCTTTGGTTATATTACGTTATTGATGTATATAAAGGTCCCACGGAGACGGAGAAGCCAACTCGCCAGGAATGTTGTCGAATATTACGGCCGAGATGTTAGGTTGGGTTAGGTTGGGTTATATTACGTTATTGATGTATATAAAGGTCCCACGAAGACGTAGAGGCCAACAAGTCAGGAATGTGGCCAAATATTACCGCCGAGATGTTAGTTTGGATTAGGTTAGGTTATATTACGTTATTGATGTATATAAAGGTCCCACGGAGACGTAGAATCCAACTCGCCAGGAATGTTGCCAAATATTACCGCCGAGATGTTCGGTGGGTTAGGTTAGGTTATATTTCGTTATTAATGTATGAAGGTCCCACGGAGACGTAGAGGCCAACTCGCCAGGAATGTTGTCAAATATTACAGCCGCGATATTAGATTGGGTTAGGATAGGTTGTATTACGCTATAGACGTATACAGTGTTCCCACCGAGAAGTAGGGCCCGACAAACAAGGAATTTGGATAAATGGTACCCCGAGAGGTTAGGTTGGGCTAGGTTAGGTTATATTACGTTATAGATGTGTATAAAGGACCCACGGGGACGTAGAGGCCAACTCGCCAGGAATGTTGCCAAATATTACCGCCGAGATGATAGGTTGTGTTAGGTTAGGTTATATTACGTTATTGATATATATAAAGGTCCCACGGAGACGTAGAGGCCAACAAGCCAGGAATGTTGCCAAATATTACCGCCGAGATGTTAGTTTGGGTTAGGTTAGGTTATATTACGTTATTGATGTATATGAAGGACCCACGGAGACGTAGAATCCAACTCGTCAGGAATGTTGCCAAATATTACCGCCGAGATGTTCGGTTGGGTTAGGTTAGGTTATATTTCGTTATTAATGTATGAAGGTCCCACGGAGACGTAGAGGCCAACACGCCAGGAATGTTGTCAAATATTACAGCCGTGATATTAGATTGGGTTAGGATAGGTTGTATTACGTCATAGACGTATACAGTGTTCCTACCGAGAAGTAGGTCCCGACAATCAAGGAATGTGGTTAAATGGTACCCCGAGAGGTTAGGTTGGGTTATGTTACGTTATATTACGTTATTGATGTACATGAGGGTCCCACGGAGACGTAGAGGCCAACTCGCCAGGAATGTTGTCAAATATTACCGCCGACGTGTTAGGTTGGATTAGGTTTGGTTATATTACGTTATTGATGTATATAAAGGTCCCACGGAGATGGAGAAGCCAACTCGCCAGGAATGTTGTCAAATATTACCGCCGAGATGTTAGGTTGGGTTAGGTTAGGTTATACTACGTTATTGACGTATATGAAGGACCCACATAGACGTAGGAGCCAGCTCGCCAGGAATGTTGTCGAATATTACCGCCGAGATGATAGGTTGGGTTAGGTTAGGTTATATTACGTTATTGATATATATAAAGGTCCCACGGAGACGTAGAGGCCAACAAGCCAGGAATGTTGCCAAATATTACCGCCGAGATGATAGGTTCGGTTAGCTTAGGTTATATTACGTTATTGATGTATATAAAGGTCCCACGGAGACGTAGAGGCCAACAAGCCAGGAATGATGTCAAATATTACCGCCGAGATAATAGGTTGGGTTAGGTTAGGTTATATTACGTTATTGATGTATATGAAGGATCCACGTAGACGTAGGGGCCAACTCGCCAGTAATATTGTCAAATATTACCGCCGAAATGATAGGTTCGGTTAGGTTAGGTTATATTACGTTATTGATGTATATAAAGGTACCACGCTGACGTAGAGGCCAACAAGCCAGGAATGTTGTCTAATATTACCGCCGAGATGATAGGTTTGGTTAGGTTAGGTTATATTACGTTATAGATGTGTATAAAGGACCCACGGAGACGTAGAGGCCAACTCGCCAGGAATGTTGTCAAGTATTAACGCCGACATGTTAGGTTGGGTTAGGTTTGGTTATGTTACGTTATTGATGTATATAAAGGTCCGACGCAGACGTAGAGGCCAACTCTAACAGGAATGTTGTCAAATATTACCGCCGAGATGTCAGGTTGTGTTAGGTTAGGTTATATTACGTTATTGAGTTATATAGAGGTCCCACGGAGACGTAGAGGCCAACTCGCCAGGAATGATTTCAAATATTACCGCCGAGATGTTAGGTTGGTTTAGGTTAGGTTGTATTACGCTATAGACGTATACAGTGTTCCCACCGAGAAGTAGGGCCCGACAAACAAGGAATTTGGATAAATGGTACCCCGAGAGGTTAGGTTGGGCTAGGTTAGGTTATATTACGTTATAGTGTGTATAAAGGGCACACGGGGACGTAGAGGCCAACTCGCCAGGAATGTTGCCAAATATTACCGCCGAGATGATAGGTTGGGTTAAGTTAGGTTATATTTCGTTATTGATGTATATGAAGGTCCCACGGAGACGTAGATGCCAACTCGCCAGGAATGTTGTCAAATATTACCGCCGAGATGTTAGGTTGGGTTAGGTTAGGTTATATTACGTTATTGATGTATATAAAGGTCACACGGAGACGTAGAGGCCAACTCGCCAGGAATGTTGTCAAATATTACAGACGCGATGTTAGATTGGCTTAGGGTAGGTTGTATTACGTCATAGACGCATACAGTGTTCCCACCGAGAAGTAGGTCCCGACAATCAAGGAATGTAGTTAAATGGTACCCCGAGAGGTCAGGTTGGGTTAGGTTACGTTATATTACGTTATTGATGTACATGAGGGTGACACGGAGACGTAGAGGCCAACTCGCCAGGAATGTTGTCAAATATTACAGCCGCGATATTAGATTGGGTTAGGATAGGTTGTATTACGTCATAGACGTATACAGTGTTCCTACCGAGAAGTAGGGCCCGACAATCAAGGAATGTGGTTAAATGGTACCCCGAGAGGTTAGGTTGGGTTATGTTAGGTTATACTACGTTATTGATGTATATGAAGGACCCACATAGACGTAGGAGCCAACTCGCCAGGAATGTTGTCGAATATTACCGCCGAGACGATAGGTTGGGTTAGGTTAGGTTATATTACGTTATTGATGTATATAAAGGTCCCACGGAGACGTAGAGGCCAACAAGCCAGGAATGTTGTCAAATATTGCCGCCGAGATAATAGGTTGGGTTAGGTTAGGTTATATTACGTTATTGATGTATATGAAGGACCCACGTAGACGTAGGGGCCAACTCGCCAGTAATATTGTCAAATATTACCGCCGAAATGATAGGTTGTGTTAGGTTAGGTTATATTACGTTATTGATATATATAAAGGTCCCACGGAGACGTAGAGGCCAACAAGCCAGGAATGTTGCCAAATATTACCGCCGAGATGTTAGTTTGGATTAGGTTAGGTTATATTACGTTATTGATGTATATAAAGGTCCCACGGAGACGTAGAATCCAACTCGCCAGGAATGTTGCCAAATATTACCGCCGAGATGTTCGGTTGGGTTAGGTTAGGTTATATTTCGTTATTAATGTATGAAGGTCCCACGGAGACGTAGAGGCCAACTCGCCAGGAATGTTGTCAAATATTACAGCCGCGATATTAGATTGGGTTAGGATAGGTTGTATTACGTCATAGACGTATACAGTGTTCCTACCGAGAAGTAGGGCCCGACAATCAAGGAATGTGGTTAAATGGTACCCCGAGAGGTTAGGTTGGGTTATGTTACGTTATATTACGTTATTGATGTACATGAGGGTCCCACGGAGACGTAGAGGCCAACTCGCCAGTAATGTTGTCAAATATTACCGCCGACGTGTTAGGTTGGATTAGGTTTGGTTATATTACGTTATTGATGTATATAAAGGTCCCACGGAGATGGAGAAGCCAACTCGCCAGGAATGTTGTCAAATATTACCGCCGAGATGTTTGGTTGGGTTAGGTTAGGTTATACTACGTTATTGATGTATATGAAGGACCCACATAGACGTAGGAGCCAGCTCGCCAGGAATGTTGTCGAATATTACCGCCGAGATGATAGGTTGGGTTAAGTTAGGTTATATTTCGTTATTGATGTATATGAAGGTCCCACGGAGACGTAGATGCCAACTCGCCAGGAATGTTGTCAAATATTACCGCCGAGATGTTAGGTTCGGTTAGGTTAGGTTATATTACGTTATTGATGTATATAAAGGTCCCACGGAGACGTAGAGGCCAACAAGCCAGGAATGTTGTCAAATATTACCGCCGAGATAATAGTTTGGGTTAGGTTAGGTTATATTACGTTATTGATGTATATGAAGGACCCACGTAGACGTAGGGGCCAACTCGCCAGTAAAATTGTCAAATATTACCGCCGAGATGATAGGTTCGGTTAGGTTAGGTTATATTACGTTATTGATGTATATAAAGGTCCCATGGAGACCTAGAGGCCAACAAGCCAGGAATGTTGTCAAATATTACCGCCGAGATAATAGTTTGGGTTAGGTTAGGTTATATTACGTTATTGATGTATATAAAGGTCCCACGGAGACGTAGAGGCCAACAAGCCAGGAATGTTGTCAAATATTACAGCCGCGATATTAGATTGGGTTAGGGTAGGTTGTATTACGTCATAGACGTATACAGTGTTCCCACCGAGAAGTAGGGCCCGACAATCAAGGAATGTGGTTAAATGGTACCCCGAGAGGTTAGGTTGGGTTAGGTTACGTTATATTACGTTATTGATGTACATGAGGGTCCCACGGAGACGTAGAGGCCAACTCGCCAGGAATGTTGTCAAATATTACCGCCGACATGTTAGGTTGGATTAGGTTTGGTTATATTACGTTATTGATGTATATGAAGGACCCACGTAGACGTAGGGGCCAACTCGCCAGGAATATTGGCAAATATTACCGCCGAGATGATAGGTTCGGTTAGGTTAGGTTATATTACGTTATTGATGTATATAAAGGTCCCACGGAGAAGTAGAGGCCAACTCGCCAGGAATGTTGTCAAATATTACAGCCGCGATATTAGATTGGGTTAGGGTAGGTTGTATTACGTCATATACAGTGTTCCCACCGAGAAGTAGGGCCCGACAATCAAGGAATGTGGTTAAATGGTATCCCGAGAGGTTAGGTTGGGTTAGGTTACGTTATATTACGTTATTGATGTACATGAGGGTCCCACGGAGACGTAGAGGCCAACTCGCCAGGAATGTTGTCAAATATTACCGCCGACATGTTAGGTTGGATTAGCTTTGGTTATATTACGTTATTGATGTATATAAAGGTCCCACGGAGACGGAGAAGCCAACTCGCCAGGAATGTTGTCGAATATTACGGCCGAGATGTTAGGTTGGGTTAGGTTGGGTTATATTACGTTATTGATGTATATAAAGGTCCCACGAAGACGTAGAGGCCAACAAGTCAGGAATGTGGCCAAATATTACCGCCGAGATGTTAGTTTGGATTAGGTTAGGTTATATTACGTTATTGATGTATATAAAGGTCCCACGGAGACGTAGAATCCAACTCGCCAGGAATGTTGCCAAATATTACCGCCGAGATGTTCGGTGGGTTAGGTTAGGTTATATTTCGTTATTAATGTATGAAGGTCCCACGGAGACGTAGAGGCCAACTCGCCAGGAATGTTGTCAAATATTACAGCCGCGATATTAGATTGGGTTAGGATAGGTTGTATTACGCTATAGACGTATACAGTGTTCCCACCGAGAAGTAGGGCCCGACAAACAAGGAATTTGGATAAATGGTACCCCGAGAGGTTAGGTTGGGCTAGGTTAGGTTATATTACGTTATAGATGTGTATAAAGGACCCACGGGGACGTAGAGGCCAACTCGCCAGGAATGTTGCCAAATATTACCGCCGAGATGATAGGTTGTGTTAGGTTAGGTTATATTACGTTATTGATATATATAAAGGTCCCACGGAGACGTAGAGGCCAACAAGCCAGGAATGTTGCCAAATATTACCGCCGAGATGTTAGTTTGGGTTAGGTTAGGTTATATTACGTTATTGATGTATATGAAGGACCCACGGAGACGTAGAATCCAACTCGTCAGGAATGTTGCCAAATATTACCGCCGAGATGTTCGGTTGGGTTAGGTTAGGTTATATTTCGTTATTAATGTATGAAGGTCCCACGGAGACGTAGAGGCCAACTCGCCAGGAATGTTGTCAAATATTACAGCCGTGATATTAGATTGGGTTAGGATAGGTTGTATTACGTCATAGACGTATACAGTGTTCCTACCGAGAAGTAGGTCCCGACAATCAAGGAATGTGGTTAAATGGTACCCCGAGAGGTTAGGTTGGGTTATGTTACGTTATATTACGTTATTGATGTACATGAGGGTCCCACGGAGACGTAGAGGCCAACTCGCCAGGAATGTTGTCAAATATTACCGCCGACGTGTTAGGTTGGATTAGGTTTGGTTATATTACGTTATTGATGTATATAAAGGTCCCACGGAGATGGAGAAGCCAACTCGCCAGGAATGTTGTCAAATATTACCGCCGAGATGTTAGGTTGGGTTAGGTTAGGTTATACTACGTTATTGACGTATATGAAGGACCCACATAGACGTAGGAGCCAGCTCGCCAGGAATGTTGTCGAATATTACCGCCGAGATGATAGGTTGGGTTAGGTTAGGTTATATTACGTTATTGATATATATAAAGGTCCCACGGAGACGTAGAGGCCAACAAGCCAGGAATGTTGCCAAATATTACCGCCGAGATGATAGGTTCGGTTAGCTTAGGTTATATTACGTTATTGATGTATATAAAGGTCCCACGGAGACGTAGAGGCCAACAAGCCAGGAATGATGTCAAATATTACCGCCGAGATAATAGGTTGGGTTAGGTTAGGTTATATTACGTTATTGATGTATATGAAGGATCCACGTAGACGTAGGGGCCAACTCGCCAGTAATATTGTCAAATATTACCGCCGAAATGATAGGTTCGGTTAGGTTAGGTTATATTACGTTATTGATGTATATAAAGGTACCACGCTGACGTAGAGGCCAACAAGCCAGGAATGTTGTCTAATATTACCGCCGAGATGATAGGTTTGGTTAGGTTAGGTTATATTACGTTATAGATGTGTATAAAGGACCCACGGAGACGTAGAGGCCAACTCGCCAGGAATGTTGTCAAGTATTAACGCCGACATGTTAGGTTGGGTTAGGTTTGGTTATGTTACGTTATTGATGTATATAAAGGTCCGACGCAGACGTAGAGGCCAACTCTAACAGGAATGTTGTCAAATATTACCGCCGAGATGTCAGGTTGTGTTAGGTTAGGTTATATTACGTTATTGAGTTATATAGAGGTCCCACGGAGACGTAGAGGCCAACTCGCCAGGAATGATTTCAAATATTACCGCCGAGATGTTAGGTTGGTTTAGGTTAGGTTGTATTACGCTATAGACGTATACAGTGTTCCCACCGAGAAGTAGGGCCCGACAAACAAGGAATTTGGATAAATGGTACCCCGAGAGGTTAGGTTGGGCTAGGTTAGGTTATATTACGTTATAGTGTGTATAAAGGGCACACGGGGACGTAGAGGCCAACTCGCCAGGAATGTTGCCAAATATTACCGCCGAGATGATAGGTTGGGTTAAGTTAGGTTATATTTCGTTATTGATGTATATGAAGGTCCCACGGAGACGTAGATGCCAACTCGCCAGGAATGTTGTCAAATATTACCGCCGAGATGTTAGGTTGGGTTAGGTTAGGTTATATTACGTTATTGATGTATATAAAGGTCACACGGAGACGTAGAGGCCAACTCGCCAGGAATGTTGTCAAATATTACAGACGCGATGTTAGATTGGCTTAGGGTAGGTTGTATTGCGTCATAGACGCATACAGTGTTCCCACCGAGAAGTAGGTCCCGACAATCAAGGAATGTAGTTAAATGGTACCCCGAGAGGTCAGGTTGGGTTAGGTTACGTTATATTACGTTATTGATGTACATGAGGGTGACACGGAGACGTAGAGGCCAACTCGCCAGGAATGTTGTCAAATATTACAGCCGCGATATTAGATTGGGTTAGGATAGGTTGTATTACGTCATAGACGTATACAGTGTTCCTACCGAGAAGTAGGGCCCGACAATCAAGGAATGTGGTTAAATGGTACCCCGAGAGGTTAGGTTGGGTTATGTTAGGTTATACTACGTTATTGATGTATATGAAGGACCCACATAGACGTAGGAGCCAACTCGCCAGGAATGTTGTCGAATATTACCGCCGAGACGATAGGTTGGGTTAGGTTAGGTTATATTACGTTATTGATGTATATAAAGGTCCCACGGAGACGTAGAGGCCAACAAGCCAGGAATGTTGTCAAATATTGCCGCCGAGATAATAGGTTGGGTTAGGTTAGGTTATATTACGTTATTGATGTATATGAAGGACCCACGTAGACGTAGGGGCCAACTCGCCAGTAATATTGTCAAATATTACCGCCGAAATGATAGGTTGTGTTAGGTTAGGTTATATTACGTTATTGATATATATAAAGGTCCCACGGAGACGTAGAGGCCAACAAGCCAGGAATGTTGCCAAATATTACCGCCGAGATGTTAGTTTGGATTAGGTTAGGTTATATTACGTTATTGATGTATATAAAGGTCCCACGGAGACGTAGAATCCAACTCGCCAGGAATGTTGCCAAATATTACCGCCGAGATGTTCGGTTGGGTTAGGTTAGGTTATATTTCGTTATTAATGTATGAAGGTCCCACGGAGACGTAGAGGCCAACTCGCCAGGAATGTTGTCAAATATTACAGCCGCGATATTAGATTGGGTTAGGATAGGTTGTATTACGTCATAGACGTATACAGTGTTCCTACCGAGAAGTAGGGCCCGACAATCAAGGAATGTGGTTAAATGGTACCCCGAGAGGTTAGGTTGGGTTATGTTACGTTATATTACGTTATTGATGTACATGAGGGTCCCACGGAGACGTAGAGGCCAACTCGCCAGGAATGTTGTCAAATATTACCGCCGACGTGTTAGGTTGGATTAGGTTTGGTTATATTACGTTATTGATGTATATAAAGGTCCCACGGAGATGGAGAAGCCAACTCGCCAGGAATGTTGTCAAATATTACCGCCGAGATGTTAGGTTGGGTTAGGTTAGGTTATACTACGTTATTGATGTATATGAAGGACCCACATAGACGTAGGAGCCAGCTCGCCAGGAATGTTGTCGAATATTACCGCCGAGATGATAGGTTGGGTTAAGTTAGGTTATATTTCGTTATTGATGTATATGAAGGTCCCACGGAGACGTAGATGCCAACTCGCCAGGAATGTTGTCAAATATTACCGCCGAGATGTTAGGTTCGGTTAGGTTAGGTTATATTACGTTATTGATGTATATAAAGGTCCCACGGAGACGTAGAGGCCAACAAGCCAGGAATGTTGTCAAATATTACCGCCGAGATAATAGTTTGGGTTAGGTTAGGTTATATTACGTTATTGATGTATATGAAGGACCCACGTAGACGTAGGGGCCAACTCGCCAGTAAAATTGTCAAATATTACCGCCGAGATGATAGGTTCGGTTAGGTTAGGTTATATTACGTTATTGATGTATATAAAGGTCCCATGGAGACCTAGAGGCCAACAAGCCAGGAATGTTGTCAAATATTACCGCCGAGATAATAGTTTGGGTTAGGTTAGGTTATGTTACGTTATTGATGTATATGAAGGACCCACGTAGACGTAGGGGCCAACTCGCCAGTAATATTGTCAAATATTACCGCCGAAATGATAGGTTCGGTTAGGTTAGGTTATATTACGTTATTGATGTATATAAAGGTACCACGCTGACGTAGAGGCCAACAAGCCAGGAATGTTGTCTAATATTACCGCCGAGATGATAGGTTTGGTTAGGTTAGGTTATATTACGTTATAGATGTGTATAAAGGACCCACGGAGACGTAGAGGCCAACTCGCCAGGAATGTTGTCAAGTATTAACGCCGACATGTTAGGTTGGGTTAGGTTTGGTTATGTTACGTTATTGATGTATATAAAGGTCCGACGCAGACGTAGAGGCCAACTCTAACAGGAATGTTGTCAAATATTACCGCCGAGATGTCAGGTTGTGTTAGGTTAGGTTATATTACGTTATTGAGTTATATAGAGGTCCCACGGAGACGTAGAGGCCAACTCGCCAGGAATGATTTCAAATATTACCGCCGAGATGTTAGGTTGGTTTAGGTTAGGTTGTATTACGCTATAGACGTATACAGTGTTCCCACCGAGAAGTAGGGCCCGACAAACAAGGAATTTGGATAAATGGTACCCCGAGAGGTTAGGTTGGGCTAGGTTAGGTTATATTACGTTATAGATGTGTATAAAGGACCCACGGGGACGTAGAGGCCAACTCGCCAGGAATGTTGCCAAATATTACCGCCGAGATGATAGGTTGTGTTAGGTTAGGTTATATTACGTTATTGATATATATAAAGGTCCCACGGAGACGTAGAGGCCAACAAGCCAGGAATGTTGCCAAATATTACCGCCGAGATGTTAGTTTGGATTAGGTTAGGTTATATTACGTTATTGATGTATATAAAGGTCCCACGGAGACGTAGAATCCAACTCGCCAGGAATGTTGCCAAATATTACCGCCGAGATGTTCGGTTGGGTTAGGTTAGGTTATATTTCGTTATTAGTGTATGAAGGTCCCACGGAGACGTAGAGGCCAACTCGCCAGGAATGTTGTCAAACATTACAGCCGCGATATTAGATTGGGTTAGGGTAGGTTGTATTACGTCATAGACGTATACAGTGTTCCCACCGAGAAGTAGGGCCCGACAATCAAGGAATGTGGTTAAATGGTACCCCGAGAGGTTAGGTTGGGTTAGGTTACGTTATATTACGTTATTGATGTACATGAGGGTCCCACGAAGACGTAGAGGCCAACAAGCCAGGAATGTGGCCAAATATTACCGCCGAGATGTTAGTTTGGATTAGGTTAGGTTATATTACGTTATTGATGTATATAAAGGTCCCACGGAGACGTAGAATCCAACTCGCCAGGAATGTTGCCAAATATTACCGCCGAGATGTTCGGTTGGGTTAGGTTAGGTTATATTTCGTTATTAATGTATGAAGGTCCCACGGAGACGTAGAGGCCAACTCGCCAGGAATGTTGTCAAATATTACAGCCGCGATATTAGATTGGGTTAGGATAGGTTGTATTACGTCATAGACGTATACAGTGTTCCTACCGAGAAGTAGGGCCCGACAATCAAGGAATGTGGTTAAATGGTACCCCGAGAGGTTAGGTTGGGTTATGTTACGTTATATTACGTTATTGATGTACATGAGGGTCCCACGGAGACGTAGAGGCCAACTCGCCAGGAATGTTGTCAAATATTACCGCCGACGTGTTAGGTTGGATTAGGTTTGGTTATATTACGTTATTGATGTATATAAAGGTCCCACGGAGATGGAGAAGCCAACTCGCCAGGAATGTTGTCAAATATTACCGCCGAGATGTTAGGTTGGGTTAGGTTAGGTTATACTACGTTATTGATGTATATGAAGGACCCACATAGACGTAGGAGCCAGCTCGCCAGGAATGTTGTCGAATATTACCGCCGAGATGATAGGTTGGGTTAAGTTAGGTTATATTTCGTTATTGATGTATATGAAGGTCCCACGGAGACGTAGATGCCAACTCGCCAGGAATGTTGTCAAATATTACCGCCGAGATGTTAGGTTCGGTTAGGTTAGGTTATATTACGTTATTGATGTATATAAAGGTCCCACGGAGACGTAGAGGCCAACAAGCCAGGAATGTTGTCAAATATTACCGCCGAGATAATAGTTTGGGTTAGGTTAGGTTATATTACGTTATTGATGTATATGAAGGACCCACGTAGACGTAGGGGCCAACTCGCCAGTAAAATTGTCAAATATTACCGCCGAGATGATAGGTTCGGTTAGGTTAGGTTATATTACGTTATTGATGTATATAAAGGTCCCATGGAGACCTAGAGGCCAACAAGCCAGGAATGTTGTCAAATATTACCGCCGAGATAATAGTTTGGGTTAGGTTAGGTTATATTACGTTATTGATGTATATGAAGGACCCACGTAGACGTAGGGGCCAACTCGCCAGTAATATTGTCAAATATTACCGCCGAAATGATAGGTTCGGTTAGGTTAGGTTATATTACGTTATTGATGTATATAAAGGTACCACGCTGACGTAGAGGCCAACAAGCCAGGAATGTTGTCTAATATTACCGCCGAGATGATAGGTTTGGTTAGGTTAGGTTATATTACGTTATAGATGTGTATAAAGGACCCACGGAGACGTAGAGGCCAACTCGCCAGGAATGTTGTCAAGTATTAACGCCGACATGTTAGGTTGGGTTAGGTTTGGTTATGTTACGTTATTGATGTATATAAAGGTCCGACGCAGACGTAGAGGCCAACTCTAACAGGAATGTTGTCAAATATTACCGCCGAGATGTCAGGTTGTGTTAGGTTAGGTTATATTACGTTATTGAGTTATATAGAGGTCCCACGGAGACGTAGAGGCCAACTCGCCAGGAATGATTTCAAATATTACCGCCGAGATGTTAGGTTGGTTTAGGTTAGGTTGTATTACGCTATAGACGTATACAGTGTTCCCACCGAGAAGTAGGGCCCGACAAACAAGGAATTTGGATAAATGGTACCCCGAGAGGTTAGGTTGGGCTAGGTTAGGTTATATTACGTT
The DNA here is from genome assembly GCA_963969225.1 of Xylocopa violacea. Lineage (NCBI taxonomy): Eukaryota > Metazoa > Arthropoda > Insecta > Hymenoptera > Apidae > Xylocopa > Xylocopa violacea. The sequence goes on along the minus strand of CAXAJV010000021.1, from coordinate 1,529,752 downwards.
ATAGATGTGTATAAAGGACCCACGGGGACGTAGAGGCCAACTCGCCAGGAATGTTGCCAAATATTACCGCCGAGATGATAGGTTGTGTTAGGTTAGGTTATATTACGTTATTGATATATATAAAGGTCCCACGGAGACGTAGAGGCCAACAAGCCAGGAATGTTGCCAAATATTACCGCCGAGATGTTAGTTTGGATTAGGTTAGGTTATATTACGTTATTGATGTATATAAAGGTCCCACGGAGACGTAGAATCCAACTCGCCAGGAATGTTGCCAAATATTACCGCCGAGATGTTCGGTTGGGTTAGGTTAGGTTATACTACGTTATTGACGTATATGAAGGACCCACATAGACGTAGGAGCCAGCTCGCCAGGAATGTTGTCGAATATTACCGCCGAGATGATAGGTTGGGTTAGGTTAGGTTATATTACGTTATTGATATATATAAAGGTCCCACGGAGACGTAGAGGCCAACAAGCCAGGAATGTTGCCAAATATTACCGCCGAGATGATAGGTTCGGTTAGCTTAGGTTATATTACGTTATTGATGTATATAAAGGTCCCACGGAGACGTAGAGGCCAACAAGCCAGGAATGATGTCAAATATTACCGCCGAGATAATAGGTTGGGTTAGGTTAGGTTATATTACGTTATTGATGTATATGAAGGATCCACGTAGACGTAGGGGCCAACTCGCCAGTAATATTGTCAAATATTACCGCCGAAATGATAGGTTCGGTTAGGTTAGGTTATATTACGTTATTGATGTATATAAAGGTACCACGCTGACGTAGAGGCCAACAAGCCAGGAATGTTGTCTAATATTACCGCCGAGATGATAGGTTTGGTTAGGTTAGGTTATATTACGTTATAGATGTGTATAAAGGACCCACGGAGACGTAGAGGCCAACTCGCCAGGAATGTTGTCAAGTATTAACGCCGACATGTTAGGTTGGGTTAGGTTTGGTTATGTTACGTTATTGATGTATATAAAGGTCCGACGCAGACGTAGAGGCCAACTCTAACAGGAATGTTGTCAAATATTACCGCCGAGATGTCAGGTTGTGTTAGGTTAGGTTATATTACGTTATTGAGTTATATAGAGGTCCCACGGAGACGTAGAGGCCAACTCGCCAGGAATGATTTCAAATATTACCGCCGAGATGTTAGGTTGGTTTAGGTTAGGTTGTATTACGCTATAGACGTATACAGTGTTCCCACCGAGAAGTAGGGCCCGACAAACAAGGAATTTGGATAAATGGTACCCCGAGAGGTTAGGTTGGGCTAGGTTAGGTTATATTACGTTATAGTGTGTATAAAGGGCACACGGGGACGTAGAGGCCAACTCGCCAGGAATGTTGCCAAATATTACCGCCGAGATGATAGGTTGGGTTAAGTTAGGTTATATTTCGTTATTGATGTATATGAAGGTCCCACGGAGACGTAGATGCCAACTCGCCAGGAATGTTGTCAAATATTACCGCCGAGATGTTAGGTTGGGTTAGGTTAGGTTATATTACGTTATTGATGTATATAAAGGTCACACGGAGACGTAGAGGCCAACTCGCCAGGAATGTTGTCAAATATTACAGACGCGATGTTAGATTGGCTTAGGGTAGGTTGTATTGCGTCATAGACGCATACAGTGTTCCCACCGAGAAGTAGGTCCCGACAATCAAGGAATGTAGTTAAATGGTACCCCGAGAGGTCAGGTTGGGTTAGGTTACGTTATATTACGTTATTGATGTACATGAGGGTGACACGGAGACGTAGAGGCCAACTCGCCAGGAATGTTGTCAAATATTACAGCCGCGATATTAGATTGGGTTAGGATAGGTTGTATTACGCTATAGACGTATACAGTGTTCCCACCGAGAAGTAGGGCCCGACAAACAAGGAATTTGGATAAATGGTACCCCGAGAGGTTAGGTTGGGCTAGGTTAGGTTATATTACGTTATAGATGTGTATAAAGGACCCACGGGGACGTAGAGGCCAACTCGCCAGGAATGTTGCCAAATATTACCGCCGAGATGATAGGTTGTGTTAGGTTAGGTTATATTACGTTATTGATATATATAAAGGTCCCACGGAGACGTAGAGGCCAACAAGCCAGGAATGTTGCCAAATATTACCGCCGAGATGTTAGTTTGGATTAGGTTAGGTTATATTACGTTATTGATGTATATAAAGGTCCCACGGAGACGTAGAATCCAACTCGCCAGGAATGTTGCCAAATATTACCGCCGAGATGTTCGGTTGGGTTAGGTTAGGTTATATTTCGTTATTAGTGTATGAAGGTCCCACGGAGACGTAGAGGCCAACTCGCCAGGAATGTTGTCAAATATTACAGCCGCGATATTAGATTGGGTTAGGGTAGGTTGTATTACGTCATAGACGTATACAGTGTTCCCACCGAGAAGTAGGGCCCGACAATCAAGGAATGTGGTTAAATGGTACCCCGAGAGGTTAGGTTGGGTTAGGTTACGTTATATTACGTTATTGATGTACATGAGGGTCCCACGAAGACGTAGAGGCCAACAAGCCAGGAATGTGGCCAAATATTACCGCCGAGATGTTAGTTTGGATTAGGTTAGGTTATATTACGTTATTGATGTATATAAAGGTCCCACGGAGACGTAGAATCCAACTCGCCAGGAATGTTGCCAAATATTACCGCCGAGATGTTCGGTTGGGTTAGGTTAGGTTATATTTCGTTATTAATGTATGAAGGTCCCACGGAGACGTAGAGGCCAACTCGCCAGGAATGTTGTCAAATATTACAGCCGCGATATTAGATTGGGTTAGGATAGGTTGTATTACGTCATAGACGTATACAGTGTTCCTACCGAGAAGTAGGGCCCGACAATCAAGGAATGTGGTTAAATGGTACCCCGAGAGGTTAGGTTGGGTTATGTTACGTTATATTACGTTATTGATGTACATGAGGGTCCCACGGAGACGTAGAGGCCAACTCGCCAGGAATGTTGTCAAATATTACCGCCGACGTGTTAGGTTGGATTAGGTTTGGTTATATTACGTTATTGATGTATATAAAGGTCCCACGGAGATGGAGAAGCCAACTCGCCAGGAATGTTGTCAAATATTACCGCCGAGATGTTAGGTTGGGTTAGGTTAGGTTATACTACGTTATTGATGTATATGAAGGACCCACATAGACGTAGGAGCCAGCTCGCCAGGAATGTTGTCGAATATTACCGCCGAGATGATAGGTTGGGTTAAGTTAGGTTATATTTCGTTATTGATGTATATGAAGGTCCCACGGAGACGTAGATGCCAACTCGCCAGGAATGTTGTCAAATATTACCGCCGAGATGTTAGGTTCGGTTAGGTTAGGTTATATTACGTTATTGATGTATATAAAGGTCCCACGGAGACGTAGAGGCCAACAAGCCAGGAATGTTGTCAAATATTACCGCCGAGATAATAGTTTGGGTTAGGTTAGGTTATATTACGTTATTGATGTATATGAAGGACCCACGTAGACGTAGGGGCCAACTCGCCAGTAAAATTGTCAAATATTACCGCCGAGATGATAGGTTCGGTTAGGTTAGGTTATATTACGTTATTGATGTATATAAAGGTCCCATGGAGACCTAGAGGCCAACAAGCCAGGAATGTTGTCAAATATTACCGCCGAGATAATAGTTTGGGTTAGGTTAGGTTATATTACGTTATTGATGTATATGAAGGACCCACGTAGACGTAGGGGCCAACTCGCCAGTAATATTGTCAAATATTACCGCCGAAATGATAGGTTCGGTTAGGTTAGGTTATATTACGTTATTGATGTATATAAAGGTACCACGCTGACGTAGAGGCCAACAAGCCAGGAATGTTGTCTAATATTACCGCCGAGATGATAGGTTTGGTTAGGTTAGGTTATATTACGTTATAGATGTGTATAAAGGACCCACGGAGACGTAGAGGCCAACTCGCCAGGAATGTTGTCAAGTATTAACGCCGACATGTTAGGTTGGGTTAGGTTTGGTTATGTTACGTTATTGATGTATATAAAGGTCCGACGCAGACGTAGAGGCCAACTCTAACAGGAATGTTGTCAAATATTACCGCCGAGATGTCAGGTTGTGTTAGGTTAGGTTATATTACGTTATTGAGTTATATAGAGGTCCCACGGAGACGTAGAGGCCAACTCGCCAGGAATGATTTCAAATATTACCGCCGAGATGTTAGGTTGGTTTAGGTTAGGTTGTATTACGCTATAGACGTATACAGTGTTCCCACCGAGAAGTAGGGCCCGACAAACAAGGAATTTGGATAAATGGTACCCCGAGAGGTTAGGTTGGGCTAGGTTAGGTTATATTACGTTATAGATGTGTATAAAGGACCCACGGGGACGTAGAGGCCAACTCGCCAGGAATGTTGCCAAATATTACCGCCGAGATGATAGGTTGTGTTAGGTTAGGTTATATTACGTTATTGATATATATAAAGGTCCCACGGAGACGTAGAGGCCAACAAGCCAGGAATGTTGCCAAATATTACCGCCGAGATGTTAGTTTGGATTAGGTTAGGTTATATTACGTTATTGATGTATATAAAGGTCCCACGGAGACGTAGAATCCAACTCGCCAGGAATGTTGCCAAATATTACCGCCGAGATGTTCGGTTGGGTTAGGTTAGGTTATATTTCGTTATTAGTGTATGAAGGTCCCACGGAGACGTAGAGGCCAACTCGCCAGGAATGTTGTCAAATATTACAGCCGCGATATTAGATTGGGTTAGGGTAGGTTGTATTACGTCATAGACGTATACAGTGTTCCCACCGAGAAGTAGGGCCCGACAATCAAGGAATGTGGTTAAATGGTACCCCGAGAGGTTAGGTTGGGTTAGGTTACGTTATATTACGTTATTGATGTACATGAGGGTCCCACGAAGACGTAGAGGCCAACAAGCCAGGAATGTGGCCAAATATTACCGCCGAGATGTTAGTTTGGATTAGGTTAGGTTATATTACGTTATTGATGTATATAAAGGTCCCACGTAGACGTAGAATCCAACTCGCCAGGAATGTTGCCAAATATTACCGCCGAGATGTTCGGTTGGGTTAGGTTAGGTTATATTTCGTTATTAATGTATGAAGGTCCCACGGAGACGTAGAGGCCAACTCGCCAGGAATGTTGTCAAATATTACAGCCGCGATATTAGATTGGGTTAGGATAGGTTGTATTACGTCATAGACGTATACAGTGTTCCTACCGAGAAGTAGGGCCCGACAATCAAGGAATGTGGTTAAATGGTACCCCGAGAGGTTAGGTTGGGTTATGTTACGTTATATTACGTTATTGATGTACATGAGGGTCCCACGGAGACGTAGAGGCCAACTCGCCAGGAATGTTGTCAAATATTACCGCCGACGTGTTAGGTTGGATTAGGTTTGGTTATATTACGTTATTGATGTATATAAAGGTCCCACGGAGATGGAGAAGCCAACTCGCCAGGAATGTTGTCAAATATTACCGCCGAGATGTTAGGTTGGGTTAGGTTAGGTTATACTACGTTATTGATGTATATGAAGGACCCACATAGACGTAGGAGCCAGCTCGCCAGGAATGTTGTCGAATATTACCGCCGAGATGATAGGTTGGGTTAAGTTAGGTTATATTTCGTTATTGATGTATATGAAGGTCCCACGGAGACGTAGATGCCAACTCGCCAGGAATGTTGTCAAATATTACCGCCGAGATGTTAGGTTGGGTTAGGTTAGGTTATATTACGTTATTGATGTATATAAAGGTCCCACGGAGACGTAGAGGCCAACTCGCCAGGAATGTTGTCAAATATTACAGACGCGATGTTAGATTGGCTTAGGGTAGGTTGTATTACGTCATAGACGCATACAGTGTTCCCACCGAGAAGTAGGTCCCGACAATCAAGGAATGTAGTTAAATGGTACCCCGAGAGGTCAGGTTGGGTTAGGTTACGTTATATTACGTTATTGATGTACATGAGGGTCCCACGGAGACGTAGAGGCCAACTCGCCAGGAATGTTGTCAAATATTACAGCCGCGATATTAGATTGGGTTAGGATAGGTTGTATTACGTCATAGACGTATACAGTGTTCCTACCGAGAAGTAGGGCCCGACAATCAAGGAATGTGGTTAAATGGTACCCCGAGAGGTTAGGTTGGGTTATGTTACGTTATATTACGTTATTGATGTACATGAGGGTCCCAAGGAGACGTAGAGGCCTACTCGCCAGGAATGTTGTCAAATATTACCGCCGACGTGTTAGGTTGGATTAGGTTAGGTTATATTACGTTATTGATGTATATAAAGGTCCCACGGAGATGGAGAAGCCAACTCGCCAGGAATGTTGTCAAATATAACCGCCGAGATGTTAGGTTGGGTTAGGTTAGGTTATACTACGTTATTGATGTTTATGAAGGACCCACATAGACGTAGGAGCCAGCTCGCCAGGAATGTTGTCGAATATTACCGCCGAGATGATAGGTTGGGTTAAGTTAGGTTATATTACGTTATTGATATATATAAAGGTCCCACGGAGACGTAGAGGCCAACAAGCCAGGAATGTTGCCAAATATTACCGCCGAGATGATAGGTTCGGTTAGCTTAGGTTATATTACGTTATTGATGTATATAAAGGTCCCACGGAGACGTAGAGGCCAACAAGCCAGGAATGATGTCAAATATTACCGCCGAGATAATAGGTTGGGTTAGGTTAGGTTATATTACGTTATTGATGTATATGAAGGATCCACGTAGACGTAGGGGCCAACTCGCCAGTAATATTGTCAAATATTACCGCCGAAATGATAGGTTCGGTTAGGTTAGGTTATATTACGTTATTGATGTATATAAAGGTACCACGCTGACGTAGAGGCCAACAAGCCAGGAATGTTGTCTAATATTACCGCCGAGATGATAGGTTTGGTTAGGTTAGGTTATATTACGTTATAGATGTGTATAAAGGACCCACGGAGACGTAGAGGCCAACTCGCCAGGAATGTTGTCAAGTATTAACGCCGACATGTTAGGTTGGGTTAGGTTTGGTTATGTTACGTTATTGATGTATATAAAGGTCCGACGCAGACGTAGAGGCCAACTCTAACAGGAATGTTGTCAAATATTACCGCCGAGATGTCAGGTTGTGTTAGGTTAGGTTATATTACGTTATTGAGTTATATAGAGGTCCCACGGAGACGTAGAGGCCAACTCGCCAGGAATGATTTCAAATATTACCGCCGAGATGTTAGGTTGGTTTAGGTTAGGTTGTATTACGCTATAGACGTATACAGTGTTCCCACCGAGAAGTAGGGCCCGACAAACAAGGAATTTGGATAAATGGTACCCCGAGAGGTTAGGTTGGGCTAGGTTAGGTTATATTACGTTATAGTGTGTATAAAGGGCACACGGGGACGTAGAGGCCAACTCGCCAGGAATGTTGCCAAATATTACCGCCGAGATGATAGGTTGGGTTAAGTTAGGTTATATTTCGTTATTGATGTATATGAAGGTCCCACGGAGACGTAGATGCCAACTCGCCAGGAATGTTGTCAAATATTACCGCCGAGATGTTAGGTTGGGTTAGGTTAGGTTATATTACGTTATTGATGTATATAAAGGTCACACGGAGACGTAGAGGCCAACTCGCCAGGAATGTTGTCAAATATTACAGACGCGATGTTAGATTGGCTTAGGGTAGGTTGTATTACGTCATAGACGCATACAGTGTTCCCACCGAGAAGTAGGTCCCGACAATCAAGGAATGTAGTTAAATGGTACCCCGAGAGGTCAGGTTGGGTTAGGTTACGTTATATTACGTTATTGATGTACATGAGGGTGACACGGAGACGTAGAGGCCAACTCGCCAGGAATGTTGTCAAATATTACAGCCGCGATATTAGATTGGGTTAGGATAGGTTGTATTACGTCATAGACGTATACAGTGTTCCTACCGAGAAGTAGGGCCCGACAATCAAGGAATGTGGTTAAATGGTACCCCGAGAGGTTAGGTTGGGTTATGTTAGGTTATACTACGTTATTGATGTATATGAAGGACCCACATAGACGTAGGAGCCAACTCGCCAGGAATGTTGTCGAATATTACCGCCGAGACGATAGGTTGGGTTAGGTTAGGTTATATTACGTTATTGATGTATATAAAGGTCCCACGGAGACGTAGAGGCCAACAAGCCAGGAATGTTGTCAAATATTGCCGCCGAGATAATAGGTTGGGTTAGGTTAGGTTATATTACGTTATTGATGTATATGAAGGACCCACGTAGACGTAGGGGCCAACTCGCCAGTAATATTGTCAAATATTACCGCCGAAATGATAGGTTGTGTTAGGTTAGGTTATATTACGTTATTGATATATATAAAGGTCCCACGGAGACGTAGAGGCCAACAAGCCAGGAATGTTGCCAAATATTACCGCCGAGATGTTAGTTTGGATTAGGTTAGGTTATATTACGTTATTGATGTATATAAAGGTCCCACGGAGACGTAGAATCCAACTCGCCAGGAATGTTGCCAAATATTACCGCCGAGATGTTCGGTTGGGTTAGGTTAGGTTATATTTCGTTATTAATGTATGAAGGTCCCACGGAGACGTAGAGGCCAACTCGCCAGGAATGTTGTCAAATATTACAGCCGCGATATTAGATTGGGTTAGGGTAGGTTGTATTACGTCATAGACGTATACAGTGTTCCCACCGAGAAGTAGGGCCCGACAATCAAGGAATGTGGTTAAATGGTACCCCGAGAGGTTAGGTTGGGTTAGGTTACGTTATATTACGTTATTGATGTACATGAGGGTCCCACGAAGACGTAGAGGCCAACAAGCCAGGAATGTGGCCAAATATTACCGCCGAGATGTTAGTTTGGATTAGGTTAGGTTATATTACGTTATTGATGTATATAAAGGTCCCACGGAGACGTAGAATCCAACTCGCCAGGAATGTTGCCAAATATTACCGCCGAGATGTTCGGTTGGGTTAGGTTAGGTTATATTTCGTTATTAATGTATGAAGGTCCCACGGAGACGTAGAGGCCAACTCGCCAGGAATGTTGTCAAATATTACAGCCGCGATATTAGATTGGGTTAGGATAGGTTGTATTACGTCATAGACGTATACAGTGTTCCTACCGAGAAGTAGGGCCCGACAATCAAGGAATGTGGTTAAATGGTACCCCGAGAGGTTAGGTTGGGTTATGTTACGTTATATTACGTTATTGATGTACATGAGGGTCCCACGGAGACGTAGAGGCCAACTCGCCAGGAATGTTGTCAAATATTACCGCCGACGTGTTAGGTTGGATTAGGTTTGGTTATATTACGTTATTGATGTATATAAAGGTCCCACGGAGATGGAGAAGCCAACTCGCCAGGAATGTTGTCAAATATTACCGCCGAGATGTTAGGTTGGGTTAGGTTAGGTTATACTACGTTATTGATGTATATGAAGGACCCACATAGACGTAGGAGCCAGCTCGCCAGGAATGTTGTCGAATATTACCGCCGAGATGATAGGTTGGGTTAAGTTAGGTTATATTTCGTTATTGATGTATATGAAGGTCCCACGGAGACGTAGATGCCAACTCGCCAGGAATGTTGTCAAATATTACCGCCGAGATGTTAGGTTGGGTTAGGTTAGGTTATATTACGTTATTGATGTATATAAAGGTCACACGGAGACGTAGAGGCCAACTCGCCAGGAATGTTGTCAAATATTACAGACGCGATGTTAGATTGGCTTAGGGTAGGTTGTATTACGTCATAGACGCATACAGTGTTCCCACCGAGAAGTAGGTCCCGACAATCAAGGAATGTAGTTAAATGGTACCCCGAGAGGTCAGGTTGGGTTAGGTTACGTTATATTACGTTATTGATGTACATGAGGGTGACACGGAGACGTAGAGGCCAACTCGCCAGGAATGTTGTCAAATATTACAGCCGCGATATTAGATTGGGTTAGGATAGGTTGTATTACGTCATAGACGTATACAGTGTTCCTACCGAGAAGTAGGGCCCGACAATCAAGGAATGTGGTTAAATGGTACCCCGAGAGGTTAGGTTGGGTTATGTTAGGTTATACTACGTTATTGATGTATATGAAGGACCCACATAGACGTAGGAGCCAACTCGCCAGGAATGTTGTCGAATATTACCGCCGAGACGATAGGTTGGGTTAGGTTAGGTTATATTACGTTATTGATGTATATAAAGGTCCCACGGAGACGTAGAGGCCAACAAGCCAGGAATGTTGTCAAATATTGCCGCCGAGATAATAGGTTGGGTTAGGTTAGGTTATATTACGTTATTGATGTATATGAAGGACCCACGTAGACGTAGGGGCCAACTCGCCAGTAATATTGTCAAATATTACCGCCGAAATGATAGGTTGTGTTAGGTTAGGTTATATTACGTTATTGATATATATAAAGGTCCCACGGAGACGTAGAGGCCAACAAGCCAGGAATGTTGCCAAATATTACCGCCGAGATGTTAGTTTGGATTAGGTTAGGTTATATTACGTTATTGATGTATATAAAGGTCCCACGGAGACGTAGAATCCAACTCGCCAGGAATGTTGCCAAATATTACCGCCGAGATGTTCGGTTGGGTTAGGTTAGGTTATATTTCGTTATTAATGTATGAAGGTCCCACGGAGACGTAGAGGCCAACTCGCCAGGAATGTTGTCAAATATTACAGCCGCGATATTAGATTGGGTTAGGGTAGGTTGTATTACGTCATAGACGTATACAGTGTTCCCACCGAGAAGTAGGGCCCGACAATCAAGGAATGTGGTTAAATGGTACCCCGAGAGGTTAGGTTGGGTTAGGTTACGTTATATTACGTTATTGATGTACATGAGGGTCCCACGAAGACGTAGAGGCCAACAAGCCAGGAATGTGGCCAAATATTACCGCCGAGATGTTAGTTTGGATTAGGTTAGGTTATATTACGTTATTGATGTATATAAAGGTCCCACGGAGACGTAGAATCCAACTCGCCAGGAATGTTGCCAAATATTACCGCCGAGATGTTCGGTTGGGTTAGGTTAGGTTATATTTCGTTATTAATGTATGAAGGTCCCACGGAGACGTAGAGGCCAACTCGCCAGGAATGTTGTCAAATATTACAGCCGCGATATTAGATTGGGTTAGGATAGGTTGTATTACGTCATAGACGTATACAGTGTTCCTACCGAGAAGTAGGGCCCGACAATCAAGGAATGTGGTTAAATGGTACCCCGAGAGGTTAGGTTGGGTTATGTTACGTTATATTACGTTATTGATGTACATGAGGGTCCCACGGAGACGTAGAGGCCAACTCGCCAGGAATGTTGTCAAATATTACCGCCGACGTGTTAGGTTGGATTAGGTTTGGTTATATTACGTTATTGATGTATATAAAGGTCCCACGGAGATGGAGAAGCCAACTCGCCAGGAATGTTGTCAAATATTACCGCCGAGATGTTAGGTTGGGTTAGGTTAGGTTATACTACGTTATTGATGTATATGAAGGACCCACATAGACGTAGGAGCCAGCTCGCCAGGAATGTTGTCGAATATTACCGCCGAGATGATAGGTTGGGTTAAGTTAGGTTATATTTCGTTATTGATGTATATGAAGGTCCCACGGAGACGTAGATGCCAACTCGCCAGGAATGTTGTCAAATATTACCGCCGAGATGTTAGGTTGGGTTAGGTTAGGTTATATTACGTTATTGATGTATATAAAGGTCCCACGGAGACGTAGAGGCCAACTCGCCAGGAATGTTGTCAAATATTACAGACGCGATGTTAGATTGGCTTAGGGTAGGTTGTATTACGTCATAGACGCATACAGTGTTCCCACCGAGAAGTAGGTCCCGACAATCAAGGAATGTAGTTAAATGGTACCCCGAGAGGTCAGGTTGGGTTAGGTTACGTTATATTACGTTATTGATGTACATGAGGGTCCCACGGAGACGTAGAGGCCAACTCGCCAGGAATGTTGTCAAATATTACAGCCGCGATATTAGATTGGGTTAGGATAGGTTGTATTACGTCATAGACGTATACAGTGTTCCTACCGAGAAGTAGGGCCCGACAATCAAGGAATGTGGTTAAATGGTACCCCGAGAGGTTAGGTTGGGTTATGTTACGTTATATTACGTTATTGATGTACATGAGGGTCCCAAGGAGACGTAGAGGCCTACTCGCCAGGAATGTTGTCAAATATTACCGCCGACGTGTTAGGTTGGATTAGGTTAGGTTATATTACGTTATTGATGTATATAAAGGTCCCACGGAGATGGAGAAGCCAACTCGCCAGGAATGTTGTCAAATATAACCGCCGAGATGTTAGGTTGGGTTAGGTTAGGTTATACTACGTTATTGATGTTTATGAAGGACCCACATAGACGTAGGAGCCAGCTCGCCAGGAATGTTGTCGAATATTACCGCCGAGATGATAGGTTGGGTTAAGTTAGGTTATATTTCGTTATTGATGTATATGAAGGTCCCGCGGAGACGTAGATGCCAACTCGCCAGGAATGTTGTCAAATATTACCGCCGAGATGTTAGGTTCGGTTAGGTTAGGTTATATTACGTTATTGATGTATATAAAGGTCCCACGGAGACGTAGAGGCCAACAAGCCAGGAATGTTGTCAAATATTACCGCCGAGATAATAGTTTGGGTTAGGTTAGGTTATATTACGTTATTTATGTATATGAAGGACCCACGTAGACGTAGGGGCCAACTCGCCAGTAAAATTGTCAAATATTACCGCCGAGATGATAGGTTTGGTTAGGTTAGGTTATATTACGTTATAGATGTGTATAAAGGACCCACGGAGACGTAGATGCCAACTCGCCAGGAATGTTGTCAAGTATTAACGCCGACATGTTACGTTGGGTTAGGTTTGGTTATGTTAGGTTATAGATGTGTATAAAGGACCCACGGGGACGTAGAGGCCAACTCTCCAGGAATGTTGTCAAATATTACCGCCGAGATGTCAGGTTGTGTTAGGTTAGGTTATATTACGTTATTGAGTTATATAGAGGTCCCACGGAGACGTAGAGGCCAACTCGCCAGGAATGATTTCAAATATTACCGCCGAGATGTTAGGTTGGTTTAGGTTAGGTTGTATTACGCTATAGACGTATACAGTGTTCCCACCGAGAAGTAGGGCCCGACAAACAAGGAATTTGGATAAATGGTACCCCGAGAGGTTAGGTTGGGCTAGGTTAGGTTATATTACGTTATAGATGTGTATAAAGGACCCACGGGGACGTAGAGGCCAACTCGCCAGGAATGTTGCCAAATATTACCGCCGAGATGATAGGTTGTGTTAGGTTAGGTTATATTACGTTATTGATATATATAAAGGTCCCACGGAGACGTAGAGGCCAACAAGCCAGGAATGTTGCCAAATATTAACGCCGAGATGATAGGTTCGGTTAGCTTAGGTTATATTACGTTATTGATGTATATAAAGGTCCCACGGAGACGTAGAGGCCAACAAGCCAGGAATGATGTCAAATATTACCGCCGAGATAATAGGTTGGGTTAGGTTAGGTTATATTACGTTATTGATGTATATGAAGGATCCACGTAGACGTAGGGGCCAACTCGCCAGTAATATTGTCAAATATTACCGCCGAAATGATAGGTTCGGTTAGGTTAGGTTATATTACGTTATTGATGTATATAAAGGTACCACGCTGACGTAGAGGCCAACAAGCCAGGAATGTTGTCTAATATTACCGCCGAGATGATAGGTTTGGTTAGGTTAGGTTATATTACGTTATAGATGTGTATAAAGGACCCACGGAGACGTAGAGGCCAACTCGCCAGGAATGTTGTCAAGTATTAACGCCGACATGTTAGGTTGGGTTAGGTTTGGTTATGTTACGTTATTGATGTATATAAAGGTCCGACGCAGACGTAGAGGCCAACTCTAACAGGAATGTTGTCAAATATTACCGCCGAGATGTCAGGTTGTGTTAGGTTAGGTTATATTACGTTATTGAGTTATATAGAGGTCCCACGGAGACGTAGAGGCCAACTCGCCAGGAATGATTTCAAATATTACCGCCGAGATGTTAGGTTGGTTTAGGTTAGGTTGTATTACGCTATAGACGTATACAGTGTTCCCACCGAGAAGTAGGGCCCGACAAACAAGGAATTTGGATAAATGGTACCCCGAGAGGTTAGGTTGGGCTAGGTTAGGTTATATTACGTTATAGATGTGTATAAAGGACCCACGGGGACGTAGAGGCCAACTCGCCAGGAATGTTGCCAAATATTACCGCCGAGATGATAGGTTGGGTTAAGTTAGGTTATATTTCGTTATTGATGTATATGAAGGTCCCACGGAGACGTAGATGCCAACTCGCCAGGAATGTTGTCAAATATTACCGCCGAGATGTTAGGTTGGGTTAGGTTAGGTTATATTACGTTATTGATGTATATAAAGGTCACACGGAGACGTAGAGGCCAACTCGCCAGGAATGTTGTCAAATATTACAGACGCGATGTTAGATTGGCTTAGGGTAGGTTGTATTACGTCATAGACGCATACAGTGTTCCCACCGAGAAGTAGGTCCCGACAATCAAGGAATGTAGTTAAATGGTACCCCGAGAGGTCAGGTTGGGTTAGGTTACGTTATATTACGTTATTGATGTACATGAGGGTGACACGGAGACGTAGAGGCCAACTCGCCAGGAATGTTGTCAAATATTACAGCCGCGATATTAGATTGGGTTAGGATAGGTTGTATTACGTCATAGACGTATACAGTGTTCCTACCGAGAAGTAGGGCCCGACAATCAAGGAATGTGGTTAAATGGTACCCCGAGAGGTTAGGTTGGGTTATGTTAGGTTATACTACGTTATTGATGTATATGAAGGACCCACATAGACGTAGGAGCCAACTCGCCAGGAATGTTGTCGAATATTACCGCCGAGATGATAGGTTGGGTTAGGTTAGGTTATATTACGTTATTGATGTATATAAAGGTCCCACGGAGACGTAGAGGCCAACAAGCCAGGAATGTTGTCAAATATTACCGCCGAGATAATAGGTTGGGTTAGGTTAGGTTATATTACGTTATTGATGTATATGAAGGACCCACGTAGACGTAGGGGCCAACTCGCCAGTAATATTGTCAAATATTACCGCCGAAATGATAGGTTGTGTTAGGTTAGGTTATATTACGTTATTGATATATATAAAGGTCCCACGGAGACGTAGAGGCCAACAAGCCAGGAATGTTGCCAAATATTACCGCCGAGATGTTAGTTTGGATTAGGTTAGGTTATATTACGTTATTGATGTATATAAAGGTCCCACGGAGACGTAGAATCCAACTCGCCAGGAATGTTGCCAAATATTACCGCCGAGATGTTCGGTTGGGTTAGGTTAGGTTATATTTCGTTATTAATGTATGAAGGTCCCACGGAGACGTAGAGGCCAACTCGCCAGGAATGTTGTCAAATATTACAGCCGCGATATTAGATTGGGTTAGGGTAGGTTGTATTACGTCATAGACGTATACAGTGTTCCCACCGAGAAGTAGGGCCCGACAATCAAGGAATGTGGTTAAATGGTACCCCGAGAGGTTAGGTTGGTTTATGTTACGTTATATTACGTTATTGATGTACATGAGGGTCCCACGGAGACGTAGAGGCCAACTCGCCAGGAATGTTGTCAAATATTACCGCCGACGTGTTAGGTTGGATTAGGTTTGGTTATATTACGTTATTGATGTATATAAAGGTCCCACGGAGATGGAGAAGCCAACTCGCCAGGAATGTTGTCAAATATTACCGCCGAGATGTTAGGTTGGGTTAGGTTAGGTTATACTACGTTATTGATGTATATGAAGGACCCACATAGACGTAGGAGCCAGCTCGCCAGGAATGTTGTCGAATATTACCGCCGAGATGATAGGTTGGGTTAAGTTAGGTTATATTTCGTTATTGATGTATATGAAGGTCCCACGGAGACGTAGATGCCAACTCGCCAGGAATGTTGTCAAATATTACCGCCGAGATGTTAGGTTGGGTTAGGTTAGGTTATATTACGTTATTGATGTATATAAAGGTCCCACGGAGACGTAGAGGCCAACTCGCCAGGAATGTTGTCAAATATTACAGACGCGATGTTAGATTGGCTTAGGGTAGGTTGTATTACGTCATAGACGCATACAGTGTTCCCACCGAGAAGTAGGTCCCGACAATCAAGGAATGTAGTTAAATGGTACCCCGAGAGGTCAGGTTGGGTTAGGTTACGTTATATTACGTTATTGATGTACATGAGGGTCCCACGGAGACGTAGAGGCCAACTCGCCAGGAATGTTGTCAAATATTACAGCCGCGATATTAGATTGGGTTAAGATAGGTTGTATTACGTCATAGACGTATACAGTGTTCCTACCGAGAAGTAGGGCCCGACAATCAAGGAATGTGGTTAAATGGTACCCCGAGAGGTTAGGTTGGGTTATGTTACGTTATATTACGTTATTGATGTACATGAGGGTCCCAAGGAGACGTAGAGGCCTACTCGCCAGGAATGTTGTCAAATATTACCGCCGACGTGTTAGGTTGGATTAGGTTAGGTTATATTACGTTATTGATGTATATAAAGGTCCCACGGAGATGGAGAAGCCAACTCGCCAGGAATGTTGTCAAATATAACCGCCGAGATGTTAGGTTGGGTTAGGTTAGGTTATACTACGTTATTGATGTTTATGAAGGACCCACATAGACGTAGGAGCCAGCTCGCCAGGAATGTTGTCGAATATTACCGCCGAGATGATAGGTTGGGTTAAGTTAGGTTATATTTCGTTATTGATGTATATGAAGGTCCCACGGAGACGTAGATGCCAACTCGCCAGGAATGTTGTCAAATATTACCGCCGAGATGTTAGGTTCGGTTAGGTTAGGTTATATTACGTTATTGATGTATATAAAGGTCCCACGGAGACGTAGAGGCCAACAAGCCAGGAATGTTGTCAAATATTACCGCCGAGATAATAGTTTGGGTTAGGTTAGGTTATATTACGTTATTGATGTATATGAAGGACCCACGTAGACGTAGGGGCCAACTCGCCAGTAAAATTGTCAAATATTACCGCCGAGATGATAGGTTTGGTTAGGTTAGGTTATATTACGTTATAGATGTGTATAAAGGACCCACGGAGACGTAGATGCCAACTCGCCAGGAATGTTGTCAAGTATTAACGCCGACATGTTACGTTGGGTTAGGTTTGGTTATGTTAGGTTATAGATGTGTATAAAGGACCCACGGGGACGTAGAGGCCAACTCTCCAGGAATGTTGTCAAATATTACCGCCGAGATGTCAGGTTGTGTTAGGTTAGGTTATATTACGTTATTGAGTTATATAGAGGTCCCACGGAGACGTAGAGGCCAACTCGCCAGGAATGATTTCAAATATTACCGCCGAGATGTTAGGTTGGTTTAGGTTAGGTTGTATTACGCTATAGACGTATACAGTGTTCCCACCGAGAAGTAGGGCCCGACAAACAAGGAATTTGGATAAATGGTACCCCGAGAGGTTAGGTTGGGCTAGGTTAGGTTATATTACGTTATAGATGTGTATAAAGGACCCACGGGGACGTAGAGGCCAACTCGCCAGGAATGTTGCCAAATATTACCGCCGAGATGATAGGTTGTGTTAGGTTAGGTTATATTACGTTATTGATATATATAAAGGTCCCACGGAGACGTAGAGGCCAACAAGCCAGGAATGTTGCCAAATATTACCGCCGAGATGTTAGTTTGGGTTAGGTTAGGTTATATTACGTTATTGATGTATATGAAGGACCCACGGAGACGTAGAATCCAACTCGTCAGGAATGTTGCCAAATATTACCGCCGAGATGTTCGGTTGGGTTAGGTTAGGTTATATTTCGTTATTAATGTATGAAGGTCCCACGGAGACGTAGAGGCCAACTCGCCAGGAATGTTGTCAAATATTACAGCCGTGATATTAGATTGGGTTAGGATAGGTTGTATTACGTCATAGACGTATACAGTGTTCCTACCGAGAAGTAGGGCCCGACAATCAAGGAATGTGGTTAAATGGTACCCCGAGAGGTTAGGTTGGGTTATGTTACGTTATATTACGTTATTGATGTACATGAGGGTCCCACGGAGACGTAGAGGCCAACTCGCCAGGAATGTTGTCAAATATTACCGCCGACGTGTTAGGTTGGATTAGGTTTGGTTATATTACGTTATTGATGTATATAAAGGTCCCACGGAGATGGAGAAGCCAACTCGCCAGGAATGTTGTCAAATATTACCGCCGAGATGTTAGGTTGGGTTAGGTTAGGTTATACTACGTTATTGATGTATATGAAGGACCCACATAGACGTAGGAGCCAGCTCGCCAGGAATGTTGTCGAATATTACCGCCGAGATGATAGGTTGGGTTAGGTTAGGTTATATTACGTTATTGATATATATAAAGGTCCCACGGAGACGTAGAGGCCAACAAGCCAGGAATGTTGCCAAATATTACCGCCGAGATGATAGGTTCGGTTAGCTTAGGTTATATTACGTTATTGATGTATATAAAGGTCCCACGGAGACGTAGAGGCCAACAAGCCAGGAATGATGTCAAATATTACCGCCGAGATAATAGGTTGGGTTAGGTTAGGTTATATTACGTTATTGATGTATATGAAGGATCCACGTAGACGTAGGGGCCAACTCGCCAGTAATATTGTCAAATATTACCGCCGAAATGATAGGTTCGGTTAGGTTAGGTTATATTACGTTATTGATGTATATAAAGGTACCACGCTGACGTAGAGGCCAACAAGCCAGGAATGTTGTCTAATATTACCGCCGAGATGATAGGTTTGGTTAGGTTAGGTTATATTACGTTATAGATGTGTATAAAGGACCCACGGAGACGTAGAGGCCAACTCGCCAGGAATGTTGTCAAGTATTAACGCCGACATGTTAGGTTGGGTTAGGTTTGGTTATGTTACGTTATTGATGTATATAAAGGTCCGACGCAGACGTAGAGGCCAACTCTAACAGGAATGTTGTCAAATATTACCGCCGAGATGTCAGGTTGTGTTAGGTTAGGTTATATTACGTTATTGAGTTATATAGAGGTCCCACGGAGACGTAGAGGCCAACTCGCCAGGAATGATTTCAAATATTACCGCCGAGATGTTAGGTTGGTTTAGGTTAGGTTGTATTACGCTATAGACGTATACAGTGTTCCCACCGAGAAGTAGGGCCCGACAAACAAGGAATTTGGATAAATGGTACCCCGAGAGGTTAGGTTGGGCTAGGTTAGGTTATATTACGTTATAGATGTGTATAAAGGACCCACGGGGACGTAGAGGCCAACTCGCCAGGAATGTTGCCAAATATTACCGCCGAGATGATAGGTTGGGTTAAGTTAGGTTATATTTCGTTATTGATGTATATGTAGGTCCCACGGAGACGTAGATGCCAACTCGCCAGGAATGTTGTCAAATATTACCGCCGAGATGTTAGGTTGGGTTAGGTTAGGTTATATTACGTTATTGATGTATATAAAGGTCACACGGAGACGTAGAGGCCAACTCGCCAGGAATGTTGTCAAATATTACAGACGCGATGTTAGATTGGCTTAGGGTAGGTTGTATTACGTCATAGACGCATACAGTGTTCCCACCGAGAAGTAGGTCCCGACAATCAAGGAATGTAGTTAAATGGTACCCCGAGAGGTCAGGTTGGGTTAGGTTACGTTATATTACGTTATTGATGTACATGAGGGTGACACGGAGACGTAGAGGCCAACTCGCCAGGAATGTTGTCAAATATTACAGCCGCGATATTAGATTGGGTTAGGATAGGTTGTATTACGTCATAGACGTATACAGTGTTCCTACCGAGAAGTAGGGCCCGACAATCAAGGAATGTGGTTAAATGGTACCCCGAGAGGTTAGGTTGGGTTATGTTAGGTTATACTACGTTATTGATGTATATGAAGGACCCACATAGACGTAGGAGCCAACTCGCCAGGAATGTTGTCGAATATTACCGCCGAGATGATAGGTTGGGTTAGGTTAGGTTATATTACGTTATTGATGTATATAAAGGTCCCACGGAGACGTAGAGGCCAACAAGCCAGGAATGTTGTCAAATATTACCGCCGAGATAATAGGTTGGGTTAGGTTAGGTTATATTACGTTATTGATGTATATGAAGGACCCACGTAGACGTAGGGGCCAACTCGCCAGTAATATTGTCAAATATTACCGCCGAAATGATAGGTTGT
This sequence comes from Xylocopa violacea, assembly GCA_963969225.1. Classification (NCBI taxonomy): domain Eukaryota; kingdom Metazoa; phylum Arthropoda; class Insecta; order Hymenoptera; family Apidae; genus Xylocopa; species Xylocopa violacea. Next base: position 1,509,442 of record CAXAJV010000021.1, on the reverse strand, counting down.
GTTAGGTTAGGTTATATTACGTTATTGATATATATAAAGGTCCCACGGAGACGTAGAGGCCAACAAGCCAGGAATGTTGCCAAATATTACCGCCGAGATGTTAGTTTGGATTAGGTTAGGTTATATTACGTTATTGATGTATATAAAGGTCCCACGGAGACGTAGAATCCAACTCGCCAGGAATGTTGCCAAATATTACCGCCGAGATGTTCGGTTGGGTTAGGTTAGGTTATATTTCGTTATTAATGTATGAAGGTCCCACGGAGACGTAGAGGCCAACTCGCCAGGAATGTTGTCAAATATTACAGCCGCGATATTAGATTGGGTTAGGGTAGGTTGTATTACGTCATAGACGTATACAGTGTTCCCACCGAGAAGTAGGGCCCGACAATCAAGGAATGTGGTTAAATGGTACCCCGAGAGGTTAGGTTGGGTTAGGTTACGTTATATTACGTTATTGATGTACATGAGGGTCCCACGAAGACGTAGAGGCCAACAAGCCAGGAATGTGGCCAAATATTACCGCCGAGATGTTAGTTTGGATTAGGTTAGGTTATATTACGTTATTGATGTATATAAAGGTCCCACGGAGACGTAGAATCCAACTCGCCAGGAATGTTGCCAAATATTACCGCCGAGATGTTCGGTTGGGTTAGGTTAGGTTATATTTCGTTATTAATGTATGAAGGTCCCACGGAGACGTAGAGGCCAACTCGCCAGGAATGTTGTCAAATATTACAGCCGCGATATTAGATTGGGTTAGGATAGGTTGTATTACGTCATAGACGTATACAGTGTTCCTACCGAGAAGTAGGGCCCGACAATCAAGGAATGTGGTTAAATGGTACCCCGAGAGGTTAGGTTGGGTTATGTTACGTTATATTACGTTATTGATGTACATGAGGGTCCCACGGAGACGTAGAGGCCAACTCGCCAGGAATGTTGTCAAATATTACCGCCGACGTGTTAGGTTGGATTAGGTTTGGTTATATTACGTTATTGATGTATATAAAGGTCCCACGGAGATGGAGAAGCCAACTCGCCAGGAATGTTGTCAAATATTACCGCCGAGATGTTAGGTTGGGTTAGGTTAGGTTATACTACGTTATTGATGTATATGAAGGACCCACATAGACGTAGGAGCCAGCTCGCCAGGAATGTTGTCGAATATTACCGCCGAGATGATAGGTTGGGTTAAGTTACGTTATATTTCGTTATTGATGTATATGAAGGTCCCACGGAGACGTAGATGCCAACTCGCCAGGAATGTTGTCAAATATTACCGCCGAGATGTTAGGTTCGGTTAGGTTAGGTTATATTACGTTATTGATGTATATAAAGGTCCCACGGAGACGTAGAGGCCAACAAGCCAGGAATGTTGTCAAATATTACCGCCGAGATAATAGTTTGGGTTAGGTTAGGTTATATTACGTTATTGATGTATATGAAGGACCCACGTAGACGTAGGGGCCAACTCGCCAGTAAAATTGTCAAATATTACCGCCGAGATGATAGGTTCGGTTAGGTTAGGTCATATTACGTTATTGATGTATATAAAGGTCCCACGGAGACCTAGAGGCCAACAAGCCAGGAATGTTGTCAAATATTACCGCCGAGATAATAGTTTGGGTTAGGTTAGGTTATATTACGTTATTGATGTATATGAAGGACCCACGTAGACGTAGGGGCCAACTCGCCAGTAAAATTGTCAAATATTACCGCCGAGATAATAGGTTCGGTTAGGTTAGGTTATATTACGTTATTGATATATATAAAGGTCCCACGGAGACGTAGAGGCCAACAAGCCAGGAATGTTGCCAAATATTACCGCCGAGATGATAGGTTCGGTTAGCTTAGGTTATATTACGTTATTGATGTATATAAAGGTCCCACGGAGACGTAGAGGCCAACAAGCCAGGAATGTTGTCAAATATTACCGCCGAGATAATAGGTTGGGTTAGGTTAGGTTATATTACGTTATTGATGTATATGAAGGACCCACGTAGACGTAGGGGCCAACTCGCCAGTAATATTGTCAAATATTACCGCCGAAATGATAGGTTCGGTTAGGTTAGGTTATATTACGTTATTGATGTATATAAAGGTACCACGCTGACGTAGAGGCCAACAAGCCAGGAATGTTGTCTAATATTACCGCCGAGATGATAGGTTTGGTTAGGTTAGGTTATATTACGTTATAGATGTGTATAAAGGACCCACGGAGACGTAGAGGCCAACTCGCCAGGAATGTTGTCAAGTATTAACGCCGACATGTTAGGTTGGGTTAGGTTTGGTTATGTTACGTTATTGATGTATATAAAGGTCCGACGCAGACGTAGAGGCCAACTCTAACAGGAATGTTGTCAAATATTACCGCCGAGATGTCAGGTTGTGTTAGGTTAGGTTATATTACGTTATTGAGTTATATAGAGGTCCCACGGAGACGTAGAGGCCAACTCGCCAGGAATGATTTCAAATATTACCGCCGAGATGTTAGGTTGGTTTAGGTTAGGTTGTATTACGCTATAGACGTATACAGTGTTCCCACCGAGAAGTAGGGCCCGACAAACAAGGAATTTGGATAAATGGTACCCCGAGAGGTTAGGTTGGGCTAGGTTAGGTTATATTACGTTATAGATGTGTATAAAGGACCCACGGGGACGTAGAGGCCAACTCGCCAGGAATGTTGCCAAATATTACCGCCGAGATGATAGGTTGTGTTAGGTTAGGTTATATTACGTTATTGATATATATAAAGGTCCCACGGAGACGTAGAGGCCAACAAGCCAGGAATGTTGCCAAATATTACCGCCGAGATGTTAGTTTGGATTAGGTTAGGTTATATTACGTTATTGATGTATATAAAGGTCCCACGGAGACGTAGAATCCAACTCGCCAGGAATGTTGCCAAATATTACCGCCGAGATGTTCGGTTGGGTTAGGTTAGGTTATATTTCGTTATTATTGTATGAAGGTCCCACGGAGACGTAGAGGCCAACTCGCCAGGAATGTTGTCAAATATTACAGCCGCGATATTAGATTGGGTTAGGGTAGGTTGTATTACGTCATAGACGTATACAGTGTTCCCACCGAGAAGTAGGGCCCGACAATCAAGGAATGTGGTTAAATGGTACCCCGAGAGGTTAGGTTGGGTTAGGTTACGTTATATTACGTTACTGATGTACATGAGGGTCCCACGAAGACGTAGAGGCCAACAAGCCAGGAATGTGGCCAAATATTACCGCCGAGATGTTAGTTTGGATTAGGTTAGGTTATATTACGTTATTGATGTATATAAAGGTCCCACGGAGACGTAGAATCCAACTCGCCAGGAATGTTGCCAAATATTACCGCCGAGATGTTCGGTTGGGTTAGGTTAGGTTATATTTCGTTATTAATGTATGAAGGTCCCACGGAGACGTAGAGGCCAACTCGCCAGGAATGTTGTCAAATATTACAGCCGCGATATTAGATTGGGTTAGGATAGGTTGTATTACGTCATAGACGTATACAGTGTTCCTACCGAGAAGTAGGGCCCGACAATCAAGGAATGTGGTTAAATGGTACCCCGAGAGGTTAGGTTGGGTTATGTTACGTTATATTACGTTATTGATGTACATGAGGGTCCCACGGAGACGTAGAGGCCAACTCGCCAGGAATGTTGTCAAATATTACCGCCGACGTGTTAGGTTGGATTAGGTTTGGTTATATTACGTTATTGATGTATATAAAGGTCCCACGGAGATGGAGAAGCCAACTCGCCAGGAATGTTGTCAAATATTACCGCCGAGATGTTAGGTTGGGTTAGGTTAGGTTATACTACGTTATTGATGTATATGAAGGACCCACATAGACGTAGGAGCCAGCTCGCCAGGAATGTTGTCGAATATTACCGCCGAGATGATAGGTTGGGTTAAGTTAGGTTATATTTCGTTATTGATGTATATGAAGGTCCCACGGAGACGTAGATGCCAACTCGCCAGGAATGTTGTCAAATATTACCGCCGAGATGTTAGGTTGGGTTAGGTTAGGTTATATTACGTTATTGATGTATATAAAGGTCCCACGGAGACGTAGAGGCCAACTCGCCAGGAATGTTGTCAAATATTACAGACCCGATGTTAGATTGGCTTAGGGTAGGTTGTATTACGTCATAGACGCATACAGTGTTCCCACCGAGAAGTAGGTCCCGACAATCAAGGAATGTAGTTAAATGGTACCCCGAGAGGTCAGGTTGGGTTAGGTTACGTTATATTACGTTATTGATGTACATGAGGGTCCCACGAAGACGTAGAGGCCAACAAGCCAGGAATGTTGCCAAATATTACCGCCGAGATGTTAGTTTGGGTTAGGTTAGGTTATATTACGTTATTGATGTATATGAAGGACCCACGGAGACGTAGAATCCAACTCGTCAGGAATGTTGCCAAATATTACCGCCGAGATGTTCGGTTGGGTTAGGTTAGGTTATATTTCGTTATTAATGTATGAAGGTCCCACGGAGACGTAGAGGCCAACTCGCCAGGAATGTTGTCAAATATTACAGCCGTGATATTAGATTGGGTTAGGATAGGTTGTATTACGTCATAGACGTATACAGTGTTCCTACCGAGAAGTAGGGCCCGACAATCAAGGAATGTGGTTAAATGGTACCCCGAGAGGTTAGGTTGGGTTATGTTACGTTATATTACGTTATTGATGTACATGAGGGTCCCACGGAGACGTAGAGGCCAACTCGCCAGGAATGTTGTCAAATATTACCGCCGACGTGTTAGGTTGGATTAGGTTTGGTTATATTACGTTATTGATGTATATAAAGGTCCCACGGAGATGGAGAAGCCAACTCGCCAGGAATGTTGTCAAATATTACCGCCGAGATGTTAGGTTGGGTTAGGTTAGGTTATACTACGTTATTGATGTATATGAAGGACCCACATAGACGTAGGAGCCAGCTCGCCAGGAATGTTGTCGAATATTACCGCCGAGATGATAGGTTGGGTTAGGTTAGGTTATATTACGTTATTGATATATATAAAGGTCCCACGGAGACGTAGAGGCCAACAAGCCAGGAATGTTGCCAAATATTACCGCCGAGATGATAGGTTCGGTTAGCTTAGGTTATATTACGTTATTGATGTATATAAAGGTCCCACGGAGACGTAGAGGCCAACAAGCCAGGAATGATGTCAAATATTACCGCCGAGATAATAGGTTGGGTTAGGTTAGGTTATATTACGTTATTGATGTATATGAAGGATCCACGTAGACGTAGGGGCCAACTCGCCAGTAATATTGTCAAATATTACCGCCGAAATGATAGGTTCGGTTAGGTTAGGTTATATTACGTTATTGATGTATATAAAGGTACCACGCTGACGTAGAGGCCAACAAGCCAGGAATGTTGTCTAATATTACCGCCGAGATGATAGGTTTGGTTAGGTTAGGTTATATTACGTTATAGATGTGTATAAAGGACCCACGGAGACGTAGAGGCCAACTCGCCAGGAATGTTGTCAAGTATTAACGCCGACATGTTAGGTTGGGTTAGGTTTGGTTATGTTACGTTATTGATGTATATAAAGGTCCGACGCAGACGTAGAGGCCAACTCTAACAGGAATGTTGTCAAATATTACCGCCGAGATGTCAGGTTGTGTTAGGTTAGGTTATATTACGTTATTGAGTTATATAGAGGTCCCACGGAGACGTAGAGGCCAACTCGCCAGGAATGATTTCAAATATTACCGCCGAGATGTTAGGTTGGTTTAGGTTAGGTTGTATTACGCTATAGACGTATACAGTGTTCCCACCGAGAAGTAGGGCCCGACAAACAAGGAATTTGGATAAATGGTACCCCGAGAGGTTAGGTTGGGCTAGGTTAGGTTATATTACGTTATAGATGTGTATAAAGGACCCACGGGGACGTAGAGGCCAACTCGCCAGGAATGTTGCCAAATATTACCGCCGAGATGATAGGTTGGGTTAAGTTAGGTTATATTTCGTTATTGATGTATATGAAGGTCCCACGGAGACGTAGATGCCAACTCGCCAGGAATGTTGTCAAATATTACCGCCGAGATGTTAGGTTGGGTTAGGTTAGGTTATATTACGTTATTGATGTATATAAAGGTCACACGGAGACGTAGAGGCCAACTCGCCAGGAATGTTGTCAAATATTACAGACGCGATGTTAGATTGGCTTAGGGTAGGTTGTATTACGTCATAGACGCATACAGTGTTCCCACCGAGAAGTAGGTCCCGACAATCAAGGAATGTAGTTAAATGGTACCCCGAGAGGTCAGGTTGGGTTAGGTTACGTTATATTACGTTATTGATGTACATGAGGGTGACACGGAGACGTAGAGGCCAACTCGCCAGGAATGTTGTCAAATATTACAGCCGCGATATTAGATTGGGTTAGGATAGGTTGCATTACGTCATAGACGTATACAGTGTTCCTACCGAGAAGTAGGGCCCGACAATCAAGGAATGTGGTTAAATGGTACCCCGAGAGGTTAGGTTGGGTTATGTTAGGTTATACTACGTTATTGATGTATATGAAGGACCCACATAGACGTAGGAGCCAACTCGCCAGGAATGTTGTCGAATATTACCGCCGAGATGATAGGTTGGGTTAGGTTAGGTTATATTACGTTATTGATGTATATAAAGGTCCCACGGAGACGTAGAGGCCAACAAGCCAGGAATGTTGTCAAATATTACCGCCGAGATAATAGGTTGGGTTAGGTTAGGTTATATTACGTTATTGATGTATATGAAGGACCCACGTAGACGTAGGGGCCAACTCGCCAGTAATATTGTCAAATATTACCGCCGAAATGATAGGTTGTGTTAGGTTAGGTTATATTACGTTATTGATATATATAAAGGTCCCACGGAGACGTAGAGGCCAACAAGCCAGGAATGTTGCCAAATATTACCGCCGAGATGTTAGTTTGGATTAGGTTAGGTTATATTACGTTATTGATGTATATAAAGGTCCCACGGAGACGTAGAATCCAACTCGCCAGGAATGTTGCCAAATATTACCGCCGAGATGTTCGGTTGGGTTAGGTTAGGTTATATTTCGTTATTAATGTATGAAGGTCCCACGGAGACGTAGAGGCCAACTCGCCAGGAATGTTGTCAAATATTACAGCCGCGATATTAGATTGGGTTAGGGTAGGTTGTATTACGTCATAGACGTATACAGTGTTCCCACCGAGAAGTAGGGCCCGACAATCAAGGAATGTGGTTAAATGGTACCCCGAGAGGTTAGGTTGGGTTAGGTTACGTTATATTACGTTATTGATGTACATGAGGGTCCCACGAAGACGTAGAGGCCAACAAGCCAGGAATGTGGCCAAATATTACCGCCGAGATGTTAGTTTGGATTAGGTTAGGTTATATTACGTTATTGATGTATATAAAGGTCCCACGGAGACGTAGAATCCAACTCGCCAGGAATGTTGCCAAATATTACCGCCGAGATGTTCGGTTGGGTTAGGTTAGGTTATATTTCGTTATTAATGTATGAAGGTCCCACGGAGACGTAGAGGCCAACTCGCCAGGAATGTTGTCAAATATTACAGCCGCGATATTAGATTGGGTTAGGATAGGTTGTATTACGTCATAGACGTATACAGTGTTCCTACCGAGAAGTAGGGCCCGACAATCAAGGAATGTGGTTAAATGGTACCCCGAGAGGTTAGGTTGGGTTATGTTACGTTATATTACGTTATTGATGTACATGAGGGTCCCACGGAGACGTAGAGGCCAACTCGCCAGGAATGTTGTCAAATATTACCGCCGACGTGTTAGGTTGGATTAGGTTTGGTTATATTACGTTATTGATGTATATAAAGGTCCCACGGAGATGGAGAAGCCAACTCGCCAGGAATGTTGTCAAATATTACCGCCGAGATGTTAGGTTGGGTTAGGTTAGGTTATACTACGTTATTGATGTATATGAAGGACCCACATAGACGTAGGAGCCAGCTCGCCAGGAATGTTGTCGAATATTACCGCCGAGATGATAGGTTGGGTTAAGTTACGTTATATTTCGTTATTGATGTATATGAAGGTCCCACGGAGACGTAGATGCCAACTCGCCAGGAATGTTGCCAAATATTACCGCCGAGATGTTCGGTTGGGTTAGGTTAGGTTATATTTCGTTATTATTGTATGAAGGTCCCACGGAGACGTAGAGGCCAACTCGCCAGGAATGTTGTCAAATATTACAGCCGCGATATTAGATTGGGTTAGGGTAGGTTGTATTACGTCATAGACGTATACAGTGTTCCCACCGAGAAGTAGGGCCCGACAATCAAGGAATGTGGTTAAATGGTACCCCGAGAGGTTAGGTTGGGTTAGGTTACGTTATATTACGTTACTGATGTACATGAGGGTCCCACGAAGACGTAGAGGCCAACAAGCCAGGAATGTGGCCAAATATTACCGCCGAGATGTTAGTTTGGATTAGGTTAGGTTATATTACGTTATTGATGTATATAAAGGTCCCACGGAGACGTAGAATCCAACTCGCCAGGAATGTTGCCAAATATTACCGCCGAGATGTTCGGTTGGGTTAGGTTAGGTTATATTTCGTTATTAATGTATGAAGGTCCCACGGAGACGTAGAGGCCAACTCGCCAGGAATGTTGTCAAATATTACAGCCGCGATATTAGATTGGGTTAGGATAGGTTGTATTACGTCATAGACGTATACAGTGTTCCTACCGAGAAGTAGGGCCCGACAATCAAGGAATGTGGTTAAATGGTACCCCGAGAGGTTAGGTTGGGTTATGTTACGTTATATTACGTTATTGATGTACATGAGGGTCCCACGGAGACGTAGAGGCCAACTCGCCAGGAATGTTGTCAAATATTACCGCCGACGTGTTAGGTTGGATTAGGTTTGGTTATATTACGTTATTGATGTATATAAAGGTCCCACGGAGATGGAGAAGCCAACTCGCCAGGAATGTTGTCAAATATTACCGCCGAGATGTTAGGTTGGGTTAGGTTAGGTTATACTACGTTATTGATGTATATGAAGGACCCACATAGACGTAGGAGCCAGCTCGCCAGGAATGTTGTCGAATATTACCGCCGAGATGATAGGTTGGGTTAAGTTAGGTTATATTTCGTTATTGATGTATATGAAGGTCCCACGGAGACGTAGATGCCAACTCGCCAGGAATGTTGTCAAATATTACCGCCGAGATGTTAGGTTGGGTTAGGTTAGGTTATATTACGTTATTGATGTATATAAAGGTCCCACGGAGACGTAGAGGCCAACTCGCCAGGAATGTTGTCAAATATTACAGACCCGATGTTAGATTGGCTTAGGGTAGGTTGTATTACGTCATAGACGCATACAGTGTTCCCACCGAGAAGTAGGTCCCGACAATCAAGGAATGTAGTTAAATGGTACCCCGAGAGGTCAGGTTGGGTTAGGTTACGTTATATTACGTTATTGATGTACATGAGGGTCCCACGAAGACGTAGAGGCCAACAAGCCAGGAATGTTGCCAAATATTACCGCCGAGATGTTAGTTTGGGTTAGGTTAGGTTATATTACGTTATTGATGTATATGAAGGACCCACGGAGACGTAGAATCCAACTCGTCAGGAATGTTGCCAAATATTACCGCCGAGATGTTCGGTTGGGTTAGGTTAGGTTATATTTCGTTATTAATGTATGAAGGTCCCACGGAGACGTAGAGGCCAACTCGCCAGGAATGTTGTCAAATATTACCGCCGACGTGTTAGGTTGGATTAGGTTTGGTTATATTACGTTATTGATGTATATAAAGGTCCCACGGAGATGGAGAAGCCAACTCGCCAGGAATGTTGTCAAATATTACCGCCGAGATGTTAGGTTGGGTTAGGTTAGGTTATACTACGTTATTGATGTATATGAAGGACCCACATAGACGTAGGAGCCAGCTCGCCAGGAATGTTGTCGAATATTACCGCCGAGATGATAGGTTGGGTTAAGTTACGTTATATTTCGTTATTGATGTATATGAAGGTCCCACGGAGACGTAGATGCCAACTCGCCAGGAATGTTGCCAAATATTACCGCCGAGATGTTCGGTTGGGTTAGGTTAGGTTATATTTCGTTATTATTGTATGAAGGTCCCACGGAGACGTAGAGGCCAACTCGCCAGGAATGTTGTCAAATATTACAGCCGCGATATTAGATTGGGTTAGGGTAGGTTGTATTACGTCATAGACGTATACAGTGTTCCCACCGAGAAGTAGGGCCCGACAATCAAGGAATGTGGTTAAATGGTACCCCGAGAGGTTAGGTTGGGTTAGGTTACGTTATATTACGTTACTGATGTACATGAGGGTCCCACGAAGACGTAGAGGCCAACAAGCCAGGAATGTGGCCAAATATTACCGCCGAGATGTTAGTTTGGATTAGGTTAGGTTATATTACGTTATTGATGTATATAAAGGTCCCACGGAGACGTAGAATCCAACTCGCCAGGAATGTTGCCAAATATTACCGCCGAGATGTTCGGTTGGGTTAGGTTAGGTTATATTTCGTTATTAATGTATGAAGGTCCCACGGAGACGTAGAGGCCAACTCGCCAGGAATGTTGTCAAATATTACAGCCGCGATATTAGATTGGGTTAGGATAGGTTGTATTACGTCATAGACGTATACAGTGTTCCTACCGAGAAGTAGGGCCCGACAATCAAGGAATGTGGTTAAATGGTACCCCGAGAGGTTAGGTTGGGTTATGTTACGTTATATTACGTTATTGATGTACATGAGGGTCCCACGGAGACGTAGAGGCCAACTCGCCAGGAATGTTGTCAAATATTACCGCCGACGTGTTAGGTTGGATTAGGTTTGGTTATATTACGTTATTGATGTATATAAAGGTCCCACGGAGATGGAGAAGCCAACTCGCCAGGAATGTTGTCAAATATTACCGCCGAGATGTTAGGTTGGGTTAGGTTAGGTTATACTACGTTATTGATGTATATGAAGGACCCACATAGACGTAGGAGCCAGCTCGCCAGGAATGTTGTCGAATATTACCGCCGAGATGATAGGTTGGGTTAAGTTAGGTTATATTTCGTTATTGATGTATATGAAGGTCCCACGGAGACGTAGATGCCAACTCGCCAGGAATGTTGTCAAATATTACCGCCGAGATGTTAGGTTGGGTTAGGTTAGGTTATATTACGTTATTGATGTATATAAAGGTCCCACGGAGACGTAGAGGCCAACTCGCCAGGAATGTTGTCAAATATTACAGACCCGATGTTAGATTGGCTTAGGGTAGGTTGTATTACGTCATAGACGCATACAGTGTTCCCACCGAGAAGTAGGTCCCGACAATCAAGGAATGTAGTTAAATGGTACCCCGAGAGGTCAGGTTGGGTTAGGTTACGTTATATTACGTTATTGATGTACATGAGGGTCCCACGAAGACGTAGAGGCCAACAAGCCAGGAATGTTGCCAAATATTACCGCCGAGATGTTAGTTTGGGTTAGGTTAGGTTATATTACGTTATTGATGTATATGAAGGACCCACGGAGACGTAGAATCCAACTCGTCAGGAATGTTGCCAAATATTACCGCCGAGATGTTCGGTTGGGTTAGGTTAGGTTATATTTCGTTATTAATGTATGAAGGTCCCACGGAGACGTAGAGGCCAACTCGCCAGGAATGTTGTCAAATATTACAGCCGTGATATTAGATTGGGTTAGGATAGGTTGTATTACGTCATAGACGTATACAGTGTTCCTACCGAGAAGTAGGGCCCGACAATCAAGGAATGTGGTTAAATGGTACCCCGAGAGGTTAGGTTGGGTTATGTTACGTTATATTACGTTATTGATGTACATGAGGGTCCCACGGAGACGTAGAGGCCAACTCGCCAGGAATGTTGTCAAATATTACCGCCGACGTGTTAGGTTGGATTAGGTTTGGTTATATTACGTTATTGATGTATATAAAGGTCCCACGGAGATGGAGAAGCCAACTCGCCAGGAATGTTGTCAAATATTACCGCCGAGATGTTAGGTTGGGTTAGGTTAGGTTATACTACGTTATTGATGTATATGAAGGACCCACATAGACGTAGGAGCCAGCTCGCCAGGAATGTTGTCGAATATTACCGCCGAGATGATAGGTTGGGTTAGGTTAGGTTATATTACGTTATTGATATATATAAAAGTCCCACGGAGACGTAGAGGCCAACAAGCCAGGAATGTTGCCAAATATTACCGCCGAGATGATAGGTTCGGTTAGCTTAGGTTATATTACGTTATTGATGTATATAAAGGTCCCACGGAGACGTAGAGGCCAACAAGCCAGGAATGATGTCAAATATTACCGCCGAGATAATAGGTTGGGTTAGGTTAGGTTATATTACGTTATTGATGTATATGAAGGATCCACGTAGACGTAGGGGCCAACTCGCCAGTAATATTGTCAAATATTACCGCCGAAATGATAGGTTCGGTTAGGTTAGGTTATATTACGTTATTGATGTATATAAAGGTACCACGCTGACGTAGAGGCCAACAAGCCAGGAATGTTGTCTAATATTACCGCCGAGATGATAGGTTTGGTTAGGTTAGGTTATATTACGTTATAGATGTGTATAAAGGACCCACGGAGACGTAGAGGCCAACTCGCCAGGAATGTTGTCAAGTATTAACGCCGACATGTTAGGTTGGGTTAGGTTTGGTTATGTTACGTTATTGATGTATATAAAGGTCCGACGCAGACGTAGAGGCCAACTCTAACAGGAATGTTGTCAAATATTACCGCCGAGATGTCAGGTTGTGTTAGGTTAGGTTATATTACGTTATTGAGTTATATAGAGGTCCCACGGAGACGTAGAGGCCAACTCGCCAGGAATGATTTCAAATATTACCGCCGAGATGTTAGGTTGGTTTAGGTTAGGTTGTATTACGCTATAGACGTATACAGTGTTCCCACCGAGAAGTAGGGCCCGACAAACAAGGAATTTGGATAAATGGTACCCCGAGAGGTTAGGTTGGGCTAGGTTAGGTTATATTACGTTATAGATGTGTATAAAGGACCCACGGGGACGTAGAGGCCAACTCGCCAGGAATGTTGCCAAATATTACCGCCGAGATGATAGGTTGGGTTAAGTTAGGTTATATTTCGTTATTGATGTATATGAAGGTCCCACGGAGACGTAGATGCCAACTCGCCAGGAATGTTGTCAAATATTACCGCCGAGATGTTAGGTTGGGTTAGGTTAGGTTATATTACGTTATTGATGTATATAAAGGTCACACGGAGACGTAGAGGCCAACTCGCCAGGAATGTTGTCAAATATTACAGACGCGATGTTAGATTGGCTTAGGGTAGGTTGCATTACGTCATAGACGCATACAGTGTTCCCACCGAGAAGTAGGTCCCGACAATCAAGGAATGTAGTTAAATGGTACCCCGAGAGGTCAGGTTGGGTTAGGTTACGTTATATTACGTTATTGATGTACATGAGGGTGACACGGAGACGTAGAGGCCAACTCGCCAGGAATGTTGTCAAATATTACAGCCGCGATATTAGATTGGGTTAGGATAGGTTGTATTACGTCATAGACGTATACAGTGTTCCTACCGAGAAGTAGGGCCCGACAATCAAGGAATGTGGTTAAATGGTACCCCGAGAGGTTAGGTTGGGTTATGTTAGGTTATACTACGTTATTGATGTATATGAAGGACCCACATAGACGTAGGAGCCAACTCGCCAGGAATGTTGTCGAATATTACCGCCGAGATGATAGGTTGGGTTAGGTTAGGTTATATTACGTTATTGATGTATATAAAGGTCCCACGGAGACGTAGAGGCCAACAAGCCAGGAATGTTGTCAAATATTACCGCCGAGATAATAGGTTGGGTTAGGTTAGGTTATATTACGTTATTGATGTATATGAAGGACCCACGTAGACGTAGGGGCCAACTCGCCAGTAATATTGTCAAATATTACCGCCGAAATGATAGGTTGTGTTAGGTTAGGTTATATTACGTTATTGATATATATAAAGGTCCCACGGAGACGTAGAGGCCAACAAGCCAGGAATGTTGCCAAATATTACCGCCGAGATGTTAGTTTGGATTAGGTTAGGTTATATTACGTTATTGATGTATATAAAGGTCCCACGGAGACGTAGAGGCCAACTCGCCAGGAATGTTGTCAAATATTACAGACCCGATGTTAGATTGGCTTAGGGTAGGTTGTATTACGTCATAGACGCATACAGTGTTCCCACCGAGAAGTAGGTCCCGACAATCAAGGAATGTAGTTAAATGGTACCCCGAGAGGTCAGGTTGGGTTAGGTTACGTTATATTACGTTATTGATGTACATGAGGGTCCCACGAAGACGTAGAGGCCAACAAGCCAGGAATGTGGCCAAATATTACCGCCGAGATGTTAGTTTGGATTAGGTTAGGTTATATTACGTTATTGATGTATATAAAGGTCCCACGGAGACGTAGAATCCAACTCGCCAGGAATGTTGCCAAATATTACCGCCGAGATGTTCGGTTGGGTTAGGTTAGGTTATATTTCGTTATTAATGTATGAAGGTCCCACGGAGACGTAGAGGCCGACTCGCCAGGAATGTTGTCAAATATTACAGCCGCGATATTAGATTGGGTTAGGATAGGTTGTATTACGTCATAGACGTATACAGTGTTCCTACCGAGAAGTAGGGCCCGACAATCAAGGAATGTGGTTAAATGGTACCCCGAGAGGTTAGGTTGGGTTATGTTACGTTATATTTCGTTATTGATGTATATGAAGGTCCCACGGAGACGTAGATGCCAACTAGCCAGGAATGTTGTCAAATATTACCGCCGAGATGTTAGGTTCGGTTAGGTTAGGTTATATTACGTTATTGATGTATATAAAGGTCCCACGGAGACGTAGAGGCCAACAAGCCAGGAATGTTGTCAAATATTACCGCCGAGATAATAGTTTGGGTTAGGTTAGGTTATATTACGTTATTGATGTATATGAAGGACCCACGTAGACGTAGGGGCCAACTCGCCAGTAAAATTGTCAAATATTACCGCCGAGATGATAGGTTCGGTTAGGTTAGGTCATATTACGTTATTGATGTATATAAAGGTCCCACGGAGACCTAGAGGCCAACAAGCCAGGAATGTTGTCAAATATTACCGCCGAGATAATAGTTTGGGTTAGGTTAGGTTATATTACGTTATTGATGTATATGAAGGACCCACGTAGACGTAGGGGCCAACTCGCCAGTAAAATTGTCAAATATTACCGCCGAGATAATAGGTTCGGTTAGGTTAGGTTATATTACGTTATTGATATATATAAAGGTCCCACGGAGACGTAGAGGCCAACAAGCCAGGAATGTTGCCAAATATTACCGCCGAGATGATAGGTTCGGTTAGCTTAGGTTATATTACGTTATTGATGTATATAAAGGTCCCACGGAGACGTAGAGGCCAACAAGCCAGGAATGTTGTCAAATATTACCGCCGAGATAATAGGTTGGGTTAGGTTAGGTTATATTACGTTATTGATGTATATGAAGGACCCACGTAGACGTAGGGGCCAACTCGCCAGTAATATTGTCAAATATTACCGCCGAAATGATAGGTTCGGTTAGGTTAGGTTATATTACGTTATTGATGTATATAAAGGTACCACGCTGACGTAGAGGCCAACAAGCCAGGAATGTTGTCTAATATTACCGCCGAGATGATAGGTTTGGTTAGGTTAGGTTATATTACGTTATAGATGTGTATAAAGGACCCACGGAGACGTAGAGGCCAACTCGCCAGGAATGTTGTCAAGTATTAACGCCGACATGTTAGGTTGGGTTAGGTTTGGTTATGTTACGTTATTGATGTATATAAAGGTCCGACGCAGACGTAGAGGCCAACTCTAACAGGAATGTTGTCAAATATTACCGCCGAGATGTCAGGTTGTGTTAGGTTAGGTTATATTACGTTATTGAGTTATATAGAGGTCCCACGGAGACGTAGAGGCCAACTCGCCAGGAATGATTTCAAATATTACCGCCGAGATGTTAGGTTGGTTTAGGTTAGGTTGTATTACGCTATAGACGTATACAGTGTTCCCACCGAGAAGTAGGGCCCGACAAACAAGGAATTTGGATAAATGGTACCCCGAGAGGTTAGGTTGGGCTAGGTTAGGTTATATTACGTTATAGATGTGTATAAAGGACCCACGGGGACGTAGAGGCCAACTCGCCAGGAATGTTGCCAAATATTACCGCCGAGATGATAGGTTGTGTTAGGTTAGGTTATATTACGTTATTGATATATATAAAGGTCCCACGGAGACGTAGAGGCCAACAAGCCAGGAATGTTGCCAAATATTACCGCCGAGATGTTAGTTTGGATTAGGTTAGGTTATATTACGTTATTGATGTATATAAAGGTCCCACGGAGACGTAGAATCCAACTCGCCAGGAATGTTGCCAAATATTACCGCCGAGATGTTCGGTTGGGTTAGGTTAGGTTATATTTCGTTATTATTGTATGAAGGTCCCACGGAGACGTAGAGGCCAACTCGCCAGGAATGTTGTCAAATATTACAGCCGCGATATTAGATTGGGTTAGGGTAGGTTGTATTACGTCATAGACGTATACAGTGTTCCCACCGAGAAGTAGGGCCCGACAATCAAGGAATGTGGTTAAATGGTACCCCGAGAGGTTAGGTTGGGTTAGGTTACGTTATATTACGTTACTGATGTACATGAGGGTCCCACGAAGACGTAGAGGCCAACAAGCCAGGAATGTGGCCAAATATTACCGCCGAGATGTTAGTTTGGATTAGGTTAGGTTATATTACGTTATTGATGTATATAAAGGTCCCACGGAGACGTAGAATCCAACTCGCCAGGAATGTTGCCAAATATTACCGCCGAGATGTTCGGTTGGGTTAGGTTAGGTTATATTTCGTTATTAATGTATGAAGGTCCCACGGAGACGTAGAGGCCAACTCGCCAGGAATGTTGTCAAATATTACAGCCGCGATATTAGATTGGGTTAGGATAGGTTGTATTACGTCATAGACGTATACAGTGTTCCTACCGAGAAGTAGGGCCCGGCAATCAAGGAATGTGGTTAAATGGTACCCCGAGAGGTTAGGTTGGGTTATGTTACGTTATATTACGTTATTGATGTACATGAGGGTCCCACGGAGACGTAGAGGCCAACTCGCCAGGAATGTTGTCAAATATTACCGCCGACGTGTTAGGTTGGATTAGGTTTGGTTATATTACGTTATTGATGTATATAAAGGTCCCACGGAGATGGAGAAGCCAACTCGCCAGGAATGTTGTCAAATATTACCGCCGAGATGTTAGGTTGGGTTAGGTTAGGTTATACTACGTTATTGATGTATATGAAGGACCCACATAGACGTAGGAGCCAGCTCGCCAGGAATGTTGTCGAATATTACCGCCGAGATGATAGGTTGGGTTAAGTTAGGTTATATTTCGTTATTGATGTATATGAAGGTCCCACGGAGACGTAGATGCCAACTCGCCAGGAATGTTGTCAAATATTACCGCCGAGATGTTAGGTTGGGTTAGGTTAGGTTATATTACGTTATTGATGTATATAAAGGTCCCACGGAGACGTAGAGGCCATCTCGCCAGGAATGTTGTCAAATATTACAGACCCGATGTTAGATTGGCTTAGGGTAGGTTGTATTACGTCATAGACGCATACAGTGTTCCCACCGAGAAGTAGGTCCCGACAATCAAGGAATGTAGTTAAATGGTACCCCGAGAGGTCAGGTTGGGTTAGGTTACGTTATATTACGTTATTGATGTACATGAGGGTCCCACGAAGACGTAGAGGCCAACAAGCCAGGAATGTGGCCAAATATTACCGCCGAGATGTTAGTTTGGATTAGGTTAGGTTATATTACGTTATTGATGTATATAAAGGTCCCACGGAGACGTAGAATCCAACTCGCCAGGAATGTTGCCAAATATTACCGCCAAGATGTTCGGTTGGGTTAGGTTAGGTTATATTTCGTTATTAATGTATGAAGGTCCCACGGAGACGTAGAGGCCGACTCGCCAGGAATGTTGTCAAATATTACAGCCGCGATATTAGATTGGGTTAGGATAGGTTGTATTACGTCATAGACGTATACAGTGTTCCTACCGAGAAGTAGGGCCCGACAATCAAGGAATGTGGTTAAATGGTACCCCGAGAGGTTAGGTTGGGTTATGTTACGTTATATTACGTTATTGATGTACATGAGGGTCCCACGGAGACGTAGAGGCCAACTCGCCAGGAATGTTGTCAAATATTACCGCCGACGTGTTAGGTTGGATTAGGTTTGGTTATATTACGTTATTGATGTATATAAAGGTCCCACGGAGATGGAGAAGCCAACTCGCCAGGAATGTTGTCAAATATTACCGCCGAGATGTTAGGTTGGGTTAGGTTAGGTTATACTACGTTATTGATGTATATGAAGGACCCACATAGACGTAGGAGCCAGCTCGCCAGGAATGTTGTCGAATATTACCGCCGAGATGATAGGTTGGGTTAAGTTAGGTTATATTTCGTTATTGATGTATATGAAGGTCCCACGGAGACGTAGATGCCAACTCGCCAGGAATGTTGTCAAATATTACCGCCGAGATGTTAGGTTCGGTTAGGTTAGGTTATATTACGTTATTGATGTATATAAAGGTCCCACGGAGACGTAGAGGCCAACAAGCCAGGAATGTTGTCAAATATTACCGCCGAGATAATAGTTTGGGTTAGGTTAGGTTATATTACGTTATTGATGTATATGAAGGACCCACGTAGACGTAGGGGCCAACTCGCCAGTAAAATTGTCAAATATTACCGCCGAGATGATAGGTTCGGTTAGGTTAGGTTATATTACGTTATTGATGTATATAAAGGTCCCACGGAGACCTAGAGGCCAACAAGCCAGGAATGTTGTCAAATATTACCGCCGAGATAATAGTTTGGGTTAGGTTAGGTTATATTACGTTATTGATGTATATGAAGGACCCACGTAGACGTAGGGGCCAACTCGCCAGTAAAATTGTCAAATATTACCGCCGAGATAATAGGTTCGGTTAGGTTAGGTTATATTACGTTATTGATATATATAAAGGTCCCACGGAGACGTAGAGGCCAACAAGCCAGGAATGTTGCCAAATATTACCGCCGAGATGATAGGTTCGGTTAGCTTAGGTTATATTACGTTATTGATGTATATAAAGGTCCCACGGAGACGTAGAGGCCAACAAGCCAGGAATGTTGTCAAATATTACCGCCGAGATAATAGTTTGGGTTAGGTTAGGTTATATTACGTTATTGATGTATATGAAGGACCCACGTAGACGTAGGGGCCAACTCGCCAGTAAAATTGTCAAATATTACCGCCGAGATGATAGGTTCGGTTAGGTTAGGTTATATTACGTTATTGATGTATATAAAGGTCCCACGGAGACCTAGAGGCCAACAAGCCAGGAATGTTGTCAAATATTACCGCCGAGATAATAGTTTGGGTTAGGTTAGGTTATATTACGTTATTGATGTATATGAAGGACCCACGTAGACGTAGGGGCCAACTCGCCAGTAAAATTGTCAAATATTACCGCCGAGATAATAGGTTCGGTTAGGTTAGGTTATATTACGTTATTGATATATATAAAGGTCCCACGGAGACGTAGAGGCCAACAAGCCAGGAATGTTGCCAAATATTACCGCCGAGATGATAGGTTCGGTTAGCTTAGGTTATATTACGTTATTGATGTATATAAAGGTCCCACGGAGACGTAGAGGCCAACAAGCCAGGAATGTTGTCAAATATTACCGCCGAGATAATAGGTTGGGTTAGGTTAGGTTATATTACGTTATTGATGTATATGAAGGACCCACGTAGACGTAGGGGCCAACTCGCCAGTAATATTGTCAAATATTACCGCCGAAATGATAGGTTCGGTTAGGTTAGGTTATATTACGTTATTGATGTATATAAAGGTACCACGCTGACGTAGAGGCCAACAAGCCAGGAATGTTGTCTAATATTACCGCCGAGATGATAGGTTTGGTTAGGTTAGGTTATATTACGTTATAGATGTGTATAAAGGACCCACGGAGACGTAGAGGCCAACTCGCCAGGAATGTTGTCAAGTATTAACGCCGACATGTTAGTTGGGTTAGGTTTGGTTATGTTACGTTATTGATGTATATAAAGGTCCGACGCAGACGTAGAGGCCAACTCTAACAGGAATGTTGTCAAATATTACCGCCGAGATGTCAGGTTGTGTTAGGTTAGGTTATATTACGTTATTGAGTTATATAGAGGTCCCACGGAGACGTAGAGGCCAACTCGCCAGGAATGATTTCAAATATTACCGCCGAGATGTTAGGTTGGTTTAGGTTAGGTTGTATTACGCTATAGACGTATACAGTGTTCCCACCGAGAAGTAGGGCCCGACAAACAAGGAATTTGGATAAATGGTACCCCGAGAGGTTAGGTTGGGCTAGGTTAGGTTATATTACGTTATAGATGTGTATAAAGGACCCACGGGGACGTAGAGGCCAACTCGCCAGGAATTTTGCAAATATTACCGCCGAGATGATAGGTTGTGTTAGGTTAGGTTATATTACGTTATTGATATATATAAAGGTCCCACGGAGACGTAGAGGCCAACAAGCCAGGAATGTTGCCAAATATTACCGCCGAGATGTTAGTTTGGATTAGGTTAGGTTATATTACGTTATTGATGTATATAAAGGTCCCACGGAGACGTAGAATCCAACTCGCCAGGAATGTTGCCAAATATTACCGCCGAGATGTTCGGTTGGGTTAGGTTAGGTTATATTTCGTTATTATTGTATGAAGGTCCCACGGAGACGTAGAGGCCAACTCGCCAGGAATGTTGTCAAATATTACAGCCGCGATATTAGATTGGGTTAGGGTAGGTTGTATTACGTCATAGACGTATACAGTGTTCCCACCGAGAAGTAGGGCCCGACAATCAAGGAATGTGGTTAAATGGTACCCCGAGAGGTTAGGTTGGGTTAGGTTACGTTATATTACGTTACTGATGTACATGAGGGTCCCACGAAGACGTAGAGGCCAACAAGCCAGGAATGTGGCCAAATATTACCGCCGAGTTGTTAGTTTGGATTAGGTTAGGTTATATTACGTTATTGATGTATATAAAGGTCCCACGGAGACGTAGAATCCAACTCGCCAGGAATGTTGCCAAATATTACCGCCGAGATGTTCGGTTGGGTTAGGTTAGGTTATATTTCGTTATTAATGTATGAAGGTCCCACGGAGACGTAGAGGCCAACTCGCCAGGAATGTTGTCAAATATTACAGCCGCGATATTAGATTGGGTTAGGATAGGTTGTATTACGTCATAGACGTATACAGTGTTCCTACCGAGAAGTAGGGCCCGACAATCAAGGAATGTGGTTAAATGGTACCCCGAGAGGTTAGGTTGGGTTATGTTACGTTATATTACGTTATTGATGTACATGAGGGTCCCACGGAGACGTAGAGGCCAACTCGCCAGGAATGTTGTCAAATATTACAGCCGCGATATTAGATTGGGTTAGGATAGGTTGTATTACGTCATAGACGTATACAGTGTTCCTACCGAGAAGTAGGGCCCGACAATCAAGGAATGTGGTTAAATGGTACCCCGAGAGGTTAGGTTGGGTTATGTTACGTTATATTACGTTATTGATGTACATGAGGGTCCCAAGGAGTCGTAGAGGCCTACTCGCCAGGAATGTTGTCAAATATTACCGCCGACGTGTTAGGTTGGATTAGGTTTGGTTATATTACGTTATTGATGTATATAAAGGTCCCACGGAGATGGCGAAGCCAACTCGCCAGGAATGTTGTCAAATATAACCGCCGAGATGTTAGGTTGGGTTAGGTTAGGTTATACTACGTTATTGATGTTTATGAAGGACCCACATAGACGTAGGAGCCAGCTCGCCAGGAATGTTGTCGAATATTACCGCCGAGATGATAGGTTGGGTTAAGTTAGGTTATATTTCGTTATTGATGTATATGAAGGTCCCACGGAGACGTAGATGCCAACTCGCCAGGAATGTTGTCAAATATTACCGCCGAGATGTTAGGTTCGGTTAGGTTAGGTTATATTACGTTATTGATGTATATAAAGGTCCCACGGAGACGTAGAGGCCAACAAGCCAGGAATGTTGTCAAATATTACCGCCGAGATAATAGTTTGGGTTAGGTTAGGTTATATTACGTTATTGATGTATATGAAGGACCCACGTAGACGTAGGGGCCAACTCGCCAGTAAAATTGTCAAATATTACCGCCGAGATGATAGGTTCGTTTAGGTTAGGTTATATTACGTTATTGATGTATATAAAGGTCCCACGGAGACGTAGAGGCCAACAAGCCAGGAATGTTGTCAAATATTACCGCCGAGATAATAGTTTGGGTTAGGTTAGGTTATATTACGTTATTGATGTATATGAAGGACCCACGTAGACGTAGGGGCCAACTCGCCAGTAAAATTGTCAAATATTACCGCCGAGATGATAGGTTCGGTTAGGTTAGGTTATATTACGTTATTGATATATATAAAGGTCCCACGGAGACGTAGAGGCCAACAAGCCAGGAATGTTGCCAAATATTACCGCCGAGATGATAGGTTCGGTTAGCTTAGGTTATATTACGTTATTGATGTATATAAAGGTCCCACGGAGACGTAGAGGCCAACAAGCCAGGAATGTTGTCAAATATTACCGCCGAGATAATAGGTTGGGTTAGGTTAGGTTATATTACGTTATTGATGTATATGAAGGACCCACGTAGACGTAGGGGCCAACTCGCCAGTAATATTGTCAAATATTACCGCCGAAATGATAGGTTCGGTTAGGTTAGGTTATATTACGTTATTGATGTATATAAAGGTACCACGCTGACGTAGAGGCCAACAAGCCAGGAATGTTGTCTAATATTACCGCCGAGATGATAGGTTTGGTTAGGTTAGGTTATATTACGTTATAGATGTGTATAAAGGACCCACGGAGACGTAGAGGCCAACTCGCCAGGAATGTTGTCAAGTATTAACGCCGACATGTTAGGTTGGGTTAGGTTTGGTTATGTTACGTTATTGATGTATATAAAGGTCCGACGCAGACGTAGAGGCCAACTCTAACAGGAATGTTGTCAAATATTACCGCCGAGATGTCAGGTTGTGTTAGGTTAGGTTATATTACGTTATTGAGTTATATAGAGGTCCCACGGAGACGTAGAGGCCAACTCGCCAGGAATGATTTCAAATATTACCGCCGAGATGTTAGGTTGGTTTAGGTTAGGTTGTATTACGCTATAGACGTATACAGTGTTCCCACCGAGAAGTAGGGCCCGACAAACAAGGAATTTGGATAAATGGTACCCCGAGAGGTTAGGTTGGGCTAGGTTAGGTTATATTACGTTATAGATGTGTATAAAGGACCCACGGGGACGTAGAGGCCAACTCGCCAGGAATTTTGCAAATATTACCGCCGAGATGATAGGTTGTGTTAGGTTAGGTTATATTACGTTATTGATATATATAAAGGTCCCACGGAGACGTAGAGGCCAACAAGCCAGGAATGTTGCCAAATATTACCGCCGAGATGTTAGTTTGGATTAGGTTAGGTTATATTACGTTATTGATGTATATAAAGGTCCCACGGAGACGTAGAATCCAACTCGCCAGGAATGTTGCCAAATATTACCGCCGAGATGTTCGGTTGGGTTAGGTTAGGTTATATTTCGTTATTATTGTATGAAGGTCCCACGGAGACGTAGAGGCCAACTCGCCAGGAATGTTGTCAAATATTACAGCCGCGATATTAGATTGGGTTAGGGTAGGTTGTATTACGTCATAGACGTATACAGTGTTCCCACCGAGAAGTAGGGCCCGACAATCAAGGAATGTGGTTAAATGGTACCCCGAGAGGTTAGGTTGGGTTAGGTTACGTTATATTACGTTACTGATGTACATGAGGGTCCCACGAAGACGTAGAGGCCAACAAGCCAGGAATGTGGCCAAATATTACCGCCGAGTTGTTAGTTTGGATTAGGTTAGGTTATATTACGTTATTGATGTATATAAAGGTCCCACGGAGACGTAGAATCCAACTCGCCAGGAATGTTGCCAAATATTACCGCCGAGATGTTCGGTTGGGTTAGGTTAGGTTATATTTCGTTATTAATGTATGAAGGTCCCACGGAGACGTAGAGGCCAACTCGCCAGGAATGTTGTCAAATATTACAGCCGCGATATTAGATTGGGTTAGGATAGGTTGTATTACGTCATAGACGTATACAGTGTTCCTACCGAGAAGTAGGGCCCGACAATCAAGGAATGTGGTTAAATGGTACCCCGAGAGGTTAGGTTGGGTTATGTTACGTTATATTACGTTATTGATGTACATGAGGGTCCCACGGAGACGTAGAGGCCAACTCGCCAGGAATGTTGTCAAATATTACAGCCGCGATATTAGATTGGGTTAGGATAGGTTGTATTACGTCATAGACGTATACAGTGTTCCTACCGAGAAGTAGGGCCCGACAATCAAGGAATGTGGTTAAATGGTACCCCGAGAGGTTAGGTTGGGTTATGTTACGTTATATTACGTTATTGATGTACATGAGGGTCCCAAGGAGTCGTAGAGGCCTACTCGCCAGGAATGTTGTCAAATATTACCGCCGACGTGTTAGGTTGGATTAGGTTTGGTTATATTACGTTATTGATGTATATAAAGGTCCCACGGAGATGGAGAAGCCAACTCGCCAGGAATGTTGTCAAATATAACCGCCGAGATGTTAGGTTGGGTTAGGTTAGGTTATACTACGTTATTGATGTTTATGAAGGACCCACATAGACGTAGGAGCCAGCTCGCCAGGAATGTTGTCGAATATTACCGCCGAGATGATAGGTTGGGTTAAGTTAGGTTATATTTCGTTATTGATGTATATGAAGGTCCCACGGAGACGTAGATGCCAACTCGCCAGGAATGTTGTCAAATATTACCGCCGAGATGTTAGGTTCGGTTAGGTTAGGTTATATTACGTTATTGATGTATATAAAGGTCCCACGGAGACGTAGAGGCCAACAAGCCAGGAATGTTGTCAAATATTACCGCCGAGATAATAGTTTGGGTTAGGTTAGGTTATATTACGTTATTGATGTATATGAAGGACCCACGTAGACGTAGGGGCCAACTCGCCAGTAAAATTGTCAAATATTACCGCCGAGATGATAGGTTCGTTTAGGTTAGGTTATATTACGTTATTGATGTATATAAAGGTCCCACGGAGACGTAGAGGCCAACAAGCCAGGAATGTTGTCAAATATTACCGCCGAGATAATAGTTTGGGTTAGGTTAGGTTATATTACGTTATTGATGTATATGAAGGACCCACGTAGACGTAGGGGCCAACTCGCCAGTAAAATTGTCAAATATTACCGCCGAGATGATAGGTTCGGTTAGGTTAGGTTATATTACGTTATTGATATATATAAAGGTCCCACGGAGACGTAGAGGCCAACAAGCCAGGAATGTTGCCAAATATTACCGCCGAGATGATAGGTTCGGTTAGCTTAGGTTATATTACGTTATTGATGTATATAAAGGTCCCACGGAGACGTAGAGGCCAACAAGCCAGGAATGTTGTCAAATATTACCGCCGAGATAATAGGTTGGGTTAGGTTAGGTTATATTACGTTATTGATGTATATGAAGGACCCACGTAGACGTAGGGGCCAACTCGCCAGTAATATTGTCAAATATTACCGCCGAAATGATAGGTTCGGTTAGGTTAGGTTATATTACGTTATTGATGTATATAAAGGTACCACGCTGACGTAGAGGCCAACTCTAACAGGAATGTTGTCAAATATTACCGCCGAGATGTCAGGTTGTGTTAGGTTAGGTTATATTACGTTATTGAGTTATATAGAGGTCCCACGGAGACGTAGAGGCCAACTCGCCAGGAATGTTGTCAAATATTACCGCCGACGTGTTAGGTTGGATTAGGTTTGGTTATATTACGTTATTGATGTATATAAAGGTCCCACGGAGATGGAGAAGCCAACTCGCCAGGAATGTTGTCAAATATTACCGCCGAGATGTTAGGTTGGGTTAGGTTAGGTTATACTACGTTATTGATGTATATGAAGGACCCACGGAGACGTAGAATCCAACTCGTCAGGAATGTTGCCAAATATTACCGCCGAGATGTTCGGTTGGGTTAGGTTAGGTTATATTTCGTTATTAATGTATGAAGGTCCCACGGAGACGTAGAGGCCAACTCGCCAGGAATGTTGTCAAATATTACAGCCGCGATATTAGATTGGGTTAGGGTAGGTTGTATTACGTCATAGACGTATACGGTGTTCCCGCCGAGAAGTAGGGCCCGACAATCAAGGAATGTAGTTAAATGGTACCCCGAGAGGACAGGTTGGGTTAGGTTACGTTATATTACGTTATTGATGTACATGAGGGTCCCACGGAGACGTAGAGGCCAACTCGCCAGGAATGTTGTCAAATATTACCGCCGACATGTTAGGTTGGATTAGGTTTGGTTATATTACGTTATTGATGTATATAATGGTCAAACAGAGACATAGAGGCCAACTCGCCAGGAGTGTTGTCAAATATTACCGCCAAGAAGATAGGTTGGGTTAGGTTAGGTTATATTACGTTATTGATGCATATGAAGGACCCACATAGACGTAGGGGCCAACTCGCCAGGAATATTGTCACATATTACCGCCGAGATGATAGGTAGGGTAAGGTTAGGTTATATTACGTTATTGAGATATATAAAGGTCCCACGGTGACGTAGAGGCCAACAAGCCAGGAATGTTGTCAAATATTACCGCCGAGATAATAGGTTGGGTTAGGTTAGGTTATATTACGTTATTGATGTATATGAAGGACCCACGTAGACGTAGGTGCCAACACGCCAGGAATATTGTCAAATATTACCGCCGAGATGATAGGTTCGGTTAGGTTAGGTTATATAACGTTATTGATGTATATAAAGGTCCCACGGAGACGTAGAGGCCAACAAGCCAGGAATGTTGCCAAATGTTACCGCCGAGATGTTAGTTTGGGTTAGGTTAGGATATATTACGTTATTGATGTATATAAAGGTCCCACGGAGACGAAGAATCCAACTCGCCAGGAATGTTGTCAAATATTACCGCCGAGATAATAGGTTGGGTTAGGTTAGGTTATATTACGTTATTGATGTATATGAAGGACCCACGTAGACGTAGGGGCCAACTCGCCAGGAATGTTGCCAAATATTACCGCCGAGATGATAGGTTGTGTTAGGTTAGGTTATATTACGTTATTGATGTATATAAAGGTCCCACGGAGACGTAGAGGCCAACAAGCCAGGAATGTTGCCGAATATTACCGCCGAGATGATAGGTTCGGTTAGGTTAGGTTGTATTACGTTATTGATGTATATAAAGGTCCCACGGAGACGTAGAGGCCAACAAGCCAGGAATGTTGTCAAATATTACCGCCGAGATAATAGTTTGGGTTAGGTTAGGTTATATTACGTTATTGATGTATATGAAGGACCCACGTAGACGTAGGGGCCAACTCGCCAGTAAAATTGTCAAATATTACCGCCGAGATGATAGGTTCGGTTAGGTTAGGTTATATTACGTTATTGATATATATAAAGGTCCCACGGAGACGTAGAGGCCAACAAGCCAGGAATGTTGCCAAATATTACCGCCGAGATGATAGGTTCGGTTAGCTTAGGTTATATTACGTTATTGATGTATATAAAGGTCCCACGGAGACGTAGAGGCCAACAAGCCAGGAATGTGGCCAAATATTACCGCCGAGATGTTAGTTTGGATTAGGTTAGGTTATATTACGTTATTGATGTATATAAAGGTCCCACGGAGACGTAGAGGCCAACAAGCCAGGAATGTTGTCAAATATTACCGCCGAGATGTCAGGTTGTGTTAGGTTAGGGTATATTACGTTATTGAGTTATATAGAGGTCCCACGGAGACGTAGAGGCCAACTCGCCAGGAATGATTTCAAATATTACCGCCGAGATGTTAGGTTGGTTTAGGTTAGG
Organism: Xylocopa violacea; assembly: GCA_963969225.1. Lineage (NCBI taxonomy): Eukaryota > Metazoa > Arthropoda > Insecta > Hymenoptera > Apidae > Xylocopa > Xylocopa violacea. The sequence goes on along the minus strand of CAXAJV010000021.1, from coordinate 1,481,278 downwards.
TTGTATTACGCTATAGACGTATACAGTGTTCCCACCGAGAAGTAGGGCCCGATAAACAAGGAATTTGGATAAATGGTACCCCGAGAGGTTAGGTTGGGCTAGGTTAGGTTATATTACGTTATAGATGTGTATAAAGGACCCACGGGGACGTAGAGGCCAACTCGCCAGGAATGTTGCCAAATATTACCGCCGAGATGATAGGTTGTGTTAGGTTAGGTTATATTACGTTATTGATATATATAAAGGTCCCACGGAGACGTAGAGGCCAACAAGCCAGGAATGTTGCCAAATATTACCGCCGAGATGTTAGTTTGGGTTAGGTTAGGTTATATTACGTTATTGATGTATATGAAGGTCCCACGGAGACGTAGAGGCCAACTCGCCAGGAATGTTGTCAAATATTACAGACGCGATGTTAGATTGGCTTAGGGTAGGTTGTATTACGTCATAGACGCATACAGTGTTCCCACCGAGAAGTAGGTCCCGACAATCAAGGAATGTAGTTAAATGGTACCCCGAGAGGTCAGGTTGGGTTAGGTTACGTTATATTACGTTATTGAGTTATATAGAGGTCCCACGGAGACGTAGAGGCCAACTCGCCAGGAATGTTGTCAAATATTACCGCCGACGTGTTAGGTTGGATTAGGTTTGGTTATATTACGTTATTGATGTATATAAAGGTCCCACGGAGATGGAGAAGCCAACTCGCCAGGAATGTTGTCAAATATTACCGCCGAGATGTTAGGTTGGGTTAGGTTAGGTTATACTACGTTATTGATGTATATGAAGGACCCACGGAGACGTAGAATCCAACTCGTCAGGAATGTTGCCAAATATTACCGCCGAGATGTTCGGTTGGGTTAGGTTAGGTTATATTTCGTTATTAATGTATGAAGGTCCCACGGAGACGTAGAGGCCAACTCGCCAGGAATGTTGTCAAATATTACAGCCGCGATATTAGATTGGGTTAGGGTAGGTTGTATTACGTCATAGACGTATACGGTGTTCCCGCCGAGAAGTAGGGCCCGACAATCAAGGAATGTAGTTAAATGGTACCCCGAGAGGACAGGTTGGGTTAGGTTACGTTATATTACGTTATTGATGTACATGAGGGTCCCACGGAGACGTAGAGGCCAACTCGCCAGGAATGTTGTCAAATATTACCGCCGACATGTTAGGTTGGATTAGGTTTGGTTATATTACGTTATTGATGTATATAATGGTCAAACAGAGACATAGAGGCCAACTCGCCAGGAGTGTTGTCAAATATTACCGCCAAGAAGATAGGTTGGGTTAGGTTAGGTTATATTACGTTATTGATGCATATGAAGGACCCACATAGACGTAGGGGCCAACTCGCCAGGAATATTGTCACATATTACCGCCGAGATGATAGGTAGGGTAAGGTTAGGTTATATTACGTTATTGAGATATATAAAGGTCCCACGGTGACGTAGAGGCCAACAAGCCAGGAATGTTGTCAAATATTACCGCCGAGATAATAGGTTGGGTTAGGTTAGGTTATATTACGTTATTGATGTATATGAAGGACCCACGTAGACGTAGGTGCCAACACGCCAGGAATATTGTCAAATATTACCGCCGAGATGATAGGTTCGGTTAGGTTAGGTTATATAACGTTATTGATGTATATAAAGGTCCCACGGAGACGTAGAGGCCAACAAGCCAGGAATGTTGCCAAATGTTACCGCCGAGATGTTAGTTTGGGTTAGGTTAGGATATATTACGTTATTGATGTATATAAAGGTCCCACGGAGACGAAGAATCCAACTCGCCAGGAATGTTGTCAAATATTACCGCCGAGATAATAGGTTGGGTTAGGTTAGGTTATATTACGTTATTGATGTATATGAAGGACCCACGTAGACGTAGGGGCCAACTCGCCAGGAATGTTGCCAAATATTACCGCCGAGATGATAGGTTGTGTTAGGTTAGGTTATATTACGTTATTGATGTATATAAAGGTCCCACGGAGACGTAGAGGCCAACAAGCCAGGAATGTTGCCGAATATTACCGCCGAGATGATAGGTTCGGTTAGGTTAGGTTGTATTACGTTATTGATGTATATAAAGGTCCCACGGAGACGTAGAGGCCAACAAGCCAGGAATGTTGTCAAATATTACCGCCGAGATAATAGTTTGGGTTAGGTTAGGTTATATTACGTTATTGATGTATATGAAGGACCCACGTAGACGTAGGGGCCAACTCGCCAGTAAAATTGTCAAATATTACCGCCGAGATGATAGGTTCGGTTAGGTTAGGTTATATTACGTTATTGATATATATAAAGGTCCCACGGAGACGTAGAGGCCAACAAGCCAGGAATGTTGCCAAATATTACCGCCGAGATGATAGGTTCGGTTAGCTTAGGTTATATTACGTTATTGATGTATATAAAGGTCCCACGGAGACGTAGAGGCCAACAAGCCAGGAATGTGGCCAAATATTACCGCCGAGATGTTAGTTTGGATTAGGTTAGGTTATATTACGTTATTGATGTATATAAAGGTCCCACGGAGACGTAGAGGCCAACAAGCCAGGAATGTTGTCAAATATTACCGCCGAGATGTCAGGTTGTGTTAGGTTAGGGTATATTACGTTATTGAGTTATATAGAGGTCCCACGGAGACGTAGAGGCCAACTCGCCAGGAATGATTTCAAATATTACCGCCGAGATGTTAGGTTGGTTTAGGTTAGGTTGTATTACGCTATAGACGTATACAGTGTTCCCACCGAGAAGTAGGGCCCGATAAACAAGGAATTTGGATAAATGGTACCCCGAGAGGTTAGGTTGGGCTAGGTTAGGTTATATTACGTTATAGATGTGTATAAAGGACCCACGGGGACGTAGAGGCCAACTCGCCAGGAATGTTGCCAAATATTACCGCCGAGATGATAGGTTGTGTTAGGTTAGGTTATATTACGTTATTGATATATATAAAGGTCCCACGGAGACGTAGAGGCCAACAAGCCAGGAATGTTGCCAAATATTACCGCCGAGATGTTAGTTTGGGTTAGGTTAGGTTATATTACGTTATTGATGTATATGAAGGTCCCACGGAGACGTAGAGGCCAACTCGCCAGGAATGTTGTCAAATATTACAGACGCGATGTTAGATTGGCTTAGGGTAGGTTGTATTACGTCATAGACGCATACAGTGTTCCCACCGAGAAGTAGGTCCCGACAATCAAGGAATGTAGTTAAATGGTACCCCGAGAGGTCAGGTTGGGTTAGGTTACGTTATATTACGTTATTGATGTACATGAGGGTCCCACGGAGACGTAGAGGCCAACTCGCCAGGAATGTTGTCAAATATTACAGCCGCGATATTAGATTGGGTTAGGATAGGTTGTATTACGTCATAGACGTATACAGTGTTCCTACCGAGAAGTAGGGCCCGACAATCAAGGAATGTGGTTAAATGGTACCCCGAGAGGTTAGGTTGGGTTATGTTACGTTATATTACGTTATTGATGTACATGAGGGTCCCAAGGAGACGTAGAGGCCTACTCGCCAGGAATGTTGTCAAATATTACCGCCGACGTGTTAGGTTGGATTAGGTTTGGTTATATTACGTTATTGATGTATATAAAGGTCCCACGGAGATGGAGAAGCCAACTCGCCAGGAATGTTGTCAAATATAACCGCCGAGATGTTAGGTTGGGTTAGGTTAGGTTATACTACGTTATTGATGTTTATGAAGGACCCACATAGACGTAGGAGCCAGCTCGCCAGGAATGTTGTCGAATATTACCGCCGAGATGATAGGTTGGGTTAAGTTAGGTTATATTTCGTTATTGATGTATATGAAGGTCCCACGGAGACGTAGATGCCAACTCGCCAGGAATGTTGTCAAATATTACCGCCGAGATGTTAGGTTCGGTTAGGTTAGGTTATATTACGTTATTGATGTATATAAAGGTCCCACGGAGACGTAGAGGCCAACAAGCCAGGAATGTTGTCAAATATTACCGCCGAGATAATAGTTTGGGTTAGGTTAGGTTATATTACGTTATTGATGTATATGAAGGACCCACGTAGACGTAGGGGCCAACTCGCCAGTAAAATTGTCAAATATTACCGCCGAGATGATAGGTTCGGTTAGGTTAGGTTATATTACGTTATTGATGTATATAAAGGTCCCACGGAGACGTAGAGGCCAACAAGCCAGGAATGTTGTCAAATATTACCGCCGAGATAATAGTTTGGGTTAGGTTAGGTTATATTACGTTATTGATGTATATGAAGGACCCACGTAGACGTAGGGGCCAACTCGCCAGTAAAATTGTCAAATATTACCGCCGAGATGATAGGTTCGGTTAGGTTAGGTTATATTACGTTATTGATATATATAAAGGTCCCACGGAGACGTAGAGGCCAACAAGCCAGGAATGTTGCCAAATATTACCGCCGAGATGATAGGTTCGGTTAGCTTAGGTTATATTACGTTATTGATGTATATAAAGGTCCCACGGAGACGTAGAGGCCAACAAGCCAGGAATGTTGTCAAATATTACCGCCGAGATAATAGGTTGGGTTAGGTTAGGTTATATTACGTTATTGATGTATATGAAGGACCCACGTAGACGTAGGGGCCAACTCGCCAGTAATATTGTCAAATATTACCGCCGAAATGATAGGTTCGGTTAGGTTAGGTTATATTACGTTATTGATGTATATAAAGGTACCACGCTGACGTAGAGGCCAACTCTAACAGGAATGTTGTCAAATATTACCGCCGAGATGTCAGGTTGTGTTAGGTTAGGTTATATTACGTTATTGAGTTATATAGAGGTCCCACGGAGACGTAGAGGCCAACTCGCCAGGAATGTTGTCAAATATTACCGCCGACGTGTTAGGTTGGATTAGGTTTGGTTATATTACGTTATTGATGTATATAAAGGTCCCACGGAGATGGAGAAGCCAACTCGCCAGGAATGTTGTCAAATATTACCGCCGAGATGTTAGGTTGGGTTAGGTTAGGTTATACTACGTTATTGATGTATATGAAGGACCCACGGAGACGTAGAATCCAACTCGTCAGGAATGTTGCCAAATATTACCGCCGAGATGTTCGGTTGGGTTAGGTTAGGTTATATTTCGTTATTAATGTATGAAGGTCCCACGGAGACGTAGAGGCCAACTCGCCAGGAATGTTGTCAAATATTACAGCCGCGATATTAGATTGGGTTAGGGTAGGTTGTATTACGTCATAGACGTATACGGTGTTCCCGCCGAGAAGTAGGGCCCGACAATCAAGGAATGTAGTTAAATGGTACCCCGAGAGGACAGGTTGGGTTAGGTTACGTTATATTACGTTATTGATGTACATGAGGGTCCCACGGAGACGTAGAGGCCAACTCGCCAGGAATGTTGTCAAATATTACCGCCGACATGTTAGGTTGGATTAGGTTTGGTTATATTACGTTATTGATGTATATAATGGTCACACAGAGACATAGAGGCCAACTCGCCAGGAGTGTTGTCAAATATTACCGCCAAGAAGATAGGTTGGGTTAGGTTAGGTTATATTACGTTATTGATGCATATGAAGGACCCACATAGACGTAGGGGCCAACTCGCCAGGAATATTGTCACATATTACCGCCGAGATGATAGGTAGGGTTAGGTTAGGTTATATTACGTTATTGAGATATATAAAGGTCCCACGGTGACGTAGAGGCCAACAAGCCAGGAATGTTGTCAAATATTACCGCCGAGATAATAGGTTGGGTTAGGTTAGGTTATATTACGTTATTGATGTATATGAAGGACCCACGTAGACGTAGGTGCCAACACGCCAGGAATATTGTCAAATATTACCGCCGAGATGATAGGTTCGGTTAGGTTAGGTTATATAACGTTATTGATGTATATAAAGGTCCCACGGAGACGTAGAGGCCAACAAGCCAGGAATGTTGCCAAATATTACCGCCGAGATGTTAGTTTGGGTTAGGTTAGGATATATTACGTTATTGATGTATATAAAGGTCCCACGGAGACGAAGAATCCAACTCGCCAGGAATGTTGTCAAATATTACCGCCGAGATAATAGGTTGGGTTAGGTTAGGTTATATTACGTTATTGATGTATATGAAGGACCCACGTAGACGTAGGGGCCAACTCGCCAGGAATGTTGCCAAATATTACCGCCGAGATGATAGGTTGTGTTAGGTTAGGTTATATTACTTTATTGATGTATATAAAGGTCCCACGGTGACGTAGAGGCCAACAAGCCAGGAATGTTGCCAAATATTACCGCCGAGATGATAGGTTGTGTTAGGTTAGGTTATATTACTTTATTGATGTATATAAAGGTCCCACGGTGACGTAGAGGCCAACAAGCCAGGAATGTTGTCAAATATTACCGCCGAGATAATAGGTTGGGTTAGGTTAGGTTATATTACGTTATTGATGTATATGAAGGACCCACGTAGACGTAGGGGCCAACTCGCCAGTAATATTGTCAAATATTACCGCCGAAATGATAGGTTCGGTTAGGTTAGGTTATATTACGTTATTGATGTATATAAAGGTCCCACGGAGACGTAGAGGCCAACAAGCCAGGAATGTTGCCGAATATTACCGCCGAAATGATAGGTTCGGTTAGGTTAGGTTATATTACGTTATTGATGTATATAAAGGTCCCACGGAGACGTAGAGGCCAACAAGCCAGGAATGTTGTCAAATATTACCGCCGAGATAATAGTTTGGGTTAGGTTAGGTTATATTACGTTATTGATGTATATGAAGGACCCACGTAGACGTAGGGGCCAACTCGCCAGTAAAATTGTCAAATATTACCGCCGAGATGATAGGTTCGGTTAGGTTAGGTTATATTACGTTATTGATATATATAAAGGTCCCACGGAGACGTAGAGGCCAACAAGCCAGGAATGTTGCCAAATATTACCGCCGAGATGATAGGTTCGGTTAGCTTAGGTTATATTACGTTATTGATGTATATAAAGGTCCCACGGAGACGTAGAGGCCAACAAGCCAGGAATGTGGCCAAATATTACCGCCGAGATGTTAGTTTGGATTAGGTTAGGTTATATTACGTTATTGATGTATATAAAGGTCCCACGGAGACGTAGAGGCCAACAAGCCAGGAATGTTGCCAAATATTACCGCCGAGATGTTAGTTTGGGTTAGGTTAGGTTATATTACGTTATTGAGTTATATAGAGGACCCACGGAGACGTAGAGGCCAACTCGCCAGGAATGTTGTCAAGTATTAACGCCGACATGTTAGGTTGGGTGAGGTTTGGTTATGTTACGTTATTGATGTATATAAAGGTCCGACGCAGACGTAGAGGCCAACTCTAACAGGAATGTTGTCAAATATTACCGCCGAGATGTCAGGTTGTGTTAGGTTAGGGTATATTACGTTATTGAGTTATATAGAGGTCCCACGGAGACGTAGAGGCCAACTCGCCAGGAATGATTTCAAATATTACCGCCGAGATGTTAGGTTGGTTTAGGTTAGGTTGTATTACGCTATAGACGTATACAGTGTTCCCACCGAGAAGTAGGGCCCGATAAACAAGGAATTTGGATAAATGGTACCCCGAGAGGTTAGGTTGGGCTAGGTTAGGTTATATTACGTTATAGATGTGTATAAAGGACCCACGGGGACGTAGAGGCCAACTCGCCAGGAATGTTGCCAAATATTACCGCCGAGATGATAGGTTGTGTTAGGTTAGGTTATATTACGTTATTGATATATATAAAGGTCCCACGGAGACGTAGAGGCCAACAAGCCAGGAATGTTGCCAAATATTACCGCCGAGATGTTAGTTTGGGTTAGGTTAGGTTATATTACGTTATTGATGTATATGAAGGACCCACGGAGACGTAGAATCCAACTCGCCAGGAATGTTGCCAAATATTACCGCCGAGATGTTCGGTTGGGTTAGGTTAGGTTATATTTCGTTATTAATGTATGAAGGTCCCACGGAGACGTAGAGGCCAACAAGCCAGGAATGTTGCCAAATATTACCGCCGAGATGTTAGTTTGGGTTAGGTTAGGCTATATTACGTTATTGATGTATATAAACGTCCCACGGAGACGTAGAGGCCAACTCGCCAGGAATGTTGTCAAATATTACAGCCGCGATATTAGATTGGGTTAGGGTAGGTTGTATTACGTCATTGACGTATACAGCGTTCCCACCGAGAAGTAGGGCCCGACAATCAAGGAATGTGGTTAAATGGTACCCCGAGAGGTTAGGTTGGGTTAGGTTACGTTATATTACGTTATTGATGTACATGAGGGTCCCACGGAGACGTAGAGGCCAACTCGCCAGGAATGTTGTCAAATATTACCGCCGACATGTTAGGTTGGATTAGGTTTGGTTATATTACGTTATTGATGTATATAAAGGACCCACGGAGACGGAGAAGCCAACTCGCCAGGAATGTTGTCGAATATTACCGCCGAGATGTTAGGTTGGGTTAGGTTAGGTTATATTACGTTATTGATGTATATAAAGGTCCCACGAAGACGTAGAGGCCAACAAGCCAGGAATGTGGCCAAATATTACCGCCGAGATGTTCGGTTGGGTTAGGTTAGGTTATACGACGTTATTGATGTATATGAAGGACCCACATAGACGTAGGAGCCAGCTCGCCAGGAATGTTGTCGAATATTACCGCCGAGATGATATGTTGGGTTAAGTTAGGTTATATTTCGTTATTGATGTATATGAAGGTCCCACGGAGACGTAGATGCCAACTCGCCAGGAATGTTGTCAAATATTACCGCCGAGATGTTAGGTTGGGTTAGGTTAGGTTATATTTCGTCATTGATGTATATGAAGGTCCCACGGAGACGTAGAGGCCAACAAGTAAGGAATGTGGTCAAATATTACCGCCGAGATGTTAGGTTGGGTTAGGTTAGGCTATATTACGTTATTGATGTATATAAAGGTCCCACGGAGACGTAGAGGCCAACTCGCCAGGTATGTTTTCAAATATTACCGCCGAGATGTTAGGTTGGTTTGGGTTAGGTTATATTACGTTATTGATGTATATGAAGGTCCCACGGAGACGTAGAGGCCAACTCGCCAGGAATGTTGTGAAATATTACCGCCGAGATGTTAGTTTGGGTTAGGTTAGGTTGTATTACGTTATTGATGTATATAAAGGTCCCACGGAGACGTAGAGGCCAGCAAGCCAGGAATGTGGTCAAATATTACCGCCGAGATGTTAGATTGGGTTAGGTTATGTTATATTACGTTACTGATGTATATAAAGATGCCGCGGAGACGTAGAGGCCAACTCGCCAGGAATGTTGTCAAATATTCCCGCCGAGATGATAGGTTGGGTTAGGTTAGGTTAAATTTCGTTATTGATGTATATGAAGGTCAATCGGAGACGTAGAGGCCAACTCGCCAGGAATGTTGTCAAATATTACCGCCGAGATGATAGGTTGGGTTAGGTTAGGTTATATTATGTTATTGATGTATATGAAGGTCAAACGGAGACCTAGAGGCCAACTCGCCAGGAATGTTGTGAAATATTACCGCCGAGATGTTAGGTTGGGTTAGGTTAGGTTATATTACGTTATTGATGTATATAAAGGTCCCACGGAGACGGAGAAGCCAACTCGCCAGGAATGATGTCAAACATTACCGCCTGGATGATAGGTTGGGTTAGGTTATGTTATATTACGTTACAGATGTATATAAAGGTCCCACGGAGACGTAGAGGCCAACTCGCCGGGTATGTTTTCAAATATTACCGCCGAGATGTTAGGTTGGTTTGGGTTAGGTTATATTACGTTATTGATGTATATGAAGGTCCCACGGAGACGAAAAGGCCAACTCGCCAGGAATGTTGTCAAATATTACCGCCGAGATGATAGGTTGGGTTAGGTGAGGTTATATTACGTTATTGCTGTATATGAAGGTCAAACGGAGACCTAGAGGCCAAATCGCCAGGAATGTTGTGAAATATTGCCGCCGAGATGTTAGGTTGGGTTAGGTTAGGTTATATTACGTTATCGATGTATATAAAGGTCCCACTGAGACGGAGAAGCCAACTCGCCAGGAATGTTGTCAAATATTACCGCCGAGATGTTAGGTTGGGTTAGGTTAGGTTATATTATGTTATTGATGTATATGAAGGTCAAACGGAGACCTAGAGGCCAACTCGCCAGGAATGTTGTGAAATATGACCGCCGAGATGTTAGGTTGGGTTAGGTTAGGTTATATTACGTTATCGATGTATATAAAGATGCCACGGAGACGTAGAGGCCAACTCGCCAGGTATGTTTCCAAATATTACCGCCGAGATGATAGGTTGCGTTAGGTTAGGTTATATTTCGTCATTGATGTATATGAAGGTCCCACGGAGACGTAGAGGCCAGCAAGCCAGGAATGTGGTCAAATATTACCGCCGAGATGTTAGATTGGGTTAGGTTATGTTATATTACGTTACTGATTTATATAAAGATGCCGCGGAGACGTAGAGGCCAACTCGCCAGGAATGTTGTCAAATATTCCCGCCGAGATGATAGGTTGGGTTAGGTTAGGTTAAATTTCGTTATTTATGTATATGAAGGTCAATCGGAGACGTAGAAGCCAACTCGCCAGGAATGTTGTCAAATATTACCGCCGAGATGATAGGTTGGGTTAGGTTAGGTTATATTATGTTATTGATGTATATGAAGGTCAAACGGAGACCAAGAGGCCAACTCGCCAGGAATGTTGTGAAATATTACCGCCGAGATGTTAGGTTGGGTTAGGTTAGGTTATATTACGTTATTGATGTATATAAAGGTCCCACGGAGACGGAGAAGCCAACTCGCCAGGAATGATGTCAAACATTACCGCCGGGATGTTAGGTTGGGTTAGGTTAGGTTATATTACGTTATTGATGCATATAAAGGTCCCACGGAGACGTAGAGGCCAACTCGCCAGGTATGTTTTCAAATATTACCGCCGAGATGTTAGGTTGGTTTGGGTTAGGTTATATTACGTTATTGATGTATATGAAGGTCCCACGGAGACGTAGAGGCCAACTCGCCAGGAATGTTGTCAAATATTACCGCCGAGATGATAGGTTGGGTTTGGTTAGGTTATATTACGTTATTGCTGTATATGAGGGTCAAACGGAGACCTAGAGGCCAACTCGCCAGGAATGTTGTGAAATATTACCGCCGAGATGTTAGGTTGGGTTAGGTTAGGTTGTATTACGTTATTGATGTATATAAAGGTCCCACGGAGACGTAGAGGCCAGCAAGCCAGGAATGTGGTCAAATATTACCGCCGAGATGTTAGATTGGGTTAGGTTATGTTATATTACGTTACTGATGTATATAAAGATGCCGCGGAGACGTAGAGGCCAACTCGCCAGGAATGTTGTCAAATATTCCCGCCGAGATGATAGGTTGGGTTAGGTTAGGTTAAATTTCGTTATTGATGTATATGAAGGTCAATCGGAGACGTAGAGGCCAACTCACCAGGAATGTTGTCAAATATCACCGCCGAGATGTTAGATTGGATTAGGTTATGTTATATTACGTTATTGATGTATATAAAGGTCCCACGGAGACGTAGAGGCCAACAAGTAAGGAATGTGGTCAAATATTACCGCCGAGATGTTAGGTTGGGTTAGGTTAGGTTATATTACGTTATAGATGTATATAAAGGTCCCACGGAGACGTAGAGGCCAACTCGCCAGGAATGTTGTCAAATATTACCGCCGAGATGATAGGTTGGGTTAGGTTAGGTTAAATTTCGTTATTAATGTATATGAAGGTCAATCGGAGACGTAGAGGCCAACTCGCCAGGAATGTTGTCAAATATTACCGCCGGGATAATAGGTTGGTTTAGGTTAGGTTATATTACGTTATTGATGTATATGAAGGTCAAACGGAGACCTAGAGGCCAACTCGCCTGGAATGTTGTGAAATATTACCGCCGAGATGTTAGGTTGGGTTAGGTTAGGTTATATTACGTTATTGATGTATATAAAGGTCCCACGGAGACGGAGAAGCCAACTAGCCAGGAATGATGTCAAACATTACCGCCGGGATGTTAGGTTGGGTTAGGTTACGTTATATTACGTTATTGATGTATATAAAGTTCCCACGGAGGCGGAGAAGCCAACTCGCTAGGAATGTTGTCAAATATTACCGCCGAAATGTTAGGTTGGGTTAGGTTAGGTTATATTACGTTATTGATGTATATGAAGGTCCCACGGAGACGTAGAGGCCAACAAGTAAGGAATGTGGTCAAATATTACCGCCGAGATGTTAGGTTGGGTTAGGTTAGGCTATATTACGTTATTGATGTATATAAAGGTCCCACGGAGACGTAGAGGCCAACTCGCCAGGTATGTTTTCAAATATTACCGCCGAGATGTTAGGTTGGTTTGGGTTAGGTTATATTACGTTATTGATGTATATGAAGGTCCCACGGAGACGTAGAGGCCAACTCGCCAGGAATGTTGTGAAATATTACCGCCGAGATGTTAGTTTGGGTTAGGTTAGGTTGTATTACGTTATTGATGTATATAAAGGTCCCACGGAGACGTAGAGGCCAGCAAGCCAGGAATGTGGTCAAATATTACCGCCGAGATGTTAGATTGGGTTAGGTTATGTTATATTACGTTACTGATGTATATAAAGATGCCGCGGAGACGTAGAGGCCAACTCGCCAGGAATGTTGTCAAATATTCCCGCCGAGATGATAGGTTGGGTTAGGTTAGGTTAAATTTCGTTATTGATGTATATGAAGGTCAATCGGAGACGTAGAGGCCAACTCGCCAGGAATGTTGTCAAATATTACCGCCGAGATGATAGGTTGGGTTAGGTTAGGTTATATTATGTTATTGATGTATATGAAGGTCAAACGGAGACCTAGAGGCCAACTCGCCAGGAATGTTGTGAAATATTACCGCCGAGATGTTAGGTTGGGTTAGGTTAGGTTATATTACGTTATTGATGTATATAAAGGTCCCACGGAGACGGAGAAGCCAACTCGCCAGGAATGATGTCAAACATTACCGCCTGGATGATAGGTTGGGTTAGGTTATGTTATATTACGTTACAGATGTATATAAAGGTCCCACGGAGACGTAGAGGCCAACTCGCCGGGTATGTTTTCAAATATTACCGCCGAGATGTTAGGTTGGTTTGGGTTAGGTTATATTACGTTATTGATGTATATGAAGGTCCCACGGAGACGAAGAGGCCAACTCGCCAGGAATGTTGTCAAATATTACCGCCGAGATGATAGGTTGGGTTAGGTGAGGTTATATTACGTTATTGCTGTATATGAAGGTCAAACGGAGACCTAGAGGCCAAATCGCCAGGAATGTTGTGAAATATTGCCGCCGAGATGTTAGGTTGGGTTAGGTTAGGTTATATTACGTTATCGATGTATATAAAGGTCCCACTGAGACGGAGAAGCCAACTCGCCAGGAATGTTGTCAAATATTACCGCCGAGATGTTAGGTTGGGTTAGGTTAGGTTATATTATGTTATTGATGTATATGAAGGTCAAACGGAGACCTAGAGGCTAACTCGCCAGGAATGTTGTGAAATATGACCGCCGAGATGTTAGGTTGGGTTAGGTTAGGTTATATTACGTTATCGATGTATATAAAGATGCCACGGAGACGTAGAGGCCAACTCGCCAGGTATGTTTCCAAATATTACCGCCGAGATGATAGGTTGCGTTAGGTTAGGTTATATTTCGTCATTGATGTATATGAAGGTCCCACGGAGACGTAGAGGCCAGCAAGCCAGGAATGTGGTCAAATATTACCGCCGAGATGTTAGATTGGGTTAGGTTATGTTATATTACGTTACTGATTTATATAAAGATGCCGCGGAGACGTAGAGGCCAACTCGCCAGGAATGTTGTCAAATATTCCCGCCGAGATGATAGGTTGGGTTAGGTTAGGTTAAATTTCGTTATTTATGTATATGAAGGTCAATCGGAGACGTAGAAGCCAACTCGCCAGGAATGTTGTCAAATATTACCGCCGAGATGATAGGTTGGGTTAGGTTAGGTTATATTATGTTATTGATGTATATGAAGGTCAAACGGAGACGTAGAGGCCAACTCGCCAGGTATGTTTTCAAATATTACCGCCGAGATGTTAGGTTGGTTTGGGTTAGGTTATATTACGTTATTGATGTATATGAAGGTCCCACGGAGACGTAGAGGCCAACTCGCCAGGAATGTTGTCAAATATTACCGCCGAGATGATAGGTTGGGTTTGGTTAGGTTATATTACGTTATTGCTGTATATGAGGGTCAAACGGAGACCTAGAGGCCAACTCGCCAGGAATGTTGTGAAATATTACCGCCGAGATGTTAGGTTGGGTTAGGTTAGGTTGTATTACGTTATTGATGTATATAAAGGTCCCACGGAGACGTAGAGGCCAGCAAGCCAGGAATGTGGTCAAATATTACCGCCGAGATGTTAGATTGGGTTAGGTTATGTTATATTACGTTACTGATGTATATAAAGATGCCGCGGAGACGTAGAGGCCAACTCGCCAGGAATGTTGTCAAATATTCCCGCCGAGATGATAGGTTGGGTTAGGTTAGGTTAAATTTCGTTATTGATGTATATGAAGGTCAATCGGAGACGTAGAGGCCAACTCACCAGGAATGTTGTCAAATATCACCGCCGAGATGTTAGATTGGATTAGGTTATGTTATATTACGTTATTGATGTATATAAAGGTCCCACGGAGACGAAGAGGCCAACAAGTAAGGAATGTGGTCAAATATTACCGCCGAGATGTTAGGTTGGGTTAGGTTAGGTTATATTACGTTATAGATGTATATAAAGGTCCCACGGAGACGTAGAGGCCAACTCGCCAGGAATGTTGTCAAATATTACCGCCGAGATGATAGGTTGGGTTAGGTTAGGTTAAATTTCGTTATTAATGTATATGAAGGTCAATCGGAGACGTAGAGGCCAACTCGCCAGGAATGTTGTCAAATATTACCGCCGGGATAATAGGTTGGTTTAGGTTAGGTTATATTACGTTATTGATGTATATGAAGGTCAAACGGAGACCTAGAGGCCAACTCGCCTGGAATGTTGTGAAATATTACCGCCGAGATGTTAGGTTGGGTTAGGTTAGGTTATATTACGTTATTGATGTATATAAAGGTCCCACGGAGACGGAGAAGCCAACTAGCCAGGAATGATGTCAAACATTACCGCCGGGATGTTAGGTTGGGTTAGGTTACGTTATATTACGTTATTGATGTATATAAAGTTCCCACGGAGGCGGAGAAGCCAACTCGCTAGGAATGTTGTCAAATATTACCGCCGAAATGTTAGGTTGGGTTGGGTTAGGTTATATTACGTTATTGATGTATATGAAGGTCCCACGGAGACGTAGAGGCCAGCAAGCCAGGAATGTGGTCAAATATTACCGCCGAGATGTTAGATTGGGTTAGGTTATGTTATATTACGTTACTGATGTATATAAAGGTCCCACGGAGACGTAGAGGCCAACTCGCCAGGTATGTTTTCAAATATTACCGCCGAGATGTTAGGTTGGTTTGGGTTAGGTTGTATTACGTTATTGATGTATATGAAGGTCCAACGGAGACGAAGAGGCCAACTCGCCAGGAATGTTGTCAAATATTACCGCCGAGATGATAGGTTGGGTTAGGTGAGGTTATATTACGTTATTGCTGTATATGAAGGTCAAACGGAGACCTAGAGGCCAAATCGCCAGGAATGTTGTGAAATATTACCGCCGAGATGTTAGGTTGGGTTAGGTTAGGTTATATTACGTTATTGATGTATATAAAGGTCCCACTGAGACGGAGAAGCCAACTCGCCAGGAATGTTGTCAAATATTACCGCCGAGATGTTAGGTTGGGTTAGATTAGGTTATATTACGTTATTGATGTATATAAAGGTCCCACGGAGACGTAGAGGCCAACTCGCCAGGAATGTTGTCAAATATTCCCGCCGAGATGATAGGTTGGGTTAGGTTAGGTTAAATTTCGTTCATGATGTATATGAAGGTCAACCGGAGACGTAGAGGCCAACTCGCCAGGAATGTTGTCAAATATTACCGCCGAGATGATAGGTTGGGTTAGGTTAGGTTGTATTATATTATTGATGTATATGAAGGTCAAACGGAGACCTAGAGGCCAACTCGCCAGGAATGTCGTGAAATATTACCGCCGAGATGTTAGGTTGGGTTAGGTTAGGTTATATTACGTTATTGATGTATATAAAGGTCCCACGGAGACGGAGAAGCCAATTCGCCAGGAATGATGTCAAACATTACCGCCGGGATGTTAGGTTGGGTTAGGTTAGGTTATATTACGTTATTGATGTATATAAAGGTCCCACGGAGACGTAGAGGCCAACTCGCCAGCTATGTTTTCAAATATTACCGCCGAGATGTTAGGTTGGTTTGGGTTAGGTTATATTACGTTATTGATGTATATGAAGGTCTCACGGAGACGTAGAGGCCAACTCGCCAGGAATGTTGTCAAATATTCCCGCCGAGATGATAGGTTGGGTTAGGTTAGGTTAAATTTCGTTATTGATGTATATGAATGTCAATCGGAGACGTAGAGGCCAACTCGCCAGGAATGTTGTCAAATATTACCGCCGAGATGTTAGATTGGATTAGGTTATGTTATATTACGTTATTGATGTATATAAAGGTCCCACGGAGACCTAGAGGCCAACTCGCCAGGAATGATGTCAAACATTACCGCCGGGATGTTAGGTTGGGTTAGGTTAGGTTATATTACGTTATTGATGTATATAAAGGTGCCACGGAGACGTAGAGGCCAACACGCAAGTTATGTTGTCGAATATTACCGCCGAGATGTTAGGTTGGGTTAGGGTAGGTTGTATTACGTTATTGATGTATATAAATGTCCCACGGAGACGTAGAGGCCAACAAGCCGAGAATGTGGTCAAATATTGCCGCCGAGATGTTAGATTGGGTTAGGTTATGTTATATTACGTTATCGATGTATATAAAGATGCCACGGAGACGTAGAGGCCAACTCGCCAGGTATGTTTCCAAATATTACCGCCGAGATGATAGGTTGGGTTAGGTTAGGTTATATTTCGTCATTGATGTATATGAAGGTCCCACGGAGACGTAGAGGCCAACAAGTAAGGAATGTGGTCAAATATTACCGCCGAGATGATAGGTTGGGTTAGGTTAGGTTAAATTTCGTTATTGATGTACATGAAGGTCAATCGGAGACGTAGAGGCCAACTCGCCAGGAATGTTGTCAAATATCACCGCCGAGATGTTAGGTTGGGTTAGGTTAGGTTATATTACGTTATTGATGTATATAAAGGTCCCACGGAGACGTAGAGGCCAACTCGCCAGCTATGTTTTCAAATATTACCGCCGAGATGTTAGGTTGGTTTGGGTTAGGTTATATTACGTTATTGATGTATATGAAGGTCTCACGGAGACGTAGAGGCCAACTCGCCAGGAATGTTGTCAAATATTCCCGCCGAGATGATAGGTTGGGTTAGGTTAGGTTAAATTTCGTTATTGATGTATATGAATGTCAATCGGAGACGTAGAGGCCAACTCGCCAGGAATGTTGTCAAATATTACCGCCGAGATGTTAGATTGGATTAGGTTATGTTATATTACGTTATTGATGTATATAAAGGTCCCACGGAGACCTAGAGGCCAACTCGCCAGGAATGATGTCAAACATTACCGCCGGGATGTTAGGTTGGGTTAGGTTAGGTTATATTACGTTATTGATGTATATAAAGGTGCCACGGAGACGTAGAGGCCAACACGCAAGTTATGTTGTCGAATATTACCGCCGAGATGTTAGGTTGGGTTAGGGTAGGTTGTATTACGTTATTGATGTATATAAATGTCCCACGGAGACGTAGAGGCCAACAAGCCAAGAATGTGGTCAAATATTACCGCCGAGATGTTAGATTGGGTTAGGTTATGTTATATTACGTTATCGATGTATATAAAGATGCCACGGAGACGTAGAGGCCAACTCGCCAGGTATGTTTCCAAATATTACCGCCGAGATGATAGGTTGGGTTAGGTTAGGTTATATTTCGTCATTGATGTATATGAAGGTCCCACGGAGACGTAGAGGCCAACAAGTAAGGAATGTGGTCAAATATTACCGCCGAGATGATAGGTTGGGTTAGGTTAGGTTAAATTTCGTTATTGATGTACATGAAGGTCAATCGGAGACGTAGAGGCCAACTCGCCAGGAATGTTGTCAAATATCACCGCCGAGATGTTAGGTTGGGTTAGGTTAGGTTATATTACGTTATTGATGTATATAAAGGTCCCACGGAGACGGAGAAGCCAACTAGCCAGGAATGATGTCAAACATTACCGCCGGGATGTTAGGTTGGGTTAGGTTAGGTTATATTACGTTATTGATGTATATAAAGTTCCCACGGAGGCGGAGAAGCCAACTCGCTAGGAATGTTGTCAAATATTACCGCCGAAATGTTAGGTTGGGTTAGGTTAGGTTATATTACGTTATTGATGTATATGAAGGTCCCACGGAGACGTAGAGGCCAGCAAGCCAGGAATGTGGTCAAATATTACCGCCGAGATGTTAGATTGGGTTAGGTTATGTTATATTACGTTACTGATGTATATAAAGGTCCCACGGAGACGTAGAGGCCAACTCGCCAGGTATGTTTTCAAATATTACCGCCGAGATGTTAGGTTGGTTTGGGTTAGGTTATATTACGTTATTGATGTATATGAAGGTCCCACGGAGACGAAGAGGCCAACTCGCCAGGAATGTTGTCAAATATTACCGCCGAGATGATAGGTTGGGTTAGGTGACGTTATATTACGTTATTGCTGTATATGAAGGTCAAACGGAGACCTAGAGGCCAAATCGCCAGGAATGTTGTGAAATATTACCGCCGAGATGTTAGGTTGGGTTAGGTTAGGTTATATTACGTTATTGATGTATATAAAGGTCCCACTGAGACGGAGAAGCCAACTCGCCAGGAATGTTGTCAAATATTACCGCCGAGATGTTAGGTTGGGTTAGGTTAGGTTATATTACGTTATTGATGTATATAAAGGACCCACGGAGACGTAGAGGCCAACTCGCCAGGAATGTTGTCAAATATTCCCGCCGAGATGATAGGTTGGGTTAGGTTAGGTTAAATTTCGTTCATGATGTATATGAAGGTCAACCGGAGACGTAGAGGCCAACTCGCCAGGAATGTTGTCAAATATTACGGCCGAGATGATAGGTTGGGTTAGGTTAGGTTGTATTACGTTATTGATGTATGTGTAGATCCCACGGAGACGTAGAGTCCAACTCGCCAGGTATCTGGTCAGATATTACCGCCGAGATTAAAGGTTCGGTTAGTTTTGGTTATATTTCGTTATTGATGTATGTGAATGTCCCACGGAGACGGAGAGGCCAACTCGCCAGGAATGTTGTCAAATATTACAGCCGAGATGTTAGGTTGGGTTAGGTTAGGTTATATTACGTTATTGATGTATATAAAGATCCCACGGATACGTAGAGGCAAACTCGCCGGGAATGTTGTCAAATATTACCGCCGAGATTATAGGTTGGGTTAGGTTAGGTTATATTACGTTATTGATGTATATGAAGATCCCACGGAGACGTAGAGTCCAACTCGCCAGGTATTTGGTCAGATATTACCGCCGAGATGAAAGGTTGGGTTAGTTTTGGTTATATTACGTTATTGAGTTATATAGAGGTCCCACGGATACGTAGAGGCCAACTCGCCAGGATTGTTGTCAAATAATAGCTCCGAGAGGTTAGGTTGGGTTAGGTTACGTTATATTACGTTATTGGTGTATATAAAGGTCCCACGGAGACGTAGAGGCCAACAAGCCAGGAGTGTTGCCAAATATTATCGCCGAGATGTTGGGTTGGGTTAGGTTAGGTTATATTACGTTCTTGATGTACATGAGGGTCCCACGGAGACGTAGAGGCCAACTCGCCAGGAATGTTGTCAAATATTACCGCCGACATGTTAGGTTGGGTTAGGTTTGGATATATTTCGTTATTGAGTTATATAGAGGTCCCACGGAGACGTAGAGGCCAACTCGCCAGGAATGATTTCAAATATTACCGCCGAGATGTTAGGTTGGTTTAGGTTAGGTTGTATTACGCTATAGACGTATACAGTGTTCCCACCGAGAAGTAGGGCCCGACAATCAAGGAATTTGGATAAATGGTACCCCGAGAGGTTAGGTTGGGTTAGGATAGGTTATATTACGTTATTGATGTATATAATGGTCCCACGGAGACGCAGGGGCCAACTCGCCAGGAATATTGTCAAATATTACCGCCGAGATGATAGGTTCGGTTAGGTTAGGTTATATTACGTTATTGATGTATATAAAGGTCCCACGGAGAGGTGGAGGCCAACTCGCCAGGAATGTTGTCAAATATTACAGCCGAGATGTTAGGTTGGGTTAGGTTAGGTATATTACGTTATTGAGTTATATAGAGGTCCCACGGAGACGTAGAAGCCAACTCGCCAGGAATGTTCTCAAATATTACCGCCGAGATGATAGGTTGGGTTAGGTTAGGTTATATTACGTTATTGATGTATATGTAGATCCCACGGAGACGTAGAGTCCAACTCGCCAGGTATCTGGTCAGATATTACCGCCGAGATTAAAGGTTCGGTTAGTTTTGGTTATATTTCGTTATTGATGTATATGAATGTCCCACGGAGACGGAGAGGCCAACTCGCCAGGAATTTTGTCAAATATTACCGCCGAAATGATAGGTTGGGTTAGGTTAGGTTATATTTCGTTATTGATGTATATGAAGGTCCCACGGAGAGGTGGAGGCCAACTCGCCAGGAATGTTGTCAAATATTACAGCCGAGATCTTAGGTTGGGTTAGGTTAGGTTATATTACGTTATTGAGTTATATAGAGGTCCCACGGAGACGTAGAGGCCAACTCGCCAGGAATGATTTCAAATATTACCGCCGAGATGTTAGGTTGGTTTAGGTTAGGTTGTACTACGCTATAGACGTATACAGTGTTCCCACCGAGAAGTAGGGCCCGACTATCAAGGAATTTGGATAAATGGTACCCCGAGAGGTTAGGTTGGGTTAGGTTAGGTTATATTAGGTTATAGATGTGTATAAAGGACCCACGGGGACGTAGAGGCCAACTCGCCAGGAATGTTGGCAAATATTCCCGCCGAGATGATAGGTTGGGTTAGGTTAGGTTAAATTTCGTTCATGATGTATATGAAGGTCAACCGGAGACGTAGAGGCCAACTCGCCAGGAATGTTGTCAAATATTACCGCCGAGATGATAGGTTGGGTTAGGTTAGGTTGTATTATATTATTGATGTATATGAAGGTCAAACGGAGACCTAGAGGCCAACTCGCCAGGAATGTTGTGAAATATTACCGCCGAGATGTTAGGTTGGGTTAGGTTAGGTTATATTACGTTATTGATGTATATAAAGGTCCCACGGAGACGGAGAAGCCAATTCGCCAGGAATGATGTCAAACATTACCGCCGGGATGTTAGGTTGGGTTAGGTTAGGTTATATTACGTTATTGATGTATATAAAGGTCCCACGGAGACGTAGAGGCCAACTCGCCAGCTATGTTTTCAAATATTACCGCCGAGATGTTAGGTTGGTTTGGGTTAGGTTATATTACGTTATTGATGTATATGAAGGTCTCACGGAGACGTAGAGGCCAACTCGCCAGGAATGTTGTCAAATATTCCCGCCGAGATGATAGGTTGGGTTAGGTTAGGTTAAATTTCGTTATTGATGTATATGAATGTCAATCGGAGACGTAGAGGCCAACTCGCCAGGAATGTTGTCAAATATTACCGCCGAGATGTTAGATTGGATTAGGTTATGTTATATTACGTTATTGATGTATATAAAGGTCCCACGGAGACCTAGAGGCCAACTCGCCAGGAATGATGTCAAACATTACCGCCGGGATGTTAGGTTGGGTTAGGTTAGGTTATATTACGTTATTGATGTATATGAAGGTCAAACGGAGACCTAGAGGCCAAATCGCCAGGAATGTTGTGAAATATTACCGCCGAGATGTTAGGTTGGGTTAGGTTAGGTTATATTACGTTATTGATGTATATAAAGGTCCCACTGAGACGGAGAAGCCAACTCGCCAGGAATGTTGTCAAATATTACCGCCGAGATGTTAGGTTGGGTTAGATTAGGTTATATTACGTTATTGATGTATATAAAGGTCCCACGGAGACGTAGAGGCCAACTCGCCAGGAATGTTGTCAAATATTCCCGCCGAGATGATAGGTTGGGTTAGGTTAGGTTAAATTTCGTTCATGATGTATATGAAGGTCAACCGGAGACGTAGAGGCCAACTCGCCAGGAATGTTGTCAAATATTACCGCCGAGATGATAGGTTGGGTTAGGTTAGGTTGTATTACGTTATTGATGTATATAAAGGTCCCACGGAGACGTAGGGGCCAACTCGCCAGGAATATTGTCAAATATTACCGCCGAGATGATAGGTTCGGTTAGGTTAGGTTATATTACGTTATTGATGTATATAAAGGTCCCACGGAGACGTAGAGGCCAACTCGCCAGGAATGTTGCCAAATATTACCACCGAGATGTTCGGTTGGGTTAGGTTAGGTTATATTACGTTATTGATGTATATAAAGGTCCCACGGAGACGTAGAATCCAACTCGCCAGGAATGTTGCCAAATATTACTGCCGAGATGTTCGGTTGGGTTAGGTTAGGTTATATTTCGTTATTAATGTATGAAGGTCCCACGGAGACGTATAGGCCAACTCGCCAGGAATATGGTCAAATATTAGTGCCGACATATTAGGTTGGTTTAGGTTAGGTTGTATCACGTTATAGATGTGTATAAAGGACCCACGGAGACGTAGAGGCCAACTCGCCAGGAATGTTGTCAAGTATTATCGCCGACATGTTAGGTTGGGTTAGGTTTGGTTATGTTACGTTATTGATGTATATAAAGGTTCGACGCAGACGTAGAGGCCAACTCGCCAGGAATGTTGTCAAATATTACCGCCGAGATGTTAGGTTGTGTTAGGTTTGGATATATTTCGTTATTGAGTTATATAGAGGTCCCACGGAGACGTAGAGGCCAACTCGCCAGGAATGATTTCAAATATTACCGCCGAGATGTTAGGTTGGTTTAGGTTAGGTTGTATTACGCTATAGACGTATACAGTGTTCCCACCGAGAAGTAGGGCCCGACTATCAAGGAATTTGGATAAATGGTACCCCGAGAGGTTAGGTTGGGTTAGGTTAGGTTATATTAGGTTATAGATGTGTATAAAGGACCCACGGGGTCGTAGAGGCCAACTCGCCAGGAATGTTGGCAAATATTACCGCCGAGATGATAGGTTGTGTTAGGTTAGGTTATATTACGTTCTTGATGTATATGTAGATCCCACGGAGACGTAGAGTCCAACTCGCCAGGTATCTGGTCAGATATTACCGCCGAGATGAAAGGTTGGGTTAGTTTTGGTTATATTTCGTTATTGATGTATATGAATGTCCCACGGAGACGGAGAGGCCAACTCGCCAGGATTGTTGTCAAATAATAGCTCCGAGAAGTTAGGTTGGGTTAGGTTACGTTATATTACGTTATTGATGTACATGAGGGTCGCACGGATACGTAGAGGTAAACTCGCCGGGAATGTTGTCAAATATTGCCGCCGAGAAGTTAGGTTGTGTTAGGTTTGGTTATATTTCGTTATTGATGTATATAAAGGTCCCACCGATACGTAGAGGCAAACTCAGCAGGAATGTTGTCAAATATTGCCGCCGAGATGATAGGTTGGGTTAGGTTAGGTTATATTACGTTATTGATGTATATCAAAGTCCCACGGACACGTAGAAGCCAACTCGCCAGGAATGTGGTCAAATATTAGTGCCGAGATGATAGGTTGGGTTAGGTTAGGTCATATTACGTTATTGATGTATATAAAGGTCCCACGCAGACGTAGAGGCCAACTCGCCAATAATGTTGTCAAATATTAACGCCGAGATGATAGGTTGGGTTAGGTTAGGTTATATTACGCTATTGATGTACATAAAAGTCCCACGGAGACGTAGAAGCCAACTCGCCAGGAATGTGGTCAAATATTAGTGCCGACATGTTAGGTTGGTTTAGGTTAGGTTGTATTACGTTATAGATGTGTATAAAGGATCCACCGAGACGTAGAGGCCAACTCGCCAGGAATGTTGTCAAGTATTAACGCCGACATGTTAGGTTGGGTTAGGTTAGGTTATATTACGTTATTGATGTATATAAATGTCCCACGGAGACCTAGAGGCCAACTCGCCAGGATTGTTGTCAAATAATAGCTCCGAGAGGTTAGGTTGGGTTAGGTTACGTTATATTACGTTATTGATGTACATGAGGGTCGCACGGAGACGTAGATGCCAACTCGCCAGGAATGTTGTCAAATATTACCGCCGACATGTTAGGTTGGGTTAGGTATGGTTATATTTCGTTATTGATGTATATATAGGTCCCACGGAGACGTAGAGGCCAACTCGCCAGGAATGATTTCAAATATTACCGCCGAGATGTTAGGTTGGTTTAGGTTAGGTTGTATTACGCTATAGACGTATACAGTGTTCCCACCGAGAAGTAGGGCCCGACAATCAACGAATTTGGATAAATGTTACCCCGAGAGGTTAGGTTGGGTTAGGATAGGTTATATTACGTTCTTGATGTATATAAAGGTCCCACGCAGACGTAGAGGCCAACTCGCCAGGAATATTGTCAAATATTATCGCCGAGATGTTAGGTTGGTTTAGGTTAGGTTGTATTACGCTATAGACGTATACAGTGTTCCCACCGAGAAGTAGGGCCCGACTATCAAGGAATTTGGATAAATGGTGCCCCGGGAGGTTAGGTTGGGTTAGGTTAGGTTATATTAGGTTATAGATGTGCATAAAGGACCCACGGGGACGTAGAGGCCAACTCGCCAGGAATTTTGTCAAATATTACCGCCGAAATGATAGGTTGGGTTAGGTTAGGTTATATTACGTTATTGATGTATATAAAGGTCCCACGGAGAGGTGGAGGCCAACTCGACAGGAATGTTGTCAAATATTACAGCCGAGATCTTAGGTTGGGTTAGGTTAGGTTATATTACGTTATTGAGTTATATAGAGGTCCCACGGAGACGTAGAGGCCAACTCGCCAGGAATGATTTCAAATATTACCGCCGAGATGTTAGGTTGGTTTAGGTTAGGTTGTATTACGCTATAGACGTATACAGTGTTCCCACCGAGAAGTAGGACCCGACTATCAAGGAATTTGGATAAATGGTACCCCGAGAGGTTAGGTTGGGTTAGGTTAGGTTATATTAGGTTATAGATGTGTATAAAGGACCCACGGGGACGTAGAGGCCAACTCGCCAGGAATGTTGGCAAATATTACCGCCGAGATGATAGGTTGTGTTAGGTTAGGTTATATTACGTCATTGATGTATATAAAGGTCCGACGCAGACGTAGAGGCCAACTCGCCAGGAATGTTGTCAAATATTACCGCCGAGATGTTAGGTTGTGTTAGGTTAGGTTATATTACGTTCTTGATGTTTATAAAGGTCCCACGCAGACGTAGAGGCCAACTCGCCAGGAATATTGTCAAATTTTACCGCCGAGATGATAGGTTGGGTTAGGTTAGGTTATATTACGTCATTGATGTATATAAAGGTCCCACGGAGACGTAGAGGCCAACTCGCCAGGATTGTTGTCAAATAATAGTTCCGAGAAGTTAGGTTGGGTTTGGTTACGTTATATTACGTTATTAATGTACATGAGGGTCGCACGGAGACGTAGATGCCAACTCGCCAGGAATGTTGTCAAATATTACCGCCGACATGTTAGGTTGGGTTAGGTTTGGTTATATTTCGTTATTGATGTATATAAAGATCCCACGGATACGTAGAGGCAAACTCGCCGGGAATGTTGTCAAATATTACCGCCGAGATGATAGGTTGGGTTAGGTTAGGTTATATTTCGTTATTGAGGTATATGAAGGTCCCACGGAGAGGTGGAGGCCAACTCGCCAGGAATGTTGTCAAATATTACAGCCGAGATGTTAGGTTGGGTTAGGTTAGGTTATATTACGTTATTGAGTTATATAGAGGTCCCACGGAGACGTAGAGGCCAACTCGCCAGGAATGATTTCAAATATTACCGCCGAGATGTTAGGTTGGTTTAGGTTAGGTTGTATTACGCTATAGACGTATACAGTGTTCCCACCGAGAAGTCGGGCCCGACTATCAAGGAATTTGGATAAATGGTACCCCGAGAGGTTAGGTTGGGTTAGGTGAGGTTATATTAGGTTATAGATGTGTATAAAGGATCCACGGGGACGTAGAGGCCAACTCGCCAGGAATGTTGGCAAATATTACCGCAGAGATGATACGTTGTGTTAGGTTAGGTTATATTACGTAATTGATGTATATAAAGGTCCCACGGAGACGTAGAGGCCAACAAGCCAGGAATGTTGCCAAATATTACCGCCGAGATGTTAGTTTGGGTTAGGTTAGGTTATATTACGTTATTGATGTATATAAAGGTCCCACGGAAACGTAGAATCCAACTCGCCAGGAATGTTGCCAAATATTACTGCCGAGATGTTCGGTTGGGTTAGGTTAGGTTAGATTTCGTTATTAATGTATGAAGGTCCCACGGAGACGTAGAGGCCAACTCGCCAGGAATGTTGTCAAGTATTATCGCCGACATGTTAGGTTGGGTTAGGTTAGGTTATATTACGTTATTGATGTATATAAACGTCCCACGGAGACGTAGAATCCAACTCGCCAGGAATGTTGCCAAATATTACCGCCGGGATGATAGGTTGGGTTAGGTTAGGTTATATCACGTTATTGATGTATATAAAGGTCCCACGGAGACGTAGAGGCCAACAAGCCAGGAATGTTGCCAAATATTACCGCCGAGATGTTAGGTTGTGTTAGGTTAGGTTATATTACGTTCTTGATGTTTATAAAGGTCCCACGGAGACGTAGAATCCAACTCGCCAGGAATATTGTCAAATATTACCGCCGAGATGATAGGTTGGGTTAGGTTAGGTTATATTACGTCATTGATGTTTATAAAGGTCCCACGGAGACGTAGAATCCAACTCGCCAGGAATATTGTCAAATATTACCGCCGAGATGATAGGTTGGGTTAGGTTAGGTTATATTACGTCATTGATGTATATAAAGGTCCCACGAAGACGTAGAGGTCAACAAGCCAGGAATGTTGCCAAATATTACCGCCGGGATGATAGGTTGGGTTAGGTTAGGTTATATTACGTTATTGATGTATATAAAGTTCTCACGGAGACGTAGAATCCAACTCGCCAGGAATGTTGCCAAATATTACCGCCGGGTTGATAGGTTGGGTTAGGTTAGGTTATATTACGTTATTGATGTATATAAAGGTCCCACGGAGACGTAGAGGCCAACAAGCCAGGAATGTTGCCAAATATTACCGCCGAGATGTTAGTTTGGGTTAGGTTAGGTTATATTACGTTATTGAGTTATATAGAGGTCCCACGGAGACGTAGAGGCCAACTCGCCAGGATTGTTGTCAAATAATAGCTCCGAGAGGTTAGGTTGGGTTTGGTTACGTTATATTACGTTATTAATGTACATGAGGGTCGCACGGAGACGTAGATGCCAACTCGCCAGGAATGTTGTCAAATATTACCGCCGACATGTTAGGTTGGGTTAGGTTTGGATATATTTCGTTATTGAGTTATATAGAGGTCCCACGGAGACGTAGAGGCCAACTCGCCAGGAATGATTTCAAATATTACCGCCGAGATGTTAGGTTGGTTTAGGTTAGGTTGTATTACGCTATAGACGTATACAGTGTTCCCACCGAGAAGTAGGGCCCGACTATCAAGGAATTTGGATAAATGGTACCCCGAGAGGTTAGGTTGGGTTAGGTTAGGTTATATTAGGTTATAGATGTGTATAAAGGACCCACGGGGTCGTAGAGGCCAACTCGCCAGGAATGTTGGCAAATATTACCGCCGAGATGATAGGTTGTGTTAGGTTAGGTTATATTACGTTCTTGATGTATATGTAGATCCCACGGAGACGTAGAGTCCAACTCGCCAGGTATCTGGTCAGATATTACCGCCGAGATGAAAGGTTGGGTTAGTTTTGGTTATATTTCGTTATTGATGTATATGAATGTCCCACGGAGACGGAGAGGCCAACTCGCCAGGATTGTTGTCAAATAATAGCTCCGAGAAGTTAGGTTGGGTTAGGTTACGTTATATTACGTTATTGATGTACATGAGGGTCGCACGGATACGTAGAGGTAAACTCGCCGGGAATGTTGTCAAATATTGCCGCCGAGAAGTTAGGTTGTGTTAGGTTTGGTTATATTTCGTTATTGATGTATATAAAGGTCCCACCGATACGTAGAGGCAAACTCAGCAGGAATGTTGTCAAATATTGCCGCCGAGATGATAGGTTGGGTTAGGTTAGGTTATATTACGTTATTGATGTATATCAAAGTCCCACGGACACGTAGAAGCCAACTCGCCAGGAATGTGGTCAAATATTAGTGCCGAGATGATAGGTTGGGTTAGGTTAGGTCATATTACGTTATTGATGTATATAAAGGTCCCACGCAGACGTAGAGGCCAACTCGCCAATAATGTTGTCAAATATTAACGCCGAGATGATAGGTTGGGTTAGGTTAGGTTATATTACGCTATTGATGTACATAAAAGTCCCACGGAGACGTAGAAGCCAACTCGCCAGGAATGTGGTCAAATATTAGTGCCGACATGTTAGGTTGGTTTAGGTTAGGTTGTATTACGTTATAGATGTGTATAAAGGATCCACCGAGACGTAGAGGCCAACTCGCCAGGAATGTTGTCAAGTATTAACGCCGACATGTTAGGTTGGGTTAGGTTAGGTTATATTACGTTATTGATGTATATAAATGTCCCACGGAGACCTAGAGGCCAACTCGCCAGGATTGTTGTCAAATAATAGCTCCGAGAGGTTAGGTTGGGTTAGGTTACGTTATATTACGTTATTGATGTACATGAGGGTCGCACGGAGACGTAGATGCCAACTCGCCAGGAATGTTGTCAAATATTACCGCCGACATGTTAGGTTGGGTTAGGTATGGTTATATTTCGTTATTGATGTATATATAGGTCCCACGGAGACGTAGAGGCCAACTCGCCAGGAATGATTTCAAATATTACCGCCGAGATGTTAGGTTGGTTTAGGTTAGGTTGTATTACGCTATAGACGTATACAGTGTTCCCACCGAGAAGTAGGGCCCGACAATCAACGAATTTGGATAAATGTTACCCCGAGAGGTTAGGTTGGGTTAGGATAGGTTATATTACGTTCTTGATGTATATAAAGGTCCCACGCAGACGTAGAGGCCAACTCGCCAGGAATATTGTCAAATATTATCGCCGAGATGTTAGGTTGGTTTAGGTTAGGTTGTATTACGCTATAGACGTATACAGTGTTCCCACCGAGAAGTAGGGCCCGACTATCAAGGAATTTGGATAAATGGTGCCCCGGGAGGTTAGGTTGGGTTAGGTTAGGTTATATTAGGTTATAGATGTGCATAAAGGACCCACGGGGACGTAGAGGCCAACTCGCCAGGAATTTTGTCAAATATTACCGCCGAAATGATAGGTTGGGTTAGGTTAGGTTATATTACGTTATTGATGTATATAAAGGTCCCACGGAGAGGTGGAGGCCAACTCGACAGGTATGTTGTCAAATATTACAGCCGAGATCTTAGGTTGGGTTAGGTTAGGTTATATTACGTTATTGAGTTATATAGAGGTCCCACGGAGACGTAGAGGCCAACTCGCCAGGAATGATTTCAAATATTACCGCCGAGATGTTAGGTTGGTTTAGGTTAGGTTGTATTACGCTATAGACGTATACAGTGTTCCCACCGAGAAGTAGGACCCGACTATCAAGGAATTTGGATAAATGGTACCCCGAGAGGTTAGGTTGGGTTAGGTTAGGTTATATTAGGTTATAGATGTGTATAAAGGACCCACGGGGACGTAGAGGCCAACTCGCCAGGAATGTTGGCAAATATTACCGCCGAGATGATAGGTTGTGTTAGGTTAGGTTATATTACGTCATTGATGTATATAAAGGTCCGACGCAGACGTAGAGGCCAACTCGCCAGGAATGTTGTCAAATATTACCGCCGAGATGTTAGGTTGTGTTAGGTTAGGTTATATTACGTTCTTGATGTTTATAAAGGTCCCACGCAGACGTAGAGGCCAACTCGCCAGGAATATTGTCAAATTTTACCGCCGAGATGATAGGTTGGGTTAGGTTAGGTTATATTACGTCATTGATGTATATAAAGGTCCCACGAAGACGTAGAGGTCAACAAGCCAGGAATGATGCCAAATATTACCGCCGAGATGTTAGTTTGGGTTAGGTTAGGTTATATTACGTTATTGATGTATATAAAGGTCCCACGGAGACGTAGAATCCAACTCGCCAGGAATGTTGCCAAATATTACCGCCGGGATGATAGGTTGGGTTAGGTTAGGTTATATTACGTTATTGATGTATATAAAGGCCCCACGGAGACGTAGAGGCCAACAAGCCAGGAATGTTGCCAAATATTACCGCCGAGATGTTAGTTTGGGTTAGGTTAGGTTATATTACGTTATTGAGTTATATAGAGGTCCCACGGAGACGTAGAGGCCAACTCGCCAGGATTGTTGTCAAATAATAGTTCCGAGAAGTTAGGTTGGGTTTGGTTACGTTATATTACGTTATTAATGTACATGAGGGTCGCACGGAGACGTAGATGCCAACTCGCCAGGAATGTTGTCAAATATTACCGCCGACATGTTAGGTTGGGTTAGGTTTGGTTATATTTCGTTATTGATGTATATAAAGATCCCACGGATACGTAGAGGCAAACTCGCCGGGAATGTTGTCAAATATTACCGCCGAGATGATAGGTTGGGTTAGGTTAGGTTATATTTCGTTATTGAGGTATATGAAGGTCCCACGGAGAGGTAGAGGCCAACTCGCCAGGAATGATTTCAAATATTACCGCCGAGATGTTAGGTTGGTTTAGGTTAGGTTGTATTACGCTATAGACGTATACAGTGTTCCCACCGAGAAGTCGGGCCCGACTATCAAGGAATTTGGATAAATGGTACCCCGAGAGGTTAGGTTGGGTTAGGTGAGGTTATATTAGGTTATAGATGTGTATAAAGGATCCACGGGGACGTAGAGGCCAACTCGCCAGGAATGTTGGCAAATATTACCGCAGAGATGATACGTTGTGTTAGGTTAGGTTATATTACGTAATTGATGTATATAAAGGTCCCACGGAGACGTAGAGGCCAACAAGCCAGGAATGTTGCCAAATATTACCGCCGAGATGTTAGTTTGGGTTAGGTTAGGTTATATTACGTTATTGATGTATATAAAGGTCCCACGGAAACGTAGAATCCAACTCGCCAGGAATGTTGCCAAATATTACTGCCGAGATGTTCGGTTGGGTTAGGTTAGGTTAGATTTCGTTATTAATGTATGAAGGTCCCACGGAGACGTAGAGGCCAACTCGCCAGGAATGTTGTCAAGTATTATCGCCGACATGTTAGGTTGGGTTAGGTTAGGTTATATTACGTTATTGATGTATATAAACGTCCCACGGAGACGTAGAATCCAACTCGCCAGGAATGTTGCCAAATATTACCGCCGGGATGATAGGTTGGGTTAGGTTAGGTTATATCACGTTATTGATGTATATAAAGGTCCCACGGAGACGTAGAGGCCAACAAGCCAGGAATGTTGCCAAATATTACCGCCGAGATGTTAGGTTGTGTTAGGTTAGGTTATATTACGTTCTTGATGCTTATAAAGGTCCCACGGAGACGTAGAATCCAACTCGCCAGGAATATTGTCAAATATTACCGCCGAGATGATAGGTTGGGTTAGGTTAGGTTATATTACGTCATTGATGTTTATAAAGGTCCCACGGAGACGTAGAATCCAACTCGCCAGGAATATTGTCAAATATTACCGCCGAGATGATAGGTTGGGTTAGGTTAGGTTATATTACGTCATTGATGTATATAAAGGTCCCACGAAGACGTAGAGGTCAACAAGCCAGGAATGTTGCCAAATATTACCGCCGGGATGATAGGTTGGGTTAGGTTAGGTTATATTACGTTATTGATGTATATAAAGTTCTCACGGAGACGTAGAATCCAACTCGCCAGGAATGTTGCCAAATATTACCGCCGGGTTGATAGGTTGGGTTAGGTTAGGTTATATTACGTTATTGATGTATATAAAGGTCCCACGGAGACGTAGAGGCCAACAAGCCAGGAATGTTGCCAAATATTACCGCCGAGATGTTAGTTTGGGTTAGGTTAGGTTATATTACGTTATTGAGTTATATAGAGGTCCCACGGAGACGTAGAGGCCAACTCGCCAGGATTGTTGTCAAATAATAGCTCCGAGAGGTTAGGTTGGGTTTGGTTACGTTATATTACGTTATTAATGTACATGAGGGTCGCACGGAGACGTAGATGCCAACTCGCCAGGAATGTTGTCAAATATTACCGCCGACATGTTAGGTTGGGTTAGGTTTGGATATATTTCGTTATTGAGTTATATAGAGGTCCCACGGAGACGTAGAGGCCAACTCGCCAGGAATGATTTCAAATATTACCGCCGAGATGTTAGGTTGGTTTAGGTTAGTTTGTATTAAACTATAGACGTATACAGTGTTCCCACCGAGAAGTAGGGCCCGACAATCAACGAATTTGGATAAATGGTACCCCGAGAGGTTAGGTTGGGTTAGGTTAGGTTATATTAGGTTATAGATGTGCATAAAGGACCCACGGGGACATAGAGGCCAACTCGCCAGGAATTTTGTCAAATATTACCGCCGAAATGATAGGTTGGGTTAGGTTAGGTTATATTTCGTTATTGATGTATATGAAGGTCCCACGGAGAGGTGGAGGCCAACTCGCCAGGAATGTTGTCAAATATTACAGCCGAGATGTTAGGTTGGGTTAGGTTAGGTTATATTACGCTATTGAGTTATATAGAGGTCCCACGGAGACGTAGAGGCCAACTCGCCAGGAATGATTTTAAATATTACCGCCGAGATGTTAGGTTGGTTTAGGTTAGGTTGTATTACGCTATAGACGTATACAGTGTTCCCACCGAGAAGTCGGGCCCGACTATCAAGGAATTTGGATAAATGGTACCCCGAGAGGTTAGGTTGGGTTAGGTTAGGTTATATTAGGTTATAGATGTGTATAAAGGACCCACGGGGACGTAGAATCCAACTCGCCAGGAATGTTACCAAATATTACCGCCGGGATGATAGGTTGGGTTAGGTTAGGTTATATTACGTTATTGATGTATATAAAGGTCCCACGGAGACGTAGAGGCCAACAAGCCAGGAATGTTGCCAAATATTACCGCCGAGATGTTAGTTTGGGTTAGGTTAGGTTATATTACGTTATTGAGTTATATAGAGGTCCCACGGAGACGTAGAGGCCAACTCGCCAGGATTGTTGTCAAATAATAGCTCCGAGAGGTTAGGTTGGGTTTGGTTACGTTATATTACGTTATTAATGTACATGAGGGTCGCACGGAGACGTAGATGCCAACTCGCCAGGAATGTTGTCAAATATTACCGCCGACATGTTAGGTTGGGTTAGGTTTGGTTATATTTCGTTATTGATGTATATAAAGATCCCACGGAAACGTAGAGGCAAACTCGCCGGGAATGTTGTCAAATATTACCGCCGAGATGAAAGGTTGGGTTAGTTTTGGTTATATTACGTTA
Organism: Xylocopa violacea; assembly: GCA_963969225.1. Taxonomy (NCBI): domain Eukaryota; kingdom Metazoa; phylum Arthropoda; class Insecta; order Hymenoptera; family Apidae; genus Xylocopa; species Xylocopa violacea. The sequence continues at coordinate 1,447,400 of CAXAJV010000021.1, read as the reverse complement.
TTGAGTTATATAGAGGTCCCACGGAGACGTAGAGGCCAACTCGCCAGGATTGTTGTCAAATAATAGCTCCGAGAGGTTAGGTTGGGTTAGGTTACATTATATTACGTTATTGGTGTATATAAAGGTCCCACGGAGACGTAGAGGCCAACAAGCCAGGAGTGTTGCCAAATATTATCGCCGAGATGTTGGGTTGGGTTAGGTTAGGTTATATTACGTTCTTGATGTACATGAGGGTCCCACGGAGACGTAGAGGCCAACTCGCCAGGAATGTTGTCAAATATTACCGCCGACATGTTAGGTTGGGTTAGGTTTGGATATATTTCGTTATTGAGTTATATAGGGGTCCCACGGCGACGTAGAAGCCAACTCGCCAGGAATGATTTCAAATATTACCGCCGAGATGTTAGGTTGGTTTAGGTTAGGTTGTATTACGCTATAGACGTATACAGTGTTCCCACCGAGAAGTAGGGCCCGACAAACAACGAATTTGGATAAATGGTACCCCGAGAGGTTAGGTTGGGTTAGGATAGGTTATATTACGTTATTGATGTATATAAAGGTCCCACGGAGAGGTGGAGGCCAACTCGACAGGAATGTTGTCAAATATTACAGCCGAGATGTTAGGTTGGGTTAGGTTAGGTTATATTACGTTATTGAGTTATATAGAGGTCCCACGGAGACGTAGAGGCCAACTCGCCAGGAATGTTGTCAAGTATTATCGCCGACATGTTAGGTTGGGTTAGGTTTGGTTATGTTACGTTATTGATGTATATAAATGTCCGACGCAGACGTAGAGGCCAACTCGCCAGGAATGTTGTCAAATATTACCGCCGAGATGTTAGGTTGTGTTAGGTTAGGTTATATTACGTTCTTGATGTATATAAAGGTCCCACGCAGACGTAGAGGCCAACTCGCCAGGAATATTGTCAAATATTACCGCCGAGATGTTAGGTTGGTTTAGGTTAGGTTGTATTACGCTATAGACGTATACAGTGTTCCCACCGAGAAGTAGGGCCCGACTATCAAGGAATTTGGATAAATGGTGCCCCGAGAGGTTAGTTTGGGTTAGGTTAGGTTATATTACGTTATTGAGTTATATAGAGGTCCCACGGAGACGTAGAGGCCAACTCGCCAGGATTGTTGTCAAATAATAGCTCCGAGAGGTTAGGTTGGGTTTGGTTACGTTATATTACGTTATTAATGTACATGAGGGTCGCACGGAGACGTAGATGCCAACTCGCCAGGAATGTTGTCAAATATTACCGCCGACATGTTAGGTTGGGTTAGGTATGGTTATATTTCGTTACTGATGTATATATAGGTCCCACGGATACGTAGAGGCCAACTCGCCAGGAATGTTGGCAAATATTACCGCCGAGATGATAGGTTGTGTTAGGTTAGGTTATATTACGTTCTTGATGTATATTAAGGTCCCACGGAGACGTAGAGGCCAACTCGCCAGGAATGTTGTCAAATATTACCGCCGAGATGATAGGTTGGGTTAGGTTAGGTTATATTACGTTATTGATGTATATGTAGATCCCACGGAGACGTAGAGTCCAACTCTCCAGGTATTTGGTCAGATATTACCGCCGAGATGAAAGGTTGGGTTAGTTTTGGTTATATTACGTTATTGAGTTATATAGAGGTCCCACGGAGACGTAGAGGCCAACTCGCCAGGATTGTTGTCAAATAATAGCTCCGAGAGGTTAGGTTGGGTTAGGTTACGTTATATTACGTTATTGGTGTATATAAAGGTCCCACGGAGACGTAGAGGCCAACTCGCCAGGAATGATTTCAAATATTACCGCCGAGATGTTAGGTTGGTTTAGGTTAGGTTGTATTACGCTATAGACGTATACAGTGTTCCCACCGAGAAGTAGGGCCCGACAATCAACGAATTTGGATAAATGGTACCCCGAGAGGTTAGGTTGGGTTAGGTTAGGTTAGGTTAGGTTAGGTTGCGTTATATTACGTTATTGGTGTATATAAAGGTCCCACGGAGACGTAGAGGCCAACAAGCCAGGAGTGTTGCCAAATATTATCGCCGAGATGTTGGGTTGGGTTAGGTTAGGTTATATTACGTTCTTGATGTACATGAGGATCCCACGGAGACGTAGAGGCCAACTCGCCAGGAATGTTGTCAAATATTACCGCCGACATGTTAGGTTGGGTTAGGTTAGGTTATATTACGTTATTGATGTATATAAAGGTCAGACGGACACGTAGAAGCCAACTCGCCAGGAATGTGGTCAAATATTAGTGCCGAGATGATAGGTTGGGTTAGGTTAGGTCATATTACGTTATTGATGTATATAAAGGTCCCACGCAGACGTAGAGGCCAACTCGACAATAATGTGGTCAAATATTAACGCCGAGATGATAGGTTGGGTTAGGTTAGGTTATATTACGCTATTGATGTACATAAAAGTCCCACGGAGACGTAGAAGCCAACTCGCCAGGAATGTGGTCAAATATTAGTGCCGACATGTTAGGTTGGTTTAGGTTAGGTTGTATTACGTTATAGATGTGTATAAAGGACCCACGGAGACGTAGAGGCCAACTCGCCAGGAATGTTGTCAAGTATTAACGCCGACATGTTAGGTTGGCTTAGGTTAGGTTATATTACGTTATTGATGTATATAAATATCCCACGGAGACCTAGAGGCCAACTCGCCAGGATTGTTGTCAAATAATAGCTCCGAGAGGTTAGGTTGGGTTAGGTTACGTTACATTACGTTATTGATGTACATGAGGGTCGCACGGAGACGTAGATGCCAACTCGCCAGGAATGTTGTCAAATATTACCGCCGACATGTTAGGTTGGGTTAGGTATGGTTATATTTCGTTACTGATGTATATATAGGTCCCACGGATACGTAGAGGCCAACTCGCCAGGAATGTTGGCAAATATTACCGCCGAGATGATAGGTTGTGTTAGGTTAGGTTATATTACGTTCTTGATGTATATTAAGGTCCCACGGAGACGTAGAGGCCAACTCGCCAGGAATGTTGTCAAATATTACCGCCGAGATGATAGGTTGGGTTAGGTTAGGTTATATTACGTTATTGATGTATATGTAGATCCCACGGAGACGTAGAGTCCAACTCTCCAGGTATTTGGTCAGATATTACCGCCGAGATGAAAGGTTGGGTTAGTTTTGGTTATATTACGTTATTGAGTTATATAGAGGTCCCACGGAGACGTAGAGGCCAACTCGCCAGGATTGTTGTCAAATAATAGCTCCGAGAGGTTAGGTTGGGTTAGGTTACGTTATATTACGTTATTGGTGTATATAAAGGTCCCACGGAGACGTAGAGGCCAACTCGCCAGGAATGATTTCAAATATTACCGCCGAGATGTTAGGTTGGTTTAGGTTAGGTTGTATTACGCTATAGACGTATACAGTGTTCCCACCGAGAAGTAGGGCCCGACAATCAACGAATTTGGATAAATGGTACCCCGAGAGGTTAGGTTGGGTTAGGATAGGTTATATTACGTTAGTGATGTATATAAAGGTCCCACGGAGACGTAGGGTCCAACTCGCCAGGAATATTGTCAAATATTACCGCCGAGATGATAGGTTCGGTTAGGTTAGGTTATATTACGTTATTGATGTATATAAAGGTCCCACGGAGAGGTGGAGGCCAACTCGCCAGGAATGTTGCCAAATATTACTGCCGAGATGTTCGGTTGGGTTAGGTTAGGTTATATTACGTTATTGAGTTATATAGAGGTCCCACGGAGACGTAGAGGCCAACAAGCCAGGAATGTTGCCAAATATTACCGCCGAGATGTTAGTTTGGGTTAGGTTAGGTTATATTACGTTATTGATGTATATAAAGCTCCCACGGAGACGTAGAATCCAACTCGCCAGGAATGTTGCCAAATATTACTGCCGAGATGTTCGGTTGGGTTAGGTTAGGTTATATTTGGTTATTAATGTATGAAGGTCCCACGGAGACGTAGAGGCCAACTCGCCAGGAATGTTGCCAAATATTACCGCCGAGATGTTAGTTTGGGTTAGGTTAGGTTATATTACGTTATTGAGTTATATAGAGGTCCCACGGAGACGTAGACGCCAACTCGCCAGGATTGTTGTCAAATTATAGCTCCGAGAGGTTAGGTTGGGTTTGGTTACGTTATATTACGTTATTAATGTACATGAGGGTCGCACGGAGACGTAGATGCCAACTCGCCAGGAATGTTGTCAAATATTACCGCCGACATGTTAGGTTGGGTTAGGTTTGGTTATATTTCGTTATTGATGTATATAAAGATAACACGGATACATAGAGGCAAACTCGCCGGGGATGTTGTCAAATATTACCGCCGAGATGTTAGGTTGGTTTAGGTTAGGTTGTATTACGCTATAGACGTATACAGTGTTCCCACCGAGAAGTAGGGCCCGACTGTCAAGGAATTTGGATAAATGGTGCCCCGAGAGGTTGGGTTGGGTTAGGTTAGGTTATATTAGGTTATAGATGTGCATAAAGGACCCACGGGGACGTAGATGCCAACTCGCCAGGAATGTTGTCAAATATTACCGCCGACATGTTAGGTTGGGTTAGGTTTGGTTATATTTCGTTATTGATGTATATAAAGATCCCACGGATACGTAGAGGCAAACTCGCCGGGAATGTTGTCAAATATTACCGCCGAGATGATAGGTTGGGTTAGGTTAGGTTATATTACGTTATTGATGTATATGAAGATCCCACGGAGACGTAGAGTCCAACTCGCCAGGTATTTGGTCAGATATTACCGCCGAGATGAAAGGTTGGGTTAGTTTTGGTTATATTACGTTATTGAGTTATATAGAGGTCCCACGGAGACGTAGAGGCCAACTCGCCAGGATTGTTGTCAAATAATAGCTCCGAGAGGTTAGGTTGGGTTAGGTTACGTTATATTACGTTATTGGTGTATATAAAGGTCCCACGGAGACGTAGAGGCCAACAAGCCAGGAGTGTTGCAAAATATTATCGCCGAGATGTTAGGTTGGGTTAGGTTAGGTTATATTACGTTCTTGATGTACATGAGGATCCCACGGAGACGTAGAGGCCAACGGGCCAGGAATGTTGTCAAATATTACCGCCGACATGTTAGGTTGGGCTAGGTTTGGATATATTTCGTTATTGATGTATATAAAGATCCCACGGATACGTAGAGGCAAACTCGCCGGGAATGTTGTCAAATATTACCGCCGAGATGATAGGTTGGGTTAGGTTAGGTTATATTACGTTATTGATGTATATGAAGATCGCACGGAGACGTAGAGTCCAACTCGCCAGGTATTTGGTCAGATATTACCGCCGAGATGAAAGGTTGGGTTAGTTTTGGTTATATTACGTTATTGAGTTATATAGAGGTCCCACGGAGACGTAGAGGCCAACTCGCCAGGATTGTTGTCAAATAATAGCTCCGAGAGGTTAGGTTGGGTTAGGTTACGTTATATTACGTTATTGGTGTATATAAAGGTCCCACGGAGACGTAGAGGCCAACAAGCCAGGAGTGTTGCCAAATATTATCGCCGAGATGTTGGGTTGGGTTAGGTTAGGTTATATTACGTTCTTGATGTATATAAAGGTCCCACGCAGACGTAGAGGCCAACTCGCCAGGAATATTGTCAAATATTACCGCCGAGATGTTAGGTTGGTTTAGGTTAGGTTGTATTACGCTATAGACGTATACAGTGTTCCCACCGAGAAGTAGGGCCCGACTGTCAAGGAATTTGGATAAATGGTGCCCCGAGAGGTTAGGTTGGGTTAGGTTAGGTTATATTAGGTTATAGATGTGCATAAAGGACCCACGGGGACGTAGAGGCCAACTCGCCAGGAATGTTGTCAAATATTACCGCCGAGATGATAGGTTGGGTTAGGTTAGGTTATATTACGTCATTGATGTATATAAAGGTCCCACGAAGACGTAGAGGTCAACAAGCCAGGAATGTTGCCAAATATTACCGCCGAGATGTTAGTTTGGGTTAGGTTAGGTTATATTACGTTATTGATGTATATAAAGGTCCCACGGAGACGTAGAATCCAACTCGCCAGGAATGTTGCCAAATATTACAGCCGGGATGATAGGTTGGGTTAGGTTAGGTTATATTACGTTATTGATGTATATAAAGGTCCCACGGAGACGTAGAGGCCAACAAGCCAGGAATGTTGCCAAATATTACCGCCGAGATGTTAGTTTGGGTTAGGTTAGGTTATATTACGTTATTGAGTTATATAGAGGTCCCACGTAGACGTAGAGGACAACTCGCCAGGATTGTTGTCAAATAATAGCTCCGAGAGGTTAGGTTGGGTTAGGTTACGTTATATTACGTTATTGGTGTATATAGAGGTCCCACGGAGACGTAGAGGCCAACAAGCCAGGAGTGTTGCCAAATATTATCGCCGAGATGTTGGGTTGGGTTAGGTTAGGTTATATTACGTTATTGATGTATATAAAGGTCCCACGGACACGTAGATGCCAACTCGCCAGGAATGTTGGCAAATATTACCGCCGAGATGATAGGTTGTGTTAGGTTAGGTTATATTACGTTCTTGATGTATATAAAGGTCCCACGGATTCGTAGAAGCCAACTCGCCAGGAATGTGGTCAAATATTAGTGCCGAGACGATAGGTTGGGTTAGGTTAGGTCATATTACGTTGTTGATGTATATAAAGGTCCTACACAGACGTAGAGGCCAACTCGCCAATAATGTTGTCAAATATTACCGCCGACATGTTAGGTTGGTTTAGGTTAGGTTGTATTACGTTATAGATGTGTATAAAGGACCCACGGGGACGTAGAGGCCAACTCGCCAGGAATGTTGGCAAATATTACCGCCGAGAGGTTAGGTTGAGTTAGGTTAGGTTATATTACGTTATTGATATATATCAAGGTCCAACGGAGACGTAGGGGCCAACTCGCCAGGAATATTGTCAAATATTGCCGCCGAGATGATAGGTTGGGTTAGGTTAGGTTATATTACGTTATTGATGTATATAAATTTCCCACGGAGACGTAGAGGCCAACAAGCCAGGAATGTTGTCAAATATTAACGCCGAGATGATAGGTTGGGTTAGGTTAGGTTATATTACGTTATTGAGTTATATAGAGGTCCCACGGAGACGTAGAGGCCAACTCGCCAGGATTGTTGTCAAATAATAGCTCCGAGATGTTAGGTTGGGTTAGGTTACGTTATATTACGTTATTGATGTACATGAGGGTCGCACGGAGACGTAGATGCCAACTCGCCAGGAATGTTGTCAAATATTGCCGCCGACATGTTAGGTTGGGTTAGGTTTGGTTATATTTCGTTATTGATGTATATAAAGATCCCACGGATACGTATAGGCAAACTCGCCGGGAATGTTGTCAAATATTGCCGCCGAGAGGTTAGGTTGTGTTAGGTTTGGTTATGTTACATATTTGATTTATATAAAAGTCCGACGCAGATGTAGAGGCCAACTCGCCAAGAATGTTGTCAAATATTACAGCCGCGATGTTAGATTGGGTTAGGTTAGGTTATATTACGTTATTGAGTTATATAGAGGTCCCACGGAGACGTAGAGGCCAACTGGCCAGGATTGTTGTCAAATAATAGCTCCGAGAGGTGAGGTTGGGTTAGGTTACGTTATATTACGTTATTGATGTATATAAAGGTCCCACGGAGACGTACAGGCCAACTGGCCAGGATTGTTGTCAAATAATAGCTCCGAGAGGTTAGGTTGGGTTAGGTTACGTTATATTACGTTATTGATGTATATAAAGGTCCCACGGAGACGTAGAATCCAAATCGCCAGGAATGTTGCCAAATATTACCGCCTAGATGATAGGTTGGGTTAGGTCAGGTTATATTACGTTATTGATGTATATAATGGTCCCACGGAGACGTAGAGGCCAACAAGCCAGGAATGTTGCCAAATATTACCGCCGAGATGTTAGTTTGGGTTTGGTTAGGTTATATTACGTTATTGAGTTATATAGAGGTCCCACGGAGACGTAGAGGCCAACTCGCCAGGAATGATTTCAAATATTGCCGCCGAGATGTTAGGTTGGTTTAGGTTAGGTTGTATTACGCTATAGACGTATACAGTGTTCCCACCGAGAAGTAGGGCCCGACTATCAAGGAATTAGGATAAATGGTACCCCGAGAGGTTAGGTTTGGTTAGGTTAGGTTATATTAGGTTATAGATGTGTATAAAGGACCCACGGGGACGTAGAGGCCAACTCGCCAGGAATGTTGGCAAATATTACCGCCGAGATGATAGGTTGTGTTAGGTTAGGTTATATTACGTTCTTGATGTATATTAAGGTCCCACGGAGACGTAGAGGCCAACTCGCCAGGATTGTTGTCAAATAATAGCTCCGAGAGGTTAGGTTGGGTTAGGTTACGTTATATTACGTTATTGATGTACATGAGGGTCGCACGGAGACGTAGAGGCAAACTCGCCGGGAATGTTGTCAAATATTACCGCCGACATGTTAGGTTGGGTTAGGTTTGGTTATATTTCGTTATTGATGTATATAAAGGTCCCAAGGATACGTAGAGGCAAACTCGCCAGGAATGTTGTCAAATATTGCCGCCGAGATGATAGGTTGGGTTAGGTTAGGTTATATTACGCTATTGATGTATATAAAAGTCCCACGGACACGTAGAAGTCAACTCGCCAGGAATGTGGTCAAATATTAGTGCCGAGATGATAGGTTGGGTTAGGTTAGGTCATATTACGTTATTGATGTATATAAAGGTCCCACGCAGACGTAGAGGCCAACTTGCCAATAATGTTGCCAAATATTAACGCCGAGATGATAGGTTGGGTTAGGTTAGGTTATATTACGTTATTGATGTATATGAAGGACCCACGTAGACGTAGGGGCCAACTCGCCAGGAATGTGGTCAAATATTAGTGCCGACATGTTCGGTTGGTTTAGGTTAGGTTGTATTACGTTATAGATGTGTATAGAGGACCCACGGAGACGTAGAGGCCAACTCGCCAGGAATGTTGTCAAGTATTAACGCCGACATGTTAGGTTGGGTTAGGTTAGGTTATATTACGTTATTGATGTATATAAATGTCCCACGGAGTCCTAGAGGCCAACTCGCCAGGATGGTTGTCAAATAATAGCTCCGAGAGGTTAGGTTGGGTTAGGTTACGTTATATTACGTTATTGATGTACATGAGGGTCGCACAGAGACGTAGATGCCAACTCGCCAAGAATGTTGTCAAATATTACCGCCGAGATGATAGGTTGGGTTAGGTTAGGTTATATTACGCTATTGATGTATAAAAAGGTCCCACGGAGACGTAGAAGCCAACTCGCCAGGAATGTGGTCAAATATTAGTGCCGACATGTTAGGTTGGTTTAGGTTAGGTTGTATTACGTTATAGATGTGTATAAAGGAGCCACGGAGACGTAGATGCCAACTCGCCAGGAATGTTGTCAAGTATTAACGCCGACATGTTAGGTTGGGTTAGGTTAGGTTATATTACGTTATTGATGTATATAAATGTCCCACGGAGACCTAGAGGCCAACGCGCCAGGAATGTTGTCAAATATTACAGCCGCGATGTTAGATTGGGTTAGGTTAGGTTATATTACGTTATTGAGTTATATAGAGGTCCCACGGAGACGTAGAGGCCAACTGGCCAGGATTGTTGTCAAATAATAGCTCCGAGAGGTTAGGTTGGGTTAGGTTACGTTATATTACGTTATTGATGTATATAAAGGTCCCACGGAGACGTAGAATCCAAATCGCCAGGAATGTTGCCAAATATTACCGCCTAGATGATAGGTTGGGTTAGGTCAGGTTATATTACGTTATTGATGTATATAATGGTCCCACGGAGACGTAGAGGCCAACAAGCCAGGAATGTTGCCAAATATTACCGCCGAGATGTTAGTTTGGGTTTGGTTAGGTTATATTACGTTATTGAGTTATATAGAGGTCCCACGGAGACGTAGAGGCCAACTCGCCAGGAATGATTTCAAATATTGCCGCCGAGATGTTAGGTTGGTTTAGGTTAGGTTGTATTACGCTATAGACGTATACAGTGTTCCCACCGAGAAGTAGGGCCCGACTATCAAGGAATTAGGATAAATGGTACCCCGAGAGGTTAGGTTGGGTTAGGTTAGGTTATATTAGGTTATAGATGTGTATAAAGGACCCACGGGGACGTAGAGGCCAACTCGCCAGGAATGTTGGCAAATATTACCGCCGAGATGATAGGTTGTGTTAGGTTAGGTTATGTTACGTTCTTGATGTATATTAAGGTCCCACGGAGACGTAGAAGCCAACTCGCCAGGAATGTGGTCAAATATTAGTGCCGACATGTTAGGTTGGTTTAGGTTAGGTTGTATTACGTTATAGATGTGTATAAAGGACCCACGGAGACGTAGAGGCCAACTCGCCAGGAATGTTGTCAAGTATTAACGCCGACATGTTAGGTTGGGTTAGGTTAGGTTATATTACGTTATTGATGTATATAAATGTCCCACGGAGACGTAGAGGCCAACTCGCCAGGATTGTTGTCAAATAATAGCTCCGAGAAGTTAGGTTGGGTTAGGTTACGTTATATTACGTTATTGATGTACATGAGGGTCGCACGGAGACGTAGATGCCAACTCGCCAGGAATGTTGCCAAATATTACAGCCGAGATGTTAGGTTGGGTTAGGTATGGTTATATTTCGTTATTGATGTATATAAAGGTCCCACGGATACGTAGAGGCCAACTCGCCAGGAATGTTGTCAAATATTGCCGCCGAGAGGTTAGGTTGAGTTAGGTTAGGTTATATTACGTTATTGATATATATCAAGGTCCAACGGAGACGTAGGGGCCAACTCGCCAGGAATATTGTCAAATATTGCCGCCGAGATGATAGGTTGGGTTAGGTTAGGTTATATTACGTTATTGATGTATATAAATTTCCCACGGAGACGTAGAGGCCAACAAGCCAGGAATGTTGTCAAATATTAACGCCGAGATGATAGGTTGGGTTAGGTTAGGTTATATTACGTTATTGAGTTATATAGAGGTCCCACGGAGACGCAGAGGCCAACTCGCCAGGATTGTTGTCAAATAATAGCTCCGAGATGTTAGGTTGGGTTAGGTTACGTTATATTACGTTATTGATGTACATGAGGGTCGCACGGAGACGTAGATGCCAACTCGCCAGGAATGTTGTCAAATATTACCGCCGACATGTTAGGTTGGGTTAGGTTTGGTTATATTTCGTTATTGATGTATATAAAGATCCCACGGATACGTATAGGCAAACTCGCCGGGAATGTTGTCAAATATTGCCGCCGAGAGGTTAGGTTGTGTTAGGTTTGGTTATGTTACATTATTGATGTATATAAAAATCCGACGCAGACGTAGAGGCCAACTCGCCAAGAATGTTGTCAAATATTACCGCCGAAATGATAGGATGGGTTAGGTTAGGTTATATTTCGTTATTGATGTATATGAAGGTCCCACGGAGAGGTGGAGGCCAACTCGCCAGGAATGTTGTCAAATATTACAGCCGCGATGTTAGATTGGGTTAGGTTAGGTTATATTACGTTATTGAGTTATATAGAGGTCCCACGGAGACGTAGAGGCCAACTGGCCAGGATTGTTGTCAAATAATAGCTCCGAGAGGTTAGGTTGGGTTAGGTTACGTTATATTACGTTATTGATGTATATAAAGGTCCCACGGAGACGTAGGATCCAAATCGCCAGGAATGTTGCCAAATATTACCGCCTAGATGATAGGTTGGGTTAGGTCAGGTTATATTACGTTATTGATGTATATAATGGTCCCACGGAGACGTAGAGGCCAACAAGCCAGGAATGTTGCCAAATATTACCGCCGAGATGTTAGTTTGGGTTTGGTTAGGTTATATTACGTTATTGAGTTATATAGAGGTCCCACGGAGACGTAGAGGCCAACTCGCCAGGAATGATTACAAATATTGCCGCCGAGATGTTAGGTTGGTTTAGGTTAGGTTGTATTACGCTATAGACGTATACAGTGTTCCCACCGAGAAGTAGGGCCCGACTATCAAGGAATTAGGATAAATGGTACCCCGAGAGGTTAGGTTGTGTTAGGTTAGGTTATATTAGGTTATAGATGTGTATAAAGGACCCACGGGGACGTAGAGGCCAACTCGCCAGGAATGTTGGCAAACATTACCGCCGAGATGATAGGTTGTGTTATGTTAGGTTATATTACGTTTTTGATGTATATTAAGGTCCCACGGAGACGTAGAGGCCAACTCGCCAGGATTGTTGTCAAATAATAGCTCCGAGAGGTTAGGTTGGGTTAGGTTACGTTATATTACGTTATTGATGTACATGAGGGTCGCACGGAGACGTAGAGGCAAACTCGCCGGGAATGTTGTCAAATATTACCGCCGACATGTTAGGTTGGGTTAGGTTTGGTTATATTTCGTTATTGATGTATATAAAGGTCCCACGGATACGTAGAGGCAAACTCGCCAGGAATGTTGTCAAATATTGCCGCCGAGATGATAGGTTGGGTTAGGTTAGGTTATATTACGCTATTGATGTATATAAAAGTCCCACGGACACGTAGAAGTCAACTCGCCAGGAATGTGGTCAAATATTAGTGCCGAGATGATAGGTTGGGTTAGGTTAGGTCATATTACGTTATTGATGTGTATAAAGGTCCCACGCAGACGTAGAGGCCAACTTGCCGATAATGTTGCCAAATATTAACGCCGAGATGATAGGTTGGGTTAGGTTAGGTTATATTACGTTATTGATGTATATGAAGGACCCACGTAGACGTAGGGGCCAACTCGCCAGGAATGTGGTCAAATATTAGTGCCGACATGTTCGGTTGGTTTAGGTTAGGTTGTATTACGTTATAGATGTGTATAGAGGACCCACGGAGACGTAGAGGCCAACTCGCCAGGAATGTTGTCAAGTATTAACGCCGACATGTTAGGTTGGGTTAGGTTAGGTTATATTACGTTATTGATGTATATAAATGTCCCACGGAGTCCTAGAGGCCAACTCGCCAGGATGGTTGTCAAATAATAGCTCCGAGAGGTTAGGTTGGGTTAGGTTACGTTATATTACGTTATTGATGTACATGAGGGTCGCACAGAGACGTAGATGCCAACTCGCCAGGAATGTTGTCAAATATTACCGCCGACATGTTAGGTTGGGTTAGGTATGGTTATATTTCGTTATTGATGTATATAAAGGTCCCACGGATACGTAGAGGCCAACTCGCCAAGAATGTTGTCAAATATTGTCGCCGAGAGGTTAGGTTGAGTTAGGTTAGATTATATTACGTTATTGATATATATCAAGGTCCAACGGAGACCTAGGGGCCAAATCGCCAGGAATATTGTCAAATATTGCCGCCGAGATGATAGGTTGGGTTAGGTTAGGTTATATTACGTTATTGATGTATATAATGGTCCCACGGAGACGTAGAGGCCAACAAGCCAGGAATGTTGCCAAATATTACCGCCGCGATGTTAGTTTGGGTTTGGTTAGGTTATATTACGTTATTGAGTTATATAGAGGTCCCACGGAGACGTAGAGGCCAACTCGCCAGGAATGATTTCAAATATTGCCGCCGAGATGTTAGGTTGGTTTAGGTTAGGTTGTATTACGCTATAGACGTATACAGTGTTCCCACCGAGAAGTAGGGCCCGACTAACAAGGAATTAGGATAAATGGTACCCCGAGAGGTTAGGTTGGGTTAGGTTAGGTTATATTAGGTTATAGATGTATATAAAGGACCCACGGGGACGTAGAGCCCAACTCGCCTGGAATGTTGTCAAATATTACCGCCGATATGTTAGGTTGGGTTAGGTTTGGTTATATTTCGTTATTGATGTATATAAAGGTCCCACGGATACGTAGAGGCAAACTCGCCAGGAATGTTGTCAAATATTGCCGCCGAGATGATAGGTTGGGTTAGGTTAGGTTATATTACGTTATTGATGTATATAAAGGTCCCACGCAGACGTAGAGGCCAACTCGCCAAGAATGTTGTCAAATATTACCGCCTAGATGATAGGTTGGGTTAGGTCAGGTTATATTACGTTATTGATGTATATAATGGTCCCACGGAGACGTAGAGGCCAACAAGCCAGGAATGTTGCCAAATATTACCGCCGAGATGTTAGTTTGGGTTTGGTTAGGTTATATTACGTTATTGAGTTATATAGAGGTCCCACGGAGACGTAGAGGCCAACTCGCCAGGAATGATTTCAAATATTGCCGCCGAGATGTTAGGTTGGTTTAGGTTAGGTTGTATTACGCTATAGACGTATACAGTGTTCCCACCGAGAAGTAGGGCCCGACTATCAAGGAATTAGGATAAATGGTACCCCGAGAGGTTAGGTTGGGTTAGGTTAGGTTATATTAGGTTATAGATGTGTATAAAGGACCCACGGGGACGTAGAGGCCAACTCGCCAGGAATGTTGGCAAATATTACCGCCGAGATGATAGGTTGTGTTAGGTTAGGTTATGTTACGTTCTTGATGTATATTAAGGTCCCACGGAGACGTAGAAGCCAACTCGCCAGGAATGTGGTCAAATATTAGTGCCGACATGTTAGGTTGGGTTAGGTTTGGTTATATTTCGTTATTGATGTATATAAAGGTCCCACGGATACGTAGAGGCAAACTCGCCAGGAATGTTGTCAAATATTGCCGCCGAGATGATAGGTTGGGTTAGGTTAGGTTATATTACGCTATTGATGTATATAAAAGTCCCACGGACACGTAGAAGCCAACTCGCCAGGAATGTGGTCAAATATTAGTGCCGAGATGATAGGTTGGTTTAGTTTAGGTCATATTACGTTATTGATGTATATAAAGGTCCCACGCAGACGTAGAGGCCAACCCGCCAATAATGTTGCCAAATATTAACGCCGAGATGATAGGTTGGGTTAGGTTAGGTTATATTACGCTATTGATGTATATAAAAGTCCCACGGAGACGTAGAAGCCAATTCGCCAGGAATGTGGTCAAATATTAGTGCCGACATGTTAGGTTGGTTTAGGTTAGGTTGTATTACGTTATAGATGTGTATAGAGGACCCACGGAGACGTAGAGGCCAACTCGCCAGGAATGTTGTCAAGTATTAACGTCGACATGTTAGGTTGGGTTAGGTTAGGTTATATTACGTTATTGATGTATATAAATGTCCCACGGAGACATAGAGGCCAACTCGCCAGGATTGTTGTCAAATAATAGCTCCGAGAGGTTAGGTTGGGTTAGGTTACGTTATATTACGTTATTGATGTACATGAGGGTCGCACGGAGACGTAGATGCCAACTCGCCAGGAATGTTGTCAAATATTACAGCCGAGATGTTAGGTTGGGTTAGGTATGGTTATATTTCGTTATTGATGTATATAAAGGTCCCACGGATACGTAGAGGCCAACTCGCCAGGAATGTTGTCAAATATTGCCGCCGAGAGGTTAGGTTGAGTTAGGTTAGGTTATATTACGTTATTGATATATATCAAGGTCCAACGGAGACGTAGGGGCCAACTCGCCAGGAATATTGTCAAATATTGCCGCCGAGATGATAGGTTGGGTTAGGTTAGGTTATATTACGTTATTGATGTATATAAATTTCCCACGGAGACGTAGAGGCCAACAAGCCAGGAATGTTGTCAAATATTAACGCCGAGATGATAGGTTGGGTTAGGTTAGGTTATATTACGTTATTGAGTTATATAGAGGTCCCACGGAGACGTAGAGGCCAACTCGCCAGGATTGTTGTCAAATAATAGCTCCGAGATGTTAGGTTGGGTTAGGTTACGTTATATTACGTTATTGATGTACATGAGGGTCGCACTGAGACGTAGATGCCAACTCGCCAGGAATGTTGTCAAATATTACCGCCGACATGTTAGGATGGGTTAGGTTTGGTTATATTTCGTTATTGATGTATATAAAGATCCCACGGATACGTATAGGCAAACTCGCCGGGAATATTGTCAAATATTGCCGCCGAGAGGTTAGGTTGTGTTAGGTTTGGTTATGTTACATTATTGATGTATATAAAAGTCCGACGCAGACGTAGAGGCCAACTCGCCAAGAATGTTGTCAAATATTGCCGCCGAGATGTTAGGTTGGTTTAGGTTAGGTTGTATTACGCTATAGACGTATACAGTGTTCCCACCGAGAAGTGGGGCCCGACTATCAAGGAATTAGGATAAATGGTACCCCGAGAGGTTAGGTTGGGTTAGGTATGGTTATATTTCGTTACTGATGTATATATAGGTCCCACGGATACGTAGAGGCCAACTCGCCAGGAATGTTGGCAAATATTACCGCCGAGATGATAGGTTGTGTTAGGTTAGGTTATATTACGTTCTTGATGTATATTAAGGTCCCACGGAGACGTAGAGGCCAACTCGCCAGGAATGTTGTCAAATATTACCGCCGAGATGATAGGTTGGGTTAGGTTAGGTTATATTACGTTATTGATGTATATGTAGATCCCACGGAGACGTAGAGTCCAACTCTCCAGGTATTTGGTCAGATATTACCGCCGAGATGAAAGGTTGGGTTAGTTTTGGTTATATTACGTTATTGAGTTATATAGAGGTCCCACGGAGACGTAGAGGCCAACTCGCCAGGATTGTTGTCAAATAATAGCTCCGAGAGGTTAGGTTGGGTTAGGTTACGTTATATTACGTTATTGGTGTATATAAAGGTCCCACGGAGACGTAGAGGCCAACTCGCCAGGAATGATTTCAAATATTACCGCCGAGATGTTAGGTTGGTTTAGGTTAGGTTGTATTACGCTATAGACGTATACAGTGTTCCCACCGAGAAGTAGGGCCCGACAATCAACGAATTTGGATAAATGGTACCCCGAGAGGTTAGGTTGGGTTAGGATAGGTTATATTACGTTAGTGATGTATATAAAGGTCCCACGGAGACGTAGGGTCCAACTCGCCAGGAATATTGTCAAATATTACCGCCGAGATGATAGGTTCGGTTAGGTTAGGTTATATTACGTTATTGATGTATATAAAGGTCCCACGGAGAGGTGGAGGCCAACTCGCCAGGAATGTTGCCAAATATTACTGCCGAGATGTTCGGTTGGGTTAGGTTAGGTTATATTACGTTATTGAGTTATATAGAGGTCCCACGGAGACGTAGAGGCCAACAAGCCAGGAATGTTGCCAAATATTACCGCCGAGATGTTAGTTTGGGTTAGGTTAGGTTATATTACGTTATTGATGTATATAAAGCTCCCACGGAGACGTAGAATCCAACTCGCCAGGAATGTTGCCAAATATTACTGCCGAGATGTTCGGTTGGGTTAGGTTAGGTTATATTTGGTTATTAATGTATGAAGGTCCCACGGAGACGTAGAGGCCAACTCGCCAGGAATGTTGCCAAATATTACCGCCGAGATGTTAGTTTGGGTTAGGTTAGGTTATATTACGTTATTGAGTTATATAGAGGTCCCACGGAGACGTAGACGCCAACTCGCCAGGATTGTTGTCAAATTATAGCTCCGAGAGGTTAGGTTGGGTTTGGTTACGTTATATTACGTTATTAATGTACATGAGGGTCGCACGGAGACGTAGATGCCAACTCGCCAGGAATGTTGTCAAATATTACCGCCGACATGTTAGGTTGGGTTAGGTTTGGTTATATTTCGTTATTGATGTATATAAAGATAACACGGATACATAGAGGCAAACTCGCCGGGGATGTTGTCAAATATTACCGCCGAGATGATAGGTTGGGTTAGGTTAGGTTATATTACGTTATTGATGTATATGAAGATCCCACGGAGACGTAGAGTCCAACTCGCCAGGTATTTGGTCAGATATTACCGCCGAGATGAAAGGTTGGGTTAGTTTTGGTTATATTACGTTATTGAGTTATATAGAGGTCCCACGGAGACGTAGAGGCCAACTCGCCAGGATTGTTGTCAAATAATAGCTCCGAGACGTTAGGTTGGGTTAGGTTACGTTATATTACGTTATTGGTGTATATAAAGGTCCCACGGAGACGTAGAGGCCAACAAGCCAGGAGTGTTGCCAAATATTATCGCCGAGATGTTGGGTTGGGTTAGGTTAGGTTATATTACGTTCTTGATGTACATGAGGATCCCACGGAGACGTAGAGGCCAACTGGCCAGGAATGTTGTCAAATATTACCGCCGACATGTTAGGTTGCGTTAGGTTTGGATATATTTCGTTATTGATGTATATAAAGATCCCACGGATACGTAGAGGCAAACTCGCCGGGAATGTTGTCAAATATTACCGCCGAGATGATAGGTTGGGTTAGGTTAGGTTATATTACGTTACTGATGTATATGAAGATCCCACGGAGACGTAGAGTCCAACTCGCCAGGTATTTGGTCAGATGTTACCGCCGAGATGAAAGGTTGGGTTAGTTTTGGTTATATTACGTTATTGAGTTATATAGAGGTCCCACGGAGACGTAGAGGCCAACTCGCCAGGATTGTTGTCAAATAATAGCTCCGAGAGGTTAGGTTGGGTTAGGTTACGTTATATTACGTTATTGGTGTATATAAAGGTCCCACGGAGACGTAGAGGCCAACAAGCCAGGAGTGTTGTCAAATATTATCGCCGAGATGTTGGGTTGGGTTAGGTTAGGTTATATTACGTTCTTGATGTACATGAGGATCCCACGGAGACGTAGAGGCCAACTCGCCAGGAATGTTGTCAAATATTACCGCCGACATGTTAGGTTGGGTTAGGTTAGGTTATATTACGTTATTGATGTATATAAAGGTCCCACGGACACGTAGAAGCCAACTCGCCAGGAATGTGGTCAAATATTAGTGCCGAGATGATAGGTTGGGTTAGGTTAGGTCATATTACGTTATTGATGTATATAAAGGTCCCACGCAGACGTAGAGGCCAACTCGACAATAATGTGGTCAAATATTAACGCCGAGATGATAGGTTGGGTTAGGTTAGGTTATATTCCGCTATTGATGTACATAAAAGTCCCACGGAGACGTAGAAGCCAACACGCCAAGAATGTGGTCAAATATTAGTGCCGACATGTTAGGTTGGTTTAGGTTAGGTTGTATTACGTTATAGATGTGTATAAAGGACCCACGGAGACGTAGAAGCCAACTCGCCAGGAATGATGTTAATTATTAACGCCGACATGTTAGGTTGGCTTAGGTTAGGTTATATTACGTTATTGATGTATATAAATGTCCCACGGAGACCTAGAGGCCAACTCGCCAGGATTGTTGTCAAATAATAGCTCCGAGAGGTTAGGTTGGGTTAGGTTACGTTACATTACGTTATTGATGTACATGAGGGTCGCACGGAGACGTAGATGCCAACTCGCCAGGAATGTTGTCAAATATTACCGCCGACATGTTAGGTTGGGTTAGGTATGGTTATATTTCGTTATTGATGTATATATAGGTCCCACGGATACGTAGAGGCCAACTCGCCAGGAATGTTGGCAAATATTACCGCCGAGATGATAGGTTGTGTTAGGTTAGGTTATATTACGTTCTTGATGTATATTAAGGTCCCACGGAGACGTAGAGGCCAACAAGCCAGGAATATTGTCAAATATTACCGCCGAGATGATAAGTTCGGTTAGGTTAGGTTATATTACGTTATTGTTGTATATAAAGGTCCCACGGAGAGGTGGAGGCCAACTCGCCAGGAATGTTGTCAAATATTACAGCCGAGATGTTAGGTTGGGTTAGGTTAGGTTATATTACGCTATTGAGTTATATAGAGGTCCCACGGAGACGTAGAGGCCAACTCGCCAGGAATGTTGTCAAGTATTATCGCCGACATGTTAGGTTGGGTTAGGTTTGGTTATGTTACGTTATTGATGTATATAAATGTCCGACGCAGACGTAGAGGCCAACTCGCCAGGAATGTTGTCAAATATTACCGCCGAGATGTTATGTTGTGTTAGGTTAGGTTATATTACGGTCTTGATGTATATAAAGGTCCCACGCAGACGTAGAGGCCAACTCGCCAGGAATATTGTCAAATATTACCGCCGAGATGTTAGGTTGGTTTAGGTTAGGTTGTATTACGCTATAGACGTATACAGTGTTCCCACCGAGAAGTAGGGCCCGACTGTCAAGGAATTTGGATAAATGGTGCCCCGAGAGGTTGGGTTGGGTTAGGTTAGGTTATATTAGGTTATAGATGTGCATAAAGGACCCACGGGGACGTAGATGCCAACTCGCCAGGAATGTTGTCAAATATTACCGCCGACATGTTAGGTTGGGTTAGGTTTGGTTATATTTCGTTATTGATGTATATAAAGATCCCACGGATACGTAGAGGCAAACTCGCCGGGAATGTTGTCAAATATTACCGCCGAGATGATAGGTTGGGTTAGGTTAGGTTATATTACGTTATTGATGTATATGAAGATCCCACGGAGACGTAGAGTCCAACTCGCCAGGTATTTGGTCAGATATTACCGCCGAGATGAAAGGTTGGGTTAGTTTTGGTTATATTACGTTATTGAGTTATATAGAGGTCCCACGGAGACGTAGAGGCCAACTCGCCAGGATTGTTGTCAAATAATAGCTCCGAGAGGTTAGGTTGGGTTAGGTTACGTTATATTACGTTATTGGTGTATATAAAGGTCCCACGGAGACGTAGAGGCCAACAAGCCAGGAGTGTTGCAAAATATTATCGCCGAGATGTTGGGTTGGGTTAGGTTAGGTTATATTACGTTCTTGATGTACATGAGGATCCCACGGAGACGTAGAGGCCAACGGGCCAGGAATGTTGTCAAATATTACCGCCGACATGTTAGGTTGGGCTAGGTTTGGATATATTTCGTTATTGATGTATATAAAGATCCCACGGATACGTAGAGGCAAACTCGCCGGGAATGTTGTCAAATATTACCGCCGAGATGATAGGTTGGGTTAGGTTAGGTTATATTACGTTATTGATGTATATGAAGATCCCACGGAGACGTAGAGTCCAACTCGCCAGGTATTTGGTCAGATATTACCGCCGAGATGAAAGGTTGGGTTAGTTTTGGTTATATTACGTTATTGAGTTATATAGAGGTCCCACGGAGACGTAGAGGCCAACTCGCCAGGATTGTTGTCAAATAATAGCTCCGAGAGGTTAGGTTGGGTTAGGTTACGTTATATTACGTTATTGGTGTATATAAAGGTCCCACGGAGACGTAGAGGCCAACAAGCCAGGAGTGTTGCCAAATATTATCGCCGAGATGTTGGGTTGGGTTAGGTTAGGTTATATTACGTTCTTGATGTATATAAAGGTCCCACGGAGACGTAGAATCCAACTCGCCAGGAATGTTGCCAAATATTACAGCCGGGATGATAGGTTGGGTTAGGTTAGGTTATATTACGTTATTGATGTATATAAAGGTCCCACGGAGACGTAGAGGCCAACAAGCCAGGAATGTTGCCAAATATTACCGCCGAGATGTTAGTTTGGGTTAGGTTAGGTTATATTACGTTATTGAGTTATATAGAGGTCCCACGTAGACGTAGAGGACAACTCGCCAGGATTGTTGTCAAATAATAGCTCCGAGAGGTTAGGTTGGGTTAGGTTACGTTATATTACGTTATTGGTGTATATAGAGGTCCCACGGAGACGTAGAGGCCAACAAGCCAGGAGTGTTGCCAAATATTATCGCCGAGATGTTGGGTTGGGTTAGGTTAGGTTATATTACGTTATTGATGTATATAAAGGTCCCACGGACACGTAGAGGCCAACTCGCCAGGAATGTTGGCAAATATTACCGCCGAGATGATAGGTTGTGTTAGGTTAGGTTATATTACGTTCTTGATGTATATAAAGGTCCCACGGATTCGTAGAAGCCAACTCGCCAGGAATGTGGTCAAATATTAGTGCCGAGACGATAGGTTGGGTTAGGTTAGGTCATATTACGTTGTTGATGTATATAAAGGTCCTACACAGACGTAGAGGCCAACTCGCCAATAATGTTGTCAAATATTACCGCCGACATGTTAGGTTGGTTTAGGTTAGGTTGTATTACGTTATAGATGTGTATAAAGGACCCACGGGGACGTAGAGGCCAACTCGCCAGGAATGTTGGCAAATATTACCGCCGAGAGGTTAGGTTGAGTTAGGTTAGGTTATATTACGTTATTGATATATATCAAGGTCCAACGGAGACGTAGGGGCCAACTCGCCAGGAATATTGTCAAATATTGCCGCCGAGATGATAGGTTGGGTTAGGTTAGGTTATATTACGTTATTGATGTATATAAATTTCCCACGGAGACGTAGAGGCCAACAAGCCAGGAATGTTGTCAAATATTAACGCCGAGATGATAGGTTGGGTTAGGTTAGGTTATATTACGTTATTGAGTTATATAGAGGTCCCACGGAGACGTAGAGGCCAACTCGCCAGGATTGTTGTCAAATAATAGCTCCGAGATGTTAGGTTGGGTTAGGTTACGTTATATTACGTTATTGATGTACATGAGGGTCGCACGGAGACGTAGATGCCAACTCGCCAGGAATGTTGTCAAATATTGCCGCCGACATGTTAGGTTGGGTTAGGTTTGGTTATATTTCGTTATTGATGTATATAAAGATCCCACGGATACGTATAGGCAAACTCGCCGGGAATGTTGTCAAATATTGCCGCCGAGAGGTTAGGTTGTGTTAGGTTTGGTTATGTTACATATTTGATTTATATAAAAGTCCGACGCAGATGTAGAGGCCAACTCGCCAAGAATGTTGTCAAATATTACAGCCGCGATGTTAGATTGGGTTAGGTTAGGTTATATTACGTTATTGAGTTATATAGAGGTCCCACGGAGACGTAGAGGCCAACTGGCCAGGATTGTTGTCAAATAATAGCTCCGAGAGGTTAGGTTGGGTTAGGTTACGTTATATTACGTTATTGATGTATATAAAGGTCCCACGGAGACGTACAGGCCAACTGGCCAGGATTGTTGTCAAATAATAGCTCCGAGAGGTTAGGTTGGGTTAGGTTACGTTATATTACGTTATTGATGTATATAAAGGTCCCACGGAGACGTAGAATCCAAATCGCCAGGAATGTTGCCAAATATTACCGCCTAGATGATAGGTTGGGTTAGGTCAGGTTATATTACGTTATTGATGTATATAATGGTCCCACGGAGACGTAGAGGCCAACAAGCCAGGAATGTTGCCAAATATTACCGCCGAGATGTTAGTTTGGGTTTGGTTAGGTTATATTACGTTATTGAGTTATATAGAGGTCCCACGGAGACGTAGAGGCCAACTCGCCAGGAATGATTTCAAATATTGCCGCCGAGATGTTAGGTTGGTTTAGGTTAGGTTGTATTACGCTATAGACGTATACAGTGTTCCCACCGAGAAGTAGGGCCCGACTATCAAGGAATTAGGATAAATGGTACCCCGAGAGGTTAGGTTTGGTTAGGTTAGGTTATATTAGGTTATAGATGTGTATAAAGGACCCACGGGGACGTAGAGGCCAACTCGCCAGGAATGTTGGCAAATATTACCGCCGAGATGATAGGTTGTGTTAGGTTAGGTTATATTACGTTCTTGATGTATATTAAGGTCCCACGGAGACGTAGAGGCCAACTCGCCAGGATTGTTGTCAAATAATAGCTCCGAGAGGTTAGGTTGGGTTAGGTTACGTTATATTACGTTATTGATGTACATGAGGGTCGCACGGAGACGTAGAGGCAAACTCGCCGGGAATGTTGTCAAATATTACCGCCGACATGTTAGGTTGGGTTAGGTTTGGTTATATTTCGTTATTGATGTATATAAAGGTCCCAAGGATACGTAGAGGCAAACTCGCCAGGAATGTTGTCAAATATTGCCGCCGAGATGATAGGTTGGGTTAGGTTAGGTTATATTACGCTATTGATGTATATAAAAGTCCCACGGACACGTAGAAGTCAACTCGCCAGGAATGTGGTCAAATATTAGTGCCGAGATGATAGGTTGGGTTAGGTTAGGTCATATTACGTTATTGATGTATATAAAGGTCCCACGCAGACGTAGAGGCCAACTTGCCAATAATGTTGCCAAATATTAACGCCGAGATGATAGGTTGGGTTAGGTTAGGTTATATTACGTTATTGATGTATATGAAGGACCCACGTAGACGTAGGGGCCAACTCGCCAGGAATGTGGTCAAATATTAGTGCCGACATGTTCGGTTGGTTTAGGTTAGGTTGTATTACGTTATAGATGTGTATAGAGGACCCACGGAGACGTAGAGGCCAACTCGCCAGGAATGTTGTCAAGTATTAACGCCGACATGTTAGGTTGGGTTAGGTTAGGTTATATTACGTTATTGATGTATATAAATGTCCCACGGAGTCCTAGAGGCCAACTCGCCAGGATGGTTGTCAAATAATAGCTCCGAGAGGTTAGGTTGGGTTAGGTTACGTTATATTACGTTATTGATGTACATGAGGGTCGCACAGAGACGTAGATGCCAACTCGCCAGGAATGTTGTCAAATATTACCGCCGACATGTTAGGTTGGGTTAGGTATGGTTATATTTCGTTATTGATGTATATAAAGGTCCCACGGATACGTAGAGGCCAACTCGCCAGGAATGTTGTCAAATATTGTCGCCGAGAGGTTAGGTTGAGTTAGGTTAGATTATATTACGTTATTCATATATATCAAGGTCCAACGGAGACCTAGGGGCCAAATCGCCAGGAATATTGTCAAATATTGCCGCCGAGATGATAGGTTGGGTTAGGTTAGGTTATATTACGTTATTGATGTATATAAAGGTCCCACGCAGACGTAGAGGCCAACTCGCCAAGAATGTTGTCAAATATTACCGCCGAGATGATAGGTTGGGTTAGGTTAGGTTATATTACGCTATTGATGTATAAAAAGGTCCCACGGAGACGTAGAAGCCAACTCGCCAGGAATGTGGTCAAATATTAGTGCCGACATGTTAGGTTGGTTTAGGTTAGGTTGTATTACGTTATAGATGTGTATAAAGGAGCCACGGAGACGTAGATGCCAACTCGCCAGGAATGTTGTCAAGTATTAACGCCGACATGTTAGGTTGGGTTAGGTTAGGTTATATTACGTTATTGATGTATATAAATGTCCCACGGAGACCTAGAGGCCAACGCGCCAGGAATGTTGTCAAATATTACAGCCGCGATGTTAGATTGGGTTAGGTTAGGTTATATTACGTTATTGAGTTATATAGAGGTCCCACGGAGACGTAGAGGCCAACTGGCCAGGATTGTTGTCAAATAATAGCTCCGAGAGGTTAGGTTGGGTTAGGTTACGTTATATTACGTTATTGATGTATATAAAGGTCCCACGGAGACGTAGAATCCAAATCGCCAGGAATGTTGCCAAATATTACCGCCTAGATGATAGGTTGGGTTAGGTCAGGTTATATTACGTTATTGATGTATATAATGGTCCCACGGAGACGTAGAGGCCAACAAGCCAGGAATGTTGCCAAATATTACCGCCGAGATGTTAGTTTGGGTTTGGTTAGGTTATATTACGTTATTGAGTTATATAGAGGTCCCACGGAGACGTAGAGGCCAACTCGCCAGGAATGATTTCAAATATTGCCGCCGAGATGTTAGGTTGGTTTAGGTTAGGTTGTATTACGCTATAGACGTATACAGTGTTCCCACCGAGAAGTAGGGCCCGACTATCAAGGAATTAGGATAAATGGTACCCCGAGAGGTTAGGTTGGGTTAGGTTAGGTTATATTAGGTTATAGATGTGTATAAAGGACCCACGGGGACGTAGAGGCCAACTCGCCAGGAATGTTGGCAAATATTACCGCCGAGATGATAGGTTGTGTTAGGTTAGGTTATGTTACGTTCTTGATGTATATTAAGGTCCCACGGAGACGTAGAAGCCAACTCGCCAGGAATGTGGTCAAATATTAGTGCCGACATGTTAGGTTGGTTTAGGTTAGGTTGTATTACGTTATAGATGTGTATAAAGGACCCACGGAGACGTAGAGGCCAACTCGCCAGGAATGTTGTCAAGTATTAACGCCGACATGTTAGGTTGGGTTAGGTTAGGTTATATTACGTTATTGATGTATATAAATGTCCCACGGAGACGTAGAGGCCAACTCGCCAGGATTGTTGTCAAATAATAGCTCCGAGAAGTTAGGTTGGGTTAGGTTACGTTATATTACGTTATTGATGTACATGAGGGTCGCACGGAGACGTAGATGCCAACTCGCCAGGAATGTTGCCAAATATTACAGCCGAGATGTTAGGTTGGGTTAGGTATGGTTATATTTCGTTATTGATGTATATAAACGTCCCACGGATACGTAGAGGCCAACTCGCCAGGAATGTTGTCAAATATTGCCGCCGAGAGGTTAGGTTGAGTTAGGTTAGGTTATATTACGTTATTGATATATATCAAGGTCCAACGGAGACGTAGGGGCCAACTCGCCAGGAATATTGTCAAATATTGCCGCCGAGATGATAGGTTGGGTTAGGTTAGGTTATATTACGTTATTGATGTATATAAATTTCCCACGGAGACGTAGAGGCCAACAAGCCAGGAATGTTGTCAAATATTAACGCCGAGATGATAGGTTGGGTTAGGTTAGGTTATATTACGTTATTGAGTTATATAGAGGTCCCACGGAGACGCAGAGGCCAACTCGCCAGGATTGTTGTCAAATAATAGCTCCGAGATGTTAGGTTGGGTTAGGTTACGTTATATTACGTTATTGATGTACATGAGGGTCGCACGGAGACGTAGATGCCAACTCGCCAGGAATGTTGTCAAATATTACCGCCGACATGTTAGGTTGGGTTAGGTTTGGTTATATTTCGTTATTGATGTATATAAAGATCCCACGGATACGTATAGGCAAACTCGCCGGGAATGTTGTCAAATATTGCCGCCGAGAGGTTAGGTTGTGTTAGGTTTGGTTATGTTACATTATTGATGTATATAAAAATCCGACGCAGACGTAGAGGCCAACTCGCCAAGAATGTTGTCAAATATTACCGCCGAAATGATAGGATGGGTTAGGTTAGGTTATATTTCGTTATTGATGTATATGAAGGTCCCACGGAGAGGTGGAGGCCAACTCGCCAGGAATGTTGTCAAATATTACAGCCGCGATGTTAGATTGGGTTAGGTTAGGTTATATTACGTTATTGAGTTATATAGAGGTCCCACGGAGACGTAGAGGCCAACTGGCCAGGATTGTTGTCAAATAATAGCTCCGAGAGGTTAGGTTGGGTTAGGTTACGTTATATTACGTTATTGATGTATATAAAGGTCCCACGGAGACGTAGGATCCAAATCGCCAGGAATGTTGCCAAATATTACCGCCTAGATGATAGGTTGGGTTAGGTCAGGTTATATTACGTTATTGATGTATATAATGGTCCCACGGAGACGTAGAGGCCAACAAGCCAGGAATGTTGCCAAATATTACCGCCGAGATGTTAGTTTGGGTTTGGTTAGGTTATATTACGTTATTGAGTTATATAGAGGTCCCACGGAGACGTAGAGGCCAACTCGCCAGGAATGATTACAAATATTGCCGCCGAGATGTTAGGTTGGTTTAGGTTAGGTTGTATTACGCTATAGACGTATACAGTGTTCCCACCGAGAAGTAGGGCCCGACTATCAAGGAATTAGGATAAATGGTACCCCGAGAGGTTAGGTTGGGTTAGGTTAGGTTATATTAGGTTATAGATGTGTATAAAGGACCCACGGGGACGTAGAGGCCAACTCGCCAGGAATGTTGGCAAACATTACCGCCGAGATGATAGGTTGTGTTATGTTAGGTTATATTACGTTCTTGATGTATATTAAGGTCCCACGGAGACGTAGAGGCCAACTCGCCAGGATTGTTGTCAAATAATAGCTCCGAGAGGTTAGGTTGGGTTAGGTTACGTTATATTACGTTATTGATGTACATGAGGGTCGCACGGAGACGTAGAGGCAAACTCGCCGGGAATGTTGTCAAATATTACCGCCGACATGTTAGGTTGGGTTAGGTTTGGTTATATTTCGTTATTGATGTATATAAAGGTCCCACGGATACGTAGAGGCCAACTCGCCAGGAATGTTGTCAAATATTGTCGCCGAGAGGTTAGGTTGAGTTAGGTTAGATTATATTACGTTATTGATATATATCAAGGTCCAACGCAGACCTAGGGGCCAAATCGCCAGGAATATTGTCAAATATTGCCGCCGAGATGATAGGTTGGGTTAGGTTAGGTTATATTACGTTATTGATGTATATAAAGGTCCCACGCAGACGTAGAGGCCAACTCGCCAAGAATGTTGTCAAATATTACCGCCGAGATGATAGGTTGGGTTAGGTTAGGTTATATTACGCTATTGATGTATAAAAAGGTCCCACGGAGACGTAGAAGCCAACTCGCCAGGAATGTGGTCAAATATTAGTGCCGACATGTTAGGTTGGTTTAGGTTAGGTTGTATTACGTTATAGATGTGTATAAAGGAGCCACGGAGACGTAGATGCCAACTCGCCAGGAATGTTGTCAAGTATTAACGCCGACATGTTAGGTTGGGTTAGGTTAGGTTATATTACGTTATTGATGTATATAAATGTCCCACGGAGACCTAGAGGCCAACGCGCCAGGAATGTTGTCAAATATTACAGCCGCGATGTTAGATTGGGTTAGGTCAGGTTATATTACGTTATTGATGTATATA
Source organism: Xylocopa violacea (assembly GCA_963969225.1). Classification (NCBI taxonomy): domain Eukaryota; kingdom Metazoa; phylum Arthropoda; class Insecta; order Hymenoptera; family Apidae; genus Xylocopa; species Xylocopa violacea. Next base: position 1,418,722 of record CAXAJV010000021.1, on the reverse strand, counting down.
ATGGTCCCACGGAGACGTAGAGGCCAACAAGCCAGGAATGTTGCCAAATATTACCGCCGAGATGTTAGTTTGGGTTTGGTTAGGTTATATTACGTTATTGAGTTATATAGAGGTCCCACGGAGACGTAGAGGCCAACTCGCCAGGAATGATTTCAAATATTGCCGCCGAGATGTTAGGTTGGTTTAGGTTAGGTTGTATTACGCTATAGACGTATACAGTGTTCCCACCGAGAAGTAGGGCCCGACTATCAAGGAATTAGGATAAATGGTACCCCGAGAGGTTAGGTTGGGTTAGGTTAGGTTATATTAGGTTATAGATGTGTATAAAGGACCCACGGGGACGTAGAGGCCAACTCGCCAGGAATGTTGGCAAATATTACCGCCGAGATGATAGGTTGTGTTAGGTTAGGTTATGTTACGTTCTTGATGTATATTAAGGTCCCACGGAGACGTAGAAGCCAACTCGCCAGGAATGTGGTCAAATATTAGTGCCGACATGTTAGGTTGGTTTAGGTTAGGTTGTATTACGTTATAGATGTGTATAAAGGACCCACGGAGACGTAGAGGCCAACTCGCCAGGAATGTTGTCAAGTATTAACGCCGACATGTTAGGTTGGGTTAGGTTAGGTTATATTACGTTATTGATGTATATAAATGTCCCACGGAGACGTAGAGGCCAACTCGCCAGGATTGTTGTCAAATAATAGCTCCGAGAAGTTAGGTTGGGTTAGGTTACGTTATATTACGTTATTGATGTACATGAGGGTCGCACGGAGACGTAGATGCCAACTCGCCAGGAATGTTGCCAAATATTACAGCCGAGATGTTAGGTTGGGTTAGGTATGGTTATATTTCGTTATTGATGTATATAAAGGTCCCACGGATACGTAGAGGCCAACTCGCCAGGAATGTTGTCAAATATTGCCGCCGAGAGGTTAGGTTGAGTTAGGTTAGGTTATATTACGTTATTGATATATATCAAGGTCCAACGGAGACGTAGGGGCCAACTCGCCAGGAATATTGTCAAATATTGCCGCCGAGATGATAGGTTGGGTTAGGTTAGGTTATATTACGTTATTGATGTATATAAATTTCCCACGGAGACGTAGAGGCCAACAAGCCAGGAATGTTGTCAAATATTAACGCCGAGATGATAGGTTGGGTTAGGTTAGGTTATATTACGTTATTGAGTTATATAGAGGTCCCACGGAGACGCAGAGGCCAACTCGCCAGGATTGTTGTCAAATAATAGCTCCGAGATGTTAGGTTGGGTTAGGTTACGTTATATTACGTTATTGATGTACATGAGGGTCGCACGGAGACGTAGATGCCAACTCGCCAGGAATGTTGTCAAATATTACCGCCGACATGTTAGGTTGGGTTAGGTTTGGTTATATTTCGTTATTGATGTATATAAAGATCCCACGGATACGTATAGGCAAACTCGCCGGGAATGTTGTCAAATATTGCCGCCGAGAGGTTAGGTTGTGTTAGGTTTGGTTATGTTACATTATTGATGTATATAAAAATCCGACGCAGACGTAGAGGCCAACTCGCCAAGAATGTTGTCAAATATTACCGCCGAAATGATAGGATGGGTTAGGTTAGGTTATATTTCGTTATTGATGTATATGAAGGTCCCACGGAGAGGTGGAGGCCAACTCGCCAGGAATGTTGTCAAATATTACAGCCGCGATGTTAGATTGGGTTAGGTTAGGTTATATTACGTTATTGAGTTATATAGAGGTCCCACGGAGACGTAGAGGCCAACTGGCCAGGATTGTTGTCAAATAATAGCTCCGAGAGGTTAGGTTGGGTTAGGTTACGTTATATTACGTTATTGATGTATATAAAGGTCCCACGGAGACGTAGGATCCAAATCGCCAGGAATGTTGCCAAATATTACCGCCTAGATGATAGGTTGGGTTAGGTCAGGTTATATTACGTTATTGATGTATATAATGGTCCCACGGAGACGTAGAGGCCAACAAGCCAGGAATGTTGCCAAATATTACCGCCGAGATGTTAGTTTGGGTTTGGTTAGGTTATATTACGTTATTGAGTTATATAGAGGTCCCACGGAGACGTAGAGGCCAACTCGCCAGGAATGATTACAAATATTGCCGCCGAGATGTTAGGTTGGTTTAGGTTAGGTTGTATTACGCTATAGACGTATACAGTGTTCCCACCGAGAAGTAGGGCCCGACTATCAAGGAATTAGGATAAATGGTACCCCGAGAGGTTAGGTTGTGTTAGGTTAGGTTATATTAGGTTATAGATGTGTATAAAGGACCCACGGGGACGTAGAGGCCAACTCGCCAGGAATGTTGGCAAACATTACCGCCGAGATGATAGGTTGTGTTATGTTAGGTTATATTACGTTTTTGATGTATATTAAGGTCCCACGGAGACGTAGAGGCCAACTCGCCAGGATTGTTGTCAAATAATAGCTCCGAGAGGTTAGGTTGGGTTAGGTTACGTTATATTACGTTATTGATGTACATGAGGGTCGCACGGAGACGTAGAGGCAAACTCGCCGGGAATGTTGTCAAATATTACCGCCGACATGTTAGGTTGGGTTAGGTTTGGTTATATTTCGTTATTGATGTATATAAAGGTCCCACGGATACGTAGAGGCAAACTCGCCAGGAATGTTGTCAAATATTGCCGCCGAGATGATAGGTTGGGTTAGGTTAGGTTATATTACGCTATTGATGTATATAAAAGTCCCACGGACACGTAGAAGTCAACTCGCCAGGAATGTGGTCAAATATTAGTGCCGAGATGATAGGTTGGGTTAGGTTAGGTCATATTACGTTATTGATGTGTATAAAGGTCCCACGCAGACGTAGAGGCCAACTTGCCGATAATGTTGCCAAATATTAACGCCGAGATGATAGGTTGGGTTAGGTTAGGTTATATTACGTTATTGATGTATATGAAGGACCCACGTAGACGTAGGGGCCAACTCGCCAGGAATGTGGTCAAATATTAGTGCCGACATGTTCGGTTGGTTTAGGTTAGGTTGTATTACGTTATAGATGTGTATAGAGGACCCACGGAGACGTAGAGGCCAACTCGCCAGGAATGTTGTCAAGTATTAACGCCGACATGTTAGGTTGGGTTAGGTTAGGTTATATTACGTTATTGATGTATATAAATGTCCCACGGAGTCCTAGAGGCCAACTCGCCAGGATGGTTGTCAAATAATAGCTCCGAGAGGTTAGGTTGGGTTAGGTTACGTTATATTACGTTATTGATGTACATGAGGGTCGCACAGAGACGTAGATGCCAACTCGCCAGGAATGTTGTCAAATATTACCGCCGACATGTTAGGTTGGGTTAGGTATGGTTATATTTCGTTATTGATGTATATAAAGGTCCCACGGATACGTAGAGGCCAACTCGCCAAGAATGTTGTCAAATATTGTCGCCGAGAGGTTAGGTTGAGTTAGGTTAGATTATATTACGTTATTGATATATATCAAGGTCCAACGGAGACCTAGGGGCCAAATCGCCAGGAATATTGTCAAATATTGCCGCCGAGATGATAGGTTGGGTTAGGTTAGGTTATATTACGTTATTGATGTATATAATGGTCCCACGGAGACGTAGAGGCCAACAAGCCAGGAATGTTGCCAAATATTACCGCCGCGATGTTAGTTTGGGTTTGGTTAGGTTATATTACGTTATTGAGTTATATAGAGGTCCCACGGAGACGTAGAGGCCAACTCGCCAGGAATGATTTCAAATATTGCCGCCGAGATGTTAGGTTGGTTTAGGTTAGGTTGTATTACGCTATAGACGTATACAGTGTTCCCACCGAGAAGTAGGGCCCGACTAACAAGGAATTAGGATAAATGGTACCCCGAGAGGTTAGGTTGGGTTAGGTTAGGTTATATTAGGTTATAGATGTATATAAAGGACCCACGGGGACGTAGAGCCCAACTCGCCTGGAATGTTGTCAAATATTACCGCCGATATGTTAGGTTGGGTTAGGTTTGGTTATATTTCGTTATTGATGTATATAAAGGTCCCACGGATACGTAGAGGCAAACTCGCCAGGAATGTTGTCAAATATTGCCGCCGAGATGATAGGTTGGGTTAGGTTAGGTTATATTACGTTATTGATGTATATAAAGGTCCCACGCAGACGTAGAGGCCAACTCGCCAAGAATGTTGTCAAATATTACCGCCTAGATGATAGGTTGGGTTAGGTCAGGTTATATTACGTTATTGATGTATATAATGGTCCCACGGAGACGTAGAGGCCAACAAGCCAGGAATGTTGCCAAATATTACCGCCGAGATGTTAGTTTGGGTTTGGTTAGGTTATATTACGTTATTGAGTTATATAGAGGTCCCACGGAGACGTAGAGGCCAACTCGCCAGGAATGATTTCAAATATTGCCGCCGAGATGTTAGGTTGGTTTAGGTTAGGTTGTATTACGCTATAGACGTATACAGTGTTCCCACCGAGAAGTAGGGCCCGACTATCAAGGAATTAGGATAAATGGTACCCCGAGAGGTTAGGTTGGGTTAGGTTAGGTTATATTAGGTTATAGATGTGTATAAAGGACCCACGGGGACGTAGAGGCCAACTCGCCAGGAATGTTGGCAAATATTACCGCCGAGATGATAGGTTGTGTTAGGTTAGGTTATGTTACGTTCTTGATGTATATTAAGGTCCCACGGAGACGTAGAAGCCAACTCGCCAGGAATGTGGTCAAATATTAGTGCCGACATGTTAGGTTGGGTTAGGTTTGGTTATATTTCGTTATTGATGTATATAAAGGTCCCACGGATACGTAGAGGCAAACTCGCCAGGAATGTTGTCAAATATTGCCGCCGAGATGATAGGTTGGGTTAGGTTAGGTTATATTACGCTATTGATGTATATAAAAGTCCCACGGACACGTAGAAGCCAACTCGCCAGGAATGTGGTCAAATATTAGTGCCGAGATGATAGGTTGGGTTAGTTTAGGTCATATTACGTTATTGATGTATATAAAGGTCCCACGCAGACGTAGAGGCCAACCCGCCAATAATGTTGCCAAATATTAACGCCGAGATGATAGGTTGGGTTAGGTTAGGTTATATTACGCTATTGATGTATATAAAAGTCCCACGGAGACGTAGAAGCCAATTCGCCAGGAATGTGGTCAAATATTAGTGCCGACATGTTAGGTTGGTTTAGGTTAGGTTGTATTACGTTATAGATGTGTATAGAGGACCCACGGAGACGTAGAGGCCAACTCGCCAGGAATGTTGTCAAGTATTAACGTCGACATGTTAGGTTGGGTTAGGTTAGGTTATATTACGTTATTGATGTATATAAATGTCCCACGGAGACATAGAGGCCAACTCGCCAGGATTGTTGTCAAATAATAGCTCCGAGAGGTTAGGTTGGGTTAGGTTACGTTATATTACGTTATTGATGTACATGAGGGTCGCACGGAGACGTAGATGCCAACTCGCCAGGAATGTTGTCAAATATTACAGCCGAGATGTTAGGTTGGGTTAGGTATGGTTATATTTCGTTATTGATGTATATAAAGGTCCCACGGATACGTAGAGGCCAACTCGCCAGGAATGTTGTCAAATATTGCCGCCGAGAGGTTAGGTTGAGTTAGGTTAGGTTATATTACGTTATTGATATATATCAAGGTCCAACGGAGACGTAGGGGCCAACTCGCCAGGAATATTGTCAAATATTGCCGCCGAGATGATAGGTTGGGTTAGGTTAGGTTATATTACGTTATTGATGTATATAAATTTCCCACGGAGACGTAGAGGCCAACAAGCCAGGAATGTTGTCAAATATTAACGCCGAGATGATAGGTTGGGTTAGGTTAGGTTATATTACGTTATTGAGTTATATAGAGGTCCCACGGAGACGTAGAGGCCAACTCGCCAGGATTGTTGTCAAATAATAGCTCCGAGATGTTAGGTTGGGTTAGGTTACGTTATATTACGTTATTGATGTACATGAGGGTCGCACTGAGACGTAGATGCCAACTCGCCAGGAATGTTGTCAAATATTACCGCCGACATGTTAGGATGGATTAGGTTTGGTTATATTTCGTTATTGATGTATATAAAGATCCCACGGATACGTATAGGCAAACTCGCCGGGAATATTGTCAAATATTGCCGCCGAGAGGTTAGGTTGTGTTAGGTTTGGTTATGTTACATTATTGATGTATATAAAAGTCCGACGCAGACGTAGAGGCCAACTCGCCAAGAATGTTGTCAAATATTGCCGCCGAGATGTTAGGTTGGTTTAGGTTAGGTTGTATTACGCTATAGACGTATACAGTGTTCCCACCGAGAAGTGGGGCCCGACTATCAAGGAATTAGGATAAATGGTACCCCGAGAGGTTAGGTTGGGTTAGGTTAGGTTATATTAGGTTATAGATGTGTATAAAGGACCCACGGGGACGTAGAGGCCAACTCGCCAGGAATGTTGGCAAATATTACCGCCGAGATGATAGGTTGTGTTAGGTTAGGTTATATTACGTTCTTGATGTATATTAAGGTCCCACGGAGACGTAGAGGCCAACTCGCCAGGATTGTTGTCAAATAATAGCTCCGAGAAGTTAGGTTGGGTTAGGTTACCTTATATTGCGTTATTGATGTACATGAGGGTCGCACGGAGACGTAGATGCCAACTCGCCAGGAATGTTGTCAAATATTACCGCCGACATGTTGGGTTGGGTTAGGTTTGGTTATATTTCGTTATTGATGTATATAAAGGTCCCACGGATACGTAGAGGCAAACTCGCCAGGAATGTTGTCAAATATTGCCGCCAAGATGATAGGTTGGGTTAGGTTAGGTTATATTACGCTATTGATGTATATAAAAGTCCCACGGACACGTAGAAGCCAACTCGCCAGGAATGTGGTCAAATATTAGTGCCGAGATGATAGGTTGGGTTAGGTTAGGTCATATTACGTTATTGATGTATAAAAAGGTCCCACGCAGACGTAGAGGCAAACTCGCCGGGAATGTTGTCAAATATTGCCGCCGAGAGGTTAGGTTGTGTTAGGTTTGGTTATGTTACATTATTGATGTATATAAAGGTCCGACGCAGACGTAGAGGCCAACTCGCCAGGAATGTTGTCAAATATTACCGCCGACATGTTAGGTTGGGTTAGGTTAGGTTATATTACGCTATTGATGTATATAAAAGTCCCACGGACACGTAGAAGCCAACTCGCCAGGAATGTGGTCAAATATTAGTGCCGAGATGATAGGTTGGGTTAGGTTAGGTCATATTACGTTATTGATGTATAAAAAGGTCCCACGCAGACGTAGAGGCCAACTCGCCAATAATGTTCTCAAATATTGCCGCCGAGAGGTTAGGTTGTGTTAGGTTAGGTTATATTACGTTATTGATATATATCAAGGTCCAACGGAGACGTAGGGGCCAACTCGCCAGGAATATTGTCAAATATTGCCGCCGAGATGTTAGGTTGGTTTAGGTTAGGTTGTATTACGCTATAGACGTATACAGTGTTCCCACCGAGAAGTGGGGCCCGACTATCAAGGAATTAGGATAAATGGTACCCCGAGAGGTTAGGTTGGGTTAGGTTAGGTTATATTAGGTTATAGATGTGTATAAAGGACCCACGGGGACGTAGAGGCCAACTCGCCAGGAATGTTGGCAAATATTACCGCCGAGATGATAGGTTGTGTTAGGTTAGGTTATATTACGTTCTTGATGTATATTAAGGTCCCACGGAGACGTAGAGGCCAACTCGCCAGGAATGTGGTCAAATATTAGTGCCGACATGTTAGGTTGGGTTAGGTTTGGTTATATTTCGTTATTGATGTATATAAAGGTCCCACGGATACGTAGAGGCAAACTCGCCAGGAATGTTGTCAAATATTGCCGCCGAGATGATAGGTTGGGTTAGGTTAGGTTATATTACGCTATTGATGTATATAAAAGTCCCACGGACACGTAGAAGCCAACTCGCCAGGAATGTGGTCAAATATTAGTGCCGAGATGATAGGTTGGGTTAGTTTAGGTCATATTACGTTATTGATGTATATAAAGGTCCCACGCAGACGTAGAGGCCAACCCGCCAATAATGTTGCCAAATATTAACGCCGAGATGATAGGTTGGGTTAGGTTAGGTTATATTACGCTATTGATGTATATAAAAGTCCCACGGAGACGTAGAAGCCAATTCGCCAGGAATGTGGTCAAATATTAGTGCCGACATGTTAGGTTGGTTTAGGTTAGGTTGTATTACGTTATAGATGTGTATAGAGGACCCACGGAGACGTAGAGGCCAACTCGCCAGGAATGTTGTCAAGTATTAACGTCGACATGTTAGGTTGGGTTAGGTTAGGTTATATTACGTTATTGATGTATATAAATGTCCCACGGAGACATAGAGGCCAACTCGCCAGGATTGTTGTCAAATAATAGCTCCGAGAGGTTAGGTTGGGTTAGGTTACGTTATATTACGTTATTGATGTACATGAGGGTCGCACGGAGACGTAGATGCCAACTCGCCAGGAATGTTGTCAAATATTACAGCCGAGATGTTAGGTTGGGTTAGGTATGGTTATATATCGTTATTGATGTATATAAAGGTCCCACGGATACGTAGAGGCCAACTCGCCAGGAATGTTGTCAAATATTGCCGCCGAGAGGTTAGGTTGAGTTAGGTTAGGTTATATTACGTTATCGATATATATCAAGGTCCAACGGAGACGTAGGGGCCAACTCGCCAGGAATATTGTCAAATATTGCCGCCGAGATGATAGGTTGGGTTAGGTTAGGTTATATTACGTTATTGATGTATATAAATTTCCCACGGAGACGTAGAGGCCAACAAGCCAGGAATGTTGTCAAATATTAACGCCGAGATGATAGGTTGGGTTAGGTTAGGTTATATTACGTTATTGAGTTATATAGAGGTCCCACGGAGACGTAGAGGCCAACTCGCCAGGATTGTTGTCAAATAATAGCTCCGAGATGTTAGGTTGGGTTAGGTTACGTTATATTACGTTATTGATGTACATGAGGGTCGCACTGAGACGTAGATGCCAACTCGCCAGGAATGTTGTCAAATATTACCGCCGACATGTTAGGATGGGTTAGGTTTGGTTATATTTCGTTATTGATGTATATAAAGATCCCACGGATACGTATAGGCAAACTCGCCGGGAATGTTGTCAAATATTGCCGCCGAGAGGTTAGGTTGTGTTAGGTTTGGTTATGTTACATTATTGATGTATATAAAAGTCCGACGCAGACGTAGAGGCCAACTCGCCAAGAATGTTGTCAAATATTGCCGCCGAGATGTTAGGTTGGTTTAGGTTAGGTTGTATTACGCTATAGACGTATACAGTGTTCCCACCGAGAAGTAGGGCCCGACTATCAAGGAATTAGGATAAATGGTACCCCGAGAGGTTAGGTTGGGTTAGGTTAGGTTATATTAGGTTATAGATGTGTATAAAGGACCCACGGGGACGTAGAGGCCAACTCGCCAGGAATGTTGGCAAATATTACCGCCGAGATGATAGGTTGTGTTAGGTTAGGTTATATTACGTTCTTGATGTATATTAAGGTCCCACGGAGACGTAGAGGCCAACTCGCCAGGATTGTTGTCAAATAATAGCTCCGAGAAGTTAGGTTGGGTTAGGTTACGTTATATTACGTTATTGATGTACATGAGGGTCGCACGGAGACGTAGATGCCAACTCGCCAGGAATGTTGTCAAATATTACCGCCGACATATTAGGTTGGCTTAGGTTTGGTTATATTTCGTTATTGATGTATATAAAGGCCCCACGGATACGTAGAGGCAAACTCGCAAGGAATGTTGTCAAATATTGCCGCCAAGATGATAGGTTGGGTTAGGTTAGGTTATATTACGCTATTGATGTATATAAAAGTCCCACGGACACGTAGAAGCCAACTCGCCAGGAATGTGGTCAAATATTAGTGCCGAGATGATAGGTTGGGTTAGGTTAGGTCATATTACGTTATTGATGTATAAAAAGGTCCCACGCAGACGTAGAGGCCAACTCGCCAATAATGTTCTCAAATATTGCCGCCGAGAGGTTAGGTTGTGTTAGGTTAGGTTATATTACGTTATTGATATATATCAAGGTCCAACGGAGACGTAGGGGCCAACTCGCCAGGAATATTGTCAAATATTGCCGCCGAGATGTTAGGTTGGTTTAGGTTAGGTTGTATTACGCTATAGACGTATACAGTGTTCCCACCGAGAAGTGGGGCCCGACTATCAAGGAATTAGGATAAATGGTACCCCGAGAGGTTAGGTTGGGTTAGGTTAGGTTATATTAGGTTATAGATGTGTATAAAGGACCCACGGGGACGTAGAGGCCAACTCGCCAGGAATGTTGGCAAATATTACCGCCGAGATGATAGGTTGTGTTAGGTTAGGTTATATTACGTTCTTGATGTATATTAAGGTCCGACGGAGACGTAGAGGCCAACTCGCCAGGATTGTTGTCAAATAATAGCTCCGAGAAGTTAGGTTGGGTTAGGTTACCTTATATTGCGTTATTGATGTACATGAGGGTCGCACGGAGACGTAGATGCCAACTCGCCAGGAATGTTGTCAAATATTACCGCCGACATGTTGGGTTGGGTTAGGTTTGGTTATATTTCGTTATTGATGTATATAAAGGTCCCACGGATACGTAGAGGCAAACTCGCCAGGAATGTTGTCAAATATTGCCGCCAAGATGATAGGTTGGGTTAGGTTAGGTTATATTACGCTATTGATGTATATAAAAGTCCCACGGACACGTAGAAGCCAACTCGCCAGGAATGTGGTCAAATATTAGTGCCGAGATGATAGGTTGGGTTAGGTTAGGTCATATTACGTTATTGATGTATAAAAAGGTCCCACGCAGACGTAGAGGCAAACTCGCCGGGAATGTTGTCAAATATTGCCGCCGAGAGGTTAGGTTGTGTTAGGTTTGGTTATGTTACATTATTGATGTATATAAAGGTCCGACGCAGACGTAGAGGCCAACTCGCCAGGAATGTTGTCAAATATTACCGCCGACATGTTAGGTTGGGTTAGGTTAGGTTATATTACGCTATTGATGTATATAAAAGTCCCACGGACACGTAGAAGCCAACTCGCCAGGAATGTGGTCAAATATTAGTGCCGAGATGATAGGTTGGGTTAGGTTAGGTCATATTACGTTATTGATGTATAAAAAGGTCCCACGCAGACGTAGAGGCCAACTCGCCAATAATGTTCTCAAATATTGCCGCCGAGAGGTTAGGTTGTGTTAGGTTAGGTTATATTACGTTATTGATATATATCAAGGTCCAACGGAGACGTAGGGGCCAACTCGCCAGGAATATTGTCAAATATTGCCGCCGAGATGTTAGGTTGGTTTAGGTTAGGTTGTATTACGCTATAGACGTATACAGTGTTCCCACCGAGAAGTGGGGCCCGACTATCAAGGAATTAGGATAAATGGTACCCCGAGAGGTTAGGTTGGGTTAGGTTAGGTTATATTAGGTTATAGATGTGTATAAAGGACCCACGGGGACGTAGAGGCCAACTCGCCAGGAATGTTGGCAAATATTACCGCCGAGATGATAGGTTGTGTTAGGTTAGGTTATATTACGTTCTTGATGTATATTAAGGTCCCACGGAGACGTAGAGGCCAACTCGCCAGGATTGTTGTCAAATAATAGCTCCGAGAAGTTAGGTTGGGTTAGGTTACGTTATATTACGTTATTGATGTACATGAGGGTCGCACGGAGACGTAGATGCCAACTCGCCAGGAATGTTGTCAAATATTACCGCCGACATGTTGGGTTGGGTTAGGTTTGGTTATATTTCGTTATTGATGTATATAAAGGTCCCACGGATACGTAGAGGCAAACTTGCCAGGAATGTTGTCAAATATTGCCGCCAAGATGATAGGTTGGGTTAGGTTAGGTTATATTACGCTATTGATGTATATAAAAGTCCCACGGACACGTAGAAGCCAACTCGCCAGGAATGTGGTCAAATATTAGTGCCGAGATGATAGGTTGGGTTAGGTTAGGTCATATTACGTTATTGATGTATAAAAAGGTCCCACGCAGACGTAGAGGCCAACTCGCCAATAATGTTGTCAAATATTAACGCCGAGATGATAGGTTGGGTTAGGTTAGGTTATATTACGCTATTGATGTATATAAAAGTCCCATGGAGACGTAGAAGCCAACTCGCCAGGAATGTGGTCAAATATTAGTGCCGACATGTTAGGTTGGTTTAGGTTAGGTTGTATTACGTTATAGATGTGTATAAAGGACCCACGGAGACGTAGAGGCCAACTCGCCAGGAATGTTGCCAAATATTACCGCCGAGATGTTAGTTTGGGTTAGGCTAGGTTATATTACGTTATTGAGTTATATAGAGGTCCCACGGAGACGTAGAGGCCAACTCGCCAGGATTGTTGTCAAATAATAGCTCCGAGAGGTTAGGTTGGATTAGGTTACGTTATATTACGTTATTGATGTACATGAGGGTCGCACGGAGACGTAGATGCCAACTCGCCAGGAATGTTGTCAAATATTACCGCCGACATGTTAGGTTGGGTTAGGTTTGGTTATATTTCGTTATTGATGTATATAAAGATCCCACGGATACGTAGAGGCAAACTCGCCGGGAATGTTGTCAAATATTGCCGCCGAGAGGTTAGGTTGTGTTAGGTTTGGTTATGTTACATTATTGATGTATATAAAGGTCCGACGCAGACGTAGAGGCCAACTCGCCAGGAATGTTGTCAAATATTACCGCCGAGATGATAGGTTGGGTTAGGTTAGGTTATATTTCGTTATTGATGTATATGAAGGTCCCACGGAGACGTGGAGGCCAACTCGCCAGGAATGTTGTCAAATATTACAGCCGCGATGTTAGATTGGGTTAGGTCAGGTTATATTACGTTATTGAGTTATATAGAGGTCCCACGGAGACGTAGAGGCCAACTCGCCAGGATTGTTGTCAAATAATAGCTCCGAGAGGTTAGGTTGGGTTAGGTTACGTTATATTACGTTATTGATGTATATAAAGGTCCCACGGAGACGTAGATTCCAACTCGCCAGGAATGTTGTCAAATATTACCGCCGAGATGATAGGCTGGGTTAGGTTAGGTTATATTACGCTATTGATGTATATAAAAGTCCCACGGAGACGTAGAAGCCAACTGGCCAGGAATGTGGTCAAATATTAGTGCCGACATGTTAGGTTGGTTTAGGTTAGGTTGTATTACGTTATAGATGTACATGAGGGTCGCACGGAGACGTAGATGCCAACTCGCCAGGAATGTTGTCAAATATTACCGCCGACATGTTAGGTTGGGTTAGGTTTGGTTATATTTCGTTATTGATGTATATAAAGATCCCACGGATACGTAGAGGCAAACTCGCCGGGAATGTTGTCAAATATTGCCGCCGAGAGGTTAGGTTGTGTTAGGTTAGGTTATATTATGTTACTGATATATATCAAGGTCCAACGGAGACGTAGGGGCCAACTCGCCAGGAATATTGTCAAATATTGCCGCCGAGATGTTAGGTTGGTTTAGGTTAGGTTGTATTACGCTATAGACGTATACAGTGTTCCCACCGAGAAGTAGGGCCCGACTATCAAGGAATTACGATAAATGGTACCCCGAGAGGTTAGGTTGGGTTAGGTTAGGTTATATTAGGTTATAGGTGTGTATAAAGGACCCACGGGGACGTAGAGGCCAACTCGCCAGGAATGTTGGCAAATATTACCGCCGAGATGATAGGTTGTGTTAGGTTAGGTTATATTACGTTCTTGATGTATATTAAGGTCCCACGGAGACGTAGAGGCCAACTCGCCAGGATTGTTGTCAAATAATAGCTCCGAGAAGTTAGGTTGGGTTAGGTTACGTTATATTACGTTATTGATGTACATGAGGGTCGCACGGAGACGTAGATGCCAACTCGCCAGGAATGTTGTCAAATATTACCGCCGACATGTTAGGTTGGGTTAGGTTTGGTTATATTTCGTTATTGATGTATATAAAGGTCCCACGGATACGTAGAGGCAAACTCGCCAGGAATGTTGTCAAATATTGCCGCCAAGATGATAGGTTGGGTTAGGTTAGGTTATATTACGCTATTGATGTATATAAAAGTCCCACGGACAAGTAGAAGCCAACTCGCCAGGAATGTGGTCAAATATTAGTGCCGAGATGATAGGTTGGGTTAGGTTAGGTCATATTACGTTATTGATGTATAAAAAGGTCCCACGCAGACGTAGAGGCCAACTCGCCAATAATGTTGTCAAATATTAACGCCGAGATGATAGGTTGGGTTAGGTTAGGTTATATTACGCTATTGATGTATATAAAAGTCCCACGGAGACGTAGAAGCCAACTCGCCAGGAATGTGGTCAAATATTAGTGCCGACATGTTAGGTTGGTTTAGGTTAGGTTGTATTACGTTATAGATGTGTATAAAGGACCCACGGAGACGTAGAGGCCAACTCGCCAGGAATGTTGCCAAATATTACCGCCGAGATGTTAGTTTGGGTTAGGCTAGGTTATATTACGTTATTGAGTTATATAGAGGTCCCACGGAGACGTAGAGGCCAACTCGCCAGGATTGTTGTCAAATAATAGCTCCGAGAGGTTAGGTTGGGTTAGGTTACGTTATATGACGTTATTGATGTACATGAGGGTCGCACGGAGACGTAGATGCCAACTCGCCAGGAATGTTGTCAAATATTACCGCCGACATGTTAGGTTGGGTTAGGTTTGGTTATATTTCGTTATTGATGTATATAAAGATCCCACGGATACGTAGAGGCAAACTCGCCGGGAATGTTGTCAAATATTGCCGCCGAGAGGTTAGGTTGTGTTAGGTTTGGTTATGTTACATTATTGATGTATATAAAGGTCCGACGCAGACGTAGAGGCCAACTCGCCAGGAATGTTGTCAAATATTACCGCCGAGATGATAGGTTGGGTTAGGTTAGGTTATATTTCGTTATTGATGTATATGAAGGTCCCACGGAGACGTGGAGGCCAACTCGCCAGGAATGTTGTCAAATATTACAGCCGCGATGTTAGATTGGGTTAGGTTAGGTTATATTGCGTTATTGAGTTATATAGAGGTCCCACGGAGACGTAGAGGCCAACTCGCCAGGATTGTTGTCAAATAAAAGCTCCGAGAGGTTAGGTTGGGTTAGGTTACGTTATATTACGTTATTGATGTATATAAAGGTCCCACGGAGACGTAGATTCCAACTCGCCAGGAATGTTGTCAAATATTACCGCCGAGATGATAGGCTGGGTTAGGTTAGGTTATATTACGCTATTGATGTATATAAAAGTCCCACGGAGACGTAGAAGCCAACTGGCCAGGAATGTGGTCAAATATTAGTGCCGACATGTTAGGTTGGTTTAGGTTAGGTTGTATTACGTTATAGATGTACATGAGGGTCGCACGGAGACGTAGATGCCAACTCGCCAGGAATGTTGTCAAATATTACCGCCGACATGTTGGGTTGGGTTAGGTTTGGTTATATTTCGTTATTGATGTATATAAAGGTCCCACGGATACGTAGAGGCAAACTCGCCAGGAATGTTGTCAAATATTGCCGCCAAGATGATAGGTTGGGTTAGGTTAGGTTATATTACGCTATTGATGTATATAAAAGTCCCACGGACACGTAGAAGCCAACTCGCCAGGAATGTGGTCAAATATTAGTGCCGAGATGATAGGTTGGGTTAGGTTAGGTCATATTACGTTATTGATGTATAAAAAGGTCCCACGCAGACGTAGAGGCAAACTCGCCGGGAATGTTGTCAAATATTGCCGCCGAGAGGTTAGGTTGTGTTAGGTTTGGTTATGTTACATTATTGATGTATATAAAGGTCCGACGCAGACGTAGAGGCCAACTCGCCAGGAATGTTGTCAAATATTACCGCCGACATGTTAGGTTGGGTTAGGTTAGGTTATATTACGCTATTGATGTATATAAAAGTCCCACGGACACGTAGAAGCCAACTCGCCAGGAATGTGGTCAAATATTAGTGCCGAGATGATAGGTTGGGTTAGGTTAGGTCATATTACGTTATTGATGTATAAAAAGGTCCCACGCAGACGTAGAGGCCAACTCGCCAATAATGTTCTCAAATATTGCCGCCGAGAGGTTAGGTTGTGTTAGGTTAGGTTATATTACGTTATTGATATATATCAAGGTCCAACGGAGACGTAGGGGCCAACTCGCCAGGAATATTGTCAAATATTGCCGCCGAGATGTTAGGTTGGTTTAGGTTAGGTTGTATTACGCTATAGACGTATACAGTGTTCCCACCGAGAAGTGGGGCCCGACTATCAAGGAATTAGGATAAATGGTACCCCGAGAGGTTAGGTTGGGTTAGGTTAGGTTATATTAGGTTATAGATGTGTATAAAGGACCCACGGGGACGTAGAGGCCAACTCGCCAGGAATGTTGGCAAATATTACCGCCGAGATGATAGGTTGTGTTAGGTTAGGTTATATTACGTTCTTGATGTATATTAAGGTCCCACGGAGACGTAGAGGCCAACTCGCCAGGATTGTTGTCAAATAATAGCTCCGAGAAGTTAGGTTGGGTTAGGTTACGTTATATTACGTTATTGATGTACATGAGGGTCGCACGGAGACGTAGATGCCAACTCGCCAGGAATGTTGTCAAATATTACCGCCGACATGTTGGGTTGGGTTAGGTTTGGTTATATTTCGTTATTGATGTATATAAAGGTCCCACGGATACGTAGAGGCAAACTCGCCAGGAATGTTGTCAAATATTGCCGCCAAGATGATAGGTTGGGTTAGGTTAGGTTATATTACGCTATTGATGTATATAAAAGTCCCACGGACACGTAGAAGCCAACTCGCCAGGAATGTGGTCAAATATTAGTGCCGAGATGATAGGTTGGGTTAGGTTAGGTCATATTACGTTATTGATGTATAAAAAGGTCCCACGCAGACGTAGAGGCCAACTCGCCAATAATGTTGTCAAATATTAACGCCGAGATGATAGGTTGGGTTAGGTTAGGTTATATTACGCTATTGATGTATATAAAAGTCCCATGGAGACGTAGAAGCCAACTCGCCAGGAATGTGGTCAAATATTAGTGCCGACATGTTAGGTTGGTTTAGGTTAGGTTGTATTACGTTATAGATGTGTATAAAGGACCCACGGAGACGTAGAGGCCAACTCGCCAGGAATGTTGCCAAATATTACCGCCGAGATGTTAGTTTGGGTTAGGCTAGGTTATATTACGTTATTGAGTTATATAGAGGTCCCACGGAGACGTAGAGGCCAACTCGCCAGGATTGTTGTCAAATAATAGCTCCGAGAGGTTAGGTTGGGTTAGGTTACGTTATATTACGTTATTGATGTACATGAGGGTCGCACGGAGACGTAGATGCCAACTCGCCAGGAATGTTGTCAAATATTACCGCCGACATGTTAGGTTGGGTTAGGTTTGGTTATATTTCGTTATTGATGTATATAAAGATCCCACGGATACGTAGAGGCAAACTCGCCGGGAATGTTGTCAAATATTGCCGCCGAGAGGTTAGCTTGTGTTAGGTTTGGTTATGTTACATTATTGATGTATATAAAGGTCCGACGCAGACGTAGAGGCCAACTCGCCAGGAATGTTGTCAAATATTACCGCCGAGATGATAGGTTGGGTTAGGTTAGGTTATATTTCGTTATTGATGTATATGAAGGTCCCACGGAGACGTGGAGGCCAACTCGCCAGGAATGTTGTCAAATATTACAGCCGCGATGTTAGATCGGGTTAGGTCAGGTTATATTACGTTATTGAGTTATATAGAGGTCCCACGGAGACGTAGAGGCCAACTCGCCAGGATTGTTGTCAAATAATAGCTCCGAGAGGTTAGGTTGGGTTAGGTTACGTTATATTACGTTATTGATGTATATAAAGGTCCCACGGAGACGTAGATTCCAACTCGCCAGGAATGTTGTCAAATATTACCGCCGAGATGATAGGCTGGGTTAGGTTAGGTTATATTACGCTATTGATGTATATAAAAGTCCCACGGAGACGTAGAAGCCAACTGGCCAGGAATGTGGTCAAATATTAGTGCCGACATGTTAGGTTGGTTTAGGTTAGGTTGTATTACGTTATAGATGTACATGAGGGTCGCACGGAGACGTAGATGCCAACTCGCCAGGAATGTTGTCAAATATTACCGCCGACATGTTAGGTTGGGTTAGGTTTGGTTATATTTCGTTATTGATGTATATAAAGATCCCACGGAGACGTAGAAGCCAACTGGCCAGGAATGTGGTCAAATATTAGTGCCGACATGTTAGGTTGGTTTAGGTTAGGTTGTATTACGTTATAGATGTACATGAGGGTCGCACGGAGACGTAGATGCCAACTCGCCAGGAATGTTGTCAAATATTACCGCCGACATGTTAGGTTGGGTTAGGTTTGGTTATATTTCGTTATTGATGTATATAAAGATCCCACGGATACGTAGAGGCAAACTCGCCGGGAATGTTGTCAAATATTGCCGCCGAGAGGTTAGGTTGTGTTAGGTTAGGTTATATTATGTTACTGATATATATCAAGGTCCAACGGAGACGTAGGGGCCAACTCGCCAGGAATATTGTCAAATATTGCCGCCGAGATGTTAGGTTGGTTTAGGTTAGGTTGTATTACGCTATAGACGTATACAGTGTTCCCACCGAGAAGTAGGGCCCGACTATCAAGGAATTACGATAAATGGTACCCCGAGAGGTTAGGTTGGGTTAGGTTAGGTTATATTAGGTTATAGGTGTGTATAAAGGACCCACGGGGACGTAGAGGCCAACTTGCCAGGAATGTTGGCAAATATTACCGCCGAGATGATAGGTTGTGTTAGGTTAGGTTATATTACGTTCTTGATGTATATTAAGGTCCCACGGAGACGTAGAGGCCAACTCGCCAGGATTGTTGTCAAATAATAGCTCCGAGAAGTTAGGTTGGGTTAGGTTACGTTATATTACGTTATTGATGTACATGAGGGTCGCACGGAGACGTAGATGCCAACTCGCCAGGAATGTTGTCAAATATTACCGCCGACATGTTAGGTTGGGTTAGGTTTGGTTATATTTCGTTATTGATGTATATAAAGGTCCCACGGATACGTAGAGGCAAACTCGCCAGGAATGTTGTCAAATATTGCCGCCAAGATGATAGGTTGGGTTAGGTTAGGTTATATTACGCTATTGATGTATATAAAAGTCCCACGGACAAGTAGAAGCCAACTCGCCAGGAATGTGGTCAAATATTAGTGCCGAGATGATAGGTTGGGTTAGGTTAGGTCATATTACGTTATTGATGTATAAAAAGGTCCCACGCAGACGTAGAGGCCAACTCGCCAATAATGTTGTCAAATATTAACGCCGAGATGATAGGTTGGGTTAGGTTAGGTTATATTACGCTACTGATGTATATAAAAGTCCCACGGAGACGTAGAAGCCAACTCGCCAGGAATGTGGTCAAATATTAGTGCCGACATGTTAGGTTGGTTTAGGTTAGGTTGTATTACGTTATAGATGTGTATAAAGGACCCACGGAGACGTAGAGGCCAACTCGCCAGGAATGTTGCCAAATATTACCGCCGAGATGTTAGTTTGGGTTAGGCTAGGTTATATTACGTTATTGAGTTATATAGAGGTCCCACGGAGACGTAGAGGCCAACTCGCCAGGATTGTTGTCAAATAATAGCTCCGAGAGGTTAGGTTGGGTTAGGTTACGTTATATTACGTTATTGATGTACATGAGGGTCGCACGGAGACGTAGATGCCAACTCGCCAGGAATGTTGTCAAATATTACCGCCGACATATTAGGTTGGCTTAGGTTTGGTTATATTTCGTTATTGATGTATATAAAGGCCCCACGGATACGTAGAGGCAAACTCGCAAGGAATGTTGTCAAATATTGCCGCCAAGATGATAGGTTGGGTTAGGTTAGGTTATATTACGCTATTGATGTATATAAAAGTCCCACGGACACGTAGAAGCCAACTCGCCAGGAATGTGGTCAAATATTAGTGCCGAGATGATAGGTTGGGTTAGGTTAGGTCATATTACGTTATTGATGTATAAAAAGGTCCCACGCAGACGTAGAGGCCAACTCGCCAATAATGTTCTCAAATATTGCCGCCGAGAGGTTAGGTTGTGTTAGGTTAGGTTATATTACGTTATTGATATATATCAAGGTCCAACGGAGACGTAGGGGCCAACTCGCCAGGAATATTGTCAAATATTGCCGCCGAGATGTTAGGTTGGTTTAGGTTAGGTTGTATTACGCTATAGACGTATACAGTGTTCCCACCGAGAAGTGGGGCCCGACTATCAAGGAATTAGGATAAATGGTACCCCGAGAGGTTAGGTTGGGTTAGGTTAGGTTATATTAGGTTATAGATGTGTATAAAGGACCCACGGGGACGTAGAGGCCAACTCGCCAGGAATGTTGGCAAATATTACCGCCGAGATGATAGGTTGTGTTAGGTTAGGTTATATTACGTTCTTGATGTATATTAAGGTCCCACGGAGACGTAGAGGCCAACTCGCCAGGATTGTTGTCAAATAATAGCTCCGAGAAGTTAGGTTGGGTTAGGTTACCTTATATTGCGTTATTGATGTACATGAGGGTCGCACGGAGACGTAGATGCCAACTCGCCAGGAATGTTGTCAAATATTACCGCCGACATGTTGGGTTGGGTTAGGTTTGGTTATATTTCGTTATTGATGTATATAAAGGTCCCACGGATACGTAGAGGCAAACTCGCCAGGAATGTTGTCAAATATTGCCGCCAAGATGATAGGTTGGGTTAGGTTAGGTTATATTACGCTATTGATGTATATAAAAGTCCCACGGACACGTAGAAGCCAACTCGCCAGGAATGTGGTCAAATATTAGTGCCGAGATGATAGGTTGGGTTAGGTTAGGTCATATTACGTTATTGATGTATAAAAAGGTCCCACGCAGACGTAGAGGCAAACTCGCCGGGAATGTTGTCAAATATTGCCGCCGAGAGGTTAGGTTGTGTTAGGTTTGGTTATGTTACATTATTGATGTATATAAAGGTCCGACGCAGACGTAGAGGCCAACTCGCCAGGAATGTTGTCAAATATTACCGCCGACATGTTAGGTTGGGTTAGGTTAGGTTATATTACGCTATTGATGTATATAAAAGTCCCACGGACACGTAGAAGCCAACTCGCCAGGAATGTGGTCAAATATTAGTGCCGAGATGATAGGTTGGGTTAGGTTAGGTCATATTACGTTATTGATGTATAAAAAGGTCCCACGCAGACGTAGAGGCCAACTCGCCAATAATGTTCTCAAATATTGCCGCCGAGAGGTTAGGTTGTGTTAGGTTAGGTTATATTACGTTATTGATATATATCAAGGTCCAACGGAGACGTAGGGGCCAACTCGCCAGGAATATTGTCAAATATTGCCGCCGAGATGTTAGGTTGGTTTAGGTTAGGTTGTATTACGCTATAGACGTATACAGTGTTCCCACCGAGAAGTGGGGCCCGACTATCAAGGAATTAGGATAAATGGTACCCCGAGAGGTTAGGTTGGGTTAGGTTAGGTTATATTAGGTTATAGATGTGTATAAAGGACCCACGGGGACGTAGAGGCCAACTCGCCAGGAATGTTGGCAAATATTACCGCCGAGATGATAGGTTGTGTTAGGTTAGGTTATATTACGTTCTTGATGTATATTAAGGTCCCACGGAGACGTAGAGGCCAACTCGCCAGGATTGTTGTCAAATAATAGCTCCGAGAAGTTAGGTTGGGTTAGGTTACGTTATATTACGTTATTGATGTACATGAGGGTCGCACGGAGACGTAGATGCCAACTCGCCAGGAATGTTGTCAAATATTACCGCCGACATGTTGGGTTGGGTTAGGTTTGGTTATATTTCGTTATTGATGTATATAAAGGTCCCACGGATACGTAGAGGCAAACTCGCCAGGAATGTTGTCAAATATTGCCGCCAAGATGATAGGTTGGGTTAGGTTAGGTTATATTACGCTATTGATGTATATAAAAGTCCCACGGACACGTAGAAGCCAACTCGCCAGGAATGTGGTCAAATATTAGTGCCGAGATGATAGGTTGGGTTAGGTTAGGTCATATTACGTTATTGATGTATAAAAAGGTCCCACGCAGACGTAGAGGCCAACTCGCCAATAATGTTGTCAAATATTAACGCCGAGATGATAGGTTGGGTTAGGTTAGGTTATATTACGCTATTGATGTATATAAAAGTCCCATGGAGACGTAGAAGCCAACTCGCCAGGAATGTGGTCAAATATTAGTGCCGACATGTTAGGTTGGTTTAGGTTAGGTTGTATTACGTTATAGATGTGTATAAAGGACCCACGGAGACGTAGAGGCCAACTCGCCAGGAATGTTGCCAAATATTACCGCCGAGATGTTAGTTTGGGTTAGGCTAGGTTATATTACGTTATTGAGTTATATAGAGGTCCCACGGAGACGTAGAGGCCAACTCGCCAGGATTGTTGTCAAATAATAGCTCCGAGAGGTTAGGTTGGGTTAGGTTACGTTATATTACGTTATTGATGTACATGAGGGTCGCACGGAGACGTAGATGCCAACTCGCCAGGAATGTTGTCAAATATTACCGCCGACATGTTAGGTTGGGTTAGGTTTGGTTATATTTCGTTATTGATGTATATAAAGATCCCACGGATACGTAGAGGCAAACTGGCCAGGAATGTGGTCAAATATTAGTGCCGACATGTTAGGTTGGTTTAGGTTAGGTTGTATTACGTTATAGATGTACATGAGGGTCGCACGGAGACGTAGATGCCAACTCGCCAGGAATGTTGTCAAATATTACCGCCGACATGTTAGGTTGGGTTAGGTTTGGTTATATTTCGTTATTGATGTATATAAAGATCCCACGGATACGTAGAGGCAAACTCGCCGGGAATGTTGTCAAATATTGCCGCCGAGAGGTTAGGTTGTGTTAGGTTAGGTTATATTATGTTACTGATATATATCAAGGTCCAACGGAGACGTAGGGGCCAACTCGCCAGGAATATTGTCAAATATTGCCGCCGAGATGTTAGGTTGGTTTAGGTTAGGTTGTATTACGCTATAGACGTATACAGTGTTCCCACCGAGAAGTAGGGCCCGACTATCAAGGAATTACGATAAATGGTACCCCGAGAGGTTAGGTTGGGTTAGGTTAGGTTATATTAGGTTATAGGTGTGTATAAAGGACCCACGGGGACGTAGAGGCCAACTCGCCAGGAATGTTGGCAAATATTACCGCCGAGATGATAGGTTGTGTGAGGTTAGGTTATATTACGTTCTTGATGTATATTAAGGTCCCACGGAGACGTAGAGGCCAACTTGCCAGGATTGTTGTCAAATAATAGCTCCGAGAAGTTAGGTTGGGTTAGGTTACGTTATATTACGTTATTGATGTACATGAGGGTCGCACGGAGACGTAGATGCCAACTCGCCAGGAATGTTGTCAAATATTACCGCCGACATGTTAGGTTGGGTTAGGTTTGGTTATATTTCGTTATTGATGTATATAAAGGTCCCACGGATACGTAGAGGCAAACTCGCCAGGAATGTTGTCAAATATTGCCGCCAAGATGATAGGTTGGGTTAGGTTAGGTTATATTACGCTATTGATGTATATAAAAGTCCCACGGACAAGTAGAAGCCAACTCGCCAGGAATGTGGTCAAATATTAGTGCCGAGATGATAGGTTGGGTTAGGTTAGGTCATATTACGTTATTGATGTATAAAAAGGTCCCACGCAGACGTAGAGGCCAACTCGCCAATAATGTTGTCAAATATTAACGCCGAGATGATAGGTTGGGTTAGGTTAGGTTATATTACGCTACTGATGTATATAAAAGTCCCACGGAGACGTAGAAGCCAACTCGCCAGGAATGTGGTCAAATATTAGTGCCGACATGTTAGGTTGGTTTAGGTTAGGTTGTATTACGTTATAGATGTGTATAAAGGACCCACGGAGACGTAGGGGCCAACTCGCCAGGAATGTTGCCAAATATTACCGCCGAGATGTTAGTTTGGGTTAGGCTAGGTTATATTACGTTATTGAGTTATATAGAGGTCCCACGGAGACGTAGAGGCCAACTCGCCAGGATTGTTGTCAAATAATAGCTCCGAGAGGTTAGGTTGGGTTAGGTTACGTTATATTACGTTATTGATGTACATGAGGGTCGCACGGAGACGTAGATGCCAACTCGCCAGGAATGTTGTCAAATATTACCGCCGACATGTTAGGTTGGGTTAGGTTTGGTTATATTTCGTTATTGATGTATATAAAGATCCCACGGATACGTAGAGGCAAACTCGCCGGGAATGTTGTCAAATATTGCCGCCGAGAGGTTAGGTTGTGTTAGGTTTGGTTATGTTACAGTATTGATGTATATAAAGGTCCGACGCAGACGTAGAGGCCAACTCGCCAGGAATGTTGTCAAATATTACCGCCGAGATGATAGGTTGGGTTAGGTTAGGTTATATTTCGTTATTGATGTATATGAAGGTCCCACGGAGACGTGGAGGCCAACTCGCCAGGAATGTTGTCAAATATTACAGCCGCGATGTTAGATTGGGTTAGGTTAGGTTATATTGCGTTATTGAGTTATATAGAGGTCCCACGGAGACGTAGAGGCCAACTCGCCAGGATTGTTGTCAAATAAAAGCTCCGAGAGGTTAGGTTGGGTTAGGTTACGTTATATTACGTTATTGATGTATATAAAGGTCCCACGGAGACGTAGATTCCAACTCGCCAGGAATGTTGTCAAATATTACCGCCGAGATGATAGGCTGGGTTAGGTTAGGTTATATTACGCTATTGATGTATATAAAAGTCCCACGGAGACGTAGAAGCCAACTGGCCAGGAATGTGGTCAAATATTAGTGCCGACATGTTAGGTTGGTTTAGGTTAGGTTGTATTACGTTATAGATGTACATGAGGGTCGCACGGAGACGTAGATGCCAACTCGCCAGGAATGTTGTCAAATATTACCGCCGACATGTTAGGTTGGGTTAGGTTTGGTTATATTTCGTTATTGATGTATATAAAGATCCCACGGATACGTAGAGGCAAACTCGCCGGGAATGTTGTCAAATATTGCCGCCGAGAGGTTAGGTTGTGTTAGGTTAGGTTATATTATGTTATTGATATATATCAAGGTCCAACGGAGACGTAGGGGCCAACTCGCCAGGAATATTGTCAAATATTGCCGCCGAGATGTTAGGTTGGTTTAGGTTAGGTTGTATTACGCTATAGACGTATACAGTGTTCCCACCGAGAAGTAGGGCCCGACTATCAAGGAATTACGATAAATGGTACCCCGAGAGGTTAGGTTGGGTTAGGTTAGGTTATATTAGGTTATAGATGTGTATAAAGGACCCACGGGGACGTAGAGGCCAACTCGCCAGGAATGTTGGCAAATATTACCGCCGAGATGATAGGTTGTGTTAGGTTAGGTTATATTACGTTCTTGATGTATATTAAGGTCCCACGGAGACGTAGAGGCCAACTCGCCAGGATTGTTGTCAAATAATAGCTCCGAGAAGTTAGGTTGGGTTAGGTTACGTTATATTACGTTATTGATGTACATGAGGGTCGCACGGAGACGTAGATGCCAACTCGCCAGGAATGTTGTCAAATATTACCGCCGACATGTTAGGTTGGGTTAGGTTTGGTTATATTTCGTTATTGATGTATATAAAGGCCCCAAGGATACGTAGAGGCAAACTCGCCAGGAATGTTGTCAAATATTGCCGCCGAGATGATAGGTTGGGTTAGGTTAGGTTATATTACGCTATTGATGTATATAAAAGTCCCACGGACACGTAGAAGCCAACTCGCCAGGAATGTGGTCAAATATTAGTGCCGAGATGATAGGTTGGGTTAGGTTAGGTCATATTACGTTATTGATGTATAAAAAGGTCCCACGCAGACGTAGAGGCCAACTCGCCAATAATGTTGTCAAATGTTGCCGCCGAGAGGTTAGGTTGTGTTAGGTTAGGTTATATTACGTTACTGATATATATCAAGGTCCAACGGAGACGTAGGGGCCAACTCGCCAGGAATATTGTCAAATATTGCCGCCGAGATGTTAGGTTGGTTTAGGTTAGGTTGTATTACACTATAGACGTATACAGTGTTCCCACCGAGAAGTGGGGCCCGACTATCAAGGAATTAGGATAAATGGTACCCCGAGAGGTTAGGTTGGGTTAGGTTAGGTTATATTAGGTTATAGATGTGTATGAAGGACCCACGGGGACGTAGAGGCCAACTCGCCAGGAATGTTGGCAAATATTACCGCCGAGATGATAGGTTGTGTTAGGTTAGGTTATATTACGTTCTTGATGTATATTAAGGTCCCACGGAGACGTAGAGGCCAACTCGCCAGGATTGTTGTCAAATAATAGCTCCGAGAAGTTAGGTTGGGTTAGGTTACGTTATATTACGTTATTGATGTACATGAGGGTCGCACGGAGACGTAGATGCCAACTCGCCAGGAATGTTGTCAAATATTACCGCCGACATGTTAGGTTGGGTTAGGTTTGGTTATATTTCGTTATTGATGTATATAAAGGTCCCACGGATACGTAGAGGCAAACTCGCCAGGAATGTTGTCAAATATTGCCGCCAAGATGATAGGTTGGGTTAGGTTAGGTTATATTACGCTATTGATGTATATAAAAGTCCCACGGACACGTAGAAGCCAACTCGCCAGGAATGTGGTCAAATATTAGTGCCGAGATGATAGGTTGGGTTAGGTTAAGTCATATTACGTTATTGATGTATAAAAAGGTCCCACGCAGACGTAGAGGCCAACTCGCCAATAATGTTGTCAAATATTAACGCCGAGATTATAGGTTGGGTTAGGTTAGGTTATATTACGCTATTGATGTATATAAAAGTCCCACGGAGACGTAGAAGCCAACTCGCCAGGAATGTGGTCAAATATTAGTGCCGACATGTTAGGTTGGTTTAGGTTAGGTTGTATTACGTTATAGATGTACATGAGGGTCGCACGGAGACGTAGATGCCAACTCGCCAGGAATGTTGTCAAATATTACCGCCGACATGTTAGGTTGGGTTAGGTTTGGTTATATTTCGTTATTGATGTATATAAAGGTCACACGGATACGTAGAGGCAAACTCGCCAGGAATGTTGTCAAATATTGCCGCCGAGATGATAGGTTGGGTTAGGTTAGGTTATATTACGCTATTGATGTATATAAAAGTCCCACGGACACGTAGAAGCCAACTCGCCAGGAATGTGGTCAAATATTAGTGCCGAGATGATAGGTTGGGTTAGGTTAGGTTATATTACGGTATTGATGTATAAAAAGGTCCCACGCAGACGTAGAGGCCAACTCGCCAATAATGTTGTCAAATGTTGCCGCCGAGAGGTTAGGTTGTGTTAGGTTAGGTTATATTACGTTATTGATATATATCAAGGTCCAACGGAGACGTAGGGGCCAACTCGCCAGGAATATTGTCAAATATTGCCGCCGAGATGTTAGGTTGGTTTAGGTTAGGTTGTATTACGCTATAGACGTATACAGTGTTCCCACCGAGAAGTGGGGCCCGACTATTAAGGAATTAGGATAAATGGTACCCCGAGAGGTTAGGTTGGGTTAGGTTAGGTTATATTAGGTTATAGATGTGTATAAAGGACCCACGGGGACGTAGAGGCCAACTCGCCAGGAATGTTGGCAAATATTACCGCCGAGATGATAGGTTGTGTTAGGTTAGGTTATATTACGTTCTTGATGTATATTAAGGTCCCACGGAGACGTAGAGGCCAACTCGCCAGGATTGTTGTCAAATAATAGCTCCGAGAAGTTAGGTTGGGTTAGGTTACGTTATATTACGTTATTGATGTACATGAGGGTCGCACGGAGACGTAGATGCCAACTCGCCAGGAATGTTGTCAAATATTACCGCCGACATGTTAGGTTGGGTTAGGTTTGGTTATATTTCGTTATTGATGTATATAAAGGTCCCACGGAGACGTAGATTCCAACTCGCCAGGAATGTTGTCAAATATTACCGCCGAGATGATAGGCTGGGTTAGGTTAGGTTATATTACGCTATTGATGTATATAAAAGTCCCACGGAGACGTAGAAGCCAACTCGCCAGGAATGTGGTCAAATATTAGTGCCGACATGTTAGGTTGGTTTAGGTTAGGTTGTATTACGTTATAGATGTACATGAGGGTCGCACGGAGACGTAGATGCCAACTCGCCAGGAATGTTGTCAAATATTACCGCCGACATGTTAGGTTGGGTTAGGTTTGGTTATATTTCGTTATTGATGTATATAAAGGTCACACGGATACGTAGAGGCAAACTCGCCAGGAATGTTGTCAAATATTGCCGCCGAGATGATAGGTTGGGTTAGGTTAGGTTATATTACGCTATTGATGTATATAAAAGTCCCACGGACACGTAGAAGCCAACTCGCCAGGAATGTGGTCAAATATTAGTGCCGAGATGATAGGTTGGGTTAGGTTAGGTTATATTATGTTACTGATATATATCAAGGTCCAACGGAGACGTAGAAGCCAACTCGCCAGGAATGTGGTCAAATATTAGTGCCGACATGTTAGGTTGGTTTAGGTTAGGTTGTATTACGTTATTGATGTATATAAAGGTCCCACGGAGACGTAGATTCCAACTCGCCAGGAATGTTGTCAAATATTACCGCCGAGATGATAGGCTGGGTTAGGTTAGGTTATATTACGCTATTGATGTATATAAAAGTCCCACGGAGACGTAGAAGCCAACTCGCCAGGAATGTGGTCAAATATTAGTGCCGACATGTTAGGTTGGTTTAGGTTAGGTTGTATTACGTTATAGATGTACATGAGGGTCGCACGGAGACGTAGATGCCAACTCGCCAGGAATGTTGTCAAATATTACCGCCGACATGTTAGGTTGGGCTAGGTTTGGTTATATTTCGTTATTGATGTATATAAAGGTCACACGGATACGTAGAGGCAAACTCGCCAGGAATGTTGTCAAATATTGCCGCCGAGATGATAGGTTGGGTTAGGTTAGGTTATATTACGCTATTGATGTATATAAAAGTCCCACGGACACGTAGAAGCCAACTCGCCAGGAATGTGGTCAAATATTAGTGCCGAGATGATAGGTTGGGTTAGGTTAGGTTATATTACGTTATTGATGTATAAAAAGGTCCCACGCATACGTAGAGGCCAACTCGCCAATAATGTTGTCAAATGTTGCCGCCGAGAGGTTAGGTTGTGTTAGGTTAGGTTATATTACGTTATTGATATATATCAAGGTCCAACGGAGACGTAGGGGCCAACTCGCCAGGAATATTGTCAAATATTGCCGCCGAGATGTTAGGTTGGTTTAGGTTAGGTTGTATTACGCTATAGACGTATACAGTGTTCCAACCGAGAAGTGGGGCCCGACTATTGAGGAATTAAGATAAATGGTACCCCGAGAGGTTAGGTTGGGTTAGGTTAGGTTATATTAGGTTATAGATGTGTATAAAGGACCCACGTGGACGTAGAGGCCAACTCGCCAGGAATGTTGGCAAATATTACTGCCGAGATGATAGGTTGTGTTAGGTTAGGTTATATTACGTTCTTGATGTATATTAAGGTCCCACGGAGACGTAGAGGCCAACTCGCCAGGATTGTTGTCAAATAATAGCTCCGAGAAGTTAGGTTGGGTTAGGTTACGTTATATTACGTTATTGATGTACATGAGGGTCGCACGGAGACGTAGATGCCAACTCGCCAGGAATGTTGTCAAATATTACCGCCGACATGTTAGGTTGGGTTAGGTTTGGTTATATTTCGTTATTGATGTATATAAAGGTCCCACGGATACGTAGAGGCAAACTCGCCAGGAATGTTGTCAAATATTGCCGCCAAGATGATAGGTTGGGTTAGGTAAGGTTATATTACGCTATTGATGTATATAAAAGTCCCACGGACAAGTAGAAGCCAACTCGCCAGGAATGTGGTCAAATATTAGTGCCGAGATGATAGGTTGGGTTAGGTTAAGTCATATTACGTTATTGATGTATAAAAAGGTCCCACGCAGACGTAGAGGCCAACTCGCCAATAATGTTGTCAAATATTAACGCCGAGATGATAGGTTGGGTTAGGTTAGGTTATATTACGCTATTGATGTATATAAAAGTCCCACGGAGACGTAGAAGCCAACTCGCCAGGAATGTGGTCAAATATTAGTGCCGACATGTTAGGTTGGTTTAGGTTAGGTTGTATTACGTTATAGATGTACATGAGGGTCGCACGGAGACGTAGATGCCAACTCGCCAGGAATGTTGTCAAATATTACCGCCGACATGTTAGGTTGGGTTAGGTTTGGTTATATTTCGTTATTGATGTATATAAAGATCCCACGGATACGTAGAGGCAAACTCGCCGGGAATGTTGTCAAATATTGCCGCCGAGAGGTTAGGTTGTGTTAGGTTAGGTTATATTATGTTACTGATATATATCAAGGTCCAACGGAGACGTAGGGGCCAACTCGCCAGGAATATTGTCAAATATTGCCGCCGAGATGTTAGGTTGGTTTAGGTTAGGTTGTATTACGCTATAGACGTATACAGTGTTCCCACCGAGAAGTAGGGCCCGACTATCAAGGAATTACGATAAATGGTACCCCGAGAGGTTAGGTTGGGTTAGGTTAGGTTATATTAGGTTATAGGTGTGTATAAAGGACCCACAGGGACGTAGAGGCCAACTCGCCAGGAATGTTGGCAAATATTACCGCCGAGATGATAGGTTGTGTTAGGTTAGGTTATATTACGTTCTTGATGTATATTAAGGTCCCACGGAGACGTAGAGGCCAACTCGCCAGGATTGTTGTCAAATAATAGCTCCGAGAAGTTAGGTTGGGTTAGGTTACGTTATATTACGTTATTGATGTACATG
Source organism: Xylocopa violacea (assembly GCA_963969225.1). Classification (NCBI taxonomy): domain Eukaryota; kingdom Metazoa; phylum Arthropoda; class Insecta; order Hymenoptera; family Apidae; genus Xylocopa; species Xylocopa violacea. The sequence goes on along the minus strand of CAXAJV010000021.1, from coordinate 1,387,677 downwards.
AGGGTCGCACGGAGACGTAGATGCCAACTCGCCAGGAATGTTGTCAAATATTACCGCCGACATGTTAGGTTGGGTTAGGTTTGGTTATATTTCGTTATTGATGTATATAAAGGTCCCACGGATACGTAGAGGCAAACTCGCCAGGAATGTTGTCAAATATTGCCGCCAAGATGATAGGTTGGGTTAGGTTAGGTTATATTACGCTATTGATGTATATAAAAGTCCCACGGACAAGTAGAAGCCAACTCGCCAGGAATGTGGTCAAATATTAGTGCCGAGATGATAGGTTGGGTTAGGTTAGGTCATATTACGTTATTGATGTATAAAAAGGTCCCACGCAGACGTGGAGGCCAACTCGCCAGGAATGTTGTCAAATATTACAGCCGCGATGTTAGATTGGGTTAGGTTAGGTTATATTACGTTATTGAGTTATATAGAGGTCCCACGGAGACGTAGAGGCCAACTCGCCAGGATTGTTGTCAAATAAAAGCTCCGAGAGGTTAGGTTGGGTTAGGTTACGTTATATTACGTTATTGATGTATATAAAGGTCCCACGGAGACGTAGATTCCAACTCGCCAGGAATGTTGTCAAATATTACCGCCGAGATGATAGGCTGGGTTAGGTTAGGTTATATTACGCTATTGATGTATATAAAAGTCCCACGGAGACGTAGAAGCCAACTGGCCAGGAATGTGGTCAAATATTAGTGCCGACATGTTAGGTTGGTTTAGGTTAGGTTGTATTACGTTATAGATGTACATGAGGGTCGCACGGAGACGTAGATGCCAACTCGCCAGGAATGTTGTCAAATATTACCGCCGACATGTTAGGTTGGGTTAGGTTTGGTTATATTTCGTTATTGATGTATATAAAGATCCCACGGGTACGTAGAGGCAAACTCGCCGGGAATGTTGTCAAATATTGCCGCCGAGAGGTTAGGTTGTGTTAGGTTAGGTTATATTATGTTATTGATATATATCAAGGTCCAACGGAGACGTAGGGGCCAACTCGCCAGGAATATTGTCAAATATTGCCGCCGAGATGTTAGGTTGGTTTAGGTTAGGTTGTATTACGCTATAGACGTATACAGTGTTCCCACCGAGAAGTAGGGCCCGACTATCAAGGAATTACGATAAATGGTACCCCGAGAGGTTAGGTTGGGTTAGGTTAGGTTATATTAGGTTATAGATGTGTATAAAGGACCCACGGGGACGTAGAGGCCAACTCGCCAGGAATGTTGGCAAATATTACCGCCGAGATGATAGGTTGTGTTAGGTTAGGTTATATTACGTTCTTGATGTATATTAAGGTCCCACGGAGACGTAGAGGCCAACTCGCCAGGATTGTTGTCAAATAATAGCTCCGAGAAGTTAGGTTGGGTTAGGTTACGTTATATTACGTTATTGATGTACATGAGGGTCGCACGGAGACGAAGATGCCAACTCGCCAGGAATGTTGTCAAATATTACCGCCGACATGTTAGGTTGGGTTAGGTTTGGTTATATTTCGTTATTGATGTATATAAAGGTCCCACGGAGACGTAGATTCCAACTCGCCAGGAATGTTGTCAAATATTACCGCCGAGATGATAGGCTGGGTTAGGTTAGGTTATATTACGCTATTGATGTATATAAAAGTCCCACGGAGACGTAGAAGCCAACTCGCCAGGAATGTAGTCAAATATTAGTGCCGACATGTTAGGTTGGTTTAGGTTAGGTTGTATTACGTTATAGATGTACATGAGGGTCGCACGGAGACGTAGATGCCAACTCGCCAGGAATGTTGTCAAATATTACCGCCGACATGTTAGGTTGGGCTAGGTTTGGTTATATTTCGTTATTGATGTATATAAAGGTCACACGGATACGTAGAGGCAAACTCGCCAGGAATGTTGTCAAATATTGCCGCCGAGATGATAGGTTGGGTTAGGTTAGGTTATATTACGCTATTGATGTATATAAAAGTCCCACGGACACGTAGAAGCCAACTCGCCAGGAATGTGGTCAAATATTAGTGCCGAGATGATAGGTTGGGTTAGGTTAGGTTATATTACGTTATTGATGTATAAAAAGGTCCCACGCATACGTAGAGGCCAACTCGCCAATAATGTTGTCAAATGTTGCCGCCGAGAGGTTAGGTTGTGTTAGGTTAGGTTATATTACGTTATTGATATATATCAAGGTCCAACGGAGACGTAGGGGCCAACTCGCCAGGAATATTGTCAAATATTGCCGCCGAGATGTTAGGTTGGTTTAGGTTAGGTTGTATTACGCTATAGACGTATACAGTGTTCCAACCGAGAAGTGGGGCCCGACTATTGAGGAATTAAGATAAATGGTACCCCGAGAGGTTAGGTTGGGTTAGGTTAGGTTATATTAGGTTATAGATGTGTATAAAGGACCCACGTGGACGTAGAGGCCAACTCGCCAGGAATGTTGGCAAATATTACTGCCGAGATGATAGGTTGTGTTAGGTTAGGTTATATTACGTTCTTGATGTATATTAAGGTCCCACGGAGACGTAGAGGCCAACTCGCCAGGATTGTTGTCAAATAATAGCTCCGAGAAGTTAGGTTGGGTTAGGTTACGTTATATTACGTTATTGATGTACATGAGGGTCGCACGGAGACGTAGATGCCAACTCGCCAGGAATGTTGTCAAATATTACCGCCGACATGTTAGGTTGGGTTAGGTTTGGTTATATTTCGTTATTGATGTATATAAAGGTCCCACGGATACGTAGAGGCAAACTCGCCAGGAATGTTGTCAAATATTGCCGCCAAGATGATAGGTTGGGTTAGGTAAGGTTATATTACGCTATTGATGTATATAAAAGTCCCACGGACAAGTAGAAGCCAACTCGCCAGGAATGTGGTCAAATATTAGTGCCGAGATGATAGGTTGGGTTAGGTTAAGTCATATTACGTTATTGATGTATAAAAAGGTCCCACGCAGACGTAGAGGCCAACTCGCCAATAATGTTGTCAAATATTAACGCCGAGATGATAGGTTGGGTTAGGTTAGGTTATATTACGCTATTGATGTATATAAAAGTCCCACGGAGACGTAGAAGCCAACTCGCCAGGAATGTGGTCAAATATTAGTGCCGACATGTTAGGTTGGTTTAGGTTAGGTTGTATTACGTTATAGATGTACATGAGGGTCGCACGGAGACGTAGATGCCAACTCGCCAGGAATGTTGTCAAATATTACCGCCGACATGTTAGGTTGGGTTAGGTTTGGTTATATTTCGTTATTGATGTATATAAAGATCCCACGGATACGTAGAGGCAAACTCGCCGGGAATGTTGTCAAATATTGCCGCCGAGAGGTTAGGTTGTGTTAGGTTAGGTTATATTATGTTACTGATATATATCAAGGTCCAACGGAGACGTAGGGGCCAACTCGCCAGGAATATTGTCAAATATTGCCGCCGAGATGTTAGGTTGGTTTAGGTTAGGTTGTATTACGCTATAGACGTATACAGTGTTCCCACCGAGAAGTAGGGCCCGACTATCAAGGAATTACGATAAATGGTACCCCGAGAGGTTAGGTTGGGTTAGGTTAGGTTATATTAGGTTATAGGTGTGTATAAAGGACCCACAGGGACGTAGAGGCCAACTCGCCAGGAATGTTGGCAAATATTACCGCCGAGATGATAGGTTGTGTTAGGTTAGGTTATATTACGTTCTTGATGTATATTAAGGTCCCACGGAGACGTAGAGGCCAACTCGCCAGGATTGTTGTCAAATAATAGCTCCGAGAAGTTAGGTTGGGTTAGGTTACGTTATATTACGTTATTGATGTACATGAGGGTCGCACGGAGACGTAGATGCCAACTCGCCAGGAATGTTGTCAAATATTACCGCCGACATGTTAGGTTGGGTTAGGTTTGGTTATATTTCGTTATTGATGTATATAAAGGTCCCACGGATACGTAGAGGCAAACTCGCCAGGAATGTTGTCAAATATTGCCGCCAAGATGATAGGTTGGGTTAGGTTAGGTTATATTACGCTATTGATGTATATAAAAGTCCCACGGACAAGTAGAAGCCAACTCGCCAGGAATGTGGTCAAATATTAGTGCCGAGATGATAGGTTGGGTTAGGTTAGGTCATATTACGTTATTGATGTATAAAAAGGTCCCACGCAGACGTAGAGGCCAACTCGCCAATAATGTTGTCAAATATTAACGCCGAGATGATAGGTTGGGTTAGGTTAGGTTATATTACGCTATTGATGTATATAAAAGTCCCACGGAGACGTAGAAGCCAACTCGCCAGGAATGTGGTCAAATATTAGTGCCGACATGTTAGGTTGGTTTAGGTTAGGTTGTATTACGTTATAGATGTGTATAAAGGACCCACGGAGACGTAGAGGCCAACTCGCCAGGAATGTTGCCAAATATTACCGCCGAGATGTTAGTTTGGGTTAGGCTAGGTTATATTACGTTATTGAGTTATATAGAGGTCCCACGGAGACGTAGAGGCCAACTCGCCAGGATTGTTGTCAAATAATAGCTCCGAGAGGTTAGGTTGGGTTAGGTTACGTTATATTACGTTATTGATGTACATGAGGGTCGCACGGAGACGTAGATGCCAACTCGCCAGGAATGTTGTCAAATATTACCGCCGACATGTTAGGTTGGGTTAGGTTTGGTTATATTGCGTTATTGATGTATATAAAGATCCCACGGATACGTAGAGGCAAACTCGCCGGGAATGTTGTCAAATATTGCCGCCGAGAGGTTAGGTTGTGTTAGGTTTGGTTATGTTACATTATTGATGTATATAAAGGTCCGACGCAGACGTAGAGGCCAACTCGCCAGGAATGTAGTCAAATATTACCGCCGAGATGATAGGTTGGGTTAGGTTAGGTTATATTTCGTTATTGATGTATATGAAGGTCCCACGGAGACGTGGAGGCCAACTCGCCAGGAATGTGGTCAAATATTACAGCCGCGATGTTAGATTGGGTTAGGTTAGGTTATATTACGTTATTGAGTTATATAGAGGTCCCACAGAGACGTAGAGGCCAACTCGCCAGGATTGTTGTCAAATAATAGCTCCGAGAGGTTAGGTTGGGTTAGGTTACGTTATATTACGTTATTGATGTATATAAAGGTCCCACGGAGACGTAGAATCCAACTCGCCAGGAATGTTGTCAAATATTACCGCCGAGATGATAGGCTGGGTTAGGTTAGGTTATATTACGCTATTGATGTATATAAAAGTCCCACGGAGACGTAGAATCCAACTCGCCAGGAATATGGTCAAATATTAGTGCCGACATGTTAGGTTGGTTTAGGTTAGGTTGTACTACGTTATAGATGTACATGAGGGTCGCACGGAGACGTAGATGCCAACTCGCCAGGAATGTTGTCAAATATTGCCGCCGAGATGATAGGTTGGGTTAGGTTAGGTTATATTACGCTATTGATGTATATAAAAGTCCCACGGACACGTAGAAGCCAACTCGCCAGGAATGTGGTCAAATATTAGTGCCGAGATGATAGGTTGGGTTAGGTTAGGTCATATTACGTTATTGATGTATAAAAAGGTCCCACGCAGACGTAGAGGCCAACTCGCCAATAATGATGTCAAATGTTGCCGCCGAGAGGTTAGGTTGTGTTAGGTTAGGTTATATTACGTTATTGATATATATCAAGGTCCAACGGAGACGTAGGGGCCAACTCGCCAGGAATATTGTCAAATATTGCCGCCGAGATGTTAGGTTGGTTTAGGTTATGTTGTATTACGCTATAGACGTATACAGTGTTCCCACCGAGAAGTGGGGCCCGACTATCAAGGAATTAGGATAAATGGTACCCCGAGAGGTTAGGTTGGGTTAGGTTAGGTTATATTAGGTTATAGATGTGTATAAAGGACCCACGGGGACGTAGAGGCCAACTCGCCAGGAATGTTGGCAAATATTACCGCCGAGATGATAGGTTGTGTTAGGTTAGGTTATATTACGTTCTTGATGTATATTAAGGTCCCACGGAGACGTAGAGGCCAACTCGCCAGGATTGTTGTCAAATAATAGCTCCGAGAGGTTAGGTTGGGTTAGGTTACGTTATATTACGTTATTGATGTACATGAGGGTCGCACGGAGACGTAGATGCCAACTCGCCAGGAATGTTGTCAAATATTACCGCCGACATGTTAGGTTGGGTTAGGTTTGGTTATATTTCGTTATTGATGTATATAAAGATCCCACGGATACGTAGAGGCAAACTCGCCAGGAATGTTGTCAAATATTGCCGCCGAGATGATAGGTTGGGTTAGGTTAGGTTATATTACGCTGTTGATGTATATAAAAGTCCCACGGACACGTAGAAGCCAACTCGCCAGGAATGTGGTCAAATATTAGTGCCGAGATGATAGGTTGGGTTAGGTTAGGTCATATTACGTTATTGATGTATAAAAATGTCCCACGCAGACGTAGAGGCCAACTCGCCAATAATGTTGTCAAATCTTAACGCCGAGATGATAGGTTGGGTTAGGTTAGGTTATATTACGCTATTGATGTATATAAAAGTCCCACGGAGACGTAGAAGCCAACTCGCCAGGAATGTGGTCAAATATTAGTGCCGACATGTTAGTTTGGTTTAGGTTAGGTTGTATTACGTTATAGATGTGTATAAAGGACCCACGGAGACGTAGAGGCCAACTCGCCGGGAATGTTGCCAAATATTACCGCCGAGATGTTAGTTTGGGTTAGGTTAGGTTATATTAAGTTATTGAGTTATATAGAGGTCCCACGGAGACGTAGAGGCTAACTCGCCAGGATTGTTGTCAAATAATAGCTCCGAGAGGTTAGGTTGGGTTAGGTTACGTTATATTACGTTATTGATGTACATGAGGGTCGCACGGAGACGTAGATGCCAACTCGCCAGGAGTGTCGCCAAATATTACCGCCGACATGTTAGGTTGGGTTAGGTTTGGTTATATTTCGTTATTGATGTATATGAAGGTCCCACGGAGACGTGGAGGCCAACTCGCCAGGAATGTTGTCAAATATTACAGCCGCGATGTTAGATTGGGTTAGGTTAGGTTATATTACGTTATTGAGTTATATAGAGGTCCCACGGAGACGTAGAGGCCAACTCGCCAGGATTGTTGTCAAATAATAGCTCCGAGAGGTTAGGTTGGGTTAGGTTACGTTATATTACGTTATTGATGTATATAAAGGTCCCACGGAGACGTAGAATCCAACTCGCCAGGAATGTTGTCAAATATTACCGCCGAGATGATAGGCTGGGTTAGGTTAGGTTATATTACGCTATTGATGTATATAAAAGTCCCACGGAGACGTAGAAGCCAACTCGCCAGGAATATGGTCAAATATTAGTGCCGACATGTTAGGTTGGTTTAGGTTAGGTTGTATTACGTTATAGATGTACATGAGGGTCTCACGCAGACGTAGAGGCCAACTCGCTAATAATGTTGTCAAATATTAACGCCGAGATGATAGGTTGGGTTAGGTTAGGTTATATTACGCTATTGATGTATATAAAAGTCCCACGGAGACGTAGAAGCCAACTCGCCAGGAATGTGGTCAAATATTAGTGCCGACATGTTAGGTTGGTTTAGGTTAGGTTGTATTACGTTATAGATGTGTATAAAGGACCCACGGAGACGTAGAGGCCAACTCGCCAGGAGTGTTGCCAAATATTACCGCCGACATGTTAGGTTGGGTTAGGTTTGGTTATATTTCGTTATTGATGTATATAAAGATCCCACGGATACGTAGAGGCAAACTCGCCGGGAATGTTGTCAAATATTGCCGCCGAGAGGTTAGGTTGTGTTAGGTTTGGTTATGTTACATTATTGATGTATATAAAGGTCCGACGCAGACGTAGAGGCCAACTCGCCAGGAATGTAGTCAAATATTACCGCCGAGATGATAGGTTGGGTTAGGTTAGGTTATATTTCGTTATTGATGTATATGAAGGTCCCACGGAGACGTGGAGGCCAACTCGCCAGGAATGTGGTCAAATATTACAGCCGCGATGTTAGATTGGGTTAGGTTAGGTTATATTACGTTATTGAGTTATATAGAGGTCCCACAGAGACGTAGAGGCCAACTCGCCAGGATTGTTGTCAAATAATAGCTCCGAGAGGTTAGGTTGGGTTAGGTTACGTTATATTACGTTATTGATGTATATAAAGGTCCCACGGAGACGTAGAATCCAACTCGCCAGGAATGTTGTCAAATATTACCGCCGAGATGATAGGCTGGGTTAGGTTAGGTTATATTACGCTATTGATGTATATAAAAGTCCCACGGAGACGTAGAATCCAACTCGCCAGGAATATGGTCAAATATTAGTGCCGACATGTTAGGTTGGTTTAGGTTAGGTTGTACTACGTTATAGATGTACATGAGGGTCGCACGGAGACGTAGATGCCAACTCGCCAGGAATGTTGTCAAATATTACCGCCGACATGTTAGGTTGGGTTACGTTTGGTTATATTTCGTTATTGATGTATATAAAGGTCCCACGGATACGTAGAGGCAAACTCGCCAGGAATGTTGTCAAATATTGCCGCCGAGATGATAGGTTGGGTTAGGTTAGGTTATATTACGCTATTGATGTATATAAAAGTCCCACGGTCACGTAGAAGCCAACTCGCCAGGAATGTGGTCAAATATTAGTGCCGAGATGATAGGTTGGGTTAGGTTAGGTTATATTACGTTATTGATGTATAAAAAGGTCCCACGCAGACGTAGAGGCCAACTCGCCAATAATGTTGTCAAATATTAACGCCGAGATGATAGGTTGGCTTAGGTTAGGTTATATTACGCTATTGATTTATAAAAAGGTCCCACGCAGACGTAGAGGCCAACTCGCCAATAATGTTGTCAAATATTAACGCCGAGATGATAGGTTGGGTTAGGTTAGGTTATATTACGCTATTGACGTATATAAAAGTCCCACGGAGACGTAGAAGCCAACTCGCCAGGAATGTGGTCAAATATTAGTGCCGACATGTTAGGTTGGTTTAGGTTAGGTTGTATTACGTTATAGGTGTGTATAAAGGACCCACGGAGACGTAGAGGCCAACTCGGCAGGAATGTTGTCAAGTATTAACGCCGACATGTTAGTTTGGGTTAGGCTAGGTTATATTACGTTATTGAGTTATATAGAGGTCCCACGGAGACGTAGAGGCCAACTCGCCAGGATTGTTGTCAAATAATAGCTCCGAGAGGTTAGGTTGGGTTAGGTTACGTTATATTACGTTATTGATGTACATGAGGGTCGCACGGAGACGTAGATGCCAACTCGCCAGGAATGTTGTCAAATATTACCGCCGTCATGTTAGGTTGGGTTAGGTTTGGTTATATTTCGTTATTGATGTATATAAAGATCCCACGGATACGTAGAGGCAAACTCGCCAGGAATGTTGTCAAATATTGCCGCCGAGATGATAGGTTGGGTTAGGTTAGGTTATATTACGCTATTGATGTATATAAAAGTCCCACGGACACGTAGAAGCCAACTCGCCAGGAATGTGGTCAAATATTAGTGCCGAGATGATAGGTTGGGTTAGGTTAGGTCATATTACGTTATTGATGTATAAAAAGGTCCCACGCAGACGTAGAGGCCAACTCGCCAATAATGATGTCAAATGTTGCCGCCGAGAGGTTAGGTTGTGTTAGGTTAGGTTATATTACGTTATTGATATATATCAAGGTCCAACGGAGACGTAGGGGCCAACTCGCCAGGAATATTGTCAAATATTGCCGCCGAGATGTTAGGTTGGTTTAGGTTATGTTGTATTACGCTATAGACGTATACAGTGTTCCCACCGAGAAGTGGGGCCCGACTATCAAGGAATTAGGATAAATGGTACCCCGAGAGGTTAGGTTGGGTTAGGTTAGGTTATATTAGGTTATAGATGTGTATAAAGGACCCACGGGGACGTAGAGGCCAACTCGCCAGGAATGTTGGCAAATATTACCGCCGAGATGATAGGTTGTGTTAGGTTAGGTTATATTACGTTCTTGATGTATATTAAGGTCCCACGGAGACGTAGAGGCCAACTCGCCAGGATTGTTGTCAAATAATAGCTCCGAGAGGTTAGGTTGGGTTAGGTTACGTTATATTACGTTATTGATGTACATGAGGGTCGCACGGAGACGTAGATGCCAACTCGCCAGGAATGTTGTCAAATATTACCGCCGACATGTTAGGTTGGGTTAGGTTTGGTTATATTTCGTTATTGATGTATATAAAGATCCCACGGATACGTAGAGGCAAACTCGCCAGGAATGTTGTCAAATATTGCCGCCGAGATGATAGGTTGGGTTAGGTTAGGTTATATTACGCTGTTGATGTATATAAAAGTCCCACGGACACGTAGAAGCCAACTCGCCAGGAATGTGGTCAAATATTAGTGCCGAGATGATAGGTTGGGTTAGGTTAGGTCATATTACGTTATTGATGTATAAAAATGTCCCACGCAGACGTAGAGGCCAACTCGCCAATAATGTTGTCAAATCTTAACGCCGAGATGATAGGTTGGGTTAGGTTAGGTTATATTACGCTATTGATGTATATAAAAGTCCCACGGAGACGTAGAAGCCAACTCGCCAGGAATGTGGTCAAATATTAGTGCCGACATGTTAGTTTGGTTTAGGTTAGTTTGTATTACGTTATAGATGTGTATAAAGGACCCACGGAGACGTAGAGGCCAACTCGCCGGGAATGTTGCCAAATATTACCGCCGAGATGTTAGTTTGGGTTAGGTTAGGTTATATTACGTTATTGAGTTATATAGAGGTCCCACGGAGACGTAGAGGCTAACTCGCCAGGATTGTTGTCAAATAATAGCTCCGAGAGGTTAGGTTGGGTTAGGTTACGTTATATTACGTTATTGATGTACATGAGGGTCGCACGGAGACGTAGATGCCAACTCGCCAGGAGTGTCGCCAAATATTACCGCCGACATGTTAGGTTGGGTTAGGTTTGGTTATATTTCGTTATTGATGTATATGAAGGTCCCACGGAGACGTGGAGGCCAACTCGCCAGGAATGTTGTCAAATATTACAGCCGCGATGTTAGATTGGGTTAGGTTAGGTTATATTACGTTATTGAGTTATATAGAGGTCCCACGGAGACGTAGAGGCCAACTCGCCAGGATTGTTGTCAAATAATAGCTCCGAGAGGTTAGGTTGGGTTAGGTTACGTTATATTACGTTATTGATGTATATAAAGGTCCCACGGAGACGTAGAATCCAACTCGCCAGGAATGTTGTCAAATATTACCGCCGAGATGATAGGCTGGGTTAGGTTAGGTTATATTACGCTATTGATGTATATAAAAGTCCCACGGAGACGTAGAAGCCAACTCGCCAGGAATATGGTCAAATATTAGTGCCGACATGTTAGGTTGGTTTAGGTTAGGTTGTATTACGTTATAGATGTACATGAGGGTCTCACGCAGACGTAGAGGCCAACTCGCTAATAATGTTGTCAAATATTAACGCCGAGATGATAGGTTGGGTTAGGTTAGGTTATATTACGCTATTGATGTATATAAAAGTCCCACGGAGACGTAGAAGCCAACTCGCCAGGAATGTGGTCAAATATTAGTGCCGACATGTTAGGTTGGTTTAGGTTAGGTTGTATTACGTTATAGATGTGTATAAAGGACCCACGGAGACGTAGAGGCCAACTCGCCAGGAGTGTTGCCAAATATTACCGCCGACATGTTAGGTTGGGTTAGGTTTGGTTATATTTCGTTATTGATGTATATAAAGATCCCACGGATACGTAGAGGCAAACTCGCCGGGAATGTTGTCAAATATTGCCGCCGAGAGGTTAGGTTGTGTTAGGTTTGGTTATGTTACATTATTGATGTATATAAAGGTCCGACGCAGACGTAGAGGCCAACTCGCCAGGAATGTAGTCAAATATTACCGCCGAGATGATAGGTTGGGTTAGGTTAGGTTATATTTCGTTATTGATGTATATGAAGGTCCCACGGAGACGTGGAGGCCAACTCGCCAGGAATGTGGTCAAATATTACAGCCGCGATGTTAGATTGGGTTAGGTTAGGTTATATTACGTTATTGAGTTATATAGAGGTCCCACAGAGACGTAGAGGCCAACTCGCCAGGATTGTTGTCAAATAATAGCTCCGAGAGGTTAGGTTGGGTTAGGTTACGTTATATTACGTTATTGATGTATATAAAGGTCCCACGGAGACGTAGAATCCAACTCGCCAGGAATGTTGTCAAATATTACCGCCGAGATGATAGGCTGGGTTAGGTTAGGTTATATTACGCTATTGATGTATATAAAAGTCCCACGGAGACGTAGAATCCAACTCGCCAGGAATATGGTCAAATATTAGTGCCGACATGTTAGGTTGGTTTAGGTTAGGTTGTACTACGTTATAGATGTACATGAGGGTCGCACGGAGACGTAGATGCCAACTCGCCAGGAATGTTGTCAAATATTACCGCCGACATGTTAGGTTGGGTTAGGTTTGGTTATATTTCGTTATTGATGTATATAAAGGTCCCACGGATACGTAGAGGCAAACTCGCCAGGAATGTTGTCAAATATTGCCGCCGAGATGATAGGTTGGGTTAGGTTAGGTTATATTACGCTATTGATGTATATAAAAGTCCCACGGTCACGTAGAAGCCAACTCGCCAGGAATGTGGTCAAATATTAGTGCCGAGATGATAGGTTGGGTTAGGTTAGGTTATATTACGTTATTGATGTATAAAAAGGTCCCACGCAGACGTAGAGGCCAACTCGCCAATAATGTTGTCAAATATTAACGCCGAGATGATAGGTTGGCTTAGGTTAGGTTATATTACGCTATTGATTTATAAAAAGGTCCCACGCAGACGTAGAGGCCAACTCGCCAATAATGTTGTCAAATATTAACGCCGAGATGATAGGTTGGGTTAGGTTAGGTTATATTACGCTATTGACGTATATAAAAGTCCCACGGAGACGTAGAAGCCAACTCGCCAGGAATGTGGTCAAATATTAGTGCCGACATGTTAGGTTGGTTTAGGTTAGGTTGTATTACGTTATAGGTGTGTATAAAGGACCCACGGAGACGTAGAGGCCAACTCGGCAGGAATGTTGTCAAGTATTAACGCCGACATGTTAGTTTGGGTTAGGCTAGGTTATATTACGTTATTGAGTTATATAGAGGTCCCACGGAGACGTAGAGGCCAACTCGCCAGGATTGTTGTCAAATAATAGCTCCGAGAGGTTAGGTTGGGTTAGGTTACGTTATATTACGTTATTGATGTACATGAGGGTCGCACGGAGACGTAGATGCCAACTCGCCAGGAATGTTGTCAAATATTACCGCCGTCATGTTAGGTTGGGTTAGGTTTGGTTATATTTCGTTATTGATGTATATAAAGATCCCACGGATACGTAGAGGCAAACTCGCCAGGAATGTTGTCAAATATTGCCGCCGAGATGATAGGTTGGGTTAGGTTAGGTTATATTACGCTATTGATGTATATAAAAGTCCCACGGACACGTAGAAGCCAACTCGACAGGAATGTGGTCAAATATTAATGCCGAGATGATAGGTTGGGTTAGGTTAGGTCATATTACGTTATTGATGTATAAAAAGGTCCCACGCAGACGTAGAGGCCAACTCGCCAATAATGTTGTCAAATATTAACGCCGAGATGATAGGTTGGGTTAGGTTAGGTTATATTACGCTATTGATGTATATAAAAGTCCCACAGAGACGTAGAAGCCAACTCGCCAGGAATGTGGTCAAATATTAGTGCCGACATGTTAGGTTGGTTTAGGTTAGGTTGTATTACGTTATAGATGTGTATAAAGGACCCACGGAGACGTAGAGGCCAACTCGCCAGGAATGTTGCCAAATATTACCGCCGAGATGTTAGTTTGGGTTAGGTTAGGTTATATTACGTTATTGAGTTATATAGAGGTCCCACGGAGACGTAGAGGCCAACTCGCCAGGAATGTTGTTAAATATTACCGCCGACATGTTAGGTTGGGTTAGGTTTGGTTATATTTCGTTATTGCTGTATATAAAGGTCCCACAGATACGTAGAGGCAAACTCGCCAGGAATGTTGTCACATATTGCCACCGAGATGATAGGTTGGGTTAGGTTAGGTTATATTACGCTATTGATGTATATAAAAGTCCCACGGACACGTAGAAGCCAACTCGCCAGGAATGTGGTCAAATATTAGTGCCGAGATGATAGGTTGGGTTAGGTTAGGTCATATTACGTTATTGATGTATAAAAATGTCCCACGCAGACGTAGAGGCCAACTCGCCAGGAATGTTGTCAAATATTACCGCCGAGATGATAGGCTGGGTTAGGTTAGGTTATATTTCGTTATTGATGTATATGAAGGTCCCACGGAGACGTAGAAGCCAACTCGCCAGGAATATGGTCAAATATTAGTGCCGACATGTTAGGTTGGTTTAGGTTAGGTTGTACTACGTTATTGAGTTATATAGAGGTCCCACGGAGACGTAGAGGCCAACTCGCCAGGATTGTTGTCAAATAATAGCTCCGAGAGGTTAGGTTGGGTTAGGTTACGTTATATTACGTTATTGATGTATATAAAGGTCCCACGGAGACGTAGAATCCAACTCGCCAGGAATGTTGTCAAATATTACCGCCGAGATGATAGGCTGGGTTAGGTTAGGTTATATTACGCTATTGATGTATATAGAAGTCCCACGGAGACGTAGAAGCCAACTCGCCAGGAATATGGTCAAATATTAGTGCCGACATGTTAGGTTGGTTTAGGTTAGGTTGTACTACGTTATAGATGTACATGAGGGTCGCACGGAGACGTAGATGCCAACTCGCCAGGAATGTTGTCAAATATTACCGCCGACATGTTAGGTTGGGTTAGGTTTGGTTATATTTCGTTATTGATGTATATAAAGGTCCCACGGATACGTAGAGGCAAACTCGCCAGGAATGTTGTCAAATATTGCCGCCGAGATGATAGGTTGGGTTAGGTTAGGTTATATTACGCTATTGATGTATATAAAAGTCCCACGGACACGTAGAAGCCAACTCGCCAGGAATGTGGTCAAATATTAGTGCCGAGATGATAGGTTGGGTTAGGTTAGGTTATATTACGTTATTGATGTATAAAAAGGTCCCACGCAGACGTAGAGGCCAACTCGCCAATAATGTTGTCAAATATTAACGCCGAGATGATAGGTTGGCTTAGGTTAGGTTATATTACGCTATTGATGTATATAAAAGTCCCACGGAGACGTAGAAGCCAACTCGCCAGGAATGTGGTCAAATATTAGTGCCGACATGTTAGGTTGGTTTAGGTTAGGTTGTATTACGTTATAGATGTGTATAAAGGACCCACGGAGACGTAGAGGCCAACTCGCCAGGAATGTTGCCAAATATTACCGCCGACATGTTAGGTTGGGTTAGGTTTGGTTATATTTCGTTATTGATGTATATAAAGGTCCCACGCAGACGTAGAGGCCAACTCGCCAAGAATGTTGTCAAATATTACCGCCGAGATGATAGGTTGGGTTAGGTTAGGTTATATTACGCTATTGATGTATAAAAAGGTCCCACGCAGACGTAGAGGCCAACTCGCCAATAATGTTGTCAAATATTAACGCCGAGATGATAGGTTGGGTTAGGTTAGGTTATATTACGCTATTGACGTATATAAAAGTCCCACGGAGACGTAGAAGCCAACTCGCCAGGAATGTGGTCAAATATTAGTGCCGACATGTTAGGTTGGTTTAGGTTAGGTCGTATTACGTTATAGGTGTGTATAAAGGACCCACGGAGACGTAGAGGCCAACTCGGCAGGAATGTTGTCAAGTATTAACGCCGACATGTTAGTTTGGGTTAGGCTAGGTTATATTACGTTATTGAGTTATATAGAGGTCCCACGGAGACGTAGAGGCCAACTCGCCAGGATTGTTGTCAAATAATAGCTCCGAGAGGTTAGGTTGGGTTAGGTTACGTTATATTACGTTATTGATGTACATGAGGGTCGCACGGAGACGTAGATGCCAACTCGCCAGGAATGTTGTCAAATATTACCGCCGACATGTTAGGTTGGGTTAGGTTTGGTTATATTTCGTTATTGCTGTATATAAAGGGCCCACAGATACGTAGAGGCAAACTCGCCAGGAATGTTGTCACATATTGCCGCCGAGATGATAGGTTGGGTTAGGTTAGGTTATATTACGCTATTGATGTATATAAAAGTCCCACGGACACGTAGAAGCCAACTCGCCAGGAATGTGGTCAAATATTAGTGCCGAGATGATAGGTTGGGTTAGGTTAGGTCATATTACGTTATTGATGTATAAAAATGTCCCACGCAGACGTAGAGGCCAACTCGCCAACAATGTTGTCAAATCTTAACGCCGAGATGATAGGTTGGGTTAGGTTAGGTTATATTACGCTATTGATGTATATAAAAGTCCCACGGAGACGTAGAAGCCAACTCGCCAGGAATGTGGTCAAATATTAGTGCCGACATGTTAGTTTGGTTTAGGTTAGGTTGTATTACGTTATAGATGTGTATAAAGGACCCACGGAGACGTAGAGGCCAACTCGCCAGGAATGTTGCCAAATATTACCGCCGAGATGATAGGTTGGGTTAGGTTAGGTTATATTTCGTTATTGATGTATATGAAGGTCCCACGGAGACGTGGAGGCCAACTCGCCAGGAATGTTGTCAAATATTACAGCCGCGATGTTAGATTGGGTTAGGTTAGGTTATATTACGTTATTGAGTTATATAGAGGTCCCACGGAGACGTAGAGGCCAACTCGCCAGGATTGTTGTCAAATAATAGCTCCGAGAGGTTAGGTTGGGTTAGGTTACGTTATATTACGTTATTGATGTATATAAAGGTCCCACGGAGACGTAGAATCCAACTCGCCAGGAATGTTGTCAAATATTACCGCCGAGATGATAGGCTGGGTTAGGTTAGGTTATATTACGCTATTGACGTATATAAAAGTCCCACGGAGACGTAGAAGCCAACTCGCCAGGAATGTGGTCAAATATTAGTGCCGACATGTTATGTTGGTTTAGGTTAAGTTGTATTACGTTATAGGTGTGTATAAAGGACCCACGGAGACGTAGAGGCCAACTCGGCAGGAATGTTGTCAAGTATTAACGCCGACATGTTAGTTTGGGTTAGGCTAGGTTATATTACGTTATTGAGTTATATAGAGGTCCCACGGAGACGTAGAGGCCAACTCGCCAGGATTGTTGTCAAATAATAGCTCCGAGAGGTTAGGTTGGGTTAGGTTACGTTATATTACGTTATTGATGTACATGAGGGTCGCACGGAGACGTAGATGCCAACTCGCCAGGAATGTTGTCAAATATTACCGCCGACATGTTAGGTTGGGTTAGGTTTGGTTATATTTCGTTATTGATGTATATAAAGATCCCACGGATACGTAGAGGCAAACTCGCCAGGAATGTTGTCAAATATTGCCGCCGAGATGATAGGTTGGGTTAGGTTAGGTTATATTACGCTATTGATGTATATAAAAGTCCCACGGAGACGTAGAAGCCAACTCGCCAGGAATATGGTCAAATATTAGTGCCGACATGTTAGGTTGGTTTAGGTTAAGTTGTATTACGTTATAGATGTACATGAGGGTCTCACGCAGACGTAGAGGCCAACTCGCTAATAATGTTGTCAAATATTAACGCCGAGATGATAGGTTGGGTTAGGTTAGGTTATATTACGCTATTGATGTATATAAAAGTCCCACGGAGACGTAGAAGCCAACTCGCCAGGAATGTGGTCAAATATTAGTGCCGACATGTTAGGTTGGTTTAGGTTAGGTTGTATTACGTTATAGATGTGTATAAAGGACCCACGGAGACGTAGAGGCCAACTCGCCAGGAGTGTTGCCAAATATTACCGCCGACATGTTAGGTTGGGTTAGGTTTGGTTATATTTCGTTATTGATGTATATAAAGATCCCACGGATACGTAGAGGCAAACTCGCCGGGAATGTTGTCAAACATTGCCGCCGAGAGGTTAGGTTGTGTTAGGTTTGGTTATGTTACATTATTGATGTATATAAAGGTCCGACGCAGACGTAGAGGCCAACTCGCCAGGAATGTTGTCAAATATTACCGCCGAGATGATAGGTTGGGTTAGGTTAGGTTATATTTCGTTATTGATGTATATGAAGGTCCCACGGAGACGTGGAGGCCAACTCGCCAGGAATGTTGTCAAATATTACAGCCGCGATGTTAGATTGGGTTAGGTTAGGTTATATTACGTTATTGAGTTATATAGAGGTCCCACGGAGACGTAGAGGCCAACTCGCCAGGATTGTTGTCAAATAATAGCTCCGAGAGGTTAGGTTGGGTTAGGTTACGTTATATTACGTTATTGATGTATATAAAGGTCCCACGGAGACGTAGAATCCAACTCGCCAGGAATGTTGTCAAATATTACGGCCGAGATGATAGGCTGGGTTAGGTTAGGTTATATTACGCTATTGATGTATATAAAAGTCCCACGGAGACGTAGAAGCCAACTCGCCAGGAATATGGTCAAATATTAGTGCCGACATGTTAGGTTGGTTTAGGTTAGGTTGTACTACGTTATAGATGTACATGAGGGTCGCACGGAGACGTAGATGCCAACTCGC
Organism: Xylocopa violacea; assembly: GCA_963969225.1. NCBI lineage: Eukaryota > Metazoa > Arthropoda > Insecta > Hymenoptera > Apidae > Xylocopa > Xylocopa violacea. The sequence goes on along the minus strand of CAXAJV010000021.1, from coordinate 1,369,011 downwards.
CAGGAATGTTGTCAAATATTACCGCCGACATGTTAGGTTGGGTTAGGTTTGGTTATATTTCGTTATTGATGTATATAAAGGTCCCACGGATACGTAGAGGCAAACTCGCCAGGAATGTTGTCAAATATTGCCGCCGAGATGATAGGTTGGGTTAGGTTAGGTTATATTACGCTATTGATGTATATAAGAGTCCCACGGACACGTAGAAGCCAACTCGCCAGGAATGTGGTCAAATATTAGTGCCGAGATGATAGGTTGGGTTAGGTTAGGTTATATTACGTTATTGATGTATAAAAAGGTCCCACGCAGACGTAGAGGCCAACTCGCCAATAATGTTGTCAAATATTAACGCCGAGATGATAGGTTGGGTTAGGTTAGGTTATATTACGCTATTGATGTATATAAAAGTCCCACGGAGACGTAGAAGCCAACTCGCCAGGAATGTGGTCAAATATTAGTGCCGACATGTTAGGTTGGTTTAGGTTAGGTTGTATTACGTTATAGATGTGTATAAAGGACCCACGGAGACGTAGAGGCCTACTCGCCAGGAATGTTGCCAAATATTACCGCCGACATGTTAGGTTGGGTTAGGTTTGGTTATATTTCGTTATTGATGTATATAAAGGTCCCACGCAGACGTAGAGGCCAACTCGCCAAGAATGTTGTCAAATATTACCGCCGAGATGATAGGTTGGGTTAGGTTAGGTTATATTACGCTATTGATGTATAAAAAGGTCCCACGCAGACGTAGAGGCCAACTCGCCAATAATGTTGTCAAATATTAACGCCGAGATGATAGGTTGGGTTAGGTTAGGTTATATTACGCTATTGACGTATATAAAAGTCCCACGGAGACGTAGAAGCCAACTCGCCAGGAATGTGGTCAAATATTAGTGCCGACATGTTAGGTTGGTTTAGGTTAGGTTGTATTACGTTATAGGTGTGTATAAAGGACCCACGGAGACGTAGTGGCCAACTCGGCAGGAATGTTGTCAAGTATTAACGCCGACATGTTAGTTTGGGTTAGGCTAGGTTATATTACGTTATTGAGTTATATAGAGGTCCCACGGAGACGTAGAGGCCAACTCGCCAGGATTGTTGTCAAATAATAGCTCCGAGAGGTTAGGTTGGGTTAGGTTACGTTATATTACGTTATTGATGTACATGAGGGTCGCACGGAGACGTAGATGCCAACTCGCCAGGAATGTTGTCAAATATTACCGCCGACATGTTAGGTTGGGTTAGGTTTGGTTATATTTCGTTATTGACGTATATAAAGATACCACGGATACGTAGAGGCAAACTCGCCGGGAATGTTGTCAAATATTGCCGCCGAGATGATAGGTTGGGTTAGGTTAGGTTATATTACGCTATTGATGTATATAAAGGTCCGACGCAGACGTAGAGGCCAACTCGCCAGGAATGTTGTCAAATATTACCGCCGAGATGATAGGTTGGGTTAGGTTAGGTTATATTTCGTTATTGATGTATATGAAGGTCCCACGGAGACGTGGAGGCCAACTCGCCAGGAATGTTGTCAAATATTACAGCCGCGATGTTAGATTGGGTTAGGTTAGGTTATATTACGTTATTGAGTTATATAGAGGTCCCACGGAGACGTAGAGGCCAACTCGCCAGGATTGTTGTCAAATAAGAGCTCCGAGAGGTTAGGTTGGGTAAGGTTACGTTATATTACGTTATTGATGTATATAAAGGTCCCACGGAGACGTAGAATCCAACTCGCCAGGAATGTTGTCAAATATTACCGCCGAGATGATAGGCTGGGTTAGGTTAGGTTATATTACGCTATTGATGTATATAAAAGTCCCACGGAGACGTAGAAGCCAACTCGCCAGGAATGTGGTCAAATATTAGTGCCGACATGTTAGGTTGGTTTAGGTTAGGTTGTATTACGTTATAGATGTGTATAAAGGACCCACGGAGACGTAGAGGCCAACTCGCCAGGAATGTTGCCAAATATTACCGCCGACATGTTAGGTTGGGTTAGGTTTGGTTATATTTCGTTATTGATGTATATAAAGGTCCCACGCAGACGTAGAGGCCAACTCGCCAAGAATGTTGTCAAATATTACCGCCGAGATGATAGGTTGGGTTAGGTTAGGTTATATTACGCTATTGATGTATAAAAAGGTCCCACGCAGACGTAGAGGCCAACTCGCCAGGAATGTTGCCAAATATTACCGCCGACATGTTAGGTTGGGTTAGGTTTGGTTATATTTCGTTATTGATGTATATAAAGGTCCCACGGATACGTAGAGGCAAACTCGCCAGGAATGTTGTCAAATATTGCCACCGAGATGATAGGTTGGGTTAGGTTAGGTTATATTACGCTATTGATGTATATAAAAGTCCCACGGACACGTAGAAGCCAACTCGCCAGGAATGTGGTCAAATATTAATGCCGAGATGATAGGTTGGGTTAGGTTAGGTCATATTACGTTATTGATGTATAAAAAGGTCCCACGCAGACGTAGAGGCCAACTCGCCAATAATGTTGTCAAATATTAACGCCGAGATGATAGGTTGGGTTAGGTTAGGTTATATTACGCTATTGATGTATATAAAAGTCCCACGGAGACGTAGAAGCCAACTCGCCAGGAATGTGGTCAAATATTAGTGCCGACATGTTAGGTTGGTTTAGGTTAGGTTGTATTACGTTATAGATGTGTATAAAGGACCCACGGAGACGTAGAGGCCAACTCGCCAGGAATGTTGCCAAATATTACCGCCGACATGTTAGGTTGGGTTAGGTTTGGTTATATTTCGTTATTGATGTATATAAAGGTCCCACGCAGACGTAGAGGCCAACTCGCCAAGAATGTTGTCAAATATTACCGCCGAGATGATAGGTTGGGTTAGGTTAGGTTATATTACGCTATTGATGTATAAAAAGGTCCCACGCAGACGTAGAGGCCAACTCGCCAATAATGTTGTCAAATATTAACGCCGAGATGATAGGTTGGGTTAGGTTAGGTTATATTACGCTATTGACGTATATAAAAGTCCCACGGAGACGTAGAAGCCAACTCGCCAGGAATGTGGTCAAATATTAGTGCCGACATGTTAGGTTGGTTTAGGTTAGGTTGTATTACGTTATAGGTGTGTATAAAGGACCCACGGAGACGTAGAGGCCAACTCGCCAGGATTGTTGTCAAATAATAGCTCCGAGAGGTTAGGTTGGGTTAGGTTACGTTATATTACGTTATTGATGTATATAAAGATCCCACGGATACGTAGATGCCAACTCGCCAGGAATGTTGTCAAATATTACCGCCGACATGTTAGGTTGGGTTAGGTTTGGTTATATTTCGTTATTGATGTATATAAAGATTCCACGGATACGTAGAGGCAAACTCGCCAGGAATGTTGTCAAATATTGCCGCCGAGATGATAGGTTGGGTTAGGTTAGGTTATATTACGCTATTGATGTATATAAAAGTCCCACGGACACGTAGAAGCCAACTCGCCAGGAATGTGGTCAAATATTAATGCCGAGATGATAGGTTGGGTTAGGTTAGGTCATATTACGTTATTGATGTATAAAAAGGTCCCACGCAGACGTAGAGGCCAACTCGCCAATAATGTTGTCAAATATTAACGCCGAGATGATAGGTTGGGTTAGGTTAGGTTATATTACGCTATTGATGTATATAAAAGTCCCACGGAGACGTAGAAGCCAACTCGCCAGGAATGTGGTCAAATATTACCGCCGACATGTTAGGTTGGGTTAGGTTTGGTTATATTTCGTTATTGACGTATATAAAGATACCACGGATACGTAGAGGCAAACTCGCCGGGAATGTTGTCAAATATTGCCGCCGAGAGGTTAGGTTGCGTTAGGTTTGGTTATGTTACATTATTGATGTATATAAAGGTCCGACGCAGACGTAGAGGCCAACTCGCCAGGAATGTTGTCAAATATTACCGCCGAGATGATAGGTTGGGTTAGGTTAGGTTATATTTCGTTATTGATGTATATGAAGGTCCCACGGAGACGTGGAGGCCAACTCGCCAGGAATGTTGTCAAATATTACAGCCGCGATGTTAGATTGGGTTAGGTTAGGTTATATTACGTTATTGAGTTATATAGAGGTCCCACGGAGACGTAGAGGCCAACTCGCCAGGATTGTTGTCAAATAAGAGCTCCGAGAGGTTAGGTTGGGTAAGGTTACGTTATATTACGTTATTGATGTATATAAAGGTCCCACGGAGACGTAGAATCCAACTCGCCAGGAATGTTGTCAAATATTACCGCCGAGATGATAGGCTGGGTTAGGTTAGGTTATATTACGCTATTGATGTATATAAAAGTCCCACGGAGACGTAGAAGCCAACTCGCCAGGAATGTGGTCAAATATTAGTGCCGACATGTTAGGTTGGTTTAGGTTAGGTTGTATTACGTTATAGATGTACATGAGGGTCGCACGGAGACGTAGATGCCAACTCGCCAGGAATGTTGTCAAATATTACCGCCGACATGTTAGGTTGGGTTAGGTTTGGTTATATTTCGTTATTGATGTATATAAAGGTCCCACGCAGACGTAGAGGCCAACTCGCCAAGAATGTTGTCAAATATTACCGCCGAGATGATAGGTTGGGTTAGGTTAGGTTATATTACGCTATTGATGTATAAAAATGTCCCACGCAGACGTAGAGGCCAACTCGCCAATAATGTTGTCAAATATTAACGCCGAGATGATAGGTTGGGTTAGGTTAGGTTATATTACGCTATTGACGTATATAAAAGTCCCACGGAGACGTAGAAGCCAACTCGCCAGGAATGTGGTCAAATATTAGTGCCGACATGTTAGGTTGGTTTAGGTTAGGTTGTATTACGTTATAGGTGTGTATAAAGGACCCACGGAGACGTAGAGGCCAACTCGGCAGGAATGTTGTCAAGTATTAACGCCGACATGTTAGTTTGGGTTAGGCTAGGTTATATTACGTTATTGAGTTATATAGAGGTCCCACGGAGACGTAGAGGCCAACTCGCCAGGAATGTTGCCAAATATTACCGCCGACATGTTAGGTTGGGTTAGGTTTGGTTATATTTCGTTATTGATGTATATAAAGGTCCCACGCAGACGTAGAGGCCAACTCGCCAAGAATGTTGTCAAATATTACCGCCGAGATGATAGGTTGGGTTAGGTTAGGTTATATTACGCTATTGATGTATAAAAAGGTCCCACGCAGACGTAGAGGCCAACTCGCCAATAATGTTGTCAAATATTAACGCCGAGATGATAGGTTGGGTTAGGTTAGGTTATATTACGCTATTGACGTATATAAAAGTCCCACGGAGACGTAGAAGCCAACTCGCCAGGAATGTGGTCAAATATTAGTGCCGACATGTTAGGTTGGTTTAGGTTAGGTTGTATTACGTTATAGGTGTGTATAAAGGACCCACGGAGACGTAGAGGCCAACTCGGCAGGAATGTTGTCAAGTATTAACGCCGACATGTTAGTTTGGGTTAGGCTAGGTTATATTACGTTATTGAGTTATATAGAGGTCCCACGGAGACGTAGAGGCCAACTCGCCAGGATTGTTGTCAAATAATAGCTCCGAGAGGTTAGGTTGGGTTAGGTTACGTTATATTACGTTATTGATGTACATGAGGGTCGCACGGAGACGTAGATGCCAACTCGCCAGGAATGTTGTCAAATATTACCGCCGACATGTTAGGTTGGGTTAGGTTTGGTTATATTTCGTTATTGATGTATATAAAGATCCCACGGATACGTAGAGGCAAACTCGCCAGGAATGTTGTCACATATTGCCACCGAGATGATAGGTTGGGTTAGGTTAGGTTATATTACGCTATTGATGTATATAAAAGTCCCACGGACACGTAGAAGCCAACTCGCCAGGAATGTGGTCAAATATTAATGCCGAGATGATAGGTTGGGTTAGGTTAGGTCATATTACGTTATTGATGTATAAAAAGGTCCCACGCAGACGTAGAGGCCAACTCGCCAATAATGTTGTCAAATATTAACGCCGAGATGATAGGTTGGGTTAGGTTAGGTTATATTACGCTATTGATGTATATAAAAGTCCCACGGAGACGTAGAAGCCAACTCGCCAGGAATGTGGTCAAATATTAGTGCCGACATGTTAGGTTGGTTTAGGTTAGGTTGTATTACGTTATAGATGTGTATAAAGGACCCACGGAGACGTAGAGGCCAACTCGCCAGGAATGTTGCCAAATATTACCGCCGACATGTTAGGTTGGGTTAGGTTTGGTTATATTTCGTTATTGATGTATATAAAGGTCCCACGCAGACGTAGAGGCCAACTCGCCAAGAATGTTGTCAAATATTACCGCCGAGATGATAGGTTGGGTTAGGTTAGGTTATATTACGCTATTGATGTATAAAAAAGTCCCACGCAGACGTAGAGGCCAACTCGCCAATAATGTTGTCAAATATTAACGCCGAGATGATAGGTTGGGTTAGGTTAGGTTATATTACGCTATTGACGTATATAAAAGTCCCACGGAGACGTAGAAGCCAACTCGCCAGGAATGTGGTCAAATATTAGTGCCGACATGTTAGATTGGTTTAGGTTAGGTTGTATTACGTTATAGGTGTGTATAAAGGACCCACGGAGACGTAGAGGCCAACTCGCCAGGATTGTTGTCAAATAATAGCTCCGAGAGGTTAGGTTGGGTTAGGTTACGTTATATTACGTTATTGATGTATATAAAGATCCCACGGATACGTAGATGCCAACTCGCCAGGAATGTTGTCAAATATTACCGCCGACATGTTAGGTTGGGTTAGGTTTGGTTATATTTCGTTATTGATGTATATAAAGATCCCACGGATACGTAGAGGCAAACTCGCCAGGAATGTTGTCAAATATTGCCGCCGAGATGATAGGTTGGGTTAGGTTAGGTTATATTACGCTATTGATGTATATAAAAGTCCCACGGACACGTAGAAGCCAACTCGCCAGGAATGTGGTCCAATATTAATGCCGAGATGATAGGTGGGTTTAGGTTAGGTCATATTACGTTATTGATGTATAAAAAGGCCCCACGCAGACGTAGAGGCCAACTCGCCAATAATGTTGTCAAATATTAACGCCGAGATGATAGGTTGGGTTAGGTTAGGTTATATTACGCTATTGATGTATATAAAAGTCCCACGGAGACGTAGAAGCCAACTCGCCAGGAATGTGGTCAAATATTAGTGCCGACATGTTAGGTTGGTTTAGGTTAGGTTGTATTACGTTATAGATGTGTATAAAGGACCCACGGAGACGTAGAGGCCAACTCGCCAGGAATGTTGCCAAATATTACCGCCGAGAAGTTAGTTTGGGTTAGGTTCGGTTATATTACGTTATTGAGTTATATAGAGGTCCCACGGAGACGTAGAGGCCAACTCGCCAGGATTGTTGTCAAATAATAGCTCCGAGAGGTTAGGTTGGGTTAGGTTACGTTATATTACGTTATTGATGTACATGAGGGTCGCACGGAGACGTAGATGCCAACTCGCCAGGAATGTTGTCAAATATTACCGCCGACATGTTAGGTTGGGTTAGGTTTGGTTATATTTCGTTATTGACGTATATAAAGATACCACGGATACGTAGAGGCAAACTCGCCGGGAATGTTGTCAAATATTGCCGCCGAGAGGTTAGGTTGCGTTAGGTTTGGTTATGTTACATTATTGATGTATATAAAGGTCCGACGCAGACGTAGAGGCCAACTCGCCAGGAATGTTGTCAAATATTACCGCCGAGATGATAGGTTGGGTTAGGTTAGGTTATATTTCGTTATTGATGTATATGAAGGTCCCACGGAGACGTGGAGGCCAACTCGCCAGGAATGTTGTCAAATATTACAGCCGCGATGTTAGATTGGGTTAGGTTAGGATATATTACGTTATTGAGTTATATAGAGGTCCCACGGAGACGTAGAGGCCAACTCGCCAGGATTGTTGTCAAATAAGAGCTCCGAGAGGTTAGGTTGGGTAAGGTTACGTTATATTACGTTATTGATGTATATAAAGGTCCCACGGAGACGTAGAATCCAACTCGCCAGGAATGTTGTCAAATATTACCGCCGAGATGATAGGCTGGGTTAGGTTAGGTTATATTACGCTATTGATGTATATAAAAGTCCCACGGAGACGTAGAAGCCAACTCGCCAGGAATGTGGTCAAATATTAGTGCCGACATGTTAGGTTGGTTTAGGTTAGGTTGTATTACGTTATAGATGTACATGAGGGTCGCACGGAGACGTAGATGCCAACTCGCCAGGAATGTTGTCAAATATTACCGCCGACATGTTAGGTTGGGTTAGGTTTGGTTATATTTCGTTATTGATGTATATAAAGGACCCACGCAGACGTAGAGGCCAACTCGCCAAGAATGTTGTCAAATATTACCGCCGAGATGATAGGTTGGGTTAGGTTAGGTTATATTACGCTATTGATGTATAAAAAGGTCCCACGCAGACGTAGAGGCCAACTCGCCAATAATGTTGTCAAATATTAACGCCGAGATGATAGGTTGGGTTAGGTTAGGTTATATTACGCTATTGACGTATATAAAAGTCCCACGGAGACGTAGAAGCCAACTCGCCAGGAATGTGGTCAAATATTAGTGCCGACATGTTAGGTTGGTTTAGGTTAGGTTGTATTACGTTATAGGTGTGTATAAAGGACCCACGGAGACGTAGAGGCCAACTCGGCAGGAATGTTGTCAAGTATTAACGCCGACATGTTAGTTTGGGTTAGGCTAGGTTATATTACGTTATTGAGTTATATAGAGGTCCCACGGAGACGTAGATGCCAACTCGCCAGGATTGTTGTCAAATAATAGCTCCGAGAGGTTAGGTTGGGTTAGGTTACGTTATATTAAGTTATTGATGTACATGAGGGTCGCACGGAGACGTAGATGCCAACTCGCCAGGAATGTTGTCAAATATTACCGCCGACATGTTAGGTTGGGTTAGGTTTGGTTATATTTCGTTATTGATGTATATAAAGATTCCACGGATACGTAGAGGCAAACTCGCCAGGAATGTTGTCAAATATTGCCGCCGAGATGATAGGTTGGGTTAGGTTAGGTTATATTACGCTATTGATGTATATAAAAGTCCCACGGACACGTAGAAGCCAACTCGCCAGGAATGTGGTCAAATATTAATGCCGAGATGATAGGTTGGGTTAGGTTAGGTCATATTACGTTATTGATGTATAAAAAGGTCCCACGCAGACGTAGAGGCCAACTCGCCAATAATGTTGTCAAATATTAACGCCGAGATGATAGGTTGGGTTAGGTTAGGTTATATTACGCTATTGATGTATATAAAAGTCCCACGGAGACGTAGAAGCCAACTCGCCAGGAATGTGGTCAAATATTAGTGCCGACATGTTAGGTTGGTTTAGGTTAGGTTGTATTACGTTATAGATGTGTATAAAGGACCCACGGAGACGTAGAGGCCAACTCGCCAGGAATGTTGCCAAATATTACCGCCGAGAAGTTAGTTTGGGTTAGGTTAGGTTATATTACGTTATTGAGTTATATAGAGGTCCCACGGTGACGTAGAGGCCAACTCGCCAGGATTGTTGTCAAATAATAGCTCCGAGAGATTAGGTTGGGTTAGGTTACGTTATATTACGTTATTGATGTACATGAGGGTCGCACGGAGACGTAGATGCCAACTCGCCAGGAATGTTGTCAAATATTACCGCCGACATGTTAGGTTGGGTTAGGTTTGGTTATATTTCGTTATTGACGTATATAAAGATACCACGGATACGTAGAGGCAAACTCGCCGGGAATGTTGTCAAATATTGCCGCCGAGAGGTTAGGTTGCGTTAGGTTTGGTTATGTTACATTATTGATGTATATAAAGGTCCGACGCAGACGTAGAGGCCAACTCGCCAGGAATGTTGTCAAATATTACCGCCGAGATGATAGGTTGGGTTAGGTTAGGTTATATTTCGTTATTGATGTATATGAAGGTCCCACGGAGACGTGGAGGCCAACTCGCCAGGAATGTTGTCAAATATTACAGCCGCGATGTTAGATTGGGTTAGGTTAGGTTATATTACGTTATTGAGTTATATAGAGGTCCCACGGAGACGTAGAGGCCAACTCGCCAGGATTGTTGTCAAATAAGAGCTCCGAGAGGTTAGGTTGGGTAAGGTTACGTTATATTACGTTATTGATGTATATAAAGGTCCCACGGAGACGTAGAATCCAACTCGCCAGGAATGTTGTCAAATATTACCGCCGAGATGATAGGCTGGGTTAGGTTAGGTTATATTACGCTATTGATGTATATAAAAGTCCCACGGAGACGTAGAAGCCAACTCGCCAGGAATGTGGTCAAATATTAGTGCCGACATGTTAGGTTGGTTTAGGTTAGGTTGTATTACGTTATAGATGTACATGAGGGTCGCACGGAGACGTAGATGCCAACTCGCCAGGAATGTTGTCAAATATTACCGCCGACATGTTAGGTTGGGTTAGGTTTGGTTATATTTCGTTATTGATGTATATAAAGGTCCCACGCAGACGTAGAGGCCAACTCGCCAAGAATGTTGTCAAATATTACCGCCGAGATGATAGGTTGGGTTAGGTTAGGTTATATTACGCTATTGATGTATAAAAATGTCCCACGCAGACGTAGAGGCCAACTCGCCAATAATGTTGTCAAATATTAACGCCGAGATGATAGGTTGGGTTAGGTTAGGTTATATTACGCTATTGACGTATATAAAAGTCCCACGGAGACGTAGAAGCCAACTCGCCAGGAATGTGGTCAAATATTAGTGCCGACATGTTAGGTTGGTTTAGGTTAGGTTGTATTACGTTATAGGTGTGTATAAAGGACCCACGGAGACGTAGAGGCCAACTCGGCAGGAATGTTGTCAAGTATTAACGCCGACATGTTAGTTTGGGTTAGGCTAGGTTATATTACGTTATTGAGTTATATAGAGGTCCCACGGAGACGTAGAGGCCAACTCGCCAGGAATGTTGCCAAATATTACCGCCGACATGTTAGGTTGGGTTAGGTTTGGTTATATTTCGTTATTGATGTATATAAAGGTCCCACGCAGACGTAGAGGCCAACTCGCCAAGAATGTTGTCAAATATTACCGCCGAGATGATAGGTTGGGTTAGGTTAGGTTATATTACGCTATTGATGTATAAAAAGGTCCCACGCAGACGTAGAGGCCAACTCGCCAATAATGTTGTCAAATATTAACGCCGAGATGATAGGTTGGGTTAGGTTAGGTTATATTACGCTATTGACGTATATAAAAGTCCCACGGAGACGTAGAAGCCAACTCGCCAGGAATGTGGTCAAATATTAGTGCCGACATGTTAGGTTGGTTTAGGTTAGGTTGTATTACGTTATAGGTGTGTATAAAGGACCCACGGAGACGTAGAGGCCAACTCGGCAGGAATGTTGTCAAGTATTAACGCCGACATGTTAGTTTGGGTTAGGCTAGGTTATATTACGTTATTGAGTTATATAGAGGTCCCACGGAGACGTAGAGGCCAACTCGCCAGGATTGTTGTCAAATAATAGCTCCGAGAGGTTAGGTTGGGTTAGGTTACGTTATATTACGTTATTGATGTACATGAGGGTCGCACGGAGACGTAGATGCCAACTCGCCAGGAATGTTGTCAAATATTACCGCCGACATGTTAGGTTGGGTTAGGTTTGGTTATATTTCGTTATTGATGTATATAAAGATCCCACGGATACGTAGAGGCAAACTCGCCAGGAATGTTGTCACATATTGCCACCGAGATGATAGGTTGGGTTAGGTTAGGTTATATTACGCTATTGATGTATATAAAAGTCCCACGGACACGTAGAAGCCAACTCGCCAGGAATGTGGTCAAATATTAATGCCGAGATGATAGGTTGGGTTAGGTTAGGTCATATTACGTTATTGATGTATAAAAAGGTCCCACGCAGACGTAGAGGCCAACTCGCCAATAATGTTGTCAAATATTAACGCCGAGATGATAGGTTGGGTTAGGTTAGGTTATATTACGCTATTGATGTATATAAAAGTCCCACGGAGACGTAGAAGCCAACTCGCCAGGAATGTGGTCAAATATTAGTGCCGACATGTTAGGTTGGTTTAGGTTAGGTTGTATTACGTTATAGATGTGTATAAAGGACCCACGGAGACGTAGAGGCCAACTCGCCAGGAATGTTGCCAAATATTACCGCCGACATGTTAGGTTGGGTTAGGTTTGGTTATATTTCGTTATTGATGTATATAAAGGTCCCACGCAGACGTAGAGGCCAACTCGCCAAGAATGTTGTCAAATATTACCGCCGAGATGATAGGTTGGGTTAGGTTAGGTTATATTACGCTATTGATGTATAAAAAAGTCCCACGCAGACGTAGAGGCCAACTCGCCAATAATGTTGTCAAATATTAACGCCGAGATGATAGGTTGGGTTAGGTTAGGTTATATTACGCTATTGACGTATATAAAAGTCCCACGGAGACGTAGAAGCCAACTCGCCAGGAATGTGGTCAAATATTAGTGCCGACATGTTAGATTGGTTTAGGTTAGGTTGTATTACGTTATAGGTGTGTATAAAGGACCCACGGAGACGTAGAGGCCAACTCGCCAGGATTGTTGTCAAATAATAGCTCCGAGAGGTTAGGTTGGGTTAGGTTACGTTATATTACGTTATTGATGTATATAAAGATCCCACGGATACGTAGATGCCAACTCGCCAGGAATGTTGTCAAATATTACCGCCGACATGTTAGGTTGGGTTAGGTTTGGTTATATTTCGTTATTGATGTATATAAAGATCCCACGGATACGTAGAGGCAAACTCGCCAGGAATGTTGTCAAATATTGCCGCCGAGATGATAGGTTGGGTTAGGTTAGGTTATATTACGCTATTGATGTATATAAAAGTCCCACGGACACGTAGAAGCCAACTCGCCAGGAATGTGGTCCAATATTAATGCCGAGATGATAGGTGGGTTTAGGTTAGGTCATATTACGTTATTGATGTATAAAAAGGCCCCACGCAGACGTAGAGGCCAACTCGCCAATAATGTTGTCAAATATTAACGCCGAGATGATAGGTTGGGTTAGGTTAGGTTATATTACGCTATTGATGTATATAAAAGTCCCACGGAGACGTAGAAGCCAACTCGCCAGGAATGTGGTCAAATATTAGTGCCGACATGTTAGGTTGGTTTAGGTTAGGTTGTATTACGTTATAGATGTGTATAAAGGACCCACGGAGACGTAGAGGCCAACTCGCCAGGAATGTTGCCAAATATTACCGCCGAGAAGTTAGTTTGGGTTAGGTTCGGTTATATTACGTTATTGAGTTATATAGAGGTCCCACGGAGACGTAGAGGCCAACTCGCCAGGATTGTTGTCAAATAATAGCTCCGAGAGGTTAGGTTGGGTTAGGTTACGTTATATTACGTTATTGATGTACATGAGGGTCGCACGGAGACGTAGATGCCAACTCGCCAGGAATGTTGTCAAATATTACCGCCGACATGTTAGGTTGGGTTAGGTTTGGTTATATTTCGTTATTGACGTATATAAAGATACCACGGATACGTAGAGGCAAACTCGCCGGGAATGTTGTCAAATATTGCCGCCGAGAGGTTAGGTTGCGTTAGGTTTGGTTATGTTACATTATTGATGTATATAAAGGTCCGACGCAGACGTAGAGGCCAACTCGCCAGGAATGTTGTCAAATATTACCGCCGAGATGATAGGTTGGGTTAGGTTAGGTTATATTTCGTTATTGATGTATATGAAGGTCCCACGGAGACGTGGAGGCCAACTCGCCAGGAATGTTGTCAAATATTACAGCCGCGATGTTAGATTGGGTTAGGTTAGGATATATTACGTTATTGAGTTATATAGAGGTCCCACGGAGACGTAGAGGCCAACTCGCCAGGATTGTTGTCAAATAAGAGCTCCGAGAGGTTAGGTTGGGTAAGGTTACGTTATATTACGTTATTGATGTATATAAAGGTCCCACGGAGACGTAGAATCCAACTCGCCAGGAATGTTGTCAAATATTACCGCCGAGATGATAGGCTGGGTTAGGTTAGGTTATATTACGCTATTGATGTATATAAAAGTCCCACGGAGACGTAGAAGCCAACTCGCCAGGAATGTGGTCAAATATTAGTGCCGACATGTTAGGTTGGTTTAGGTTAGGTTGTATTACGTTATAGATGTACATGAGGGTCGCACGGAGACGTAGATGCCAACTCGCCAGGAATGTTGTCAAATATTACCGCCGACATGTTAGGTTGGGTTAGGTTTGGTTATATTTCGTTATTGATGTATATAAAGGTCCCACGCAGACGTAGAGGCCAACTCGCCAAGAATGTTGTCAAATATTACCGCCGAGATGATAGGTTGGGTTAGGTTAGGTTATATTACGCTATTGATGTATAAAAAGGTCCCACGCAGACGTAGAGGCCAACTCGCCAATAATGTTGTCAAATATTAACGCCGAGATGATAGGTTGGGTTAGGTTAGGTTATATTACGCTATTGACGTATATAAAAGTCCCACGGAGACGTAGAAGCCAACTCGCCAGGAATGTGGTCAAATATTAGTGCCGACATGTTAGGTTGGTTTAGGTTAGGTTGTATTACGTTATAGGTGTGTATAAAGGACCCACGGAGACGTAGAGGCCAACTCGGCAGGAATGTTGTCAAGTATTAACGCCGACATGTTAGTTTGGGTTAGGCTAGGTTATATTACGTTATTGAGTTATATAGAGGTCCCACGGAGACGTAGATGCCAACTCGCCAGGATTGTTGTCAAATAATAGCTCCGAGAGGTTAGGTTGGGTTAGGTTACGTTATATTAAGTTATTGATGTACATGAGGGTCGCACGGAGACGTAGATGCCAACTCGCCAGGAATGTTGTCAAATATTACCGCCGAGAAGTTAGTTTGGGTTAGGTTAGGTTATATTACGTTATTGAGTTATATAGAGGTCCCACGGAGACGTAGAGGCCAACTCGCCAGGATTGTTGTCAAATAATAGCTCCGAGAGGTTAGGTTGGGTTAGGTTACGTTATATTACGTTATTGATGTACATGAGGGTCGCACGGAGACGTAGATGCCAACTCGCCAGGAATGTTGTCAAATATTACCGCCGACATGTTAGGTTGGGTTAGGTTTGGTTATATTTCGTTATTGACGTATATAAAGATACCACGGATACGTAGAGGCAAACTCGCCGGGAATGTTGTCAAATATTGCCGCCGAGAGGTTAGGTTGTGTTAGGTTTGGTTATGTTACATTATTGATGTATATAAAGGTCCGACGCAGACGTAGAGGCCAACTCGCCAGGAATGTTGTCAAATATTACCGCCGAGATGATAGGTTGGGTTAGGTTAGGTTATATTTCGTTATTGATGTATATGAAGGTCCCACGGAGACGTGGAGGCCAACTCGCCAGGAATGTTGTCAAATATTACAGCCGCGATGTTAGATTGGGTTAGGTTAGGTTATATTACGTTATTGAGTTATATAGAGGTCCCACGGAGACGTAGAGGCCAACTCGCCAGGATTGTTGTCAAATAAGAGCTCCGAGAGGTTAGGTTGGGTTAGGTTACGTTATATTACGTTATTGATGTATATAAAGGTCCCACGGAGACGTAGAATCCAACTCGCCAGGAATGTTGTCAAATATTACCGCCGAGATGATAGGCTGGGTTAGGTTAGGTTATATTACGCTATTGATGTATAAAAATGTCCCACGCAGACGTAGAGGCCAACTCGCCAATAATGTTGTCAAATATTAACGCCGAGATGATAGGTTGGGTTAGGTTAGGTTATATTACGCTATTGACGTATATAAAAGTCCCACGGAGACGTAGAAGCCAACTCGCCAGGAATGTGGTCAAATATTAGTGCCGACATGTTAGGTTGGTTTAGGTTAGGTTGTATTACGTTATAGGTGTGTATAAAGGACCCACGGAGACGTAGAGGCCAACTCGGCAGGAATGTTGTCAAGTATTAACGCCGACATGTTAGTTTGGGTTAGGCTAGGTTATATTACGTTATTGAGTTATATAGAGGTCCCACGGAGACGTAGAGGCCAACTCGCCAGGAATGTTGCCAAATATTACCGCCGACATGTTAGGTTGGGTTAGGTTTGGTTATATTTCGTTATTGATGTATATAAAGGTCCCACGCAGACGTAGAGGCCAACTCGCCAAGAATGTTGTCAAATATTACCGCCGAGATGATAGGTTGGGTTAGGTTAGGTTATATTACGCTATTGATGTATAAAAAGGTCCCACGCAGACGTAGAGGCCAACTCGCCAATAATGTTGTCAAATATTAACGCCGAGATGATAGGTTGGGTTAGGTTAGGTTATATTACGCTATTGACGTATATAAAAGTCCCACGGAGACGTAGAAGCCAACTCGCCAGGAATGTGGTCAAATATTAGTGCCGACATGTTAGGTTGGTTTAGGTTAGGTTGTATTACGTTATAGGTGTGTATAAAGGACCCACGGAGACGTAGAGGCCAACTCGGCAGGAATGTTGTCAAGTATTAACGCCGACATGTTAGTTTGGGTTAGGCTAGGTTATATTACGTTATTGAGTTATATAGAGGTCCCACGGAGACGTAGAGGCCAACTCGCCAGGATTGTTGTCAAATAATAGCTCCGAGAGGTTAGGTTGGGTTAGGTTACGTTATATTACGTTATTGATGTACATGAGGGTCGCACGGAGACGTAGATGCCAACTCGCCAGGAATGTTGTCAAATATTACCGCCGACATGTTAGGTTGGGTTAGGTTTGGTTATATTTCGTTATTGATGTATATAAAGATCCCACGGATACGTAGAGGCAAACTCGCCAGGAATGTTGTCACATATTGCCACCGAGATGATAGGTTGGGTTAGGTTAGGTTATATTACGCTATTGATGTATATAAAAGTCCCACGGACACGTAGAAGCCAACTCGCCAGGAATGTGGTCAAATATTAATGCCGAGATGATAGGTTGGGTTAGGTTAGGTCATATTACGTTATTGATGTATAAAAAGGTCCCACGCAGACGTAGAGGCCAACTCGCCAATAATGTTGTCAAATATTAACGCCGAGATGATAGGTTGGGTTAGGTTAGGTTATATTACGCTATTGATGTATATAAAAGTCCCACGGAGACGTAGAAGCCAACTCGCCAGGAATGTGGTCAAATATTAGTGCCGACATGTTAGGTTGGTTTAGGTTAGGTTGTATTACGTTATAGATGTGTATAAAGGACCCACGGAGACGTAGAGGCCAACTCGCCAGGAATGTTGCCAAATATTACCGCCGACATGTTAGGTTGGGTTAGGTTTGGTTATATTTCGTTATTGATGTATATAAAGGTCCCACGCAGACGTAGAGGCCAACTCGCCAAGAATGTTGTCAAATATTACCGCCGAGATGATAGGTTGGGTTAGGTTAGGTTATATTACGCTATTGATGTATAAAAAAGTCCCACGCAGACGTAGAGGCCAACTCGCCAATAATGTTGTCAAATATTAACGCCGAGATGATAGGTTGGGTTAGGTTAGGTTATATTACGCTATTGACGTATATAAAAGTCCCACGGAGACGTAGAAGCCAACTCGCCAGGAATGTGGTCAAATATTAGTGCCGACATGTTAGATTGGTTTAGGTTAGGTTGTATTACGTTATAGGTGTGTATAAAGGACCCACGGAGACGTAGAGGCCAACTCGCCAGGATTGTTGTCAAATAATAGCTCCGAGAGGTTAGGTTGGGTTAGGTTACGTTATATTACGTTATTGATGTATATAAAGATCCCACGGATACGTAGATGCCAACTCGCCAGGAATGTTGTCAAATATTACCGCCGACATGTTAGGTTGGGTTAGGTTTGGTTATATTTCGTTATTGATGTATATAAAGATCCCACGGATACGTAGAGGCAAACTCGCCAGGAATGTTGTCAAATATTGCCGCCGAGATGATAGGTTGGGTTAGGTTAGGTTATATTACGCTATTGATGTATATAAAAGTCCCACGGACACGTAGAAGCCAACTCGCCAGGAATGTGGTCCAATATTAATGCCGAGATGATAGGTGGGTTTAGGTTAGGTCATATTACGTTATTGATGTATAAAAAGGCCCCACGCAGACGTAGAGGCCAACTCGCCAATAATGTTGTCAAATATTAACGCCGAGATGATAGGTTGGGTTAGGTTAGGTTATATTACGCTATTGATGTATATAAAAGTCCCACGGAGACGTAGAAGCCAACTCGCCAGGAATGTGGTCAAATATTAGTGCCGACATGTTAGGTTGGTTTAGGTTAGGTTGTATTACGTTATAGATGTGTATAAAGGACCCACGGAGACGTAGAGGCCAACTCGCCAGGAATGTTGCCAAATATTACCGCCGAGAAGTTAGTTTGGGTTAGGTTCGGTTATATTACGTTATTGAGTTATATAGAGGTCCCACGGAGACGTAGAGGCCAACTCGCCAGGATTGTTGTCAAATAATAGCTCCGAGAGGTTAGGTTGGGTTAGGTTACGTTATATTACGTTATTGATGTACATGAGGGTCGCACGGAGACGTAGATGCCAACTCGCCAGGAATGTTGTCAAATATTACCGCCGACATGTTAGGTTGGGTTAGGTTTGGTTATATTTCGTTATTGACGTATATAAAGATACCACGGATACGTAGAGGCAAACTCGCCGGGAATGTTGTCAAATATTGCCGCCGAGAGGTTAGGTTGTGTTAGGTTTGGTTATGTTACATTATTGATGTATATAAAGGTCCGACGCAGACGTAGAAGCCAACTCGCCAGGAATGTTGTCAAATATTACCGCCGAGATGATAGGTTGGGTTAGGTTAGGTTATATTTCGTTATTGATGTATATGAAGGTCCCACGGAGACGTGGAGGCCAACTCGCCAGGAATGTTGTCAAATATTACAGCCGCGATGTTAGATTGGGTTAGGTTAGGTTATATTACGTTATTGAGTTATATAGAGGTCCCACGGAGACGTAGAGGCCAACTCGCCAGGATTGTTGTCAAATAAGAGCTCCGAGAGGTTAGGTTGGGTTAGGTTACGTTATATTACGTTATTGATGTATATAAAGGTCCCACGGAGACGTAGAATCCAACTCGCCAGGAATGTTGTCAAATATTACCGCCGAGATGATAGGCTGGGTTAGGTTAGGTTATATTACGCTATTGATGTATATAAAAGTCCCACGGAGACGTAGAAGCCAACTCGCCAGGAATGTGGTCAAATATTAGTGCCGACATGTTAGGTTGGTTTAGGTTAGGTTGTATTACGTTATAGATGTACATGAGGGTCGCACGGAGACGTAGATGCCAACTCGCCAGGAATGTTGTCAAATATTACCGCCGACATGTTAGGTTGTGTTAGGTTTGGTTATATTTCGTTATTGATGTATATAAAGGTCCCACGGATACGTAGAGGCAAACTCGCCAGGAATGTCGTCAAATATTGCCGCCGAGATGATAGGTTGGGTTAGGTTAGGTTATATTACGCTATTGATGTATATAAAAGTCCCACGGACACGTAGAAGCCAACTCGCCAGGAATGTGGTCAAATATTAGTGCCGAGATGATAGGTTGGGTTAGGTTAGGTTATATTACGTTATTGATGTATAAAAAGGTCCCACGCAGACGTAGAGGCCAACTCGCCAATAATGTTGTCAAATATTAACGCCGAGATGATAGGTTGGGTTAGGTTAGGTTATATTACGCTATTGATGTATATAAAAGTCCCACGGAGACGTAGAAGCCAACTCGCCAGGAATGTGGTCAAATATTAGTGCCGACATGTTAGGTTGTGTTAGGTTTGGTTATATTTCGTTATTGATGTATATAAAGGTCCCACGGATACGTAGAGGCCAACTCGCCAGGAATGTTGTCAAATATTGCCGCCGAGATGATAGGTTGGGTTAGGTTAGGTTATATTACGCTATTGATGTATATAAAAGTCCCACGGACACGTAGAAGCCAACTCGCCAGGAATGTGGTCAAATATTACCGCCGAGATGATAGGTTGGGTTAGGTTAGGTTATATTACGCTATTGATGTATAAAAAGGTCCCACGCAGACGTAGAGGCCAACTCGCCAATAATGTTGTCAAATATTAACGCCGAGATGATAGGTTGGGTTAGGTTAGGTTATATTACGCTATTGATGTATAAAAAGGTCCCACGCAGACGTAGAGGCCAACTCGCCAATAATGTTGTCAAATATTAACGCCGAGATGATAGGTTGGGTTAGGTTAGCTTATATTACGCTATTGATGTATATAAAAGTCCCACGGAGACGTAGAAGCCAACTCGCCAGGAATGTGGTCAAATATTAGTGCCGACATGTTAGGTTGGTTTAGGTTAGGTTGTATTACGTTATAGATGTGTATAAAGGACCCACGGAGACGTAGAGGCCAACTCGCCAGGAATGTTGTCAAGTATTAACGCCGACATGTTAGGTTGGGTTAGGTTAGGTTATATTACGTTATTGATGTATATAAATGTCCCACGGAGACGTAGAGGCCAACTCGCCAGGAATGTTGTTAAATATTACCGCCGACATGTTAGGTTGGGTTAGGTTAGGTTATATTACGCTATTGATGTATATAAAAGTCCCACGGAGACGTAGAAGCCAACTCGCCAGGAATGTTGTCAAATATTAGTGCCGACATGTTAGGTTGGTTTAGGTTAGGTTGTATTACGTTATAGATGTGTATAAAGGACCCACGGAGACGTAGAGGCCAACTCGCCAGGAATGTTGCCAAATATTACCGCCGAGATGTTAGTTTGGGTTAGGTTAGGTTATATTACGTTATTGAGTTATATAGAGGTCCCACGGAGACATAGAGGCCAACTCGCCAGGAATGTTGTTAAATATTACCGCCGACATGTTAGGTTGGGTTAGGTTTGGTTATATTTCGTTATTGCTGTATATAAAGGTCCCACAGATACGTAGAGGCAAACTCGCCAGGAATGTTGTCACATATTGCCGCCGAGATGATAGGTTGGGTTAGGTTAGGTTATATTACGCTATTGATGTATATAAAAGTCCCACGGACACGTAGAAGCCAACTCGCCAGGAATGTGGTCAAATATTAGTGCCGAGATGATAGGTTGGGTTAGGTTAGGTCATATTACGTTATTGATGTATAAAAATGTCCCACGCAGACGTAGAGGCCAACTCGCCAATAATGTTGTCAAACCTTAACGCCGAAATGATAGGTTGGGTTAGGTTAGGTTATATTACGCTATTGATGTATATAAAAGTCCCACGGAGACGTAGAAGCCAACTCGCCAGGAATGTGGTCAAATATTAGTGCCGACATGTTAGTTTGGTTTAGGTTAGGTTGTATTACGTTATAGATGTGTATAAAGGACCCACGGAGACGTAGAGGCCAACTCGCCAGGAGTGTTGCCAAATATTACCGCCGACATGTTAGGTTGGGTTTGGTTTGGTTATATTTCGTTATTGATGTATATAAAGATCCCACGGATACGTAGAGGCAAACTCGCCGGGAATGTTGTCAAATATTGCCGCCGAGAGGTTAGGTTGTGTTAGGTTTGGTTATGTTACATTATTGATGTATATAAAGGTCCGACGCAGACGTAGAGGCCAACTCGCCAGGAATGTTGTCAAATATTACCGCCGAGATGATAGGTTGGGTTAGGTTAGGTTATATTTCGTTATTGATGTATATGAAGGTCCCACGGAGACGTGGAGGCCAACTCGCCAGGAATGTTGTCAAATATTACAGCCGCGATGTTAGATTAGGTTAGGTTAGGTTATATTACGTTATTGAGTTATATAGAGGTTCCACGGAGACGTAGAGGCCAACTCGCCAGGATTGTTGTCAAATAATAGCTCCGAGAAGTTAGGTTGGGTTAGGTTACGTTATATTACGTTATTGATGTACATGAGGGTCGCACGGAGACGTAGATGCCAACTCGCCAGGAATGTTGTCAAATATTACCGCCGACATGTTAGGTTGGGTTAGGTTTGGTTATATTACGCTATTGATGTATATAAAAGTCCCACGGACACGTAGAAGCCAACTCGCCAGGAATGTGGTCAAATATTAGTGCCGAGATGATAGGTTGGGTTAGGTTAGGTCATATTACGTTATTGATGTATAAAAAGGTCCCACGCAGACGTAGAGGCCAACTCGCCAATAATGTTGTCAAATGTTGCCGCCGAGAGGTTAGGTTGGGTTAGGTTAGGTTATATTAGGTTATAGATGTGTATAAAGGACCCACGGGGACGTAGAGGCCAACTCGCCAGGAATGTTGGCAAATATTACCGCCGAGATGATAGGTTGTGTTAGGTTAGGTTATATTACGTTCTTGATGTATATTAAGGTCCCACGGAGACGTAGAGGCCAACTCGCCAGGATTGTTGTCAAATAATATCTCCGAGAAGTTAGGTTGGGTTAGGTTACGTTATATTACGTTATTGATGTACATGAGGGTCGCACGGAGACGTAGATGCCAACTCGCCAGGAATGTTGTCAAATATTACCGCCGACATGTTAGGTTGGGTTAGGTTTGGTTATATTTCGTTATTGATGTATATAAAGGTCCCACGGATACGTAGAGGCAAACTCGCCAGGAATGTTGTCAAATATTGCCGCCAAGATGATAGGTTGGGTTAGGTTAGGTTATATTACGCTATTGATGTATATAAAAGTCCCACGGACAAGTAGAAGCCAACTCGCCAGGAATGTGGTCAAATATTAGTGCCGAGATGATAGGTTGGGTTAGGTTAGGTCATATTACGTTATTGATGTATAAAAAGGTCCCACGCAGACGTAGAGGCCAACTCGCCAATAATGTTGTCAAATATTAACGCCGAGATGATAGGTTGGGTTAGGTTAGGTTATATTACGCTATTGATGTATATAAAAGTCCCACGGAGACGTAGAAGCCAACTCGCCAGGAATGTGGTCAAATATTAGTGCCGACATGTTAGGTTGGTTTAGGTTAGGTTGTATTACGTTATAGATGTGTATAAAGGACCCACGGAGACGTAGAGGCCAACTCGCCAGGAATGTTGCCAAATATTACCGCCGACATGTTAGGTTGGGTTAGGTTTGGTTATATTTCGTTATTGATGTATATAAAGGTCCCACGCAGACGTAGAGGCCAACTCGCCAAGAATGTTGTCAAATATTACCGCCGAGATGATAGGTTGGGTTAGGTTAGGTTATATTACGCTATTGATGTATAAAAAGGTCCCACGCAGACGTAGAGGCCAACTCGCCAATAATGTTGTCAAATATTAACGCCGAGATGATAGGTTGGGTTAGGTTAGGTTATATTACGCTATTGACGTATATAAAAGTCCCACGGAGACGTAGAAGCCAACTCGCCAGGAATGTGGTCAAATATTAGTGCCGACATGTTAGGTTGGTTTAGGTTAGGTTGTATTACGTTATAGGTGTGTATAAAGGACCCACGGAGACGTAGAGGCCAACTCGGCAGGAATGTTGTCAAGTATTAACGCCGACATGTTAGTTTGGGTTAGGCTAGGTTATATTACGTTATTGAGTTATATAGAGGTCCCACGGAGACGTAGAGGCCAACTCGCCAGGATTGTTGTCAAATAATAGCTCCGAGAGGTTAGGTTGGGTTAGGTTACGTTATATTACGTTATTGATGTACATGAGGGTCGCACGGAGACGTAGATGCCAACTCGCCAGGAATATTGTCAAATATTACCGCCGACATGTTAGGTTGGGTTAGGTTTGGTTATATTTCGTTATTGATGTATATAAAGATCCCACGGATACGTAGAGGCAAACTCGCCAGGAATGTTGTCAAATATTGCCACCGAGATGATAGGTTGGGTTAGGTTAGGTTATATTACGCTATTGATGTATATAAAAGTCCCACGGAGACGTAGAAGCCAACTCGCCAGGAATGTGGTCAAATATTAGTGCCGACATGTTAGGTTGGTTTAGGTTAGGTTGTATTACGTTATAGATGTGTATAAAGGACCCACGGAGACGTAGAGGCCAACTCGCCAGGAATGTTGCCAAATATTACCGCCGACATGTTAGGTTGGGTTAGGTTTGGTTATATTTCGTTATTGATGTATATAAAGGTCCCACGCAGACGTAGAGGCCAACTCGCCAAGAATGTTGTCAAATATTACCGCCGAGATGATAGGTTGGGTTAGGTTAGGTTATATTACGCTATTGATGTATAAAAAGGTCCCACGCAGACGTAGAGGCCAACTCGCCAATAATGTTGTCAAATATTAACGCCGAGATGATAGGTTGGGTTAGGTTAGGTTATATTACGCTATTGACGTATATAAAAGTCCCACGGAGACGTAGAAGCCAACTCGCCAGGAATGTGGTCAAATATTAGTGCCGACATGTTAGGTTGGTTTAGGTTAGGTTGTATTACGTTATAGGTGTGTATAAAGGACCCACGGAGACGTAGAGGCCAACTCGCCAGGATTGTTGTCAAATAATAGCTCCGAGAGGTTAGGTTGTGTTAGGTTACGTTATATTACGTTATTGATGTATATAAAGATCCCACGGAGACGTAGAAGCCAACTCGCCAGGAATGTGGTCAAATATTAGTGCCGACATGTTAGGTTGGTTTAGGTTAGGTTGTATTACGTTATAGGTGTGTATAAAGGACCCACGGAGACGTAGAGGCCAACTCGCCAGGATTGTTGTCAAATAATAGCTCCGAGAGGTTAGGTTGTGTTAGGTTACGTTATATTACGTTATTGATGTATATAAAGATCCCACGGATACGTAGATGCCAACTCGCCAGGAATGTTGTCAAATATTACCGCCGACATGTTAGGTTGGGTTAGGTTTGGTTATATTTCGTTATTGATGTATATAAAGATCCCACGGATACGTAGAGGCAAACTCGCCAGGAATGTTGTCAAATATTGCCGCCGAGATGATAGGTTGGGTTAGGTTAGGTTATATTACGCTATTGATGTATATAAAAGTCCCACGGACACGTAGAAGCCAACTCGCCAGGAATGTGGTCAAATATTAATGCCGAGATGATAGGTTGGGTTAGGTTAGGTCATATTACGTTATTGATGTATAAAAAGGTCCCACGCAGACGTAGAGGCCAACTCGCCAATAATGTTGTCAAATATTAACGCCGAGATGATAGGTTGGGTTAGGTTAGGTTATATTACGCTATTGATGTATATAAAAGTCCCACGGAGACGTAGAAGCCAACTCGCCAGGAATGTGGTCAAATATTAGTGCCGACATGTTAGGTTGGTTTAGGTTAGGTTGTATTACGTTATAGATGTGTATAAAGGACCCACGGAGACGTAGAGGCCAACTCGCCAGGAATGTTGCCAAATATTACCGCCGACATGTTAGGTTGGGTTAGGTTTGGTTATATTTCGTTATTGATGTATATAAAGGTCCCACGCAGACGTAGAGGCCAACTCGCCAAGAATGTTGTCAAATATTACCGCCGAGATGATAGGTTGGGTTAGGTTAGGTTATATTACGCTATTGATGTATAAAAAGGTCCCACGCAGACGTAGAGGCCAACTCGCCAATAATGTTGTCAAATATTAACGCCGAGATGATAGGTTGGGTTAGGTTAGGTTATATTACGCTATTGACGTATATAAAAGTCCCACGGAGACGTAGAAGCCAACTCGCCAGGAATGTGGTCAAATATTAGTGCCGACATGTTAGGTTGGTTTAGGTTAGGTTGTATTACGTTATAGGTGTGTACAAAGGACCCACGGAGACGTAGAGGCCAACTCGCCAGGATTGTTGTCAAATAATAGCTCCGAGAGGTTAGGTTGGGTTAGGTTACGTTATATTACGTTATTGATGTACATGAGGGTCGCACGGAGACGTAGATGCCAACTCGCCAGGAATGTTGTCAAATATTACCGCCGACATGTTAGGTTGGGTTAGGTTTGGTTATATTTCGTTATTGATGTATATAAAGATCCCACGGATACGTAGAGGCAAACTCGCCAGGAATGTTGTCAAATATTGCCGCCGAGATGATAGGTTGGGTTAGGTTAGGTTATATTACGCTATTGATGTATATAAAAGTCCCACGGACACGTAGAAGCCAACTCGCCAGGAATGTGGTCAAATATTAATGCCGAGATGATAGGTTGGGTTAGGTTAGGTCATATTACGTTATTGATGTATAAAAAGGTCCCACGCAGACGTAGAGGCCAACTCGCCAATAATGTTGTCAAATATTAACGCCGAGATGATAGGTTGGGTTAGGTTAGGTTATATTACGCTATTGATGTATATAAAAGTCCCACGGAGACGTAGAAGCCAACTCGCCAGGAATGTGGTCAAATATTAGTGCCGACATGTTAGGTTGGTTTAGGTTAGGTTGTATTACGTTATAGATGTGTATAAAGGACCCACGGAGACGTAGAGGCCAACTCGCCAGGAATGTTGCCAAATATTACCGCCGACATGTTAGGTTGGGTTAGGTTTGGTTATATTTCGTTATTGATGTATATAAAGGTCCCACGCAGACGTAGAGGCCAACTCGCCAAGAATGTTGTCAAATATTACCGCCGAGATGATAGGTTGGGTTAGGTTAGGTTATATTACGCTATTGATGTATAAAAAGGTCCCACGCAGACGTAGAGGCCAACTCGCCAATAATGTTGTCAAATATTAACGCCGAGATGATAGGTTGGGTTAGGTTAGGTTATATTACGCTATTGACGTATATAAAAGTCCCACGGAGACGTAGAAGCCAACTCGCCAGGAATGTGGTCAAATATTAGTGCCGACATGTTAGGTTGGTTTAGGTTAGGTTGTATTACGTTATAGGTGTGTACAAAGGACCCACGGAGACGTAGAGGCCAACTCGCCAGGATTGTTGTCAAATAATAGCTCCGAGAGGTTAGGTTGGGTTAGGTTACGTTATATTACGTTATTGATGTACATGAGGGTCGCACGGAGACGTAGATGCCAACTCGCCAGGAATGTTGTCAAATATTACCGCCGACATGTTAGGTTGGGTTAGGTTTGGTTATATTTCGTTATTGATGTATATAAAGATCCCACGGATACGTAGAGGCAAACTCGCCAGGAATGTTGTCAAATATTGCCGCCGAGATGATAGGTTGGGTTAGGTTAGGTTATATTACGCTATTGATGTATATAAAAGTCCCACGGACACGTAGAAGCCTACTCGCCAGGAATGTGGTCAAATATTAATGCCGAGATGATAGGTTGGGTTAGGTTAGGTCATATTACGTTATTGATGTATAAAAAGGCCCCACGCAGACGTAGAGGCCAACTCGCCAATAATGTTGTCAAATATTAACGCCGAGATGATAGGTTGGGTTAGGTTAGGTTATATTACGCTATTGATGTATATAAAAGTCCCACGGAGACGTAGAAGCCAACTCGCCAGGAATGTGGTCAAATATTAGTGCCGACATGTTAGGTTGGTTTAGGTTAGGTTGTATTACGTTATAGATGTGTATAAAGGACCCACGGAGACGTAGAGGCCAACTCGCCAGGAATGTTGCCAAATATTACCGCCGACATGTTAGGTTGGGTTAGGTTTGGTTATATTTCGTTATTGATGTATATAAAGGTCCCACGCAGACGTAGAGGCCAACTCGCCAAGAATGTTGTCAAATATTACCGCCGAGATGATAGGTTGGGTTAGGTTAGGTTATATTACGCTATTGATGTATAAAAAGGTCCCACGCAGACGTAGAGGCCAACTCGCCAATAATGTTGTCAAATATTAACGCCGAGATGATAGGTTGGGTTAGGTTAGGTTATATTACGCTATTGACGTATATAAAAGTCCCACGGAGACGTAGAAGCCAACTCGCCAGGAATGTGGTCAAATATTAGTGCCGACATGTTAGGTTGGTTTAGGTTAGGTTGTATTACGTTATAGGTGTGTATAAAGGACCCACGGAGACGTAGAGGCCAACTCGGCAGGAATGTTGTCAAGTATTAACGCCGACATGTTAGTTTGGGTTAGGCTAGGTTATATTACGTTATTGAGTTATATAGAGGTCCCACGGAGACGTAGAGGCCAACTCGCCAGGATTGTTGTCAAATAATAGCTCCGAGAGGTTAGGTTGGGTTAGGTTACGTTATATTACGTTATTGATGTACATGAGGGTCGCACGGAGACGTAGATGCCAACTCGCCAGGAATGTTGTCAAATATTACCGCCGACATGTTAGGTTGGGTTAGGTTTGGTTATATTTCGTTATTGATGTATATAAAGATCCCACGGATACGTAGAGGCAAACTCGCCAGGAATGTTGTCAAATATTGCCACCGAGATGATAGGTTGGGTTAGGTTAGGTTATATTACGCTATTGATGTATATAAAAGTCCCACGGACACGTAGAAGCCAACTCGCCAGGAATGTGGCCAAATATTAATGCCGAGATGATAGGTTAGGTTAGGTTAGGTCATATTACGTTATTGATGTATAAAAAGGTCCCACGCAGACGCAGAGGCCAACTCGCCAATAATGTTGTCAAATATTAACGCCGAGATGATAGGTTGGGTTAGGTTAGGTTATATTACGCTATTGATGTATATAAAAGTCCCACGGAGACGTAGAAGCCAACTCGCCAGGAATGTGGTCAAATATTAGTGCCGACATGTTAGGTTGGTTTAGGTTAGGTTGTATTACGTTATAGATGTGTATAAAGGACCCACGGAGACGTAGAGGCCAACTCGCCAGGAATGTTGCCAAATATTACCGCCGACATGTTAGGTTGGGTTAGGTTTGGTTATATTTCGTTATTGATGTATATAAAGGTCCCACGCAGACGTAGAGGCCAACTCGCCAAGAATGTTGTCAAATATTAACGCCGAGATGATAGGTTGGGTTAGGTTAGGTTATATTACGCTATTGATGTATATAAAAGTCCCACGGAGACGTAGAAGCCAACTCGCCAGGAATGTGGTCAAATATTAGTGCCGACATGTTAGGTTGGTTTAGGTTAGGTTGTATTACGTTATAGATGTACATGAGGGTCGCACGGAGACGTAGATGCCAACTCGCCAGGAATGTTGTCAAATATTACCGCCGACATGTTAGGTTGTGTTAGGTTTGGTTATATTTCGTTATTGATGTATATAAAGGTCCCACGGATACGTAGAGGCAAACTCGCCAGGAATGTTGTCAAATATTGCCGCCGAGATGATAGGTTGGGTTAGGTTAGGTTATATTACGCTATTGATGTATATAAAAGTCCCACGGACACGTAGAAGCCAACTCGCCAGGAATGTGGTCAAATATTAGTGCCGAGATGATAGGTTGGGTTAGGTTAGGTTATATTACGTTATTGATCTATAAAAAGGTCCCACGCAGACGTAGAGGCCAACTCGCCAATAATGTTGTCAAATGTTAACGCCGAGATGATAGGTTGGGTTAGGTTAGGTTATATTACGCTATTGATGTATATAAAAGTCCCACGGAGACGTAGAAGCCAACTCGCCAGGAATGTGGCCAAATATTAGTGCCGACATGTTAGGTTGGTTTAGGTTAGGTTGTATTACGTTATAGATGTGTATAAAGGACCCACGGAGACGTAGAGGCCAACTCGCCAGGAATGTTGCCAAATATTACCGCCGACATGTTAGGTTGGGATAGGTTTGGTTATATTTCGTTATTGATGTATATAAAGGTCCCACGCAGACGTAGAGGCCAACTCGCCAAGAATGTTGTCAAATATTACCGCCGAGATGATAGGTTGGGTTAGGTTAGGTTATATTACGCTATTGATGTATAAAAAGGTCCCACGCAGACGTAGAGGCCAACTCGCCAATAATGTTGTCAAATATTAACGCCGAGATGATAGGTTGGGTTAGGTTAGGTTATATTACGCTATTGACGTATATAAAAGTCCCACGGAGACGTAGAAGCCAACTCGCCAGGAATGTGGTCAAATATTAGTGCCGACATGTTAGGTTGGTTTAGGTTAGGTTGTATTACGTTATAGGTGTGTATAAAGGACCCACGGAGACGTAGAGGCCAACTCGGCAGGAATGTTGTCAAGTATTAACGCCGACATGTTAGTTTGGGTTAGGCTAGGTTATATTACGTTATTGAGTTATAAAGAGGTCCCACGGAGACGTAGAGGCCAACTCGCCAGGATTGTTGTCAAATAATAGCTCCGAGAGGTTAGGTTGGGTTAGGTTACGTTATATTACGTTATTGATGTACATGAGGGTCGCACGGAGACGTAGATGCCAACTCGCCAGGAATGTTGTCAAATATTACCGCCGACATGTTAGGTTGGGTTAGGTTTGGTTATATTTCGTTATTGATGTATATAAAGATCCCACGGATACGTAGAGGCAAACTCGCCAGGAATGTTGTCAAATATTGCCGCCGAGATGATAGGTTGGGTTAGGTTAGGTTATATTACGCTATTGATGTATATAAAAGTCCCACGGACACGTAGAAGCCAACTCGCCAGGAATGTGGTCAAATATTAATGCCGAGATGATAGGTTGGGTTAGGTTAGGTCATATTACGTTATTGATGTATAAAAAGGTCCCACGCAGACGTAGAGGCCAACTCGCCAATAATGTTGACAAATATTACCGCCGAGAAGTTAGTTTGGGTTAGGTTAGGTTATATTACGTTATTGAGTTATATAGAGGTCCCACGGAGACGTAGAGGCCAACTCGCCAGGATTGTTGTCAAATAATAGCTCCGAGAGGTTAGGTTGGGTTAGGTTACGTTATATTACGTTATTGATGTACATGAGGGTCGCACGGAGACGTAGATGCCAACTCGCCAGGAATGTTGTCAAATATTACCGCCGACATGTTAGGTTGGGTTAGGTTTGGTTATATTTCGTTATTGACGTATATAAAGATACCACGGATACGTAGAGGCAAACTCGCCGGGAATGTTGTCAAATATTGCCGCCGAGAGGTTAGGTTGTGTTAGGTTTGGTTATGTTACATTATTGATGTATATAAAGGTCCGACGCAGACGTAGAGGCCAACTCGCCAGGAATGTTGTCAAATATTACCGCCGAGATGATAGGTTGGGTTAGGTTAGGTTATATTTCGTTATTGATGTATATGAAGGTCCCACGGAGACGTGGAGGCCAACTCGCCAGGAATGTTGTCAAATATTACAGCCGCGATGTTAGATTGGGTTAGGTTAGGTTATATTACGTTATTGAGTTATATAGAGGTCCCACGGAAACGTAGAGGCCAACTCGCCAGGATTGTTGTCAAATAAGAGCTCCGAGAGGTTAGGTTGGGTTAGGTTACGTTATATTACGTTATTGATGTATATAAAGGTCCCACGGAGACGTAGAATCCAACTCGCCAGGAATGTTGTCAAATATTACCGCCGAGATGATAGGCTGGGTTAGGTTAGGTTATATTACGCTATTGATGTATATAAAAGTCCCACGGAGACGTAGAAGCCAACTCGCCAGGAATGTGGTCAAATATTAGTGCCGACATGTTAGGTTGGTTTAGGTTAGGTTGTATTACGTTATAGATGTGTATAAAGGACCCACGGAGACGTAGAGGCCAACTCGCCAGGAATGTTGCCAAATATTACCGCCGAGATGTTAGTTTGGGTTAGGTTAGGTTATATTACGTTATTGAGTTATATAGAGGTCCCACGGAGACGTAGAGGCCAACTCGCCAGGAATGTTGTTAAATATTACCGCCGACATGTTAGGTTGGGTTAGGTTTGGTTATATTTCGTTATTGCTGTATATAAAGGTCCCACAGATACGTAGAGGCAAACTCGCCAGGAATGTTGTCACATATTGCCGCCGAGATGATAGGTTGGGTTAGGTTAGGTTATATTACGCTATTGATGTATATAAAAGTCCCACGGACACGTAGAAGCCAACTCGCCAGGAATGTGGTCAAATATTAGTGCCGAGATGATAGCTTGGGTTAGGTTAGGTCATATTACGTTATTGATGTATAAAAATGTCCCACGCAGACGTAGAGGCCAACTCGCCAATAATGTTGTCAAACCTTAACGCCGAGATGATAGGTTGGGTTAGGTTAGGTTATATTACGCTATTGATGTATATAAAAGTCCCACGGAGACGTAGAAGCCAACTCGCCAGGAATGTGGTCAAATATTAGTGCCGACATGTTAGTTTGGTTTAGGTTAGGTTGTATTACGTTATAGATGTGTATAAAGGACCCACGGAGACGTAGAGGCCAACTCGCCAGGAATGTTGCTAAATATTACCGCCGAGAAGTTAGTTCGGGTTAGGTTAGGTTATATTACGTTATTGAGTTATATAGAGGTCCCACGGAGACGTAGAGGCCAACTCGCCAGGATTGTTGTCAAATAATAGCTCCGAGAGGTTAGGTTGGGTTAGGTTACGTTATATTACGTTATTGATGTACATGAGGGTCGCACGGAGACGTAGATGCCAACTCGCCAGGAATGTTGTCAAATATTACCGCCGACATGTTAGGTTGGGTTAGGTTTGGTTATATTTCGTTATTGACGTATATAAAGATACCACGGATACGTAGAGGCAAACTCGCCGGGAATGTTGTCAAATATTGCCGCCGAGAGGTTAGGTTGTGTTAGGTTTGGTTATGTTACATTATTGATGTATATAAAGGTCCGACGCAGACGTAGAGGCCAACTCGCCAGGAATGTTGTCAAATATTACCGCCGAGATGATAGGTTGGGTTAGGTTAGGTTATATTTCGTTATTGATGTATATGAAGGTCCCACGGAGACGTGGAGGCCAACTCGCCAGGAATGTTGTCAAATATTACAGCCGCGATGTTAGATTGGGTTAGGTTAGGTTATATTACGTTATTGAGTTATATAGAGGTCCCGCGGAGACGTAGAGGCCAACTCGCCAGGATTGTTGTCAAATAAGAGCTCCGAGAGGTTAGGTTGGGTTAGGTTACGTTATATTACGTTATTGATGTATATAAAGGTCCCACGGAGACGTAGAATCCAACTCGCCAGGAATGTTGTCAAATATTACCGCCGAGATGATAGGCTGGGTTAGGTTAGGTTATATTACGCTATTGATGTATATAAAAGTCCCACGGAGACGTAGAAGCCAACTCGCCAGGAATGTGGTCAAATATTAGTGCCGACATGTTAGGTTGGGTTAGGTTAGGTTATATTACGTTATTGATGTATAAAAAGGTCCCACGCAGACGTAGAGGCCAACTCGCCAATAATGTTGTCAAATATTAACGCCGAGATGATAGGTTGGGTTAGGTTAGGTTATATTACGCTATTGATGTATATAAAAGTCCCACGGAGACGTAGAAGCCAACTCGCCAGGAATGTGGTCAAATATTAGTGCCGACATGTTAGGTTGGTTTAGGTTAGGTTGTATTACGTTATAGATGTGTATAAAGGACCCACGGAGACGTAGAGGCCAACTCGCCAGGAGTGTTGCCAAATATTACCGCCGACATGTTAGGTTGGGTTTGGTTTGGTTATATTTCGTTATTGATGTATATAAAGATCCCACGGATACGTAGAGGCAAACTCGCCGGGAATGTTGTCAAATATTGCCGCCGAGAGGTTAGGTTGTGTTAGGTTAGGTTATATTACGTTCTTGATGTATATTAAGGTCCCACGGAGACGTAGAGGCCAACTCGCCAGGATTGTTGTCAAATAATATCTCCGAGAAGTTAGGTTGGGTTAGGTTACGTTATATTACGTTATTGATGTACATGAGGGTCGCACGGAGACGTAGATGCCAACTCGCCAGGAATGTTGTCAAATATTACCGCCGACATGTTAGGTTGGGTTAGGTTTGGTTATATTTCGTTATTGATGTATATAAAGGCCCCACGGATACGTAGAGGCAAACTCGCCAGGAATGTTGTCAAATATTGCCGCCGAGATGATAGGTTGGGTTAGGTTAGGTTATATTACGCTATTGATGTATATAAAAGCCCCACGGACACGTAGAAGCCAACTTGCCAGGAATGTGGTCAAATATTAGTGCCGAGATGATAGGTTGGGTTAGGTTAGGTCATATTACGTTATTGATGTATAAAAAGGTCCCACGCAGACGTAGAGGCCAACTCGCCAATAATGTTGTCAAATGTTGCCGCCGAGAGGTTAGGTTGTGTTAGGTTAGGTTATATTACGTTATTGATATATATCAAGGTCCAACGGAGCCGTAGGGGCCAACTCGCCAGGAATATTGTCAAATATTGCCGCCGAGATGTTAGGTTGGTTTAGGTTAGGTTGTATTACGCTATAGACGTATACAGTGTTCCCACCGAGAAGTGGGGCCCGACTATTAAGGAATTAGGATAAATGGTACCCCGAGAGGTTAGGTTGGGTTAGGTTAGGTTATATTAGGTTATAGATGTGTATAAAGGACCCACGGGGACGTAGAGGCCAACTCGCCAGGAATGTTGGCAAA
This sequence comes from Xylocopa violacea, assembly GCA_963969225.1. Lineage (NCBI taxonomy): Eukaryota > Metazoa > Arthropoda > Insecta > Hymenoptera > Apidae > Xylocopa > Xylocopa violacea. Next base: position 1,334,552 of record CAXAJV010000021.1, on the reverse strand, counting down.
TATTACCGCCGAGATGATAGGTTGTGTTAGGTTAGGTTATATTACGTTCTTGATGTATATTAAGGTCCCACGGAGACGTAGAGGCCAACTCGCCAGGATTGTTGTCAAATAATATCTCCGAGAAGTTAGGTTGGGTTAGGTTACGTTATATTACGTTATTGATGTACATGAGGGTCGCACGGAGACGTAGATGCCAACTCGCCAGGAATGTTGTCAAATATTACCGCCGACATGTTAGGTTGGGTTAGGTTTGGTTATATTTCGTTATTGATGTATATAAAGGTCCCACGGATACGTAGAGGCAAACTCGCCAGGAATGTTGTCAAATATTGCCGCCAAGATGATAGGTTGGGTTAGGTTAGGTTATATTACGTTATTGATGTATATAAAAGTCCCACGGACAAGTAGAAGCCAACTCGCCAGGAATGTGGTCAAATATTAGTGCCGAGATGATAGGTTGGGTTAGGTTAGGTCATATTACGTTATTGATGTATAAAAAGGTCCCACGCAGACGTAGAGGCCAACTCGCCAATAATGTTGTCAAATATTAACGCCGAGATGATAGGTTGGGTTAGGTTAGGTTATATTAAGCTATTGATGTATATAAAAGTCCCACGGAGACGTAGAAGCCAACTCGCCAGGAATGTGGTCAAATATTAGTGCCGACATGTTAGGTTGGTTTAGGTTAGGTTGTATTACGTTATAGATGTGTATAAAGGACCCACGGAGACGTAGAGGCCAACTCGCCAGGAATGTTGCCAAATATTACCGCCGAGATGTTAGTTTGGGTTAGGCTAGGTTATATTACGTTATTGAGTTATATAGAGGTCCCACGGAGACGTAGAGGCCAACTCGCCAGGATTGTTGTCAAATAATAGCTCCGAGAGGTTAGGTTAGGTTAGGTTACGTTATATTACGTTCTTGATGTACATGAGGGTCGCACGGAGACGTAGATGCCAACTCGCCAGGAATGTTGTCAAATATTACCGCCGACATGTTAGGTTGGGTTAGGTTTGGTTATATTTCGTTATTGATGTATATAAAGATCCCACGGATACGTAGAGGCAAACTCGCCGGGAATGTTGTCAAATATTGCCGCCGAGAGGTTAGGTTGTGTTAGGTTTGGTTATGTTACATTATTGATGTATATAAAGGTCCGACGCAGACGTAGAGGCCAACTCGCCAGGAATGTTGTCAAATATTACCGCCGAGATGATAGGTTGGTTTAGGTTAGGTTATATTTCGTTATTGGTGTATATGAAGGTCCCACGGAGACGTGGAGGCCAACTCGCCAGGAATGTTGTCAAATATTACAGCCGCGATGTTAGATTAGGTTAGGTTAGGTTATATTACGTTATTGAGTTATATAGAGGTCCCACGGAGACGTAGAGGCCAACTCGCCAGGATTGTTGTCAAATAATAGCTCCGAGAGGTTAGGTTGGGTTAGGTTACGTTATATTACGTTCTTGATGTACATGAGGGTCGCACGGAGACGTAGATGCCAACTCGCCAGGAATGTTGTCAAGTATTACCGCCGACATGTTAGGTTGGGTTAGGTTTGGTTATATTTCGTCATTGATGTATATAAAGATCCCACGGATACGTAGAGGCAAACTCGCCGGGAATGTGGTCAAATATTAGTGCCGACATGTTAGGTTGGTTTAGGTTAGGTTGTATTACGTTATAGATGTACATGAGGGTCGCACGGAGACGTACATGCCAACTCGCCAGGAATGTTGTCAAATATTACCGCCGACATGTTAGGTTGGGTTAGGTTTGGTTATATTTCGTTATTGATGTATATAAAGATCCCACGGATACGTAGAGGCAAACTCGCCGGGAATGTTGTCAAATATTGCCGCCGAGAGGTTAGGTTGTGTTAGGTTAGGTTATATTACGTTATTGATATATATCAAGGTCCAACGGAGACGTAGGGGCCAACTCGCCAGGAATATTGTCAAATATTGCCGCCGAGATGATAGGTTGTGTTAGGTTAGGTTATATTACGTTCTTGATGTATATTAAGGTCCCACGGAGACGTAGAGGCCAACTCGCCAGGATTGTTGTCAAATAATAGCTCCGAGAAGTTAGGTTGGGTTAGGTTACGTTATATTACGTTATTGATGTACATGAGGGTCGCACGGAGACGTAGATGCCAACTCGCCAGGAATGTTGTCAAATATTACCGCCGACATGTTAGGTTGGGTTAGGTTTGGTTATATTTCGTTATTGATATATATAAAGGCCCCACGGATACGTAGAGGCAAACTCGCCAGGAATGTTGTCAAATATTGCCGCCGAGATGATAGGTTGGGTTAGGTTAGGTTATATTACGCTATTGATGTATATAAAAGTCCCACGGACACGTAGAAGCCAACTCGCCAGGAATGTGGTCAAATATTAGTGCCGAGATGATAGGTTGGGTTAGGTTAGGTCATATTACGTTATTGATGTATAAAAAGGTCCCACGCAGACGTAGAGGCCAACTCGCCAATAATGTTGTCAAATGTTGCCGCCGAGAGGTTAGGTTGTGTTAGGTTAGGTTATATTACGTTACTGATATATATCAAGGTCCAACGGAGACGTAGGGGCCAACTCGCCAGGAATATTGTCAAATATTGCCGCCGAGATGTTAGGTTGGTTTAGGTTAGGTTGTATTACGCTATAGACGTAAACAGTGTTCCCACCGAGAAGTGAGGCCCGACTATCAAGGAATTAGGATAAATGGTACCCCGAGAGGTTAGGTTGGGTTAGGTTAGGTTATATTAGGTTATAGATGTGTATAAAGGACCCACGGGGACGTAGAGGCCAACTCGCCAGGAATGTTGGCAAATATTACCGCCGAGATGTTAGTTTGGGTTAGGCTAGGTTATATTACGTTATTGAGTTATATAGAGGACCCACGGAGACGTAGAGGCCAACTCGCCAGGATTGTTGTCAAATAATAGCTCCGAGAGGTTAGGTTAGGTTAGGTTACGTTATATTACGTTCTTGATGTACATGAGGGTCGCACGGAGACGTAGATGCCAACTCGCCAGGAATGTTGTCAAGTATTACCGCCGACATGTTATGTTGGGTTAGGTTTGGTTATATTTCGTCATTGATGTATATAAAGATCCCACGGATACGTAGAGGCAAACTCGCCGGGAATGTGGTCAAATATTAGTGCCGACATGTTAGGTTGGTTTAGGTTAGGTTGTATTACGTTATAGATGTACATGAGGGTCGCACGGAGACGTAGATGCCAACTCGCCAGGAATGTTGTCAAATATTACCGCCGACATGTTAGGTTGGGTTAGGTTTGGTTATATTTCGTTATTGATGTATATAAAGATCCCACGGATACGTAGAGGCAAACTCGCCGGGAATGTTGTCAAATATTGCCGCCGAGAGGTTAGGTTGTGTTAGGTTAGGTTATATTACGTTATTGATATATATCAAGGTCCAACGGAGACGTAGGGGCCAACTCGCCAGGAATATTGTCAAATATTGCCGCCGAGATGATAGGTTGTGTTAGGTTAGGTTATATTACGTTCTTGATGTATATTAAGGACCCACGGAGACGTAGAGGCCAACTCGCCAGGATTGTTGTCAAATAATAGCTCCGAGAAGTTAGGTTGGGTTAGGTTACGTTATATTACGTTATTGATGTACATGAGGGTCGCACGGAGACGTAGATGCCAACTCGCCAGGAATGTTGTCAAATATTACCGCCGACATGTTAGGTTGGGTTAGGTTTGGTTATATTTCGTTATTGATATATATAAAGGCCCCACGGATACGTAGAGGCAAACTCGCCAGGAATGTTGTCAAATATTGCCGCCGAGATGATAGGTTGGGTTAGGTTAGGTTATATTACGCTATTGATGTATATAAAAGTCCCACGGACACGTAGAAGCCAACTCGCCAGGAATGTGGTCAAATATTAGTGCCGAGATGATAGGTTGGGTTAGGTTAGGTCATATTACGTTATTGATGTATAAAAAGGTCCCACGCAGACGTAGAGGCCAACTCGCCAATAATGTTGTCAAATGTTGCCGCCGAGAGGTTAGGTTGTGTTAGGTTAGGTTATATTACGTTATTGATATATATCAAGGTCCAACGGAGACGTAGGGGCCAACTCGCCAGGAATATTGTCAAATATTGCCGCCGAGATGTTAGGTTGGTTTAGGTTAGGTTGTATTACGCTATAGACGTATGCAGTGTTCCCACCGAGAAGTGGGGCCCGACTATTAAGGAATTAGGATAAATGGTACCCCGAGAGGTTAGGTTGGGTTAGGTTAGGTTATATTAGGTTATAGATGTGTATAAAGGACCCACGGGGACGTAGAGGCCAACTCGCCAGGAATGTTGGCAAATATTACCGCCGAGATGATAGGTTGTGTTAGGTTAGGTTATATTACGTTGTTGATGTATATTAAGGTCCCACGGAGACGTAGAGGCCAACTCGCCAGGAATGTTGTCAAATATTACCGCCGAGATGATAGGTTGGTTTAGGTTAGGTTATATTTCGTTATTGATGTATATGAAGGTCCCACGGAGACGTGGAGGCCAACTCGCCAGGAATGTTGTCAAATATTACAGCCGCGATGTTAGATTAGGTTAGGTTAGGTTATATTACGTTATTGAGTTATATAGAGGTCCCACGGAGACGTAGAGGCCAACTCGCCAGGATTGTTGTCAAATAATAGCTCCGAGAGGTTAGGTTGGGTTAGGTTACGTTATATTACGTTCTTGATGTACATGAGGGTCGCACGGAGACGTAGATGCCAACTCGCCAGGAATGTTGTCAAGTATTACAGCCGACATGTTAGGTTGGGTTAGGTTTGGTTATATTTCGTCATTGATGTATATAAAGATCCCACGGATACGTAGAGGCAAACTCGCCGGGAATGTGGTCAAATATTAGTGCCGACATGTTAGGTTGGTTTAGGTTAGGTTGTATTACGTTATAGATGTACATGAGGGTCGCACGGAGACGTAGATGCCAACTCGCCAGGAATGTTGTCAAATATTGCCGCCAAGATGATAGGTTGGGTTAGGTTAGGTTATATTTCGTTATTGATGTATATGAAGGTCCCACGGAGACGTGGAGGCCAACTCGCCAGGAATGTTGTCAAATATTACAGCCGCGATGTTAGATTGGGTTAGGTTAGGTTATATTACGCTATTGATGTATATAAAAGTCCCACGGAGACGTAGAAGCCAACTCGCCAGGAATGTGGTCAAATATTAGTGCCGACATGTTAGGTTGGTTTAGGTTAGGTTGTATTACGTTATAGATGTACATGAGGGTCGCACGGAGACGTAGATGCCAACTCGCCAGGAATGTTGTCAAATATTACCGCCGACATGTTAGGTTGGGTTAGGTTTGGTTATATTTCGTTATTGATGTATATAAAGGTCACACGGATACGTAGAGGCAAACTCGCCAGGAATGTTGTCAAATATTGCCGCCGATATGATAGGTTGGGTTAGGTTAGGTTATATTACGCTATTGATGTATATAAAAGTCCCACGGACACGTAGAAGCCAACTCGCCAGGATTGTTGTCAAATAATAGCTCCGAGAAGTTAGGTTGGGTTAGGTTACGTTATATTACGTTATTGATGTACATGAGGGTCGCACGGAGACGTAGATGCCAACTCGCCAGGAATGTTGTCAAATATTACCGCCGACATGTTAGGTTGGGTTAGGTTTGGTTATATTTCGTTATTGATGTATAAAAAGGTCCCACGCAGACGTAGAGGCCAACTCGCCAATAATGTTGTCAAATGTTGCCGCCGAGAGGTTAGGTTGTGTTAGGTTAGGTTATATTACGTTACTGATATATATCAAGGTCCAACGGAGACGTAGGGGCCAACTCGCCAGGAATATTGTCAAATATTGCCGCCGAGATGTTAGGTTGGTTTAGGTTAGGTTGTATTACGCTATAGACGTATACAGTGTTCCCACCGAGAAGTGAGGCCCGACTATCAAGGAATTAGGATAAATGGTACCCCGAGAGGTTAGGTTGGGTTAGGTTAGGTTATATTAGGTTATAGATGTGTATAAAGGACCCACGGGGACGTAGAGGCCAACTCGCCAGGAATGTTGGCAAATATTACCGCCGAGATGATAGGTTGTGTTAGGTTAGGTTATATTACGTTCTTGATGTATATTAAGGTCCCACGGAGACGTAGAGGCCAACTCGCCAGGATTGTTGTCAAATAATAGCTCCGAGAAGTTAGGTTGGGTTAGGTTACGTTCTATTACGTTATTGATGTACATGAGGGTCGCACGGAGACGTAGATGCCAACTCGCCAGGAATGTTGTCAAATATTACCGCCGACATGTTAGGTTGGGTTAGGTTTGGTTATATTTCGTTATTGATATATATAAAGGCCCCACGGATACGTAGAGGCAAACTCGCCAGGAATGTTGTCAAATATTGCCGCCGAGATGATAGGTTGGGTTAGGTTAGGTTATATTACGCTATTGATGTATATAAAAGTCCCACGGACACGTAGAAGCCAACTCGCCAGGAATGTGGTCAAATATTAGTGCCGAGATGATAGGTTGGGTTAGGTTAGGTCATATTACGTTATTGATGTATAAAAAGGTCCCACGCAGACGTAGAGGCCAACTCGCCAATAATGTTGTCAAATGTTGCCGCCGAGAGGTTAGGTTGTGTTAGGTTAGGTTATATTACGTTACTGATATATATCAAGGTCCAACGGAGACGTAGGGGCCAACTCGCCAGGAATATTGTCAAATATTGCCGCCGAGATGTTAGGTTGGTTTAGGTTAGGTTGTATTACGCTATAGACGTAAACAGTGTTCCCACCGAGAAGTGAGGCCCGACTATCAAGGAATTAGGATAAATGGTACCCCGAGAGGTTAGGTTGGGTTAGGTTAGGTTATATTAGGTTATAGATGTGTATAAAGGACCGACGGGGACGTAGAGGCCAACTCGCCAGGAATGTTGGCAAATATTACCGCCGAGATGTTAGTTTGGGTTAGGCTAGGTTATATTACGTTATTGAGTTATATAGAGGACCCACGGAGACGTAGAGGCCAACTCGCCAGGATTGTTGTCAAATAATAGCTCCGAGAGGTTAGGTTAGGTTAGGTTACGTTATATTACGTTCTTGATGTACATGAGGGTCGCACGGAGACGTAGATGCCAACTCGCCAGGAATGTTGTCAAGTATTACCGCCGACATGTTATGTTGGGTTAGGTTTGGTTATATTTCGTCATTGATGTATATAAAGATCCCACGGATACGTAGAGGCAAACTCGCCGGGAATGTGGTCAAATATTAGTGCCGACATGTTAGGTTGGTTTAGGTTAGGTTGTATTACGTTATAGATGTACATGAGGGTCGCACGGAGACGTAGATGCCAACTCGCCAGGAATGTTGTCAAATATTACCGCCGACATGTTAGGTTGGGTTAGGTTTGGTTATATTTCGTTATTGATATATATAAAGGCCCCACGGATACGTAGAGGCAAACTCGCCAGGAATGTTGTCAAATATTGCCGCCGAGATGTTAGGTTGGTTTAGGTTAGGTTGTATTACGCTATAGACGTATGCAGTGTTCCCACCGAGAAGTGGGGCCCGACTATTAAGGAATTAGGATAAATGGTACCCCGAGAGGTTAGGTTGGGTTAGGTTAGGTTATATTAGGTTATAGATGTGTATAAAGGACCCACGGGGACGTAGAGGCCAACTCGCCAGGAATGTTGGCAAATATTACCGCCGAGATGATAGGTTGTGTTAGGTTAGGTTATATTACGTTGTTGATGTATATTAAGGTCCCACGGAGACGTAGAGGCCAACTCGCCAGGAATGTTGTCAAATATTACCGCCTAGATGATAGGTTGGTTTAGGTTAGGTTATATTTCGTTATTGATGTATATGAAGGTCCCACGGAGACGTGGAGGCCAACTCGCCAGGAATGTTGTCAAATATTACAGCCGCGATGTTAGATTAGGTTAGGTTAGGTTATATTACGTTATTGAGTTATATAGAGGTCCCACGGAGACGTAGAGGCCAACTCGCCAGGATTGTTGTCAAATAATAGCTCCGAGAGGTTAGGTTGGGTTAGGTTACGTTATATTACGTTCTTGATGTACATGAGGGTCGCACGGAGACGTAGATGCCAACTCGCCAGGAATGTTGTCAAGTATTACCGCCGACATGTTAGGTTGGGTTAGGTTTGGTTATATTTCGTCATTGATGTATATAAAGATCCCACGGATACGTAGAGGCAAACTCGCCGGGAATGTGGTCAAATATTAGTGCCGACATGTTAGGTTGGTTTAGGTTAGGTTGTATTACGTTATAGATGTACATGAGGGTCGCACGGAGACGTAGATGCCAACTCGCCAGGAATGTTGTCAAATATTGCCGCCAAGATGATAGGTTGGGTTAGGTTAGGTTATATTTCGTTATTGATGTATATGAAGGTCCCACGGAGACGTGGAGGCCAACTCGCCAGGAATGTTGTCAAATATTACAGCCGCGATGTTAGATTGGGTTAGGTTAGGTTATATTACGCTATTGATGTATATAAAAGTCCCACGGAGACGTAGAAGCCAACTCGCCAGGAATGTGGTCAAATATTAGTGCCGACATGTTAGGTTGGTTTAGGTTAGGTTGTATTACGTTATAGATGTACATGAGGGTCGCACGGAGACGTAGATGCCAACTCGCCAGGAATGTTGTCAAATATTACCGCCGACATGTTAGGTTGGGTTAGGTTTGGTTATATTTCGTTATTGATGTATATAAAGGTCACACGGATACGTAGAGGCAAACTCGCCAGGAATGTTGTCAAATATTGCCGCCGATATGATAGGTTGGGTTAGGTTAGGTTATATTACGCTATTGATGTATATAAAAGTCCCACGGACACGTAGAAGCCAACTCGCCAGGATTGTTGTCAAATAATAGCTCCGAGAAGTTAGGTTGGGTTAGGTTACGTTATATTACGTTATTGATGTACATGAGGGTCGCACGGAGACGTAGATGCCAACTCGCCAGGAATGTTGTCAAATATTACCGCCGACATGTTAGGTTGGGTTAGGTTTGGTTATATTTCGTTATTGATGTATAAAAAGGTCCCACGCAGACGTAGAGGCCAACTCGCCAATAATGTTGTCAAATGTTGCCGCCGAGAGGTTAGGTTGTGTTAGGTTAGGTTATATTACGTTACTGATATATATCAAGGTCCAACGGAGACGTAGGGGCCAACTCGCCAGGAATATTGTCAAATATTGCCGCCGAGATGTTAGGTTGGTTTAGGTTAGGTTGTATTACGCTATAGACGTATACAGTGTTCCCACCGAGAAGTGAGGCCCGACTATCAAGGAATTAGGATAAATGGTACCCCGAGAGGTTAGGTTGGGTTAGGTTAGGTTATATTAGGTTATAGATGTGTATAAAGGACCCACGGGGACGTAGAGGCCAACTCGCCAGGAATGTTGGCAAATATTACCGCCGAGATGATAGGTTGTGTTAGGTTAGGTTATATTACGTTCTTGATGTATATTAAGGTCCCACGGAGACGTAGAGGCCAACTCGCCAGGATTGTTGTCAAATAATAGCTCCGAGAAGTTAGGTTGGGTTAGGTTACGTTCTATTACGTTATTGATGTACATGAGGGTCGCACGGAGACGTAGATGCCAACTCGCCAGGAATGTTGCCAAATATTACCGCCGACATGTTAGGTTGGGTTAGGTTTGTTTATATTTCGTTATTGATGTATATAAAGGTCCCACGGATACGTAGAGGCAAACTCGCGAGGAATGTTGTCAAATATTGCCGCCAAGATGATAGGTTGGGTTAGGTTAGGTCATATTACGTTATTGATGTATAAAAAGGTCCCACGCAGACGTAGAGGCCAACTCGCCAATAATGTTGTCAAATATTAACGCCGAGATGATAGGTTGGGTTAGGTTAGGTTATATTACGCTATTGATGTATATAAAAGTCCCACGGAGACGTAGAAGCCAACTCGCCAGGAATGTGGTCAAATATTAGTGCCGACATGTTAGGTTGGTTTAGGTTAGGTTGTATTACGTTATAGATGTACATGAGGGTCGCACGGAGACGTAGATGCCAACTCGCCAGGAATGTTGTCAAATATTACCGCCGACATGTTAGGTTGGGTTAGGTTTGGTTATATTTCGTTATTGATGTATATAAAGGTCACACGGATACGTAGAGGCAAACTCGCCAGGAATGTTGTCAAATATTGCCGCCGAGATGATAGGTTTTGTTAGGTTAGGTTATATTACGCTATTGATGCATATAAAAGTCCCACGGACACGTAGAAGCCAACTCGCCAGGAATGTGGTCAAATATTAGTGCCGAGATGATAGGTTGGGTTAGGTTAGGTTATATTACGTTATTGATGTATAAAAAGGTCCCACGCAGGCGTAGAGGCCAACTCGCCAATAATGTTGTCAAATGTTGCCGCCGAGAGGTTAGGTTGTGTTAGGTTAGGTTATATTACGTTATTGATATATATCAAGGTCCAACGGAGACGTAGGCGCCAACTCGCCAGGAATATTGTCAAATGTTGCCGCCGAGAGGTTAGGTTGTGTTAGGTTAGGTTATATTACGTTGTTGATGTATATTAAGGTCCCACGGAGACGTAGAGGCCAACTCGCCAGGAATGTTGTCAAATATTACCGCCTAGATGATAGGTTGGTTTAGGTTAGGTTATATTTCGTTATTGATGTATATGAAGGTCCCACGGAGACGTGGAGGCCAACTCGCCAGGAATGTTGTCAAATATTACAGCCGCGATGTTAGATTAGGTTAGGTTAGGTTATATTACGTTATTGAGTTATATAGAGGTCCCACGGAGACGTAGAGGCCAACTCGCCAGGATTGTTGTCAAATAATAGCTCCGAGAGGTTAGGTTGGGTTAGGTTACGTTATATTACGTTCTTGATGTACATGAGGGTCGCACGGAGACGTAGATGCCAACTCGCCAGGAATGTTGTCAAGTATTACCGCCGACATGTTAGGTTGGGTTAGGTTTGGTTATATTTCGTCATTGATGTATATAAAGATCCCACGGATACGTAGAGGCAAACTCGCCGGGAATGTGGTCAAATATTAGTGCCGACATGTTAGGTTGGTTTAGGTTAGGTTGTATTACGTTATAGATGTACATGAGGGTCGCACGGAGACGTAGATGCCAACTCGCCAGGAATGTTGTCAAATATTGCCGCCAAGATGATAGGTTGGGTTAGGTTAGGTTATATTTCGTTATTGATGTATATGAAGGTCCCACGGAGACGTGGAGGCCAACTCGCCAGGAATGTTGTCAAATATTACAGCCGCGATGTTAGATTGGGTTAGGTTAGGTTATATTACGCTATTGATGTATATAAAAGTCCCACGGAGACGTAGAAGCCAACTCGCCAGGAATGTGGTCAAATATTAGTGCCGACATGTTAGGTTGGTTTAGGTTAGGTTGTATTACGTTATAGATGTACATGAGGGTCGCACGGAGACGTAGATGCCAACTCGCCAGGAATGTTGTCAAATATTACCGCCGACATGTTAGGTTGGGTTAGGTTTGGTTATATTTCGTTATTGATGTATATAAAGGTCACACGGATACGTAGAGGCAAACTCGCCAGGAATGTTGTCAAATATTGCCGCCGATATGATAGGTTGGGTTAGGTTAGGTTATATTACGCTATTGATGTATATAAAAGTCCCACGGACACGTAGAAGCCAACTCGCCAGGATTGTTGTCAAATAATAGCTCCGAGAAGTTAGGTTGGGTTAGGTTACGTTATATTACGTTATTGATGTACATGAGGGTCGCACGGAGACGTAGATGCCAACTCGCCAGGAATGTTGTCAAATATTACCGCCGACATGTTAGGTTGGGTTAGGTTTGGTTATATTTCGTTATTGATGTATAAAAAGGTCCCACGCAGACGTAGAGGCCAACTCGCCAATAATGTTGTCAAATGTTGCCGCCGAGAGGTTAGGTTGTGTTAGGTTAGGTTATATTACGTTACTGATATATATCAAGGTCCAACGGAGACGTAGGGGCCAACTCGCCAGGAATATTGTCAAATATTGCCGCCGAGATGTTAGGTTGGTTTAGGTTAGGTTGTATTACGCTATAGACGTATACAGTGTTCCCACCGAGAAGTGAGGCCCGACTATCAAGGAATTAGGATAAATGGTACCCCGAGAGGTTAGGTTGGGTTAGGTTAGGTTATATTAGGTTATAGATGTGTATAAAGGACCCACGGGGACGTAGAGGCCAACTCGCCAGGAATGTTGGCAAATATTACCGCCGAGATGATAGGTTGTGTTAGGTTAGGTTATATTACGTTCTTGATGTATATTAAGGTCCCACGGAGACGTAGAGGCCAACTCGCCAGGATTGTTGTCAAATAATAGCTCCGAGAAGTTAGGTTGGGTTAGGTTACGTTCTATTACGTTATTGATGTACATGAGGGTCGCACGGAGACGTAGATGCCAACTCGCCAGGAATGTTGTCAAATATTACCGCCGACATGTTAGGTTGGGTTAGGTTTGTTTATATTTCGTTATTGATGTATATAAAGGTCCCACGGATACGTAGAGGCAAACTCGCGAGGAATGTTGTCAAATATTGCCGCCAAGATGATAGGTTGGGTTAGGTTAGGTCATATTACGTTATTGATGTATAAAAAGGTCCCACGCAGACGTAGAGGCCAACTCGCCAATAATGTTGTCAAATATTAACGCCGAGATGATAGGTTGGGTTAGGTTAGGTTATATTACGCTATTGATGTATATAAAAGTCCCACGGAGACGTAGAAGCCAACTCGCCAGGAATGTGGTCAAATATTAGTGCCGACATGTTAGGTTGGTTTAGGTTAGGTTGTATTACGTTATAGATGTACATGAGGGTCGCACGGAGACGTAGATGCCAACTCGCCAGGAATGTTGTCAAATATTACCGCCGACATGTTAGGTTGGGTTAGGTTTGGTTATATTTCGTTATTGATGTATATAAAGGTCACACGGATACGTAGAGGCAAACTCGCCAGGAATGTTGTCAAATATTGCCGCCGAGATGATAGGTTGGGTTAGGTTAGGTTATATTACGCTATTGATGCATATAAAAGTCCCACGGACACGTAGAAGCCAACTCGCCAGGAATGTGGTCAAATATTAGTGCCGAGATGATAGGTTGGGTTAGGTTAGGTTATATTACGTTATTGATGTATAAAAAGGTCCCACGCAGGCGTAGAGGCCAACTCGCCAATAATGTTGTCAAATGTTGCCGCCGAGAGGTTAGGTTGTGTTAGGTTAGGTTATATTACGTTATTGATATATATCAAGGTCCAACGGAGACGTAGGGGCCAACTCGCCAGGAATATTGTCAAATATTGCCGCCGAGATGTTAGGTTGGTTTAGGTTAGGTTGTATTACGCTATAGACGTATACAGTGTTCCCACCGAGAAGTGGGGCCCGACTATTAAGGAATTAGGATAAATGGTACCCCGAGAGGTTAGGTTGGGTTAGGTTAGGTTATATTAGGTTATATATGTGTATAAAGGACCCACGGGGACGTAGAGGCCAACTCGCCAGGAATGTTGGCAAATATTACCGCCGAGATGATAGGTTGTGTTAGGTTAGGTTATATTACGTTCTTGATGTATATTAAGGTCCCACGGAGACGTAGAGGCCAACTCGCCAGGATTGTTGTCAAATAATAGCTCCTAGAAGTTAGGTTGGGTTAGGTTACGTTATATTACGTTATTGATGTACATGAGGGTCGCACGGAGACGTAGATGCCAACTCGCCAGGAATGTTGTCAAATATTACCGCCGACATGTTAGGTTGGGTTAGGTTTGGTTATATTTCATTATTGATGTATATAAAGGTCCCACGGATACGTAGAGGCAAACTCGCCAGGAATGTTGTCAAATATTGCCGCCGAGATGATAGGTTGGGTTAGGTTAGGTTATATTACGCTATTGATGTATATAAAAGTCCCACGGACACGTAGAAGCCAACTCGCCAGGAATGTGGTCAAATATTAGTGCCGAGATGATAGGTTGGGTTAGGTTAGGTCATATTACGTTATTGATGTATAAAAAGGTCCCACGCAGACGTAGAGGCCAACTCGCCAATAATGTTGTCAAATGTTGCCGCCGAGAGGTTAGGTTGTGTTAGGTTAGGTTATATTACGTTATTGATATATATCAAGGTCCAACGGAGACGTAGGGGCCAACTCGCCAGGAATATTGTCAAATATTGCCGCCGAGATGTTAGGTTGGTTTAGGTTAGGTTGTATTACGCTATAGACGTATGCAGTGTTCCCACCGAGAAGTGGGGCCCGACTATAAAGGAATTAGGATAAATGGTACCCCGAGAGGTTAGGTTGGGTTAGGTTAGGTTATATTAGGTTATAGATGTGTATAAAGGACCCACGGGGACGTAGAGGCCAACTCGCCAATAATGTTGTCAAATGTTGCCGCCGAGAGGTTAGGTTGTGTTGGGTTAGGTTATATTACGTTACTGATATATATCAAGGTCCAACGGAGACGTAGAAGCCAACTCGCCAGGAATGTGGTCAAATATTAGTGCCGACATGTTAGGTTGGTTTAGGTTAGGTTGTATTACGTTATAGATGTACATGAGGGTCGCACGGAGACGTAGATGCCAACTCGCCAGGAATGTTGTCAAATATTACCGCCGACATGTTAGGTTGGGTTAGGTTTGCTTATATTTCGTTATTGATGTATATAAAGGTCACACGGATACGTAGAGGCAAACTCGCCAGGAATGTTGTCAAATATTGCCGCCGATATGATAGGTTGGGTTAGGTTAGGTTATATTACGCTATTGATGCATATAAAAGTCCCACGGACACGTAGAAGCCAACTCGCCAGGATTGTTGTCAAATAATAGCTCCGAGAAGTTAGGTTGGGTTAGGTTACGTTATATTACGTTATTGATGTACATGAGGGTCGCACGGAGACGTAGATGCCAACTCGCCAGGAATGTTGTCAAATATTACCGCCGACATGTTAGGTTGGGTTAGGTTTGGTTATATTTCGTTATTGATGTATAAAAAGGTCCCACGCAGACGTAGAGGCCAACTCGCCAATAATGTTGTCAAATGTTGCCGCCGAGAGGTTAGGTTGTGTTAGGTTAGGTTATATTACGTTACTGATATATATCAAGGTCCAACGGAGACGTAGGGGCCAACTCGCCAGGAATATTGTCAAATATTGCCACCGAGATGTTAGGTTGGTTTAGGTTAGGTTGTATTACGCTATAGACGTATACAGTGTTCCCACCGAGAAGTGAGGCCCGACTATCAAGGAATTAGGATAAATGGTACCCCGAGAGGTTAGGTTGGGTTAGGTTAGGTTATATTAGGTTATAGATGTGTATAAAGGACCCACGGGGACGTAGAGGCCAACTCGCCAGGAATGTTGGCAAATATTACCGCCGAGATGATAGGTTGTGTTAGGTTAGGTTATATTACGTTCTTGATGTATATTAAGGTCCCACGGAGACGTAGAGGCCAACTCGCCAGGATTGTTGTCAAATAATAGCTCCGAGAAGTTAGGTTGGGTTAGGTTACGTTATATTACGTTATTGATGTACATGAGGGTCGCACGGAGACGTAGATGCCAACTCGCCAGGAATGTTGTCAAATATTACCGCCGACATGTTAGGTTGGGTTAGGTTTGTTTATATTTCGTTATTGATGTATATAAAGGTCCCACGGATACGTAGAGGCAAACTCGCGAGGAATGTTGTCAAATATTGCCGCCAAGATGATAGGTTGGGTTAGGTTAGGTCATATTACGTTATTGATGTATAAAAAGGTCCCACGCAGACGTAGAGGCCAACTCGCCAATAATGTTGTCAAATATTAACGCCGAGATGATAGGTTGGGTTAGGTTAGGTTATATTACGCTATTGATGTATATAAAAGTCCCACGGAGACGTAGAAGCCAACTCGCCAGGAATGTGGTCAAATATTAGTGCCGACATGTTAGGTTGGTTTAGGTTAGGTTGTATTACGTTATAGATGTACATGAGGGTCGCACGGAGACGTAGATGCCAACTCGCCAGGAATGTTGTCAAATATTACCGCCGACATGTTAGGTTGGGTTAGGTTTGGTTATATTTCGTTATTGATGTATATAAAGGTCACACGGATACGTAGAGGCAAACTCGCCAGGAATGTTGTCAAATATTGCCGCCGAGATGATAGGTTGGGTTAGGTTAGGTTATATTACGCTATTGATGCATATAAAAGTCCCACGGACACGTAGAAGCCAACTCGCCAGGAATGTGGTCAAATATTAGTGCCGAGATGATAGGTTGGGTTAGGTTAGGTTATATTACGTTATTGATGTATAAAAAGGTCCCACGCAGGCGTAGAGGCCAACTCGCCAATAATGTTGTCAAATGTTGCCGCCGAGAGGTTAGGTTGTGTTAGGTTAGGTTATATTACGTTATTGATATATATCAAGGTCCAACGGAGACGTAGGGGCCAACTCGCCAGGAATATTGTCAAATATTGCCGCCGAGATGTTAGGTTGGTTTAGGTTAGGTTGTATTACGCTATAGACGTATACAGTGTTCCCACCGAGAAGTGGGGCCCGACTATTAAGGAATTAGGATAAATGGTACCCCGAGAGGTTAGGTTGGGTTAGGTTAGGTTATATTAGGTTATATATGTGTATAAAGGACCCACGGGGACGTAGAGGCCAACTCGCCAGGAATGTTGGCAAATATTACCGCCGAGATGATAGGTTGTGTTAGGTTAGGTTATATTACGTTCTTGATGTATATTAAGGTCCCACGGAAACGTAGAGGCCAACTCGCCAGGATTGTTGTCAAATAATAGCTCCTAGAAGTTAGGTTGGGTTAGGTTACGTTATATTACGTTATTGATGTACATGAGGGTCGCACGGAGACGTAGATGCCAACTCGCCAGGAATGTTGTCAAATATTACCGCCGACATGTTAGGTTGGGTTAGGTTTGGTTATATTTCATTATTGATGTATATAAAGGTCCCACGGATACGTAGAGGCAAACTCGCCAGGAATGTTGTCAAATATTGCCGCCGAGATGATAGGTTGGGTTAGGTTAGGTTATATTACGCTATTGATGTATATAAAAGTCCCACGGACACGTAGAAGCCAACTCGCCAGGAATGTGGTCAAATATTAGTGCCGAGATGATAGGTTGGGTTAGGTTAGGTCATATTACGTTATTGATGTATAAAAAGGTCCCACGCAGACGTAGAGGCCAACTCGCCAATAATGTTGTCAAATGTTGCCGCCGAGAGGTTAGGTTGTGTTAGGTTAGGTTATATTACGTTATTGATATATATCAAGGTCCAACGGAGACGTAGGGGCCAACTCGCCAGGAATATTGTCAAATATTGCCGCCGAGATGTTAGGTTGGTTTAGGTTAGGTTGTATTACGCTATAGACGTATGCAGTGTTCCCACCGAGAAGTGGGGCCCGACTATAAAGGAATTAGGATAAATGGTACCCCGAGAGGTTAGGTTGGGTTAGGTTAGGTTATATTAGGTTATAGATGTGTATAAAGGACCCACGGGGACGTAGAGGCCAACTCGCCAATAATGTTGTCAAATGTTGCCGCCGAGAGGTTAGGTTGTGTTGGGTTAGGTTATATTACGTTACTGATATATATCAAGGTCCAACGGAGACGTAGAAGCCAACTCGCCAGGAATGTGGTCAAATATTAGTGCCGACATGTTAGGTTGGTTTAGGTTAGGTTGTATTACGTTATAGATGTACATGAGGGTCGCACGGAGACGTAGATGCCAACTCGCCAGGAATGTTGTCAAATATTACCGCCGACATGTTAGGTTGGGTTAGGTTTGGTTATATTTCGTTATTGATGTATATAAAGGTCACACGGATACGTAGAGGCAAACTCGCCAGGAATGTTGTCAAATATTGCCGCCGATATGATAGGTTGGGTTAGGTTAGGTTATATTACGCTATTGATGTATATAAAAGTCCCACGGACACGTAGAAGCCAACTCGCCAGGATTGTTGTCAAATAATAGCTCCGAGAAGTTAGGTTGGGTTAGGTTACGTTATATTACGTTATTGATGTACATGAGGGTCGCACGGAGACGTAGATGCCAACTCGCCAGGAATGTTGTCAAATATTACCGCCGACATGTTAGGTTGGGTTAGGTTTGGTTATATTTCGTTATTGATGTATAAAAAGGTCCCACGCAGACGTAGAGGCCAACTCGCCAATAATGTTGTCAAATGTTGCCGCCGAGAGGTTAGGTTGTGTTAGGTTAGGTTATATTACGTTACTGATATATATCAAGGTCCAACGGAGACGTAGGGGCCAACTCGCCAGGAATATTGTCAAATATTGCCACCGAGATGTTAGGTTGGTTTAGGTTAGGTTGTATTACGCTATAGACGTATACAGTGTTCCCACCGAGAAGTGGGGCCCGACTATTAAGGAATTAGGATAAATGGTACCCCGAGAGGTTAGGTTGGGTTAGGTTAGGTTATATTAGGTTATATATGTGTATAAAGGACCCACGGGGACGTAGAGGCCAACTCGCCAGGAATGTTGGCAAATATTACCGCCGAGATGATAGGTTGTGTTAGGTTAGGTTATATTACGTTCTTGATGTATATTAAGGTCCCACGGAGACGTAGAGGCCAACTCGCCAGGATTGTTGTCAAATAATAGCTCCTAGAAGTTAGGTTGGGTTAGGTTACGTTATATTACGTTATTGATGTACATGAGGGTCGCACGGAGACGTAGATGCCAACTCGCCAGGAATGTTGTCAAATATTACCGCCGACATGTTAGGTTGGGTTAGGTTTGGTTATATTTCATTATTGATGTATATAAAGGTCCCACGGATACGTAGAGGCAAACTCGCCAGGAATGTTGTCAAATATTGCCGCCGAGATGATAGGTTGGGTTAGGTTAGGTTATATTACGCTATTGATGTATATAAAAGTCCCACGGACACGTAGAAGCCAACTCGCCAGGAATGTGGTCAAATATTAGTGCCGAGATGATAGGTTGGGTTAGGTTAGGTCATATTACGTTATTGATGTATAAAAAGGTCCCACGCAGACGTAGAGGCCAACTCGCCAATAATGTTGTCAAATGTTGCCGCCGAGAGGTTAGGTTGTGTTAGGTTAGGTTATATTACGTTATTGATATATATCAAGGTCCAACGGAGACGTAGGGGCCAACTCGCCAGGAATATTGTCAAATATTGCCGCCGAGATGTTAGGTTGGTTTAGGTTAGGTTGTATTACGCTATAGACGTATGCAGTGTTCCCACCGAGAAGTGGGGCCCGACTATAAAGGAATTAGGATAAATGGTACCCCGAGAGGTTAGGTTGGGTTAGGTTAGGTTATATTAGGTTATAGATGTGTATAAAGGACCCACGGGGACGTAGAGGCCAACTCGCCAATAATGTTGTCAAATGTTGCCGCCGAGAGGTTAGGTTGTGTTGGGTTAGGTTATATTACGTTACTGATATATATCAAGGTCCAACGGAGACGTAGAAGCCAACTCGCCAGGAATGTGGTCAAATATTAGTGCCGACATGTTAGGTTGGTTTAGGTTAGGTTGTATTACGTTATAGATGTACATGAGGGTCGCACGGAGACGTAGATGCCAACTCGCCAGGAATGTTGTCAAATATTACCGCCGACATGTTAGGTTGGGTTAGGTTTGCTTATATTTCGTTATTGATGTATATAAAGGTCACACGGATACGTAGAGGCAAACTCGCCAGGAATGTTGTCAAATATTGCCGCCGATATGATAGGTTGGGTTAGGTTAGGTTATATTACGCTATTGATGCATATAAAAGTCCCACGGACACGTAGAAGCCAACTCGCCAGGATTGTTGTCAAATAATAGCTCCGAGAAGTTAGGTTGGGTTAGGTTACGTTATATTACGTTATTGATGTACATGAGGGTCGCACGGAGACGTAGATGCCAACTCGCCAGGAATGTTGTCAAATATTACCGCCGACATGTTAGGTTGGGTTAGGTTTGGTTATATTTCGTTATTGATGTATAAAAAGGTCCCACGCAGACGTAGAGGCCAACTCGCCAATAATGTTGTCAAATGTTGCCGCCGAGAGGTTAGGTTGTGTTAGGTTAGGTTATATTACGTTACTGATATATATCAAGGTCCAACGGAGACGTAGGGGCCAACTCGCCAGGAATATTGTCAAATATTGCCACCGAGATGTTAGGTTGGTTTAGGTTAGGTTGTATTACGCTATAGACGTATACAGTGTTCCCACCGAGAAGTGAGGCCCGACTATCAAGGAATTAGGATAAATGGTACCCCGAGAGGTTAGGTTGGGTTAGGTTAGGTTATATTAGGTTATAGATGTGTATAAAGGACCCACGGGGACGTAGAGGCCAACTCGCCAGGAATGTTGGCAAATATTACCGCCGAGATGATAGGTTGTGTTAGGTTAGGTTATATTACGTTCTTGATGTATATTAAGGTCCCACGGAGACGTAGAGGCCAACTCGCCAGGATTGTTGTCAAATAATAGCTCCGAGAAGTTAGGTTGGGTTAGGTTACGTTATATTACGTTATTGATGTACATGAGGGTCGCACGGAGACGTAGATGCCAACTCGCCAGGAATGTTGTCAAATATTACCGCCGACATGTTAGGTTGGGTTAGGTTTGTTTATATTTCGTTATTGATGTATATAAAGGTCCCACGGATACGTAGAGGCAAACTCGCGAGGAATGTTGTCAAATATTGCCGCCAAGATGATAGGTTGGGTTAGGTTAGGTCATATTACGTTATTGATGTATAAAAAGGTCCCACGCAGACGTAGAGGCCAACTCGCCAATAATGTTGTCAAATATTAACGCCGAGATGATAGGTTGGGTTAGGTTAGGTTATATTACGCTATTGATGTATATAAAAGTCCCACGGAGACGTAGAAGCCAACTCGCCAGGAATGTGGTCAAATATTAGTGCCGACATGTTAGGTTGGTTTAGGTTAGGTTGTATTACGTTATAGATGTACATGAGGGTCGCACGGAGACGTAGATGCCAACTCGCCAGGAATGTTGTCAAATATTACCGCCGACATGTTAGGTTGGGTTAGGTTTGGTTATATTTCGTTATTGATGTATATAAAGGTCACACGGATACGTAGAGGCAAACTCGCCAGGAATGTTGTCAAATATTGCCGCCGAGATGATAGGTTGGGTTAGGTTAGGTTATATTACGCTATTGATGCATATAAAAGTCCCACGGACACGTAGAAGCCAACTCGCCAGGAATGTGGTCAAATATTAGTGCCGAGATGATAGGTTGGGTTAGGTTAGGTTATATTACGTTATTGATGTATAAAAAGGTCCCACGCAGGCGTAGAGGCCAACTCGCCAATAATGTTGTCAAATGTTGCCGCCGAGAGGTTAGGTTGTGTTAGGTTAGGTTATATTACGTTATTGATATATATCAAGGTCCAACGGAGACGTAGGGGCCAACTCGCCAGGAATATTGTCAAATATTGCCGCCGAGATGTTAGGTTGGTTTAGGTTAGGTTGTATTACGCTATAGACGTATACAGTGTTCCCACCGAGAAGTGGGGCCCGACTATTAAGGAATTAGGATAAATGGTACCCCGAGAGGTTAGGTTGGGTTAGGTTAGGTTATATTAGGTTATATATGTGTATAAAGGACCCACGGGGACGTAGAGGCCAACTCGCCAGGAATGTTGGCAAATATTACCGCCGAGATGATAGGTTGTGTTAGGTTAGGTTATATTACGTTCTTGATGTATATTAAGGTCCCACGGAAACGTAGAGGCCAACTCGCCAGGATTGTTGTCAAATAATAGCTCCTAGAAGTTAGGTTGGGTTAGGTTACGTTATATTACGTTATTGATGTACATGAGGGTCGCACGGAGACGTAGATGCCAACTCGCCAGGAATGTTGTCAAATATTACCGCCGACATGTTAGGTTGGGTTAGGTTTGGTTATATTTCATTATTGATGTATATAAAGGTCCCACGGATACGTAGAGGCAAACTCGCCAGGAATGTTGTCAAATATTGCCGCCGAGATGATAGGTTGGGTTAGGTTAGGTTATATTACGCTATTGATGTATATAAAAGTCCCACGGACACGTAGAAGCCAACTCGCCAGGAATGTGGTCAAATATTAGTGCCGAGATGATAGGTTGGGTTAGGTTAGGTCATATTACGTTATTGATGTATAAAAAGGTCCCACGCAGACGTAGAGGCCAACTCGCCAATAATGTTGTCAAATGTTGCCGCCGAGAGGTTAGGTTGTGTTAGGTTAGGTTATATTACGTTATTGATATATATCAAGGTCCAACGGAGACGTAGGGGCCAACTCGCCAGGAATATTGTCAAATATTGCCGCCGAGATGTTAGGTTGGTTTAGGTTAGGTTGTATTACGCTATAGACGTATGCAGTGTTCCCACCGAGAAGTGGGGCCCGACTATAAAGGAATTAGGATAAATGGTACCCCGAGAGGTTAGGTTGGGTTAGGTTAGGTTATATTAGGTTATAGATGTGTATAAAGGACCCACGGGGACGTAGAGGCCAACTCGCCAATAATGTTGTCAAATGTTGCCGCCGAGAGGTTAGGTTGTGTTGGGTTAGGTTATATTACGTTACTGATATATATCAAGGTCCAACGGAGACGTAGAAGCCAACTCGCCAGGAATGTGGTCAAATATTAGTGCCGACATGTTAGGTTGGTTTAGGTTAGGTTGTATTACGTTATAGATGTACATGAGGGTCGCACGGAGACGTAGATGCCAACTCGCCAGGAATGTTGTCAAATATTACCGCCGACATGTTAGGTTGGGTTAGGTTTGGTTATATTTCGTTATTGATGTATATAAAGGTCACACGGATACGTAGAGGCAAACTCGCCAGGAATGTTGTCAAATATTGCCGCCGATATGATAGGTTGGGTTAGGTTAGGTTATATTACGCTATTGATGTATATAAAAGTCCCACGGACACGTAGAAGCCAACTCGCCAGGATTGTTGTCAAATAATAGCTCCGAGAAGTTAGGTTGGGTTAGGTTACGTTATATTACGTTATTGATGTACATGAGGGTCGCACGGAGACGTAGATGCCAACTCGCCAGGAATGTTGTCAAATATTACCGCCGACATGTTAGGTTGGGTTAGGTTTGGTTATATTTCGTTATTGATGTATAAAAAGGTCCCACGCAGACGTAGAGGCCAACTCGCCAATAATGTTGTCAAATGTTGCCGCCGAGAGGTTAGGTTGTGTTAGGTTAGGTTATATTACGTTACTGATATATATCAAGGTCCAACGGAGACGTAGGGGCCAACTCGCCAGGAATATTGTCAAATATTGCCACCGAGATGTTAGGTTGGTTTAGGTTAGGTTGTATTACGCTATAGACGTATACAGTGTTCCCACCGAGAAGTGAGGCCCGACTATCAAGGAATTAGGATAAATGGTACCCCGAGAGGTTAGGTTGGGTTAGGTTAGGTTATATTAGGTTATAGATGTGTATAAAGGACCCACGGGGACGTAGAGGCCAACTCGCCAGGAATGTTGGCAAATATTACCGCCGAGATGATAGGTTGTGTTAGGTTAGGTTATATTACGTTCTTGATGTATATTAAGGTCCCACGGAGACGTAGAGGCCAACTCGCCAGGATTGTTGTCAAATAATAGCTCCGAGAAGTTAGGTTGGGTTAGGTTACGTTATATTACGTTATTGATGTACATGAGGGTCGCACGGAGACGTAGATGCCAACTCGCCAGGAATGTTGTCAAATATTACCGCCGACATGTTAGGTTGGGTTAGGTTTGGTTATATTTCGTTATTGATGTATATAAAGGTCCCACGGATACGTAGAGGCAAACTCGCCAGGAATGTTGTCAAATATTGCCGCCAAGATGATAGGTTGGGTTAGGCTAGGTCATATTACGTTATTGATGTATAAAAAGGTCCCACGCAGACGTAGAGGCCAACTCGCCAATAATGTTGTCAAATATTAACGCCGAGATGATAGGTTGGGTTAGGTTAGGTTATATTACGCTATTGATGTATATAAAAGTCCCACGGAGACGTAGAAGCCAACTCGCCAGGAATGTGGTCAAATATTAGTGCCGACATGTTAGGTTGGTTTAGGTTAGGTTGTATTACGTTATAGATGTACATGAGGGTCGCACGGAGACGTAGATGCCAACTCGCCAGGAATGTCGTCAAATATTACCGCCGACATGTTAGGTTGGTTAGGTTTGGTTATATTTCGTTATTGATGTATATAAAGGTCACACGGATACGTAGAGGCAAACTCGCCAGGAATGTTGTCAAATATTGCCGCCGAGATGATAGGTTGGGTTAGGTTAGGTTATATTACGCTATTGATGCATATAAAAGTCCCACGGACACGTAGAAGCCAACTCGCCAGGAATGTGGTCAAATATTAGTGCCGAGATGATAGGTTGGGTTAGGTTAGGTTATATTACGTTATTGATGTATAAAAAGGTCCCACGCAGGCGTAGAGGCCAACTCGCCAATAATGTTGTCAAATGTTGCCGCCGAGAGGTTAGGTTGTGTTAGGTTAGGTTATATTACGTTATTGATATATATCAAGGTACAACGGAGACGTAGGGGCCAACTCGCCAGGAATATTGTCAAATATTGCCGCCGAGATGTTAGGTTGGTTTAGGTTAGGTTGTATTACGCTATAGACGTATACAGTGTTCCCACCGAGAAGTGGGGCCCGACTATTAAGGAATTAGGATAAATGGTACCCCGAGAGGTTAGGTTGGGTTAGGTTAGGTTATATTAGGTTATAGATGTGTATAAAGGACCCACGGGGACGTAGAGGCCAACTCGCCAGGAATGTTGGCAAATATTACCGCCGAGATGATAGGTTGTGTTAGGTTAGGTTATATTACGTTCTTGATGTATATTAAGGTCCCACGGAGACGTAGAGGCCAACTCGCCAGGATTGTTGTCAAATAATAGCTCCGAGAAGTTAGGTTGGGTTAGGTTACGTTATATTACGTTATTGATGTACATGAGGGTCGCACGGAGACGTAGATGCCAACTCGCCAGGAATGTTGTCAAATATTACCGCCGACATGTTAGGTTGGGTTAGGTTTGGTTATATTTCGTTATTGATGTATATAAAGGTCCCACGGATACGTAGAGGCAAACTCGCCAGGAATGTTGTCAAATATTGCCGCCAAGATGATAGGTTGGGTTAGGTTAGGTTATATTACGCTATTGATGTATATAAAAGTCCCACGGACACGTAGAAGCCAACTCGCCAGGAATGTGGTCAAATATTAGTGCCGAGATGGTAGGTTGGGTTAGGTTAGGTCATATTACGTTATTGATGTATAAAAAGGTCCCACGCAGACGTAGAGGCCAACTCGCCAATAATGTTGTCAAATGTTGCCGCCGAGAGGTTAGGTTGTGTTAGGTTAGGTTATATTACGCTATTGATGTATATGAAAGTCCCACGGAGACGTAGAAGCCAACTCGCCAGGAATGTGGTCAAATATTAGTGCCGACATGTTAGGTTGGTTTAGGTTAGGTTGTATTACGTTATAGATGTACATGAGGGTCGCACGGAGACGTAGATGCCAACTCGCCAGGAATGTTGTCAAATATTACCGCCGACATGTTAGGTTGGGTTAGGTTTGGTTATATTTCGTTATTGATGTATATAAAGGTCACACGGATACGTAGAGGCAAACTCGCCAGGAATGTTGTCAAATATTGCCGCCGATATGATAGGTTGGGTTAGGTTAGGTTATATTACGCTATTGATGTATATAAAAGTCCCACGGACACGTAGAAGCCAACTCGCCAGGATTGTTGTCAAATAATAGCTCCGAGAAGTTAGGTTGGGTTAGGTTACGTTATATTACGTTATTGATGTACATGAGGGTCGCACGGAGACGTAGATGCCAACTCGCCAGGAATGTTGTCAAATATTACCGCCGACATGTTAGGTTGGGTTAGGTTTGGTTATATTTCGTTATTGATGTATAAAAAGGTCCCACGCAGACGTAGAGGCCAACTCGCCAATAATGTTGTCAAATGTTGCCGCCGAGAGGTTAGGTTGTGTTAGGTTAGGTTATATTACGTTACTGATATATATCAAGGTCCAACGGAGACGTAGGGGCCAACTCGCCAGGAATATTGTCAAATATTGCCGCCGAGATGTTAGGTTGGTTTAGGTTAGGTTGTATTACGTTACTGATATATATCAAGGTCCAACGGAGACGTAGGGGCCAACTCGCCAGGAATATTGTCAAATATTGCCGCCGAGATGTTAGGTTGGTTTAGGTTAGGTTGTATTACGCTATAGACGTATACAGTGTTCCCACCGAGAAGTGAGG
This sequence comes from Xylocopa violacea, assembly GCA_963969225.1. NCBI lineage: Eukaryota > Metazoa > Arthropoda > Insecta > Hymenoptera > Apidae > Xylocopa > Xylocopa violacea. The sequence goes on along the minus strand of CAXAJV010000021.1, from coordinate 1,308,111 downwards.
CCCGACTATCAAGGAATTAGGATAAATGGTACCCCGAGAGGTTAGGTTGGGTTAGGTTAGGTTATATTAGGTTATAGATGTGTATAAAGGACCCACGGGGACGTAGAGGCCAACTCGCCAGGAATGTTGGCAAATATTACCGCCGAGATGATAGGTTGTGTTAGGTTAGGTTATATTACGTTCTTGATGTATATTAAGGTCCCACGGAGACGTAGAGGCCAACTCGCCAGGATTGTTGTCAAATAATAGCTCCGAGAAGTTAGGTTGGGTTAGGTTACGTTATATTACGTTATTGATGTACATGAGGGTCGCACGGAGACGTAGATGCCAACTCGCCAGGAATGTTGTCAAATATTACCGCCGACATGTTAGGTTGGGTTAGGTTTGGTTATATTTCGTTATTGATGTATATAAAGGTCCCACGGATACGTAGAGGCAAACTCGCCAGGAATGTTGTCAAATATTGCCGCCAAGATGATAGGTTGGGTTAGGTTAGGTCATATTACGTTATTGATGTATAAAAAGGTCCCACGCAGACGTAGAGGCCAACTCGCCAATAATGTTGTCAAATATTAACGCCGAGATGATAGGTTGGGTTAGGTTAGGTTATATTACGCTATTGATGTATATAAAAGTCCCACGGAGACGTAGAAGCCAACTCGCCAGGAATGTGGTCAAATATTAGTGCCGACATATTAGGTTGGTTTAGGTTAGGTTGTATTACGTTATAGATGTACATGAGGGTCGCACGGAGACGTAGATGCCAACTCGCCAGGAATGTTGTCAAATATTACCGCCGACATGTTAGGCTGGGTTAGGTTTGGTTATATTTCGTTATTGATGTATATAAAGGTCACACGGATACGTAGAGGCAAACTCGCCAGGTATGTTGTCAAATATTGCCGCCGAGATGATAGGTTGGGTTAGGTTAGGTTATATTACGCTATTGATGCATATAAAAGTCCCACGGACACGTAGAAGCCAACTCGCCAGGAATGTGGTCAAATATTAGTGCCGAGATGATAGGTTGGGTTAGGTTAGGTTATATTACGTTATTGATGTATAAAAAGGTCCCACGCAGGCGTAGAGGCCAACTCGCCAATAATGTTGTAAAATGTTGCCGCCGAGAGGTTAGGTTGTGTTAGGTTAGGTTATATTACGTTATTGATATATATCAAGGTACAACGGAGACGTAGGGGCCAACTCGCCAGGAATATTGTCAAATATTGCCGCCGAGATGTTAGGTTGGTTTAGGTTAGGTTGTATTACGCTATAGACGTATACAGTGTTCCCACCGAGAAGTGGGGCCCGACTATTAAGGAATTAGGATAAATGGTACCCCGAGAGGTTAGGTTGGGTTAGGTTAGGTTATATTAGGTTATAGATGTGTATAAAGGACCCACGGGGACGTAGAGGCCAACTCGCCAGGAATGTTGGCAAATATTACCGCCGAGATGATAGGTTGTGTTAGGTTAGGTTATATTACGTTCTTGATGTATATTAAGGTCCCACGGAGACGTAGAGGCCAACTCGCCAGGATTGTTGTCAAATAATAGCTCCTAGAAGTTAGGTTGGGTTAGGTTACGTTATATTACGTTATTGATGTACATGAGGGTCGCACGGAGACGTAGATGCCAACTCGCCAGGAATGTTGTCAAATATTACCGCCGACATGTTAGGTTGGGTTAGGTTTGGTTATATTTCATTATTGATGTATATAAAGGTCCCACGGATACGTAGAGGCAAACTCGCCAGGAATGTTGTCAAATATTGCCGCCGAGATGATAGGTTGGGTTAGGTTAGGTTATATTACGCTATTGATGTATATAAAAGTCCCACGGACACGTAGAAGCCAACTCGCCAGGAATGTGGTCAAATATTAGTGCCGAGATGATAGGTTGGGTTAGGTTAGGTTATATTACGCTATTGATGTATATAAAAGTCCCACGGACACGTAGAAGCCAACTCGCCAGGAATGTGGTCAAATATTAGTGCCGAGATGGTAGGTTGGGTTAGGTTAGGTCATATTACGTTATTGATGTATAAAAAGGTCCCACGCAGACGTAGAGGCCAACTCGCCAATAATGTTGTCAAATGTTGCCGCCGAGAGGTTAGGTTGTGTTAGGTTAGGTTATATTACGCTATTGATGTATATAAAAGTCCCACGGAGACGTAGAAGCCAACTCGCCAGGAATGTGGTCAAATATTAGTGCCGACATGTTAGGTTGGTTTAGGTTAGGTTGTATTACGTTATAGATGTACATGAGGGTCGCACGGAGACGTAGATGCCAACTCGCCAGGAATGTTGTCAAATATTACCGCCGACATGTTAGGTTGGGTTAGGTTTGGTTATATTTCGTTATTGATGTATATAAAGGTCACACGGATACGTAGAGGCAAACTCGCCAGGAATGTTGTCAAATATTGCCGCCGATATGATAGGTTGGGTTAGGTTAGGTTATATTACGCTATTGATGTATATAAAAGTCCCACGGACACGTAGAAGCCAACTCGCCAGGATTGTTGTCAAATAATAGCTCCGAGAAGTTAGGTTGGGTTAGGTTACGTTATATTACGTTATTGATGTACATGAGGGTCGCACGGAGACGTAGATGCCAACTCGCCAGGAATGTTGTCAAATATTACCGCCGACATGTTAGGTTGGGTTAGGTTTGGTTATATTTCGTTATTGATGTATAAAAAGGTCCCACGCAGACGTAGAGGCCAACTCGCCAATAATGTTGTCAAATGTTGCCGCCGAGAGGTTAGGTTGTGTTAGGTTAGGTTATATTACGTTACTGATATATATCAAGGTCCAACGGAGACGTAGGGGCCAACTCGCCAGGAATATTGTCAAATATTGCCGCCGAGATGTTAGGTTGGTTTAGGTTAGGTTGTATTACGTTACTGATATATATCAAGGTCCAACGGAGACGTAGGGGCCAACTCGCCAGGAATATTGTCAAATATTGCCGCCGAGATGTTAGGTTGGTTTAGGTTAGGTTGTATTACGCTATAGACGTATACAGTGTTCCCACCGAGAAGTGAGGCCCGACTATCAAGGAATTAGGATAAATGGTACCCCGAGAGGTTAGGTTGGGTTAGGTTAGGTTATATTAGGTTATAGATGTGTATAAAGGACCCACGGGGACGTAGAGGCCAACTCGCCAGGAATGTTGGCAAATATTACCGCCGAGATGATAGGTTGTGTTAGGTTAGGTTATATTACGTTCTTGATGTATATTAAGGTCCCACGGAGACGTAGAGGCCAACTCGCCAGGATTGTTGTCAAATAATAGCTCCGAGAAGTTAGGTTGGGTTAGGTTACGTTATATTACGTTATTGATGTACATGAGGGTCGCACGGAGACGTAGATGCCAACTCGCCAGGAATGTTGTCAAATATTACCGCCGACATGTTAGGTTGGGTTAGGTTTGGTTATATTTCGTTATTGATGTATATAAAGGTCCCACGGATACGTAGAGGCAAACTCGCCAGGAATGTTGTCAAATATTGCCGCCAAGATGATAGGTTGGGTTAGGTTAGGTCATATTACGTTATTGATGTATAAAAAGGTCCCACGCAGACGTAGAGGCCAACTCGCCAATAATGTTGTCAAATATTAACGCCGAGATGATAGGTTGGGTTAGGTTAGGTTATATTACGCTATTGATGTATATAAAAGTCCCACGGAGACGTAGAAGCCAACTCGCCAGGAATGTGGTCAAATATTAGTGCCGACATATTAGGTTGGTTTAGGTTAGGTTGTATTACGTTATAGATGTACATGAGGGTCGCACGGAGACGTAGATGCCAACTCGCCAGGAATGTTGTCAAATATTACCGCCGACATGTTAGGCTGGGTTAGGTTTGGTTATATTTCGTTATTGATGTATATAAAGGTCACACGGATACGTAGAGGCAAACTCGCCAGGTATGTTGTCAAATATTGCCGCCGAGATGATAGGTTGGGTTAGGTTAGGTTATATTACGCTATTGATGCATATAAAAGTCCCACGGACACGTAGAAGCCAACTCGCCAGGAATGTGGTCAAATATTAGTGCCGAGATGATAGGTTGGGTTAGGTTAGGTTATATTACGTTATTGATGTATAAAAAGGTCCCACGCAGGCGTAGAGGCCAACTCGCCAATAATGTTGTAAAATGTTGCCGCCGAGAGGTTAGGTTGTGTTAGGTTAGGTTATATTACGTTATTGATATATATCAAGGTACAACGGAGACGTAGGGGCCAACTCGCCAGGAATATTGTCAAATATTGCCGCCGAGATGTTAGGTTGGTTTAGGTTAGGTTGTATTACGCTATAGACGTATACAGTGTTCCCACCGAGAAGTGGGGCCCGACTATTAAGGAATTAGGATAAATGGTACCCCGAGAGGTTAGGTTGGGTTAGGTTAGGTTATATTAGGTTATAGATGTGTATAAAGGACCCACGGGGACGTAGAGGCCAACTCGCCAGGAATGTTGGCAAATATTACCGCCGAGATGATAGGTTGTGTTAGGTTAGGTTATATTACGTTCTTGATGTATATTAAGGTCCCACGGAGACGTAGAGGCCAACTCGCCAGGATTGTTGTCAAATAATAGCTCCTAGAAGTTAGGTTGGGTTAGGTTACGTTATATTACGTTATTGATGTACATGAGGGTCGCACGGAGACGTAGATGCCAACTCGCCAGGAATGTTGTCAAATATTACCGCCGACATGTTAGGTTGGGTTAGGTTTGGTTATATTTCATTATTGATGTATATAAAGGTCCCACGGATACGTAGAGGCAAACTCGCCAGGAATGTTGTCAAATATTGCCGCCGAGATGATAGGTTGGGTTAGGTTAGGTTATATTACGCTATTGATGTATATAAAAGTCCCACGGACACGTAGAAGCCAACTCGCCAGGAATGTGGTCAAATATTAGTGCCGAGATGATAGGTTGGGTTAGGTTAGGTTATATTACGCTATTGATGTATATAAAAGTCCCACGGACACGTAGAAGCCAACTCGCCAGGAATGTGGTCAAATATTAGTGCCGAGATGGTAGGTTGGGTTAGGTTAGGTCATATTACGTTATTGATGTATAAAAAGGTCCCACGCAGACGTAGAGGCCAACTCGCCAATAATGTTGTCAAATGTTGCCGCCGAGAGGTTAGGTTGTGTTAGGTTAGGTTATATTACGCTATTGATGTATATAAAAGTCCCACGGAGACGTAGAAGCCAACTCGCCAGGAATGTGGTCAAATATTAGTGCCGACATGTTAGGTTGGTTTAGGTTAGGTTGTATTACGTTATAGATGTACATGAGGGTCGCACGGAGACGTAGATGCCAACTCGCCAGGAATGTTGTCAAATATTACCGCCGACATGTTAGGTTGGGTTAGGTTTGGTTATATTTCGTTATTGATGTATATAAAGGTCACACGGATACGTAGAGGCAAACTCGCCAGGAATGTTGTCAAATATTGCCGCCGATATGATAGGTTGGGTTAGGTTAGGTTATATTACGCTATTGATGTATATAAAAGTCCCACGGACACGTAGAAGCCAACTCGCCAGGATTGTTGTCAAATAATAGCTCCGAGAAGTTAGGTTGGGTTAGGTTACGTTATATTACGTTATTGATGTACATGAGGGTCGCACGGAGACGTAGATGCCAACTCGCCAGGAATGTTGTCAAATATTACCGCCGACATGTTAGGTTGGGTTAGGTTTGGTTATATTTCGTTATTGTTGTATAAAAAGGTCCCACGCAGACGTAGAGGCCAACTCGCCAATAATGATGTCAAATGTTGCCGCCGAGAGGTTAGGTTGTGTTAGGTTAGGTTATATTACGTTACTGATATATATCAAGGTCCAACGGAGACGTAGGGGCCAACTCGCCAGGAATATTGTCAAATATTGCCGCCGAGATGTTAGGTTGGTTTAGGTTAGGTTGTATTACGCTATAGACGTATACAGTGTTCCCACCGAGAAGTGAGGCCCGACTATCAAGGAATTAGGATAAATGGTACCCCGAGAGGTTAGGTTGGGTTAGGTTAGGTTATATTAGGTTATAGATGTGTATAAAGGACCCACGGGGACGTAGAGGCCAACTCGCCAGGAATGTTGGCAAATATTACCGCCGAGATGATAGGTTGTGTTAGGTTAGGTTATATTACGTTCTTGATGTATATTAAGGTCCCACGGAGACGTAGAGGCCAACTCGCCAGGATTGTTGTCAAATAATAGCTCCGAGAAGTTAGGTTGGGTTAGGTTACGTTATATTACGTTATTGATGTACATGAGGGTCGCACGGAGACGTAGATGCCAACTCGCCAGGAATGTTGTCAAATATTACCGCCGACATGTTAGGTTAGATTGGGTTAGGTTTGGTTATATTTCGTTATTGATGTATATAAAGGTCCCACGGATAAGTAGAGGCAAACTCGCCAGGAATGTTGTCAAATATTGCCGCCAAGATGATAGGTTGGGTTAGGTTAGGTCATATTACGTTATTGATGTATAAAAAGGACCCACGCAGACGTAGAGGCCAACTCGCCAATAATGTTGTCAAATATTAACGCCGAGATGATAGGTTGGGTTAGGTTAGGTTATATTACGCTATTGATGTATATAAAAGTCCCACGGAGACGTAGAAGCCAACTCGCCAGGAATGTGGTCAAATATTAGTGCCGACATGTTAGGTTGGTTTAGGTTAGGTTGTATTACGTTATAGATGTACATGAGGGTCGCACGGAGACGTAGATGCCAACTCGCCCGGAATGTTGTCAAATATTACCGCCGACATGTTAGGTTGGGTTAGGTTTGGTTATATTTCGTTATTGATGTATATAGAGGTCCCACGGATACGTAGAGGCAAACTCGCCAGGAATGTTGTCAAATATTGCCGCCAAGATGATAGGTTGGGTTAGGTTAGGTTATATTACGCTATTGATGTATATAAAAGTCCCACGGACACGTAGAAGCCAACTCGCCAGGAATGTGGTCAAATATTAGTGCCGAGATGGTAGGTTGGGTTAGGTTAGGTCATATTACGTTATTGATGTATAAAAAGGTCCCACGCAGACGTAGAGGCCAACTCGCCAATAATGTTGTCAAATGTTGCCGCCGAGAGGTTAGGTTGTGTTAGGTTAGGTTATATTACGCTATTGATGTATATAAAAGTCCCACGGAGACGTAGAAGCTAACTCGCCAGGAATGTGGTCAAATATTAGTGCCGACATGTTAGGTTGGTTTAGGTTAGGTTGTATTACGTTATAGATGTACATGAGGGTCGCACGGAGACGTAGATGCCAACTCGCCAGGAATGTTGTCAAATATTACCGCCGACATGTTAGGTTGGGTTAGGTTTGGTTATATTTCGTTATTGATGTATATAAAGGTCACACGGATACGTAGAGGCAAACTCGCCAGGAATGTTGTCAAATATTGCCGCCGATATGATAGGTTGGGTTAGGTTAGGTTATATTACGCTATTGATGTATATAAAAGTCCCACGGACACGTAGAAGCCAACTCGCCAGGATTGTTGTCAAATAATAGCTCCGAGAAGTTAGGTTGGGTTAGGTTACGTTATATTACGTTATTGATGTACATGAGGGTCGCACGGAGACGTAGATGCCAACTCGCCAGGAATGTTGTCAAATATTACCGCCGACATGTTAGGTTGGGTTAGGTTTGGTTATATTTCGTTATTGATGTATAAAAAGGTCCCACGCAGACGTAGAGGCCAACTCGCCAATAATGTTGTCAAATGTTGCCGCCGAGAGGTTAGGTTGTGTTAGGTTAGGTTATATTACGTTACTGATATATATCAAGGTCCAACGGAGACGTAGGGGCCAACTCGCCAGGAATATTGTCAAATATTGCCGCCGAGATGTTAGGTTGGTTTAGGTTAGGTTGTATTACGCTATAGACGTATACAGTGTTCCCACCGAGAAGTGAGGCCCGACTATCAAGGAATTAGGATAAATGGTACCCCGAGAGGTTAGGTTGGGTTAGGTTAGGTTATATTAGGTTATAGATGTGTATAAAGGACCCACGGGGACGTAGAGGCCAACTCGCCAGGAATGTTGGCAAATATTACCGCCGAGATGATAGGTTGGGTTAGGTTAGGTTATATTACGCTATTGATGTATATAAAAGTCCCACGGAGACGTAGAAGCCAACTCGCCAGGAATGTGGTCAAATATTAGTGCCGACATGTTAGGTTGGTTTAGGTTAGGTTGTATTACGTTATAGATGTACATGAGGGTCGCACGGAGACGTAGATGCCAACTCGCCAGGAATGTTGTCAAATATTACCGCCGACATGTTAGGTTGGGTTAGGTTTGGTTATATTTCGTTATTGATGTATATAAAGGTCACACGGATACGTAGAGGCAAACTCGCCAGGAATGCTGTCAAATATTGCCGCCGATATGATAGGTTGGGTTAGGTTAGGTTATATTACGCTATTGATGTATATAAAAGTCCCACGGACACGTAGAAGCCAACTCGCCAGGATTGTTGTCAAATAATAGCTCCGAGAAGTTAGGTTGGGTTAGGTTACGTTATATTACGTTATTGATGTACATGAGGGTCGCACGGAGACGTAGATGCCAACTCGCCAGGAATGTTGTCAAATATTACCGCCGACATGTTAGGTTGGGTTAGGTTTGGTTATATTTCGTTATTGATGTATAAAAAGGTCCCACGCAGACGTAGAGGCCAACTCGCAAATAATGTTGTCAAATGTTGCCGCCGAGAGGTTAGGTTGTGTTAGGTTAGGTTATATTACGTTACTGATATATATCAAGGTCCAACGGAGACGTAGGGGCCAACTCGCCAGGAATATTGTCAAATATTGCCGCCGAGATGTTAGGTTGGTTTAGGTTAGGTTGTATTACGCTATAGACGTATACAGTGTTCCCACCGAGAAGTGAGGCCCGACTATCAAGGAATTAGGATAAATGGTACCCCGAGAGGTTAGGTTGGGTTAGGTTAGGTTATATTAGGTTATAGATGTGTATAAAGGACCCACGGGGACGTAGAGGCCAACTCGCCAGGAATGTTGGCAAATATTACCGCCGAGATGATAGGTTGTGTTAGGTTAGGTTATATTACGTTCTTGATGTATATTAAGGTCCCACGGAGACGTAGAGGCCAACTCGCCAGGATTGTTGTCAAATAATAGCTCCGAGAAGTTAGGTTGGGTTAGGTTACGTTATATTACGTTATTGATGTACATGAGGGTCGCACGGAGACGTAGATGCCAACTCGCCAGGAATGTTGTCAAATATTACCGCCGACATGTTAGGTTGGGTTAGGTTTGGTTATATTTCGTTATTGATGTATATAAAGGTCCCACGGATACGTAGAGGCAAACTCGCCAGGAATGTTGTCAAATATTGCCGCCAAGATGATAGGTTGGGTTAGGTTAGGTCATATTACGTTATTGATGTATAAAAAGGTCCCACGCAGACGTAGAGGCCAACTCGCCAATAATGTTGTCAAATATTAACGCCGAGATGATAGGTTGGGTTAGGTTAGGTTATATTACGCTATTGATGTATATAAAAGTCCCACGGAGACGTAGAAGCCAACTCGCCAGGAATGTGGTCAAATATTAGTGCCGACATGTTAGGTTGGTTTAGGTTAGGTTGTATTACGTTATAGATGTACATGAGGGTCGCACGGAGACGTAGATGCCAACTCGCCCGGAATGTTGTCAAATATTACCGCCGACATGTTAGGTTGGGTTAGGTTTGGTTATATTTCGTTATTGATGTATATAGAGGTCCCACGGATACGTAGAGGCAAACTCGCCAGGAATGTTGTCAAATATTGCCGCCAAGATGATAGGTTGGGTTAGGTTAGGTTATATTACGCTATTGATGTATATAAAAGTCCCACGGACACGTAGAAGCCAACTCGCCAGGAATGTGGTCAAATATTAGTGCCGAGATGGTAGGTTGGGTTAGGTTAGGTCATATTACGTTATTGATGTATAAAAAGGTCCCACGCAGACGTAGAGGCCAACTCGCCAATAATGTTGTCAAATGTTGCCGCCGAGAGGTTAGGTTGTGTTAGGTTAGGTTATATTACGCTATTGATGTATATAAAAGTCCCACGGAGACGTAGAAGCTAACTCGCCAGGAATGTGGTCAAATATTAGTGCCGACATGTTAGGTTGGTTTAGGTTAGGTTGTATTACGTTATAGATGTACATGAGGGTCGCACGGAGACGTAGATGCCAACTCGCCAGGAATGTTGTCAAATATTACCGCCGACATGTTAGGTTGGGTTAGGTTTGGTTATATTTCGTTATTGATGTATATAAAGGTCACACGGATACGTAGAGGCAAACTCGCCAGGAATGTTGTCAAATATTGCCGCCGATATGATAGGTTGGGTTAGGTTAGGTTATATTACGCTATTGATGTATATAAAAGTCCCACGGACACGTAGAAGCCAACTCGCCAGGATTGTTGTCAAATAATAGCTCCGAGAAGTTAGGTTGGGTTAGGTTACGTTATATTACGTTATTGATGTACATGAGGGTCGCACGGAGACGTAGATGCCAACTCGCCAGGAATGTTGTCAAATATTACCGCCGACATGTTAGGTTGGGTTAGGTTTGGTTATATTTCGTTATTGATGTATAAAAAGGTCCCACGCAGACGTAGAGGCCAACTCGCCAATAATGTTGTCAAATGTTGCCGCCGAGAGGTTAGGTTGTGTTAGGTTAGGTTATATTACGTTACTGATATATATCAAGGTCCAACGGAGACGTAGGGGCCAACTCGCCAGGAATATTGTCAAATATTGCCGCCGAGATGTTAGGTTGGTTTAGGTTAGGTTGTATTACGCTATAGACGTATACAGTGTTCCCACCGAGAAGTGAGGCCCGACTATCAAGGAATTAGGATAAATGGTACCCCGAGAGGTTAGGTTGGGTTAGGTTAGGTTATATTAGGTTATAGATGTGTATAAAGGACCCACGGGGACGTAGAGGCCAACTCGCCAGGAATGTTGGCAAATATTACCGCCGAGATGATAGGTTGGGTTAGGTTAGGTTATATTACGCTATTGATGTATATAAAAGTCCCACGGAGACGTAGAAGCCAACTCGCCAGGAATGTGGTCAAATATTAGTGCCGACATGTTAGGTTGGTTTAGGTTAGGTTGTATTACGTTATAGATGTACATGAGGGTCGCACGGAGACGTAGATGCCAACTCGCCAGGAATGTTGTCAAATATTACCGCCGACATGTTAGGTTGGGTTAGGTTTGGTTATATTTCGTTATTGATGTATATAAAGGTCACACGGATACGTAGAGGCAAACTCGCCAGGAATGCTGTCAAATATTGCCGCCGATATGATAGGTTGGGTTAGGTTAGGTTATATTACGCTATTGATGTATATAAAAGTCCCACGGACACGTAGAAGCCAACTCGCCAGGATTGTTGTCAAATAATAGCTCCGAGAAGTTAGGTTGGGTTAGGTTACGTTATATTACGTTATTGATGTACATGAGGGTCGCACGGAGACGTAGATGCCAACTCGCCAGGAATGTTGTCAAATATTACCGCCGACATGTTAGGTTGGGTTAGGTTTGGTTATATTTCGTTATTGATGTATAAAAAGGTCCCACGCAGACGTAGAGGCCAACTCGCAAATAATGTTGTCAAATGTTGCCGCCGAGAGGTTAGGTTGTGTTAGGTTAGGTTATATTACGTTACTGATATATATCAAGGTCCAACGGAGACGTAGGGGCCAACTCGCCAGGAATATTGTCAAATATTGCCGCCGAGATGTTAGGTTGGTTTAGGTTAGGTTGTATTACGCTATAGACGTATACAGTGTTCCCACCGAGAAGTGAGGCCCGACTATCAAGGAATTAGGATAAATGGTACCCCGAGAGGTTAGGTTGGGTTAGGTTAGGTTATATTAGGTTATAGATGTGTATAAAGGACCCACGGGGACGTAGAGGCCAACTCGCCAGGAATGTTGGCAAATATTACCGCCGAGATGATAGGTTGTGTTAGGTTAGGTTATATTACGTTCTTGATGTATATTAAGGTCCCACGGAGACGTAGAGGCCAACTCGCCAGGATTGTTGTCAAATAATAGCTCCGAGAAGTTAGGTTGGGTTAGGTTACGTTATATTACGTTATTGATGTACATGAGGGTCGCACGGAGACGTAGATGCCAACTCGCCAGGAATGTTGTCAAATATTACCGCCGACATGTTAGGTTGGGTTAGGTTTGGTTATATTTCGTTATTGATGTATATAAAGGTCCCACGGATACGTAGAGGCAAACTCGCCAGGAATGTTGTCAAATATTGCCGCCAAGATGATAGGTTGGGTTAGGTTAGGTCATATTACGTTATTGATGTATAAAAAGGTCCCACGCAGACGTAGAGGCCAACTCGCCAATAATGTTGTCAAATATTAACGCCGAGATGATAGGTTGGGTTAGGTTAGGTTATATTACGCTATTGATGTATATAAAAGTCCCACGGAGACGTAGAAGCCAACTCGCCAGGAATGTGGTCAAATATTAGTGCCGACATGTTAGGTTGGTTTAGGTTAGGTTGTATTACGTTATAGATGTACATGAGGGTCGCACGGAGACGTAGATGCCAACTCGCCAGGAATGTTGTCAAATATTACCGCCGACATGTTAGGTTGGGTTAGGTTTGGTTATATTTCGTTATTGATGTATATAAAGGTCACACGGATACGTAGAGGCAAACTCGCCAGGAATGTTGTCAAATATTGCCGCCGAGATGATAGGTTGGGTTAGGTTAGGTTATATTACGCTATTGATGCATATAAAAGTCCCACGGACACGTAGAAGCCAACTCGCCAGGAATGTGGTCAAATATTAGTGCCGAGATGATAGGTTGGGTTAGGTTAGGTTATATTACGTTATTGATGTATAAAAAGGTCCCACGCAGGCGTAGAGGCCAACTCGCCAATAATGTTGTCAAATGTTGCCGCCGAGAGGTTAGGTTGTGTTAGGTTAGGTTATATTACGTTATTGATATATATCAAGGTCCAACGGAGACGTAGGGGCCAACTCGCCAGGAATATTGTCAAATATTGCCGCCGAGATGTTAGGTTGGTTTAGGTTAGGTTGTATTACGCTATAGACGTATACAGTGTTCCCACCGAGAAGTGGGGCCCGACTATTAAGGAATTAGGATAAATGGTACCCCGAGAGGTTAGGTTGGGTTAGGTTAGGTTATATTAGGTTATAGATGTGTATAAAGGACCCACGGGGACGTAGAGGCCAACTCGCCAGGAATGTTGGCAAATATTACCGCCGAGATGATAGGTTGTGTTAGGTTAGGTTATATTACGTTCTTGATGTATATTAAGGTCCCACGGAGGCGTAGAGGCCAACTCGCCAGGATTGTTGTCAAATAATAGCTCCTAGAAGTTAGGTTGGGTTAGGTTACGTTATATTACGTTATTGATGTACATGAGGGTCGCACGGAGACGTAGATGCCAACTCGCCAGGAATGTTGTCAAATATTACCGCCGACATGTTAGGTTGGGTTAGGTTTGGTTATATTTCATTATTGATGTATATAAAGGTCCCACGGATACGTAGAGGCAAACTCGCCAGGAATGTTGTCAAATATTGCCGCCGAGATGATAGGTTGGGTTAGGTTAGGTTATATTACGCTATTGATGTATATAAAAGTCCCACGGACACGTAGAAGCCAACTCGCCAGGAATGTGGTCAAATATTAGTGCCGAGATGATAGGTTGGGTTAGGTTAGGTCATATTACGTTATTGATGTATAAAAAGGTCCCACGCAGACGTAGAGGCCAACTCGCCAATAATGTTGTCAAATGTTGCCGCCAAGAGGTTAGGTTGTGTTAGGTTAGGTTATATTACGTTATTGATATATATCAAGGTCCAACGGAGACGTAGGGGCCAACTCGCCAGGAATATTGTCAAATATTGCCGCCGAGATGTTAGGTTGGTTTAGGTTAGGTTGTATTACGCTATAGACGAATGCAGTGTTCCCACCGAGAAGTGGGGCCCGACTATTAAGGAATTAGGATAAATGGTACCCCGAGAGGTTAGGTTGGGTTAGGTTAGGTTATATTAGGTTATAGATGTGTATAAAGGACCCACGGGGACGTAGAGGCCAACTCGCCAGGAATGTTGTCAAATATTACCGCCGACATGTTAGGTTGGGTTAGGTTTGGTTATATTTCGTTATTGATGTATATAAAGGTCACACGGATACGTAGAGGCAAACTCGCCAGGAATGTTGTCAAATATTGCCGCCGATATGATAGGTTGGGTTAGGTTAGGTTATATTACGCTATTGATGTATATAAAAGTCCCACGGACACGTAGAAGCCAACTCGCCAGGATTGTTGTCAAATAATAGCTCCGAGAAGTTAGGTTGGGTTAGGTTACGTTATATTACGTTATTGATGTACATGAGGGTCGCACGGAGACGTAGATGCCAACTCGCCAGGAATGTTGTCAAATATTACCGCCGACATGTTAGGTTGGGTTAGGTTTGGTTATATTTCGTTATTGATGTATAAAAAGGTCCCACGCAGACGTAGAGGCCAACTCGCCAATAATGTTGTCAAATGTTGCCGCCGAGAGGTTAGGTTGTGTTAGGTTAGGTTATATTACGTTACTGATATATATCAAGGTCCAACGGAGACGTAGGGGCCAACTCGCCAGAAATATTGTCAAATATTGCCGCCGAGATGTTAGGTTGGTTTAGGTTAGGTTGTATTACGCTATAGACGTATACAGTGTTCCCACCGAGAAGTGAGGCCCGACTATCAAGGAATTAGGATAAATGGTACCCCGAGAGGTTAGGTTGGGTTAGGTTAGGTTATATTAGGTTATAGATGTGTATAAAGGACCCACGGGGACGTAGAGGCCAACTCGCCAGGAATGTTGGCAAATATTACCGCCGAGATGATAGGTTGTGTTAGGTTAGGTTATATTACGTTCTTGATGTATATTAAGGTCCCACGGAGACGTAGAGGCCAACTCGCCAGGATTGTTGTCAAATAATAGCTCCGAGAAGTTAGGTTGGGTTAGGTTACGTTATATTACGTTATTGATGTACATGAGGGTCGCACGGAGACGTAGATGCCAACTCGCCAGGAATGTTGTCAAATATTACCGCCGACATGTTAGGTTGGGTTAGGTTTGGTTATATTTCGTTATTGATGTATATAAAGGTCCCACGGATACGTAGAGGCAAACTCGCCAGGAATGTTGTCAAATATTGCCGCCAAGATGATAGGTTGGGTTAGGTTAGGTCATATTACGTTATTGATGTATAAAAAGGTCCCACGCAGACGTAGAGGCCAACTCGCCAATAATGTTGTCAAATATTAACGCCGAGATGATAGGTTGGGTTAGGTTAGGTTATATTACGCTATTGATGTATATAAAAGTCCCACGGAGACGTAGAAGCCAACTCGCCAGGAATGTGGTCAAATATTAGTGCCGACATGTTAGGTTGGTTTAGGTTAGGTTGTATTACGTTATAGATGTACATGAGGGTCGCACGGAGACGTAGATGCCAACTCGCCAGGAATGTTGTCAAATATTACCGCCGACATGTTAGGTTGGGTTAGGTTTGGTTATATTTCGTTATTGATGTATATAAAGGTCCCACGGATACGTAGAGGCAAACTCGCCAGGAATGTTGTCAAATATTGCCGCCAAGATGATAGGTTGGGTTAGGTTAGGTTATATTACGCTATTGATGTATATAAAAGTCCCACGGACACGTAGAAGCCAACTCGCCAGGAATGTGGTCAAATATTAGTGCCGAGATGGTAGGTTGGGTTAGGTTAGGTCATATTACGTTATTGATGTATAAAAAGGTCCCACGCAGACGTAGAGGCCAACTCGCCAATAATGTTGTCAAATGTTGCCGCCGAGAGGTTAGGTTGTGTTAGGTTAGGTTATATTACGCTATTGATGTATATAAATGTCCCACGGAGACGTAGAAGCCAACTCGCCAGGAATGTGGTCAAATATTAGTGCCGACATGTTAGGTTGGTTTAGGTTAGGTTGTATTACGTTATAGATGTACATGAGGGTCGCACGGAGACGTAGATGCCAACTCGCCAGGAATGTTGTCAAATATTACCGCCGACATGTTAGGTTGGGTTAGGTTTGGTTATATTTCGTTATTGATGTATATAAAGGTCACACGGATACGTAGAGGCAAACTCGCCAGGAATGTTGTCAAATATTGCCGCCGATATGATAGGTTGGGTTAGGTTAGGTTATATTACGCTATTGATGTATATAAAAGTCCCACGGACACGTGGAAGCCAACTCGCCAGGATTGTTGTCAAATAATAGCTCCGAGAAGTTAGGTTGGGTTAGGTTACGTTATATTACGTTATTGATGTACATGAGGGTCGCACGGAGACGTAGATGCCAACTCGCCAGGAATGTTGTCAAATATTACCGCCGACATGTTAGGTTGGTTTAGGTTAGGTTGTATTACGCTATAGACGTATGCAGTGTTCCCACCGAGAAGTGGGGCCCGACTATTAAGGAATTAGGATAAATGGTACCCCGAGAGGTTAGGTTGGGTTAGGTTAGGTTATATTAGGTTATAGATGTGTATAAAGGACCCACGGGGACGTAGAGGCCAACTCGCCAGGAATGTTGGCAAATATTACCGCCGAGATGATAGGTTGTGTTAGGTTAGGTTATATTACGTTCTTGATGTATATTAAGGTCCCACGGAGACGTAGAGGCCAACTCGCCAGGATTGTTGTCAAATAATAGCTCCGAGAAGTTAGGTTGGGTTAGGTTACGTTATATTACGTTATTGATGTACATGAGGGTCGCACGGAGACGTAGATGCCAACTCGCCAGGAATGTTGTCAAATATTACCGCCGACATGTTAGGTTGGGTTAGGTTTGGTTATATTTCATTATTGATGTATATAAAGGTCCCACGGATACGTAGAGGCAAACTCGCCAGGAATGTTGTCAAATATTGCCGCCGAGATGATAGGTTGGGTTAGGTTAGGTTATATTACGCTATTGATGTATATAAAAGTCCCACGGACACGTAGAAGCCAACTCGCCAGGAATGTGGTCAAATATTAGTGCCGAGATGATAGGTTGGGTTAGGTTAGGTTATATTACGCTATTGATGTATATAAAAGTCCCACGGACACGTAGAAGCCAACTCGCCAGGAATGTGGTCAAATATTAGTGCCGAGATGGTAGGTTGGGTTAGGTTAGGTCATATTACGTTATTGATGTATAAAAAGGTCCCACGCAGACGTAGAGGCCAACTCGCCAATAATGTTGTCAAATGTTGCCGCCGAGAGGTTAGGTTGTGTTAGGTTAGGTTATATTACGCTATTGATGTATATAAAAGTCCCACGGAGACGTAGAAGCCAACTCGCCAGGAATGTGGTCAAATATTAGTGCCGACATGTTAGGTTGGTTTAGGTTAGGTTGTATTACGTTATAGATGTACATGAGGGTCGCACGGAGACGTAGATGCCAACTCGCCAGGAATGTTGTCAAATATTACCGCCGACATGTTAGGTTGGGTTAGGTTTGGTTATATTTCGTTATTGATGTATATAAAGGTCACACGGATACGTAGAGGCAAACTCGCCAGGAATGTTGTCAAATATTGCCGCCGATATGATAGGTTGGGTTAGGTTAGGTTATATTACGCTATTGATGTATATAAAAGTCCCACGGACACGTAGAAGCCAACTCGCCAGGATTGTTGTCAAATAATAGCTCCGAGAAGTTAGGTTGGGTTAGGTTACGTTATATTACGTTATTGATGTACATGAGGGTCGCACGGAGACGTAGATGCCAACTCGCCAGGAATGTTGTCAAATATTACCGCCGACATGTTAGGTTGGGTTAGGTTTGGTTATATTTCGTTATTGTTGTATAAAAAGGTCCCACGCAGACGTAGAGGCCAACTCGCCAATAATGATGTCAAATGTTGCCGCCGAGAGGTTAGGTTGTGTTAGGTTAGGTTATATTACGTTACTGATATATATCAAGGTCCAACGGAGACGTAGGGGCCAACTCGCCAGGAATATTGTCAAATATTGCCGCCGAGATGTTAGGTTGGTTTAGGTTAGGTTGTATTACGCTATAGACGTATACAGTGTTCCCACCGAGAAGTGAGGCCCGACTATCAAGGAATTAGGATAAATGGTACCCCGAGAGGTTAGGTTGGGTTAGGTTAGGTTATATTAGGTTATAGATGTGTATAAAGGACCCACGGGGACGTAGAGGCCAACTCGCCAGGAATGTTGGCAAATATTACCGCCGAGATGATAGGTTGTGTTAGGTTAGGTTATATTACGTTCTTGATGTATATTAAGGTCCCACGGAGACGTAGAGGCCAACTCGCCAGGATTGTTGTCAAATAATAGCTCCGAGAAGTTAGGTTGGGTTAGGTTACGTTATATTACGTTATTGATGTACATGAGGGTCGCACGGAGACGTAGATGCCAACTCGCCAGGAATGTTGTCAAATATTACCGCCGACATGTTAGGTTAGATTGGGTTAGGTTTGGTTATATTTCGTTATTGATGTATATAAAGGTCCCACGGATAAGTAGAGGCAAACTCGCCAGGAATGTTGTCAAATATTGCCGCCAAGATGATAGGTTGGGTTAGGTTAGGTCATATTACGTTATTGATGTATAAAAAGGACCCACGCAGACGTAGAGGCCAACTCGCCAATAATGTTGTCAAATATTAACGCCGAGATGATAGGTTGGGTTAGGTTAGGTTATATTACGCTATTGATGTATATAAAAGTCCCACGGAGACGTAGAAGCCAACTCGCCAGGAATGTGGTCAAATATTAGTGCCGACATGTTAGGTTGGTTTAGGTTAGGTTGTATTACGTTATAGATGTACATGAGGGTCGCACGGAGACGTAGATGCCAACTCGCCAGGAATGTTGTCAAATATTACCGCCGACATGTTAGGTTGGGTTAGGTTTGGTTATATTTCGTTATTGATGTATATAAAGGTCACACGGATACGTAGAGGCAAACTCGCCAGGAATGCTGTCAAATATTGCCGCCGATATGATAGGTTGGGTTAGGTTAGGTTATATTACGCTATTGATGTATATAAAAGTCCCACGGACACGTAGAAGCCAACTCGCCAGGATTGTTGTCAAATAATAGCTCCGAGAAGTTAGGTTGGGTTAGGTTACGTTATATTACGTTATTGATGTACATGAGGGTCGCACGGAGACGTAGATGCCAACTCGCCAGGAATGTTGTCAAATATTACCGCCGACATGTTAGGTTGGGTTAGGTTTGGTTATATTTCGTTATTGATGTATAAAAAGGTCCCACGCAGACGTAGAGGCCAACTCGCAAATAATGTTGTCAAATGTTGCCGCCGAGAGGTTAGGTTGTGTTAGGTTAGGTTATATTACGTTACTGATATATATCAAGGTCCAACGGAGACGTAGGGGCCAACTCGCCAGGAATATTGTCAAATATTGCCGCCGAGATGTTAGGTTGGTTTAGGTTAGGTTGTATTACGCTATAGACGTATACAGTGTTCCCACCGAGAAGTGAGGCCCGACTATCAAGGAATTAGGATAAATGGTACCCCGAGAGGTTAGGTTGGGTTAGGTTAGGTTATATTAGGTTATAGATGTGTATAAAGGACCCACGGGGACGTAGAGGCCAACTCGACAGGAATGTTGGCAAATATTACCGCCGAGATGATAGGTTGTGTTAGGTTAGGTTATATTACGTTCTTGATGTATATTAAGGTCCCACGGAGACGTAGAGGCCAACTCGCCAGGATTGTTGTCAAATAATAGCTCCGAGAAGTTAGGTTGGGTTAGGTTACGTTATATTACGTTATTGATGTACATGAGGGTCGCACGGAGACGTAGATGCCAACTCGCCAGGAATGTTGTCAAATATTACCGCCGACATGTTAGGTTGGGTTAGGTTTGGTTATATTTCGTTATTGATGTATATAAAGGTCCCACGGATACGTAGAGGCAAACTCGCCAGGAATGTTGTCAAATATTGCCGCCAAGATGATAGGTTGGGTTAGGTTAGGTCATATTACGTTATTGATGTATAAAAAGGTCCCACGCAGACGTAGAGGCCAACTCGCCAATAATGTTGTCAAATATTAACGCCGAGATGATAGGTTGGGTTAGGTTAGGTTATATTACGCTATTGATGTATATAAAAGTCCCACGGAGACGTAGAAGCCAACTCGCCAGGAATGTGGTCAAATATTAGTGCCGACATGTTAGGTTGGTTTAGGTTAGGTTGTATTACGTTATAGATGTACATGAGGGTCGCACGGAGACGTAGATGCCAACTCGCCAGGAATGTTGTCAAATATTACCGCCGACATGTTAGGTTGGGTTAGGTTTGGTTATATTTCGTTATTGATGTATATAAAGGTCACACGGATACGTAGAGGCAAACTCGCCAGGAATGTTGTCAAATATTGCCGCCGAGATGATAGGTTGGGTTAGGTTAGGTTATATTACGCTATTGATGCATATAAAAGTCCCACGGACACGTAGAAGCCAACTCGCCAGGAATGTGGTCAAATATTAGTGCCGAGATGATAGGTTGGGTTAGGTTAGGTTATATTACGTTATTGATGTATAAAAAGGTCCCACGCAGGCGTAGAGGCCAACTCGCCAATAATGTTGTCAAATGTTGCCGCCGAGAGGTTAGGTTGTGTTAGGTTAGGTTATATTACGTTATTGATATATATCAAGGTCCAACGGAGACGTAGGGGCCAACTCGCCAGGAATATTGTCAAATATTGCCGCCGAGATGTTAGGTTGGTTTAGGTTAGGTTGTATTACGCTATAGACGTATACAGTGTTCCCACCGAGAAGTGGGGCCCGACTATTAAGGAATTAGGATAAATGGTACCCCGAGAGGTTAGGTTGGGTTAGGTTAGGTTATATTAGGTTATAGATGTGTATAAAGGACCCACGGGGACGTAGAGGCCAACTCGCCAGGAATGTTGGCAAATATTACCGCCGAGATGATAGGTTGTGTTAGGTTAGGTTATATTACGTTCTTGATGTATATTAAGGTCCCACGGAGGCGTAGAGGCCAACTCGCCAGGATTGTTGTCAAATAATAGCTCCTAGAAGTTAGGTTGGGTTAGGTTACGTTATATTACGTTATTGATGTACATGAGGGTCGCACGGAGACGTAGATGCCAACTCGCCAGGAATGTTGTCAAATATTACCGCCGACATGTTAGGTTGGGTTAGGTTTGGTTATATTTCATTATTGATGTATATAAAGGTCCCACGGATACGTAGAGGCAAACTCGCCAGGAATGTTGTCAAATATTGCCGCCGAGATGATAGGTTGGGTTAGGTTAGGTTATATTACGCTATTGATGTATATAAAAGTCCCACGGACACGTAGAAGCCAACTCGCCAGGAATGTGGTCAAATATTAGTGCCGAGATGATAGGTTGGGTTAGGTTAGGTCATATTACGTTATTGATGTATAAAAAGGTCCCACGCAGACGTAGAGGCCAACTCGCCAATAATGTTGTCAAATGTTGCCGCCAAGAGGTTAGGTTGTGTTAGGTTAGGTTATATTACGTTATTGATATATATCAAGGTCCAACGGAGACGTAGGGGCCAACTCGCCAGGAATATTGTCAAATATTGCCGCCGAGATGTTAGGTTGGTTTAGGTTAGGTTGTATTACGCTATAGACGAATGCAGTGTTCCCACCGAGAAGTGGGGCCCGACTATTAAGGAATTAGGATAAATGGTACCCCGAGAGGTTAGGTTGGGTTAGGTTAGGTTATATTAGGTTATAGATGTGTATAAAGGACCCACGGGGACGTAGAGGCCAACTCGCCAGGAATGTTGTCAAATATTACCGCCGACATGTTAGGTTGGGTTAGGTTTGGTTATATTTCGTTATTGATGTATATAAAGGTCACACGGATACGTAGAGGCAAACTCGCCAGGAATGTTGTCAAATATTGCCGCCGATATGATAGGTTGGGTTAGGTTAGGTTATATTACGCTATTGATGTATATAAAAGTCCCACGGACACGTAGAAGCCAACTCGCCAGGATTGTTGTCAAATAATAGCTCCGAGAAGTTAGGTTGGGTTAGGTTACGTTATATTACGTTATTGATGTACATGAGGGTCGCACGGAGACGTAGATGCCAACTCGCCAGGAATGTTGTCAAATATTACCGCCGACATGTTAGGTTGGGTTAGGTTTGGTTATATTTCGTTATTGATGTATAAAAAGGTCCCACGCAGACGTAGAGGCCAACTCGCCAATAATGTTGTCAAATGTTGCCGCCGAGAGGTTAGGTTGTGTTAGGTTAGGTTATATTACGTTACTGATATATATCAAGGTCCAACGGAGACGTAGGGGCCAACTCGCCAGAAATATTGTCAAATATTGCCGCCGAGATGTTAGGTTGGTTTAGGTTAGGTTGTATTACGCTATAGACGTATACAGTGTTCCCACCGAGAAGTGAGGCCCGACTATCAAGGAATTAGGATAAATGGTACCCCGAGAGGTTAGGTTGGGTTAGGTTAGGTTATATTAGGTTATAGATGTGTATAAAGGACCCACGGGGACGTAGAGGCCAACTCGCCAGGAATGTTGGCAAATATTACCGCCGAGATGATAGGTTGTGTTAGGTTAGGTTATATTACGTTCTTGATGTATATTAAGGTCCCACGGAGACGTAGAGGCCAACTCGCCAGGATTGTTGTCAAATAATAGCTCCGAGAAGTTAGGTTGGGTTAGGTTACGTTATATTACGTTATTGATGTACATGAGGGTCGCACGGAGACGTAGATGCCAACTCGCCAGGAATGTTGTCAAATATTACCGCCGACATGTTAGGTTGGGTTAGGTTTGGTTATATTTCGTTATTGATGTATATAAAGGTCCCACGGATACGTAGAGGCAAACTCGCCAGGAATGTTGTCAAATATTGCCGCCAAGATGATAGGTTGGGTTAGGTTAGGTCATATTACGTTATTGATGTATAAAAAGGTCCCACGCAGACGTAGAGGCCAACTCGCCAATAATGTTGTCAAATATTAACGCCGAGATGATAGGTTGGGTTAGGTTAGGTTATATTACGCTATTGATGTATATAAAAGTCCCACGGAGACGTAGAAGCCAACTCGCCAGGAATGTGGTCAAATATTAGTGCCGACATGTTAGGTTGGTTTAGGTTAGGTTGTATTACGTTATAGATGTACATGAGGGTCGCACGGAGACGTAGATGCCAACTCGCCAGGAATGTTGTCAAATATTACCGCCGACATGTTAGGTTGGGTTAGGTTTGGTTATATTTCGTTATTGATGTATATAAAGGTCCCACGGATACGTAGAGGCAAACTCGCCAGGAATGTTGTCAAATATTGCCGCCAAGATGATAGGTTGGGTTAGGTTAGGTTATATTACGCTATTGATGTATATAAAAGTCCCACGGACACGTAGAAGCCAACTCGCCAGGAATGTGGTCAAATATTAGTGCCGAGATGGTAGGTTGGGTTAGGTTAGGTCATATTACGTTATTGATGTATAAAAAGGTCCCACGCAGACGTAGAGGCCAACTCGCCAATAATGTTGTCAAATGTTGCCGCCGAGAGGTTAGGTTGTGTTAGGTTAGGTTATATTACGCTATTGATGTATATAAATGTCCCACGGAGACGTAGAAGCCAACTCGCCAGGAATGTGGTCAAATATTAGTGCCGACATGTTAGGTTGGTTTAGGTTAGGTTGTATTACGTTATAGATGTACATGAGGGTCGCACGGAGACGTAGATGCCAACTCGCCAGGAATGTTGTCAAATATTACCGCCGACATGTTAGGTTGGGTTAGGTTTGGTTATATTTCGTTATTGATGTATATAAAGGTCACACGGATACGTAGAGGCAAACTCGCCAGGAATGTTGTCAAATATTGCCGCCGATATGATAGGTTGGGTTAGGTTAGGTTATATTACGCTATTGATGTATATAAAAGTCCCACGGACACGTGGAAGCCAACTCGCCAGGATTGTTGTCAAATAATAGCTCCGAGAAGTTAGGTTGGGTTAGGTTACGTTATATTACGTTATTGATGTACATGAGGGTCGCACGGAGACGTAGATGCCAACTCGCCAGGAATGTTGTCAAATATTACCGCCGACATGTTAGGTTGGTTTAGGTTAGGTTGTATTACGCTATAGACGTATGCAGTGTTCCCACCGAGAAGTGGGGCCCGACTATTAAGGAATTAGGATAAATGGTACCCCGAGAGGTTAGGTTGGGTTAGGTTAGGTTATATTAGGTTATAGATGTGTATAAAGGACCCACGGGGACGTAGAGGCCAACTCGCCAGGAATGTTGGCAAATATTACCGCCGAGATGATAGGTTGTGTTAGGTTAGGTTATATTACGTTCTTGATGTATATTAAGGTCCCACGGAGACGTAGAGGCCAACTCGCCAGGATTGTTGTCAAATAATAGCTCCGAGAAGTTAGGTTGGGTTAGGTTACGTTATATTACGTTATTGATGTACATGAGGGTCGCACGGAGACGTAGATGCCAACTCGCCAGGAATGTTGTCAAATATTACCGCCGACATGTTAGGTTGGGTTAGGTTTGGTTATATTTCGTTATTGATGTATATAAAGGTCCCACGGATACGTAGAGGCAAACTCGCCAGGAATGTTGTCAAATATTGCCGCCAAGATGATAGGTTGGGTTAGGTTAGGTTATATTACGCTATTGATGTATATAAAAGTCCCACGGACACGTAGAAGCCAACTCGCCAGGAATGTGGTCAAATATTAGTGCCGAGATGGTAGGTTGGGTTAGGTTAGGTCATATTACGTTATTGATGTATAAAAAGGTCCCACGCAGACGTAGAGGCCAACTCGCCAATAATGTTGTCAAATATTAACGCCGAGATGATAGGTTGGGTTAGGTTAGGTTATATTACGCTATTGATGTATATAAAAGTCCCACGGAGACGTAGAAGCCAACTCGCCAGGAATGTGGTCAAATATTAGTGCCGACATGTTAGGTTGGTTTAGATTAGGTTGTATTACGTTATAGATGTACATGAGGGTCGCACGGAGACGTAGATGCCAACTCGCCAGGAATGTTGTCAAATATTACCGCCGACATGTTAGGTTGGGTTAGGTTTGGTTATATTTCGTTATTGATGTATATAAAGGTCACACGGATACGTAGAGGCAAACTCGCCAGGAATGTTGGCAAATATTACCGCCGAGATGATAGGTTGTGTTAGGTTAGGTTATATTACGTTCTTGATGTATATTAAGGTCCCACGGAGACGTAGAGGCCAACTCGCCAGGATTGTTGTCAAATAATAGCTCCTAGAAGTTAGGTTGGGTTAGGTTACGTTATATTACGTTATTGATGTACATGAGGGTCGCACGGAGACGTAGATGCCAACTCGCCAGGAATGTTGTCAAATATTACCGCCGACATGTTAGTTTGGGTTAGGTTTGGTTATATTTCATTATTGATGTATATAAAGGTCCCACGGATACGTAGAGGCAAACTCGCCAGGAATGTTGTCAAATATTGCCGCCGAGATGATAGGTTGGGTTAGGTTAGGTTATATTACGCTATTGATGTATATAAAAGTCCCACGGACACGTAGAAGCCAACTCGCCAGGAATGTGGTCAAATATTAGTGCCGAGATGATAGGTTGGGTTAGGTTAGGTCATATTACGTTATTGATGTATAAAAAGGTCCCACGCAGACGTAGAGGCCAACTCGCCAATAATGTTGTCAAATGTTGCCGCCGAGAGGTTAGGTTGTGTTAGGTTAGGTTATATTACGTTATTGATATATATCAAGGTCCAACGGAGACGTAGGGGCCAACTCGCCAGGAATATTGTCAAATATTGCCGCCGAGATGTTAGGTTGGTTTAGGTTAGGTTGTATTACGCTATAGACGTATGCAGTGTTCCCACCGAGAAGTGGGGCCCGACTATTAAGGAATTAGGATAAATGGTACCCCGAGAGGTTAGGTTGGGTTAGGTTAGGTTATATTAGGTTATAGATGTGTATAAAGGACCCACGGGGACGTAGAGGCCAACTCGCCAGGAATGTTGGCAAATATTACCGCCGAGATGATAGGTTGTGTTAGGTTAGGTTATATTACGTTCTTGATGTATATTAAGGTCCCACGGAGACGTAGAGGCCAACTCGCCAGGATTGTTGTCAAATAATAGCTCCGAGAAGTTAGGTTGGGTTAGGTTACGTTATATTACGTTATTGATGTACATGAGGGTCGCACGGAGACGTAGATGCCAACTCGCCAGGAATGTTGTCAAATATTACCGCCGACATGTTAGGTTGGGTTAGGTTTCGTTATATTTCGTTATTGATGTATATAAAGGTCCCACGGATACGTAGAGGCAAACTCGCCAGGAATGTTGTCAAATATTGCCGCCAAGATGATAGGTTGGGTTAGGTTAGGTTATATTACGCTATTGATGTATATAAAAGTCCCACGGACACGTAGAAGCCAACTCGCCAGGAATGTGGTCAAATATTAGTGCCGAGATGGTAGGTTGGGTTAGGTTAGGTCATATTACGTTATTGATGTATAAAAAGGTCCCACGCAGACGTAGAGGCCAACTCGCCAATAATGTTGTCAAATGTTGCCGCCGAGAGGTTAGGTTGTGTTAGGTTAGGTTATATTACGCTATTGATGTATATAAAAGTCCCACGGAGACGTAGAAGCCAACTCGCCAGGAATGTGGTCAAATATTAGTGCCGACATGTTAGGTTGGTTTAGGTTAGGTTGTATTACGTTATAGATGTACATGAGGGTCGCACGGAGACGTAGATGCCAACTCGCCAGGAATGTTGTCAAATATTACCGCCGACATGTTAGGTTGGGTTAGGTTTGGTTATATTTCGTTATTGATGTATATAAAGGTCCCACGGATACGTAGAGGCAAACTCGCCAGGAATGTTGTCAAATATTGCCGCCAAGATGATAGGTTGGGTTAGGTTAGGTTATATTACGCTATTGATGTATATAAAAGTCCCACGGACACGTAGAAGCCAACTCGCCAGGAATGTGGTCAAATATTAGTGCCGAGATGGTAGGTTGGGTTAGGTTAGGTCATATTACGTTATTGATGTATAAAAAGGTCCCACGCAGACGTAGAGGCCAACTCGCCAATAATGTTGTCAAATGTTGCCGCCGAGAGGTTAGGTTGTGTTAGGTTAGGTTATATTACGCTATTGATGTATATAAAAGTCCCACGGAGACGTAGAAGCCAACTCGCCAGGAATGTGGTCAAATATTAGTGCCGACATGTTAGGTTGGTTTAGGTTAGGTTGTATTACGTTATAGATGTACATGAGGGTCGCACGGAGACGTAGATGCCAACTCGCCAGGAATGTTGTCAAATATTACCGCCGACATGTTAGGTTGGGTTAGGTTTGGTTATATTTCGTTATTGATGTATATAAAGGTCACACGGATACGTAGAGGCAAACTCGCCAGGAATGTTGTCAAATATTGCCGCCGATATGATAGGTTGGGTTAGGTTAGGTTATATTACGCTATTGATGTATATAAAAGTCCCACGGACACGTAGAAGCCAACTCGCCAGGATTGTTGTCAAATAATAGCTCCGAGAAGTTAGGTTGGGTTAGGTTACGTTATATTACGTTATTGATGTACATGAGGGTCGCACGGAGACGTAGATGCCAACTCGCCAGGAATGTTGTCAAATATTACCGCCGACATGTTAGGTTGGGTTAGGTTTGGTTATATTTCATTATTGATGTATATAAAGGTCCCACGGATACGTAGAGGCAAACTCGCCAGGAATGTTGTCAAATATTGCCGCCAAGATGATAGGTTGGGTTAGGTTAGGTTATATTACGCTATTGATGTATATAAAAGTCCCACGGACACGTAGAAGCCAACTCGCCAGGAATGTGGTCAAATATTAGTGCCGAGATGATAGGTTGGGTTAGGTTAGGTCATATTACGTTATTGATGTATAAAAAGGTCCCACGCAGACGTAGAGGCCAACTCGCCAATAATGTTGTCAAATGTTGCCGCCGAGAGGTTAGGTTGTGTTAGGTTAGGTTATATTACGTTATTGATATATATCAAGGTCCAACGGAGACGTAGGGGCCAACTCGCCAGGAATATTGTCAAATATTGCCGCCGAGATGTTAGGTTGGTTTAGGTTAGGTTGTATTACGCTATAGACGTATGCAGTGTTCCCACCGAGAAGTGGGGCCCGACTATTAAGGAATTAGGATAAATGGTACCCCGAGAGGTTAGGTTGGGTTAGGTTAGGTTATATTAGGTTATAGATGTGTATAAAGGACCCACGGGGACGTAGAGGCCAACTCGCCAGGAATGTTGGCAAATATTACCGCCGATATGATAGGTTGGGTTAGGTTAGGTTATATTACGCTATTGATGTATATAAAAGTCCCACGGACACGTAGAAGCCAACTCGCCAGGATTGCTGTCAAATAATAGCTCCGAGAAGTTAGGTTGGGTTAGGTTACGTTATATTACGTTATTGATGTACATGAGGGTCGCACGGAGACGTAGATGCCAACTCGCCAGGAATGTTGTCAAATATTACCGCCGACATGTTAGGTTGGGTTAGGTTTCGTTATATTTCGTTATTGATGTATATAAAGGTCCCACGGATACGTAGAGGCAAACTCGCCAGGAATGTTGTCAAATATTGCCGCCAAGATGATAGGTTGGGTTAGGTTAGGTTATATTACGCTATTGATGTATATAAAAGTCCCACGGACACGTAGAAGCCAACTCGCCAGGAATGTGGTCAAATATTAGTGCCGAGATGGTAGGTTGGGTTAGGTTAGGTCATATTACGTTATTGATGTATAAAAAGGTCCCACGCAGACGTAGAGGCCAACTCGCCAATAATGTTGTCAAATGTTGCCGCCGAGAGGTTAGGTTGTGTTAGGTTAGGTTATATTACGCTATTGATGTATATAAAAGTCCCACGGAGACGTAGAAGCCAACTCGCCAGGAATGTGGTCAAATATTAGTGCCGACATGTTAGGTTGGTTTAGGTTAGGTTGTATTACGTTATAGATGTACATGAGGGTCGCACGGAGACGTAGATGCCAACTCGCCAGGAATGTTGTCAAATATTACCGCCGACATGTTAGGTTGGGTTAGGTTTGGTTATATTTCGTTATTGATGTATATAAAGGTCACACGGATACGTAGAGGCAAACTCGCCAGGAATGTTGTCAAATATTGCCGCCGATATGATAGGTTGGGTTAGGTTAGGTTATATTACGCTATTGATGTATATAAAAGTCCCACGGACACGTAGAAGCCAACTCGCCAGGATTGTTGTCAAATAATAGCTCCGAGAAGTTAGGTTGGGTTAGGTAACGTTATATTACGTTATTGATGTACATGAGGGTCGCACGGAGACGTAGATGCCAACTCGCCAGGAATGTTGTCAAATATTACCGCCGACATGTTAGGTTGGGTTAGGTTTGGTTATATTTCGTTATTGATGTATAAAAAGGTCCCACGCAGACGTAGAGGCCAACTCGCCAATAATGTTGTCAAATGTTGCCGCCGAGAGGTTAGGTTGTGTTAGGTTAGGTTATATTACGTTACTGATATATATCAAGGTCCAACGGAGACGTAGGGGCCAACTCGCCAGGAATATTGTCAAATATTGCCGCCGAGATGTTAGGTTGGTTTAGGTTAGGTTGTATTACGCTATAGACGTATACAGTGTTCCCACCGAGAAGTGAGGCCCGACTATCAAGGAATTAGGATAAATGGTACCCCGAGAGGTTAGGTTGGGTTAGGTTAGGTTATATTAGGTTATAGATGTGTATAAAGGACCCACGGGGACGTAGAGGCCAACTCGCCAGGAATGTTGGCAAATATTACCGCCGAGATGATAGGTTGTGTTAGGTTAGGTTATATTACTTTCTTGATGTATATTAAGGTCCCACGGAGACGTAGAGGCCAACTCGCCAGGATTGTTGTCAAATAATAGCTCCGAGAAATTAGGTTGGGTTAGGTTACGTTATATTACGTTATTGATGTACATGAGGGTCGCACGGAGACGTAGATGCCAACTCGCCAGGAATGTTGTCAAATATTACCGCCGACATGTTAGGTTGGGTTAGGTTTGGTTATATTTCGTTATTGATGTATATAAAGGTCCCACGGATACGTAGAGGCAAACTCGCCAGGAATGTTGTCAAATATTGCCGCCAAGATGATAGGTTGGGTTAGGTTAGGTCATATTACGTTATTGATGTATAAAAAGGTCCCACGCAGACGTAGAGGCCAACTCGCCAATAATGTTGTCAAATATTAACGCCGAGATGATAGGTTGGGTTAGGTTAGGTTATATTACGCTATTGATGTATATAAAAGTCCCACGGAGACGTAGAAGCCAACTCGCCAGGAATGTGGTCAAATATTAGTGCCGACATGTTAGGTTGGTTTAGGTTAGGTTGTATTACGTTATAGATGTACATGAGGGTCGCACGGAGACGTAGATGCCAACTCGCCAGGAATGTTGTCAAATATTACCGCCGACATGTCAGGTTGGGTTAGGTTTGGTTATATTTCGTTATTGATGTATATAAAGGTCACACGGATACGTAGAGGCAAACTCGCCAGGAATGTTGTCAAATATTGCCGCCGATATGATAGGTTGGGTTAGGTTAGGTCATATTACGTTATTGATGTATAAAAAGGTCCCACGCAGACGTAGAGGCCAACTCGCCAATAATGTTGTCAAATATTAACGCCGAGATGATAGGTTGGGTTAGGTTAGGTTATATTACGCTATTGATGTATATAAAAGTCCCACGGAGACGTAGAAGCCAACTCGCCAGGAATGTGGTCAAATATTAGTGCCGACATGTTAGGTTGGTTTAGGTTAGGTTTTATTACGTTATAGATGTACATGAGGGTCGCACGGAGACGTAGATGCCAACTCGCCAGGAATGTTGTCAAATATTACCGCCGACATGTTAGGTTGGGTTAGGTTTGGTTATATTTCGTTATTGATGTATATAAAGGTCACACGGATACGTAGAGGCAAACTCGCCAGGAATGTTGTCAAATATTGCCGCCGAGATGATAGGTTGGGTTAGGTTAGGTTATATTACGCTATTGATGTATATAAAAGTCCCACGGACACGTAGAAGCCAACTCGCCAGGAATGTGGTCAAATATTAGTGCCGAGATGATAGGTTGGGTTAGGTTAGGTCATATTACGTTATTGATGTATAAAAAGGTCCCACGCAGACGTAGAGGCCAACTCGCCAATAATGTTGTCAAATGTTGCCGCCGAGAGGTTAGGTTGTGTTAGGTTAGGTTATATTACGTTATTGATATATATCAAGGTCCAACGGAGACGTAGGGGCCAACTCGCCAGGAATATTGTCAAATATTGCCGCCGAGATGTTAGGTTGGTTTAGGTTAGGTTGTATTACGCTATAGACGTATACAGTGTTCCCACCGAGAAGTGGGGCCCGACTATTAAGGAATTAGGATAAATGGTACCCCGAGAGGTTAGGTTGGGTTAGGTTAGGTTATATTAGGTTATAGATGTGTATAAAGGACCCACGGGGACGTAGAGGCCAACTCGCCAGGAATGTTGGCAAATATTACCGCCGAGATGATAGGTTGTGTTAGGTTAGGTTATATTACGTTCTTGATGTATATTAAGGTCCCACGGAGACGTAGAGGCCAACTCGCCAGGATTGTTGTCAAATAATAGCTCCGAGAAGTTAGGTTGGGTTAGGTTACGTTATATTACGTTATTGATGTACATGAGGGTCGCACGGAGACGTAGATGCCAACTCGCCAGGAATGTTGTCAAATATTACCGCCGACATGTTAGGTTGGGTTAGGTTTGGTTATATTTCATTATTGATGTATATAAAGGTCCCACGGATACGTAGAGGCAAACTCGCCAGGAATGTTGTCAAATATTGCCGCCGAGATGATAGGTTGGGTTAGGTTAGGTTATATTACGCTATTGATGTATATAAAAGTCCCACGGACACGTAGAAGCCAACTCGCCAGGAATGTGGTCAAATATTAGTGCCGAGATGATAGGTTGGGTTAGGTTAGGTCATATTACGTTATTGATGTATAAAAAGGTCCCACGCAGACGTAGAGGCCAACTCGCCAATAATGTTGTCAAATGTTGCCGCCGAGAGGTTAGGTTGTGTTAGGTTAGGTTATATTACGTTATTGATATATATCAAGGTCCAACGGAGACGTAGGGGCCAACTCGCCAGGAATATTGTCAAATATTGCCGCCGAGATGTTAGGTTGGTTTAGGTTAGGTTGTATTACGCTATAGACGTATGCAGTGTTCCCACCGAGAAGTGGGGCCCGACTATTAAGGAATTAGGATAAATGGTACCCCGAGAGGTTAGGTTGGGTTAGGTTAGGTTATATTAGGTTATAGATGTGTATAAAGGACCCACGGGGACGTAGAGGCCAACTCGCCAGGAATGTTGGCAAATATTACCGCCGAGATGATAGGTTGTGTTAGGTTAGGTTATATTACGTTCTTGATGTATATTAAGGTCCCACGGAGACGTAGAGGCCAACTCGCCAGGATTGTTGTCAAATAATAGCTCCGAGAAGTTAGGTTGGGTTAGGTTACGTTATATTACGTTATTGATGTACATGAGGGTCGCACGGAGACGTAGATGCCAACTCGCCAGGAATGTTGTCAAATATTACCGCCGACATGTTAGGTTGGGTTAGGTTTGGTTATATTTCGTTATTGATGTATATAAAGGTCACACGGATACGTAGAGGCAAACTCGCCAGGAATGTTGTCAAATATTGCCGCCGATATGATAGGTTGGGTTAGGTTAGGTTATATTACGCTATTGATGTATATAAAAGTCCCACGGACACGTAGAAGCCAACTCGCCAGGATTGTTGTCAAATAATAGCTCCGAGAAGTTAGGTTGGGTTAGGTAACGTTATATTACGTTATTGATGTACATGAGGGTCGCACGGAGACGTAGATGCCAACTCGCCAGGAATGTTGTCAAATATTACCGCCGACATGTTAGGTTGGGTTAGGTTTGGTTATATTTCGTTATTGATGTATAAAAAGGTCCCACGCAGACGTAGAGGCCAACTCGCCAATAATGTTGTCAAATGTTGCCGCCGAGAGGTTAGGTTGTGTTAGGTTAGGTTATATTACGTTACTGATATATATCAAGGTCCAACGGAGACGTAGGGGCCAACTCGCCAGGAATATTGTCAAATATTGCCGCCGAGATGTTAGGTTGGTTTAGGTTAGGTTGTATTACGCTATAGACGTATACAGTGTTCCCACCGAGAAGTGAGGCCCGACTATCAAGGAATTAGGATAAATGGTACCCCGAGAGGTTAGGTTGGGTTAGGTTAGGTTATATTAGGTTATAGATGTGTATAAAGGACCCACGGGGACGTAGAGGCCAACTCGCCAGGAATGTTGGCAAATATTACCGCCGAGATGATAGGTTGTGTTAGGTTAGGTTATATTACTTTCTTGATGTATATTAAGGTCCCACGGAGACGTAGAGGCCAACTCGCCAGGATTGTTGTCAAATAATAGCTCCGAGAAATTAGGTTGGGTTAGGTTACGTTATATTACGTTATTGATGTACATGAGGGTCGCACGGAGACGTAGATGCCAACTCGCCAGGAATGTTGTCAAATATTACCGCCGACATGTTAGGTTGGGTTAGGTTTGGTTATATTTCGTTATTGATGTATATAAAGGTCCCACGGATACGTAGAGGCAAACTCGCCAGGAATGTTGTCAAATATTGCCGCCAAGATGATAGGTTGGGTTAGGTTAGGTCATATTACGTTATTGATGTATAAAAAGGTCCCACGCAGACGTAGAGGCCAACTCGCCAATAATGTTGTCAAATATTAACGCCGAGATGATAGGTTGGGTTAGGTTAGGTTATATTACGCTATTGATGTATATAAAAGTCCCACGGAGACGTAGAAGCCAACTCGCCAGGAATGTGGTCAAATATTAGTGCCGACATGTTAGGTTGGTTTAGGTTAGGTTGTATTACGTTATAGATGTACATGAGGGTCGCACGGAGACGTAGATGCCAACTCGCCAGGAATGTTGTCAAATATTACCGCCGACATGTCAGGTTGGGTTAGGTTTGGTTATATTTCGTTATTGATGTATATAAAGGTCACACGGATACGTAGAGGCAAACTCGCCAGGAATGTTGTCAAATATTGCCGCCGATATGATAGGTTGGGTTAGGTTAGGTCATATTACGTTATTGATGTATAAAAAGGTCCCACGCAGACGTAGAGGCCAACTCGCCAATAATGTTGTCAAATATTAACGCCGAGATGATAGGTTGGGTTAGGTTAGGTTATATTACGCTATTGATGTATATAAAAGTCCCACGGAGACGTAGAAGCCAACTCGCCAGGAATGTGGTCAAATATTAGTGCCGACATGTTAGGTTGGTTTAGGTTAGGTTTTATTACGTTATAGATGTACATGAGGGTCGCACGGAGACGTAGATGCCAACTCGCCAGGAATGTTGTCAAATATTACCGCCGACATGTTAGGTTGGGTTAGGTTTGGTTATATTTCGTTATTGATGTATATAAAGGTCACACGGATACGTAGAGGCAAACTCGCCAGGAATGTTGTCAAATATTGCCGCCGAGATGATAGGTTGGGTTAGGTTAGGTTATATTACGCTATTGATGTATATAAAAGTCCCACGGACACGTAGAAGCCAACTCGCCAGGAATGTGGTCAAATATTAGTGCCGAGATGATAGGTTGGGTTAGGTTAGGTCATATTACGTTATTGATGTATAAAAAGGTCCCACGCAGACGTAGAGGCCAACTCGCCAATAATGTTGTCAAATGTTGCCGCCGAGAGGTTAGGTTGTGTTAGGTTAGGTTATATTACGTTATTGATATATATCAAGGTCCAACGGAGACGTAGGGGCCAACTCGCCAGGAATATTGTCAAATATTGCCGCCGAGATGTTAGGTTGGTTTAGGTTAGGTTGTATTACGCTATAGACGTATACAGTGTTCCCACCGAGAAGTGGGGCCCGACTATTAAGGAATTAGGATAAATGGTACCCCGAGAGGTTAGGTTGGGTTAGGTTAGGTTATATTAGGTTATAGATGTGTATAAAGGACCCACGGGGACGTAGAGGCCAACTCGCCAGGAATGTTGGCAAATATTACCGCCGAGATGATAGGTTGTGTTAGGTTAGGTTATATTACGTTCTTGATGTATATTAAGGTCCCACGGAGACGTAGAGGCCAACTCGCCAGGATTGTTGTCAAATAATAGCTCCGAGAAGTTAGGTTGGGTTAGGTTACGTTATATTACGTTATTGATGTACATGAGGGTCGCACGGAGACGTAGATGCCAACTCGCCAGGAATGTTGTCAAATATTACCGCCGACATGTTAGGTTGGGTTAGGTTTGGTTATATTTCGTTATTGATGTATATAAAGGTCCCACGGATACGTAGAGGCAAACTCGCCAGGAATGTTGTCAAATATTGCCGCCAAGATGATAGGTTGGGTTAGGTTAGGTCATATTACGTTATTGATGTATAAAAAGGTCCCACGCAGACGTAGAGGCCAACTCGCCAATAATGTTGTCAAATATTAACGCCGAGATGATAGGTTGGGTTAGGTTAGGTTATATTACGCTATTGATGTATATAAAAGTCCCACGGAGACGTAGAAGCCAACTCGCCAGGAATGTGGTCAAATATTAGTGCCGACATGTTAGGTTGGTTTAGGTTAGGTTGTATTACGTTATAGATGTACATGAGGGTCGCACGGAGACGTAGATGCCAACTCGCCAGGAATGTTGTCAAATATTACCGCCGACATGTTAGGTTGGGTTAGGTTTGGTTATATTTCGTTATTGATGTATATAAAGGTCACACGGATACGTAGAGGCAAACTCGCCAGGAATGTTGTCAAATATTGCCGCCGAGATGATAGGTTGGGTTAGGTTAGGTTATATTACGCTATTGATGCATATAAAAGTCCCACGGACACGTAGAAGCCAACTCGCCAGGAATGTGGTCAAATATTAGTGCCGAGATGATAGGTTGGGTTAGGTTAGGTTATATTACGTTATTGATGTATAAAAAGGTCCCACGCAGGCGTAGAGGCCAACTCGCCAATAATGTTGTGAAATGTTGCCGCCGAGAGGTTAGGTTGTGTTAGGTTAGGTTATATTACGTTATTGATATATATCAAGGTCCAACGGAGACGTAGGGGCCAACTCGCCAGGAATATTGTCAAATATTGCCGCCGAGATGTTAGGTTGGTTTAGGTTAGGTTGTATTACGCTATAGACGTATACAGTGTTCCCACCGAGAAGTGGGGCCCGACTATTAAGGAATTAGGATAAATGGTACCCCGAGAGGTTAGGTTGGGTTAGGTTAGGTTATATTAGGTTATAGATGTGTATAAAGGACCCACGGGGACGTAGAGGCCAACTCGCCAGGAATGTTGGCAAATATTACCGCCGAGATGATAGGTTGTGTTAGGTTAGGTTATATTACGTTCTTGATGTATATTAAGGTCCCACGGAGACGTAGAGGCCAACTCGCCAGGATTGTTGTCAAATAATAGCTCCTAGAAGTTAGGTTGGGTTAGGTTACGTTATATTACGTTATTGATGTACATGAGGGTCGCACGGAGACGTAGATGCCAACTCGCCAGGAATGTTGTCAAATATTACCGCCGACATGTTAGGTTGGGTTAGGTTTGGTTATATTTCATTATTGATGTATATAAAGGTCCCACGGATACGTAGAGGCAAACTCGCCAGGAATGTTGTCAAATATTGCCGCCGAGATGATAGGTTGGGTTAGGTTAGGTTATATTACGCTATTGATGTATATAAAAGTCCCACGGACACGTAGAAGCCAACTCGCCAGGAATGTGGTCAAATATTAGTGCCGAGATGATAGGTTGGGTTAGGTTAGGTCATATTACGTTATTGATGTATAAAAAGGTCCCACGCAGACGTAGAGGCCAACTCGCCAATAATGTTGTCAAATGTTGCCGCCGAGAGGTTAGGTTGTGTTAGGTTAGGTTATATTACGTTATTGATATATATCAAGGTCCAACGGAGACGTAGGGGCCAACTCGCCAGGAATATTGTCAAATATTGCCGCCGAGATGTTAGGTTGGTTTAGGTTAGGTTGTATTACGCTATAGACGTATGCAGTGTTCCCACCGAGAAGTGGGGCCCGACTATTAAGGAATTAGGATAAATGGTACCCCGAGAGGTTAGGTTGGGTTAGGTTAGGTTATATTAGGTTATAGATGTGTATAAAGGACCCACGGGGACGTAGAGGCCAACTCGCCAGGAATGTTGGCAAATATTACCGCCGAGATGATAGGTTGTGTTAGATTAGGTTATATTACGTTCTTGATGTATATTAAGGTCCCACGGAGACGTAGAGGCCAACTCGCCAGGATTGTTGTCAAATAATAGCTCCGAGAAGTTAGGTTGGGTTAGGTTACGTTATATTACGTTATTGATGTACATGAGGGTCGCACGGAGACGTAGATGCCAACTCGCCAGGAATGTTGTCAAATATTACCGCCGACATGTTAGGTTGGGTTAGGTTTGGTTATATTTCGTTATTGATGTATATAAAGGTCCCACGGATACGTAGAGGCAAACTCGCCAGGAATGTTGTCAAATATTGCCGCCAAGATGATAGGTTGGGTTAGGTTAGGTTATATTACGCTATTGATGTATATAAAAGTCCCACGGACACGTAGAAGCCAACTCGCCAGGAATGTGGTCAAATATTAGTGCCGAGATGGTAGGTTGGGTTAGGTTAGGTCATATTACGTTATTGATGTATAAAAAGGTCCCACGCAGACGTAGAGGCCAACTCGCCAATAATGTTGTCAAATGTTGCCGCCGAGAGGTTAGGTTGTGTTAGGTTAGGTTATATTACGCTATTGATGTATATAAAAGTCCCACGGAGACGTAGAAGCCAACTCGCCAGGAATGTGGTCAAATATTAGTGCCGACATGTTAGGTTGGTTTAGGTTAGGTTGTATTACGTTATAGATGTACATGAGGGTCGCACGGAGACGTAGATGCCAACTCGCCAGGAATGTTGTCAAATATTACCGCCGACATGTTAGGTTGGGTTAGGTTTGGTTATATTTCGTTATTGATGTATATAAAGGTCACACGGATACGTAGAGGCCAACTCGCCAATAATGTTGTCAAATATTAACGCCGAGATGATAGGTTGGGTTAGGTTAGGTTATATTACGCTATTGATGTATATAAAAGTCCCACGGAGACGTAGAAGCCAACTCGCCAGGAATGTGGTCAAATATTAGTGCCGACATGTTAGGTTGGTTTAGGTTAGGTTGTATTACGTTATAGATGTACATGAGGGTCGCACGGAGACGTAGATGCCAACTCGCCAGGAATGTTGTCAAATATTACCGCCGACATGTTAGGTTGGGTTAGGTTTGGTTATATTTCGTTATTGATGTATATAAAGGTCCCACGCAGACGTAGAGGCCAACTCGCCAATAATGTTGTCAAATGTTGCCGCCGAGAGGTTAGGTTGTGTTAGGTTAGGTTATATTACGTTACTGATATATATCAAGGTCCAACGGAGACGTAGGGGCCAACTCGCCAGGAATATTGTCAAATATTGCCGCCGAGATGTTAGGTTGGTTTAGGATAGGTTGTATTACGCTATAGACGTATACAGTGTTCCCACCGAGAAGTGAGGCCCGACTATCAAGGAATTAGGATAAATGGTACCCCGAGAGGTTAGGTTGGGTTAGGTTAGGTTATATTAGGTTATAGATGTGTATAAAGGACCCACGGGGACGTAGAGGCCAACTCGCCAGGAATGTTGGCAAATATTACCGCCGAGATGATAGGTTGTGTTAGGTTAGGTTATATTACGTTCTTGATGTATATTAAGGTCCCACGGAGACGTAGAGGCCAACTCGCCAGGATTGTTGTCAAATAATAGCTCCGAGAAGTTAGGTTGGGTTAGGTTACGTTATATTACGTTATTGATGTACATGAGGGTCGCACGGAGACGTAGATGCCAACTCGCCAGGAATGTTGTCAAATATTACCGCCGACATGTTAGGTTGGGTTAGGTTTGGTTATATTTCGTTATTGATGTATATAAAGGTCCCACGGATACGTAGAGGCAAACTCGCCAGGAATGTTGTCAAATATTGCCGCCAAGATGATAGGTTGGGTTAGGTTAGGTCATATTACGTTATTGATGTATAAAAAGGTCCCACGCAGACGTAGAGGCCAACTCGCCAATAATGTTGTCAAATATTAACGCCGAAATGATAGGTTGGGTTAGGTTAGGTTATATTACGCTATTGATGTATATAAAAGTCCCACGGAGACGTAGAAGCCAACTCGCCAGGAATGTGGTCAAATATTAGTGCCGACATGTTAGGTTGGTTTAGGTTAGGTTGTATTACGTTATAGATGTACATGAGGGTCGCACGGAGACGTAGATGCCAACTCGCCAGGAATGTTGTCAAATATTACCGCCGACATGTTAGGTTGGGTTAGGTTTGGTTATATTTCGTTATTGATGTATATAAAGGTCACACGGATACGTAGAGGCAAACTCGCCAGGAATGTTGTCAAATATTGCCGCCGAGATGATAGGTTGGGTTAGGTTAGGTTATATTACGCTATTGATGCATATAAAAGTCCCACGGACACGTAGAAGCCAACTCGCCAGGAATGTGGTCAAATATTAGTGCCGAGATGATAGGTTGGGTTAGGTTAGGTTATATTACGTTATTGATGTATAAAAAGGTCCCACGCAGGCGTAGAGGCCAACTCGCCAATAATGTTGTCAAATGTTGCCGCCGAGAGGTTAGGTTGTATTAGGTTAGGTTATATTACGTTATTGATATATATCAAGGTCCAACGGAGACGTAGGGGCCAACTCGCCAGGAATATTGTCAAATATTGCCGCCGAGATGTTAGGTTGGTTTAGGTTAGGTTGTATTACGCTATAGACGTATACAGTGTTCCCACCGAGAAGTGGGGCCCGACTATTAAGGAATTAGGATAAATGGTACCCCGAGAGGTTAGGTTGGGTTAGGTTAGGTTATATTAGGTTATAGATGTGTATGAAGGACCCACGGGGACGTAGAGGCCAACTCGCCAGGAATGTTGGCAAATATTACCGCCGAGATGATAGGTTGTGTTAGGTTAGGTTATATTACGTTCTTGATGTATATTAAGGTCCCACGGAGACGTAGAGGCCAACTCGCCAGG
Organism: Xylocopa violacea; assembly: GCA_963969225.1. Classification (NCBI taxonomy): domain Eukaryota; kingdom Metazoa; phylum Arthropoda; class Insecta; order Hymenoptera; family Apidae; genus Xylocopa; species Xylocopa violacea. The sequence goes on along the minus strand of CAXAJV010000021.1, from coordinate 1,267,678 downwards.
ATTGTTGTCAAATAATAGCTCCTAGAAGTTAGGTTGGGTTAGGTTACGTTATATTACGTTATTGATGTACATGAGGGTCGCACGGAGACGTAGATGCCAACTCGCCAGGAATGTTGTCAAATATTACCGCCGACATGTTAGGTTGGGTTAGGTTTGGTTATATTTCATTATTGATGTATATAAAGGTCCCACGGATACGTAGAGGCAAACTCGCCAGGAATGTTGTCAAATATTGCCGCCGAGATGATAGGTTGGGTTAGGTTAGGTTATATTACGCTATTGATGTATATAAAAGTCCCACGGACACGTAGAAGCCAACTCGCCAGGAATGTGGTCAAATATTAGTGCCGAGATGATAGGTTGGGTTAGGTTAGGTCATATTACGTTATTGATGTATAAAAAGGTCCCACGCAGACGTAGAGGCCAACTCGCCAATAATGTTGTCAAATGTTGCCGCCGAGAGGTTAGGTTGTGTTAGGTTAGGTTATATTACGTTACTGATATATATCAAGGTCCAACGGAGACGTAGGGGCCAACTCGCCAGGAATATTGTCAAATATTGCCGCCGAGATGTTAGGTTGGTTTAGGATAGGTTGTATTACGCTATAGACGTATACAGTGTTCCCACCGAGAAGTGAGGCCCGACTATCAAGGAATTAGGATAAATGGTACCCCGAGAGGTTAGGTTGGGTTAGGTTAGGTTATATTAGGTTATAGATGTGTATAAAGGACCCACGGGGACGTAGAGGCCAACTCGCCAGGAATGTTGGCAAATATTACCGCCGAGATGATAGGTTGTGTTAGGTTAGGTTATATTACGTTCTTGATGTATATTAAGGTCCCACGGAGACGTAGAGGCCAACTCGCCAGGATTGTTGTCAAATAATAGCTCCGAGAAGTTAGGTTGGGTTAGGTTACGTTATATTACGTTATTGATGTACATGAGGGTCGCACGGAGACGTAGATGCCAACTCGCCAGGAATGTTGTCAAATATTAACGCCGAGATGATAGGTTGGGTTAGGTTAGGTTATATTACGCTATTGATGTATATAAAAGTCCCACGGAGACGTAGAAGCCAACTCGCCAGGAATGTGGTCAAATATTAGTGCCGACATGTTAGGTTGGTTTAGGTTAGGTTGTATTACGTTATAGATGTACATGAGGGTCGCACGGAGACGTAGATGCCAACTCGCCAGGAATGTTGTCAAATATTACCGCCGACATGTTAGGTTGGGTTAGGTTTGGTTATATTTCGTTATTGATGTATATAAAGGTCACACGGATACGTAGAGGCAAACTCGCCAGGAATGTTGTCAAATATTGCCGCCGAGATGATAGGTTGGGTTAGGTTAGGTTATATTACGCTATTGATGCATATAAAAGTCCCACGGACACGTAGAAGCCAACTCGCCAGGAATGTGGTCAAATATTAGTGCCGAGATGATAGGTTGGGTTAGGTTAGGTTATATTACGTTATTGATGTATAAAAAGGTCCCACGCAGGCGTAGAGGCCAACTCGCCAATAATGTTGTCAAATGTTGCCGCCGAGAGGTTAGGTTGTATTAGGTTAGGTTATATTACGTTATTGATATATATCAAGGTCCAACGGAGACGTAGGGGCCAACTCGCCAGGAATATTGTCAAATATTGCCGCCGAGATGTTAGGTTGGTTTAGGTTAGGTTGTATTACGCTATAGACGTATACAGTGTTCCCACCGAGAAGTGGGGCCCGACTATTAAGGAATTAGGATAAATGGTACCCCGAGAGGTTAGGTTGGGTTAGGTTAGGTTATATTAGGTTATAGATGTGTATGAAGGACCCACGGGGACGTAGAGGCCAACTCGCCAGGAATGTTGGCAAATATTACCGCCGAGATGATAGGTTGTGTTAGGTTAGGTTATATTACGTTCTTGATGTATATTAAGGTCCCACGGAGACGTAGAGGCCAACTCGCCAGGATTGTTGTCAAATAATAGCTCCTAGAAGTTAGGTTGGGTTAGGTTACGTTATATTACGTTATTGATGTACATGAGGGTCGCACGGAGACGTAGATGCCAACTCGCCAGGAATGTTGTCAAATATTACCGCCGACATGTTAGGTTGGGTTAGGTTTGGTTATATTTCGTTATTGATGTATATAAAGGTCACACGGATACGTAGAGGCAAACTCGCCAGGAATGTTGTCAAATATTGCCGCCGAGATGATAGGTTGGGTTAGGTTAGGTTATATTACGCTATTGATGCATATAAAAGTCCCACGGACACGTAGAAGCCAACTCGCCAGGAATGTGGTCAAATATTAGTGCCGAGATGATAGGTTGGGTTAGGTTAGGTTATATTACGTTATTGATGTATAAAAAGGTCCCACGCAGGCGTAGAGGCCAACTCGCCAATAATGTTGTCAAATGTTGCCGCCGAGAGGTTAGGTTGTGTTAGGTTAGGTTATATTACGTTATTGATATATATCAAGGTCCAACGGAGACGTAGGGGCCAACTCGCCAGGAATATTGTCAAATATTGCCGCCGAGATGTTAGGTTGGTTTAGGTTAGGTTGTATTACGCTATAGACGTATACAGTGTTCCCACCGAGAAGTGGGGCCCGACTATTAAGGAATTAGGATAAATGGTACCCCGAGAGGTTAGGTTGGGTTAGGTTAGGTTATATTAGGTTATAGATGTGTATAAAGGACCCACGGGGACGTAGAGGCCAACTCGCCAGGAATGTTGGCAAATATTACCGCCGAGATGATAGGTTGTGTTAGGTTAGGTTATATTACGTTCTTGATGTATATTAAGGTCCCACGGAGACGTAGAGGCCAACTCGCCAGGATTGTTGTCAAATAATAGCTCCTAGAAGTTAGGTTGGGTTAGGTTACGTTATATTACGTTATTGATGTACATGAGGGTCGCACGGAGACGTAGATGCCAACTCGCCAGGAATGTTGTCAAATATTACCGCCGACATGTTAGGTTGGGTTAGGTTTGGTTATATTTCATTATTGATATATATAAAGGTCCCACGGATACGTAGAGGCAAACTCGCCAGGAATGTTGTCAAATATTGCCGCCGAGATGATAGGTTGGGTTAGGTTAGGTTATATTACGCTATTGATGTATATAAAAGTCCCACGGACACGTAGAAGCCAACTCGCCAGGAATGTGGTCAAATATTAGTGCCGAGATGATAGGTTGGGTTAGGTTAGGTCATATTACGTTATTGATGTATAAAAAGGTCCCACGCAGACGTAGAGGCCAACTCGCCAATAATGTTGTCAAATGTTGCCGCCGAGAGGTTAGGTTGTGTTAGGTTAGGTTATATTACGTTATTGATATATATCAAGGTCCAACGGAGACGTAGGGGCCAACTCGCCAGGAATATTGTCAAATATTGCCGCCGAGATGTTAGGTTGGTTTAGGTTAGGTTGTATTACGCTATAGACGTATGCAGTGTTCCCACCGAGAAGTGGGGCCCGACTATTAAGGAATTAGGATAAATGGTACCCCGAGAGGTTAGGTTGGGTTAGGTTAGGTTATATTAGGTTATAGATGTGTATAAAGGACCCACGGGGACGTAGAGGCCAACTCGCCAGGAATGTTGGCAAATATTACCGCCGAGATGATAGGTTGTGTTAGGTTAGGTTATATTACGTTCTTGATGTATATTAAGGTCCCACGGAGACGTAGAGGCCAACTCGCCAGGATTGTTGTCAAATAATAGCTCCTAGAAGTTAGGTTGGGTTAGGTTACGTTATATTACGTTATTGATGTACATGAGGGTCGCACGGAGACGTAGATGCCAACTCGCCAGGAATGTTGTCAAATATTACCGCCGACATGTTAGGTTGGGTTAGGTTTGGTTATATTTCATTATTGATGTATATAAAGGTCGCACGGATACGTAGAGGCAAACTCGCCAGGAATGTTGTCAAATATTGCCGCCAAGATGATAGGTTGGGTTAGGTTAGGTTATATTACGCTATTGATGTATATAAAAGTCCCACGGACAAGTAGAAGCCAACTCGCCAGGAATGTGGTCAAATATTAGTGCCGAGATGATAGGTTGGGTTAGGTTAGGTCATATTACGTTATTGATGTATAAAAAGGTCCCACGCAGACGTAGAGGCCAACTCGCCAATAATGTTGTCAAATATAAACGCCGAGATGATAGGTTGGGTTAGGTTAGGTTATATTACGCTATTGATGTATATAAAAGTCCCACGGAGACGTAGAAGCCAACTCGACAGGAATGTGGTCAAATATTAGTGCCGACATGTTAGGTTGGTTTAGGTTAGGTTGTATTACGTTATAGATGTGTATAAAGGACCCACGGAGACGTAGAGGCCAACTCGCCAGGAATGTTGCCAAATATTACCGCCGAGATGTTAGTTTGGGTTAGGCTAGGTTATATTACGTTATTGAGTTATATAGAGGTCCCACGGAGACGTAGAGGCCAACTCGCCAGGATTGTTGTCAAATAATAGCTCCGAGAGATTAGGTTGGGTTAGGTTACGTTATATTACATTATTGATGTACATGAGGGTCGCACGGAGACGTAGATGCCAACTCGCCAGGAATGTTGTCAAATATTACCGCCGAGATGATAGGCTGGGTTAGGTTAGGTTATATTACGCTATTGATGTATATAAAAGTCCCACGGAGACGTAGAAGCCAACTCGCCAGGAATGTGGTCAAATATTAGTGCCGACATGTTAGGTTGGTTTAGGTTAGGTTGTATTACGTTATAGATGTACATGAGGGTCGCACGGAGACGTAGATGCCAACTCGCCAGGAATGTTGTCAAATATTACCGCCGACATGTTAGGTTGGGTTAGGTTTGGTTATACTTCGTTATTGATGTATATAAAGATCCCACGGATACGTAGAGGCAAACTCGCCGGGAATGTTGTCAAATATTGCCGCCGAGAGGTTAGGTTGTGTTAGGTTTGGTTATGTTACATTATTGATGTATATAAAGGTCCGACGCAGACGTAGAGGCCAACTCGCCAGGAATGTTGTCAAATATTACCGCCGAGATGATAGGTTGGGTTAGGTTAGGTTATATTTCGTTATTGATGTATATGAAGGTCCCACGGAGACGTGGAGGCCAACTCGCCAGGAATGTTGTCAAATATTACAGCCGCGATGTTAGATTGGGTTAGGTTACGTTATATTACGTTATTGATGTATATAAAGGTCCCACGGAGACGTAGAATCCAACTCGCCAGGAATGTTGTCAAATATTACCGCCGAGATGATAGGCTGGGTTAGGTTAGGTTATATTACGCTATTGATGTATATAAAATTCCCACGGAGACGTAGAAGCCAACTCGCCAGGAATGTGGTCAAATATTAGTGCCGACATGTTAGGTTGGTTTAGGTTAGGTTGTATTACGTTATAGATGTACATGAGGTTCGCACGGAGACGTAGATGCCAACTCGCCAGGAATGTTGTCAAATATTACCGCCGACATGTTAGGTTGGGTTAGGTTTGGTTATATTTCGTTATTGATGTATATAAAGGCCCCACGGATACGTAGAGGCAAACTCGCCAGGAATGTTGTCAAATATTGCCGCCGAGATGATAGGTTGGGATAGGTTAGGTTATATTACGCTATTGATGTATATAAAAGTCCCACGGACACGTAGAAGCCAACTCGCCAGGAATGTGGTCAAATATTAGTGCCGAGATGATAGGTTGGGTTAGGTTAGGTCATATTACGTTATTGATGTATAAAAAGGTCCCACGCAGACGTAGAGGCCAACTCGCCAATAATGATGTCAAATGTTGCCGCCGAGAGGTTAGGTTGTGTTAGGTTAGGTTATATTACGTTATTGATATATATCAAGGTCCAACGGAGACGTAGGGGCCAACTCGCCAGGAATAATGTCAAATATTGCCGCCGAGATGTTAGGTTGGTTTAGGTTAGGTTGTATTAGGCTATAGACGTATACAGTGTTCCCACCGAGAAGTGGGGCCCGACTATCAAGGAATTAGGATAAATGGTACCCCGAGAGGTTAGGTTGGGTTAGGTTAGGTTATATTAGGTTATAGATGTGTATAAAGGACCCACGGGGACGTAGAGGCCAACTCGCCAGGAATGTTGTCAAATATTAACGCCGAGATGATAGGTTGGGTTAGGTTAGGTTATATTACGCTATTGATGTATATAAAAGTCCCACGGAGACGTAGAAGCCAACTCGCCAGGAATGTGGTCAAATATTAGTGCCGACATGTTAGGTTGGTTTAGGTTAGGTTGTATTACGTTATAGATGTACATGAGGGTCGCACGGAGACGTAGATGCCAACTCGCCAGGAATGTTGTCAAATATTACCGCCGACATGTTAGGTTGGGTTAGGTTTGGTTATATTTCGTTATTGATGTATATAATGGTCACACGGATACGTAGAGGCAAACTCGCCAGGAATGTTGTCAAATATTGCCGCCGAGATGATAGGTTGGGTTAGGTTAGGTTATATTACGCTATTGATGTATATAAAAGTCCCACGGACACGTAGAAGCCAACTCGCCAGGAATGTGGTCAAATATTAGTGCCGAGATGATAGGTCGGGTTAGGTTAGGTTATATTACGTTATTGATGTATAAAAAGGTCCCACGCAGACGTAGAGGCCAACTCGCCAGGAATGTTGTCAAATATTGCCGCCGAGATGATAGGTTGGGTTAGGTTAGGTTATATTACGCTATTGATGCATATAAAAGTCCCACGGACACGTAGAAGCCAACTCGCCAGGAATGTGGTCAAATATTAGTGCCGAGATGATAGGTTGGGTTAGGTTAGGTTATATTACGTTATTGATGTATAAAAAGGTCCCACGCAGGCGTAGAGGCCAACTCGCCAATAATGTTGTCAAATGTTGCCGCCGAGAGGTTAGGTTGTGTTAGGTTAGGTTATATTACGTTATTGATATATATCAAGGTCCAACGGAGACGTAGGGGCCAACTCGCCAGGAATATTGTCAAATATTGCCGCCGAGATGTTAGGTTGGTTTAGGTTAGGTTGTATTACGCTATAGACGTATACAGTGTTCCCACCGAGAAGTGGGGCCCGACTATTAAGGAATTAGGATAAATGGTACCCCGAGAGGTTAGGTTGGGTTAGGTTAGGTTATATTAGGTTATAGATGTGTATAAAGGACCCACGGGGACGTAGAGGCCAACTCGCCAGGAATGTTGGCAAATATTACCGCCGAGATGATAGGTTGTGTTAGGTTAGGTTATATTACGTTCTTGATGTATATTAAGGTCCCACGGAGACGTAGAGGCCAACTCGCCAGGATTGTTGTCAAATAATAGCTCCTAGAAGTTAGGTTGGGTTAGGTTACGTTATATTACGTTATTGATGTACATGAGGGTCGCACGGAGACGTAGATGCCAACTCGCCAGGAATGTTGTCAAATATTACCGCCGACATGTTAGGTTGGGTTAGGTTTGGTTATATTTCATTATTGATATATATAAAGGTCCCACGGATACGTAGAGGCAAACTCGCCAGGAATGTTGTCAAATATTGCCGCCGAGATGATAGGTTGGGTTAGGTTAGGTTATATTACGCTATTGATGTATATAAAAGTCCCACGGACACGTAGAAGCCAACTCGCCAGGAATGTGGTCAAATATTAGTGCCGAGATGATAGGTTGGGTTAGGTTAGGTCATATTACGTTATTGATGTATAAAAAGGTCCCACGCAGACGTAGAGGCCAACTCGCCAATAATGTTGTCAAATGTTGCCGCCGAGAGGTTAGGTTGTGTTAGGTTAGGTTATATTACGTTATTGATATATATCAAGGTCCAACGGAGACGTAGGGGCCAACTCGCCAGGAATATTGTCAAATATTGCCGCCGAGATGTTAGGTTGGTTTAGGTTAGGTTGTATTACGCTATAGACGTATGCAGTGTTCCCACCGAGAAGTGGGGCCCGACTATTAAGGAATTAGGATAAATGGTACCCCGAGAGGTTAGGTTGGGTTAGGTTAGGTTATATTAGGTTATAGATGTGTATAAAGGACCCACGGGGACGTAGAGGCCAACTCGCCAGGAATGTTGGCAAATATTACCGCCGAGATGATAGGTTGTGTTAGGTTAGGTTATATTACGTTCTTGATGTATATTAAGGTCCCACGGAGACGTAGAGGCCAACTCGCCAGGATTGTTGTCAAATAATAGCTCCTAGAAGTTAGGTTGGGTTAGGTTACGTTATATTACGTTATTGATGTACATGAGGGTCGCACGGAGACGTAGATGCCAACTCGCCAGGAATGTTGTCAAATATTACCGCCGACATGTTAGGTTGGGTTAGGTTTGGTTATATTTCATTATTGATGTATATAAAGGTCGCACGGATACGTAGAGGCAAACTCGCCAGGAATGTTGTCAAATATTGCCGCCAAGATGATAGGTTGGGTTAGGTTAGGTTATATTACGCTATTGATGTATATAAAAGTCCCACGGACAAGTAGAAGCCAACTCGCCAGGAATGTGGTCAAATATTAGTGCCGACATGTTAGGTTGGTTTAGGTTAGGTTGTATTACGTTATAGATGTGTATAAAGGACCCACGGAGACGTAGAGGCCAACTCGCCAGGAATGTTGCCAAATATTACCGCCGAGATGTTAGTTTGGGTTAGGCTAGGTTATATTACGTTATTGAGTTATATAGAGGTCCCACGGAGACGTAGAGGCCAACTCGCCAGGATTGTTGTCAAATAATAGCTCCGAGAGGTTAGGTTGGGTTAGGTTACGTTATATTACATTATTGATGTACATGAGGGTCGCACGGAGACGTAGATGCCAACTCGCCAGGAATGTTGTCAAATATTACCGCCGAGATGATAGGCTGGGTTAGGTTAGGTTATATTACGCTATTGATGTATATAAAAGTCCCACGGAGACGTAGAAGCCAACTCGCCAGGAATGTGGTCAAATATTAGTGCCGACATGTTAGGTTGGTTTAGGTTAGGTTGTATTACGTTATAGATGTACATGAGGGTCGCACGGAGACGTAGATGCCAACTCGCCAGGAATGTTGTCAAATATTACCGCCGACATGTTAGGTTGGGTTAGGTTTGGTTATACTTCGTTATTGATGTATATAAAGATCCCACGGATACGTAGAGGCAAACTCGCCGGGAATGTTGTCAAATATTGCCGCCGAGAGGTTAGGTTGTGTTAGGTTTGGTTATGTTACATTATTGATGTATATAAAGGTCCGACGCAGACGTAGAGGCCAACTCGCCAGGAATGTTGTCAAATATTACCGCCGAGATGATAGGTTGGGTTAGGTTAGGTTATATTTCGTTATTGATGTATATGAAGGTCCCACGGAGACGTGGAGGCCAACTCGCCAGGAATGTTGTCAAATATTACAGCCGCGATGTTAGATTGGGTTAGGTTACGTTATATTACGTTATTGATGTATATAAAGGTCCCACGGAGACGTAGAATCCAACTCGCCAGGAATGTTGTCAAATATTACCGCCGAGATGATAGGCTGGGTTAGGTTAGGTTATATTACGCTATTGATGTATATAAAATTCCCACGGAGACGTAGAAGCCAACTCGCCAGGAATGTGGTCAAATATTAGTGCCGACATGTTAGGTTGGTTTAGGTTAGGTTGTATTACGTTATAGATGTACATGAGGTTCGCACGGAGACGTAGATGCCAACTCGCCAGGAATGTTGTCAAATATTACCGCCGACATGTTAGGTTGGGTTAGGTTTGGTTATATTTCGTTATTGATGTATATAAAGGCCCCACGGATACGTAGAGGCAAACTCGCCAGGAATGTTGTCAAATATTGCCGCCGAGATGATAGGTTGGGATAGGTTAGGTTATATTACGCTATTGATGTATATAAAAGTCCCACGGACACGTAGAAGCCAACTCGCCAGGAATGTGGTCAAATATTAGTGCCGAGATGATAGGTTGGGTTAGGTTAGGTCATATTACGTTATTGATGTATAAAAAGGTCCCACGCAGACGTAGAGGCCAACTCGCCAATAATGATGTCAAATGTTGCCGCCGAGAGGTTAGGTTGTGTTAGGTTAGGTTATATTACGTTATTGATATATATCAAGGTCCAACGGAGACGTAGGGGCCAACTCGCCAGGAATAATGTCAAATATTGCCGCCGAGATGTTAGGTTGGTTTAGGTTAGGTTGTATTAGGCTATAGACGTATACAGTGTTCCCACCGAGAAGTGGGGCCCGACTATCAAGGAATTAGGATAAATGGTACCCCGAGAGGTTAGGTTGGGTTAGGTTAGGTTATATTAGGTTATAGATGTGTATAAAGGACCCACGGGGACGTAGAGGCCAACTCGCCAGGAATGTTGTCAAATATTAACGCCGAGATGATAGGTTGGGTTAGGTTAGGTTATATTACGCTATTGATGTATATAAAAGTCCCACGGAGACGTAGAAGCCAACTCGCCAGGAATGTGGTCAAATATTAGTGCCGACATGTTAGGTTGGTTTAGGTTAGGTTGTATTACGTTATAGATGTACATGAGGGTCGCACGGAGACGTAGATGCCAACTCGCCAGGAATGTTGTCAAATATTACCGCCGACATGTTAGGTTGGGTTAGGTTTGGTTATATTTCGTTATTGATGTATATAATGGTCACACGGATACGTAGAGGCAAACTCGCCAGGAATGTTGTCAAATATTGCCGCCGAGATGATAGGTTGGGTTAGGTTAGGTTATATTACGCTATTGATGTATATAAAAGTCCCACGGACACGTAGAAGCCAACTCGCCAGGAATGTGGTCAAATATTAGTGCCGAGATGATAGGTCGGGTTAGGTTAGGTTATATTACGTTATTGATGTATAAAAAGGTCCCACGCAGACGTAGAGGCCAACTCGCCAATAATGTTGTCAAATATTAACGCCGAGATGATAGGTTGGGTTAGGTTAGGTTATATTACGCTATTGATGTATATAAAAGTCCCACGGAGACGTAGAAGCCAACTCGCCAGGAATGTGGTCAAATATTAGTGCCGACATGTTAGGTTGCTTTAGGTTAGGTTGTATTACGTTATAGATGTGTATAAAGGACCCACGGAGACGTAGAGGCCAACTCGCCAGGAATGTTGCCAAATATTACCGCCGACATGTTAGGTTGGGTTAGGTTTGGTTATATTTCGTTATTGATGTATATAAAGGTCCCACGCAGACGTAGAGGCCAACTCGCCAAGAATGTTGTCAAATATTACAGCCGCGATGTTAGATTGGGTTAGGTTACGTTATATTACGTTATTGATGTATATAAAGGTCCCACGGAGACGTAGAATCCAACTCGCCAGGAATGTTGTCAAATATTACCGCCGAGATGATAGGCTGGGTTAGGTTAGGTTATATTACGCTATTGATGTATATAAAATTCCCACGGAGACGTAGAAGCCAACTCGCCAGGAATGTGGTCAAATATTAGTGCCGACATGTTAGGTTGGTTTAGGTTAGGTTGTATTACGTTATAGGTGTACATGAGGTTCGCACGGAGACGTAGATGCCAACTCGCCAGGAATGTTGTCAAATATTACCGCCGACATGTTAGGTTGGGTTAGGTTTGGTTATATTTCGTTATTGATGTATATAAAGGTCCCACGGATACGTAGAGGCAAACTCGCCAGGAATGTTGTCAAATATTGCCGCCGAGATGATAGGTTGGGTTAGGTTAGGTTATATTACGCTATTGATGTATATAAAAGTCCCACGGACACGTAGAAGCCAACTCGCCAGGAATGTGGTCAAATATTAGTGCCGAGATGATAGGTTGGGTTAGGTTAGGTTATATTACGTTATTGATGTATAAAAAGGTCCCACGCAGACGTAGAGGCCAACTCGCCAATAATGTTGTCCAATATTAACGCCGAGATGATAGGTTGGGTTAGGTTAGGTTATATTACGTTACTTATATATATCAAGGTCCAACGGAGACGTAGGGGCCAACTCGCCGGGAATGTTGTCAAATATTGCCGCCGAGAGGTTAGGTTGTGTTAGGTTAGGTTATATTACGTTATTGATATATATCAAGGTCCAACGGAGACGTAGGGGCCAACTCGCCAGGATTGTTGTCAAATAATAGCTCCGAGAAGTTAGGTTGGGTTAGGTTACGTTATATTACGTTATTGATGTACATGAGGGTCGCACGGAGACGTAGATGCCAACTCGCCAGGAATGTTGTCAAATATTACCGCCGACATGTTAGGTTGGGTTAGGTTTGGTTATATTTCGTTATTGATGTATATAAAGGCCCCACGGATACGTAGAGGCAAACTCGCCAGGAATGTTGTCAAATATTGCCGCCGAGATGATAGGTTGGGATAGGTTAGGTTATATTACGCTATTGATGTATATAAAAGTCCCACGGACACGTAGAAGCCAACTCGCCAGGAATGTGGTAAAATATTAGTGCCGAGATGATAGGTTGGGTTAGGTTAGGTCATATTACGTTATTGATGTATAAAAAGGTCCCACGCAGACGTAGAGGCCAACTCGCCAATAATGATGTCAAATGTTGCCGCCGAGAGGTTAGGTTGTGTTAGGTTAGGTTATATTACGTTATTGATATATATCAAGGTCCAACGGAGACGTAGGGGCCAACTCGCCAGGAATAATGTCAAATATTGCCGCCGAGATGTTAGGTTGGTTTAGGTTAGGTTGTATTACGCTATAGACGTATACAGTGTTCCCACCGAGAAGTGGGGCCCGACTATCAAGGAATTAGGATAAATGGTACCCCGAGAGGTTAGGTTGGGTTAGGTTAGGTTATATTAGGTTATAGATGTGTATAAAGGACCCACGGGGACGTAGAGGCCAACTCGCCAGGAATGTTGTCAAATATTAACGCCGAGATGATAGGTTGGGTTAGGTTAGGTTATATTACGCTATTGATGTATATAAAAGTCCCACGGAGACGTAGAAGCCAACTCGCCAGGAATGTGGTCAAATATTAGTGCCGACATGTTAGGTTGGTTTAGGTTAGGTTGTATTACGTTATAGATGTACATGAGGGTCGCACGGAGACGTAGATGCCAACTCGCCAGGAATGTTGTCAAATATTACCGCCGACATGTTAGGTTGGGTTAGGTTTGGTTATATTTCGTTATTGATGTATATAAAGGTCACACGGATACGTAGAGGCAAACTCGCCAGGAATGTTGTCAAATATTGCCGCCGAGATGATAGGTTGGGTTAGGTTAGGTTATATTACGCTATTGATGTATATAAAAGTCCCACGGACACGTAGAAGCCAACTCGCCAGGAATGTGGTCAAATATTAGTGCCGAGATGATAGGTCGGGTTAGGTTAGGTTATATTACGTTATTGATGTATAAAAAGGTCCCACGCAGACGTAGAGGCCAACTCGCCAATAATGTTGTCAAATATTAACGCCGAGATGATAGGTTGGGTTAGGTTAGGTTATATTACGCTATTGATGTATATAAAAGTCCCACGGAGACGTAGAAGCCAACTCGCCAGGAATGTGGTCAAATATTAGTGCCGACATGTTAGGTTGCTTTAGGTTAGGTTGTATTACGTTATAGATGTGTATAAAGGACCCACGGAGACGTAGAGGCCAACTCGCCAGGAATGTTGCCAAATATTACCGCCGACATGTTAGGTTGGGTTAGGTTTGGTTATATTTCGTTATTGATGTATATAAAGGTCCCACGCAGACGTAGAGGCCAACTCGCCAAGAATGTTGTCAAATATTACAGCCGCGATGTTAGATTGGGTTAGGTTACGTTATATTACGTTATTGATGTATATAAAGGTCCCACGGAGACGTAGAATCCAACTCGCCAGGAATGTTGTCAAATATTACCGCCGAGATGATAGGCTGGGTTAGGTTAGGTTATATTACGCTATTGATGTATATAAAATTCCCACGGAGACGTAGAAGCCAACTCGCCAGGAATGTGGTCAAATATTAGTGCCGACATGATAGGTTGGTTTAGGTTAGGTTGTATTACGTTATAGATGTACATGAGGTTCGCACGGAGACGTAGATGCCAACTCGCCAGGAATGTTGTCAAATATTACCGCCGACATGTTAGGTTGGGTTAGGTTTGGTTATATTTCGTTATTGATGTATATAAAGGTCCCACGGATACGTAGAGGCAAACTCGCCAGGAATGTTGTCAAATATTGCCGCCGAGATGATAGGTTGGGTTAGGTTAGGTTATATTACGCTATTGATGTATATAAAAGTCCCACGGACACGTAGAAGCCAACTCGCCAGGAATGTGGTCAAATATTAGTGCCGAGATGATAGGTTGGGTTAGGTTAGGTTATATTACGTTATTGATGTATAAAAAGGTCCCACGCAGACGTAGAGGCCAACTCGCCAATAATGTTGTCAAATATTAACGCCGAGATGATAGGTTGGGTTAGGTTAGGTTATATTACGTTACTGATATATATCAAGGTCCAACGGAGACGTAGGGGCCAACTCGCCGGGAATGTTGTCAAATATTGCCGCCGAGAGGTTAGGTTGTGTTAGGTTAGGTTATATTACGTTATTGATATATATCAAGGTCCAACGGAGACGTAGGGGCCAACTCGCCAGGATTGTTGTCAAATAATAGCTCCGAGAAGTTAGGTTGGGTTAGGTTACGTTATATTACGTTATTGATGTACATGAGGGTCGCACGGAGACGTAGATGCCAACTCGCCAGGAATGTTGTCAAATATTACCGCCGACATGTTAGGTTGGGTTAGGTTTGGTTATATTTCGTTATTGATGTATATAAAGGCCCCACGGATACGTAGAGGCAAACTCGCCAGGAATGTTGTCAAATATTGCCGCCGAGATGATAGGTTGGGATAGGTTAGGTTATATTACGCTATTGATGTATATAAAAGTCCCACGGACACGTAGAAGCCAACTCGCCAGGAATGTGGTCAAATATTAGTGCCGAGATGATAGGTTGGGTTAGGTTAGGTCATATTACGTTATTGATGTATAAAAAGGTCCCACGCAGACGTAGAGGCCAACTCGCCAATAATGATGTCAAATGTTGCCGCCGAGAGGTTAGGTTGTGTTAGGTTAGGTTATATTACGTTATTGATATATATCAAGGTCCAACGGAGACGTAGGGGCCAACTCGCCAGGAATAATGTCAAATATTGCCTCCGAGATGTTAGGTTGGTTTAGGTTAGGTTGTATTACGCTATAGACGTATACAGTGTTCCCACCGAGAAGTGGGGCCCGACTATCAAGGAATTAGGATAAATGGTACCCCGAGAGGTTAGGTTGGGTTAGGTTAGGTTATATTAGGTTATAGATGTGTATAAAGGACCCACGGGGACGTAGAGGCCAACTCGCCAGGAATGTTGGCAAATATTACCGCCGAGATGATAGGTTGTGTTAGGTTAGGTTATATTACGTTCTTGATGTATATTAAGGTCCCACGGAGACGTAGAGGCCAACTCGCCAGGATTGTTGTCAAATAATAGCTCCGAGAAGTTAGGTTGGGTTAGGTTACGTTATATTACGTTATTGATGTACATGAGGGTCGCACGGAGACGTAGATGCCAACTCGCCAGGAATGTTGTCAAATATTACCGCCGACATGTTAGGTTGGGTTAGGTTTGGTTATATTTCGTTATTGATGTATATAAAGGTCCCACGCAGACGTAGAGGCCAACTCGCCAAGAATGTTGTCAAATATTACAGCCGCGATGTTAGATTGGGTTAGGTTACGTTATATTACGTTATTGATGTATATAAAGGTCCCACGGAGACGTAGAATCCAACTCGCCAGGAATGTTGTCAAATATTACCGCCGAGATGATAGGCTGGGTTAGGTTAGGTTATATTACGCTATTGATGTATATAAAATTCCCACGGAGACGTAGAAGCCAACTCGCCAGGAATGTGGTCAAATATTAGTGCCGACATGTTAGGTTGGTTTAGGTTAGGTTGTATTACGTTATAGATGTACATGAGGTTCGCACGGAGACGTAGATGCCAACTCGCCAGGAATGTTGTCAAATATTACCGCCGACATGTTAGGTTGGGTTAGGTTTGGTTATATTTCGTTATTGATGTATATAAAGGTCCCACGGATACGTAGAGGCAAACTCGCCAGGAATGTTGTCAAATATTGCCGCCGAGATGATAGGTTGGGTTAGGTTAGGTTATATTACGCTATTGATGTATATAAAAGTCCCACGGACACGTAGAAGCCAACTCGCCAGGAATGTGGTCAAATATTAGTGCCGAGATGATAGGTTGGGTTAGGTTAGGTTATATTACGTTATTGATGTATAAAAAGGTCCCACGCAGACGTAGAGGCCAACTCGCCAATAATGTTGTCAAATATTAACGCCGAGATGATAGGTTGGGTTAGGTTAGGTTATATTACGTTACTGATATATATCAAGGTCCAACGGAGACGTAGGGGCCAACTCGCCGGGAATGTTGTCAAATATTGCCGCCGAGAGGTTAGGTTGTGTTAGGTTAGGTTATATTACGTTATTGATATATATCAAGGTCCAACGGAGACGTAGGGGCCAACTCGCCAGGATTGTTGTCAAATAATAGCTCCGAGAAGTTAGGTTGGGTTAGGTTACGTTATATTACGTTATTGATGTACATGAGGGTCGCACGGAGACGTAGATGCCAACTCGCCAGGAATGTTGTCAAATATTACCGCCGACATGTTAGGTTGGGTTAGGTTTGGTTATATTTCGTTATTGATGTATATAAAGGCCCCACGGATACGTAGAGGCAAACTCGCCAGGAATGTTGTCAAATATTGCCGCCGAGATGATAGGTTGGGATAGGTTAGGTTATATTACGCTATTGATGTATATAAAAGTCCCACGGACACGTAGAAGCCAACTCGCCAGGAATGTGGTCAAATATTAGTGCCGAGATGATAGGTTGGGTTAGGTTAGGTCATATTACGTTATTGATGTATAAAAAGGTCCCACGCAGACGTAGAGGCCAACTCGCCAATAATGATGTCAAATGTTGCCGCCGAGAGGTTAGGTTGTGTTAGGTTAGGTTATATTACGTTATTGATATATATCAAGGTCCAACGGAGACGTAGGGGCCAACTCGCCAGGAATAATGTCAAATATTGCCTCCGAGATGTTAGGTTGGTTTAGGTTAGGTTGTATTACGCTATAGACGTATACAGTGTTCCCACCGAGAAGTGGGGCCCGACTATCAAGGAATTAGGATAAATGGTACCCCGAGAGGTTAGGTTGGGTTAGGTTAGGTTATATTAGGTTATAGATGTGTATAAAGGACCCACGGGGACGTAGAGGCCAACTCGCCAGGAATGTTGGCAAATATTACCGCCGAGATGATAGGTTGTGTTAGGTTAGGTTATATTACGTTCTTGATGTATATTAAGGTCCCACGGAGACGTAGAGGCCAACTCGCCAGGATTGTTGTCAAATAATAGCTCCGAGAAGTTAGGTTGGGTTAGGTTACGTTATATTACGTTATTGATGTACATGAGGGTCGCACGGAGACGTAGATGCCAACTCGCCAGGAATGTTGTCAAATATTACCGCCGACATGTTAGGTTGGGTTAGGTTTGGTTATATTTCGTTATTGATGTATATAAAGGTCCCACGGATACGTAGAGGCAAACTGGCCAGGAATGTTGTCAAATACTGCCGCCAAGATGATA